>CM065938.1:15426400-16783000 GCA_033459515.1 Theretra japonica
ATATAAAAAAGGATATTTTAGATTGCCTTTGTAATACAAAAACTGCAATTTGGAAACACACGTACATAGATGAAACACGTAGGCGTAGAGCGTAGAGCATGTCCTCGCCGACGTACGTCTCGTTCGCCGCTCGTCCCCACCACCGACTCTATGACGGTTATTGAGTTTTGCACAACTCATGTTAAACGCGCCCGTACGTGTCTGCATGAGGAAATTTATTTTTGAATTTTCTTTGAAAAATGTTATTTGCAGCACAACATAGAGAATGTAGAGACACTGTTGTTTGTAGAAAATAAATAATATGTTTTGATATTTTTCTAAATCCTTGAACAAATTTCGCAATAAACGGTAGAGCCGGTATTGTTTGCAGAAATAATAATTACTTTTGTATTTTTTAAACATTTGTCTTAAAAACGTGGCAGCTTAAACTTAGTACGGTATTAAATAAAAGCCTATATATATAATTATCTGAACGTACATTTCAGTACAAATCTTATTAATCAGTATTCGTCACCATACCAACCTATATTGATTCACCACAATTTTAATAAGCTCGCTTCAGAGCTTTATATTTCACTGTTTTTGCTACATGGTTGTTACTCGCCGTTTTTTGCAGAGCTCAGATGAATTTATTGCATGAAAATAATTACCCGTGCATTTTTGTAACAGAAAAATCATAAAATTTAACCAATACCCGTATAAAAAAAAATACCTGATAGCCCAAAGCCATATCCACTAAAAGCTGGCAGCGTCGAAGTTTAATTAACCGATCTGAACTTAAACAGCTTGAATAACATGGTGCATGCCTATTTTATTTTGATACTCTCGACCACATCGACGTCGGATTTTGACAACTGCATGAACCATGGAAACAAAGAAACAATGGAGCTCATTAGCAATGTACTGGAAATATTGAAGCGAAAGCATGCTTTTAAAATTTATTGATTTGCATTTGCGTTCATCTCACATGTTACATTAGTTTGGTTATTACTTACTTATTTGTCAAGTTTGCTTGGTGTCTTTAGATTTTTTTTTCTATCACAAGATCACGCCTTGTAATAAGTTTACGACTTCAGTTAGGTTTAGTGTCTTTCTGCTCTTTACTCATGACGATTTCATTATTCTTTGGACTTGTCACTTCATGTTCGCCTTTATTTTGTTTATATTCAGCTGCATTCGATATAAACCTGACTATATCTGCTTCAGTAATTGACTTTCGCGTTTCATTGTCACTTTGAGTTTATACTCAGATTGGTGGCAGAATTTACAGCTGGTATTTAACCTCAGACAGGGGTCACCCAACCCTGTGAAAATGGAAATATTATCTCCAAGAGTCATCTGTACCCCTCCACTTGAAGGTACATTTATTTAGATGCCAGACATCCGACCACGGCCGACGTAACAAACACACAATCCGACTTATATATAGAAACTAAATAGAGTTACCCGCACAGACGTCCGTCCACGTCACAGTAGACAAATAAGGAAGGAGCATTTTCCTTTTCGAGTCAACCCCGAGAACTAGTTGGCAACAGGGAAAAAATGCAACGAAAAGTGTTTCTTCCGAGTGCGGTTCCGTACGTTTTTCAACCCGAAATGGGTATGGCAACAACGTCCTCAAAAGATACGAGATTTTATTACTATATTCTACGATGCACAAAAAATTACGGCAGCAAAAAAGGTATTACACTATGAATGGAGCATACATCATTTAGTTTCTAGTTATCCGAATATCAAGGTTGCTGTTAAATAAACAATAACGTTTAAACTAACCTTCCATTAGACAGTGAACAACTATAGTCCTCTTTAAATTAATGATTTATCTTTAAAGATACAAACGCCACATATAAATAAAATATATAAAATCAAAAATATTTGAATTTTTAAAGGTATTATTATAGCAGGACAAAGTTAATGTAAATGCAATGTTGTCCAATTACAGAATCAACTTCTCTCACCAGTCGATAGCGATACGTTAATTAAGCATGTTTTTGAATACCTGAAGCGTCCATGCCATTAAACACTCGAATATACATTAAACCGAATTGAATAAGGAAGTATTTATTCTACTGGTAGTTGGCAAAGTAAATAAAACCGTAGCATTGTGACGGAACACGAAAACCTTTAGAAGTGAGGCAAAAGGTTTTATTATTGAGTTAGAGCTCACCGGCGGAGACGCCCGGACTGCCCGCGTTGCACCGCCGGCTACCGACCAGTAAGTACACTCGCGGCCGCTTATCCGGGAAATGACTGAGGTCTGCGTTGGCAGATTTTATTTTTGTGTTCGTAAGTAAGGTAGAGCACTTGAAAATGTACAGGTTTTGAACTAAATGTAACTGTATGTTATAATCTTTTATGAGATGTTTATTATGCAAGAAATATTTTAGTAATTTCAAGTAGGATCGTAGTTTCTAATCATGTGCATCAGATAGAACTTGCAACTTACTGTGCGCTGAGGACAATGTGTATCATTGTAGAGTGTATTGAGTTTTTACATAACATAAACATACATAAACACACGCCTTTTTCCCAGAAGGAGTAGGCAGAGGTGCTACCAGAACACCCACGTTTCGCCTTGTATATTCCGTCCCACGATGTGATAGGGGGCGAGCCTATCGCCATATCGGGCACAAATCCTGACTCCGGGCTGATAATGAATAGAAAAATCCAATATCACTTTGCCCGACCCGGGATTCGAACCCGAGACCTCAGCTTTGCAATCATACCATAGTATCACTACGCCACGGAGGCAGTCAAGTCAGTATTGAGTTTTTAATTATTTATAACTTACGTTTATCACATAACTTATTACTCATAGTAAAAGGATTGCTATTTAACAAAAACAAACCTTCGAACAACAAAAGAGGCATTACTTTTGAATATTGCGTGTACATCGGTTACTTAAAAAAAAGATATCCGAGAGTTTTTAACAACAGATTAAAAACTATTTAAGACCACCTAACTCCACTAGACTAGTGCGGCATTTAGTCTAAAGAGGACCGGCAAAAGAATTCGGGTTGATACATCCAACTCTTCCTTAAGTCGAATTTCCAATTACTGAGGTCGTAATACACCTGCATAGTCAAAAAATCTCTAAGATTGCCACATCACGCGACGATTGAAGCACAGCGCCAACGTGTACAGTCAAGCACGCATTGTATTACTTTCAAAGCGGAGCGCCCTTAGCCCCGTATAATAAAGTTACGTAAGCTAAATTCGCGTCACTGTGCGCTTGCAAAAATCTAACAATTCAGACCCTCTTGACTTTTCTTATCGCTTCTGATTTTCTGTAGCATTAAGTTATTTTTGAATTCTCAGTTGAAAATTTGAATTTTACTTTGACAGTTGCAGTGATGGGAAAATAAAGGTGTTATGATAGTTTAGAGCTAATATGATTATGGACAGAGATATGGACTTAATTACGTGAAATACTTTTTGCGAGGTCCTCTACCAGCGCAAGACGACTGTTAAAAGATTTTATTATACTTTATATTGCACAAATTCAACATAAAGCCAATTGTGTATCGGTAAAAAGAGAAGACTCCGAAACAAACGTGCGAGTACGCAGAAAAACGAATAAAATAAATATACACTGAATTGATATATAAATACGTATTGTTTTTAAAGTAACCCGATATTTGCACATAAAATACACTACCAACCACTTTTTTCCTTTTTTTCTACATTATACGACTTCTATTATTTGTTATGTGTCTAATTAGTAACATAATACGTAGTCTATTTTTCTTAACAGTTCGCAATCGCGCCTCAGCTTGTGACGCAAAGAGTGGCTATGGAGTTCACAAAGCCTTATAACATACGTAGTTTTTTGTTCAGGTTGCAATAAAGACTTTATCATTTTAATTATTTATAAATCAAGACTTTATGGTCGGTATAACTGAGCAGTGACAACTAATGATTTTCATTAATACTACGAGTAGTGTTTGTTAAAACTAATGTTTTTTAGAAATCATTCATATAGAAATATTTGTTTGTTGCCACGAATCCTAGCCACCATATTCTTATAAATCTCTGGTGATTCCAAAAACTCTTCTATTTTTGCGTAGTATTCTTTGTCTTTTTTCTTATTTATACGTATTTCAATATTTCTATCGCTTATGTACTTATCGGTTGCCATTTTGTATTTAATACCAAGTGGTTTATCGGTCCGTTGGACCCATACCTTGGTCATGGACGTCCATAGCAGATTTTTTCTCAATTTTTATAGAAAAAAAATACTACCAGTAGTATAGTTTAAGGATTAGCATGGAAGTACAATAGCGTATTCATATCTCTGACCCTGCATGCACCAAACGCAGGGGTTGAAAACAATTGGTCCAATCAGAGCGACAATGTACGCATAATAGACAGCCGCGCTCTACAATCATAACAATATTATAAAATGTAAAGTTATGTTCGCCGGTCTCTGTTCATTCATTACCAGGTACTCTGTATTTAGTTTGTGTTTTAAGTAAGAATATTTTTGTTCAAGAATAATGTTGTAACGTTTATGAGAGGGTTTTTTGATCCACCCTTATTTAACACAAAAAATATTATATTTTTCATCAGAATTTATTCGCAACATATGATATGCAAAGTTCGCCAACCCGTTCTAGACTAGCATTTTGTAATATGGCCTAATTCAATTCAGCAGAAATCTCTGTTGTACAGGAGTTCCATGTCCAGTAGTGGGCTTCAAATGCTGATACAGAATAGTACAGTCTACATTCCTTTTATTTTAAATTAATTAATGCACAAATGCTCGAAGAGCTCCTAATATATGCATATTATATTCGATAATATTCGATGTTGAACATAGAATAATAGAAAGATTCCACTGAAACATTATCAATATATTATTGTCATAAAAGCCGCGAGCTACATGTTACTAAAAGAACCCGGGTTATATATCTTTATATTTTCCTGGCCTGTACCGGCCTACTGCAGTACAAAGGCCTCCCTTACTTTGTTTGTATAATTACCCAGTATCAAATAAACTGGGCCAATATCAGAAAACAACAACAAAAAACAATGTTATCGAATAACAAAACGTCTTGACTCACAAAGGTACGATTTTGTAAACATGACTGCTGTTAATTAGACTCGTCTTATTGTTATTGTTGCGTATAAACAAATTTTAATTTACGCGAACTCTATATTGTTTCCCGGATTTTTTACGATTGGTGAAATTCGCGACACTTCTGTAGATGTTTCGATTTTATAAAGGAGGCTGTTACGACAAAATGCAACTTAATTTCTTTATGATAAAGACAGTGTTCGGCAGTAATCGTCTTGTAGTGGATGATAATGAAAATTATGTTTGTATTATGTAATTAATTAATCGATGAGCCGAAATACGGCCGATTGCACAGTGGAGCCACCTCTATGATTTAGTGGGTATATACCGTGGCAGAGGCCTATGTCCAGCAGTGGACTGCAACGGGCTGATGATGAGATGATGATACCATGGTGGAGGCCTAAGTTCAATAGTGGACTTCCTGTAGCTGAAGAGAGAGAGAGAGATACCATAGACCACCGCGCTCCTATATTACGAGTTGGTGGACTTATGTACATAAGGTGTCGGGAGTCGTGAATGTAATTCGAATTACTTGGAAATCGCTTAAAAATTCTCAAAATACCAAATAATATTTAGCATAAAAAGACTCAGGTCAATTGCAAACTGAAAAAGTGCCCTATTAAACACAGAAAATATTTGCTAGCTGTCCTCCATAATAAATCGCAAATCTAATTACCAATGTAATTCGTGTGAAAATTATGAGCACTTGCAGTAAGCCAAACATGACAGTCAATAAAAATAACGAAAGCTTGACCTTTGCCAATTTTGTGGTACATTACCTAAAATAAATGTTTAATTAGCTAATATTCAATCACCATTCATCAATTTCTTAACCAAAGTAAAATAGTATTTTTGCTATAATACGCTAGTACAATATTATTTATTCTTTATTAATGATTATATTGATGAAACATTAGAATTACCCTAATAGAGGCGGAATATTCACGTGAATAAAAAAACGATGTACTAACTGAACTAACATATTTATTATCACTTCACCCACAACACTACAAAGCTCAAATATACACAGCATTTATAACCCATTCCACTGCAATAAATATAACATTATACACATACTTTTCGAGAAAATTTCGCGTCCAAGTTGCTATTAAATAATAGCGTCGTATTTGTCTGCCCGGTGACACTAAAGGCACTCAGACTCAAGATGTTATGACACTTAACGAGGACTATTTCGGTTAAACAATTTTTTCCTCTTATAAAAATTATTACTCTCTCCGGATCCGTCACGTGTGCGTTTCGGATGCCTGCGACGTTTCCATTTAACGTCTTGATGGACCTTTGGACTTTCAGCTTAAGATTCGGACGTAAAGCATTTTATTAATCAAAATGTTTTAGAACTCGGATTTTGTGGATGATTTTTATATTGATTTTATTGTTGCAACTATTAAAAAAATATCTTTGATGAAATCTTACTATTATTATAAAGTAGAAAGTTTGGGTGTTTGTTGCTTCTTCACGCTTAAGCGGCTGAATAAATATTGATAAAATTTGGTGTGGAGGTACATGGTACTCTAGAATACTGCATAGGCTACTTTCGCATAGGCAGGTCTCGACTGAATTGCCTTAACCATTAGCTGCCATTTTGTCATGCCAGTTTTAAAAAGACTCTAAATTAAATTGTTTGCTATAAAACAAGCATCAGTACATGCACCTAACGCTTTTCCAAACCTCGTTTAAAAAATCGCTAAAAATAATTTAAAAAGCATTTATAAAGACACAGATTCCTTTGAAAACTTTCCCTTTGCAAAGTTTTTTTTTTAATGACCTGTTTTAGTGGGTTGGGTTATCCTGTGTCAATATGTAATATTTTACTTTTCACATCTCGTTTGAGTAAAGAGTACAATTGTATAGATTTCACCTCAAGCCTTCCATAATACGTGCAAATGTTACGAAGTCAAGTCAGTGTTTGAAAGAGATTATTTTAGTGCCTATATTTTATTCGAGCGCTTAATATTATTTGTTATTGTAGTTTTTTAATTAACAATAAGTATATCAAATCTTGTAAAACGGCACAAGTTTTATTCCACCACCAGCTATGCAGAATTGCACACAACACTTCTTATTAAAACATACAACACTCAACAATTATACGCCGCAACTTTCCCTGAATGTACGAATAAACAGTCCCTATAAACAGATCGAAGGAAACAAACTAAAAGTCACATTAGAGTGTGAAACTAAATTTGTAAATGATAATCAGAGCGCGGGCGGTTGGCAAGCCCGTGTTCACCGAACAGCGCGGTCGTATGTCACGCGACGCGCACCTGCTACTCGGAACCAATTACAGTAACACTGCTTCACGGGCGCGAATCACACACGGTCTGTAAGAATTGTTAACGCCATGCTACAATGGGAGGGAGGAAATATCATGTTTTATGTTATTGAAGCGCAAAATGAAAACTGGTGTATCGTTCTTTGAGTATTATAGTTTTCACTATTCTTATAAGACACTGCTGATGGTTTGTCTTCAGTGTCTGCTGTCTTGTCTTTGTAATATTTATAACGAAATGTATGATATTTTAGGTGTGAGATTATTTTTTACCATTGTCATAATCCCATAGGGATCATAATGCAGCAGCAATGTACAAGCAGGGAAGGCTTTGAGAAAACGACCATCAGACGGTAGAAGATACGCACAAAAATATAAACGAAGTAAAAAATATTAAATGATAGTAAATATACCATTTGGCACTTAAGTCAAGCTTATAGGTATTTTTATAAGTCGATTAGTTCAGCAAGTTGTAGAATCTTCCGATCCGTGTGTCACACGGGTAATCCGGTGCGCGTAAATCATCGCGCAACTTAAAACACACAAATAACAAGTTTGATACAGCGCAGCCAGCCTGCGCTGCCAAGTTAGAGGTAATTTGCATACATTATCATCTCAGGTGCTTCGCGACGAACGTTTTAGTGCGCTGTTTAGACAGACGCACGTGTTAACTGTGTGTAGTTTAGTTTGTTAAAATGCGACTTGGTATTTCGTCTTTCAAAGCGTATGAGATAATTATATTTGTTAAGTAGAATACTTGGAGGCGTGTTATGGAATATGAAGCGGTGTCGACTATTTGTACCAAATAATAATGTTTTGTTGTTAGGTATTGGTATCCTTTACTATTCATAATGGTTATGCCTTATTCAACCAGGCTGGAAGCTATTTTTCCCCTCATGATCGAGACCGCGACCATGGCACGGTAATGATACATACATAATCTTCACGCCTGTATCCCATAGGGGTAGGCAGAGACTATGGATCGCCACTTTGCCCGATCCAGACATATTACTTTCGCTTTATCCACTTTCATCAATCTCTTCATGCCTACTCGTCGGTTCAGGGCACTTTTGACCTGACCCTTCTTGAGGGTATCACCTATTTGGATGGTGTAGTTTCGTTGAGGTCGACTCCTACCGACTCTTCTATTCACCCTCGCCTTGTATGTTTGCTTGGTAAGTTACCTTTCATCTATCCTATCTACATGACCAAACCAAGGGTAATGATATCTATACAGTATTCTATCTTCATACAAATGGCCGGAACATGAGTCATACCTACGCGCCCCGTGTTTAGGATACACTCGGTACAGAACCAGTCGTGAATGCGCCGCTGCACTGTGACAAAGAACGGTGTGATATTTGATTGACATAAGTACAAGTACTTACATAATAAAGTGCGTGGTGGCCTGTTGGTAAACGGACCAGACGCGGCTGCCTACATGTTCACGGTGGTCGCGGGTTCAAATCCCAGGGCACACCTCTGACTTTTCGGAGTCATGTGTGTATTGATAGTCAATCACCACGCACTATAACGGTGAAGGAAAACATCGTGAGGAAACCTGCATACCATAGCGATTTGTATAAATTTCTATGGTATGTAAAAGTCCGTCAACCCGCATTAGGCCAGCGTGGTGGACTATATGGCCTAACCACTCTCAATCGTACTCTCGGTTGTAGAGGAGGCCCGTGCCCTGCAGTGGGTTGTATATGGGCTGATACAAAAAAAAAAAAAAACTTACATAATATGGCGTGGAGCAATTATAGACTATACTCGTTTTGTGCTGTTTTATAGTTTTCACTGTGGTATTTTTATAAAATCTACTACTAATAAAAGACAACGTGTATTTTTATTGAACACTTTGTATTTCATTCACAACGAATTTAATTTATAAATTAAAAATATAATATTTACAATCACAGAAATAGAAATAAAGTCAAACAAATAGGTGAAATTAAAATAGTGTGGGTAGGCAACCCTATCGAATGTCTGATTACCACGCGGCTGTAGGTAATTATTTCAAGGACAGGGTCGAGTCACAATAGGTACTGATAGATAACATTAACGTAGTTCGATACCTCTCTGGTGGAAAGTTTTTATATTATATATTATCGTTTTTTATTATTATTGTAATCTTTAAGTTAAATTACCTTGTAATACCTTGTTTTTTTGGACATTTGAGCCTTTCTTGGCAAAATGGATAGATTCACAAAGAACAGACACCTCCATTAACTCTTTTCTGTGAGAACAATGCTCATATCTATTACCTTTCTTCGTGGTGACATGTACGAACCAGTATGTGATATTTTATGAAAGTTATTATCCATTGTGCTGGAATTTAATACCAAAGACAAATATTATTATTCCATGCATTTAATTAAGGACTCAGGACCCCTAAATAGTAGTAAGGTTGTAGGTAAAAGAAAAATCAAATACACAATATATTTAAAAAAATCTTCAATCTTATACACCTTTAAGAATAATCATGTAAACTCCTAATTGAATCCCAAAAAAAAAATCAGTATCGAATTTACATCCATTACCGACATGTGGTCAGGACCTTGCAAAAAACGGACAGTCTCATTAAATCACAAAACCATACACAAAAAAACTCGACCGACACCTTTTTAACGAACGAAATTAAGGCCAACGGAAGGGTTGAACGCCGGAATATTTGAAATCAAACAATTATTTTACGTAAATTGCATTCCCTTTGCGCTAACAATTCTAAATTAAAGCCAAAGATACACTGCGAGGGGGGTTGGGGTCGTGGGGTCGCGGGGTTACGCGGGAGGGCGGAGGACTGCGAGTCGCAATTTCCGTGAATCTTCAGATCAATTAATTAGGGCGCCCCTAAATTGAACTGGGCATTTTTAAATTAGGAATGCGGGCGTGCGACGCTGTCTCCTAAGTACTTAAAGGTTGCCGAAGTTCCGCGAAACGGGGTTCCGTTTGCCTTATGAAAAGTGGCATAACTTCAAATTATTGCATAGTTAAGTTTTGCGTTTCAGTAAGAAGAATAAACAGATTACGTATTTCCTTTTATATTTTACTTGGATCCTGAAATATAGACTTTATAAGTAGGAAATACTTTTAATACACTTTCAATTTAAATATTAATTTAATTGACTGCATCAGTGGAATAGTTGTACTACTGTACGATTACAAAACTGAGGTGTCGGGTTCGAATCCCGGGTCGAGCAAAGCGACATTGGATTTTTCTATTCATTATCAACCCGGCGTCAGGAATTAGTGCCCGATATGGCGATACGCTCGCCCCCTATCACAGCGTAGGACGGAACATACAAGGCGAAATGCGGGTGTCCTGGTAGCACCCCTGCCTACCTCTAATGGGAAAAAGGCGTGAGTTTATGTATGTATTAATGTTATTCTTAGACAGTAATCACTAAGTTCATTGAATAATAATCAGAAGATCGAATAGTTACATCAAAGTAAAGGTTATTTGCTAAGAGTTATTCCAATTAATTCCCAATCAATTTTTAACATCTCTATTGAAACCAGCGCTGTATATAAGAGAAACAACTATTATGCTCAGAGTGTATTGAACGCTGTTTAAAATTCTAAATTATGTATTCCTTGCGAGATCGCAAGTGTCTGAAGCGTATCAACTCTAAGAAATATGAAAATACCTATTCTCAGAAGCGGTATCGATGAGTCAGTCTGAGTTAAGCCATTCAACCGAATGAAACTAATGCACGCCTCATCGGCTTTGCCACGAATTTGCACATCTGAATAAATTAACTAAAGAGTAGTTAGAGGTTGTAGTTGATCGATATTAACCTAACAATATATTGGAATAACGCGTAACTTTGAGGACGATTGACTGGTAAGAACCTATGTATGAAAAGATTTGTGTAATGTTTGTAGTTTGATAGGCTTAATGCACTGCTTCAGTAACCTTTTTACCAGATGGCATTTTGGTTGAGTTTGATAACAATACACACGATTGTAAATTCATCGATGTACATTATACTGGTGTAGCTATCTGCTTGTGAATAGTAATCTTTCGTGGTTCCACACATTTATGCCGGCCCGTTTCACACCGGATGTATACAGCTTGTTTTCAATTTCTCACACACTTGTTAGGAAAAAAATTTCAACCACAATGTATAAGGGTCGCTATATGGCTCGCCAGTCAGAATCGGTCCAAAATCTCCCTTTGTTGCCTAATGTGTATTAAGATGATGATGATGATGGAAAACATCGTGCAGAGACTTGCATAGAGATCTTAACAAGATTTTCTGTGATATGTGACCACCACCACTAACCTGCGTGGACTATGGCCTAACCTGTCTCAATCGAACTCTCAATTATAGAGCGCAACAGAGGTCGATTATGGACTAAAACACGCAGTGTATTTTTGTTGTTATCCGATTTCCAATTATTCAAATACCTCCGCCATTAATCCTCACTGATTTTTATCTATAACCGGTGAATCAGTTTTTGTCGGAAGCACTTAGATTAACCCACCAGGTGGAGCGACAATATTCCTAACGACGACGACGAGGGGCTGAAAACCGAGCCCAGTGGCATGTAGGAGAGGCCTATGTCTAGCAGTGAACGCGGAAGGGCTGATGATGACATGACATGACCTAGATTAAGACAAGAAAACCTCATGGAGCGAGCAAATCCACGTTCGCAACTAGCACGGCAATAAAGTATTTATTGTGCCGCTCGACGAAGTCCCCGCCTATAATACATGTCTCAAAATTCCGCCGCTCGGCTATTAGCCCGGAGCGCTTCGTTTGTAATTGCATTTCGCAACAAATTACAAGTTACAATGAGGCAGAAACACGGCCCGGGAGGTTCGGAGGTCTTAAAGCCTCTACACTTGTACTAGAGTTTTTGCTTTCCAACGATTATGGGGCAATGAAAATGTTTCGGGTTTAGTTAAGGCTTTAGATATTAGATTAGATTGGGGTAAAAGTGTGAAATGAGATTTTACTGTGTGGGTAAACAGATATTAGAAGGAATGGCAGTCGTGATTGAAATGTAGAAACCCTAGGATATTGTGGAACTCATAAAGTATTTATATAGGTACTGATAGATTGTCTTTACAGTACGTATAGTATCGTATATGTATCGACAGGCTAGTTTAGGTTGGACCGGACATATACGGTGGTCACTGATTCGAACCCCAAGCACAGTTTTGACTTTTGTAATGTTATGTGTATTTATAGTTCATTAAAGTTCAGTTCTTTTATGACCAGCTCGAAAAGTTAACAAATCAAGATTTATAGATAGCCTCTGTGGTGCATTGATTGAGAGCTGGCTGTAGACCGAGAGGCCGTGGATTCGGTTTGGATATTGTAACACCAAATAGTCCCTCCTAATTTCTGATAACACATGATCTTTAGAAACGTGTCATGGGGTCAGGACTACGTGTGTGATGATTGTGTATGGTTATATCACAAAAAATTAAGTCCGCTAGCCCACACTATGCCAGTCCAGTGGATTGAGGCCTAGATAATTCTTCACCATTGAGGTCCACGCCTAGCAATAAGTCTTATTTAAAAAGCAAATATTCAGTATGCTATGGGCAGTTATTGATAGCAGCGTTTCTCACAAACAAACGAGACGCTTGCTAGCTTGTCTTGTATTACAGTTTAAATTCTTCTATTACTTAGCTCGGCATTTGAATCAAATTAAATTGTCCTCACTTAAGACGTATCCTATTTCTAGCTAGGTGAATAAATCAAAGGCGTTGATATCATTCAAGACGTCTACCTCGCCTGACAAAGCCTGTAAACCGAGTCCACCGACGGAGTTAGATGATGTTATCCTAGCCCGTAATTAATATCAGTGACATCACAACGTATGCTAAGATCTGTCTACAGAGCTGCAGCCTCCATTGTTAATACGAAGCGATTCTAAACTGTCGCCTCACGTTATCTATTAAGTTCTCATGTAGACACAATTGTCAGTTTTAGATTGAAACAGAACGCATATGAATTACTTTGACACCTTATAGTCTGCTATATGTTGCGTTGTCGGGCATGACGGTTATTTACTCCTAATCCACATCTATTAGTGGCGATTCGCATTTACCTGTACAGTTAAGAACACAAAAATGCGGATCGTAAGTAAGAAATGGTACGGCGGGTATTTAACGCATCCCTTCATATACATTGACAGTTGAAAGCACCTTTTAACAAATTACATCGTCAACGTATGAGCATTTATAATACAAAGCTGAATATACGTGAAATAAGACATGATCTTCATACAATAAAACTATTTTTATTATATAAAATGAGAATCGATTCTGAGGTGTGTTAATCAGGAATAAGAGATTACATTATGTCATGAATATTAATAGTGGTTTAGTGTTAGTAAGCAAAGACTATCTATCCCGAGAGTTCCTTTACAGTGTGATCTATATAAAGCAACAATAATTGTATTAGCCCATATACGACCCACTGCAGGGCACGGGCCTCCTCTACAATCGAGAGTACGATTGAGAGTGGTTAGGCCATATAGTCCACCACGCTGGCCTAGTGCGGGTTGGCGGACTTACACACCGTAGAATTTTTTTAAAAATCGCTACGGTATGCAGGTTTCCTCACGATGTTTTCCTTCACCGTTAAAGTGCGTGGTGAATACACACATAACTCCGAAAAGTCAGAGGTGTGCCCTGGGATTTGAACCCGCGACCACCGTGAACATGTAGGCAGCCGAGTCTGGTCCGATACCACGAGGCCACCACGCACTAAGCAACAATAAAACTTATTCCAAATAAGAGGCTTTTAAGTAATTGAAGCATAATATTTTTTTATATTTTTTCGATCTGACCAACGTTAATGAATGAAACAAAAAAGGGGCAATGTGCATAAATACAAACTAACAAAAAATTGTGCACAAATGTCAATCAAAGGGAAAACTGAAATTTAAATAATATGTTCAATAATAGTTCACAATTAATATGATACATATTGTTTAAATTTCGGTTTTCCCTTTGATTGATATTCTTGAACAAAATATTTTCGATGTTTTGGTCATTAAATATTCGCATCTGAATGGTCACGCCACAAACTCATAACAGCGTAAAAAACTGTCGCAGTGAGTTACATGTTTGTTAATTGCGTTTCGTGATCAGTCATCGAATATCTAGTCGTTTTACAGTGGTTGTAACTGATGGGAATTTGTGAACTATCAGTGTCTCATTTCTGATTTCATTAATTGAAATTTATCATTCTGACGACGTGGCAAAAATGTTTTCTTACGTATTTTTTTTGTGAACTACATTATTTAATAAACCATTAGTAGAGCGAAAATGTAGCGATTTTTGGCTCAAGTCTAAAGTCCATAATCCATTAATATCAATAAGCCCCATCTGTTCTTCCCATATTTCAGAATCAAACATTAATGGCCAGCAAATCTCCTATGATTGCCCTTGGTTTTGTGATTGTATAATTAAAGGTGATCATGTATTTTTCTCGGCGACTTTCTTAACCAAATCCCTCGCTTATCCCCCAAAAATAAATGTAAAGAAGTTTGATTGAAAATAAATATTTATATTTTGACAAAACGCTTCTGCTGTTACTATTCATTCTTTTGTATACAGTTAAATTATAACCAATGGCTTAACTATGACATCTCTTATTTGTGTTTTATTTTTATGAGTGACAGTCACCTTGTAGTCACAAATAATTATAAATACACCCAACAGTCACACAATTAGTCCTGACTCCACACTAAGATCGAGTCTTGTGTCGTGGGTATCAGAAACTACGAGAGACTTTTCGGTCTCATAAACCCCCAGACCCGAAACTCAAACCCGTGGATCACAACAAACATATTTTGTCTCGGTGTCGAGATTTTTAAAGCCTATATTGTGTCCTACTACTGGGCTAAGGCCTTCTCTTTGTTCCTTCACTTGGCCCTGCCTTCGACGAGCTCTTGCCATTTTGGCTTGAATGCATCCAACTCATCTTTCTACCGCATCTTCAGTCTTCCGCATTTTCTACGGCCATTCGCTGGAATCCAGCATATAGACATAAAAATAATAATTACGTAAACAGAATGTCATTAAAGGCCGACCTAAATCAAATAAACGAGATCTGTCCGTGGGTAGCCAGACGAAAAACTAGAAAAATCCAGCCATAAAGACAAACGGACCATTCAGGACAAACATAAAGGTGGATTAAATCACTTTACACACCATTAGTAAACCTTAGTTCTTGCTTTGTGCGAGTAAACTTTGTGGATGTAATTTTGTGATGAGTTGAATCCCCGCGCTCCTTTAAGATCCTAGTTTATTCTGTTTGCGCATGTTTATCTATTCTACTCGTAATATACCAAGCTGAAGAGTTTGTTTGAATGTGGGCGCTAATCTCTGGAACTACTAGTTCGAATTGGAAAATTATTTTTGTATTGGATAGCCTATTTATTGAGGAAGGTTATAAGCTGCATAACATCTCGCTATGGCTGTTGCCATTTTTTTTTCTAGCTAGCAGTGCAATTTAGTTATTATGAATCAATAAAAATTAGTTTCTATTTCGAACATTCCTTAACAGAACATGGAAACTTTAAATTGGTACCTGCAACCGCAAATATAGCATCTTAACCGCACGAAAATAGTTAAGGTGAACAATTAATCAGTTATGACAGAGGTGCGATAAGCAACAATGGGTGTCTTAATAACCTGTTCGGACCCTTGTAGATGTGAGGTCGAGTCCTTTTGTTCTCGACACTCTTTGTGTAGTCTAGACGTATTCCTTCAGTTTAATTGTCTTGTGATTTGCGTATATCTTGTTCACTGTACCATTTTCGACGGTTATTTTGGTACTGTCGAAACGAAATTCGTCTATTGGTCATATAGGCAATAAATTACACTGACAAGTCAGTATAAAAGTGTTATAATACATACACAGATAGTTAAACAATAATATACTAAACATAAAAATAAAAACGAATGAAAGTAGCATATTTCAAATCATAGAATTATGTTTTATTGAACTGCTAGGACTGATTACTCTGGTTTTTGTGACGTCGTTTTTTATATACGGGCGTGTAACATTTTCACCATCACATACTCGTATAACAATAATAGTGCTATTAAGATAAAGTACAGACTATTTGAAATATATACATAATTCTATTTCTGATCTAATAACTTAAAGTCCACGAAGAGACTGATTATTATAAAAATATTGCGTATTGATACTTTATATACCTGTACAACAAAGATCTTAAATATTTTTTTACAGTTGATACAGTTAAAAAAAAGTCACAGGAGATTGACATTAAGCGAAAGCTTTACTGTCGCGTTTCGTTCGGTGAGTGAGACTGTCGGATGCCCAATACCCAAAGGGGTATTGGACCTGAGGAAACCCTCTTCCCGCGCTTTTTCCTTCTCCCTTCCCTCCCGATCTGATGGGCTGGCCACATCCATGATCCAAGCGTTGTGGATGTCCATGGGTGGCAGTGATCACTTACCATCGGGTGACCTGCTTGCTCTTTTTCCGGACCTATACTATAACAAAACGAACGCGTATAATTTGTAGTTCCAATTCATATCACTGTTAATTTATTTTTCTAGTCACAGAACTTTCTTTCATCTTAATATTCAGAACAACACGAAAGTGGCAATCGAGTGAAATCGTCCCTCGAATATTTCCACTTTCATTTAAATTTCAACTGGAGTTTTTAAAGCGTTCAGTTTTTATTTAAACCACCCATTAGGGGAGCACGTGACTAATAATACCATCTAATTCTGTTTTAGATTTAGCAAAAAGAGACATTACACGTACAAAAACCAAATTTGGTATAAGATTCTCATTAAATGAATGGAAGAAAACATTTTATGACGTCAAGCGTGGTTTCGTATCACAAAATATAAACCTTTGACTATGTTTACGTGACTGAGAGTGCCACAAATGACGTAATAATATATTTAAAGACGAATGAAAATAAATATCAAGGAGTGTGTTATTGTATTGTGCTGATAAATCGTTGGCTGAAATTTTGTTATATTCTAAACTTATACAGTGTCAGCTGATATAATATAGTTACGTATATACGTAAATTAGGATAATCGTCCCAGATCTAAATCTATTCCTTTATGATATTGTTTATTAGAATAATAATGTTAATCTAAATTTAAATGTTCTTTAACATGTTAATATATCATAATAATTACAAAATAAACATAAAATAAATTGCAAGCCATTAAGCCTCAACTTCAAGTTGAAGTGGGTAGGCTGGCTGATGGGCCCGAAAAGTTCTAGAGTAGCGGCCTCAGGCCAGCAAGCGCAGCTACGGACGTTTATCCGCAAGTTCGACAGGCGCATAAAGGTTTCAGGAAGTCGCTGGGCACCGGTCGCTTGCAACAAGTCACTGGATATCCGTAGGGGAGGCCTATTCAACAGTTGATTTCCTGTGACTAAAGAATTGAAACCACAGCCCTAACAGACAAGTATCCAATCAAAATTCGCGTAACCAAAAAAACAAGGCGGATCTCAAGGGCGGAACAAATCAAATCTTAAACCAATCCCGGCTACAGCTGTATAGGTGTACATCGAGCGTTGAGTTTGCAATATCCGGCAACTGCCAGAGCGGGTTAAAGACAAATTACGAGACGGTTGCGGCCCGCCGCGGTCAGATTACTTGCGGTCACCACGGCGAAGTGGTCCGCGATCAAATGATTTGTGGTGGACGTCATTTGCCTCGGTAATGGTGTTGGGGCGGCGTTGTTAATTAGCTTCCTAGGCGATGTTGTTATATTGTAGGTGTGGTGTTTAGAAGCTATCTGGAACATTCGGTTTCCTGTCGGTAAAACGTTATTATAGGTATAATATTTGATAGTAGTAGTGTCAAAATCTGGAGGGCGATGGTGAAAACGGAGGCCGCAAGTTAGATTCCAATTATAAGACAAATGTTTGTATGTTTCCCGATATTTTATTGTTTATGTGAGGTCTGGGTGATGTAGAACTACGAAAATATGAGATAAATTCTATAGGTATGTAGTGCTATGTGTTTAAATAGAAAGTAAACTGAATTTTCATAATTAATGTTACGTTTTAAAAACAATACAAATGTTATTTTACATATAATAATTAGGGATAGCTTAGTAAATATAAAACCAGTAAACAAATGGTACGCACCTTCATTTTATAAAATGATGTGTGTATTTACAAATAATTTAATACTCATTTTAAAGGTAAAGAAAATCACAAGGATTTCTACAGCATTTGAAGTCCCCTTCACGCACTAGGCCAGCGTGGTAGAATTACCCCATAATCCGACATAATTGTATAGAAGTCTCGTGCTCAGTGCCTGGGCTGATATTATTATGTCACTGAATCTATCTCATTTAATCTATTCAAACGCCTATAATGCATATTTTTGCCGGACGGAATTTCGTGGAAATACCTCTCAGAGATTATTAAAAAACGTGCCGGTGACCTATCTGAAGGGTGCTATCGATATCAGATACCCGGTGTGTTGTCATATTTCGCACACTAACACGGTTTGTGGTATAAGTCAAAAGCGAAAAGCGGTATATAGTTTATTCATAAGCTAAACTTTACTTTCTAAAATATTACATTTTATATGAGACTTGTTTGCTTATTCTTAAACAAGTCAACATTTTTGGGAAAAACACATATTTTTTACAGTTAACGGACTTAACGATTATTATTTAATAAATAGTTTTCTGATGTTTAAAAGCAGTGAGTAGAAAAATAGTAAATAGAATGACAAGGGTGGAAATCTTACATGTGCACTGTATCACGAGCTAAGAATTTAAAAATATTGCATGGCATCACATTTACAACAAGGCACTCAGAAAACTTAATGTATACGCCTCGATTAATACGATAGTTGCAAGCGTCTTAGCGGATCAAATTGATCCTAATAGCTGCTCATTGAGAAATATTATGCTGTTTTATCTCTGCATTAGTCTACGACAACGCTACAACACGAAGCTGTTGTTTTACGTCGGTTTTCCGCAAAACAGAACTACGGTCGCTTATTGGTACTGTAGTCCAAAACTACAGTATGGCTCTACAAAAAATATCAAACTCAAAAAACCTTCAAATATCCAAAAATTTCACTACTTAAACCGTCGCCTAAACTCGCCACAGTACACGTTCTGACGCGATACATCAGCGTACTATTGGCACGGTCTCACCTCGGTTCCTCCCCCCGCGGCCGTGGCTCGCGGGCCCCACCCCGTGCCCCCTATTTGCATGTAAATTGAATAACGACGACGTGGCAGGCGGGAGTCCGCTCCGCTCAGTTTGTCCTTCGAAGCTACATGTAACCTTTTGCTATCGATATACTGGCGCAAATCTTGGCGGTAATATTGGTGGAATTACGTTTCAAATGGAATTGTTCCAAATTCTATTTTTGAATTTAATTTCGTAGTTAGATTGGTATGACGAAGTGATTACTAACTACTGAGCATTTAATTTGGGTGCAAAACACTTAAGATAGAGTATTTGAGCCACTACGGTAGGCTTTTAGATATCCTTAATCCTAAAATTTTTTTTTAAATGGTATCCAGTATTAGTATTCAAATAATCAGAGAACGTGATTATGCAATAAAATTCGAGCAAGTCTATTCTCAACTTTGTCTTTCTTAAGTCGAGGATAAAAGTACCTAAGTTATTGTACGTATTAAATGTTGACGGAAAAATAAATACATACAATTATACGAGTACGTTGTATATTATATAATTTTAACCCACATTAAGGTAAGAGCTTTGTTTCGTGGTTATTCGAAGCTACGCGGGACTATTGATCTCATGGTGCCCAGACTTCTGAGTCTTTGTTTTTACAAACACATGTGATTTTCCTTTTAGGGGCAAGGGGTTTGTTTAACCCTTTAACGATTTCTCATAATTCACGTACAGAAATAAATGCTCTCAAAATAATAAAATTATTTTTTGAAGTTATACTTCTTTTGGCGCATTTGGAAAAAATATGAGAGTATAATTATTACATTGCCAAAAAGCGACACGATTAAGATATTTCCGTCAAAAATAATAACTGTATTTAAAGTTGTTTCTTAAATATGAGTAGATATTAAAATATATTTATCAATAAATATACATGTGCATATGATATAAATTATATATGATAGTGAATGATAGTCTAATGTAAAAAATTGTTACAAGTGATTTTTATATTAAATAGAAGTATAACTTCTTACTTGCGTACATAAGTACACACACACGTTTTTATACAAAGAATCTCCAAAATCTATTACAATTTTAAATAAATTGCAAACGATGGATTTATAAACAAGAATCAGAAGATATTGTCAAATAATGTTCGGAAATTTTTCACTCGATTGACAAGATGATCGTGAAAGTGAAATTGCTTTTACACGAGTGCTAAAGCTACGTTCATGCTACGCCGTAGTACGACTACGTCGTAGAGATGCCGTATTTATAAAATCTGCTTTATATTTATGTATCACGATTCCAACAATCAAGCAAAATTTGTTTAAGCTTTTTCATTCTGTATTTGTACACTTACGTTTTTCTAAAATGCTATTTATAAAACTTTTATGTCAAAAGCATTTCCTTAAGCGGCAAATGGTTTTGATATAAACAGAAGTTCCTTGGAAGTGAATGGAAACTAAGAGCATTAGGTGTTGTGAATAGACTACTTTATGTTGCGGGTCTTGTGACTCAGAGGATTATAAAGTACTAAGAGCGTGGTCCTCTCCTTTGTGTATTAGCGACGTTTCAAACCTACGCTTGTGAATTGGAATATACATTTGTACAATTTGTGCATATGAGTAATGTTATTAATTCGAATGTGTTTATTACTTTGTGTTTTATATTGACTTAATAATAACGCCACAGATCGACATATTTTGCGCATATAAATAATTCATGGTTGGAGTGTGAAGCGTTCTTTTGATTGCGGGGAATTTTATATAAAGATTTCTTAGGAAAAGGAACAAAGTTGAATTCATGTCTTTTATACGTTTTTTAAAATTGTATACTAGCATTTGTCTGACTTCGTCTACATGTTTAAGATCTTTTGGACGTTATATCGCTACAACTATTACGTTATGACCTTTACGTACTTTTATATTACATTTAAATCAGCTAATTCAAGAATAGTATCCGCCTAAGTCGTACAAGGATAAGTCGTTAACAATTTAACGAACGCAGTACAAGTTGTGATAAGACGGACTTAAACACTGAAAGCAGTCAAAATAATGGTCAAAGACCGCCTTTTTTCCTATATACATATTAAGATTTATACCTTTTCCATTTTGTTGATGTTCCTATTGCACTGGGGTAATTATTGCACACGGGCGGTACATGGGCTAGAGACGAAGAGAGAAATAAATATCTTTCATCTGTAGACGCAATTAATTTAATCTGGATGAAGCCAGATATTGACTTGTTGAACCCGAAATGTGATAAACTTGTGTGGGTTCATTATTGCGGGCCTTTCGTCATTGTGTACTGTGCTATCGGAGTGTGTGAACATATCCTATCCCCGATAAGAACTGTTTTATTACCTACAATTTTAACTGTGTTATAATTATTATTCGTATTTTAATTTTATAATTATTTTTGTTTCAGGTAAGTCACAATTAATAGTATAACGCGATGAGAAAATACTTTCGTGCTTGGTAAGTAAACATGCTCAAGACAGGATCTTTGAATTTACTTAAGAAATGTAATTGTAATAGTTCACAATCGTGAAGGACCTCCCGCAGATTAATAGGTAGATTAATGTAAATATTTTATCCGCTTTCGTCGTATGGTTTATAAACTATAAAAAAACCGCGAACAAGAGATGTATCAGTATGCGCACTAAACTCGAGCAATTAATTGGATTACCTATTTGAAGAGCTCTGAGCTGCTGAACCCTGTGATAGAAACCCACTCGGCGTTTCGGGGTAGTCAGGTTTCAGGCTGGCATAGCTGTGCCGACCGATGAGACAACCATCTCACGTCGGTAATTCTCTACGCTTACACCGCACTTGTCATCTAGTACTTTGTAGTTAATTTATCGATCGAATTTAAAAATAAATTAAAAATGAAAAGACTGGAAATTAACTTTAAAAGCGTGTTAGTTCAGCTGATAATTTAAATTATAGACTTTGTTTCCCTCCTGATTTGACAGTATATGTTCTGGGAAATTCAATTAACCTGTCTGTTCCCGAAATAATATCGAATACATTTGTAAATAATAACCATTTGTGCTAATTAACTGAACTGTACAAGGCATTCCAATTAATACAGATAAATTTATCCCAACGCATTTGTGGAGTTATAAATGTGTTCAATGCTCACAGATCCGAAATAGGTACGGAGGAGAAGACCCCCTGTTCCTCTGATTAAGGATTGTGCCAGTTTTAGTTAAGGGGGTAACCTTCTGACCTGCTAGGTCAGGTCAGAGCTGAAGTAGGTTATCCGTGGGGCCTCATGACCCACTTATCGAGAATACTACTGGAATTTATGCCGCTTCAATTTCTAGGAAACTTGAAGCCAGGATTAATTATTATTATATTGAATTTGCTCGTAATTTTTACTGAAAAATTTACCGTATTACCTCGAAAGAAATTTATGATTTTCATTTATACTTTTCCTTAATTGATCCGCTTTGTTGGAGAGAACTGATTGTATTAGTATATTCCTAATAGCTTTGGTCAAGTTTTTTTTTTAAATTGCTGCTAACAACTTCGCTACATACGAGTATATCGCTCAATTATGAGAGTAACTTGCATATTTTCACTGTTAGACATACTATTTTGTGGATTTTTTAAAGAAAAGTCCAGCAAAGTTGGACGCCGTAAAAACATTTCAAGAGCTCGATTTCAACATTTTCAAGGAAGTAATAATGTAACGAATCCTGTTGTTTTGATCATCGTACTCAGCCACAAGAAGTCAACTGCTGAAGATAGCTCATTTCTTTCTGGTCTGCATACAGAGACTTCCTCAACCTTCATTAAGTCGTTTCATATATATATACGCTATAATTTTTTGCTTACAAAAAAATACTCAACATTGAAATTATTAGCCAATTGAGCCTTAATTGTGTGCCCAAATCCTGCCACTACAATACAATGTGACAAAAACGTCTCAGGAGCCTTAACGAGTGTAAATCTCATCCTTTAATTTAACGATCTCTAAAACACAGGGTCTGTGGAACAAAGAGCGGGGCGCGTCTTCATTACACGATCTTTCTTAAGAACCCCCACCCCTTATTTTAGTCTTGTATGCGTGTAACTTACTTAACTCTTTTTTAATATTTTTTATGATTTAAATTTAGAAATTAAAAGCAAAAGTGAGATTTTACAGCGCTCGGGATTTTTTTTTCAAAACAAGTTCGTATAAAGTTAATAGCATGTAGGCTTAATTTAGTAATGACATTTATGATTATTTAAATTAAAAATGTTAACAATTAATACAATTTCACATGTTTTTTACTTTGTTTTGATAAACGTACACTACGAACTTCTTTGACGGCTAATCCATAATACTATGGCTGGTAGGTAGAAATCATACATAGCGATAATACAAACTTTTATAAAATTATAAGCCTTACATCTATAAGTTCACTTTTTTCCGAAGGGTTAGATAGAGTTGCCACTATCGGTCAATCCATCGCAAATTTCTATTCCGCGCATCTAATACGAGATTCAAACAGAAATAATATAATGAGATTACCCTCACTAGGAATCGAGCCCCACGGCCCGCAACCTTATCGTTCCGAGGCTATCCAGACTCTAATAAGTATTATAACTATACATATATAAATAATACCAACATAAGGATCCATTAATAAATTTGTTTTAACTGTTAATTGCTCTAGTAAATACACTCAATAGCAAGTAACACGTGCATGGCACTTGCGCGTTTTGTACCAACGTTGATAATTATTTCCAACATGTGCAAGCAAATAGAGGCACTTGCTGAACTTTTGAAATAATGAAATAATTTAAACGTGTCTCCGACTCTGGGCTTCTTTCGCTCTGTTACTGTTTGCTTGTAATAGTTCGTTAAATACATTTGGTAACAATGATGAACGATGAAGCGTTTTACTGACCAAAAGCTTTGTTTTTATTGAAACGCCGAATGCTGCGGTATGCGATACGTCGGGTAAGAAAAAATAATAATATGTTTTACAAAACTAATATATATCAATAGCCTTCGTGACACAGTTGTTTAGACACCAGCTGGACAACTAGAGGCAGCCGATTCCCTCCCTGCACCGACAAAAATGTTTGTGCGATCTACAAGCATTTGTATCGGGTTTGGGTGTTTGTGAGACGGAAAAGTCTCTCGTAGTGTCTGATACCCACGACACATGACTTGTATCTCAAAATGGGGTTAATAATATTTGCCTGGTTAGTGTATTTATATACCGTGTACCGGTGTCTATAATTTACATAGATGTACAGATATCTCCATTTTAGCTGGTCTTATCCAATATTGAAGCGAACGTAGCGCAATACTTTTTTTAAATTTAGTTTTTCGTCGCCTGTGTTACTTGTTAGCAGGTATGATTGTGTCTCAGTTTGCCGTTCAAGTTTGTTGAATATATTTCCATAATACTTGGAGGAGAGAAAATTACTATACTTTCCCTTACTTCCATTATATTTTTCTTCTTAAAAACCCAAAATCACGTACAGTACTCCTCAAGTATAAGAGGTGGTTACGGGCGATAGGAATTACTTACAATCTAGTAAGCCCCTTACTCGCTTAACGGAACTTACTTACAAATAATTTACCTTGCCAGTGTTTCATGACAAATTACACTATAATTTACACACCGCCTTCCGAACTGGTAATTTATTAAAAACGTAAACACGATCTACTTGTCAAACATACAAATTAGTGTACATACACAAAAAGTGCCTTTACAATGGCCACGTGAACCGTTAACTTGTAACACGAACGTGGATCGTAAAATGCCAACAATAAAAAGGAATGTCCATTAGCAGAAAAAAGTAAATTAGCCCACCTGTTTTTATTAGGTGGCGATATAAAAACTGTACCTTAGTTAATTTATCATCGGCTACATACGACACTTCAATAAAATTAACTGTGATGAATGGAAATATTGTCTAAGCACGTCATCAATCATAAGTTAGTTGTGAACTATGATTGCCGTTTAGACCTTACGATAACATCATGCTTAGGTAAAAAGACTAATAATTCTTAAGAGAAATCAAGACGCAAAAAAGTTTAATGAACTATTCCCATTTGCATAATTATACGTTTATTTATAGACTTTAACGCTAAAATCTTCTTGTTCAGCAATGGGAAGTCGAATGTTGAACATATGTCAAAAATAAATGTCTCAATTATGTCAGCACTTATTTTATTTTGAAATAGCATAATATTCCCACATACATATAAAGAAAAATATTCTCTGACGAGACGTACTCCAAAAATCACCACGAAAATCTCGATTGGGAAATTTCTAGCTTTGTAAGATAGTAAGTTTTATGTACAATTTGCTGAACAGAAAAAAAATAACATTATTTTTTACAAATTTAATTTTTTATTCGTCACTCCTTAAATATGTAGTAAGAAGATCAATACTTATTCTTACTCACCTTATAAAGATCTCACATACACATTTGAAATATTGAAAATTTCATGCGTAACGTTATTAAATGTAAATATAACGAGCATATAGTTATAAAGAACTTCATAGATCCAAAAAAATATCTTAAAATGCTTAACTTAAAAATATATTCAACGACAAGACACCGACACGACAAATCGCACATTGTAAAATCCGTTAGTTAAACGTCTGCCGCTAATTACAGTGTTGTTGTGATAAGCGTTGGGTTTTTAATCATCTTCACTGACATCAAGTTAATTTGGGAGCCCATTCATTGGACTGATCAGGGCGTGTCGCGTTCGCATCAATTTCTATTATATCTGGATGAATCCTACCACATTTACAGACATCTCGCGGGATCTGTTGTGTTGTGACTATATTGTTGTCTTAATTACTCGTTTATCACGGGCTTAAGGTCTGACTATTGTTTGGAATATTAAATAACGTAAGTTACAACTCTGGGTTTGAATGTTGGTGTATACTTTATTAATAGAAAATAATACCACAAATTACTGGTTGTTACACGTCCATTATAAGTTAGATTACACCTGAGTCATAAGTATTATCTAAAATAATTAAAATATAAAACAACCATATTACTATAAGTAACATTATTTTGTATAATACAATCCAATCATCGCATGAGCCGAAAACAAAATGATTCCGAACGCATACTTAGCCGTGAACAACTCCACATTCGAAGTATATGAGGGAACAATATAAGTATTATCATTTCAATCGGAAAATTATACATTGTAAGCGCATTTAGCATACAAAACGTCTTGCGAACGCCAACGAAGCTCATTCTTTCACGTACATATCTCGTAAAATGCAAAATTAATTTCGAAACTGTACAAAGTGGCTGCAGACGTGTTCGGAGCAATGTTATAATTGAAATGGGTATGTAAAGTTTGGTGCAGTTTTATTTCATCCTACCCCTTTGAGGAAGAGAGTTATTTGCGTGGAATGTCCACTCGGAGCGTTCGCAAACGGTTGCTTCTGCGACTCGTCGCCGAGGGCAGTGCCGCCTCTATTAAGGCTGGATTGCAACATTTTATCAGCGTTTTTTCTTGTCAGGTTGAATTAGTTTCGCTTTGAGTGTTTTTTGTTTGTTGTTGATCAACAAGGAAACGCAAAGCAACATTGCATATCTGCTTGCTACAAAAATATTTGCTAAATACCAAACAAGAATATTATGCCTTTTGCAAACAAAGCCGCTGTGTTTGAAGTCGGATTTTTGTAGATTTTTATAATCGTTTGTACACCGCGCAAGCTCTCAGGACTCGTGCAATAAATCTACAGATTCAGTGTTCACGAGATTTTATATTTTACTACTTTTTTTCATTCTGTTTTATTAGTATCAAAAAGTCGCTTGATATGCAATCTTTTAATCTTGTTACAAAATCTTTTATACATTTCCCTCAAATAGAGTCAAAAGCTTTCAAAATGTTAATAAAACTCGAATTATGAAATGAAATGTAGATGCTATAAATCCTAGAATATAGTCGAGTAGACATAATGTCCCTTCCAAAAACAAGCAGAACGAGAATACATGTGTTCTATGGGAACGCCTTTGCGACTGCTAATTATGCTGTGCGTTCGCCCCGATGATTTCCCACAGGAGTTTCCTATGCACCGTTTTAATCATATACGAGCCGAGAAGAGATTGCATCCGAACAAATAACCGCCTCTATTGCGTCGTCCTAGATCTGTGTAATTTACTGTTAAGTTTTGTTGTTTTAAGTTTGTTTTTCGGGAATGTATTTAAAGTTTATACCGGCTTCAATTTGTTTGCCGATAGTGTTGTTTGTTCAGCGCTTCAGATTGGGTTTCGATTGCGGAGCTCCTTCGCTCTCAATAATCTTTCTGTCTTGAGTTTTGCTTCGACACTTGCGTTTGTTTCTGTGATTTTATCGCGTTAAATGTTTGCTATAACATTTTGTAATTGATCGTGCTCGTTCGGACTTTGTTTAAGTAACTTTTTAAGTCAATTTATATAGTCCAAACCTACCTAGAAAGGTTGTAAAAGTCCAGTTTTATCAATATAATTAGTTTGACCAAATCATTATGTGATTATAACGAAGCTTTACAGACAGCTTCCATGGCGCAGTTGGTTAGACGCTGACTGTGAAACGAGAGGCCGCGGGTTCGATTCCGGCAGCGAGACAAATGTTTGTGAGGCCCACATGTATTTGTCTCAGGTCTGAGTGTTTATGACACCGTAAAGTCCCTTATAGTTTCTGATACCCACGACAGAATACTTAATTGATCTTAATGTGGGGTCGGGACTATATAATATGTATGTACTGTAGGGTGTTTTTATTTATTTACGTTTTAATATAACAAAATCCTTATATTTCTCAATCTAATGTTATAATCACGTAAATTACCTACTCATTAAGTTGAAATATGAGCCTAAATTAAGTCAAGTGTTCAATAATAATAATAACAATCTTAAAATTTAATTTAAAATACCCTAAACAGACTTACGCGAAACAAAACAATTCTTTCAAAGTTTACAATAAAATGAAGAACCAAATCGAAAGTTAAGAACTGAATGATATTTTCGCAACAGAATCAAAAACTTTTCGCCGTGTTTTATCGTTGAAAACATTCGAACAATTCTCACAAATCGATCGTAAAAATCCGATTTGCATCAGCCGTCGCACTTGAAGCCACCATTTACATACAATGACGAGAAAAACTTGGTCAAAATTACATCCAAAAAATCTGTATTAAACTTTATAGGCGCAGGTGTCGGCGCTGTGCTGCCTTCTCGGAAACATTACACGGATTTAACGATTTGAACACTTTGCAGGATGTGGCATATTTATTAACCTTTTTGACAAGGGAATACACATAAAAAAAGTTCTTGCAACACTACATTGACGTTACTGCAGTGAAATGCAAATAGACTACCATGGACTAGTCGCAATCCGAGGGATACAGCATAGCTAAACTATTGACTATCGTGAAGTTGCTGGTTAAGTCTTCAGGATAAACTTAGGTGAATCGAAGATTTAAACCGGCCACTGAACAGTCTTTAAACCTTCTATTACTCAATAATTTTGTCCTCAATCATCAACATCCTGCAATGTATTCACGTGTCTCATGATGTTCATGGACAAATCTCATCATTCTTCATATTAATACCCGCTTGCTTATGCTCATGTAAAAACAAGTGCATACTAAGATGTTTCAAATAAATCAAACGTTTCCAGCAACCGTATGTCGATGTGATACCTGCCCTCCAGCAGGGGTGCGCAAAATATTTTATATTATCGCAAACAAGTTCACGGAATAGATAAACTTGTGTAATAAGGAGCCGGGATGTTTACCTATAGATCAGTCTTTCTCAAAGTCAGCGGTGACGCCCCCTTGTAAGTACTAGAACTTTGAAGGAGGCAGTAGATGCAGTAATGTAAGTAACTGAAAATAAATATAGTGCAATTTTTTTTTTCTATTGTTGATAAAATTTTGTTTATCACAACGTCTGCTCCGGACATATGCAATTCGTAAGACATATAATATTAACTTAGATATGTGGGGTGGAATTTATTTTTAACACGCTTTTATTAGCTTCGCCTGTATGTATGTATGTAGGTATGTAACGGAATCTTTGGAGTCGATTTTCGAGGACTTCAAAACATCGCATTGACTTGAAATTTTGCATACTTATCAAGGATCAATGACAAAACAATAATTTAAAAAGTATGTGACATAACCAGAACGTTGAAAATTTTACTTTAAAAATAATGGTAATTTGCGCACAGCTGCCTTCCTTTCATAAGATAGCCGTAGATAGGTGTTTTAAGCGTAAAAAATAAATAATAGAATTTGTTTAAAAAAAAAATTAAAAAAAGGTCAATGAAATAAGTTTGGGAACCAGTGATATGACTGATGCTTCAGAATACAAGCACATAACTTCGTCCTGCTATATGTCAACAGAAATTATTTTTGCCAAATCACGTTGGCTCTATGCCTGGAAATATTTGGAAGTATGATTGGTATGATAGGTCAGAAGTAATAGATGTGTTTTTTATGGAATAAGTAATGTGATAGCGTGTTGGAAGTATGCTTATTTAGGTACATATTAAGTGATATCTATATCTATCTTTTCTGTTCTATATCTTCTGTACCAACTTACGTCTATACATGTAATAAATTTGGAATACATGAAAGATATTCCAGAAAAACTACTTATTATACATATTTGTGTATAAAAACTATTACTTTGCAGTTTTCGTGTGTCCGCCACCGTGACCACGAAGCCTGTAAAGTGATCGGAACGTTGGGAAGTTAAAAAATGTAAAAATTAAATCAAATCTGTAAGAATTCGTTTTATTTCAAGGACGTTTCGAATCTACACCACCCAGATTTGAAATTATTATTTGTTCGATGGGGACTCAAGGTTGATTATCTGATAATTTTTCTCCTACAGTACTACGCAGGCTGTTAACTAATATAGAGAATTCATTGCTATCGATATCCTCTTCACAAATAGCGACGAGGGATAAATTGCATAATGTTAATCAGAGTCGTTTTTGTGATGCGCAATACACCTTGTTGTAACACAATGAATATTAATGCGCGTCCCTCGATTTCTGTCTAGCTTTTTTTATTACTTTTGAATAAAATTTTCTCTCCCGGCATAGAAGATTAGCTTTAAATAAAACCGAGGTTCGTGAACGAATTATGAATTAAATCTTGTATACCTACTGTATTTAGTATAAATGCTAAAGATGAAAATGAAATAAAATTATTTTGCTATTTACTAGTTTTATTCATGTATTCTTTGTGAGAATTGTACACAAAGGTTTATAATCTGCTATTGTGATACTTGCGTCGCGGAGCGTCGGCAGCCCGTGTGTAGGAAGAGATAGGCATCGTTCGAGTCTATTTAGACCACCTGTATTTCCCATCAGGTATACTGGTTACTTTATTACTTATGTTTATATCTGCCACCAAGCAACACTGTGTAAGTACAATTCTATTTCAGTTTGAAGGTGATTATAGCCAGTGAAAACTGAGCTTTGGAGATTTATCACCCAATGTCTTGGAGTGAATCTAGAATGTTTAATAAAAGTAATACATTTGGTGTGGTGTTGCTTCTGTTTAGGTATAGGCGTGTCTTTTACCATCATGCACCGACACGTTTCTACTCTTATTCTCGGAAATTAAAAACCTTTGTTGTGCCAGTAGGTATATAAAAATATTTGAAAATTAGACTTAATCCATTTATGTTCTAATTTTGAGTTAGGAGTAATACCTCTACACTGGCTTCTCACAGAATGGTAAACTTCACACAACTTTGAAATTCTTGTGTATAAATTTTAAGTTTGTGAGTTTCATTTTGGGTTTTTTTACCAACTATCGTCTTGTAATTTCTGTTAAGGCAGCAGATAAAATCTATAACTGTCGGATTTATGATATCAACGACAGCAAACAAATGTGTTAAAAATAGATACATGAGTAAAGCATAAATATGATTTAATATGCACCTCAAATCAGTGTTGAACGACATTTATAATAAATAACAATGTAAAAAAGGGAGAGAAATCCGCGGGACTATTTCCGCACAGACGTAATGCGGTCTCATCCGTCATCGTTAGCCGATCCGGTAAGGGCTGCTTCGAACTCACTACAAATATGCTCCATTTTTAAAACAAACTAAAAGCCACTATAGCTGTTCCCTTTAAAAAGTCAAATAAATATATTTATTATATCAATAAACAATAGTGTTCTTTCATTTTTATACTGGCATGGCAAAGGAAATAAAATGCACTTGATGTTAAAACCTTACTAATATATTGCAAGAATTTGTACGGATGATGTATGGATGTCTGTTACTCTTTCACGCAAAAACGTCATGACCGATTTTCATGAAATTTGGTATAGCTGAAACCCTGGCTTAACAAAATATGGGCTACTTTTTATCCCGCATAAATGTAGTATTCCCATGGGATGAGTAAGGAATTTAAAATATACATGATTGCTACTCTTTTAAACTGGAATGGATGGCACGGGACAATACGGGACAGGATTTGAAGCTTTTCTTCATGGGACAAAATGAAATGGAAAAAAAACGGGATATAACGGGATGGATATGTGTAATATGTGGTAGACCCACGATGTTGTCGGTCATGACTCAGAATGAATGGGCAGGCTCGTCCGGGGTGGTACCACTGTCTCACGGGAATTTGACGTAAAACGCCATCTGTCGCGTTTCGTTCAGTAAGTGAGATTGCCGGATGCCCAATACCCCTTTCCACTTCCTATCCTTTTTCCTTTCCGCTCACCTCCTGATTTTAAGGGCCATCATCATATCTATGAAACAAGCGATGTGGAGGGTCTTGGGCGGCAGGGATCACTTACCATCAGATGACCTGTTTGCTCGTTTACCGGACCTATGCAATAAAAAAATATGGGACGGGAAACGCAAAATAGTCGACGGGGGTTACATTAAGTAATTTAAATATAAAACAGTACGCGAAATAATATATTGTCGATGTGGACTGTACTCAAAAACCATCTGCATCCGAGCGAAGTCGGGCTAACCGGTAGTATTTTGTAAATAGCAATTGTCTACTAGAGATTTACAAATACTGAGAAAAGCTGGTCTTTAAAAATCATGATTAAAATTAATGATTGGACAAGGACAAAAATCTTCCATATTATTATGATTTAAAATTATGTACATCCGATTACGAATACGATTCAGAATTACATTTTATTAAAGTTTGAAGATATCGTAATATATAATTACGTAATATAATAAATTATTTATAACTAAGAAATCTCTCTGACTTATCCATGTGCTAATGATCTAGCCATCCTATGCGACTGACGAGGCGCAAGCCTTCAATTACCAGATGTGGTGACCTTCACGTAAAAAATATCCCGAAAGCCCCTCACACTATATATAAAAATACATTGCCAAACTAAAAGTAGTAATTTAAGGCGCGGATAACAGACGCTTTGTGACTACGGCCGTAAGCACTAACAACTATGTTAAACCAAGAAGTGCGACGGCGTCGGCCAACTGCTGAACTTTATTCGCAAATTGACTCGGCGTATTCGCTTAAGGTGCAGTTTCTTTCATCTCAACTCAGCTTTTGTGTGCGGTTTGAAGTACAAGCGACGTGCGTTTTTTAAATATCAATGTCAAAACCGCCATTGTATCGAGAGTAAGTTATTGTATATTCGGTTGTAAGTATCATTTTTAAGAACAAATATGTATATTACATAACGTTTATTTCATATTTATTCGAGCATTTTTCTTTCCACATAATTCCGAATTAAGATAATAGATGGCGTGATTATCACAGCTATGTTAATGATTCTCCCAGTGTATTAACGGGCCTATTAGTCTTTAAATCAATGGTATAAACACTTGCTTCATCTAAAGATACACTCTCCCCCGCTTCCGTCAGCGAACTGTTCCTCAGCATTAGGTTGTATTAAGAAATAGGAAAACTAAGCAAAATGACATTCTAAAGAGTTCCGTTAGTGAACTTTGTTTTGCATGAGTTTTGTTAGTGTACGAGCGTTTTAAGATCTTTCCAAGTTTTAAATGTATTAAGATGTTTGTTTACTGAGCGGAAAATGCATTCGCTTTTAGTTTTTGGGCGTTTTTGTAAAATGTGGATGCAATTTATTTCGGTGAGCTATTTTTGGCTTTGACTTTGATTTAAAATGTAAGGAATTTTAAATATCGTGGCAAGGCGATGATTAAATTGAACCTATTTATTTTGGAACGTTAAACATGTATATGCATGTGTAGTATATGCATTATTAATTTACGATTATTTTGTGTTTAATTGCAAAATGTTCTTTTGGAAGGGGGTAATAATTAGCATTAATATTTATATCTAGTCCTCTACCACAATACACTTGTACAAGCTGTTGGTAGTGGCTTGCACGTAGACTCTAGATTTGTATAAATTTCTATGGTATGTGAAAGTCCGCCAACCCGCACTAGGCCAGCGTGGTGGACTATATGGCCTAACCACTCTCAATCGTACTCTCGATTGTAGAGGAGGCCCGTGCCCTGCAGTGGGTCATATATGGGCTGATACAATACAATACAATACAATTGTGTTTATTTGCAAAATGTACTTTTGGAAGGGGGTAATAATTAGCATTAATATTTATATCTAGTCCTCTACCACAATACATTTGTACAAGCTGTTGGTAGTGGCTTGCACGTACACTCTATTGACACCGACTGTTCTTAAGCCTTCGTCAAGGTATTTCATACAACCGTAATAAAAATCTCGCAAATTATGGCATCTGTGGTTCGCTTCTAAAGTGGTTCACCTGTTATTTACAAGGTCGATTACAATTTGTTGTTGTGAAAGCTTTCAATCTGATAACTACGTTTCATCTTTCAGTGTTACTCAAGGATTGCATTTGGGGCCGTGGCTTTTCAATGTTTTTATAAATTACATCACCGATACCTTACAACATAGTCAAGTTTTTTCATAATTTTGGAGATGACTTCAAATTAATTTGAGTGATAAAAAATAATTCTGACAGCATATTTCTTCAACAGGATATTGATGAGTTATTCAAGTGGTGTATAAATAATAATATGACATTACACATCAATAAATGTTACCAAATTAAATTCACCCGATACAGGAATATAGCCGTCACGAACTATAATATTAATGGCGTTTCACTTAAAGAGGTGGACCAAACCAGGGGTTTAGGAATATATTTTGACGCAAAATGAACATTTCTGCCACACATATATAAAATTATATCGAAGGCATCTAAACCATTAGGTATTGTTATAAAAAAAGGCAAAGTTCTTTTAAAATTCTACCTCTAATATTTCTGTCTATAATGCATATGTCAGAGGTGTACTAGAATGTTGGAGCATTTTGTGGTCACCCATAAAACACACCAGCTGCGGATTCAGCGAATTCAAAAATACCTTAGACATCTAGTTTATTGTGACATATATATCATCATCATCATCATCCATCAGCCAAAGGAAGTCCACTGCTGAACATAGGCCTCTCCTAATGATTTCCACAGTGACCTGTTGGAGGCAGCCTGCATCCAGCGACGCCCCGCGACCTTCACCAGGTCGTCTGACCACCTAGTGGGTGGACGTCCACGTGTATTGTGACATGTTAGGGAAAAATTAAAAACGTACAATCTAAAACTTTCAAATTATAAAATCGACAGTTTAGCAGCTCGGCAAAATCTGTTAGATATGAAGTGTCTACATGAAATAGGCAGGAATAGAATAATTGACTGCCCAGAATTAGTGCAGCTCATAAACCTACATGTCCTACGCCGGGTCCCCAGACGTCATCTCGGTCTCCTCCTCCCATCGTCAGCTAGAAGTAACCTTAAACAGTATTCAGCTATATCTAGAATGTCCCGTAATCATAATTTGTTTGGTGAATCGGTAGATTTTGTTGGTGATTTACCTCATAAATTTAGATGAAATGTTGTGAGGCTATTGAGGAACAAATCTGTATAATAACAATATTATTATTAGTATCCCTTTTCCTACTTTGTAATTGTTTTTGTTATGTTGTATTAACTTTTTTTTGTTGTCTAGAAGAGGTCATGTGTATTTTTATTTTATTAAATCTTAATAGATTAGGTAGCAGCTGTTAACTTACTTATTTTTGTGTATATCTGTTATGTTCATGTTTAACTGTAATTTAATATTTATTGTTGCGATAGTCTTAAAAGGTATTACTTTTGTTTTAATATTTTTTTGTATTCTTATGGTGTAACTAAATGTATAACTACGACTGGTTGTCCAAATAAATAAATGTTTATGATAAAAACTCAATTTTATATAGGGCCTTGTCTGTCACATATGCGTCTCAATATTTAGATAGTGTTTTATCTGTTACATATGCATCAATAAATATATAATAAAAATATTAAAAAAGACGAGTATTACGACGGGTATAATATTATACTTGGGTTTGGCCACTGTATGATTATTTCCGCCAAGATCCCTTATTTTATGTCATTTTTATCACTGCATACAAAATACCTCATCTTTTCGCAGATACAAAGAAAATGAATATTAATTCCCGCCCTTCTAAAATACCCGGAAAATTTTACAACATCACAATACTCTACGTAAAAACCGCGGGACACTTCGGTGGGCGTTTAGTGTTTTATATGCCGAAAGGATTTATGTTATTACCGTCCATATTTTTGCGGACTGAAGGCGCTGAGAGGTCACGAAATCTCGCTGAGTTGTACCGTCTCACTCTTTAGTACGAGTGTGTCTCCCTCCCACCCCTTATGGTTAAAGCGGTGAATATTACTGAAACGATATGCCACGCACGTACTGAGCCGCGCGGCACTCTATGAACTCTAACGTAGGGCTGTCTGCATCATCCTCATAAAACTTGTGTAATTAGAATAATAGATATTTCATTGACTCATACATTTATTTAAATAAAATCGAATTTGTTGCATTTAATGTATCGTTATCGTTTGACGAGTATTATGCACATTTTTTTTATAGTAAGAATTAGAAACTGCTAACAATTTTCACATGTTCGGCAGTGGACTTCCTGTGGCTGAACAGAGAAGAGAGGGAGCACTTTTCGGCGTCAAAATACCCATAACAAGTGTTTGCCGGTTACACAAACGTAGCTCTTAGTGCAAGTACTAAATCTGGGCCTCTTGTTTCTCGCACAGTTTTCTACTGCCCATTCCACTAAGGACCTTAAAAATAATCTAATAAAAAACACTAGCTGATCTATTTTCGATCATTACTTCATCAGAAGTTGGTGTTCACTTGAAGACAAAATATATTTACCGCACGTAACTCCGTCTTCTCTACGTATATGTTATGGCTCACAATCTGTGAAGTCAGAATCATATTTACTTGTAAAACAACAATAGATGTTATACGTTCCCTTATACTACTAGTATTTTTTGCCTGTTGGTTTACCTCAAAGGTTATCCTTCAAGATGGACGGCGGATGAACTGGATGCAGAAAGTCGTTGATACAAGCTGCTTTCATCGCTATGGAGATTTTAAAGGAAGGCTTATGTTCAGCAGTAGGTTTTCTCTTTGGAATGTAGTCAGCACTATACCCAATATCTGTTTCATAGCAGGAGAAATTCCTCCTACTTGTTTTTGTGTTATTTAATTACAGCGTGGGTCTTTCACACACGATACTGTTATATCTTGAAAGTTTGGCAGCACACATAACTCTTGCAGTATTGTAGACAATTATAAGTAGCGGAGGTTTGCTTGTAGATCTGATTTCGGTCACGAAGGCATATTTGTGTCGATTCGATTTATGAGTAGATATTTTCATAACACTTGAGAAAACTCACAGACTTCACCACGCTTTCTACTGTTTAACCGGATTTTTGAATACTGAAGTGCACTTTAATGTGCCATAGTAACAAATATACAGCTTGATAAAATAAATCGAAGTAAACTATGAAATGAAAAAAAAAAAACCTAGTGTCAATTCGGGACATGTAAAACACATCGGTTTTGATAAACGCCTCGATTTGAATACATTACCCTAGCAGTTCTTTTCCATTCAATCCCTAAGCTTGGCTGTACAAACTGCCGTCGGATGGGCTATAAAGCACGGGCCCTCGCGACCGTCACATAAAATCTGAATAAGTAAATGATAGCGGGGATAGTGTATCAGTGATTGATTCCCTTTGTACGGCCCGCGCGATAAGAAAAAGAGGATTAGGTATTTTGTCGATGTTGTTTTTTTCACTACCACGCCACAGTAACTAAAATACTCCAGATTGTCATTAAGTGCAGTGCGGGACAAATATAGCGGCAAGTTGTATTCGGGAGCATACATACATAAAAATCACGCCTTTATCCCGGAAGGGGTAGGCAGAAGTGCAACCAGGACACTCACGTTTCGCCTTGTGTGTTCCGTCACACGATGTGATAAGGGATTGTGTGTGTGGATTCGGATATACACAGATAAACCGAAACGCAACGCCTACGTGCGTCTCTATGACAAGACACAAGTTCCACGTATGTACATTTACGCATAGGTGTATCATTTTCATTTATTTTTAATATTTGATTGCACTAAAACCTACATCGTAGGCATGCTAATTAGCACACATATTATATTTCAGCTTCTCTACGATTTAAATAAAACGTATTTATACGGTTTTTATCACGAATATGGTTGATTTTTTATATTTTTTAACTTCTCGACGTTTCGATAACTTTAGAGCTTTCGTGGTCTGCCCCGTTTCCACGAAAGCTGTGATCGAATTCGTTTTATTTCATTGTGTAACATTCGCGTTAATCTAAGAAACCCTTCTCTGCGATTGTTACCATATAGAGTTTAGTCCACCGCATTGGCCTAAAGCTGGTTGGTACGCACTAGCCTTCACATGTATGTATTTAAAGTTGTTGTGAAGTGTTAAATCTTTTATAAAGTTTACCATTGGAGATTTTCCTTCACAGTTAAAACGAGTTATAATTAAGTGAGAATATACACGTAGGATATCGTTTCCCCATAACTTGCGCCGTTCAAATACCATCGTCATTGTTTGTACGGCTGGGGTGGTATTACGTCTGCGCGTACACAATGTTGGCGCAAATGTAAGCAGATTTAAACTCTTGAAAGGGGTATTCATTAAATTGATTCAAATAATTTCAAACCGAGGGCCCATTCACTTTAATGAACGTTTGAATCCGCTCAAATTATTTCAATTTCAATTTGAATGTTATTTCTCAATTTATTTAATATTGTGTTTAATTGTGGAAGTGATCGATCGTCGGTTTTGGATGTTTGTTGATTTCGAAGTAACTTTAACAATTTCATGAGAGATTTTAGAAACGTAAAGTCCTTAACGCTTAATTGAGATTCGGAATATCTGGGTTGATTATTCTTTATTAATCAATCAAAAATATTCAAGTAGTGGTTAAAAAGCATCTCAAAGAAAGCATTATTAAATTGGAAACATTTTTGAGACACTGAACAATGACATTAAATGTCTTCTTTAAATCTTTTACTTTCCCCTATCACGTGATTATGAAGTAAACAAACGTAACCAACAACAAATTAATGATTAGCGCATTTATTCTAAACTCGACAGATTATTTAGATGCAAAATTTTAAACGTCCACAAAAAACGATAATTCAGACACCAATCCCGCTCGTAAAAAATATCAAAATTAATGTTTCATTAAATCGAACGACCTAAGTTAAGACATTATAGCGAAATAAATTCAAAGAGTGCAAAAAACACTTACTCTCACCTAAAAAGGGGAACACCTAAAGAAGCTCGTTAAACCTTTGTTGAGTCGTAAAACTTTAACAAAATTTTCATTACGTGCCCCGTGGAGGCTGTATAATGATCGGAGCGCTATTAAATGACATTATCTGGTAACGAAAAAGCATGATCTGGCACTTTGAATGCATAAAGAACTATAAACGTAAGATATCATCTAATTGAAGCTCGAGTAATGGGTGAAGACGACCTTTGAGACGAAGTATCGGACCCGAGTAGGGTCGCCATGACTACTGTAGAACAAGGATATTTTAATAATATTATCTTCCTCAAGCAAAAGGTTGACCAATCAACTGATAAATGACTGTACGTCACTAATTTATTATTTCTTAATTTACTATTTTTGGCAACTTCAATATATGTATTATTTCGGCCTATATAATTTAGAAGTGCGTGGTGGCCTGTTGGTAAACGGACCATACGCTGCTGCTCATATTCATGGTCGTCGTGGGTTCAAATCCCTGTGGACACCTCTGATTTTCAAAACAATTGTTATTGATGCAGCAGACTTACTTAAATCCATAAATGCCACCACTGTTACTCATGAACATAACATTTTGTAAAGGTTTTGGCTTATGGGATAATGGTCATAGTGTACTAAGCATAAGTCTACAATTCGATATTATAGGATGTAGCTAAAAGGTATGGAATGAGGCTAATAAATACCATAATATAATATAAAATTGAAAATTGTTGGTAAATGAAGCCTACTGAACAAACTCGTAAAATACATTGCGTAATATGTATATTATTGTTTTTACACAACCATGTACACAAGGGCATTAGATAAACTGGTGATTATTTTTATTTATAATACTCTATTGTTTCTATGCTACGTCATCATCATTACTCATCATCAAGCTTACCTCAGCATCAAGATTATATATATTACCATTAAATTAATACAATTTAAATCCAACGAGCCACATTTAAAACACACATCGGAACTAAAGAATCCCTAAGAAAAACAAACCCGTGGTCACACCAGCGCAAAAGTAAATTCAGAATGTAAAATATTTAAATTGTCAAATGGAAAGGAATCCAAACTGTACAGGTTAATAGCGGGCCTTAATTAAAATTTGCGATGGTCTCCAGATTTGATATTGATGGACCGTTTTTATAGGAAACCTTGCCTCTATCAAACTTGGTGTTGGGTTTTGATATTTATACATACATATATATACACACCTGTGATTAATTATTAGTATTTTGCCATTAATCAGGGTAAAGAACTTAAAGCCGCTGTAGGTGGTTCCAGCGCAACCATTATATTTTTTTCTGGAATGGTGGGTTCCATCGTCTGTATAGTTTTGAAGCATTGAATAGGCCTGAAGAATATTGTCAATCCTCTAAAGGTATATTATTATTGTCTGCTCAAGTAAGTAATACGCCAAAAAATTAAAAACAAACTTTGTCTTCATCTAAATTCAACTAGATTATCACAGGAATCACTACCTACGCTCCCTTTCTATAGACAGAGGTTAAAAATAAATGACAAAAAAATATTTAAATCAAATTATTGAAAATATTAAAAATATATCCAAAGTTAGATCCACCCTCAGCTGTTTGTGGTACAGCCGATGGACATCGTTGCCAATAAATTCCGAGGACCCCGTGTCATATGCTGTAAGATATTTAAAACCCACCCAAGTCGACCTCCGCCCAGGGTGCTCCGTTTTCATAACGTCGAATATTCGTTTGATATATTAAATTCGTAAAAGTCTTTATTAATTTTCGAATATTTTGCGTCCTCGCCATGGGTTGTCTTTGTTATAGAATGTCAATAAGGAATACGTACGGTAATAATGTTGGATTGAATCGATAAAGTAGTCATAAAAATAATATAGTGGCATATATAAGATGGTGAATGAATTTGCATGTTTGAATACTTTGTAGTTGACAATAAGTAGAGTATGATCTAGAGTATCATCGGTCTAATGACGAACATTTTGACCTTTGGACAGAATTATACCGAACAAATTTTTACTTTGTTACTTTTTAGTTAAAAAAAAATATTATTGAGAATCTGTAAATTGTTCAAAACATTGATATTTAGCTGGTATTGAGCACGGAACAACTCTACAATTGACAATCCGGTTGAGAGGCTTAGGCCGTAGACCATCACACCGGCCTACGTAGGTTGGCATAGTTTCGATATTATTGAAAAAAATATGCCTATACGTCTGATAAACAACTTCTCTCTCTCTCTCTCCCTCGGTAGTATCCAATACTCCTGTGACCGTAGTCTTGTTGTGAAATAAAAAAAAAACAATCATCAGAACACATTCCATGATACAGTAGAACACAATATGATTTTTTATAACTTAGTAGTTTCAAATTCTCACATATACGCGTACAAGCCAAAGTCAACACGAAAACGTTTGAAAAGGTGTCATAAATCGCCCTCCGAAACAAATAGACAAACAGTAATGAGGAGGGATTCGAAGTGCCAGCCCGGTGGCGGATTAAATCTTGCGGCTTGTGATGTGAGATCGCTTTGTGGTCCTACCTGACGTGCTAGACACGTTGCCTTACCCCGCAACGGACTACCATTACATATTCCTATGGACCTTCATTGTCTGAGTCGTGTACAACGTCTTTTAAAGTCTTGAGTTTAGTTCAAAATCTTTATTATAAATTGTACCCCAATGTTATAGGTACGCATGGCAACAAATTGTTTTAATTGATGAAAAACTAATTTGCTTATGATTAAAAACATTTTGACGTCAACTATGGAGCAGGCTCAAGACATTTAATGGTCCAGACTTATTCTATGATTCTACTTCATAAAAATGAAATTAATTTAAATAGTTGTATGCGATTCTTATGCGAAGTTGCTCATGATTTATTTCCTCTTAAGCCCTCATAATAAAAGGAATTATAAATAAATATTCCCCAAAAGGATAAGCTATTGCTTTAGTACATTAAATAAACACAAAACCTTGTAGATTGCACATATTTGGTACGGATATGACAACCCGATCCCTTTTTCTTAACAAGCATATTTATTACGACCTCTATATAGGGATATCAAAGGGCCGGTCGTAGTAAGGGAATCAATGAGCCTGCCCTTTAGCCGGATGTGAGCCGACAGAGTAAATAAAGAGCGTTTCCTGCGACAAACATTGTACAACAAGACCTTATAAAATATACCGATATTTCGTGTATAAATACATATATCTAATATAGTATTATGATTAGTAAATAGCTTTTTTATGAAATAGTGGTGAATAATTACTAAAAATACTATCATAACTCACTACTATTTCGTTAAGACGTTATGACAGTGGTACCACCCCAGTCAGGCTAGTCCTTTCCTACAGTTATCCAAAGTACCTACAATGTCACTCACTCAACCATTTTTAAAACATATATCTGATACATAACTTTGCACACATTGGTCTATCGAAAGAAAATAAAAACCCAGCAATTTAATTAATAAATCCATCGATAACACAAAACGTATTTGCTTTGAAATGTCTCTAAAGGAAACACAAATATGCCGTTTTCTCTGTGAGTTTAAATATTAGCTCTCGGGTGCCACTATTCAAATACATGTGCAAGTCTGTCTGTGTGTCTGCGCCGACTCCGGGTGCATTCCCACTTATTACATTACTCCGAGCAGCTCTTGGATACATTTTAATGCTTACGTTTCACTTCTTTACTCTTTTATTGGTATGGTTTACTTGCGGTTGAAAATATGCTCTTTTTATGTTATCTTTGAATGTTATATTTCCGTTCAATGAAGAAATCTTTTTAATCGACTTTAAAAAATTCAGATGTCTGTTCGGCCTGTATGTATGTATTTTTGGCAAAATTGCACAGTTTTTGGTTATGTAAGTCTATTTCAGCGTCTAGGTCTGTCTAATAAGGAAATCATATTATCAGTAAAAGCAGTGTCGAGACTTTCACTTCATTTCATTTTAAGAAGCATGCCTTTTGATTCTAATATAATTTGTAGACTGTTTTTTCTAAAAAAATCCAAATTATTGCCAATAAATACTTGAACCAAACAATTACAATAATTACACAAACGTTAATATAAAAAAAGGTTCGTAAATAAATCCGCAAGCCATCTGCTCCAAGATCGACACTTGATTAAACCCACCAATCAAATGCGAGCAAAAATAAATCAACCTTACCTTTGAAGCTGGGCCGTTGATCTTTTAGAAAAACAATAATTCACCTCAATTTTTCAATTTCTCACGGAAAAGCGCCGGCGAAAAAATGAAAATCTCCATACCAATACAAATTGTAGCACCTGACAAAACAACTTTGATTTATTAGCGACCGACGGGTGTTTGCCTGGCCGCGTAAACTGGCCGCATTTCGTCGGTAACCGCGCTTGAAACGCTTGCTATCCGACGTGGGATTGTGTGTACGTCTCTATTGCCATTAGTCGCTTTTGTTTCAGCGAGTCATGGAACACTGTCTGTTAATTCGGGTTAGCATGCGTTCGCGCCGCGTTCAAACCGATTTTGCGCAAATTATGTCGGGACAAGTCTCTAATTGCTATGTTAATTACTTTAAACTTTTCCTATTTTTCAGCGATTGCTTTTGTGTAATCTCGGTTGAGATTTGCTACATTTGCTTCGATTTATCTGTTTCCTTCATTAATATAATAATTACTTATTAAAACATATTTTGATAAAATCGCAAGTGTTCCTATTTTTGTTGATTACTTCATTAACACCTTTTGATTATGCTGGTTGCAGTGTTCCAGCTTAACATTGACAGCTTAATTTTACAAATTCTTTTAAAAAATATTTATCAACTGTGAACAAAAAGAAAACAAATACAGATTGCTATGTTAAAATATTAAATAGTCAATACGAATCAATTCACTTGATTGTAGCTATCGCTGTAAAGGTTTTTGTTTTTTCATTTTGCCAAATGTGAAAACGTTCCAATTATCCGGGTCGTAAATAAAAATTGTTGCGGTGACACCTCAGCGATTTTAATAATTTAATCCTCGGTTGGGAGCACATAAATTTTGTTTGACTGCTTGGCCGACAGTCGCATTCTCGATTCGCATGGGGTTTATGCTTTGCTCGTGTTGATTAATTGGTTCGCAATAGTTTTTTAAACTTTCACCACATAAACTATATGGTGCAATACCTAACAATTTATGAAACAAATTAAGTAATACAAAACGTAGAGTATGTTGTAAAAATATTTTCAATTTGGTTTTGTTCACATACAATTTGCAATCCTTAATTACTAGAATACCACAATACCTACGCATTAAAACAATTTAGTTATAAGTTATGCAATAGTAAGTTGTCATTTCAAACACATTGCTTTTGTTTTAGTACCATGTTTTCGTGCTATTGAAAATGAGCGCTGGTAAATTATTAATACACCTTACTTTGTGACACCAACGAAAATATAAAAAGTACAGGATCATTTTTGTTTTTAATCACATCAGAAAAAATCTAATGTATTAAAAATTAATTCAGATACAAAGAGAGATATTTCATATACATAAGTCACCATTGAGTGATACGATACAGATATTTATTGAAAATTAATACGAGCGTGACGAAGATTTCACCCGTTCCTCGCACTTAAATTTACCTTCGCGTACAAGCGATAAGTTTCCAATCAATAAATCCAGTTTTCACAAGTTGGGTTGGATGTTGATCATCGCTGTGGCCCGGTGTTGGCGTCGCGGGCCGCGCTGTTCAGAATTAATTTGGAACATTGACGAGAAATAAATCACATCTACCGCATCGCAGATTACTCGCGATCTTGCCGCTTGTAATCGATTTATTATGTATTTTCAACGCGTGCGTACGGATACTTCTTGAACTTGCATTGAATATTAACTTGTCATTAATATAATTAAATTGTTTGATATATTTTTGTGGGGACTTGGAATATACATATTACATACTCGTATACGTACTCCTTCTCTTTGCAAACAGATTAAAATTCCGAAAGTTTGTACAGCGGCGGGCACGTCACGAGCTATGCACTTCCGCAACGACTGTGGTAATTAATTTCAACTGCAGCCCAGAATCGGATGACAGTTGTTATGAATTTAAATCAACCGCAATTAATCTCATGAATATATTAATATCTCAATTTTTAACCTTAATATTTACCGTGGGGGCCACTCGTGTTTCGATGAGTTCAATTATATTCAACTGTGTGAAATTCGATTACAAACCGAATACTTACGTTGTACTTCTGTGTGATTCCAATGTTACATCTATTATTTAGAATTTCCTCTTAACTTAAGTAGGTTAAACATTTATGGAGTAACCACATAATAGTTCCATATCAATAATTTAGACAATGATATTGTGATATCCTAAAATAAGAATGTGAGGTAAATTGCCAAAGTTGTTTCTTGGTATCTTACTTCTTCTTCGTTATAAAACGAAATTTAAATGATGTTGACACTCGGGCGATGTCAGGTCCGATACAAACCTACCAAAACCCGCGGTAGCCGTTTTTGGCGCATCTTAAACGGTTCGGTGAACCCACACACTTCTATTTATTCCGGAGTCGGACTTTTAAATTCGAGCGCTAAGCTTTGCTCGACCAGCGAATTCTAGTTGGCCATATTGTAGCCCCTTGTGCCCCCAAATATTCTACAACTTAGGACAAACCTAAATAAACAATGGTCAAAAATCATACTCCAAGAAAATAATAACTATCCTTAAAAATGGCAGGCAATCTGCAGGTATAATACCTGATCTATGATGACACGACACTGGGAGCAATAAATAAAACATTCGCCATGTAAGTAACATTATAGATCTATTTATAGACATTTACTACTGCGATAAAAATTGCCATCTGTCTCAGGAGACCATAAATCCAATATTGAATCAGCGTAGATGCGCTCTATTTCCTCCATTATATTGTGATTATCTGGATCGTTCACTTCAGGATGTGTTTGCAATAACATCCACCGCACCTAAATCACAATCATAAGCCAAACAAAAATAGCCGTCTCAGACGCTGGCCCAATAACTACGGAATAATCCTCAGCCGGCTCGATCCGTGATTAACTTCCTATCATTTAATACGATACACTATTTATTTTGTCAGCGGGCCGTGTTGGTCCGCTCTCTATTTACCCAGCCGTGTGGTTCGTGTGTCGGATCGCGCTGTCGGGATTACGTTGCTCTACGGCTGTTGGCACTAATAGATATTGCTGTTAAATGTCATTTCAAACGTATTTATTTGCTGCGAAACTAAATATTTGGCGGATTTTGGCGGACACGCGTACAGTGGCAAACTGCAGGTTTTCTAGAAATAAAGTATAATTATTAACTATCACTTTGCTTACACATTAGTGCCTACGATAAGAAGATAACAATGGCTGACATTTCTGATGTGTCAACATCTTCGCCGGTGGAGCTTCTTGGTGTTGGAAGGCGTAATCTGGCTGTAAGAGACTTCAATGCGGCTGCTGAGGCCCTTGCAAAGGCTTGTGAACTCCTTGCCAAGGAACATGGCGACACAGCCGACCAATGCGCTGAGGCATATTTGTGGTATGGCAAAGCTCTCTTAGGCCTGTCAAGAGAGGAGAGTGGTGTTCTTGGTGATGGCATGCCGGGCTCAGGGAATGCTGATGACGATGATGAAGACAATGAAGGTGAAGGAGAAAATGAAGCAGAAGAGCAGAATGGAGAATCATCTAAAAAAGAGAATGGTACAGTGGAGAAGAGCGAGGCAGAATCAACTACTAAGGAGCCTGAATCAACAACAAAAGAGCCAGAATCATCAATCAAGGACGAAGCGGCTGGAAGCAGCACTGATGCTGCTGAAGAACCACAACCGAGCACAACAAATGGAGAAGCAAATGAAGATTCTCCCATGAGTGAAGATGGTGGGGATGCTGAAGATGAAGTTGACAACCTGCAACTGGCCTGGGAAATGCTTGATCTGTCGCGCAGCATCTTGTACCGCCGCGTGCAGGACGGCGGCGGCGACGCGGCGCGGGCCTTGCTAGCAGACGTACATCTTGCACTCGGAGAAGTGGCTCTAGAGAGCGAAACTTATGACAAGGCTGTCACTGATATGCAGAGCTGTTTGGACCTTCAGAAGGAACTGTATCAAAGTGATGACAGGCGAATTGCCGAAACGCATTATCAAATTGGCTTGGCAAACTCCCTTGCATCAAACTTTGAAGACGCCATAACCCACTTCAAAAACGCAGCTAATATCCTAGAAACCAGAATCAAGATCTTGGAGAATCCTGCTGCCGCTAAAGATGATGCAACAGTAAAGAAATTCAAATCCGCAGACCCATTCTATTCTGTTGAAGGAGAAATTAAGGAGTTAAAGGAACTGCTGCCAGAAATCCAAGAGAAAATTCAGGACATGATGGATTACAAAGCTGAGGTAAGGCCGTGCGATTGTGTCGAGGAGACGCGCAAAATGCTGAGAGGTATGATCTTATAAGAAAAGAATAAGTGCTTTGTAGAGTGCCAGTCTTAAGCCTTTAAGGAATATTTTAGAATCATTGCTGTTTGTAGTAGGTTTAGTATAACTATTTTTCTTCTTGTGACTAATCTTGTGCTTTTGATTACAAGATGTTTGAAGCATGTGTCATATAAAACTAGTCTCAATAGATTCTAGAGGAACTTTTACATTTTTATCACATTATAGAAAAATTGTGTCCATAATTCAAATTTCAATAATATTGTAAACAACCAGAGCCCTGATTTTTTAAAAATTCTGTTATGTGTTTTATTTGATTTTTAAAGTATTTGTAGTGTATGTTGGATAGTTTTGAAATGAGTGTATTAGATTAGAGGAATCATGAGAGAGAAATTGAGTTGATAGCATGAAATCTATAGTTTTTGTGATATGAAGTGACTGCCTCGGTGGCGTAGTGGTACTACGGTATGATTGCAAAGCTGAGGTCTCGGGTTCGAATCCCGGGTCGGGCAAAGTGATATTGAATTTTTCTATTCATTATAAGCCCGGAGTCAGGAATTTGTGCCCGATATGGCGATAGGCTCGCCCCCTATCACATCGTGGGACGGAATATACAAGGCGAAACGTGGGTGTTCTAGTAGCACCTCTGCCTACCCCTTCTGGGAAAAAGGCGTGTGGTTATGTATGTATGTATGTATGAAACTAAATATTTGAACAATGTGCGATCTTGGCAAATTTTATTTTGAGTAAATATTAATTTTTACTTAAGTATTGTTAAGTATTTTGTTCGATTAAGTAAACTGATGGGTTAGAGAACATTCTCTTTGTAATCATTTTCTGGTTCTCAAATATGGTGTATGGTATGCGATAATTATAATGTCTTGGAATATAATTTCCTGTCAATTTAGGATGAATATTTGCTAGTTCATTGCTTTTAAAATACTTTACAATACGACAAACTGAAATAAGAAATGAAGACATGAACAATTCCAACTCCCGTCTCCTGAGCTTCAGAGACTATTCCTATTACTGCAGCGGGTACTCATAAAGTAGCTTTGTAGGGCTGTTCACATGGAAACAGATCCAATATAGCCTCTAATGCTATATCCGCAAGGGTACCGAGCCAGCTACTGACACCTGCATATCCCTTTCGGCCTTCTTGAGAATGCCAGAAAGATGGCAGAACATTATGCCACAGTCATACAAACTTAGTATAGCTGTACTACAAAAATAAATATTTAAATTAAATCTTGTCAATATCGTTTAACGCAAAACGATCAAAGTAAGCAAAAAACCTAAAGCCAACGACACCATAAACGAAGGGGTATTTGCAACTTTAAAACTCGCCATAAACCTCATTCGAGCCAATATGGCTGTGTCATCTAAAGCGCGCCATTCAATGTGCTGCACAATAAAACAACGCGATAAAACTAGAAAACTCGATGCAATATCCCGAAATATGTTAACAGATCATGTTTCGACTATAAAGACATTCGAAAATCTACTGAATGTCTTTAAAAGAATAAAAAATTGAGCTAGCGTGAAAATATATCGTCCAAGCTCTAAATAATTTAACCGTACCATGACCGTGCTATGAAAGTACCAGGCCAAAAACCCTCTAAGCTAATGGCGAAATTTTCAAGCAATAACATTTATGATTTGCAGCCATTCACACCTCAGCGAACGGCGAGATGATAAACACAGTTATTGTTGAAATTTTTACACGTAGCTTCCACAGACTCTGAACAGACCCTGCGTCATAGAACAGGAAAACGAGAAGGAATAAAAAGGCTTTGCTTATTTATGGAAACGGCCGAGTTCTGTTCTGTTTAAGTGCGAAACTTTTTGGACGATTTTTGTTGAAAAATAATTTTAGTCAAATTTCGCTTTGAGGAGACTAGGTATCGTGCTTACTGTTTTAGAAAAGTTAACGCTTTTGGAAATTATTATTTTTACTTTATTAGGACGACAAACCGATATCGACGCTCTTGATAAATGAAATGAATGTAATATTGGTCGGTTGGTGAGTATATCCACCAACGAGAGACAACATAATTATGTCGACCCGCTCAAACCCAGTATAGACAAGCTTAGCCCGGAATCGACAGGCATGCGCGAGTCGCTATGATGAAATATTTTTCAACCTAGAAAACAATCCTTGTAGTAAATATATACCTAAGGAAGATGATTTCTTGTCAAATGTGTGCTTATACATATCGTTTTAACGATCTTCGCAACATTTAAACCGTAAGCTAAACTAGCTTGACATCTAGCGACTGACAATTCAGGCGTGAAAAAGACTGTACTTTATTGTAATCAGCAATTGTTCAAGCCAGTTTTTATATTGTAATCCAAATCATTTTACAACATGACTCATGAATGATGTCCTGTCAACTCCATATATGCAGAATAGATAGCAGAGAGAGTAAATCTTATTTGCGATCCGCTGCAGTCGCAATATTATGTATTACTGGCTCCCACATTCGACGCATAACCCAATTTTGCCACACAACCCACAAGCTATGGCTTTCCAGCCTATTCAGTATAACAAATCATCAACAATTTGTAATGTACACTTTTCATGAATTATTAATACGTAAGCTTTAAAATATTTTATACGCCTCTAACAAAACAATTACGTGTGCGATGCAGGCAGTTCATTAGCTAAAACAGCAACGGATGCGGTTGTTTAAAATAATTGCTTATGATATATGCGTTCGCCGCTTTCAATATATCACGGGGCGATCTTAATTCTTAGAACGCCCCCCGCATGTCCCCTTGTATGGTACAATTGAGAAGCTACAGCGGATTTAAAATGGAGCTGGAGTTTTTATGTTGACTTTCAAGAAAGAATAATCTTCTTTTTTAATGATTTAATGATATTCGCTGTTTTATCCGTCTTTTTTATTACAATAAGATCAGCAATCGTGCAAGAAGATTATTTGTTAAGAGCTAAGCATAACTGTCTTTCATATTTATTACCAACACCTGAGGAATAGTATATGTGTGGAATATCATAAAAAACATGTATAGAGAAGAAGATCTAGCTTAGAAACTAGGTTATTTTGGGTGTATATTTTGTAAGACCTATGAAATGACATGATCGTATTGTGTAATAATTCGCATCTTTTTCTTTTCAGGTAAGTCGACTGTCTTAAACAGTTTCAAAACAGCATAATCTAGTGAGTATAATATTTAGAGGTATTAAAGAAAAAAAATAGTTCAAAAATATGTTATAAAAATATCTACTAATATCGATTTACATTCCTTGCAAAAGTTTTATATTAAAATCAGTTATAACACAATTATTATGTTCTGAATGTATAATTCTTTTTTGATATAATTAACTAAAATATGTATGGACAAGAACATTTCGCGATAACCGTCATAATAATTTTGTGCAGATGTCATGTCACCAACTTGACTCATAAACCGCTACCTGTCATCATGCGTCCCACCCGCCAACAGCACGAAGTAAATGCTTATTTATGTTCAAGCTACAATGAACTTGTGTTGCTCTCAATTCGTTTCGCGGTATTAGTCGCTAGTCAGTATAGTCGGTACGCAGGAACGTAGAACGTAGTGGGTACGTGCCATTGTCCCAATACAATGCCGCTGCATTTTCCTCTAGAGATTTAAATAGGCTCTCATCGATGAGCCGGTTAATGCGATCGGCTTGTTTGCGACTGCATGCCGCTTATCAAGTGGACTCCGTGGATATCCGCGCACGGTTGCGGATTATCCGCGCAGTACCTCGACCGTGTATTCAGTTCGGTCGAGTTTTTGAATTTAGAAAAATATGTTCAAGATAATATGCAATTCCGTATGGTTACTTTTAAATGAGCTTCATGCTCCGAACTCCTTATTTTTTAAAATTGTTTTTAAATATTCATATCAAAAAGAGGTATGTTTATCAAATATTCAGAAATGTAACTAAATAAAATACCCCCATGGGCCGTGGAATAATATGATTTTAAGTATTTTTTTACATCGAATTTCGTTACATAAATGGTTTCATAAACGAATTTAAATATGAAACATAGCATATTACGTGTATAGGTATTACAAATTATTTAATTCCTTATCACATCTCATTCATACTAGCCCTACATAAAACTTTTACGTGTATAGAGTAACTCTATTGTTTTTATAAAATCTCAGCTCGCCGCGGATGTACTGAAGGGCTTGAGGGGAAGGAGGAGTGGGGTCGCGGGTTGACAGACGGTCATCTGACCCCGCGAGGATAAACTCCAACTTTGCGAAAACGTCTCCAAGTCCCTAACGACACACAAAAAATCCGCTCAACCGACAGCAAACTTTCAAATGTTTTTTCGATAATTTGTCGATCTCATTAAAGAGTATTTTGTCTGCGCGAAAAATATCCCGAATAAACAATACATCGTTTTCGCGAAACAAAACAGATATTCGCTGCATCTACTTTTAGAGCTGAGCGGTGTACTTTGGAATATTCAGTAGAGAAAAATACTTGGGAATATTCCCTGTTACTTTGTGCTTGTTGAGAAGAGCATACTGAATAGTATCTTACGTAAAACATAAACATGACGAGTTTACAATGGTGACTTGATTGTTAATAATAATCAATTTAATAATACATAATACATTATGCATATATACTCTAAACTGAACCTTAACAGTCCAGAGGTACTCCAGTTTTGTTGAAAATCTTGTTTGCAAAATATGTTTCGGCTTAAATAATACATTGAACAGGATCATATCAAGTAGAAGTTAGTGGAATGCTTAGGCAATCGGAGCAATTCAAATTAATTCTGCGAAATTCTCGCAAAGTATTATTAAAGAAAGGTATATAAATAAAGCCTTTAACTTATTTTTACTCACACAAACTAAACTCTAAGTAGACGACTATGTAAAGAAGCAAAAGATAATTGTTTCATCAAGGAACCACTACGCAATATCTAGAAAAAAACAAATACATTAATTATCACAGTTGAACAGTATTTTACCGTAACAAACGAAAATTGGCAATAATAGACCTTATGCTCAGCCAAATGGTTCTACACAGACTACAGCCACAGCACTAAACACTATTTTGCATCAAATCATCACAAATATCAAATTAGAATCACTTAGTTTTAGAAGCGGGGCTGTCAACGCACATACTCTGTAAATTGGCACTAAGGCACCAATTACACCGTGTCGAACGCCGCACGCTCGACTACACGCCGAGTTATGCGGTGTAATTCGAGGAGACGCTTTTGAAACAGCGCACAACGTGGAACATCGGCGCGCAATACTCCCTGCACTTCCATTAAGCGTGAAAATGGCTGTGTGCCACACAGTACTGTAACAATCTCTTGTTAGGAACGAATTACTGGAATTGCCCGGTGAAATTATTGTATCCTAGGCGACTGTTGTACCTGATGTTTCTTTGTTTTTCTTTCTTCACAAAAATTGATAAACATAATTTAAAAATCAAATTTAGAAATTTCTTTCGTTTTATTTTATTGGAATATATTTTAATGCATAAAAAAGATACTCATTTTCCACTTCTAAACTTATTATTCTTTGGAACTACTCTCTAACCATTCAACCAGCACTTCACCTCTCGCCCTCATTCATTGTGTTTTTGATTTTCTTCGATTCAATAAATTTTTTACCTAATTTTCAATGAAAAACAACATAATGGTTTCTTACATTTACGCGAATGTTACACATTGAAATAAAACTATTTTTGCCGGATTTTATCGCAGATTCGATTAAAATTTTACATTGTTTTGACTTCCCGACGACGCGACGTTTCGATTACTTTACAGCTTTCGAGGTCACATATCAATGAGAAATTACATTTGTACATAACACTGATTAAAACCATAATATAAATTATTTACATTTATCTTACTTTTAAAAAGTTTTAGTTTTAAAAAACTATGATAATATTTCAACATTATTATAAAATAATTAAGTTCAATAAAGTAATAGCTACCGACTAAACACTAAACACCACTCAAAACCGTTTCACAATAAAGTAATTTAGAACAGGGCTCTTACACTTCGGTGTAACAAGGGGTACCATTAGAAGAAGACAATTTGCTAGGATGGGCGGGCGGGCAGGTTCGCCTCAGGTGCCGCCAACTGCCGATATAATTAAACCAAAGAAAGCATGCTGATGTTCTTTAACTGAATTAAAACGCTCCCCATTGCTTTCGTTACGGCACGGTGTAAAGACGATTTACGAGTTTCGAAAGAATTTCTTTTGACTCTTTGTTTTGTGGCTTTTGTTTAGCGATAAAATGCGAGACGTCCTTTAATTTAATTTATTTGAAGAAGCTCAAAAGCAACCGATTTAGTTACTAGACGAGAGTGGAGATTAATAGAAGAATGGTTTCGAATCCAGAACATTTCCATATCACTTAGTTCAAAAGACTTCTTAATCATACTTGGGAACACTTTTTATTGGAATTTCGGTGATTGAATGATACTTAAAGTATAGTCCCAATAATATAATGTAAGTAAAAGCCCAATTGCCAGGATCTTACAAAACACATCTTACGTTGGAGTGACATTGAAATCAAGATAGAGACACGCAATGATCAGCGATGGCATACTCTCCTTCTATAGTGCCTTCGATAGCATGTTAAGTTGTCAATCGCAGTTATTTCTCAGAAACTAGAAAATTGGCCAATACTTTCCTTATATACCTATTTAAGTTTATGTTTGCTATATTTTATCCTTAAAACAAATTATGCTAAAACATAATATACGTTGCAATATAACGTTTACACTGCTGTTTGGCGGAAGAAATGGAAATTGACATTGCGGTGGTATCGAACTAGGCGGCCTCTCACATATGAGAGACCTACCACCAGTATTTGAAGTAATTATAAAAACATATTTATTAAAATTAAACCGACTTCAAAATTGTAATATAAAGGGAGAAATAAAAAAAATCTTATAATAAATCTAAAATACCTAAATATGCCTACATTTTTTTTGAGGTCGGTACCAGCTGGCCGAGTATAAGCTACACCTAATCAAACGCAAATTATTTTTGAAATCTGACTTATACTTTTTGAGATATGCGTGGACAAACATTCAAACATACATATATTTATGACCGTGTTCAGAAGCTGATATAGACCAACATATCCAAAAACCGTGCAATTCTGACATAATTCATACAGGTCGAATTAATAATCTCCTTCTTTTTTAAGTCCATTATAAATGAATCACTATAAGCGGACGTCGGAGTATAATTGAATGTTCCCGAGTGTTGTCAGGGGCAGCGTATTATTTAAAAATAAATATGGAAACACAAATAATGGGCTCGCATTTTTATTATGAAGTCCGCGTGATTTCCAAAAAAAATCGTGATGTAATGAATGTTTTCATTACCTTTGTTTTTGCATTCGTTGTTATGACGTCCGAAGTTGAATTAAATTTAATATTGGCATTCCAGTAAAATGCTGTTGAAGTTTTTGCGATTTCCACACGATATTCACAAAATATTTGGTAGTATTGGACATTGTTATAAAACTTTTAAAAGACCAGGCCACCATTACTGGTATGCTTTTTCGTGTTGTATTTTATATTTGCAGGTTGGTAGTAAAAATAACATAATAATAGAAAAAAAAATAGAATTGACTTATTCTTCTTTTGCTCGTATTACACACGTCGCTATCTCCATTGCATTATAAACTTATCGATTAGACATAGAGAGAGAGAGAGAGAGAGAGAGATATATATATATATAGGATGTCTTGAGTGACTCCAAATTGGGATGAGGCTTTGAGCACGCCTTTTCCTCCAAGTGTTGCCATATCTTGTAATCTAACGGATTCAAATCTGGACTGGAGAAGGGCCAGCCTTCATGCCGGATAAAGTCGATTTCACGCGCCGCCAGCCAGTCTTGTGTGCTCTTCGCTCTATGAGCTGGCGCCGAATCTTGTTGGAATACCCAGTGCCTGTTATTGAACATGGTATGAGAAACAGGTTCCACAAGGTTCGTCAGGACTGTATTTTAATTTTTAATACACAACTGTATTCGTTTTTACACCTTTCTCGAAAAAATGTACCTCTGTTAAGCCCCAATAAGAAACTCCCAACCATACCATGAGCGAGGATGGAAAATGACCCCGTTGGACACTCGGAATACGGTTGCTCGCTTCTTCACTACTGTGTGCTTACACCTTATCATTTTGTTTGTTGTAGTTCTCTTCTACGGTAAAAAAAAATTCATCCGAAAAAACAATTTCCCGATATTTTTTTCCCGCGTACCGCTTCAACAAAGCGCGGCGTCTCTTCAGTCTCAGGTTCATTAGACGAGCATTCCGACGATGTCCTGTTTTTCTTCGATATGCCCGAAACCCTAAGTCGTCATTTAACACCCTTTTCACCGTGGTTCTGCATAACCCCATCTGAAGGGCCAACAGTTTCTGCTTACGTTTGGGATTTCTTTGAATTCGCGCCTTCACAGACTTTATCACTGCTGGAGTCCTAACAGACCAAGGACGACCACTTCTTGACCTGTCATCTACACTAGTCTTCATTGTATCGTTTGATGGTACGATAAACGAATCTTTTGGTTATATTAAAATTTTTCAGTTTGTCAAAAATTTGAATTGGCGTGTAACCGCAACGATGCAACGCAATAACTGCAACACGGTCTTCTTTAAGCGTCCACTCCATATTTAAAAATGAGTAAAATTCTAAAAAGTATACATTTTTATTTTCATGAACAATTCGAAATTCGAATTCAATATTTTTTTTTGTGGTCAGCTATCTAAAAGAAAAGTTTTTACTGTGACAATACTTATGACCTGACTGTGTATATATATAAATATCTAATCAAATGGACACAGCTATTTAGTTCCTTCTATGGTTGGTCTAATTGGTTAATGTATTGACAAGTTATTAGTCCTTGGCTAACCTGTTTTTATCACTAATAACCTACCAACTCCACAGTAAAATAACAAGCCGTGTGTCGAGTATAAGAAACTGCGAGAGACTATTGTGTCTTACAACACCCATACACGATGCGAATGTTTTTAAATAACACAATTATTTGTTTCTACGAAAGGATTGAACCTGCGACCTCTCGTTTCATACCCGGCTTATTAATTAAATGTTCTACGAGGCTAAATAATAAAATAAGAGAGCTAAATAATTGAATGTAATAAACATCAAGCCAACGTAATCCAGTTTGTAAAGCCAAAGCAAATTCAGCGAGGGCGAAACTATCATGAATATTGACAGAACAGCTATGTTTACACACGAAATTGATGAACAATATCATAGTTCAGTGGCTATCCCAATGCCTTTCGCAATTTGTCCCGGATGGATCCGTTTACCCGGCATGTTTCTCCCAAATCTCTGTTAACTTTACTGACATTTACCAATGCTGACCTGGTTTCTATAAATATTTATTCGATGTGTAGTCAAACACAATACAATATTTTTATACAGGAAATGCGGCTTCATAACATCTGGTTTAAAATGAAGTTCACGGTTATTTTCCTTTAGGAGTTTTCATATTTTTGATATAACATTGGTACGAGTATTTAATTCTTTCTTATCTTGTACGATTATTAATTCACTCCACTCCAACAAAAGATACTTCATTTCTTAGTAATTATCCTGTATACTAAAAGCGATAGAAAATTTAATTAAAATTATAACACGACCATGTTTCGAGAATGCGTAAAAAAGCGTAGTCTTTACCATCTTTGCAGATTAACCGCATTATATTAAGATTTGTTAATTAAAATGATGTAGGAATAACTTTATATTTAACTTTTGTTTACTTTAGTGATGCTTTTGCTATGAACTAGGTGGGCTATTGGACCTCGGGCGAGATAGTGGTACAACTTATAAGATCGTGACAAAAGAGTTAGGCGGCAAAGATGATGATTGTTTTAAATATAAACAGTAGATTAATGAAATGGCCTAATATCTACTGAATTTCTTTGATATGTAAAAGTCCGCCAAACCGCACTAGGCCTGCGTGGTGGACTATATGGCTTAACCACTCTCAATCGTGCTCTCGATTGCAGAAGAGGCCTGTGCCAGTGGGACGTATATGGGCTGATACAGTACAACTACTTAAATAAAAATAGTATTTCAACCGGTCTCAAAAAGCACCAATCTGTCTTTCACCTTCAATAGTCATTATGAGGCACGTGTAAACTGTCATTCTAGTCATTTACCATAATATTTTCAGAGGTCATAAAACCCTCTGCTCTTTTTTCTACTCTTCTACAATTCTCAATCGTCAAGTGTAGTGAGGGTGTGCTTATGTGCTATATATACATTTCCATCCAGGGAATCGCTTGTTAGAATTAAAGAAATACTAAACCGCTGCCGCTTATAACTCAAAGTAAACCGCAAAGAGTAGTGGGTGCACGATCTCCTCTCTAATTAGAGTACCGAAGACTCCGACGCAGCCGGCAACCGGCGCGGCGGCGGCTTCCGAACGTTTTTTTAACTTGATTAAGAACATTATGTACATTGACCGGCCACCGGTACGGAAAATGCTTCTACAAAGGAAAATTTCTTAGTGCTTATGAACATTTTTTTACTTATTTGTTCGAGATTGGAAACTCACATTTAAGAAGACTTTATGAACAGGTTAAACGCAATGAACTTTATTTAAATCGCTGACTTACCAAGAACAGTAGGGTAATTCACGTAATTAAATAAGTTCAGTTGCAGTTAAGTTTCGATCAAAACAGACCTTTTCGTATTCTCGTAATTTTGACAACCGCTGTCAGATACGCTCGCGTCAAGTCCGCGTCACGCGAGCGGTTTAGCGTATTCTACTGCTGCGTGTTTTATGTGCGTGATTCAGATCGCAACTTGATCGGTATTCACGTGTAAGCTTCTTGCATGACTGACGTATAGTTGACGCGCAGCACCCGCGCAGTTTACGCATAGCTTAGGTGCAGTTCACGCGCAGCTAAACAATTACAAGAATACCATTTTGCACTAAGACGTAAACTGAATTGCAACTGCACCGCAACTTGATCGGCGCGTCAAAAAATTACGTGAATTAGCCAGCACAGACAAGGGACCGGTCAAAAATACTGCAGTAAAAGCATGAAGAGTTTAAATTAAGCGTTAGCGATATGTCAAAATCGCATGAAGAATAATCGCTGTTGATACAGGTCTTAAATACATAAATGTATAATGTAATGTATTATGTATCTAAAATTGCCTTCGTAAATTACGTTGTGCGTTCTATGCAATTGTGATTGATATATGTGTATAACAAAAAATAAAGTTTTTAATTCAAATTTGATATTGACGTTCAATCCAGTGTCGCTCTGCATCTCCAGCCACGGGAAATCTACTGCTACAAATAGGATAAAGTATTTCCATCGCGACCTGTTAGACGCGGCCTGAAATTTGTATTTTTTTTTAATTACTCCAACGTGTTATGTTATGCTTTCTACTTTTATGCAATACCTTGTAATATGCGGGGCTCATAGTAAGAGTTTGAAAACGATTTTCGAAAATATAAACTGAATCGTCACTTTAAGGTATCACATTATGTGTATGCATATATGTCTATGTATATTTAATGGTGTCTTTGTATGTATTAATACGTTAATTTTACATTTTAAATAAAATTGCGGTGCCTTATCTCTGGATCACCCAGTTGACTTTTAGAAAACAAACATTAAGTCCGTTTATACACTGGTAAGATTATACATTGGTAAGACGCAATTAAATATTACTTAATTCATTGCACGCGCGATAAACTCGAAATTCACATATCCAAAAGCTTCGATCACTCTAAACCTATACGTATTTCACCAGTCTGTAAAGCTATAAAGGCCGTCTGATATAGGAATGCTTAATTATCTAATGGAGCGTAACTCCGGACCGACCGGGTCGAACATCAAAGACCCAGAGACGCATTATACCTAGGTCAGGTCACAAATTCTGTCACATGTTTAATATAAAATAATTGAAACAAGTTTATTCATTATTCAACCATTTATATACCAAAATGAACTTAACAAAACATAGATTCTTATGACACTAAAGTTTATTCAAAATTACTTCCATGATTTTGAATACAGGCCTTCAATCTGCGCGGCCAGTCGTCTATCGCAGCACGAACGAGGTCCATGTCAATATCGGCGGCTGCCTTAATCAAGGATGTCTTGAGTGACTCCAAATTGGGATGAGGCTTTGAGCACGCCTTTTCCTCCAAGTGCTGCCATATCTTGTAATCTAACGGATTCAAATCTGGACTGGAGGAGGGCCAGTCTTCGTGCCGGATGAAGTCGATTTCACGCGCCGCCAGCCAGTCTTGTGTGCTCTTCGCTCTATGAGCTGGCGCCGAATCTTGTTGGAATACCCTGTGCCTGTTATTGAACATGGTATGAGAAAAAGGTTCCACAAGGTTCGTCAGGACTGTATTTTGATACACAACTGCATTCGTTTTTACACCTTTCTCGAAAAAATGTACCTCTGTTAAGCCCCAATAAGAAACTCCCAACCATACCATGAGCGAGGATGGAAAATGACCTTTGGACACGCGGAATACGGTTGCTCGCTTCTTCACTACTGTGTGTGTACACCTTATCATTTTGTTTGTTGTAGCTCTCTTCTAGGTGCGGTAAAAAAAAATTTATACGAAAAAAGAATTTCCCGATATTTTTTTCCCGCGTACCGCTTCAACAAAGCGCGGCATCTCTTCAGTCTCAGTTCCATTAGACGAGCAATCAAACGATGTCCTGTTTTTCTTCGATATGCCCGAAGCCCTAAGTCTTCATTTAGCACCCTTTTCACCGTGGTTCTGCTTAACCCCATCTGAAGGGCCAACAGTTTCTGCTTACGTTTGGGATTTCTTTGAATTCGCGCCTTCACAGCTTTTATCACTGCTGGGGTCCTAAAAGACCGAGGGCGACCACTTCTTCACCTTTCATCTACACTAGAGTCTTCATTGTATCGTTTGATGGTACGATAAATGAAACTTTTGGTTATATTAAAATTTTTCAGTATGTCAAAAATTTTAATTGGCGCGTAACCGCAGCGATGCAACGCAATAACTGCAACACGGTCTTCTTTAAGCGTCCACTCCATATTTAAAAATGAGTAAAATTCTAAAAAGTATACATTTTTATTTTCATGAACAATAATTCGAAATTCGAATTCAATCATTTTTTGTGGCCAGCATTCTAAAAGAAAAGTTTTTACTGTGACAATACTTATGACCTGACTGTGTACATACTTAATATTGGCTTATATTGGCTCTTCGAAATACTTTAACAATTCTGGAAGTTATATTCTTTAAGAACGTGAAGTATGCTCGTAAATACTAATTTTATAGTTATACTCGTAGATTGAGTATAAATTACAGTATCAATATAAACAGCATGAAACACATTAATAATTTCCTACTTTAAGTCTATCTTTCTATTGGTCTTTATTATTGTCTATTTTTTTCTAAGAACGCATTATAATACAATTCTCTTTGTGCGTCTTACCACAATTTGATAATTTTAGTACGCAAACAAATAAAACTAACACAATAACTATATGCACAAAATCGATAGCATAATACGTTATAATTATTAAATATTTGTAATACTATCACATTCAAAATACTTCTAAGTTTCAATCTAATGATTCTTCGAAGTATTTTTCCGAATTCATGTTACATCAAGCGACATATTTAATGAGCTGTCTAAGGGCTCATATACACGAGCGGCAAACTTCCAACGACGGAGGCAACTGTAGCCGTCGACATCTGTCGGCGGCAGCTGTCGACGCATCGGCGGCAGCCGTCGACGCATCGGCGGCAGCCGTCGACCTATAGCGACGCTTGCAGTTGTTTGATTTTGTAGCGTGACGCGTACGCCATTTTGTCATTAAACTGCGAATAGTTCAGGAGTGCGCGTGCGTTTCTGTTTCCGCATGATGGTATATTGACGAGATATTGAATCTTTCAAAACAGCAGTTAGTTCGTCAAAAGAAGCAATGGACATTCGAAAATAATTGAAAAATTTTTGCTCGTTTCTTCGTAATAGTGGATAAAGTGTAAAAAAATGTCCATCTTGTTATCTATTCATTAATATTTCTTGAACCCACATTACACGTGACCTTTTTCTTTTTTGTCGCCGTCGATGGAGTAAAAGCAATAACAGTGTTTCCTCTTCGGAATACATTTTACGACTGGCTCTTAATGCAATTATCGGGACTAAAACGTGACACCCTCTACTCAAATTGAATTTTTCACCGCGCTCATTACAGAATTTGGATAATAAATCTGGCTTATTTTAATCCGCGGATCTAGAGGCTACGAGTATAAAATAACTTTATTATAGGTAAATTAAGTTAGACTTCTTCGATAACTTAAATTTATAATTTAAGAACGGAATTTCGGTTTAAAAATTTTGAGGGTAATCATGGAGTCTTATTTTACTTGCCCTAATTCCACATTTTACGTATTTGTGGCACGTTAATTTGTATGTACATTGTATATAATATATTGCTTAAATACTTTGATTTTATGTTTGCAGCCTGTTAATACTTGTCATAGGGACTGAGTAATATCGCTATTTATTAATTACCACACATGATCGCTTTCACTACGGAACGATAGCTTCGTGGTCACTAACATCAGGTATCAAGAAGTCCATGAGTTACGATCTTTGTGGCGACATTAAGCTGTGGAAGTTTGTCGGCTCGAGTGTTCTTTCCTTGCCACAATGCTAGTTATTTTAAGCGAAGCGTGAAGAAGAAAATAAAGACGCCGGCAGACTTGTACCAGCAGACCGTTGCATTCATCCCATCCTATTCTTTACTATTCCGCCTTTCCTTCCTGGCTCCTTTCTTTTCTGTTATATCGCGTCTCATTATTTCCATCGCATGCAATCCTGTAACGACCGTTTCCATTTCATCCATTCCACTTTATCCCATTGCATTACTCAATGTCGACATCTATGATTGAAATAGTGCATCAATGGTAACTGAAAAACTATTTTCCAATAGGGCTGTACCCAAACCCGTGTTAGTGTATCTCTATTCAGCATAATAAACATCTATTCAAAATTGAAATAAAACATATTCTTTCGGATTTTATCATGAATTTGATTTAATTTTTACTATTTATAATTTCCCGACGTTTCGATTACTTTACACTTTTCGTGGTCACGAGTCGGACAGAGGTATTACGAGTAGTCATCCGCTTAGTGACTATTACAATTTGACTACCCATGATTTACGATTATTCAATTAAAAGTTAATTGGTTTTTGCGATCCAATTTACGCAGCATGTGTAACATTCGTGTAAATCCCAGAAACCATCTATTCAAAATGTCATAATAATGAGACTTATTTAAAACAATAATAAATAATAAAAAACAATCATAAAAAAATTTAAGATAAAAAAAGCTGAAAAGGACAAACTGTCTAAATATTTAGATTTGGCCCACGAGGTTACTGACATGTGTGATGTGGACTCAACAATTATTGTCCCGATTGTTGTTTCTGCACATGGACTGATACCAAAAAGCCTTGACAAACATCTCCAGATATATATATATATATATATATATATAAATATGTTTTTTTGGATCCCCAACCACCGGTGGCTTGGGTCTTAAGCCTCGCCACTGAAGGATTAATCAATTTTTAATATTTTTATATGTATATTGTTTTTTTATATATGAATAAAAATGTAAAAAAAAATGAATAACAAAATAAAGAGGAATAATAAAGACTTATGTAACAGTTTCTAGTGGTAAGTCAATGTATGTAGATATGCAGGATATGTCGAGACTGGTAAAGAAACCAAAGCTAGTAGGCTGGTAGTATAAGTGATTTCAGACACAATGCTATTAAAAATTTGTATGGATATACAAAATTTTTCTTACATAGTTATTTACATTGTTTCTTTTAAAAACGCAATGGTATTGTATTGTATTGTATCAGCCCATATACGACCCACTGCAGGGCACGGGCCTCCTCTACAATCGAGAGTACGATTGAGAGTGGCAATGGTACTGCGATAAATAGTCAGCTTGCGTTAGAGGTCAGCGCACGGTGCGCGCGATGTTTTTAGAAATAGTGTGTGTGACCTACTTGTGAGCACTTATTGGCGAAATTTTAATGACTTTTTGTCTGATATCACGAATGTTACCACCACCCGGCTTCGACTGCCATCATATATTTGTTACACTGTATACTATAGTAGTAGTATGCACTACACACTGAAAAAATCGCTTTCAAACTTTTTCAATAGATTTACTTCTACCACAAACACCCCATTTGAACTATGATTAATATTTTGATACCAAAAATAGCTACTAAATCTGATGAGACGTTCTCGAACTTTGCGCTTAACAACACATTTGGCGATTCATTTTTATTTATTTAATTTAAGATAAACGATTCACTTCCATAATGAAAGTATTTTACAATTTCCACATGCACAAACATCACAAGATACATACTTAATTTCTCTTCGGGGTTTCAAATGTAACCTACCTACTTACCGCGCCAATCGCTCGTCCGTTCTAAAAGGAAATATATTTCCCAATCTATCCCATTTCAAAGCCCCGAAATCCTCGAAACTGCATAGTTTTATCAGCGGATGTCCCGAAGGAATGTTACTTCCTATGCTTCTCCCATGAGTACACCCATTATTTGACTGGATGAATCGATAAAAGCAAGTATCGAGGCCTTCTGGACCGGATTAGGAGTTTTCGGGTGATTAAATATGTGCATCGGAATTATTTTGACTACAAATGTTACTCGTGAAATATTTGGCAGAGCGCATTTTCGCTTTGAATCATAATTTATTAATTTACCTAGGACGGATTGACCCCTTAACCGAGACAATTGATATGTTTATGTACCTTTATTAAAAAAAAACTGAGTATGCCGGTATAATTGTATAATTAAATGCTCGTCCATAAGTATTCTCTATGATTTGGCACTTACAGTTTTTTTTATGGTGAGACGAGCATGTCATTCTCCTGATGACGTTCCGACTGAGACAGATTCTATCGGGGCACGGTTCCCGCAGTAGATACCTGTGACGGGTGGCTGGAGAAGAAGAGTCCGCCGTGTGTCACCACTGTGACAACTGTCCGGAGGACACAGCCCAGCACACTCTTTCGGAGTGTCCAGCCTGGGGTGAAGAGCGCACAGAACTCCGAGCAGCATTCGGAGACGACTTGTCAGTCTCAGCTGTGATTCGTTCTATGGTCAAGAGTCGGAGGTCGTGGCGCGCAATGCTCTCGTTCTGCGAGGTCGTGATCTCGCAGAAGGAGAGCGCGGACTGGGATCGTGAGCGGAACGATCCCGCTCGCCGCCGCCTGCGAAGTAGAAGGCGCAAGGTGTTAAACGGTTGAACCGGCGCCTTTACCCCATCCGGCGAATGGCATGCTCGTCTCGTCATTCATTGCAATAAAAAAGCTAAGCATATTACGTTAAAAAGTAATATTTACGTGTTTGCAAAGTATTTGTGCCCCATTCGTGCCGCTGCGGCCGGCCCACCGCCTTGGTCGGAGATAATAAAAAACTTCAACGATGCTACGCCGGTCCTATCGGAAAATAGGAGTAGATCCTTAGTTCTTCGAGTCGCCGGCCGCCGGTAACAACGAGTATAGCCGCGCACGGAAGTGTTGCTCTTTGCAACAACAATAATGGACTATCCGTTCTGGTTGCGGATAATTTTTGAGTGTATGTTACGTAAAATATATTTTTAAATTATGTGGTATGGCATTACTCGTATTATTAGACTTCGCGCGTTCACGTGGTCATTTCCCGGCTGTTGTCAGGCTGCTTTAGAATTAAAAAAAATTGTTACTAGCATGATAAATTACGAATTGAAGCGCGTCAAGCGATAAGGCTGTACCTTATATCATGTACGGGCACGAAACTCAGTCGGATGTATCTGTAACGTATTCCGTATGAACGCCTGGGCCAGCCCTGGGGCTGATCTTACCAGAAATACATTTGTGCTTGGCAGCATTATAAATAAATAATTTTACGATTACTAAACAGGTTGACAAAAAAACTCTGTCCGATCAATTAACATGTGATCATGCATCGTTAAGTTATTCTGTTTAAAAGATCCGTTTCACATAAAATGTGAAAAATATCCTTAATAGAATAAATAAAAAAATAGGGAAACTCACAGGATACTGCTAGCCACCGCGGTCGCAATAAGCAATGTGGGGCACGACGTCTCCAACCTGTGACCGCTGTGTCAAAAAGAGCCGACACAAGCGCCCATACGCATTTAAACAGTTAACACACCGACACCGAAGACGATATTGTCAGAATTTAAATTTTCCATACTGTATAATCGCCTTTTGTGATTATTGTTCAAAGAAATATTCATACTAGGATAATGACCTAAAATCCCTAGTTGTTAATTACATTAAGAATACATAAAAACATGTCGGTAAGGAAGTCTAGGGACAAAAAAATTGCTCCTAGCTATAGCATTTATTAAGTAGACGATCCCTTTCCCTGAGTCATTAATAGTGTGTCCGTACTTAGATAGTACAGCAAATAATATTGATAATAACAGTAGTCGACTGTACACCGAAAGGCCGTGGACGAACGCAGTAAGCCTGGAGATCGGGAAATTCCCATGAGCATTCGCTCCAGTTATTGCGACTGCTGTAACTTCACTAGACCCACTCGTGTCCATCTGCTAATGCCTATAGATGATACTTATAACAGTACACAGAAACACAAATTCTTTGTGTGAAATGAAATTCGTTTATTGGTCACGTAGGCAATTAAATAGCTCTTACAACATGTGTACAATATGTATACAAAATGTGTTTTATGTGTATTGACAAGCCAATACACATAAAATGTATTATCTATTCACAAAAAATATATACTATATTTACTATTATTTCTATAATTTTTAATTATTATTATTAATTAAGTTTTATTTATTTATTCATAAGTATAATATTTATTATTTTTTATGGTAATATCTATTTTATTTTTTTCAAGGAAATACATTATTTACGTTAATGAGTGTTTGAGTGGACCATGAGTATTATTAATAACGGTGCGCGGTTTATTGTTACCACCGGATCTAACGCGGCCCTGCCTGAGAAGACCCGGCGAAACAAACTCAATGGGCTTTCATTACCACTGGATTTACGCGACGCGACCCAATTCTGAGTATATCCAGCGAATAGTACTCAGTGGGTTTGTTTTGGGTCCAATGATTAAATGACGACCATGAGTATTTTTGAAACGTCTCGTAATTTTAGGTTTATTACCGGATCCAACGCGGCCCTGACTGAGAAGACCCGGCAAACAAACTCAGCGGGCTTATCTTTACCACTGGATATTACGCGGCGCGACCCATTTCTGAGTAGATCCAGCGAGTCAAACTCAGTGGGCTTGGTTTTGGTCAATTTACTAAAATAAATATTTATGACTTGTCTTACAAAGTTTGACATGTTTATTATTAATTTTGTTTTTTTTTATTTATTTTTTTCTTGATCCTCATATGGTTTAAATTTTCAGTTAATGATCATTAATTTAGTAATAGATTAATTTAATTGATTTTGATTTGATCCTACCGAAGTGAGCCCGTCCAAAGTAACTTTCTGTTCACTACCCGATGAATAAGACATTACAAGATCAAGCGACGTATCACTGATCCCGTAATAACGTAGCTTCATAATAAGTGTTTGGTGGTCAACACAGTCGAATGCCTTGGAGAGATCACAAAAACCTCCTAGAGCATCTTGAGATGCCTCCCAGGCCTCTAAGACCGATGTGATCAAGGATGTTCCAGCATCTTGAGTTGAGCGACCCTTTGTGAAATCTAATTGATTCTTATATAATATCTTATTTTCATCGAAATGTGCTAGCATTTGACTAAGCATAATTTTTTCGAAAATTTTGCTAAGAGCCGGTAGTATAGAAACGGGTCTATAATTCGACGGATTGTTCGAGCAACCTGACTTTAAAATGGGCACAACTTTGCTAATTTTCATTAATTCGGGAAAGATACCGTTGGTTACGCAGGAATTAAAAACATTAGCTAATATTGGGGCAATGCTAATAATAATGGCTTCTACAGCTTTAACAGAGAGTCCCCATATACATATCTTCTGTGGTCTTTATTTTAAGATGTTTGAAAGCTTTTATTATTTTAGTTATTAATTTTTGGGTTTTATCTATATCGTTTTTTAATCTCACTATCTGGCATTTATGATTAGATCTAACTCCTATCTTTACACCTTTTTCAAGTACCTACTTTAAAGTTGTTTATTATATTATCGATACAAGTGGAAGTTTCAGGCGTTATTCTAGTAGGATCGGAGAACAAACAATTAAGACTAAATGAGCCGAATAGAGACACAAACCTACTTTTGTCAACCGAATCGACCAATACATTAATATTAAAACCCCCACAGACTAAAATATTTTTATTACTTTTAATTTTATTCAAAATATCCTCCATTGTTACAAGAAAAGCGTTATATTGGATGAAGAAGATCTATAGACACATAATATGACATATAGATTTGTTTCTGCACATGCGACCTCACACACTCGTTCAACAGAAAGGCAATAGACGTCTTTTCTTTCCCTAAATGTGATATGATCACGAACTAGAATTAACGAACCTCCACCTTCAGCCGTAACTCTGTTAAACGAGCTGGCGACGCTGAAGCCTTTCACATTGAAATTCATAAGGTGCGCCTTCAACCAGGTCTCTGTGAAACATAGTATACTAATGTTAAATATGTCATTAAAAAGTTATATTTCTAAAATTTTGCCAGAGAAGCGGTTTATATTTTGGTGAGATAAGACTAAATAATTTTCACCGTTTTCTTTCGTCGAATTTAAAAGTTTAAATTATTTACCACATTTATTTTAGTAACATTACTAAAAGTAGTAGTGCATAAAGACTCCGTCATATTGCTTATGACTGTGTTTAATATATTAGCTAAAGGTGTAGCAATGAAATGTAAATTTTAATTTGGTAGATACAATGTATACCTAGTCAGTTTACAAGAATTACCAATAAATATATTGGTGTCGAAAAATGAAAATTTGTCACTATAGTGAATAATTTAAAATTGCATGTGCCTGTTTAACACATGAATGTTATTATTAACTTAGTCAGACACATTATTGAGATATGGGAAGGCACACAGAATGAATCTAGGACATTTGAGTTTCAATAATATCTCAAAACTCTCAGTGATGTCCTTTTTCTTTAAATTATGACAATTTCCAACTGAGATTGTTAAGCAAGTGTTTTATTGCAGTATCTTTTTGAGAGAGTGTTTATAATATATATATATATATATATATATATATATATATATATATATATATATATATATATATATATATATATATATATAATATTTTATAATGTGTGTCTTACACTTCATTGATATGGTAAGCTGAACTTGATTGTAACCTTGGTATTGCTTTCTATGAGCGGTGACGTAATATCTGCATACGCAAGGAATAAAAAAGTTAGGTGACTATACACATAAAAAAAATATTCCATTAAGATATTACCACACCCGCCAAATAGAGCGTAGGAAATATAGGACATCAGCTATTTCAAAAAATTCTTTTTAATTCTTGACGAGATCGTCTCAGGTATGTAAGACAACAGCTGTAGCTATATACTATACCTTATTCTAACATTTACGTGAACAACGTAACATTACATATTGTTTTTTTTCGTATGGAAAGGTGCGGTTCAGTTATTACGTGAATTTCGTACAAATACGCTATGGCATAAAAATACCCGAATAGTGGACGGGTTGCGGGGTACGCAACGGCATTCTATTGCTTCGTATAAGGTCGAAAGGTATTACAGTACAGTAAGTCCAGTGGTTATCGTATTGTTAGACCACAGACCAGAAGTTAGGGGTTTCGGTATAAAATAAAATAAAAACAAGTATGCTCCAAATTATTTATTTGTCTAATCATATTTATTAATATAATCAATATACATATCTTCATATTTCTTTCCTTCGTACTTCATTCCAAGTCCATATAATCACAACTTATAATTAATGTTCTTCCCTAAATTTTAATAATATTTAAACATACTTACGTCTTCTTGTATACACTGTTATTTCTTATAATATCCGATTGAAATCCTCCAGTAAGACTTCCAGTGAGATGTTTACTGTTCCACGTCTCGGACAAGACTGCCGTTGCTGATGCTTGCGACTTTTATATTAAGCCCCAGAACGAATGAATGAATTCACCGCTCAAAAGTGATTGTAATAAAAATTAAATAAATTACGGTACATAATAATTATTTAATAAATGCTTAATATTGTCCGATACTAGATACAAGCTAACAGTATCAATATATTTAAAATATACATTAAATTTGTTTCCTTGAAAATTGATAATAAACTTTATTCATAGTCTATTTAACTTCATAACATAAATGCAAACTAAGAAAGAGGTTTTAAATTTGACTAATGTAACGTAGATTTTAAATTCACCAACATGGCCCAATACAAACAATTAGAGCGGATTTATGTACTAGAAAACCAACATTAACCGGCCCTAAGACGGTCACAGCGAACACCCGGCTTTACCCGGGGGATTACTTGTTTTATCCGGATTCTCTTACCGATGTCCCGCCGTAATTGTGGATTACCCGCGTCCATGTTTTCATTTGTATCGCACTGTTAAGTGGAAAAGTTTTTTTGCCTTTTCCCCTCCGTCCTTAAATGTTTTGTTGAATTCAAGTATTTGTCCCGAGATTGTTTGATAATTGCGTTGGACTTTCTAATTTTGTGCTTAGGTGAGCTGTCGTTTATTTGATGAATATCAATATTTGTTGTAGGCGATAACCGAGTGGCATTATTTTTGATCCGGAATTTTACATTTGACATATCTAATTACACACAAATAACTCATAGGTATACCTTCGAAAGCGGTGCTATATATGCCACCCATATAGCATTGAGCTTCTGCCCCAACATAAAGAAAAGACGTGCATGTTCATCACATTGAACAAAAATTCCAGCTCCAGGTTTCTTTTGGCCTTTTTTCAACCGAAAAAATAAATTAAAATGGTCCGACTTGAAATTTGAGCCCTATGAGGAGACTACTTAAATGATGTATTTTTATAATAGGTATCACAAACAACAAACAAGTGCGTGGTAGCCTGTTGGTAACGGACTAGACGCGACTGCCAACCTGTTTACTTTGGTCGCGGGTGCAAATCCCAGGACACACCTCTGACTTTTCGGAGTCATGTGTGTATTAATAGTCACCACGCACTATTAATATAATGAAAACATCGTGAGGAAACCTGCATACCATAGCGATTAGGAAGAATTTGCATGGTATGTAAAATTCCCCCAACTCGCACTAGGCCAGTTTGGTGGACAATACGGCCTAACTCCTCTTAATCGTACTCTTGTTTGTAGAATAGGCCAGCAGTGGGACGTATATGCGCTGATATAGATAAAAAACAGGCTGAGTAATAATATTATAGGTTACCTCCGCCTGCATATAGATTCCATACTGCCAATTAGAGCTATAAATTAATGATCTAATAATGAAGTAGAAAACCCAATAGCATCATAATATGAAGACCTCTTCAATGTTATTTACCATAGAAAACAAACATTAACATCCAACACTATTCAAATTAAATAAAACATTAATTTGGAACACTATTCAAATGTTGAAATAAAACTAATTCTTACGGATTTTATCGCGAATTTAATTTAATTTTTACATTTTTTGATTTCCCGACGTTTTGATCACTTTACAGTTTTTGTGGTCACGGGGCGGACTGAGGTACTATGTATTAGTCATCCACTTAATGACGGTCACAATTTCACTACCCTTAACTTCCAATTATTAAATTACATGCATACATACATAAACTCACGCCTTTTTCCCAGAAGGGGTAGGCAGAGGTTCTCTTGGTTGTAACCAGGCACCCACGTTTCGCCTTGTCGGTTTCTTGTCTTGTCGGACTTCGGACTAATAATGAATAGAAAAATACAATATAACTTTGCCCGACCCGGGATTCAAAGAACCCAGGACCTCAGATTTGTAATCATACCTTAGTACAACTACGCCACCGAGGCAGTCAATTATTAAATTAAAAAAGTTAATTGTTTTTTGCGCCGATTTACACAGAAGGAGCTCATTGTGTTTTGCTTGCGAGCTCACTCTTCTATTAAAACATACTTCAAGCCGCCCAAGAAGATTAGTCAATTCTTACCACCTATTAAGTGTCATATACCTTTGCAAGAACCGGACCTATATAAAATAGAGTGTGACTGTGGGCTCTCTTATATCGGCCAAACCACACGAAGCATAGGGACCCGCGTAAAAGAACACATAGCTGACGTCAAACACCGACGCTCAACGAAGTCTGCAGTTGCTGAACACATAGAGGAAGACTCCAAGCACTACCTTCGTTTCATTAGCCCCAAGTCCTCGCCAAAGAACACCGTTTCCTGCCCAGGATGTTTCGCGAGGCTATAGAAATTAAAAACATCCAAATTTCAATAGAGAAGAAGGCTTGAAGGTTGCACCAGCATGGGATCCCTTTCTACATTTAATCAAATCGGAACCCAAAAGACCAACTGCCAGACCTCAAGACACTGTGAACTCCTTCTGCGTAAATCGGATCGCAAAACCTCATGACATATTAGTCATGGGGTTTTGCGATCTGCTGAGGTATTCCTCAGTCCGCTCCGTGACCACGAAAACTGTAAAGTGATCGAAACATCGGGAAATTAAAAAAAAAATTAAAACTAAATCAAATTCGCGATATAATCTGTATGAATTTGTTTTATTTCAATGTGTAACATTCGCGTAAATCCAAGTAACAATTTCTATTCAAATGTGCCGGAACACGTGTCCAACTTAAATTAAACTATTCTCCACAACATGTAATTCTGCTCTACCATTTCTACCAACATAGAGGTACGTGGTTACAAACATAGGTCATGTGACACATTCGTCTACCTCCCGCGTATCCCTCGTAGAGTTAATAATTCTCATTTTATACGGTAAGTTTCCTACAGACTGCGGCAGTAAACAACTTTGCATCGCTCTGTGTAAACTGTTTAAATATTTGCTAGAATTATAGATGAACAAGTTGCACACTATTGCGTTATAAGCACTTTGTAAAGAAAACTGCGTTCTGCCACGGATTATGTTTAGCTTATGATAATGATTATAATAGAATACTAATAAATCAGTGTTTGTAAAATACCTAGAAAATTAAATTTAATGTTTTTCGTGCAGAGGTTACGGGCGTGTTATTTTAAATATATATTATGTAAAAATAAGTCTTCTCCGTCCTAATTAGCATCAAATATTTTTCTTCAAAGGGTATCATGCAATAGTCAATAATCAATGCCAAAGTCCGTCGGGCTTATTTCCGTTTAATGATGAGACATGGGGCGACCCCATCACGACAGTCATAATTTCCAATCTGACGCAACTCATAATAATATGAGAATTTTCGAACCGAAAATCAGTGTCAAAAACCATCGCCAATCTTTTAACGGCGCATCAGGCCTTAGTCCCCCGCACTGGCCTCGTACATATTATTGGAAAAAATATTAAACAATGTAAATAATTCAAATGAGTCGCATACATCACGTAGCTCGAAAACTCAGGTTGTTTTAACGAACCGCGACTTCCGTCGGGCGGGGGATTCACAGGAAATGAACCCCACCGTATTGTCAGGCACGAACACTTCACTTCGCCTATCACTGACAAAGCCTTATTTGCTGTTTTTCACAAATAGTTCGACGATGCTCCCAAGAGGAGCGGAACGTTTTCAGCCCAGTTGTAAAACCTGGTACGCAGACTGTTTTGGCTAAATTTTATCGCAGGTGTTAATATAATTTTTTAATGAATGTACTAAACAAGCAGTTTAATATTTCAATTTTAATAATGCGAAAAAATTACCTACTTATTGAATCGCAACAAAGAAATGCAATGAGCTGAAATTAATAGAAAACGATATTAAATATACGTGAAAAAATTAAAAATAGTCGTGGAATTTAACAAATTAAATTAATTTAATCACACAACAAATAAACACGCAACCAGGTTATACGCACGGCACTTGAGAGCTAATTTATAAGGGCCCTTAAATTCACTATCTAAAGAACTATTTTGCTCTTTTCTTAAGAGATAATAATATTATCAATTAAACATGTCTCTGCGAAAATCCTTGGGGGAGGCCTATATTCAGCAATGGGTTTCCTGTGGCTGAAATAGCAATAGTAAACAAGTTATAGACGTAATAACAGGAACTTCAAATCGTGTATTAAAAAAATAATCGTGCATATATACGCACGTTGCCAGGTTGCGAAACAAAGAAACGGTGCTCTACAGAAAGTGCCGAACAACTTGGGACTTTGAAGGTTCGCCTTGTGTAAATAAGAACGGAAGCCCGATGGGGCGCTGAGGGGCGCGGCGGAGAGGCGACGGGCAAGGGGAGGGGTAGGAGGGGGAGCACCTTCGTGAGCAGAAGGCCCGACGAGTAGAGCCTTCAAAAACTATTTAAAGAGGCTTTGGGAGCAATTGGAATAGGATGTCTGTTGTCACAAAAGATGTCGGTGTGATTACTTTAAAATGGTTTGGTTTGGGTTTGCCGTTATTGTTTTGTTGTGATATACTACGTGGGGATTTGATATTTTTGATACTTAGGGAATTATGATGTTAGATTTTTTTTTCGTTTGGCGGAGCACACACCACGGATTTTTCGGAGTCATATGGGTATTTTTGGTTAATTAACGCTTGCTTTATGATTATGGAAAATATTGTGACGAAACTATAGCTAAGAGTGTGTCAACTGTACCGTAATAAGCTGACGTTGAATTAAACGGCCGTATCCTATGTCAAATAGATCTCATATAACTAATTTATACGTAAGACTAAGCGCAGTGCAGTCTATACAAAGTAACGACATAATAACATACTCCCCTGCTTATAACCGCATTTTTTATCAATTTTATTGTATGTATCTGAATATCTGATATTCAAATCCCAAATTGTTATACGCGCGTAGAACATCATGGCAGCTTTGTTATAATACTTATATTTTTTATCTGTATCAACCCATATGCATCGCACTGCAGGGCACGGGCCTCCTCTACAATCGAGATTACGATTCAGAGGGGTTAGGCTATATGTATAGTCCACCACGCTGGCCTAGTGCGGGTTGGCGGACTTACAAGCCGTAGAAATTCTTTAAAATCGCTACGTTATTTTCTTCGCTTTTATAGTGCGTGGTGATTGACTATCAGTACACATATAACACCAAAAACTCAGAGATGTGCTCTGGGAATTGAACCCGCGACCATCGTGAACATATATTGGCAGTCTCGTCTAGTCCGTATTTTTTATTATTTATTTTTATTATTTTATATTAATTATTTTTATACGGTTATTAATATGCGAGATCGAATCAGAAATGAGGAGATCCGTAGGAGAACTAAAGTAACCGACATAGCCCAGCGGATTAGCAAGTTGAAGTGGCAATGGGCGGGGCACATAGCACGGAGAACCAAAAAGTTCTCGAATGGAGGCCACGAAGCGGAAAGCGCAGCGTGGGACGTCCACCACTAGGTGGTCAGACGACCTGGTAAAGGTCGCGGGACGTCGCTGGATGCAGGCTGCCTCCAGCAGGTCACTGTGGAAATCGTTGGGAGAGGCCTATGTTCAGCAGTGGACTTCCTTTGGCTGATGGATGGATGGATGGATGATTAATATGCTATTACCAAAACTATGTATTAAGTACCTTTACATTACACAACGAATACACACCTGAACTATTTTTACTGACACGATAAAATTACCTCCATGCGCCTGATGTTAGGTGCTGTACAATCCAAATTGAATATCCACCGGCGATATAGCCACTACCCTCTACAACGATACAATCACTTTTCCCGATGCTGAACCTATCAGACAAAATTTTCTTTGTACAAATTTCTATAGAACACTGCCCAATAAACTATTTCAGAGCACCATTGTAGGCTGCATTGGAGACAACAGAAACCTATATACTGAAATATCCTCGAACTTATTTAATAATAGTTACAGAATAATTATATTCGACTCTCTATATACTCTCGAACTAAAGTTGAATTACTCTAACAAATTCCTGGAAGGTTAATCGTGATATCGAAAATAGTAACTCCATCAATGCTGGATGCAATATTCTGTGCTTGTGCCGGCGAAACTTCCTCTTTTGTAGCGTTGTGCGGAAATTAAATTATAACATGATAAAAACGCGAGCAGAGTGGGGCTAATGGACATAAAATGGTCCAGGTTGATATATACTCGTATAACTACTTATAGTATGTATGCTGTCAGTACTGATGCTTGTAGTTTGCGTTGAAGATTTTAAATGTGAAGAATTTTACCACTATAATTATTGGCATCTTCAACTCCAAAATCGCCACTGTTGAACAAAGGCACTGCCTAAAAAATTCAAAATTGGAAGCGACATGCATCTAGTGATTTCCTGTACATTTCATAAAATCGTCCATGCACCTCCATTTTAATTTTTCGCCAAATTTTGGTGCCATCGGCAATCAGCTCTCGGCACCGTGTGCTCTACTCACTCCCACTTGAACTTGCTAATCCGCTGGGCTTGTCGAAAGCTTTTGTTTCGTTGTTATGATTACGTAGGCTTGCTGTGATATTTTGAAGTACGCATATTCGTTTATTTACCTAGAAATATACTACAAAGTAATGAGTACATTTAATAGCGGTTTACTTGGATGTCTAATATTATGTTCAATTTACATAATGTTATGTATTTCATGTAGTATAAGTCGTCCATTTATAGTAGAAGTCAACTAAAGCAAGTCACTATAAAACTAATTAATATGCATGAAGCGTTCTCAATAAAAACTTTGAGTAGTTTACTAAACTTGGAAATAATTAATTCATTCGTGAAATAACAAAAACGAAAGAGGTAGTATAATATTAATGCAAGGACTTGAACTTGACTTGAAGGGTGTACGAAATCACTTAACATTGAAGTACGAGTACTTGTTAGTATTACCATGTCTTTATACATGGAGAAAATATTTGTGATTTACGCCACAAATTTGGCACTCCGTTCAAATGTAATGAAAATTATGTACCATAAAATATTCAATCAGAACTGTATTAAGAGCGCATGGTATAATCACATTGCTTGTACTACAAATGATTTGCTTTGTGAAATAACTTCACATTTCGCGATACCAAAATATAGCGCTTCCGTTCCAGCTTTGACACTTGCCATGCCGTTTATTTTTAATTCGACCGGCGGCACGTATGACCGATAAATTCTCGACCACTCAGAGTTCCCGTCAACCGCATTACCACCGGCCGTCTAGGACCCTCGGCCAAATTGGCCCGGCCTATGTAGGTGCTTATCTCGCGGCCACTTTCGCGTTTTATCTTCATCGCTATAAATGATGTTTATTTTTCACGTTTGACTACGCGAGGGGCGGGATCGTGTGGACAACATTTTGTTTATGGGGTGTGTTCTGGAGTTAGGTCACGTTTTTACGATACTGTAGGCTGTGCCTAGGTGTAGTACTTTGCAGTTTGTAGAATATATCTAAAATGTCTTAGGGTTAATATGTTTTTTTTCTGTTATTATAACCATACTTTTGACATATCCTATCATTGTCTCTTCTTTGCCCCCAAGTTATTTTTTATTGCGATGAATTTCGAGACGAGAATGCTATTCGTCTGATGGTGAGCGGTATGACCGCTCATGGACTGTAGCAAAACTAAACAACACCATGAATTGCCAAACAATGCTTGGCATTCCATTGTACTCGCCATCCTGAGACATAGATGTTAAGTCTCATTATACCCAGGAGTTACTCTGGCTACAATCTGATTTAAACCGGAATACAACAGTGCATTTACACTGCTGTTTGGCGAGATAAATAGACATTACGGTGGTACCTAACCAGACGGCCTCCCACAAACGAGGGACCTACCGCCAATAAATCCCTAAAATTAAATCCTTTATTTCAGAGACCAGTAATGCAAGTTTATAATTATCAACGATTGTAGACTATATCAAATAAAACAGAAAAAATAAACCACGTGAACGCGGAATAATTTTTATTTACATGGCTATTAAATCAACTAAACCAATTTTACTTTTCATTATATCATCAAATACGGAGCAAATTAAACACCAAAATCCGCAAGAAACTTAAATAAGAAAATGTTTACAAGAGGAGCCGAAAATATCTGTACATTTAAGTTGGAAAAACTTGGGCTGGAACAAGTTCACGCAGATAATTGACCTCTCAAACTCGTTCTCAGACAGCACTGTAATAGGCGACAGTGCAAACGGCGAACACTTGCCGAATGCTTGCTTACGTCAAAAACTTCAGATCGTGCTTACCTCGCAAAAAGTGTACGGTGGACTCGTTTGGGCATAATTGACAACGCGGCATATTGTGCGATGCGATATCATCGCGCGAATAATTCGTGCGATCGTAAAGTAAAAGTTATTAGGGTTTAGAATATCGTGTGGATGGGTCCGCTTATCCGGAGTACGCAACTGTCACTAGTAAACAATGGATTATTCGGGCCCGTGTGATGTGAAACGAAAAATCTTTCGTAGCTTCGGATTCCCTAGTGGATGGACGGTTACTAGTGTCGAACCCGTTAGCTACTCACTACCGTACATAATGGTGGAAAACCCATGTTAAGATGCAACGCAAGTAAAAAGTACTTAAGTTGTGTTGAAAGTTTAGTAATTTATGGATATCTTGGTTCGAACAAGCCGGCATAAATGTATTGTTCACTATGCCGAAATTATCATGAAATGCTTTGAAGATTTTTTTATCGTAGAAGGCATTCCTTGTCGGGTCAGATATTTTAGACTATTATTTTATTTATAGTTGGCATTATCCTTTATGAATGCTATTAAGAGCACTCAAAAAATATTTAAAAAAAATGTATTAATAATAATTTTCGCGTGGTGGCCTGTTGGAAACGGACCAGACTCGGCTGCCTACATGTTCACGGTGGTCGCGGATTCAAATCCCAGGGCACATCTCTGACTTTTCAGAATTATGTGTGTATTGATAGTCATTCACCACGCACTTTAACGGTGAAGGAAAACATCGTGAGGAAACCTGCATACCGTAGCGATTTTAAAGAATTTCTACGGTATGTAAGTCCGCCAACCCGCACTAGGCCAGCGTGGTGGACTATATGGCCTAACCACTCTCAATCGATTCTCTCGATTGTAGAGTAGGCCCGTGCCCAGCAGTGGGACGTATATGGGCTGAAAAAAAAAACGAAAATGTTATCTAAAGAGTTAGGTGAAGAACATTCTAGATTAATAGATAATTTGTGAACACTATAAGGATTACTGGATAGAGGTTTTCTTATTTTGGCTTCGAATGGTAATTTAGAAACTGGAAATATCTTAAATCACTAAACAAAAGAACAAACTAAAAAAAATATCTGACTAAAAAGACCCTTAGGAAAAGCGTTTGTAGAAAAAATAATCTATTTATGTTTAATTCATGAGAAATAAACATTTTAATAATGCGAAATTATTCAGATACTCTGATCAAGACATTTTTTTATACCAACTTATCTTACATAATTGAATATAGTATTGGCCTTTATTTCGTTTAATGATAAAATATATTTCGAGCTTCTAAATTGCCATACGAAGACAAAATAAGAAAACTTCTGTCCAGTAATCCTTATAGTATTCACAAATTATCTAAAATGTTCTCTACCTAATTCCTTAGATGACAACATTTTCTAAAATTATTATTGATTTTTTTTTTATTTATAATGTATTGATGGATAAAAACTAGTTCGAAAAGTACTACTTCTGAGCCGGACAACACACGAAAGGCGTAAACGCTCTTAAGATTAGTCGTAGAACAGACTTTTCAAAGTCTTCTTAGGCGTTTAAAGCGTTGGAGTTGCGATCGGAACGCACAACTCACCGTCTTAAACATTATTGTGATCAAGCAAAACACATTTATTGGATTTTTTCACACGAAGCTAAAATAATATGCTGCTGCATTGCTTTGATCAAACGACAGAAGCACAAAACATACTAGTCACTATTAAAAAAATCGGTGCGGACACTAAATTTAACATCATATATTTTATAAAACATAGCGTACGTCCGGTCCTGTTCCGGTGCCCCTACAACTAAAAATGTCCGAGCTAGATGATGTTTTCACCACGTTGCGCCTGCATGCGATTTGAATTCCGGCAAAAGGCGAGAGTCATGAAAATTTCAGTTTTATGCGAATTTACTAAGGTGCACTGATGTTTTATTCGGCGAAATGTTTTGGCGCGGTGTCGACCTATTTTTATATCTTTCCGGGAACGTGTTTTAATTTTACGGTTTATATTATTCGGCGTATTTTTTAAATGTACATTGGATTTGGAAAAATTTTAGAGGTATGAGAACTATGTTACTGATTTTGGTCAAATTCGTAGAATATTTTTTTACGTTTGATATAATTTTATGTTTGTTAACAATAAAATATTTACTTATATCATATACCGTATCGTACTATATCCGCCCTAAGATCGTGACAGGCTCGGGAAAAAATACAAAAAATAATGCAAAGCAATCGCATCAACACCGTATCATATCGGTGTACGACGTGTTAATCATATCACAATTCCTTTGCTTTTTATTTATTTTTCCTTACATAATGACTGCAGAATAGTAGAACGAATACAAGTTAATTAAATATCAGACACCGGTACCTCTGCTTAGGAATTCAAATGTTATTCATAAGATTAAAAAATATATATATTATTTTAATAGCCTTCTATTGTATCTTGTCGATACTATTTTGTAATTATATATTTTTATTTAGTATTATAATAATTATACTACGTTGAGGTATGGCAACGACGCGTGTCAAGACTGGTAACGATCTAGTAGACATTGTTCTTTTTATTCTTTAGATGCATGATACGTTAATAACACACGGTCATAGTATACGTTGAAGTGGGCAGATAATGAATCACAACCCAATGAAGCTAAACGCTCTACCTGATAATAATTTACGCGAACAAATTAAAAGAAGTATAAACGGAGCACCAGTATTTAATTGTACCTGGTGTATGTACAAATAAAGCTCTGAACAAATTGCGCAAAGGATTTTATCGCGACAAAGTTTAAGCATAAAATTAATTAGTTTGTACATATTAATATTAATTTAATAATTTAAACATAATATTCACTTGTTTATTTTCTGAATACTAAGCTACTACAAACTACCCAGTGAAACTTGCGTAGGCCGTTGGGGTGGTATTATGAATCTGTACAATATAAAGAAGGGACTGGGCCGTGGGGTACAGCTCCGGGTCACCCCAATCGAATATTTATGAGTGAAAATTCACAGCTGATAAAACTGCAGACGGCTTTTCTGGTTGTAATAAACGGATTTCTTGTTTTGTTAGCCGACTTTTTCTCTTATTGTTTAGTAATTATTTTTTTGTCGAGTTATGAATGCGATTTGTTTGGGTTTATTTTTTTATATTGGGGTACGATTGGACTTTAATTATTGCATGTTTGCAAGACAAAGGGCACTTATTATTATTTATTTTGTTGGCATAGTAAGAGTCAAAGGGCTACATTTATAGTTGATAACTTTTCATAAAAATACTAATCACGATAGGAATTACTTGCAGTCTATAGATTCACCTTCAGAAGATTGTTTTTTTCCCTTTTAACAAAAAGTAATAAAACATACATTGGACGATTACACACATATTCCTGATCGCATACTTAGATACAAGTCTTAATTTCGATATCTGACATTACGAGCGTTTTTTCAATCTCACAATACTTAGATCCGAATCTAAAATATTATGCCGATCACACAATCGTCTATTTTATATGTTTAATCTTTTATCGAATACAAAGTTATTAAAATTACACGACACAATATTCATTACCTTGAGGTAATAAATAAAAATATTTTAATATAACGTAATAGATATATAAACTCACACATCGTTTAGAAGACATGTGGTAGTACTATATCATAATAGTTATTTACAATACAGACATTACGAAGGATCAAAGTTACTTGAGTCGTATATTCGAGTGGCTAGGGACTCGGAGTGACTATTAGTCATCTGAATCAAGGTCGGAGGGTCAAACAAAGCATGAGATATCTTTACACGTAAACGACGCACACCCTACTCAAGTAACTACGACACTTGTTTAAACTTGTGCGTCTAAATTTATCAACTCTATCAACATAACCTGATCCAAAATTAAAGTTGCGTATTTTTGAGATTACTGAATTAATTACATAAATAGGAGGCTCTGCAGTGGGGTGTATATATGCTGATACATAATCATGTATCAGCATATATACACCCCACTGCAGAGCAACAGCCTCCTACACAATCGAGAGCACAATAATTGAGATGGGTGAGGCAGTGGCGAAGGGTGTTTTTTTTAAAAAGGGAAGCCGGAGCTCAATACGCAAAATAAGTGTGTTTATTTTGTTTATACGTACTGGCCCCACATAGGGAAGACAATGCGACTGATACTTGATAGTAAACATAGTGCAGTCCGGATTGAGTAGATCAACTTATCGTGAGATGCTTCAGAGAATTAGCCCAAAACACGACATATTTACATAAAATGTACGTGTATCCTTATTTATATCCGGACGTTTGCGAATATCCAACCGCCAGCAAATTATTCTTCCGACAATCTCACTCACCAAACGAAACGATTGCGTTTCGTATGATGGTATCTACGTACTGCGGTCGTCAATTATATTTCAATATTTCCAATATACAAAAGTTGCAATGTCATCATGAGAAAAATAAAAAAGTATATTTTTAAACCGCACGTGAATATAAGATTAATAAAGAAAAATTAATGATCTAGATACAATGTTAACAAGTACGTTAGCCGCGCTTTTATTAGTTGTATTATTAGTAGTCGAGCACTTCCTAAAATCTAAACAGTAACGTTATTTCCGAAATTGACAATCTAAACATGTATGTACGTCCCTCACGATTATTAATTTCCATTACAACATAATAATACTATTAATATTTATGTACATTTTGTAATTTAAAACATTAAAAACGAAATGCGTGAACCAGCTAATACTCGTATACTGTCAAAATGTTAATACAACACTTACAAATGCAGTGATATCTACACAAATACACACATAAACACACAAAATGCTGAAGACTCGCAGCATGACTCCTGCTTTTTTAACGGAAATTGAACCTTAAATCACTATAAGTTTAAGGTAAAATTTTGCGTGATTTGTTGCAAAATACACAACCATGTCACACTAATGCGTAACATGCAGCCAACGGGGGCGGTCGGCGCACGGGCCGCGCCATTGTTATTCAATAAGCCGAACAATTTTGGCAGTAATTCGCCAGAGGTCGCAACGCGGCGCAATCTAATTACGTGTTTGCTATGCGCCTCCGCAGTAATGTTTACCTATGTGGCCGACAGATGTCGTTGAATAAAATGAGTTTAAATATTACATAAAAAAAATAAAAAAATTTGCTTGTTTATAGTGTAATGATAAATTACAAAAGGTAAGCCGCAGGGAATCGAGTTATATGGAGCCTTCGCCACTGGGGTGAGGCCATAAATCCACCACTCTGTTCTAGTGCGTGATGGAGGACTTTGTGTACCATGCAGGTTTCTTCACTGTTTCTTCCATCATCATCATAATGCATGGTGATTAACTATCACATGATTCCGAAAAGTCAGAGGTGTTTGAACCCGCGACCACCTTTAATATGTTGGCAGCCGCGTCTGGTCCGTTACCAACAGGCCACGTGCTTATTATTCAGAGATTACCTGTAACGTTTTTATGAGGCGTGTATGTCCCACGTTAAGGTGGGTAGACCCATGACTTTTATGGGCTATAAAATAATGCTAGACTAAAGTAATACAGGGCTGTGCACGTCTATAGAATGCACGTGAACCGATAAGCCAACATCATCGACTATTTGGTGGCAAGATGGGTATGACAAGATTATTGGGACAAATATAATGGAAAATAAATACACCCAACGTACGTACGTAGTTCCTACGGCACACTAACATACAGGTTATGTCGAGGGTATTAGAACTATGAGTGACGCTTCGGTATCACAAATACCCAGATCCGAAAGAAATACTTGTGCGCCACACAATCATTTGTCTTGAGCGGAGATCGAACCCGCGGCCCCTTGTTTCACAGCTGGCGTGTAACCAACTGCGCAACGATAGCTGGAGTTTGGTCAAAGCACTGAAATCGATCATTTTGGGAAAAGCTTTGCCCAGCAGTGGGATCTTCTTAAACTAAGAACTTGATTAAAATGTTTAACTTAAGCCAAAACATACAACAGCATTTTTTATCCGAGATTGAAATAGTATCTCTACGCTCTCATACAAGTAGGCACTTGTAGGCGGAATAAACCATTTCCTTTTCCTACAATTTACGTCAATCGTCTTTGTTCGAATTCTGATTATACATAGGCGGCAAATCTTTTTACCAAATGAACTTTTTTTTTTACTTGGTCCATTGCTCCTGACGTAAGATAAGGAAAGTATATTTCTTTTTGTTCTGCAAAATATTCATATTTTAATTTACTTATTTCAATACCCAAAAATACAATTTCTGCTACTACTTGTGTTCGCTTAAATGGTTACCAAACAAAACTCAAGAAGTATGAATGTAAAATTACAACTGAAGCGTATCTTATTAGCAGTTTTGTGCTAGGCGGTGTGAAGGGGAGCCGAAAAGGGGTCGTTGGGGGGTCGTCGGGGGTCGTCAGGGGTCTGCGAAGTACTTGCGCGTGTTCACTCCAAATATCCGCTTGACTTGCATTCCAGTTCACGAGGTGTTGAGTGATAATTACTCATTCATTCGTGCATTGGATCTTTCGTCGATTGTTATCTAATACTCCAAGACATTAGTAATGTGTGATATTACATTTCTCTGACTTGGAATACAAAATAATTGGTTTGGAAGTAAATTGTATAGTATCGTATCAGCCCATATACGTCCCACTGCTGGGCATGGGCCTACTCTACATTCGAGAGAATCGATTGAGAGTGGTTAAGCTATATAGTCCACCACGCTGACCTATTGCGGGTTGGCGGACTTACCGTAGAAATTCTTTAAAATCTCTACGGTATTCAGGTTTCCTCACGATGTTTTCCTTCACCGTTAAAGTGCGTGGTAATAGACTATCAATACACACATAACTCCGAAAAGTCAGGAGGTGTGCCCTGGGATTTGTACCCGCGACCAAATATTCGCATTAAATCCCCAAGGTCTTTGAATGACTACTATGATGTACTAATGAATGAGTACATTTGATCGTCACATACACAGTTCACATACTAAGTATTGCAGATATCTAAAAGAAATAGAGACTCTTCAGCCTCACAAAACATATACCTAAAACAACTGTTTATGAATGTAACTAACATTTGTAACGGAATATAATTGAATAATAATATTCTATTGAGTCTGTTATCAGTATTCCATAGTGAAGACGTAAACATATCATGTTCTAAAATCGGCCTGTATATTTCCTAAGGGTAAATCAGGTTCTATGGGTTCTATACAAATTAAAATTGTTAGTGAGCATAGGTGAAAAGAATATTTTATATATTATTCTTACATACATACATAAACACACGCCTTTCTCCCAGAAGGGGTAGGCAGAGGTGCTACCAGAACACCCACGTTTCGCCTTGTATATTCCGTCGCACGTTGTGATAGTGGGCGAGCCTATCGCCATATCGGGCACAAATTCCTGACTCAGGGCTGATGAATAGAAAAATCCAACATCACTTTGCCCGATCCGGGATTCGACCCCGAGACCTTAGCTTTGCAATCTTACCGTAGTACAACTAAGCCACCGAGGCAGTATATATTGTTCTTGGAATGAAATATATACCTGCTCCATAATTACGCGCGTGCGAAGTCGCGGGCAAAAGCCAGCTTACAATAACATTTTAATAAATATAAAGCTGACTGATAAATACATCAGAAAACTAATTAGGAGTAAAGTCAGGTAAACAGTCCTGAAGCCTGATAGTTGCGAGCTCCGGAAAACTTTGCGTGCAGGAAATTTGATCAGAACCATTAAAGTGGCTTGGAATTTTGTTCGAGAGTTGGTTCTTTTGTTTGTTCACTTTGTGCTGTGTTCTGATTGTTTCTGAAAATATGAGCAGAAAATAATATTCATATTAATATAAATTTCCATTTTATTTTCTTTATTAACTAAACGCCGTGTAGTTATTTTGCAACAATTACATATATATTCTGTTTTCTTAAAGTTATCAGTGTGTTTTAGTTTATTATAATCAGTGACAGACCAGTATGGTATACTAAGGCTTAAGACGTAACTCTCTTAATGTAAGAGCGCCTGTGCCAGGCGTTGGCACGATTAAAATACAGAATGCATACTATTTTAATTTAACATATATTGTTCAGGGTCTAGTTGGTACATGAAAATAGCAATTGCACACACATGGGACTTAAATCGTAATAAATAATTTTATCAAAAAAGATTTTTGTGTGAAGTGCCACCAGTAGGACATGAATCCAGTCCTGGGCAATTCAATAAGATATTTCACCCATAGTTAAGGACCTTGGGCTTCTTATCGACTCTAATTTAAACTGGCGCGCCCAAGTCACTTCTGTTTGCCACAATGTCACTGGTATCCTTCGCTCTCTTTATCGTCTTGAAAACATTCTTCCGTCTAAAACTAAAATAATGCTAGTGCAAACATTAATCCTAGCCCTAATCGACTATGATGATGTGTACTATTTTGACCTGAATGCAGATCTGCTCAACAAACTTGACCGTCTTCTTAATAACTGCATTCGATTAATATTTAATCTCCGTATGTACGAACATATAGTATCGTCTTACCGCTCTGAACTCAAGTGGCTACCTATTCGCCAGCGACTTACTACACTCTTCTCTCTTCTCATTTCCCCCACTCCACCTTCATACTTATTATCTCACTTCTGTTTTCTGTGCACTAACCATGACAGAAATGTTCGCTCAGCTCCTAAACTTTTGCTCACGTGTCCCTCATTGTTCCAATTTTCTCCACTCTTTGTTCTCTACTCAAGCTATACTTCCATGGAATGCGCTCCCCCTCTAAATCAGGACGTCAAAAACCCACTCAGGTTCAAAATGAAGTTTTGTGAAATTCTGCTCAAAAATGTTGCTGAATACTCTCAATAATTACTTGTATATTAATATACGAGTATACTTAATTTGTATATTTATTTATTTATCTAAATTTATATGATATAACTAGCGGCCCGGCCCAGCTTCGCCTGGGTGCTAAGATGTTTAGACTCCACTCCACACCAGAAATATCTTATTCCCGTTCAAACTTTTGTACTCCTGAACTCAACCTAAGTACCTACTATCCCTTTTCCTATCGTATCCCATCCCATCTCATCTGGCTCCTTTTCTTTCTGTTACATCCCGTCCCATTGTTTCCCATCTACCGGTCTCATCGCGTTCGTCCCACTTTATCCCATTTCATCCCTTAATGCCTAAATAGGCATGTTGACAATTTTTTGGAATTGCTTTTATTTTGTAGATAGGCCTTATATAAACACGAAACTACGACGAATATCATTAAAAAAATACGCAAACACAAATACTTTGCAAAATTCCTGCTAAAACTTTAAAATAAATTTAATTAATTTTATAGCGTCAACAACACGTGGTAATTATACTGTTAAAATGTAGCTTATATGACACGTTCGTAGATTTACCATAGCAGCGCCATCTATTGATTACTTACTCAACCCAGTCGAAAGGTATCGACATCTGTTAGAATAATTTGGAGTTAACAGATGATTGTGACTGTCAAATAATAACAGACAAATAATTAGCAATAAATTAAAATTGCGACTATAATTTGAGATTTAAACTATCCTATCTCTCAAGTTGGATCGAACTGCACATGGTGTGCAAATTTTATTATAATCGGTTAAGTAGTTTAGGAGTCCATTGAGGACAAACATTGTGACACGAGATTTATATATATTAAGATTATGTACACATATGTAATATTATGTACATACTAGCGGCCCTGCCCAGCTTCGCCTGGGTGCTTAGATGTTTAGACTCCACTCCACACCAGAGATATCTTATTCCCGTTCAAACTTTTGTACTCCTGAACTCAACCTAAGTACCTACTATCCCTTTTCCTATCGTATCCCATCCCATCTCATCTGGCTCCTTTTCTTTCTGTTACATCCCGTCCCATTATTTCCCATCGAATGCAATGCATTTCATCCCTTAATGTATAAATAGGCATGTTGACAATTTTTTAGAATTGCTTTTATTTTGTAGATAGGCCTTATATAAACACGAAAATACGACGAATATCATTTAAAAAATACGCAAACACAAACACTTTGCAAAATTCCTGCTAAAACTTTCCGCTCAGCCAAAATTCTGACTACGAAATTGATTTTTTGAAGTATAGTAAACTACTTATTTCTCAAATGTAAACAATGCAATAGTCATAACGTTTTTCCCTTCTTGGTGTTTTCTGTTGTTTAATTCCTACCTGAAACATTCTTAGATGTTCGTCAAAACAAACCCCTTTTCGTCGCTTTAGGCTAATAAAGAAGACTATGCATTACCTATTGACTGCCTCGGTGGCGTAGTGGTACTACAGTACGATTGCAAAGCTGAGGTCACGGGTTCGAATCCCGGGTCGGGCAAAGTGATATTGGATTTTTCTATTCATTATCAGCCCGGAGTCAGGAATTTGTGCCCGATATGGCGATAGGCTCGCCACCTATCACATCGTGGGACGGAATATATAAGGCGAAACGTGGGTGTTCTGGTAGCACCTCTGCCTACGCCTTCTGGGAGAAAGCCATTAAGCCATTATTTTTTGTTTGTAATAAGGAGCTGAAATATATCTTAATATATATAAATCTCGTGTCACAATGTTTGTCCTCAATGGACTCCTAAACTACTTAACCGATTATAATAAAATTTGCACACCATGTGCAGTTCGATCCAACTTGAGAGATAGGATAGTTTAAATCTCAAATTATAGTCGCAATTTTAATTTATTGCTAATTATTTGTCTGTTATTATTTGACAGTCACAATCATCTGTTAACTCCAAAAGATTCTAACAGATGTCGATACCTTTCGACTGGGTTAAGTAAGTAATCAATAGATGGCGCTGCTATGGTAAATCTACGAACGTGTTATATAACGTGTCATTCTTTATTAGCCTAAAGCGACGAAAAGGGGTTTGTTTTGACGAACATTCTTAGCGCTGTTTAAGGTAGGAATTAAACAATAGAAATCACCAAGAAGGGAAAAACGTTATGACTATTGTATTGTTTACATTTGAGAAATAAGTAGTTTACTATACTTCAAAAAATCAATTTCGTAGTCAGAATTTTGGCTGATTCGATGGGAAATAATGGGACGGGATGTAACAGAAAGAAAAGGAGCCAGATGAGATGGGATGGGATACGATAGGAAAAGGGATAGTAGGTACTTAGGTTGAATTCAAGAGTACAAAAGTTTGAACGGGAATAAGATATTACTGGTGTGGAGTGGAGTCTAAACATCTAAGCACCCAGGCGAAGCTGGGCCGGGCCGCTAGTATTTTTATAGAAATAGCTTCAGCGGTTTCGATTTTGCATATAAAAGTCCAACCCTTATTTTAACCCCTTTAGGGTTAATTTATATATTTTAATTTTTAAATGAGTAACTAAAGTGCAAAGTTTAACATCTTAACTTTAACGGTTTAGATTTTTCCATACAAACGTTCATCCCTTATTTCAACCGCTTCAAGCCTTTTCTTCACAAAACAAAGTAGCCTATGTCCGTCTCCTGGCTCTAAGCTATCTCCTCACCAATTTTCAGCTATATCAGTAAAGCCGTTCTTGAGTTATAAATAGTGTAACAAACACGACTTTCTTTTATATATATAGATATATGGTATAATTATTTATTTACTTGTTCACTTATCTATTTTTTATAATTAAGTATTCGTAAACCTACTTCAGCTCATGTCTGCATCACCCAAAGGTCGACTGGGAGATCATGCCACTGACATTAAGTCCGCCTTATATACTACGTATATAAAGCTTAATAAATAAATATTTAATAGAAAACACACAAATAGGATTACCCCACTCCGAATGTGCAGCTAGCACCTTGCGGTTCACATAATATGCTGCCACTAAACCAAGTAGAGGAAATTTGTACAATTAAACTAGAAACTAAACATAGTTCTACTCGAAAATACCCTACCGGTCAAATGTGAAACAAACAATTTCCGAGACAGCGCCATCCACAAAAGAAATTACTTAATTCTTTCTTAAATTTCAAGTGGAACTTTGTCGGCGCGTCTAACGGGCGAGAGTTATTTATCTTGGCTGCCGTATAATAGAATTTAATTAAGTTACGTACGACATGCTTTACGCCCGTGGAATTCCGCGAACAGCACCTCGATACAAGCAGCCGCGTGCGCCTTGCTACCCCGTGTTTAATGGGGCATCTATGTACCGCTATTGGGATAAATAATATTGTAACGAGTTATTGCAGTTTAAGATGTTTTTAAATATTTTAGTCGTCATTATTTGTGACACTGAGCGACTGATACACCTACACAAATGTCAATATTATCGGATCCTAATTTTTATTATTACGAACTAACCAAAAAGTTATTAATAACAATTATTAACTTTTACAGCGTATATTATTCACACGTCGAATTAATATATTAGGATAAGTACTTTTCTCTTTAATGTGATATAGCGTGGAACTAAAAAAAAAAAAAAAGTGCGTGGTGGCCTGCTGGTAACGGACCAGACTCGGCTGCCTATATGTTCACGGTGGTCGCAGGTTCAAATCCCAGGGCACACCTCTGACTTTTCGGAGTTATGTGTGTATTGATAGTCAATCACCACGCACTTTAACGGTGAAGGAAAACATCGTGAGGAAACCTGCATACCGTAGCGTTTTTAAAGAATTTCTACGGTATGTAAGTCCGCCGACCCGCACTAGGCCAGCGTGGTGGACTATATAGCCTAACCACTCTTAATCGATTCTCTCGATTATAGAGTAGGCCCGTGCCCAGCAGTGGGACGTATATGAGCTGATAAAAAAAAAATCATATGCAAACGTGTTCAGCTCGTTTAATATTTTTATGCGTAGCCACAATCCACTTATACTGTATACCTTCATATATCTGTAATCAGTTACTAATGGTTTTAGTGAAACGTAGATATTTTTAAAGTATTAATATGCCACAGCACAGCAACAGGCACACCTGTTACTAATCACGAAAATGTGCCCGCAAATTGTACCTGGCAAAAACAACATCATGGCCGTAATTAATACATTTGCTGTGTATAGTAGTCTCCTACACTTTCTTGCGGGTCCTGAAACTTCATACCTCGTTCATGAAACATACGTTCTACTTGGCTGACTTCTTAAAGCTCATTTAATATTCAATTTCTTTTTAAGCAAACTATAGCTAAACTTAATAATCTACTAACCTCATCTTATACGAACGACATAAACAAAAGACATTTACAAAGAGTAAACTTATTTTAGAAATTTAGATAGGTATTTACTACATTAAAACTTAATGGTAGAGAAATAGCTTAACTTTCGACGCACTACTTCCACTCTCGACCTTAAAGGCAGTAAATAAATAAAAGAGTTAGCTGTGTATGCAACACGTTTAAACATGGCAATTATTTATAATGAAGACTTAGTTTTTCTTTAATTAGAACACCTATTTACAACTCCTCTGATTTTAATTTTATTTTCCGCCTGTATACAAACTTCTATAGTCTACAGAAGTCAAGAGGAAGACAGGCATACCACCCGCTCGATGAATGAATGATATCACTAAGTTTCAAGGCAAATTGTGGATGAGACAAGCGCAGGACCGAGAAAAGTGGTGTGATCAGAAGATGCCTATGTCCAGCAGTGGATGAATTCGACCTGACATATTGATGATGACGATGGCATAGGTCTCCTTAATTTTCATCCACTTACATTTTATTTGGGTCGGTTGCATCCATAAATTGCGTCAGGCCATTCCACAAAATAAAATATTAAATAAAGAATCACTCGTTCCAGATACTCCGTAGGTATATAAAAAATGAAATCAGACAAAATATTAAAGGTTACTCCAGTCCTCAAACAGATCCATTTTAGTGAGCTATGTCAATCCTTTTGCACACACGAAAATTCAATTCTGCATCTCCGAATAGATAGGTAAATCAATAATAGCAAATAATCGTCGAGTTTACTTACTTTGGAATATCCGATAGAGATGAAACTATCGCCATGCCGGTACACAAAGCTTCATTAGAATTTCCACTCGACACGAAAATTGCACCCCAGCCGTACAACCGATTTCACCCTTCCAAATTAGCGACATTACAAACTGTAAGACTATACGGCCGATGCACACAGTACCTCATCGGCCACGCTACATCTCGACGCTTTGACAATTAACGTAATATTAAATAGGCTCTCGTCATGAATGCGGCGGATTGTGATTTAGCTAGTATTTTGACTGTGTTTGAAACAAACAACCGTTTGTTTGGTTCTGAAGTTGATTTTAGAAATGCTGTTTCGATTCTCTCTCTTCAGCCACAGGAAGTCTACTGGTGAACATAGGCCTTCCCTCCACATCGAACTCAAAATTATATTTGTGAAATTTTAAAATAGATGTTATAATTGATTTGTTTCTATTATTAAATGTTTATTCAGATTACTTAATTACATATTCTCCTTAAAGTAGGCAGGTCTGTTTATAACAGCAATAAAAAAGTCGTTCAGAAAGAGTATTTATTACCGACAAATGGTTGTTTAACACCGACTCAATTATTGAATATACTTGACAACGATAAAATAAAATCTTACCGGAATTAATCTAAAGCGGAAACAATATGCATTGTCTGTATATTCATATGAGAGCACTAAAATGTTAAATATGTTTGAACCGACTTGAAAAAAAGGAGGACTGCCGTGCCCCTAGATTAATAAATTAATCAACGATTACAAGTACAATGAAAGAGATATTATTTGTTGCTTTGTAGTGCTTTTTTAAGTTGTTTTTACCATTAAACATTTTAAAATATATAATATATTATCAAAGCAAATCGGATATAAATTACCGCAAATATGCGTTCATCAAAAAAAAAATTTCGAAACCAATATTTACCATACTGTATTTAATTAATTTGGTAAAGTTTAATGTTGATGGCGTAAATATCCATTCCACGCATTTACACATTTTCCGGTATGATGTACTGCACTTAAATGAATTCGTGCAATCATAACGTTCGTTCTACGCGTGCAATATAATAATGCTTTAAGAATGCTGTTGGGGCTGCCGCGATATTGTAGTGCGTCATCAATGTTTACAAATGCCCGTGTTGATGGCTTTCATGCTATAATGCGGAAGAAAGCTGCATCGATTCTAACCAGACTTCGTGGCAGCTCTAACAGTATTCTAAAAATGATTGCGGACCGCTGTGACTGTCCTCTACAAAAGATGTGGGTGAAACGAGTTATAGGGTTAATAAAATAGTATTTAATTTGATTACTAACATAGTTTAATTTTATTGTATTACTAACATTTTATGGAATTCTTATTCTGAAATAAATTATGATTTGATTTGATTTATAACATGACATGCCTTTATTCGTTATATCATTTTCAAGTGAATGTCGGCTACACTTCAAACTAATATCAGAATTATTGGTTACTGGACAAAAGAGTATTAGTTCTTACTTCAGCCTATCCTGCTGTATTCTTTATTTTGGTGGAAGAGTTTTATATTAGGGAGCCAGAGGAATTTCTTTATTAAAACCTGATAACCATAAGTAATTTCATAAATACAATTTGATAATTGATTTGTTTTAAGGATGAAACCAAATTAAATAACTAGGTTCTTGTGTCCTAACCTTTGTGATTTTGATTTTATGTCCTTTTAAACAATCTTCTCCAACTACACCGGACTAACTCTATACAAACACACGAACTGCAAAACAATGTTCTATTATATTTAACATAACATACAAATTACTAAAATAAAAAGGTTATATGTTACGTTAAACACACATTGAAATCTTACTCACAATATCCTTTGCGCTCACGTACAAAGAAAACTCGAAATCACTAGATTTTATCAACCCCAAGACTCAATATAGTCTGGAAGTCGGTGTTAAATGTTTGTGACGGGCAAGACATAAAAGGAATAAAGGAGCTTCAGCGCTCTGAACAATATCCGTTCCTGTAACTAAACATCGGATGGTTAAGGCGGCGAAACACCGCTAAGACAGTATTGATTTTATAGCCGAGGTGGATTTGATTTTTAATGCCACAACATCAAACAGATAGTAGAAAACTTGAGATTGAAGTTGTTTTCATTAAATATAAATATTCTAAGCTTGTGTCACCTGTGTGTAAAATATGTCACCTCATTATCCTACTAATATTATAAAGGCAAAAGTTTGCGTGTTTGTTACATCTTCATGCTCAAACGGCTGGACCTATTTTGATGATTTTTTTATGGAGGTACCTGATACCATGGATTAACGCATAGACTACTTTTTATCCCGATAATGTAGTATATAAAAATTCCAATACAGTAAGAAATAGTAAAATTACAGAGACTCCAGATAAATCTTTTATCTAGTAATAAATCCAGAGGCTTAAATTAAATTTCTTAATCTCTAAAATGTAGTGAACCACGAATTGGCTGTGGAGCATGTTTGTATTAAACTCAACGAATATTTGTTGCAAATCGGCGCAGCGTGTTAACTCACACACATATTTTAAATGTCCTCAACCCAACACGTTTTACTGCCATTTTACACCATGACGATATAAACTTACACATTTAACTCTCCATTGTGTTTATTTTTGATCCTGTTCCTTAAATTTCCTTTAGATTGGAAGGGGACACGTGCTCGTAAGAATTTGTTCGCGGCGCTTAGAGTATTGTATCCGCTGCCGGACAAATTGAACAGTGCGGCTTGCGCTCGATACGCCACGCGAAATTTCCGGGATAATTTTTAAATTAAACTGCGAATCGAAGCTGAGAGTTGAAAACCTTTTTAGTTGTGAGGTTCTGATTGTGTTTCGCAAACGAGGTTCATTTTGTTTAAAATGTAAACTTTGTATGTGACAGAGTAATTTTCTTTTCTATTGTTGTAAATATACTATGATCATTTATTGGTTGTAAGAGTACTTGTCCTGCATCTTTATTCTGTTACGGGGGGTCCTAAACTTCCATGCTCCCAATCTGGTTTTTTGATCATGTCTTCGAAGAGTGGCTTGAACTTCAATATCAAATTATCCAAGTTGTTGGTGTATTACTGTTAACCAACTGCAGCCATTGTCTTATAATAATTACATAGACTATTTTAACGTAATCTCCAAAAAGCATGCTTGCATTATTAATAAAATTTGTCAGTAAAGTTACCTACATTGAATAAATAAAATTAAATAAACCTTCATTCTTTGAAACAAAAATTTAAAAATCACATTTATATAAAAAACATATGAAATAGACAGTTTATGTACAAAACCTCCACTGAAAGCCGCCAACATTAAAATAAAAGGCATGTATTTAGTTTTGATCAAATCAAATCAAGTGATCAATACGTGATCCAATATGGGAGCGAAAAAGCGGCCGAGAGGTTTACACGCAATCCGGAGATGGGGGCTTAAGAACAGTTTGTTAGTTGGCAACCTTCTGAATCGGTTGATTGAATCAAATGGATCCATAATCTTATCCAACGTCGGGGAACGAGTAGAAATATGTAGCCGAGAGTTTTATGATTTTATACCGACTATCCATGATTTTAAGCGGTGTCGGATCTTACTTATTTAAATTCATTTTTTAAGAAAACTGATCTTGGTAGTTGTGATAATGATAGGTAGAAAACAAGGGAGTTTATAAGTTGTAGTATTAAAACAATGAATAAATTATGAATATAACTATAACATATAATATATAAATATTTAATCTACTATTTAAATAAAAAAATTACAACCACCTACTTATAATGTTACTTTTTCGCCATTCCCACAGACGACATTGTTAAATAAACGATTGGAAACTTGAGACCAATCGAATTTTGTTCTGTCGGCCAAATCGTGGAAATCGAAAAGTATTTTTGTGTAAAACGTCACAATGATAGATCGCACTTTCTCGTATAATACATGTTGCAGGCATTATTTTGATTCAGATATTAAATAAACGTTCTAAACAGTGCATTAATAAAGAAACACTAAGGTTTATCGGAGAAATTAATCAGCACCTAATAAGAATAGGAATTTTATAATTAAATGAGTACGTGAATATAAAATAAGTTTATTCGCACAAACATTACCATTAATATGGAATGATTCTAGCATGGGTAACATAATTTATAGCGGGATTTCCTCTTATTTTAAACTAAAAATATATATTGTATTAAAACACAATATTTTCGTCAGTTTTACCCGAAATATAATATCATACACAAAGCATTCCATGGAGGGACCGAGCAGATGTTTTCAACATAAACGGATTTTACAATATACCAGCGACCCATACAAAGAAAGTTCTGGAACTCGAATGTGAAATGTTCATTCAGTAAGTTTTAATACGTATTTTTGCCAGGTGAAAATAATTTTTGCTCCGATGAATGTTCAAAGTTTTATACAATACAGAATGTGTTCGTATTTTCAAAAACGGAAGTTTTTAATAGGCTTACTCGTACATGTGAGACGTCGCTGCTTTTCAATGCATATTATTTATGATGCGTATCTTCTGAGCGAGCGCGGAAAGAATGTACGCGAAATGCGGAAATCATGAATTATTATTTATTATTATTTATTTATTTGGAACACCAACAGCACAGTATACATAATAGTGTTATAATAATTAATGTAACAATTGTTCTATACAAGTACACGTGCCAATAATAGGCGAACACAACATTTGTATTAACATTAATTATTCTCTACAAAAATAAACATTTATCTACAAACCCAAGAAACAAAAAGTATGGTAATAGAGAGAATATACAAAATATATAAAAACTGGAAAATAAAATGTAACAAAATATTAAGAAACAATAAGACTTATTAACATATGACTAACAGTAATTGCAAAAAAATAAATTATAATAAAAAAAAAATTACGTGAATTAGTTACTGAGATGTTTCAACACCTTATCCTTGAACCGGCTAAAAGGGTCATTGAATATGTCGATATCCACTTTATTGTTGGTCTCGTTGTATAGGGCACACATTCTAGCTAATGGAGCATTTTGACCTAAGTTTGTTCGGCATGGTGGGATTTTGAAGATATTTTTGATCGGATGCCTGGGTAACTTATAAGGGACCGATATGTTGATATGTTCGACAAGGTATTGACAGGTTGTATGATTTACGATTTTGTATAAAAATAAGAGATCCAGAATTTTTCGACGACTGTACAGGGAGTCCATATTAAAATATGTTAGACGTTCGCTATAAGGGCATCTATGTGATATTCCAGAACTGAAGTAAGCCAAATTGCGCGTAAACGCACGCTGGATATTTTCAATTCGTTGCGAATAAATGGTATATCGAGGATTCCAGACTACGCTCGCAAACTCTAGATAGCTACGCACTAACGAATTAAATAATATTATCCTAGTGTGGGCTACTTTAAATTCCTTTGTATTACGGTTAATAAAGCCCAGCATACGCGCTGCCTTTTTAACAGCCGCGTCTACATGGGAATTTAGTTTTAATTTTGAATCAAGGATAACGCCTAAATCACGAATTTCACCTACTTCTGTCAAGCAGTCACTACCTAAGGTATATCGAGAAGCTAACGGTAATTTCTTCCTACAAAATTTTATATGAAAGCACTTTTTAACATTCAATAGCATACCATTTGATACGCACCATCTCATAATACTGTTTATGTCCCTTTGAAGTAAATCAATATCGCTATCTGTACAAATAACTTTATATATCTTTAGGTCATCTGCAAATATAGACATTTTACTATGTTCAATAATTTTGCTTATATCGTTGATGAATATAAGGAATAGAAGGGGGCCCAAATGGGATCCTTGGGATACACCTGACGTGGCATAATATATACCAGATTTATGACCATTAACATTAACAAATTGGGATCTGTTCTCCAAGTATGAAGTGAACCACTTGAGAAGACTGCCGCTGATTCCAAAGTTTTCTAATTTTTTTATAAGTACAGAGTGGCTCACTGTGTCGAAGGCGTTTGAGAAGTCCGTGTATATAGCATCAACTTGAAATCCTTTATCAATATATTGTGATAGATCGTTAATGTAGGATACGAGGTTAGTCTGCACTGAACGGCCTTTTCTAAATCCGTGTTGATGTTCAAAAATAGCATTATTAACATGACGGGAAAGAATGGGGTACAACAGGGATTCAAATACTTTTGACATACAGGATAAAATTGCAATTGGCCGATAGTTTCTAATGTCACTTTCTTCATTTTTCTTGTGAACAGGTATAATTTTCGCCTTTTTCCACTCTTTAGGAAAAGTACCTTCGGCAAGCGACTTATTGAAAATAAGAGTCAGGGGGTATGAGAGTACTGCTCCACAATGCCTAATAAAAACGTGAGGTATACCATCCGGACCCGGTCCTTTCTGAATATCAAGCTTATTAATTTTCTTGAGAACCTCACTTTTTTTAAATATAATTTCACTTATTGCATCATTTATACATAAGGTGGTTGTGGTCGTACAATGGGAAGAGTTCGTGTTATAAACTGAAGAGAAATGGGTGGCAAACAAATTCGCAATATCAATACCTGTGGAAACTACTTTATCATCTAGGTGCATATTATTGGGAATTGTAGACAGACCTTTTTGTTTATCTTTAATGAATTTCCAAAATGATTTAGGATTAAGACCGATATCTTGTTCCATATTAGTTTTGTATTCACTGTAACATTTATTAGATAAGGTGTGACATCGCTTCCGAAGTAACTGAAATTCATGTAGATCCCTAGGATTTCCGTACTTTTTATATTTTTTGCGGATTTTTTCCTTTTCGGATAACAATTTTATTAATTGTTTGGTAAACCACGCCGGGTGTTTACATGTTTTAAAAGAGCGATTAGGTACATGATTTTCAATTATTATATTTAAGTTGCTGTAAAGAGTTGAAACCATCTCATTAACACCTTTATTATTAGAAAATGTACTATCCCAATCAATTCACTTGTGAACCACGTCGAAAATTTTGGATGGATTTTACATCATTCATATTATGTATTCGTTTTATTGTATTGTAATATATGTCACATTTATGTAAAATGGGTCTTAATATTTTATAGCGTACAAGGTGACATCAAAGCTGATATTTTTTATGTCAGGGATGATTTATATTAAGTATCAAAATTATTACATGTTAGTAATTGAATTACTTACTACTTATCGACAACTAATGTTTTTTCTTTTTGCTAATTATATTTTTTATTCGTTTCAGGTAAGTTTCCAGATGTCGAGATCTGAAAATCAACTTCTGTAAGCATTATAATAAGATTTGAAATTGACGATTTATGGGATACTGAGCTAATATACGTTTAGGAGATCTAGGATCTAAAATTCTATGTTAAGAGTGCTTACGCACTTCACCAGATCGAATCATTAAAAATACGGACCAAGATCGGATTTCGCTTGCGCATTTATTCAATTTCGCGAGGCGTGGACGCATCTGCGACACAACTATAATAGATTTTCATTGGTCGTAGCAGTAAACTTCAAAACCTTAGCTAAAAAAATCTTAAGGTCAAAATGTTACCTAGACCAGCCATTTAAGAAATGGAGACATTGTATATTTCATTTCCAACCATGTCACCCTTCTACGTGTAGGTCTATTTAGGAGCTGCCATGTTCTTTGACCAGACGCTATGACAAAACTGTATTAATTTTTCTTCCGAGACCTTGACGATTTCGTCTAAATAATTGATGACAGTTTTAATCAACATTATTCCGTACGCACTGTTTGTACCGTTCATACTTAACTGAAAATGAAAACGCTTTAATCAAACGTCCTCTTTGTTATTGAAATATAATATTTTAATAGAACTTTCGAAACCTCACAATTGTTTTAAAAGCAGTAATGTAATATCTAATTCATTTTATTTTGAAACCTATTGTGATGTAAAGAATTATACACAGAAAATACAATATTGTAACAAACATTTATAAGAAAACCTCGCTTGTGGAAAAAAAATCCGTTTCCAAGTAAAATACCGTTATTTTTTTTTCCAAGTAAAATACTGTTCAATAAACGATTGTTCAATATTATGTCGTAGGTTATTTTTTGATGTGAGATCGGGAGAATTTCATAATTGTTAACATACGGTGCAGTAAATTAAGACATTTGCTAACCTAAACGCCGCGGGTTCGATTCCTGTACTGAGTTAAATGTTTCCGTAATACACAAGTATTTGTTACGTGTCTTTGTTGGTAGACTGATATGTTAGTTTCTACTAGTGTCCGACAGAAACTAGTTTTTCAGCCGAAACTGAAACCACAATTTATTTAAAATTACGATTATTTACTAAAATTCTCCATTTTTTTACATTTATTTCATAAATGTATTTAGTAAATGTAAAAAAAACAGTGAATTTTAATAAATAATCGTAATTTTGAATAATTTTAATAAGTTTCGGTTTCAGTTTCGGCTGAAAAACTAGTTTCGGTCGGACAATAGTTTCTACTATTACGACACAAGACATATTTAATAAAGCATTAAAAATACAGTAAAAACTGAACAGTTCGACCGGGGTACCAGTGTCTCATAGGCGTTAAGCGTTAAGGAACGGATGTGCTCTGGTTGCGTTTCGTTTTTGTGACTGAACTGGTGTCTGACCGTAGAATATTGGTATACTCTCAGATAACAACTACGAAAAACTGTATTCTACACTCTACTACTATTTTTACATACATACATATACATCACGCTTTTATCCCACAGGGGTAGGCAGGGGTGCAATCATAGGATCCACATGTGTGTTCTGTCCCACGATATGATAGGGAGCCTATCGCCATATTAGGCACAAATTCCTAACTCCGGGCTGATAATGAATAGAAAAATCCAATATCACTTTGCCCGACCCGCGATCCGAACCTGAGACCTTAGCTTAGCAATCTACTACTACTTATTTTATCATCTTATTATCTAGACTATGACAAAGTCTAATATCGTATCATTATGAACCTAGTTTTCTTTGAGGCCTTCTGATATGCGGCAATTTCACAGTGTCCAAAATATTTAATATCATTGCATAATCTTAAAAGGCGGAACGTTCAAAAATAAGCTAATACTCGGTCTTATTACGCAAATTTATTCACAAACTCTAAGGAAATCGGAAAATACAGTACGAAACATATCATGAATGTATTTGTAAAGCCAAATTAACGTTATACTAAAATATTAGTGAAATGATGAGATAAATTGCCATGTTCATCAATTACACCAGTATTTATAGACTGATTACACGTTCTGTTCGCAAACCAAGTGCCAAAGGAAAACTGTCCCTTTGGGGGGTGGTCAAAATGTGAGCGGATCGCGATTACTTACAAAAATAATATTATTACACTAGCTCCGTTAAAAAGTAAATAAATTTATTTATTTAGATTTTGTTCATTCGAACAACATAATAGCTGGTATGGGAGGGTACTATAATTAAATAAATAAATACACCCAACAGTCACATACATAATCCTGACCCCATACTGAGATCGAGCCTTGTGTCGTAGGTATCAGGAACTACAAGAGACTTTTCACGCTTACAAACATCTAGACCCTGTGACAAATACTTGTGGTTCACATAAACGTTTGCCTCGGAGCGGGGGTCGAGCCCGCAGCCTCCCGTTTCGCAGTCAGCGTCTAACCAACTGCGCCACCGAGGCTTTCATTGTAAATGTTTCCTATTTATGGATTTTATTATTTCCTATTATAAGATTAACGAAAAGGATAATCCGTCTCATGGGAGATCATCAATTCATCGTCATGCTTTATTTGGGTCGCAGGGTACTTGCCATCAGAGCGATTGTAATCACTATGTTGGGGTCGTATACGGCAATAGTTACACCTGAGCCTTAATCGATGCGGATAGAGAATTCTTGACTTTCGCCGCTGAGTGGTAATTAAATATATCATCTAGAAATAAGCGGACGTATGTATGTCAGTAAAAAAAAATTGAGCTGGGGCTAAACATCGCCCTCCGTTCGACCCCCACAACGCAACTAATATTGTACCAAATTGCCTTCACATTTCTAGCTCATTCACACGATACCTCCTTGGAGAATTTATACGCGTTCGGTATACACACAAGTTATAATTAGGATTTTTCTATGAGGAAACTTTTTCCACTTGGCAAATTCCAATTTCGTCACGTGAGCAGCACTCCCGCGCGGCTGGCAAACATCAAAGTGAAGCGGGATTTCATCTCGATTTTGATTTGTAATTTGGCGCTTGCGAATGAAGTTCGTGGTGAAAATTGCTTTCATAGACGTATTATATTAAGTTCAAAAAGGTGGTTGAGGAATCATATAAAAACACGCTTTCAAATTTTTACTGCGAATATTTTTTAATCTTTGTGCATTTTTGAAGAGTAAAGTAAAAAGCGTTTCCTATACACTGTATGTTTTTAATAATAAAAGACCGAAACCATATTTATGGTTATTTTTTCGGATACAATATAAAATTTAATGACTAAATGACGAGTCCAGAAATATATCCATTTGCACATCATACTCTAACTGAAAGTCAACTTTGAATAATCATCAAAACCCGTCGACGCAATTACGATTTCGCTTAGTAAATGCTTATACGCGGTAGTGATTACTTATATTAACTAGGCCGCAACTCATATAAAGTCTGATGACATCTTCACCACTGACGCCATTTAGGCAGCCCCTTACTTCGTCAAAAGAATACTATGAACTCCAAGGTTTGACGGCTACCACGCCTAATTTTCCGGTTCAATGGCATTTTCGTTTAGTCCTGAGTATTTCTTTATAATGTAGAAATAATGTAACAATGCGGGGCGTCCGAGCTTCGTCCAAGGACGGTACGTCTTGTCCGATTCGATAGTGACATGAACAGGTGTCAACCGTTGTAGCCGCTCGCGCGTGACACAGGGCTGCCTTCACTGACTTTTATATTTTATTGTAATTATTTATCTATTTAGCTATTATTCGCTACAATATTATTTTCAATAAAAAATGTTTGGTATGAAAAAATTGCAATTGTTAAAAATATTGCAATATTTTGGATATATGGATTTCGAACAAAAAACTTTGCAACCAACACATATTTCGCATACACCTCCGAAGCTGACCAATTCTCATAATTTTATTTTCAAAAACGACAAACTTACAAATGATTTATCCCTGTTTGATCACCTTACTATGCAAACAGGTTTTTTCTGCTGCACAAACTAGTTACAAAATTTTAAATGACAACAGTGTCAACAATATAAACATGTGAATGCTATATGACTTCGTGTAAATGGTGGACTAAACAGAAACCACATTAATATACCTCCTTTAACCTCGGTTCTTTAAAATAAACCTCAAAAATATGTTAAAATGCGCTAACAAAATCTCGTCAAATACATAGTTATAATTCTTTACAATTTCTACGGTATGTAAGTCCGCCAACCCGCACTAGGCCAGCGTGGTGGACTATATGGCCTAACCACTCTCAATCGTACTCTCGATTGTAGAGGAGGCCCGTGCCCTGCAGTGGGTCGTATATGGGCTGATACAGTACAGTACAGTAATTCTTTACATGCCTACTAAAACTGTATTGACTAATTAAATTAATATATAACATATAATAATTAAATATATAAACTAATTATTAATGGCTGGTAGTAGGGAATTAGTATCAACCCATATAGCAACTACTGTAAACATGGGTCAAGAACCTCTCATAGACACCCACGTACGGATGTTCCGATTCGAGTTCATTCTGAGTAACCGGGGTACAATCAGGTCGGTATGGTAGTATGGACAGGCGAGAGACCACGTAACCACGCCACGTCGGTGGATTACAGTCATTTTTGTCATTGATAATAGTAAAGATTAAGCCATATAATTTTGCTTGCCGTGTTTGTTCTCGTCTTAATACTGAAGAAAGGAATAAAAGTGTATTCGTCTATCCTTATGACTGTAAAAAAATTGTTATAAAATTGTTAATTGTTAATTGTTGTTAATTGTAAAAAAATTGTTAATTGTTCCTAAACCATGAATATATATGTGTACTCCAAACACCATCTAGACGGCACTGCTTTGATACTCAAGTGAAGTGTAATCATATTGTCGACAAAAGAGAAAAAATAAACACTAGCGTTTATTGAATCGATGTAATAGCATATTAAACTAAAATTACTTAGCGACGTGCAGGTCTTTTGTAACCCGAGCCAGCCAGTAAATGCAGAGTTTCAGTGTATTTTTCGAGCGCAATTCGTTGCGTTATTTTTTATTCCTATTCGTTCCCAGTTACGCTTTTCAATCAATTATTTTAAATGTACGTCTGACTACGCCTTGTCTTGTTATGATATTATTATTCTGTATCATATCATATTATCGCGAATGTTATTCCTTTATTAAGTTCACTTTTGTACCTTTCATTAATATAAAGATTCTTTTGTATTACGTCATAGTTTTTTTATGAAGTCTTGTTATTTATGTGGTCGTATAGGTTGAAATAAATCATCAATTTCATTTTATTTTTATTTTTTCTGTAATAAAAAAAGTTAAGTACACAATAGTCTTTGAACACATTGTACAATATACCTAATAACATTAAAATATTAAATTACCGATATATGAGAAAATATCCTTAACCTACTTGTAAGATTTTCTGTGACAACCCTAGCACTAAGACACGTCAATACAGACGATTTGTACATCCCGGGCTTGAATACGAAATAGCGCTGCAATAGTGGCCGCTTTATATTTATTATCCGGAACCTATTCTAGTTGTTTCGAAAAGATTTCTTACAATATACTCGGCGATAGGGAAAATATCGCAGCCTTCGGGATATTTTCACTTTTACTTTAAAAACTCTTTTGTATATCTTGGAAGATGGATTTTTGTTGTATATCTTAGATGGTATTTCGGAGCGGCGGTTTTTCTAAGTTATACATAATCATTGCACATTTTAGGGGTTACGAAGAAACATTGCGAGCAAAGGTCGCCTCGCAACTTTATATGAAATTTTCAAAATAATATATGATATGGGTAAATATAGTATAGTTACATAGCTAGGACCTCAATATTAGTTCGTTTAATTTCCGGGTGTCTGTTTACTTCAAAGACTCTTCATCTCAGCTGGTGTCAAACGGAGATAGTCATTAAACTGACTAGTACTAGACTAGCTCGAAGTTTTCTCATTAGTCGCTTATAACATTGCCACACAGGTTCACAGTGCAGTGGCAACGTATTGACAATTAATAACGATATTTAACTGTGCGATAAATTTCCATTGACCCATTATTTTAATGAAACTTACATACATAAATAAACTCTAGCCTTTTCCCCAGAATGGATAGGCAGACAAGCTACCAGGACACCCACATTTCGCCCTATGTGTTCCGTCCCACGATGTGATTGGGGGCGAGCCTATCGCCATATCGTGCACAAATTCCTGACTCCGGGCCGATATTTAATAGAAAAATCCAATATTATTGTGCCCGACCCGGGATTCGAAACCGAGACCTCGGCTTTGCAATCTAGCCGAAGTACAACTGCGCCACCAAGGCAGTTTTAATGAAACATACATATTAATATTCCGTAACATGTATTGGGTGATGAGTCTTTAGCCGGTGAATACTAGACGATTATACTTATCAACAGTTGCAGTATATTCCCTCGTATCTTTAAAAACACTTTAAATTATGTTTATTACTACAATGTTAATAAGAAATTCTATTTATTGTATTGTATTGTATCAGCCCATATACGACCCACTGCAGGGCACGGGCCTCCTCTACAACCGAGAGTACGGTTGAGAGTGGTTAGGCCATATAGTCCACCACTCTGGCCTAGTGTGGGTTGGCGGACTTTTACATACCATAGAAATTTATAAACATTGCTACGGTATGCAGGTTTCCTCACGATGTTTTCCTTCACCGTTATAGTGCGTAGTGATTGACTATCAAGACACACATGACGCCGTGTGACTATAAGTGCGTGGTGGCCTGTTGGTAACGGACCAGACGCGGCTGCCTACATGTTCATGGTGGTCGCGGGTCCAAATCCCAGGGCACACCTCTGACTTTTCGGAGTCATGTGTGTATTGATCCTATTTAAATTCAATTCAAAAACACCAAATCACTTGAAAAAATTATTTAAGACAAGACCACACGACTCAAAGTAACATTTCTGAGTCAAATGAATAAGGACTAAGGGCGTGATTATGAAAGATGTAAACGCTACAGAGCGATATTAAGCGTTGGGACATCGCACGTGCATTTCTGCCCTCTGTTACAGGCATGCTTAAAAATCACACCGTATTTAAAATAGCTGTTAGCGTAAACGATGCTCGGACGGTCGTGTCAAACTCACGCTACGGTTCAATTAAAAACATAATTGAGTATTGGGGTGTTGTCGGGAGGGGGCAGGGAGGGGGCAGGGAGGGGCGAGGGGAGCGCGGGGCGCGGAGTCCAGCCCGGCTTTGTATGACAATCGTAGTCTTAAATTTGATTATTTGGTGTAGGTACTAAAGGTTGGGGTTTAGTTCTATGTGATATAAACTCGGGAAATTGTTTGCTGAAATCTCTAATTTTGAATCTCGGTGTATTGTGATTTATATATCTTTTTTTTTTTTCTTTCTGGCACGGCATGATGACTGCACTGCACCTGATGTTAAGCGCAAATGCCGTCCAGACAGAGTATCGAATGGCATCAGACGGCGGTCCCATGCCATTCGACACAATATGCCGGCCTGCTCAGATGCTTCTTCACACTACGGCGGAAGGACTCAGGATTATAGGAAGGAGGGAACACGTGTGACGGCAAACAATTCCACAGCTTCACAGTGCGGCACAAAAAAGAATTTGCGAACTTTTTTGTTCGCGCCGAGATGGTTTGAACCGTCAAGCTGTGGCTTCGCAAGCCAGCACGCGTGGTTCTGTTAATTGTGTTTTTTAATTGTGTGGTTGAATAGTAGTAGCTTCATCACAAATAATTAATTGCTAGTTAAGTTAACCTGAAATACCATAGAGATCTTAACAAGATTTTCTTTATGTATGTAAAGTGCGCCAACTCTCACTAGACCAGCGTGCTGACTATGGTCTAACTCTTTTCAATCCAACTCCCTTTTGTATACGTATTGGCGATGATGGGCACATATACGAGTAGTCTAGTTATATAATAATTAAAATACAATCAGCCAACTGATTTAACAAAAAACAATATCTGAGAGTATTTGAGGGAAATCCCAAGCGATCAATATTTTAATTAGCTCACGGTTATTATAAAAAAAGGCGTCAAACATATTCAATTTTGCCTGATGGTTATGGTGTGTTATGATGGTGTGTGTAAGGTAGAACACAAATGACGAAGAACACTTGTAGAAACGTATTATATTTTTGAAAGCAGATTAGGTATACACAGTACAACGTTCAGAGAGCGACTCCGCTCATTACGAATATTATTAATAATGAATCTAATATTGATGATTGCATCACCCAAAGAGGTGTGATTGCTTCGTGGGCAATTGTCTATAAAAGGTATCTAATATGTAGGCACACAATTATTTAAATGTAATATTACTGAAATAACAAATGTAATTAATCTAAACATGATTATAATTACCAAACAAACATTTGTATATACGTTAAGCTCATAATTATTTTCAAATAAATTAAAACCAACCTCAAAACTCATAATACAACTCAATCTAAACTGTACCGGTTTGAATTTGAATCCTCTCTAATTAAACGTTATTTAAATATTACTACAGAAATGTGTGTACAATTTAACTCGCCCATGTTTGCCGTTTCTCTACCGTCAAATACTTTCATCTTGAAGCTACGCTCCGATAAGTAATTACATCATTTATGTTTCCTAAACTGTTGGATTGTTTCTATATTGGAAATTGTTTGTTCAAATTTGCGGTGAGTATTGATTTTAGCCGTATCCGGTATTATTGGAATTCTACTTCTTTGCAAATTTTAGTAGATACTGGCATCTATATTGAAAATCTGTTTTCAAATTGGATTTTGGCGGTTTAAAGATGACCGTAATAGGCAGTGCTCTCCATGAAACTTAGTTCTGTGCAGTGTTTAATATTATTTAATCCATTTCATTGTTTCATCATGTTCATTGGTACGCTATGCATTTTTATACAAAATTGTATTTTTATCTTTAATTAGCTTAATTATTTCAAATGTTAGTGTTTTATTATGCGTGTTTTTCTGTATTGAATGATTTAATAATTAATGCCTAATTTAAAGCAGCACTTAAAATCACTCTAATCGTTACCATCGTTAGTAACTAAAAATGTTTTATCAAAGTGGTGAAATTTGAATGTGGAGGATACCGTCACAACGTCAGAGTTTGCGGTGTCGCTTCCCCGCCGTTGGGTGTGTAGGCCCCAAGCCTATTTCCAATTCGCTTCTATCAATCAAGACCAATCTAGCTGAGTGGATTACTGGCAAATGAAATTTGCATAGACACCAGAACATTGCTGCCGACTGTCGCGTTTGTGTCCGTCCTCTTGTCGTTTTTATTCGTGTTGCGATGCGAGAAACGGCTTCGCTGGCCTATATACGCTTTAAACTTTTGCTGCGCTTTTTTTATTCAGTTCACATTATAAATTTAATTATACCAGAATTTAAGCTGTTTTAAGTGTTTTGGTAATACTATTTTTTTTAACTAGCGGCCCGATCCGATTTCGCCCGGGTGCAGACATTTTTTGAGTCCAGTCCACATCGGAAACATACGACATGATTTTCTTGTTACATACCGTCCTATCCCATCATAATCTCCACTGTTATATCCCATTTCATCCGCCATATATTCTATCCCAAACCTTGAATTATGAAAGAGTAGAAAATATACATAATTTAATTTCTGTCTCATCCCACGAGAACACTACATTTTCGGGATAAATAGTAGCCTATCTATTAATGCAGGGTATTAGCTACGTCTATACCGAAATTCATCAAAATTGATCTAGCCGGTTGAGCGCAAAGAAGTAACAAACACACAAACTTTCGCCTTTAAAATATTAGTAGGATAATAAAAAGCATATTTTAATAAATATAGCCGTTAGTTAAAGACGACGATTGCCGGGCTAGGTATCAAACGAAAAGCGACCAAAAGGATTATAACTTTAATTAAGGAATTTATTCACAGTGAAAGATCTTGCTAGAGGCTACTAAATAATTGTACGCAAAGACAGAAAATAATAAATGGCATATAATGTATCGCCCGCCTTTACTTTATTTAATACTAGCGACCCGTCCCAGCGTCGCCTGGGTACTGATATTTTTTTATTCCATTCCACACCAGATATATGTTGGTACTTTTGTATGCTTCATCTCGACGTAACTATTCTACTGCCCTTTTTTCTTACTACTATGACTTGTCCTGCACAATCCCGTCCCGTCTACCAATGTCACTTCAATTTTTTTTTTTGCGTAAAACATTGAATTTTATAACTGTACTGATGTAAGCATACTGTTAATTAAGACTACTCAAAAAAGGCGCGGCGATTACCTACTTGCGAATAAAACCTACAAAATTCAAGTAAACTACATACTCAAGTAAAACAGAAAACAGCGGAGCAACATCTCTACACTAGAGACAGTAATCACGTACATTTAAGAAGAAACCGGTATTCGTTTAGCAAAGCGCCGGCGACAAAGGTGGCCCCGCCCTTTATTCCGGATAGTGCCGGACCGTTGCAAATTTCGACATAGCACGTAGCGTTGCTGCTTGATTCGTGTGTTGAGACACGAGATGCAGCGGGTTGGATTAGTAGTCATTTGGTAGATTTATAAAGGTTTCATAACTAGGCCTTAGACGGCGAGGTCCTGGGTTCCAATTGCAGATCACTACTTCAATATTTGTCAATTTTCGATTTGGAATTTATCACGAGTTGCCTGGAATTTGCTCAAGATATGGCAATTGGAAAATCCAACACTCTATCTTTAGGATGGTTAACAGTGAACGGCGAACTGTGAGTGGCATTGCTCCTCTGCATATCGTATATGTCGTCGGGGATGCAGTTTTGAGATTATGTTTGTACATAGAAACTATCACCACCCGCCCTCACCCTCCCCTAATATTATAATAGCACGAAAAATTTCGAAAAAGAGCACCGAAGTTCGGCGCGGGTCATAAGGACAATTAAGAAAAAAGAAAATAAATGGGATACAACTCTTGTGCCGTTGGAACCAAAACGAGAGAGTTTTAGGTCTCACAACATCCAGCCCTGGAACAAATATTTAGGTTCGCAGACATATTTGTCTCGGTGCAGAGATAGAAGCCGTGGCCACTTATATCATATCATATAATATCACAGCAGACTCACTATTAGCTGGGACACAAAGGTTGTCAATTAATTCCTGATGCTCATCTATACGTTTCTACAGTTACGTTGCAGTATATTTTAGAAAAATAAAACTAGTCGCCCACTCGAAGCTTGCACCACGATCAGCAATACAATTGTGCAACTGGATGCAGAGCCGGCGAGTTGCGCGGGGTTAATCGGGTCGACGACTCCAGCGGACTCGCCAAGTCGCCTGTCCTGGCTCTAATGTGCCAGCTTTGTCTCAACACATAACCGTTACCGTCACGCGATGGACTACTCTTTCCTGAATCTATTGGGGATTTATTTTTAACAATATAAATGTTTTGATTAAAAGAACAAAAATAATAAAAGTAGACGGGTGAGGTTGAGGGGGTTTCTTGCACCATTTGTTCTTTTTAATTACTACGCGCTGAATAGGTGGTATTTAACAATTCAAAAGTTTTGGAATAGACTGTTTATTTAAACCATATTTTTATTTTGTCTTTGATAACAAATGAAGGTTTATGAATCATGAATATTCAGACGAATTCGAATATTCTACCACCAGCAACTTTAATCTCATCGATACAAACCGCCAACCCGCATTAGGCCAGCGTGTTGGACTATATGGCCTAACCACTCTTAATCGTTCTCTCGATTGTAGAGGAGGCCCGTGCCCTGCAGTGGGTCGTATATGGGCTGATACAATACAATACAAACCGACCTCAAACTATTTTCTTTCAAATTCACTCTCAATTTTGTTACACCAACACTGTCTCTGTATAAAAGACTTCTAAGTCACTTTATTAGGGGTAAATTAAAGAGTTTTTGTCTCTATTAGTGTAAATCTCTATTGATTAACACTTAATCTCAATTCGTGTCGGTGGGTCAGATTAAACTGTTTGGATTGGAAGGAATAAACGTCTGAGCAAAAATCATCCGTCTTTTCTATAAGGAAAAACCGATAGTGGATTTTGCATGTCATGCCGGCGCTCTTAAGTAAAGGCAATAAGATTCATTTTGATATCAATCACGTTCGATGTCTGGCTTTTGGTGATGAATGCTTTTATTTAATGGAATAATAAGTTTGTGCGATTACTGTTTGTACAAGAAGGTTTCAAGTTTATTACTACGACAAGAGTAATAAAAATATTTTATATTGACGGAAGACAGAATTTTTTATAGTGACACGACAAAGTTAAAAAATACATCTAATAATAAGTGCAGTCTATCCAGACAACATTTCCATCAACGAGAGACTCACAAGGTGATACAGAAATGCTATGCATTTGCGCAGACCACATTGACGGGCTTTCCACTATTATGTCGTCATCTCTGCGGATACGAATTTTATTCGAATAAAATGTCCTAATGCTTCAACATCGATACCGAAACCATCTCGGGTGTTCACGCTGCTTGCAATAGTTGATGACGAGTTTAATAATAGTAATGCAGCCCATATACATTCAACTGAAAAGCACGGGCCTCCCATACAATCGACAGTTCGACTAAGAAGACTTAGGCCATATTCCAACATGTCTTGGACAGGTTCGCGGAAATACACATTCCATAGAATTCTTGAAAATCTCTTTGCAGGTTTCGTCCTAATATTTTATTTAAGTGTTAATTCGTGGTGATTGTCTCTCAATATACACACCCGCGATTTGAACTCCCGTTCACCACGAACTCATCAGCAGGTGCATGATTTTAATATCGTGCCAAGAGTAAACTATGATGTCTATGAGTAAAAAATAATATTCAGACGCAGCCGAGGCGGTGGGCTAGCAGATTTTATCCAAGTCGCATGTTTACCCTCGGCGTAGATTTTCGATAGGTATCCCGCCCGAAGCGACGATATTAAATGTTTACTCACGGACGGGAACAAGCAAACACGGTGCGTGACACAGCGGCCCCCGATATAACCTAATCCCAATAATAACGTGCGCCGAATCCGCGCGACATCAAAGAGCCGCCGGTTTGATTGGGTTCTTTTGAAAAGTTATTAAAATACGATACGTATGTGTAATTCGTGGAATATACGATTGAGTAGGTAAGGTAGGTTTCGAAGTTCAGGCGTTTGGTAATCCACGTGTATACTTGAGTTATGTAGGTATACTTATATCCGCGACTTTGGTTTTGTATGCTTACAATTTATATTGGAATTACTTTGTAAATAACCTACAAACCTCATCGCTGTCGATACGTGTATATTGTATAATAATATATGAATTAAGTCAATGGTGTGTTGTCAATGACCTCTATATTTGCAAACGATTGGTTATATCTTGTTAGATAATTTCGTCTAAAGTTAAGCTTATGTGCTTTACAGATATTTGGATCGATAGTTGAATAGTCAATACCTTAACCAATCCTTCATTTAGCCTAATACCTGTATACTATGATGGAATATATTTATTCACCTAAATTGCCTTTGTTTTTAGTATGAATTGTCATATATTTTCACTATATTCTCCTCCTATCTTTATAGATATATATATAATTATTTATTATATTAAAAAATATTTTTTGACGTTCTTTGAAACATGGCCCAGCGCCATGGATTCAACAGCAACCTGTTGGAAGAGACCCCCATACAAAGAATTCTTCATTCTTGCAATCTTCATTAAATCGTCTTTCATGATTATTACGCATGTAAAAAATGTTAATTGTATGATGTTACCTACCATGACGTCACCTCTCCCGCAAGTCAGACTTAGTGTTTCACCTTAGTAAACTTCACCACAAAATTTATATAGACAACTTTCTGCCCTATATTCCAATAAGTTTCCTCTTAATATTAATACCTATAAACACGTAATTTGGACATCCGAGGTATGTTCACAGTACGATTAGCTAACTCAAATAGACCCGTTGAGAGGAATGCTACCCCGTATTGTATGTGCCCAGGATAGTTGGTTGATTTTCAGCCCCAGTTAACATCGATAATTGACGGATGTTGTATTAATATTGACTGAACGAGCCGGGCCGCGCAAAACGTCTGTGAGCATTAGTGTTACAGTTCAACTTTGAAATTTTCATCTCTGTTCAATTAACTCAAGGCAAAGTTAACTTTGAGTTAAATTGAGCGCGATTGGCACGTCACAAATCTGAATGTCATTTGCAGGATGTGCGGTATATTTAATGTACACTAAACATAGTAAGATGTAAGTATTTTATTTGCAGTAAAATAAATAAATACATCTAACAGTCACATACATAGTCATGACCCCACACTAAGATCGAGTCTTGCGTCAGGAACTACGAGAGACTTTTCGGTCTCACAAACACCCAGACCCGAAACAAATACTTGCGTTTCACACAAACATTGGCCTCGGTGCGGGTATCGAACCCGCGGTGTCTCGTTACACAGTCGGCGTCTTACCAACTGCGCCACGGAGGCTGTCGATCGTGATCAAGTGTAACGCGCGGTAATTATAGCAATCATGTTGTTACGCTGGCATCAAGTTTAGTGTATTCACTACAAGTATGTTAAGACAGCGTACACACACATAAAACTATCTTGCCTTATAAAAAATCTCATCAACGCTATTATGCATGAATGAACACAATTAAATATAAATAATTAAAAGCATTTTCACGTATAACGACGAAAACTTTGTAACGAGATTCACAAACACAATATGTTAGGTCCTCTCCTCAAAATATTTCCACATACGTAGGAGCATTGTGTTTCAGTTTTAAACACTTCGAAACACATTTCAATGAATAACACAGTCCGAAACGTGAACGCAAAACGCGTAATTACACGCCAGCGGGTCCCACATCGGAAACCGGATCTACTTTGATACATCAAAGTATTGCGTTCGTATTACAGCCGACATGATTTTACTTACAAATCATACGGATGGGAGAACACATGTCTAATACTCACGTACTTTGAGGTATGAATGCTTCTGTTAAGGTCCTTGTAGAAAAGAAAAAAAAACACATATTAAATTCACTTGTCACTCACATTTTTCCGAACTAACATCTACCACAAGATGTTCTAAATATAGGTATTTATCTTGTATCGAATTGTGGACATATTTTCTATTGAAAAAATACAAAACTAGATTTTGCATTTACCATCAAGCCTATTGTGGTCACCTTGTCCGTATTCAAAAATAATTGTATGTTGAGAATTTCATATTATGTTACGTGAAACCGAATGAGTTGTACGTGCTTAAAATATTACATTACGTTTCATTATATATAGATTATGGCTTCGGATTTTATATAGGATAATAATTGATGTAAAAATAAACTTTAGCTTATATATTGTGGTGAAACCATCCTAAAATTATATAGTGCTTTGATTTTCAATATTATTGCTTAATATAAACAACAACAAACCAAAACACTTCACTTTAGTTCTAAAATATTGAACTTTTCAATCTAAAAATGTATGCGAAACAAACTTATCTCAAGGAGTTTTGCTTTAAACTCATTGAACATTTTGTATGTTTCTTCGCAGCAAAGCTGGTGTATCATAAAATGTGTTTTTTTTTTCTTATAATAAAATTACAATCATAATATGTGAATTTTAAATTCAAATCTGCTATATTATGTAGTTAGCTTTAATCACAGACAAGCTATAATATATCTTTATAGATTCGAAAGTAACGCATTTTGAAATTTGGTGGTTATATTACAAGAAGGCGTGTATGCGTCCTGGCAGACCGATGGCAATTCACAATATGGCTTTTTTATCTTCAGATTACATGCAAAAATATTTTTTTATAACAGTTTTAAATTACGCAGCGATGTTATGCCTATTAATGAAACTATTATTGATTAACGTTATTTACTCCATCTCACAAGCCACCTGCTATGTTCACGCTAAAACGAAAAACGCCCTTAATTAAGCAGTTAAAATTTGTAAATATCCTCTCGACTTTGAGTACCAAATCTAGAATAATATGGTTGAAAAGACCATGCACAAAGCAATTCACGCCGTAGCGAACAATGTAAACAGCAGTATTCTTTTGAGTGCAAACTTGATCAAATATTTGCTTTAGCATCGGGAGGTTTGAGGCAGAAATCCTGGTTCGCGATGCGGGATCACGCACAGCTGCGTATCGCAAATGTGGCCGATGTTTTATAGCGTCTATAGAATGTTTGGGGTTCCGTGCACAAGATAAATGGTTGTTCTTACGTCTTACGGCTACTATTGTTTAAGTATTTTATAATATCAGATTTAATTGGATGGTAGATGTTCGTATTTGGCTGGATAGCCATCACTGTAGGCAATGGCAAATGTGTTAGGATGCGTTTTAAAGTTAATTATTGTCCCGTATATAGAAATTATTTGCCTCTTTTGTTTTCCTTTATATTTCAATAGATCGGTAATGATGGGGATATTTAATGCACTCCAAAACATTTGCAAGCATAACCTGGCCTAAAATAAACACTGTGTAAGCTTATTGGAGATTTGGGTTCCTCGTCCGGCTCAGAGCAAAGTTATATTACATCAAACAAGGAAATTAATGCGTGATATGTATTAAAATTTTATTTTATGATATACAAAACACTTTCATAAGCTGTTATTGAGGCACTTTGTAATCAATTTTTCCATAACAGAAATCAACTATTTCCACCGGGATAGTACGTACAATATTGAGATGAAACAATAGCTCTGGGTTTGGTGGTGAGGTTGTCAGAAACCCAATAATCTTCTTTGTCAGACATTGTTCCCTCATCTTACCTCTTTTGATATTGCGAATGTTTATGGCAAGGGATGTACTCTTACGAACGGATGAAATTAATTTAATTAATTGGCTAGATTCCGTTCTCGCACGTACGATTTCAGCGATCTTTTCTGTCACGTACGTGTAAGCATTGGCACAAGCTTCCTGCTTCGCTGTTTCCCGAGCGCTACGATTTGTCATTCTTTAAGCGAGTCTTAAACAGAGTACTCTCCTGACAGTAGTGATCTGGTTGATCTAGTGGACACTAGCACTGCGAAAGTCCATCGGTGGCGGAGGCCGCTAACCAACAGGCGGGCCGCTTGCTCATCTGTCTGCGTAAGCAATAAAAAAAAAATGGCAATGTCCCTTCTAGCAACACATCGCATAAAATCTTAGAGCCTAGCGTTGATTCCCACCCGTCCCCCCGCCGGCCCAAACCACTAACCCATAATAACTGTTTACGACAGTTTTTATTTTACTATTTCGACGAAAATATTGCTCGCAATATGGCGGCGCGTACTCCAAAATCCGATATCAAGTGACCCCAGTAATGGACGCCATTATTGCCTCGTAAAAAGGTGATCGGGCTTCGAAATTACACATTTTTTTCAATATTTTCACGCCCGGACTCTCACTCAGCCAGGTTGTAAACTTTGCCAAATTAATTCAAAGGATTTATTTTCCTCTTTACAGCTGATTTTGGCGAGCTTACTGGCCCTCTAATATCAATAGCCTTGTACTTAGGATTTATGACTTCAGGGACTTTTTTATGAAGTACCTATAGCTTAATTTACTCAACTTATTTTTGTGATATTTTGAAGTCAAGTTCAGAGATGAATGTAGTAAAAATCGACTTAATTTACAAGTGATATAGCCTTGCTGCAGGTGACAACTACAGTACAAATAGGTCAGCATGACCATAAAATGCATATCTTATAGAATAGTTGTAACTAAGTTTGTGGCTAGGTTATATAAGTAATTAATTCCTATTGGATTGCGTTATTTTTATTAATATTGGATTAAATTCGTTGCGGGTTATTAGCAAGTTGGACATTCCGAGAGGCTTACTGAAGTTTAATGCTTGGTGTTAATTAATTTGTCTACCTCAGTCGATCCTGCCTTATCTTTCCAGTGGGGTTGTGAGGGCAGCAGCCTCAATTTTCTTTATTGACTAAGCATTAGTATGCTGTAAAAATCTTTTTCAACTGTTGCCAACAAAGTTAATGTAAAATTTTGCATTGCGTATTTAGAGCAGTTCTGTTTATCAAACCATAACAGCTTTTTAAATTCAGATGCCTTTTGCCTTCATGTTCACTGCGGTACAGTAAAACACATCAAATAGGAAAACATCCATTTATGATCTCATTACATTTGTAGTGTTTGCAAAACGTTGCAATCTCAGTGGATTTGTTTCATCGAGATGTTTGCGGTGTTGGGCCGCGAAAAAGACGGGTAAGTCAGCGACGAGTGTTATCAACGCGGACGAAACACTTCACGTCTGTTTGATTTATCCTATTCGATTTTCTGCACGTATGGGCCGCGTGCTTGAGGTTTGTAAATATTTTCGAATTATTATTTAAGGTCCCAGAAATGTAACTCGATCAGTGTTTGTTTGTACACTTGTACAGGTTCAGCAGGCGAAATATTAACAAATACATCTGTAAGAATAAAAATTTACTCGTATACTAATAATGTTTTTTTTTTAATAAGGAAATATTTCAAGTGATTCTTCTTATTTTGAATTAAATTAGCCAAAATCTTAGTAGACATCATTTTTGTCATTTGAAGTCACAGTCCTCCCCATCCCCTACGATGTATTTCCAATTGTAAAGTGTTTATTTAGAACTCGTATATAACTCAGCAGTTAAGTTTTCGGCATTTTCCAAGCGGTATAACGTCTACTTCTTCAACAAATCATTTATAAGAGTGTTCAGTACAATGTACGCAAGGCTTTAATGGGCGTAAACCGCTCACCAATTGCCACCAGCTCATCTGTTTGTGTATAAAATATTACAAATAATAATCTCGAACAGCGAAGGTTTCATTTCTAATGTTGTTTGTTGATATAACAATTTTTTTTTTTATAATTAAATTATTAATGTATTATGCTGTTAGTGTACCATTTTTAAATAAATAAAAAAAATATTTAAAAATAATTACATTAAACAAGAAACCTAGTTGAATGTAATTAATCAATGTTCAGCAAGTCGCTGGATGCTGGCCGCTTCCAACAGGTATATGTGGCGATCTATGAGAGAGGCCTATGTTCAGTAGTGGGCTTTCTGGGGCTGAAGAGAGCTAGAGAAACCTAGTTAATGGCGTCAAATGAGAATTGCAGTGATCGTGGCCACACAGGCCTCTAGTCTGCAATCCTGTTCGGATACTATGGCGGGCTCGTGGTCCAAACATGTAAGACAATAAATTATGCGCCTACGCTCTCTCGTGGCCACTTCAATATTCTTCACTTCATATATTATCTTGAGTTGGGATGTGTGAACTATTTTCGTTTTATTTTGATAATTCCGTGAGGAAGTTGGTTAAGAAGTCCACTGCGAAACTAAAGGCCGCGAATTCATCACCGCATCCAGACAAATGTTTGTGCGGCCCACAAATATTTGTTTTCGGTCTGGATGATGCCTTAATTACAGCGTCTAACCATATTGCGCGTAGAACTTGGACGCGGCATCCATTCCAGAATTTATAGTGCGTACTTTAACTACCATCAAAAAATAGAGTTTTGTAAGCGACATTCCATAACGTCATATTTTCTTTAAATAATCATATTAAGCTTGTAATGTACTGTACTGTTTCAGCTGTGGAACGTGTATCCACTGCAGGGCAAGAGCCTCCTGTACAATCGAGAGTACGATTGAGATGGGTTAGGTCATAAAGTCCACCATGCTGGCCTAGTGCGGGTTGGCGGACTTAATATAAATAAAATAATAATAATAAATTAAATTATTAATTATTATTATTTTAATACTTTAATTTCATACCGTTAAAATTCTTTAAAATTGCGGTAAGCAAGTTTCCTCACGTTGTTTTCCTTCACCGTTATACGGGTGGTGATTGACTATTAAAATACATACGTATAAGATAACTATACATAACTGCGAAAAGTCAGAGGTGTGCCCTGGGATTTGAACCCGCGACCACCGTGGACATATTGGCAGTCGCTTCTAGTCCTTTTATGTACATATTAAGCTTACTCACTGACTAAACACTCCAAATATCTTAATAGCAGCCATCAATCTACGTGTCCCGGCGCAGCAATCAAACATAATTCTTCACAAACAGCCGTAACATTACAAAGATTTATTTATCTGGTGAATTTCTCACGGGGCGCGTTGTAATTTGATTAAAAATTCATTAAACCGCCCCCGGACGCCCGGGGGAATAATTTAGTGCATTTCACACGAAGGCCCGACGCCTCGGACGTTCACTGTTTGAGATTACAATTAGTGCCCCTACAGACTTGTGCTGTACATACGGTCACAATTCGCATACTTTTTGTCCTCATATACATTTTATTTGTAATTTGATTGGAGGTTACAAATGTAGCAAGAAGGAAATAAGAGCTGTCAATACCAAAAAAGCAAAATTTCTGTTCAAAGATTTTTAAACAAAATCTGTTTCCATTGTCTGCAGTTAACATCAGGTGATTTTTAGTTATTTCCTCAAGGAATAAGATATGAAGTTGTCAAGTATTACTAGTGTTGTAATAGATAAATCACGTATAAGGTTTTTTTTAAACCTTGTAACAATTATAACCCAGCTAATAGATTTCCTTATTATGTTCCTGCTACAACTCCTTCAAGCTGTTTTTTTGGTCTAAAACTAACTCTGATTACTTATCATTCTATATTATTAAATTTTTAAAAATATTTCTAAGAGTTTCTCTTAAATACAACGGATTTGCCTTCCATCTAATGTGATAGCTTCTTATAAGATTTCTAGTACCGTTACACAACTCAGATAAAGCACATTAAATTTAATTTTATCGCCACTCGTGTACAATGGGCTTAATTTCTTACGTAATGCTGGGCTCGAGGCTCCATTAACTAAAACGCAGACAGTCTATTTAACTTAAGCATTGAAAATCACGTATTGTAGTGAACAGCTTCTGGCAGTTCTCGGAAACACATTCATACATTTTTTCAATAATCATGTAACAATAGTTCATTTTAATTCTCTTTTGAGGATTCATATATTTTGAAATGTTCGTACTAATAAGATTTGATCTTGTAAATTTCAGTTCTTTTTTTGTAATGTACTAGGGGCGGGGCCGGCTCCGCCTGGGTGCAGGTAATTTTTGAGTCCTGTCTATGTCAGCAACATATTTTTCCAGTACAGTTTTATTTATAATCAAAATCGATGCCGTCCTCTGTTCAACTTTTCCCGTCCCTTCCCGTTCCATCCCGTTATATCCCACCGTCTCATACTCACTCCAGGCATGTAATCCTGTCCCATCACAACAGCCGAGTCTGAAATAAGCGTTCACAAAAACAAAAAAATAATGTCTTACGAGTTTTAGGTATTTTACTGAGTAAAATTACGGGTAGAATTCTCAAGTTTATTTCAAAGGTACACTCTATAAAATAAAATAAACAGGTGTAATTGTAGTAGTGCAGGCTTTTTCTTAAAGATTCCTCGTTCCTGTTGTACACTGTTTTTTAAATACGTAGATACGTCATAAATCCTTTAAAGATTATATAATGTCGATATGGCGACTGGCTCGCCCCCTATCTCATCGCGAGACGGAACACACAAAGCAAAGCCTGGGTGTATTGCTGGTACCTCTGCCTACCCCTTCTGGGAAAAAGGCGTGAGTTTATGTATGCATGTACGAGTATGTATTATAATATGTAGTTTTATGCACTACAGCAACTAGAAAAAAACGAACCGCTAAGTAACCGCAATGTGTTTTTAAACAAAAAGGGACATTTTTAGCTGCTGCTTGGGGGGATATTTATCTTACCGTCAGACGCTCGACGTCACCGTTCATTTTCAATTCAATCTATTACTATTTCTTACGAGACTCTCTTAGATGAAAAAATGTTGCAATCGCTCCGACTGCTATTGGCACGACATTATGTAGAGTATTCTGTTCAGCTACTTGATGTATTCTTAATGATACATATTATTTTCCGCATAGGCTGCTTTAAAACCAAAATCTTGTTGATAGTATTAAAATTTTAATCGAATCTACTCTTCGATTCCACTTTGGGATATTTGCGTGGCAGATAACAGCAACTATGAGATTCCTCGCAAAATATCGTACTCTTTAATAATCATTTTAATCAATGACATAACCTTTTTGCTTATGACGTATTTCTGACTTCTATTCTTTACCTCAATATAAAATCATTTTTTACAACGATCAAACTTATTAAGCAATTCTTAACATTTACGTTTTTCCTTCATTTAATAATTAAATTAAATATATAAAGTTCCGAAGCTGTCGTAGATGTTCCAAGTTTGTTTCAAGATTTATTAAAACCAAAACACCTTAAGCGCTCGCGCGGTTGTCCGCAACATATTGTAGCCAACGGCTAACCACAATCTTTCTACATAAATACTAACTTCATACGGTGTAGCTGTTCATACTTAAAATATTCATACTTAAATTAGGCGACAGATGGATGTCTCAATTAGCAGCGACAAAGAGGTTGCGTGTTAGATTTAACATCTAAAATTCAAATCCACACAAAATTACAGGTTTTAGTAGACTGCCTCAGTGGCGTAGTTGTACTAAGGTATGATTACAAAGCTGAGGTCTCGGTTTCGAATCCCAGTCGGGCAAAGTATTATTGGATTTTTCTATTCATTGTTAGCCCGGAGTCAGAAATGTGTGCCCGATATGGTGATACGCTCGCCTTCTATGACATCCTAGGACGAAACAGACAGGGCGAAACGTGGATCGCCTGGTTATTACCAAGAGAACCTTTGCCTACCCTTTGTGGAAAAAAGGCGTGAGTTCATGTATGTACCTGACATCCTCGGGAGCAAGATTGTTATTAGTCGTTTCATTTGAGAGTGCAGTGATACCCCCATTTGCAATTATTTTTTTGACGCCTGTTTAACGATGTTTGGGCGTTATAGGCATCCAAGACAGATACAAGGCCACGTGTCCTGTCGTCCATCTTAGTATAGATGAGAGCACACCGGCCTGCAGTGTGTTCAGCGACCCACATGATCCTTCAGGTCACATCTTACGACGGGCAGGTGATATCGTGACTGAATTCATACGCCCCTTAACCACCGGGCGAATTGTTCTGTTACTTCAACAAATTTTGGTACGAAAATATGAATAAATTCGCCGAATGTTTATAATGAAAAAAAAATCTACTTTTTGTGTTTCCATGAAACAGCAATGGATCCAATGTAAGCAGGAATACGATTCAAAGAGCACCTGCGAATAATTCCTGTGAAATATAACCCCCGGACTGTCCATCGGCCCTAAATGGGCCGATGTCAAAACAGTCAGAACGTATTACTTAAACTGTCTATCGGCCCGATTAGGGCCGATCGGGTATCGTTTACTTTAATTAAGCTCAGACAACACATGTTTCCACGGAACACGTTGGAAAGCACAACAAAATGATCGTGAAGAGCCAATCTAGCTATTTGCTTCGATTTCCGCACATCGTCACATAGTGAAAAAATTAATAAAGGTCACTTTTGTCGACGAAGCGATCGTAACTTGGCGCTCTAAAGAAATATATAAATAAAATTATTTATCGTGGTGGATTGAAGATCAAGACCAGTAAATATAATGGAAGGGTTAGTAATTTATCATATTTTAGTGTTTTATGTGGTGTTGTTTTTAGAGGTAGTTTAATTTTGTTGCATAGCTTGGTTCAAAAATTTGTAACGTCTTTTCAAACACTTAAACATTTTTGATAGAAATTTACGAGATTATTATATTATTTTGTATTTAAATAGTGGTATATTTAATGCACTTTAAATTAGTATACTGATATTGGGTCCATTTTAGAAAAAAACTGCATAAAATTTAATAAAACTTCATCGAGGTGTATAATCGAGCAAGTTGCCGTGTCATTGAGCGGCCATTTTCTGTGAAAATTTGATGCGAAATAGATTGTGGACATTTCCACATACGTGAACCCATTATTAATTTTATATGATTTTAATTTTAGTGTATTAAACTTATTTTTTTAAACATTTAGATATTAGGAATGACTTGTTGAATATACGTGTTTAAATAAAACAAAGATATTTTTTTAATTTTGTGTTTGGGTCAATGGTTTTGGTTCATTTTTTAATGAATGTGTATTTTTTTTTCTTCTAGTCTTTTAATCATCTGATACACACGTTAGTGAAAACCGTACCCCGAACCGGGTAGTAAAATAAAAAAAATACTGAATCTAAGTGATGTTAAACATTTATACAGATTCAATAAATTATTTTCATTTTACGAAATCATATCCATGTTACCCTAGACGAGGAACTTAATTTATTCAAAGAAATTGTGTATTTTTTGATGCCCTGTAACTTATGTTTTTGAGTATATTTTGTAATCCTTTGTATATCATTAAATTTTACATTTATTGCACTTTATATTAATATGCATGTTATACGGGAAAGATAACAATAAGTTGCTTTTTAAGCTATGTTTACAAAGGCATTGAAATGTAACCGCGCGTCGACCGCGCTAATTCGCGCAAAAATGACAGTGGACTTATATTCGCGCATTATGTCTTTTAAAATGGTGACAGAGCGGGGGTAATGAACATAGCATTCGAAGCGAATGAAAAAACCACGTAATGAATGTTGTTACAATACTATTCGTTGAATGTTGAAACCCGTCAAATTAAAATGTTGATATATCTCCTGGTTACTGGAAATGACCACGTAACTGAAATTAAATCAAAATTGTTAAGTAAATTTAATTTATTTTTTTAAATAAAGGGGAATTCGGTTTTCCTTTTTTGGAGTATTATATCGAAATGGTTACATATTACACACATATATACATATGTATAACAGGGTGCATTTTTCAAATAGGCGTGGATGGCTAAATCCGAAACCATGTGATTCCTCGCTAGCCATATTGATTTATCAAAAGTCTAAGTACGTAGTTTTAGCTTTCATCAAAATCGGGCTGGTAACTCCTCTCAGCGTTTTTTGCTATTCCTCATAGTTTCCCATTTGGCCATCCATGCCCACTTGAAAATTTCATGTATTTTTTTTTTATTATCTTTATTTAAAAGGGGTTTAGTCACAGAGTGATCATGTCACCCCCATTGGTGCTGAACAACATAATATACATACAAAAAAACTTAAGTTACATAGTTAAAATAGATATAATTTTATCAACACCTTGCCGTCCTCAGATAGAGATAGAGGGGTTGCCAGGATGCTGTTACACATTATAACTATCTAAGATCCCTAAGTAACGTCTTAAAACTTCACTCCGTACACATTCGGACAACACGTGGTAGACATCTTCTACGGTATCACATTCAGGACAATTAGGAGTATTGGAAATTCCTATCAAAAACTTAAATTTGTTTGTGGGCATATGACCGGAGCGAAGCCTCATTAGAGATATTACATATTTTATAGTCATCTGCTGTCCTTCAAACCATGGATAACGAGGAGGAAAACTTTGGATTGTTTTGTACCATATCCTTTTGGTAAGTGAACGTTCGTCAAAGTATTCATGCCACATCTGTTTGCAACTACTTTTTACCTGACCTAATATTTCGCTGTGTATTTGTAGACAACTATAAGGAATACCGTCACTTATCGCTTGTTTCGCCGAACGGTCTGCCACCTCGTTACCGTTAATACCAACGTGAGACGGTATACATTGAAGGATTACCTTCTTATTCAATGCGTGAAGCTGACAAATAGAGTTCAGGATGTTGTATGCTATGGGGATCCCTCGAGTCCTCGAAGGTAACCGAGATAAATGTTGTAGGACACTTTTGGGGTACGACAAAACTATTATTTTTTTACTAACCAAAGATGCACTATATGACAATGCTTCAGATATCGCAATTAGTTCGCAATACATTATGGAAATATCGGCACTTATTTTAAACTTTATGCGAATATCTGCCTGTGAGTCGTAGAAAGCGACTCTACAACTGTCTTCATCCTTTGACCCATCTGTGTACAACTTACAAAATAAATTATATTTTTTATCAAGGTAATCCATACAAGCTTGGCGCAACCTTACACCATTGATTTTTTTTTGCAAGTGTCTAGACCATCAATCATAGTTACTATTATACCGGTTAGATCAAAATAGCTTACCCAATGACTTAAAGAATTTGATGGTAGAATTGATTGAGACTGTATTGCATGATTACAATATTTTCTGTGTATATATATTAATAATGGAAGCTTTTTAGTCCTCCAATAAGGATTTTGGCATAACTGATTTAGATCATTTAGAATTTTAGCTGTACTATTATTTTTAATGAATTTAGATTTGAGATAATACTTAGAAGCTAGGTACCTCCTGCGAATAGCCAGTGGTTGAAAGCACAATTTACTCTCCATCACGTGGATGTGAGTGCTTTTAATAAACCCACCTACGATTCTCATGATCTGGTTTTGCACCTTATCTATTTTATACAGATGACTTTTTATACTATTATCATATAAATGACAACAGTAATCGAATCTACTTCAGATAATAGAAATATATGGGCATCTAAGATGGATTGGGTGGATGCCCCATTTCGAGCCGGCAAGAATTTTAAAAACATTGAGAAATTTGAGTGTTTTTTCCTGTACTTATTTTACATGTCGTCACCACTTTAACCTTTTACCCAACGCTTTCTACTTGTTGTATTATGTGATCATTGCTATAAATTAATATGTTATGTCTATTACTGTTCCTGGGATTACCTCTCTCAAAGTACCATTCTAATCGACGGTTAAGGATAGTATGTAAAATTTTACAGAGACGTGATAATAACGCTATAAGTCTATAGCTTGATGCTGCTCCGTTATTAGTGCCAGGTTTTGGCACAGGAACTACTTTAACATATCTCCATTGAGTTGGTACAAAACTTGATATTAAAAATCTATTGTATAGTGTTACTAAAATATTTCCAGCGCTGTCAGGTAATTCTCTGATCATAGAGTAAGATATATTATCAATACCTGGAGCGGTATCTGATTGTCTAATATCATTTATAGGTTCGTGTGTCGACACTGGTAATGATAGATGGGAATTAACAGTAAAAAATACAGGAACTGTTGGAGCAGCATAATCAGGAGCCAAACCACAGAGTAATGACTCTGCTTTTTCAAGAGAAAGGTACTCTCGCGTCGACTTAGTATATGCCTTTAACCATTTCATCTTGGAGCATATTTCACTAGAAGATGTCACGTTATCAATGCTGTCACAGAAGCTTTGTCATGATTTGCGTTTTGATGATTGATTGCGAATAATGTTCTGGACAATACTAATTTTATTACGTAATAACCAAATTATTTGGAGTGGGATTCCTTCTAAATTCAGCTAGAGCTTTGCGTCGATGTGCAACCGCCTTCGATATTTCCTGACTCCAGTATGTTTTTGGAGTAAATTTATGTTGTTTTAAGGGATTTTGACACATTTTAATTAAGGGGATTGATGTATCAGCCGATTTATCTATGATTCGTATAAAATCATTATACGCAGACCGGTGATCGTCTATAAATACAAAGCTCTCTATTTTTTCTTCAATACATTTTCTATACTTCGACCAATCAGCTTTTTTAATATTGCGTTTTGTCCTATATTGTTTAAATTCTTGAACATCAGTTTTAATCTTAACCATAAGGTGATCGCTTCCTAAATTTTAATTTAAATAGTCCAGTAAAATCAACGAAAACAATCAAAAAAGGCAATATCAACAGAAACTGGAGTCAAATCAGAAGATATTTGAACAGCCCCGTTTACTAACTTAAACCTGGTGTGCGACCCATCATTCAGTAGAACAAAGATATGTCCGATTAAAGAGTCAAAAATTTGGTTACCCCTTACATCCGTCTTCGTGGACTAATTCGAGTGATGGCCATTTAATTCTCCAGCGATCAATGTTTTTTTATTTGGTATGGTGAATATTTCGTTCCAGTCACTTAGGACGGTCATAACTGTATCTGTCATAACTGATGGACAAATAGTGAAATAATATTTTCTAAATGTTTGCAGTTCAAGATTTTAACTTGAACTATTTCTATTCTTGTATTTGACAACTGAACATCGCATTGTTGAGCTTTTATTGATCTGTGAATCAGGATAGCCACACCTCTATACCCATCATCACGATCAGATCTATATGTATTATATCCGTTTATTCGAAAAAAAACTGTTTGGTGCAAACCAGGTTTCGCTTATTATAGCGATATGTTCTTGGTTTAACGGGGCTTCGAACTGTAATTTCTTGCGTGGCAAGCTTTGAACATTCCATTGTAGAACACTTATTGGGATTGTCGAGTTAATGTAATCCATAATTGTTTAATGAAGTTACAGAAAGGCCAGTCACTCATATACTGCAATACAAGTGATACTAATCCCTCTAAAATGATACTACAACTTTTGAGCTTGTCTTCCCATGTCTTCGATTCACATAACATCTTCGGTTTTAGCTTTTTTAGTAATATTTGCCACGACATACTTTGCTCGATTTGGGATCTAAAATCTTGATTCGATGTTTCTTCACTTTTACTATCACCTTTGTTTAAGTCAGATATATACGCATGTCTCATTTTTTATATTTCTTTTAAATTCTCCTTCTCTCTTTCCTCTTTGCTGTTATTGATTTTTTTCTTTTGGTTTTCTAGACTTTCTTTTGTAACATTAGCAAAGGTTGGCCTAGTTCCGGCCTCAGGTTCTTCAGAAATACTGTCATCCCTAGGAGGAGTCGGACTTTTACAGTCTATCGGTAAGTTCTGCGGTATGGTACGGGGTACGGGGGATGGTACGGGCGATGGTGGTACATATAATGTTAGGGCTCTCTTATATGAATAATAAAATTCTGCCATCAAATCTCGAATCTTCTTTTCCTTGATATATAACGGACAAATTTTAGCCATCGCCATATTATGATTACCATGACAGTTGTTGCACTTGAAGACCCTGGTTTCGCAGTTAGCATGGCTACGAGAGCATTTCTGGCAAATTATTTTTGTTGATGGACACATTCTTAACGTGTGCCCAAATCGCCAACAACGGGAACATTGGGTGACCGGATAGGTGTAGGTGCTCACAGTTACTCTGGTATCATAAATGTACAGATGGTTCGGCAACGATGATCCTCTGAAACATATTCTTACAGACTCACTCATTTCCCAATGGCCGCCAATAGTGTTTCTCCGTTTTAATCTTTTTACTTTCAAAATTTCAGTATCACTCAATAGTCCTTCCATAATTTCCTCTTCACTCAATTCTAAGTCTACATCTCTTATAACACCATATGATTGATTTACTTCTAACGTTTTTTGTCATTTGTAACCATTATCGTTAAATATCTTAGACTGTAATAATTTTTCAGCACTATCTTCGTTACAAAATTGAATTAATACTTTGTACGCATTTATATATTTAACTCGAGATTCACCCTGTATATTTTCAGATTTTAACAATTTGGCTAGTCCAAATTGTTTCGGTAATTTATCGGTACATGTTACGCACACCTCAATGTGATCCTCCAGTATACTCGTCATCTCATTTCCGTTCTTGCTCGCCTAAATCGTTTTGCTTTACGTGCTACTGTAGTCCAAATTTCCTCTGATTACAACTCCCGATTTCTTTTATTAGGTCTCTCTCGCTGTATTCGGTGATCATATCATCAGTCTCCATACTAATCTCAGAATGCACTGAATGATCGTTCTCGTCACTATTCACTCCTAAGTAGGTAGGAGACAACATAATATTCTAAATGAACGCACGGTAGCTTTTACGTTATATGTCATTTAAATGTCAGGGTGATTTTCTGTAAAGTCGAAATGTTGAACAAAATGTTGATTCAAATAATTGTAAATAAGGCCTAAGCAATCTACGGTTAGTTGTAAAACTAATTTTATTAAATTAGACCCGGGTTTGGTTCTATTTTCCTACCCACAGTTAAAGGTGAGCGTATGACAGTTTTCGACATAAACTTCCTCTGGGCCGAGGACGGAGCATTCAACGTTCAGTAGTCGCTAGTAGAACATTGGCTTTCACGTGTTTCCGTTCAAAGAGACGAGTTGTCGAAGATATCTGGATAAGTCGTTTATCCGTCAATTAAAACGTGTCGTGATTCCAATAATTGATTAAATAAATGAATATAGACCGGTGACGAGCTCACTGGTCTGGTTAAATCAAATGCAATGCATAAAAACAATGCAATGCTTAATGTATAATTAAAGATAATTCAAAGAGCGATAAATTAACAAATGTTTGCTCAGTTATGCAAACTATTCTATTTTAGTCATCATTTTTTTACCTTACAAATTAAGTTAAAAATATTAGTACAAAAACAAAATAAAAATATTAATTATCTTCTAAAAAACACGCTCCTTCCAGTGACTCATAGATCTTGGAGCGGCGGTATCGGCACCCGACCACTCGCCGCAGTGAAATCATCAAATATTTGCATTCCACTGAAAAAGTAATATGATTATTAATTTACTCTCGATTCATCGGGTCCCCGGTTCGATTCCGTTCAATAAAGCCGCCCGGCCGAATAATTTGCTACATTCTCTGCATGAACACCGTGCAATGTCTGTTTTGATTTCCAGTTTGAAAATATTTCCATTGGAATTTTACATTTGATAATAATGTATATTAATTTTCGCCATTTTTGTTATGTAGCCAATACTTGTGGTCGTGGTTTGTGTATTGTATTTTCAACATTAAGTTTTTGTCCCTAAAAGTAACAACGATGCTAAAGTTTTTGGATCTGCTAACCAATCAGAGTAACCCTACGTATGCCAATGCAGACAAACCAAGAAGGTATCAGGCAAATCATTAACCAATCATCTCGGGCCTCGAACCCCAGTCCCTCAGAGAACATACGCTTGGTAAATATGAAGGCCATTTAAACAGAACAGATATCAACAGAGCAAAGTGTGTAAACTCGGTGTCTCCCATTTTGATTAACGTACGACCGCCGCGCGCTCCGCTGAACTTGCTTAGCATTGCCAGTAGGAGGACTACATAATGCCAAGTTCATAGGATAAATCTCGACGTAGAAAAAAAATGACGGTGCTTTGTGACGGGAAATTTTACAAGCTTTTTTTTCCGTATAAAAATTGGTTTGTGCGATTACACATGTTATTCCGTATCTTAGATACGACAAAATTAAGTGTGAAATTTGAGACAAAATGCCTCTTTTATACACTCATTTGCAAAAAAACCGGGCGGTTTTGATTTTAATTCTTCTTTAAAAAAATACGGTACCAAAATGATTTCAATCATTTGTACATGTTACTGGCCGGTTTTAAAAATGCCGTGGTGTTTAAAACAGTACGTTCTAAATTCAAATTTTCGTTTGATGCTCGTTTTCACAGAAAACCACTTTTCATCTTACATTTTTGGTGCGAAGTTCCAAAAGATAATATCGGTTTTCATAACTTTTAGTCAATTTTTATGAATTTATTTCATATTCTTAATTGTCAAAGCTTCATTTATTGCTGTTTAGCTGTCTCAATAATGTTAGAGAAAGTGGTAAAAGCTACCAAAATTATTGCGCTGCTCGAAGAGGGTTGCAGCCAATGATTCGTGGCTCAGAGGCTAAGTGTGAGTCGCTCGACGGTTCAAAGGACCTGGCAGCGGTATCAAGACACCGGTTCCGTCGAGAGAAGGCCTGGTTCTGGAAGAAAACCATGTACCCAACCACGGGATGATCGTCTTCTTGTGAGTCGCGCATTGAGAAATCGCAAGTCTTCGTATGTGGACCTCAAGAACAACCTCGAAGAAGTAAGAAATGTGCATACGTATATTAGTTTATCGACGGTCAGGAGGAGGCTTCTCGCGGCAAATATACGCAGACACCGCCCGGCCCGCGGCCCTAAGTTACTCCGTGAGCACAGAGTTGCCAGGCTTAGGTTTGCTCGAAATTGTGAGTCATGAACTCAAGAAGACTGGAATAGGGTATTGTTCTCCGATGAAGCCAGGATATCTCTGTTCGGTGAAGATCGACGTCGGCGAGTGCTACGAAGACGAGGAGAACGCTTTGCAGAGGCTTGTTTTGAAGAAATCACACCTTATGGTGGGGGCTCTGTTATGTTTTGGGCAGGAATAAATTCAATGGATCGTACAGAGTTAGTCTTCATTGAAAACGGCTCGCTGACTGGAGATCGATACATAACGGAAGTTCTATTCCTCATGCACAACCCGCATTGGCCGCTTTAGGCGAAGACTCAATTTTTATGGACGACAACGCTCGCGCCCACCGGTCTGGCGATGTGGAAGCGTATGTGCAAGAGGTCGGCATTCGTCGTATGGATTGGCCAGCTCGAAGCCCCGACCTTAATCCTATAGAGCATGTCTGGGACGTTCTGAAAGGACGCGTGAGATCAGTACAACCGGCTCCGCAGACCATCAGAGAGCTGAAGAATGTGATTACCGCGGAGTGGGAACGTATTCCGCAAGCAAGTATCCGGGAAATCCTCGCTAGCATACCCAGCCGAATTCAAGCTGTGATTTCAGCTAGAGGGGGTCACACTCGATACTAAACATTTATCTGCTTTTACTTTATTAAAGAAAAAACAAACAAAAATCTTTGTTAACTTTTACTTCACGAGCATATGCACTACTAGCGAGCATACACTACTAGTGAACTTTAGCATTAAAACCCATAAATTTTATCAAAATTTTATGATAATACTGACGAAAACGATTATTTGGTTATTAATTTACAAAATTGTGAAAGTAAAACTACCTATAATTATCAAACAAACCAATAGTAACATTTGAAATGGTTCATTGCTTAGGTGCCCGTTTTTTTTGCAAATGAGTTTATTATATTTTTTGTTTTGATTAGATAGACAGTTACACCAATTACGACATAATATATGTTTATAATAAAGTACGGGTTATTTTAACAATTTATTTTGTTTGTCTTAAAAACAAAAAAATCTTTGTTATATTAATATTAGTGTTTAAATTTCATTATTATTTTAAATATAAAAAACTAATAGGAACATAAAACAATAATTTGTAAAGATGTTTTTTTTTATTTACAAATACATAGATATTATAAATACAGAATAATTTTAATGTCACATTTGTGTTCCTTATGGTCACCTCAGCGCAAAGCAAACATTTGTACAAGTTAGTGGAAGTGCATTCGCTGTTCGCGGTTTACTGAAACCAACCGAGCCAGTGTTTTGTGACGGCTAGACCTACATTCGTCTGAACTCAATTATTACCTTTGAATATCAAAATGTTTGGATTTCATTTCGCTTCTGCGTTTTAAATTGACTTTGTGAGTTTAATTTCTGGAGTGCGGCTTGCAAATCCATCGTAAAATGGCGAATACTTAAACACCCTATTTAGGTGTTATACAAAATCAACAGATTTTCTAAAATCCAATATATTTTAATTTTCTCGACTTTTTTCCGAAAATGCAGTATTTTATTTTCATTATTTTTCTGCTCTTGTTCGAAGCTATAGATCAGTGAAATAAAATAAAATACCTCTGAAAAATTCAGCTTAAATCCGCCAAATGGAAACAATAAAGTTGAAAACACTTCATGTTTGCAACGAGCAGAGTACACGTCGATTTGGTAAAATACGCGTAAACATTTCATATCGAGATAAGTTAAACTCGATAAGCGTACTGATATTCCACGTATTACCAATCAGTTATATATCGCAAGTGTGCGAAATAATGGAACAGGAGTTGATTTATTTATTCTTTGTTTGATTAATTATGTTGATGATTATGTGGAAGATGGACTTTAGAACGAGTTAAAAATATGCACGTTCCTTAACAGAATCTAAAGCAACACTTGTGCTGTGGCGATGAGTAGTTTTCTAGATTTTCCAGCAATCCTAAATTCCTTACATTTTATTTTAAAGTGCGCAAGCAATGTGTTCAAGTTCGACTGGTTGGCAATGCCTCAGGATTTATGTTCACTCATTATATAATGGGAAATACACAAATAAATCTTTCATCCATATATGAATAAGGACAAACCGTACAAAATAATACAGATAAGTGGCTATCGCACGAACTACACCGTAGGCTATGCAAAATTGTTCAGAATATTTTTAAACGCGTTCGCAACAGATTAAAATACATCGCGTATCGACAAGCAGCTTTTATTCTGGCTAGTATACTAAATCGACAATTCGCTTTTTCCAATTATTATCATTTGATATTGGTTATAATAAAGACAACTAATTGGCAAATAGAATGGCACAGCACAAAAGTTCGCTAATCGGATTAGCACGCAGCATATCGTTTTGATTAATTAGCTAAATTGAACGGAATACTTTCATTGTTATTGCTCGGAATTTCAATGTTATTGTTCGTTTTAAATGGGTAGTATTTTGTGGAATCACATCAACTTACCGAATAATATATTCGCAGTGTATCCAATACGCTGTAAAAATATAATTTCCTATGAAATATTTATTTATTTATTATCTATTGCACACACAGAAAAAGGACATAACATTAAGCAGAAATAACATATTATAGTAATAGTACAAATGGTGGTCTTAACGCTCTAGGCGATTTCTTCCAGACAACCTTGATATGGATATCAGAGAAGAAGATAGAGAAGACAGAGTAGAAAATAAAGAATAACGATTCTAAGAAATATCTGACAGCATAGCGGGCAAAATCATTAAGTAAAAACTGAAAACTCAAAATGATAAGCCACGAGGTGAATACAATTACTGCGGTTACTAGACTAAACCACGTTATAAATCCGAAATGTTATGATTAAAGAAATAACTCCATAGCTTGAAGAATCTAAAAATGAGTACATACCCCTAAAATTATTTATAGGCTAAGTAATATACAACAGTCCCGCACACAGTCATAACCCCACATCAAAATCAATTAATTCTCATGTCGAGGTAATCAAAAACTACGACAGTCATTACGGTATCTTAAACACGCATACCCGATACAAATACCTGTTAATCAAGCAAATATTTGTTACTTATTTTAGAAGCAGCTTTTAGTTAACTGCACCTCGGTCATGACCGAGAATTAAAAACAGTATACTTGTAGCAGATAGTAATTATCTACATTTTGGTGGTAGAAAATTCTTCTACAGTAATATAGGGACCACGGCGCACGTAAACCAGTCTTACTAAGCCAAATAAATATACCTAACAGTCACATACATATTCCTGACCCCACACTATGATCGAGGCTTGTGTCGTGAGTATCAGGATACCGAGAGACTTTTCGGTCTCATAAACATCCAGACCCAAAACAAATACTTGTGGTTCACACAAACATTTGTCTCGGTGCGGAAATCCAACCCGCGGCCTCCCATTTCTCAGCCGGCGTCTGACCAACTACGTCACGGAGGCTGTCAGATGAGTAAATGAGTCACTTTTCAAGTTAATTATAAGGGACTGTTATATGTGGTGATTGTCATCAGCTGAATTGTGACACTTTTTCTACCACTCAAATAAGGCATATAATAGTTTTTGTAGATCAGCGCGGAAACAATATTGCGGATTAATTATGGATACTTATTAATCGGTGTAGAGTATTGATTGATGAGAAATGGTTCAGCAGTTAACAAAAATATTTCAACCCTGTTCGAAACTGGATATTCACTTATACCAAATATATTTTATGGTAAAACTATCGTGACAAGTATATGATAAAATTTTACTGCTTGTATAGCGGATTAGTTTTATTTTTATTTTATATTGTATGGCATGAGTATATTAAAACAAAGACAACAAATCTGATATTTTAAGGAGCATACATTTGTGCAACTACGGAATTCTAGTTTCGACTATTTTTATCCTAACATTAGGTTCAATCGTACCGCGTTTAATTTTTCACGGGCGTCTCGCAAACCCAGAATATAGACTATTTGAAAATTAAAAAAATGTTGAAACTAAAATTGTGATAAAAACGCTACAGTATATCTTTCATTTCAGGACATAGTTAGTGGCTTAGTAAACTTCAAAGCAAAAAGTAATCATTCAAATATGATTATTTTTCTTTCACAAATAGTCCATTAATACTTTTAATTCACAAAATGTAAATATACGAAAATAAAATATTCTAAAGAAAATTTTGAACAGGGATTAATAGAAGTTAAAAAAGAAATTATAGATCGCAAAATTATTTTCCTGAAAATCTAAATGCAAGCATTACCAAAAGAGCAGGTACTAAATTTTAATAACCATCTACACGTGGAAATGCGTCCGAGGGAATATCGTTGAATCTATTTTTTATTGTGGCGAATAAAATTTTACCGTCCTGTTTGTCGCAACGTGTTTGTGTTACTATCCAACTTTTACATGAGCATTTGGCCCGAACAGAAAACGTACAGTAGAGTCAAAAATTTTACGTATCTCTTAAAAATAAATTTGCAACAATATTTCATGTTCTTCTCTACCTTCAGCAGAAATATATTTTAACAGCGTAAATACTTTATTTTAAAGTTGATAGATTTTTGTTCTGTATGAATATTTCAGCAACAAAAACACCAAATTGTTTTCAAATATATAATAAATACACTCAACTGTCACCCACATAGTCTTGACCCCACACTAAGATCGCGACTCGTGGGTATAAAAACTACGAGAGATTTTTCGGTCCTATGAACACCTAGACCCGAAACAATTACCCGTTGTTCACACAAATATTGATTTCGGTGCGGGAATCGAACCCGCGGTCACACGTTTCACAGCCGGAGTCTTGCCAACTGCGCCACGGAGGCTGTATGTAATGTATAGTTTAAGCCAAAAATAAATACATATGAGTTATCCAAAATAAGATTCAAATTTATTTAAATCATTAGGATCAAGGAGTAATGGTCCATCAAATACTTTAATGGGAGCCAGCAATCGCCACACGTCTCGTAAATATCTGTATAAATGTGTGGAGCTGTCGCTTGTTTCCAGCTACCAACACACGAGACACCGTGTCTTAAGACATAAAGCGAAAGAAGCTATTTTACACAACAACACTGCGTCTAATTTTGCTTTGTGTGAAACACAATGTGATAATGAAAAACAAGTCTGGACTGAAAGTTATTTTGATAAAACTGCAAGATATTGTAATTGTGAACAAAAACAAAATAGATGTTAAGAATATATCGTTGGATTTTTATTTATTTTTCTTTTATATTTCACGGCCCGTTTAAGATACTCCATCCATCAGCCAAAGGAAGTCCACTGCTGAACATAGGCCTCTCCTAATGATTTCCACAGTGACCTGTTGGAGGCAGCCTGCATCCAGCGATGTCCCGCGACCTTACCAGGTCGTCTGACCACCTAGTGGGTGGACGTCCCACGCTGCGCTTTCCGCTTCGTGGCCTCCATTCGAGGACTTTTTGGCCCCATCGGCCATCAGTTCTCCGTGCTATGTGCCCCGCCCATTGCCACTTGAACTTGCTAATCCGCTATGTCGGTTACTTTAGTTCTCCTACGGATCTCCTCATTTCTGATTCGATCACGTAGGGAAACCCCGAGCATAGCCCTCTCCATAGCTCGTTGATTGACTTTGAGCCTCCTAATAAGGCCCATAGTAAGAGGCCACGTCTCGGTGCCGTATAAGATACTAAATCCATGTAATTAATTTATGATGGCTTGGTTGCGATTGGGTAATTTTAATAACTTCATCATTAACATGCACGTATTCTTTTTGTATTAGCAAGCTACAAAAAACCTTTTGAGAATATCTGGATTTTTAAATAAATTTAAAACGTTTTACCTTTAGTAGATATTGTTTACAGCTCGAATATGGGAGTACTCCCAGTATTTATCAAAAAGACGACAGATTAATCAGCACACGTTTCGAAGAACTTTGCGGTATTCGTTGGTGAATTCTCTTTGAGTCACTGTGTTGGAAGACATGGAACAGAGTCGGGTCGTCAGGGCGAGTAAGAAAAGTGAGCGGCGCACGCTTACGGCATACAAATAGTTTACAAATGGCGCGCTGTCGGTGCGGTGTCGCCGCTTCTGTCGCCGCCACTACAGCGGTATAAGCCACGAGCAGTAAGCTGGTACAATATTGTTCTAAAATATTGATTTCAAACGTGAAAGTGACTCGACAATAAAATGTTTCTGAATTTGAATTTGAATTAGAGATTGTCAGATGCCCCATATCCCTTTCCTCTTCCCATATTTTTTCTTTCCCGATTTGATGGGCCGGCAACACATCTATGATCGAAGCGTTTTCATGTGCAACAGTGATCTCTTACCAGCCAGTAGATGATCTGTTTGCTTGTTTGCCGGCTATATTAATTAAAAAAAAATGGCTAATGCTAAGTTTAATCCAGATCAAATAGAGTACGTCAACCCTAACACAAATTAACTAACCCAACATGGGATTCGAAGCCGGGAATTATACAGGCTCATACGTACATCACAAACACGCGTTAATTTAAGGCCGTCAGGATGAATACATTTTACAAACATAACAAACGTGGCTTTAAATACAAATTACTAGAGACAGTTTGTCAACTCCGCCACCGCTTATCTCTTGTACCGCACGACCCGTTGCACTATATAGTGATAGTGTACGCTCATTCGGGATAACTCCGGGAATTCTCGAATTATTGCAGCTAAATACTCAACTTACGAGCATTGCCAACTTGCAGAAGTTACTCGCCGACGCACCCGTCTAGCCGGCTCTTTCAACTTTACACTCTTAATCCTTACTTATATGCTTTTGATGCGAGTGCTAATATAATGGCGCGCTTTAGTGGATGTTTGCATTGGGAATGTACTGTAAATAAAAATTGGAACTTGAGGATATATTCTCGTAAGCTTAAATATAGGGAGTTGGTATTTTATATATAATTTCTTGAAATAAGAGTAAGTTAATAGTCTTGAAATAAATCAAAACCGCGATAAAATTGGTAAAAATGTTTTTTTTTTCAATGTGTAACTTTGACTAAGATGGTTTCTTTAAAAGTAAATTTTGTAAACTAGTATTTTTCATAAATATTTAACTGCGTTCTGCATAAGCACTCCACATCCAGTTGCGTTCATATTTTGTATCCGATTTGGACAGTATAAACTTTACTCGTAGCTTCTATTGATACACAAAATAATGCATGACGTAAAGTTTATGCAATATTAATAAAACCGTCTGCAAGCAGCTAGTATATTTCACTTTGTCGACGACCTTGCAGCGTAACTTTAATAATAGTGGTATTGTGTTCTTTTTACCTACCGTCTGTCGTTGATAATGTCAGAATAGAGCTGAGTTAATTGTATTTATTTTTATTAAAACTAACTAAATTTTACAAAATCCCCTTATGTTACATAGATACATATTTTACACTTTAGTATCCAATAAGCGCGCAGGGTGACACTAATGACTTGTGCAATTCACGGTTAACAGAGCTTATTGCGTCCCATGACGTGGATCTCAATACGTGGATTACCCGACATGAAGAATAAGAAGATAACACCCCCACTACACAGCCCACGCATGATTTCATTAAACCAATTAGGAGAAAATATTAAGCGAAGCTTAAAGAGTACTCTCCCCACAATACGCATCGACCAGATTGTGCTAGACCCCTGACACTGGGAAGGTGCATGAGCGGAGAAGACCACTTGCCATTAAGCTACACGCCTGTCTGCCCTTGAAGGCAATCAAAAATAGTCCTTCCTATAAATGAAAATATAAAATTCTCCTAGAAACAGACACTTCAACCAATTGGGAACGAAAACCGAACTCCGCTACAACGTAATCTCAACAGAAACTTGTCTACACTTGGTCTTAGTGGGAGGGGGGAATAAAAAAAATGATTTTAATCTTGTTTAGTGGAGTCGAGGCGTCGGCGGCCAGGAGTCAGGTGGCGCGGTGTAAAAGGAAAACTCATTACTTCTTATTCACCGACCATAGTGGCGACCGATTGTCGATGTCGATACAATGGGTTTCAAAATTAAGATTGCAGGATTTTCAATTAAATGTTTCTCATGACTCAGAATTGTCATGTTTGGTTTTGTGCTATATCGGCTTGAAGGCTTTTGTATTTTCTGAAAGTTTTAAATATTTGTTTGTTCAAAGTAAAATAGATGTAGGATAGGTTAAGGGATTCGAAACATATTCTGCTATATTTCGATATATATATTTACTTCAAACCTTTTATAATACAACAATAAATTAGACACACCAAACACACATAGTTCTTACCACTTATTAGTATAAAAGTAATGTCTCGCATTATCAAAACCTACAAGGGACATTTCGTTGCTACCTCAACCAAATTCAAAACAAATATAAGCAATGTATGTTTATTAAACAATTGTCTCAAACACGCTTTTTTATAGTAATTTCTTAGCCAAATGCACAAATTAGGTACTTACATGATCAATTTCAACAATATTATGTTTGAAAATGTATCGATAGTGACACAACGACCCCTAGCGAAGGGGTTGGAGTAATAAATTTTAAAAGTAACACATCTGTATGCCAGCGTCGTTTGGTCGTCTGTACGCTGAATGGGACAAAGCAAGATATATTATGTTGGCTCTATGAAGGTCTTGACTCCACTTTTGAGTTTAAAGCTCAGCGCACGATTAAGGAGCGCAATATATATCTAATGTGGGTGATTAGTTGGCCGTTCACTGTGTCTTTTCGTATTTTTAACAGATAAAGAAAAACATTATGAGTTGTAACGTATCGAAGTTTGGATCAGAAACTCAGTGAAGTTATCTACGATCATTCGAGTTTGTTATTTCCTTTATGTTTGTTTGGTTACTTTTGTCGTGTTAGATAATAGTATTAAAATCTATAATTAACTTGATATGATCACATCATGGAACAAATTTTGGTTTTACAAAAAAAGCTATGGAAATCCAAGAAAATAAAGACAGTAAACATATCAAACTTACCACGATATGCATCAATAACATATCAAAATAATTGTATGGTTTCGATTTAATACATATTACATTTATAGATATCAACCTTTTTATATAGAAAGGAATTTATCATATTTGTCCTTTATTCGTTTCTATAAATTCCTTCTGATTGCGATAACTTTATTTTGAATTTTGATTGTTCGTACGATGGTTTCTACCGTAAAACCATAAGTTTATAATATGTAGCGAATTTACAATAAGGCAATAAAGTTTTGTATAGAAATATTATTTTCTATAGAACTCGATCCTAACTTAAACCGAGCCGCGCTGTTAGTACCTAAATGAAATAAATTTTATAAGAGACTGTATCTCATTACGTAGGTGTAACTAAATAGATGTTCAAGACATTTAATGTACGTAAACCCCCGTTTTCCACGTAAAGGAGATGATTTGTTGAACATACAATGGCCCACGCTACAATGAAGAACCTTCGAACCGTCAATAAACGATGCTAAAGTATTCTAACAAAAATCAATATGCCAAAAATAAATACCCCAACTTGAACATTAAAAGCATACGAAATGTAACTTTTGAGAAGTAGGAAAGTGTGTACAGATTAGATTTGCGAAGAAACCTGATACGGCCGTGGAAAGCGTTCAGGTGATTTGGGTATGCGGCCTACAGATTGAATTTACTTAAGACCCCTGAGAGATGGATATGCTTCACGGAGACTTAAAGTTCAAGGAAAGGACAAAACCTGGTCTGACTAACAAATATTTGTATGTTTGTTTTGCTTAACAGCTTCGACATTTTTTTACTTTTGTATTACAGTGGAGATATTAAAGTATTTACACAGCGATGTATTATCATTACCTAGAAATTAATAGAAATAAAATTGTCAAATGCCAAATAAAATTGGCGAAAAGTTCATTGACCGAATAAAGAATATAAGTGATGAGTTGTGACTCAAACTCTCACACGTTGCCGCTAGACTATTAAGGCGGACTTTACACGTTATTATAAATGTGTTCTTAGCCAGTAATCATGTAAACAGTATGATAGTGTGAATATTTACTAAATGAATCGAAGTCAGGTAAGGTTTTCCCTTGTCGTAAGTCAGGTAAGTATCGAGCATACGGCAGCAAGGCGCTTCTAGTGGATCTATGTCGGCGTGGGAGTTACTTTTGTGAGCACACGCACCCTCTGCCTCCGGGGGCGCTTTTCCCCCTATTACTTCTACATCACTTTATGATACCCGGCCGTGCTTTTTTTATTATTCATGATAATACTCCTTACATTAGCGTGGTTTTGTTTCATACATTGTTTTTATTATGCTCTCGAATTTTTCTTTGTCTTTATAAGCCTTTTTGGTCTAACCGTGAAAGAAATAAATGGTTAACTGGTTAATGGTTAACCAAAACAAATGACACAGTTTTTATTTGCATACCAAATGAAAACTTTGCAACTGATTGCGGGACTACAGTCTAATGAGAGAAAGAGATAGAAAATTCTTGCCGACCAACAAAATATGATGTACATGATTCTTTCATTATATACATCCATCCATCAGCCAAAGGAAGTCCACTGCTGAACATAGGCCTCTCCCAATGATTTCCACAGTGATGTGATTATATACGGTGGTCGTCATCTAGGCAGATACCTATATCCTACTACCAAAGAATTTCCTGATAGTATCGTAAAATCACCATGCAAAATACTCTTAATTATAATTTGAAATTAATTTAATAACGCAATGATCACTTATTGGCTGTAAATAATTATTGCTCATTATATTAATTAAAAGCAACCCAACGGGGCTTTATCCGGGAGCTAATTGTTTTGCCACCTCGCTGTATCTCTTTCACTCCTTATATATCTGATCCCTTCCAGCATCGCATCCATAGAATCTAAATTCGACACCGTGGCCAACCGCCAAAGTAATCATTTCTTCGCGCGAGGGTTTCTGATTAACTATAACTATGTGAATATTAACAGATAGTTTAAAGGGCAAATATATTGTAAATTAAATGCTTAAAATACATACATAAATAAACTCACCCCTTTTTCCCAGAAGGGGTAGGCAGAGGTGCAACCAGTACACCCACGTTTGGCCTTGTATGTTCCCTCCCACAATGTGATAGGGGTCGAGCCTATCGCCAAAATGCTTAAAATATTTATTAATAAGTTGATTAAAAGCATGTCGATTTGGAAAATACCCACTAGTTTTTTTTATGTGTCTTAAGATTTATATTACTCTCAGATACAAATAGGAAGATTTATTCCCACCTACTTGGCTCATATCGTTATAACTCACCGTATTTTTAAATCATAGCCTCAATGTTATTCCAATACTTAGTATTCGTCACCAATCTTATCTTCAGCAAAAATGTTTGCATACAATTTTCTCACGCATTCAAAAGCGTAGATATTTCTTGTTATTTACATCATGAGAATACTGCACGCGACTCTACCATACAACAAGTTCACATATTTCTGTCACCTGAATGAGATCCCCGAAACCCGTTCAAAATTGCCGTTACAATTCTCATTCAGTTCAAATATATGTAAAAGCTTTCATCGCGACCTCTTGTGCCAAAGCTCCTGACCCCATTCCGGCTTGTCTTTTGACCCCAGGCCCTATATTATACAAATCCACAGCAACCACTCCGGTTTCTGCATTTATTTGGGTGTCTTGACCTACAATTTTATGTGGATAAGTCGGTGTACATAAATTTGTTTCCTTTCTGAGTTACAATGTTAGACGGATTGAAAAGGATTATGGGCCACGAGCAAATGTAGGCTTTTACTTTATCCATGAAAAGTTTCACACCAATAGACATTTAAGATAAAATTCTCTGTATGATAAAAATCTGTATCTGTATCCCACTACAGGTCACAAGCCTCCTATACAATGAAGAGCGCGATTGAGAGGGTTTTGAACATATTATAGGTCACTACGCTGGCCTAGTGCGGGTTGGCGGACTTTACATACCTTAGATTATTTTTAAATCGCTATGGTGTGCAGGTTGCCTCACGTTGTTTTCCTTCACCGTTAGTGTGCGTGGTGATTAACTATTAATACACATATATGTACATATGTAACTTCGAAAAGTTTAAGGTATGCCCTAAGAATAAAGCCCGCGACCACCGTGAACATGTTCGCGATCGTGTCTAGTCCGTTACCAATAGGCCACCTCGACTCAAGACTAATTATGTTATATTTGTTTTATATCTCCAGGAAATAAGCCGTTTAAAAACGTTCACTAACATATTTTTTGCCATATGCAGAACAAAAAGCAATTTAAAAGCTCTCCGTTTAATATAACACAAAACTTGAATATAATGAGGTCAGGACTACGATTGACTTGTAGGTCTATTAACTGTTTTACGGACACGTCAAAAGAAACAACGTTGTTTCAACCAAACAAAACTATTAGCAAATCCATTAGACCGCCGCGCCGGTGCAAAACAACGGTCGAATAGCCAAATAAGCGCGCTGCATCTGACAGAGCATTCCTGTAATCCTACTGTTGAATAATTAACCATAGCGGGCGGTAACTACATCAATTACCAACGTGGATAATAATGCTGTCGTTATTATTACAAACCGGCCAGATAGACCGGTGCGCCGGACCAGTAATTAATCGCTAATTAGACGTAACCTTTACATGCTTTGTAGTGACGTCGTGAGTTTGCAATGCAATTAGCAGTGGGAGAGTTCAATATTACTCTTTTTACTTTTGTGGAAGTAATTTGTTTAATTTAATCATTAGTAACAAAGGGGAAGTCATTTAAGTTTTTTCTTGTTTTTAAATAATGAAAATCAGGTTTTATTCGTACAATCGAAAATTTGCAAAACAATATATACCAATACTGTTCTTAATAACTTTAAATTACCAGAATGTGAACTGCCGACCATCACTAAGCTCGACAATCCCAAGGATTACATAGAAAATCATTATTTTATTTTATTTTCAGCTGTTTGTGTCCCACTGCTGGTCTTGTGCTATTTGTGGTCAATCCTGGAGAAACTTGACATTTTCTTCTCTCCACCTGGGCCTAGGTCTAGGACACTGGTGAACAGTTTAAGAAAAAACGGGGGAAAAGGAGAAAAGAAAAAGAAATCTAAGTTGAGAAAAAGATCTAGTCTTAACTCTTTAAGCTGCCAAAAAACCAACCCGCACACATCAATAAATTAACTTGTAATCAAATTTGCGCAGAAGCTCTTGCCGAGGATCTATGTGATTGCCTTAACCAATAAGCAATATCCAAGCACAACGCACAAAGACAATGCGTAAAGCGTGCATATCACACACGCTTGCAAGTTGCAACATTATGCGGTAATTAATCCTTAATCCGTATACAAAGCAAATCAATTAAGGCCCAATAATTACAAGGCAGTATTGAAGTTAGGGCTTATGTGAGCGGGGCTGCGGGGCCGCGCTAAATACGCTGTTACATTATGTAGGCCTCGATAATTACCCCTCTAATACGATATGGGATTGTTATTATCCAAATTTCTAGGAAGGTACGAAATTAAGGCCAATATGAAACCTTAGCGAAAGATTGGCTAGGAAAGTGGAAATATTGTGGGTGCAGTTTCGGCAGCTTTGATCAATGTTTATAAAATTAAGGAATATTTGTTTCGGATCCGAGGGTTATGAAACTGACAAATCATTTATAGTAGTCTGACAGACACGGGTTAATAAAAATATATCGTGTTGACAGCCACGAGATTACATAATTACATTATGGTATTCTCATACATTTAATTGTTCAATTTGACATTTAGCCAGTAATAGCGTGTCTGTAGCAACGATATTTTGGACGAGACATTAAATAATAAAGTGGCAACGTTTCCCTACAACAACCGATACTTCGTGGTAATATGTTACTAGGAATTAAAATTAAATAAAATTACGTACATTTAAATGGAGTGCAAAGTTATCACTCTCATCAAAAATATTCAAATATAAATGTTAACTTGCATCCTTAACGCAAAAAGGAGCCATCAGAAGTGACCAATTGTACAGGTCATTTGAACGTCGTTCCGCCAGCTAATTGTAACTGGGTGAATGCAAATCAAATTCAACAGGGCGAGTGCAAGACACCTCGGGCGGGTAATTTGCTTCGTCGAGCCTGACCCGGTCTCAATCAAGCGAACCGCTCCGTGTTTCGGTGCGAACAATATTGTTTTAGGTAGCAGACGAAACTTTATAAACTATCGGATGTCTCAAGTTTTGTGTTAAGGTATGAACGCTCTAAAGATGGAAGTTTTCGATGCAATTCGTAACGAATTTTGGTGTTAAGTATGAAGCAATATGTGTTAGTACATAGCACACCTAGCAAGACGTAGGATTTGTAGGGACACAGGCCACTATTATTTGCAGGCTTGTCGGGCTGGAATGCCAGTAACGTCACTACATTCTGGGGTATCGGAAAAGGAGCTTAGATTCCCTGTCGTCAAAAAAGGTCATCAGAAACCTCAAATTTGATAGATAAATGAAGCTACATGTCCAGCATACATCAATACCAACTCAATGGTGATAAATCCTCTCTTTTCATCTTCTGTTTATCGACAACCTAATGTCACCACTTGGCACTGAGCGCCGATATGGAGAAAGAATATATCATTTTCATCATATTCCTCAGCCACTAGAAGTTTACTATTTCGCTCCCTCAAGGATTTCCACAGCGCCTTTGATGGAAGCGACCTGCATCTAGGAAGTTTCTGCAACCTTCAGTCAAGTTCAAGTCTTCCATTCCGCGTTGTGCGAAAAACCATGCTCTAATGTAATTATTGTTTTAAGTTACTGAAATAATCTAAAGATCGTGGATATTATTTAATATCAAAAGCGGAAAAGTGTTTCGTAAGGTATTTATCGCTGAATGTAATCGCACTCGTTTCTGACGCGGCTTAATCGCTCCCGCATCGATATCACAAAAATACGGTCAATTATTCAGCAATATTATATTATATTAATACAAAACCAGTTTTGCTTCTGAAATTATTTAACCAGTTTTGCTATCCCGCAATTACGACGCAATTAAAATTTAATTAGTTGTTATTCTTCATTCCTCGGTAACATTAAGTATTCAACTGCAATGTTATGCATTTATATTTCAAGTAATTTTAATATTATCCTTTTTAATGTGCTAGTAAAAAAAGCAAACTTTCTTGAAACTGCGAAATTATTTCAATGTCAAATGAAATGAAATCTTAGTAAGATAAAAACAAAATCACCGAACGCCTCGACTTGTTCGAAGTAACGGCACTAATTACCGGCTCATGTGTTTCCTGTAATTTTCGGTCCTTTCGTATAAAGAAGTAGTTAAGTAGACTAGTATAATTATATCAAATGATACATTTCTGTTGCCAATCGATGCTTTATTTGGATGGTACTCATCACCGGGTGAGATGGAGAAAATTCCTTATGGGTTCGAGTCTGCGGCACCCGTTTTTGAATCTAATTCGCCATCAACTAGCCTATCGATCTCTTTAATATACTACATCACAGATATTGTTTATCTCTTTAGTTCATTGTTTTGTCACCAGGTTTGTTACGGATTTTCCAACTCTTCTTATTAATTTAACCTTATGGTTAATTTCGTTGCTAGTTAGACAAGTTAGACATTCCCGGAGACTCGCTGAGCTTCGATGCTCGGTGTCATTAAAACGCGTGCCCCTGTTGATACTGCGACACGTGAGTTGCTGTGGTGGGTGTGAGTCTCATTACTATATTCCACACATCAAAATGTGTTTGGTATAATACGCATTGTGATCGTGGAACCGGCCACATGTAACTGTTGTTGACGAGCCCCACGTCCGCGTCGGGTTTCAAACTCATTGTTTTGTATAATTACGGGTACACTGATAATACCTTTTCAAGGGATATTCACATTGCTTGTAAATAGACTTTAATTATTTTATCTACTAGTGTTGTGGATATCAACAACTACAGGAGACTTTTATGAGAGAATATAGACACGTGACAGGCGAATGTAAGTTCTCAGTATACATATATCAGCCTGTGAAATGATTTCTACTTACTACGGTGGCGACTAGATTTTATGAGGGCAGAAACACGTATTAAGACTATTCAACAGTTAAATAGATGCGGCAAATATATGAATTCGAGAATGAGACTGAGGTAGAGAAGACCATAAATCTATGCCGCCCTAAACTGACACGTGATAAGTAATAGCTAAGCAATATTATTTTTAATATGCAAGCCCAACGCGATTTTCTTTTTTTCTTTTTTTAGATTTTATTCCATATTTAAACCAGTTGAAGGACCGTGGCTCTAAGCACATCTTCTAACAAGTTGAAGTATAGATTACAATACCTAAGTAACGTGATACCTGCCAGGACGCTTATTCTGAATACCTCTTCAAATTAAACTAGAAGAGAATATGAGAGTTGTTTGTTTGAAATTAAAGTAGGAGTAATATTAAGCGTTCTAAATTCCAACGAAGGTTACTTTAACGCGAGACTACCAATTGAGACTACACAAATAAATTATTTTCTCAATCGTAATACAGAAATCACGCACTGAAACCAGTGAGCACTCAATGAACTTTATAATATTAAAAATATGTGCGCATGTAAAAGAGCCTTAATATGCCGGCCGAGCGTGAGTGGTATTAAATCTGAGCTTGTTAACACATGACGGAACTCGATGGGAACTCGTGGACGAATGAACGTTATAACATTTGGAATCACGTGTAATTATTTGTTTATATAACACGTTTATAATCTGGAACGGTGGGGTCAAGTGGCGTGTGCGTGCGTCGCGTAGCGTCGGGTTTTCGTAGTATACTTTTGGCCATATAAAATAGTACGATTTGATTTGACTTAACACACGTCGCGTCGAGTCGGGTGGCGTGGCGTTCCAGTAGTATGTTTCGGCCTTTAATCATCTAAACTCTATTGGCGTGTAGCGAAATTTGAAACTACAATTAAAATTTGGCGAAATTTGGGTGTCCTGATTGCACATCTGCCTACCCCTTCTGGGAAAAAGGCGTGAGTTTATGTATGTTACGCAATTAAAATTAATATATATATATATATATATATATATATATATATATATATATATATATTCAACGCATTGTTTAAGATATATTTTCATAATACGAGTATAAACAACAAGCATTTACTATTGCTTTGACAACAGCACGACAACAACGGATTCGGAGTCCAAAACAGCGTAGATAATCTATTCTACGTATTTTTGTGTTTACTTTGTAGGTACATCGGTAGCCCTGTTGATTGTTTCAAAAAATACCTACACTATGATATTTACATTCGGATTTCTGTTATGTAAGACACTTGGTGATGTTAAATATTGGATCAATTTTTAACCCGAATAAAAATATACAGGATGTCAAAACCATCACAGTAAGTGATAAATACACAATATACGCAAGGGGATGTTTTGTGATCGATACAACATCCAAATTCGAGCAATTGTTTCAAATGACGAGAAATCGTCAGTTGTGTTAACATTCTATCTGTACAGATCTGCATCTATTATTGCCGCCGAGTAGCAGTGTTTAAGCGATGTTGTGTTCCGGTTTCGAGCACATTATTACTAGTGAAATTACTGGGCTTTAAGAGCCTTCACACCTAATGTTCCGGAGGGATAAACACAGCGCATTGCCATGCAATGGTAAGCTCTGAGTGGTGAACTCTTGCTCGTGGCCAGACGTGACTCTTGCATTCAGATGAGCGAACTGCTCGGGATTTTCATTAATTTAATAGAATAGGTTTCTTGTCCAAATTACTACTAAGCTCGGCGATTTTTATACTGATAAAGCATTGTCATTTCTGTATCATGTTTGACCGGATATATATTTTTCTGCTAGCAAAGCATTTTTATGCATTATGCACTGATAATGTGTAAAAAATACGTGTACAAAAAGTTAAATGTGTATATATGACAATAAAATAAGATGCTTAACATAACCACAACATAGTTCAAAATCCGAACAAGACATACTTAATATCATTAGCTCAAAATCAAAACAGTTTGCTACTCTTGAATCGATAAAACTAAATTTAACACAAGTGACAAATTCCGTCTGACTCATGTAATATTCATAACGTTTCCGCATTCGTCTCCGCGATGCTCGGTGCGAACGCGAAATGCGAAATTATCCGCCGCCTAATCGCGTAAGGGAGACAGAATGCGTGAAATTTTTGACGAGTCATGAATATTTTTTATGTGATGTGCTGACTGATAGGCAGCGGGCCACGGGCCTACTATTACGGCCGTTAACAAAATAAATCTTTGGACCTAATTTGATTATTACGATGAAAAGATTGTTCGTTGTGAGTCGACTTGTGTATATCCGAATACAATCTCGCCAGCATAATTGTGTCTGTCTGGACTGTATTTCACTTACTATCATGTGCATTGTAGTTACTTTTGCAAGCCAGTATATAAAAGATCTATAGGTAGAGCCTTTTTTCCAATTACTCTTGAAAACTTATTTTTTGTTTGGTTTGACGATTGCTTCAATTTGAAACCGAAAGTATGTATTTTGACTAATTCTGTGTTATCCTATTCAACTTGAACTCAATAAATAACAACTTACAAATAACAAAACATCAGTGTCATTTACTAAATCTATCCACCATTAGAACACTTATGTTTTAATTTGCAATGACACAATTTTCACTATATTCTACAAAACATTCATAATAATTTTACAACCACCCGCTTGTTTGATGTATTTTGAAATTGATCTAATCAAACCCGAGACCAATCGGCCAACATACACTGCAACTCAACAAAAATACCTGCAATTTATCATTACCCGCATTATTCTTATTTATGTTCTACACTAGCATCTATGGTTATCCGCACGCGATCTCCATACAACCGGTCCATTGTGGCGCCTGATTTATGCTGATACCTGAACATATTTCAACACTCGGTGCTCAAGTTTCAATCCTTGCAGTTTTACTCCTCTTTTGATAAGCGGTAATGCGTTTATATACATATTCGTCTGTATAATTTGAATGTAAGAGTATAAGATAACTTTCTTTGGTGGTAAAATATGCTCTTCTGTCATTCCATTATTTATTCTGCAATTATGTACAAAATCTTTGTGTGATTTTTAGCTTTTGTATTATTCTTCGCCTATGAATATCTATCGTCGGGAAATTAGTTAGTTGCACGTTAGCCGGGTTCACGCAATATACATTGTTCATATAAATAGATTTGTAAACTGACATCTTTCATTGCTAGAAAAATATTACCGAATTGACTGAAAAATGTAAGTATTTTCATTGTGGAAATTCTAGTTAATATATATGCTTTTAATACACACATTGGGATAGTATAAGGCGAATTAAACGATTTTTTTGATTCATTTTATTTTGCTAATTGTAGAGAACGTAAGCTTCATGAATTCTTAAAAAAAAAAAACATCACGAGACGAACGTTCGCGACGCATTTCAGAAACGAAAAAAATAATTATTAAAATTTCAAAGGGCGAAAAAGCTCGACCGGAGCACTCAACTCATTTATTTAGGGAGGAATCGCGAAAAAAACGCTAAGGCAAATTCTTTAATTTTCTCAAGAAAAATTCTTTCTGCTTAAATGATTTATACTTATATACGTTAAGTATTAAAAGAGGAAGAAATTAATGTGTAGTCCAAAGGGTGTTGAATTTTTAATTGCCTTTACGTGTTCAAAATGAAATGTTAGCAGAACTCTAGTAAAAGTTGGTATTAGTGACTACTGACTAGTATTAAAATTACCTTTGTAATGATGATCTCAATTGGATTAATTTTGTAATCAAAATGATATAGTACCGAGTACAAATTAATATGAAATACATTATTTTTCTAATTCCTCAATGTGTCTGAGCCATTAAATTAATCCTATGGTAACAACTCGCTATGTCTTCACTTTATCATTCCGCAAAACAGAGTTAAAAAATTGCACTAATGTGAAATTCGCCCTTTGAAATATCGCCAGTGGCGTGCGTCGGTCGAAATCCGAGCCTACAAATAGAATGAACCCAACCGTGAGCAGCGGTAGAAAATTGGAAATGTCATTTTCGCCTACTTTTTTTGCATGTGTTTGCGGGTGGCGCGCTCGGAGGCGCGATAGCATTACGCGCCCGGAGCGCCGCACCACGATTTTTACCTGCCACCTTTTGACAGAAATCGATTGTCGAAAATAACTTTGCAATTGGTAATTTTGGTATTTTCCCCTTATTCCGCCACGCTGCGGTGCGAGTTTTTAATTCGTTTATTACGTGTTAGGATTTTACTGTTGTTTATTTGTTTTGATATAGTTTGTTGGTTTGCTTACCGTTTTGAAGGGTGCACACGGATTTTTGGCCGTAGCAAATATTTGAAAATTTAAAAATGCGAAGGCCTATAAGCTGATGATGTAGAATCAGCGGAATAGTTAATTTTTAAAATAAGATCTAATGTAATATTTTCTTTTGTTTCAGGTAAGGGGTTATCTCAGATAAGCTCCGTACAATTTTCACTCGATGTCAACATTCACTACGAACCTTTGGAACTGGGTTGTAAATAAAATGGTTCAATCTAATTTAATTGACCATAAAAATAAGTAGAAACGAGTATTTTAATGAACACTGTAGCTCTACCGCGAACTTAATAATGATGTCATCATAATTTGAGTAAAGATCTATTTGTGATTCTGATATCAAAATAATCTGATTATTATCATCGCATAGATATTGATATAATCTTAAATGTTACAAATTAGTCGCAGTTAAAATTCTGATTTATTCTACAAATGAGTTCACGTTTTTGATCGACCTGTCTTATTATATGTTATATATTGGTTATATATAACATATAATATATGTTATATGTTGGTCAACTGCTTAATATTTATTCACACGAACAAAGATTTATTCGTTTAAAATCTATGGTTTTCTATTTTATCACATCACATCAAATATTTTTAAATAGTTGTTATATTATTGTTTTGAGACATAACGTTACTTTTAAATCAAGTTTTAGTAAACAGTCCTCTAAAATTAAATACTGAAGATCATACAGCTCTGTCGTTAACTTATTCATCTCTTATCGTAACTAAACAAATGAAGAGTACAATTGAAGCACTAAGTATGTATCCATCGTATCCTATTATACATATTGGCCAATTGTAAGTATTGTACAAAAACGCAAAAACATTCACACACACATTCATACCGGCGTATTATATATGTCGTACGAGGGCCAGCTCAACACATTATCAAGTTAAGTACTAAATATATATAGTATTTATGTATGACTGGATCAAAAAATACTTTTATCAGGGAATAAAAAGGTGCACGCTCTCAACTCGTCTGGCCCTCGAGCAATACCATTTCTCAAACGATAAATTCGCCCACTCGTTCACGCTTGAACCCGAAGCAATTGATCGGAGAGAGATGGCCGATGCCGGCCTGTTTCTCTAAAAATACGGCCTACGCAGGGCTGCCGGATAAAATCTCGTTTTTTCAATTAAATCTAAATCATAATTAAATCTCTCTTTGAAGTTTCATATTTGTGAAAATAACGGAAAACATAATTTGGTAAAAAAATAATTGGGGCTGGAATTAAACAATTTGTAAAATGTTCAAAATGTAGTCATTCGATCTTCTGGATGAGATAGAGGTCAGTATGGGGGTACAGCTGATAATTTATTTATTCATATTTAAAAATTTAGGATGCAACACGAATTATTCAGTTTGATTATGATTGTGATCATACAATGCGTACAATGCCTACTTGATACGTTTCATTTGATCACTACATTTACGGCATGACATCTTTTTAAAAATTAAATCTGTTATAATTTAAGTATATGCCTTTTTAAGTCACATGATTTTGAAAATAATTACTTTGATAACAGTTTTTGGTAAAACATTGTACCAAATCCATCAATAAATTTAAACTGTACCCTATTTGCAAACTTCTATCACATCTTGAATAACCATTAACCTTTATAATTTCACTGCTCTTCTAACGACCAAATACAAAAACAAAGACGCGTATCCCCGACAACCCTGTCTCATACGGTTACCGCAACAGGTTACGGTGGGAAATATTTTATTCGGCGTAATGTATCATTGTGGCTCTAGACGAGCTGAGTGAAGTCATTTGTACTCGGCTGCTTATCGATTGAGCCAGCCCACCTCTCTATATCATAGCCAGGTATTTATGTCCATGGGCTTTACGGCTTTGACTTCTGCTCCATGAGATTGTAAATAATGGATTTCGGCTTATCTTTCTTAGTTAAAAATCTTTTTAAGTCCTTCCAAAGCGATACTAAAAGGATTTTATTTTCAATTTGTACGAAGCCTGCTGTAGGTGTAAAGGAGGAGGGTAAACCAGTTTTGTACCCTGTTGTCAGTTATCAAGATTTATTCCTTTTCAGTATATAAGCTGATATTTTAAACGAAAGTTTATTAAAACCGATTTATTATAAGATTTTATCTAAACCTCTTTGGATACCATGTTTTAAGCTGTTAAAGCTGCTAAATTCACACAACGCATTTCCAGTTTACAGTCAATTCAAAAATCGTTCCTACATTTTTTTATTCTTTCCCTACCTCCATATTACGGCATCCTATTTTACTCCGATTCTATTATAAACATCACAAGCATAATATCGATAATTATAGTAGTTTCATCGATATACACTACACCACTACGTATCATACCGAAAGCACTATTCCAAATGAGATTTCGTTTCCACTTCACATCTTGCCGTGCAATATAACAAGTCATTCTGTTATTATATCGCACAAAGAACACGCGACTCTCCCAATATGTCAGATTCGGCCCACGTCACGTCACAACCCAAAGGGGTATAGTTTATTTTAATATACATTGTACGAATATGCTGGTGCGCTCTGGAGTTAGGATATTAATAAATAAGCGGATGAAATATCCTATATGTCAACATGTTCTTATCTACTATATCTCTCAGTGATTTTATAATAGCAAATAATAAGACCTATTTTCGAATAGTCGCAAGAGAAAAAACGATTACAGGTTTAAACCCAGCACTGAAACATACATAAATAAATAATCTAGTAAGTCCCAATCAAATCAAATAAGTCCTACCCTCAGGCACGGGTCTCCTCTACAATCAAAGGTTCGAAGGTAACAAATGAGACTTAGTCCTAAGTGACTTACATATGTTTATGTAATCCACAACTATTAATTACTGGTCTAAGTTTATTTTATTAAAAACATTTAATTTCTTATAACTTAGTTGCATAAGTTAGAGCGCTTTTACATTAAAGGTAATTGAATTTCTATTGGCGAATGATAAGAGGCATCTGTGTTGGCTCATAAACACTCGGAGTTTGCAGTGTACTGTGTCGTAGTAAACTCACATAAAACGTATTTTCCAGTAACGTTTCATGCATCAGATTTACAAATAGGCTGCTGTTTTCCTCTCACGAACCGTCAGAGTCAACCTTCAACCAAAAAATTCAGTGCACAAAGAGAATGTGTTTACGAAGTTTCACAAAAGGTTGCCGCAAACCTGTGAGCACTACAAAAAAAAACAACAAGCGCTGTTAAACATTTTTGTGTAAAATCGTTTTCTCTCGAGCATTTTGAAATTAAAATTGACGCCGACGTCCAATGACTTAATGGTGTTTCAGTGTTTGCACTTCTGTTACCGCTTTCACTTTTAATCTAAAGCCGCAGATTAACTCTCCGTAATAAACCTAGATGGTTAATATTTATTCTTAATTTAATTCGTATTTTCAGTCGTTACATTTTCACTTTGACTTATTCGGACAGTAATATATTATGCTTTTTATTATTTTCTTTAATGGTTGATAATTATATTATGTATTACGTTTGATTATTTTGTATCCTATTTTTGTCAGAATAAATAGACTTTTAAAAACATTTTTATAAAAAACGTGCTCAAGTTATTTTAAATTCCTAGTTAGTGCAACCTATTCTTTAATAAAATATTATATTTTCGATCACGAAACCTTAAGTTACGGGCATTAAAATAAACAAAGATCACGAATAAAAACATTTATCCACAATCAATAGCAATTCATTATTAATTTATCATTCTGAGGAACACAATCTTCGATGCAACAGATGTTCGAACAATCTTCTAAAGAAATAAAACTAATTGATTCTATAAGCCCTCTTGACATCATTGTTTTCTATCAAAAACAATACATGGGTAAAGAAAAGAAAACTTTATACGTTACCGATTAAGTATTTTACCACCACCGCAACCACTCCGGAGGACTTTCTCTTATGTCCATTCATTACCAGCATCTGAAGGTTTTACTCCTAAAATTCTGGGATAGGATATTCATATGCTAAGCTGACACTTAACATATTTAGTCCCTTCCATTTTTCTAGGGGATTGTGATTTGTGAATTCAAACATAAACCATATATTTTCGCCAATATCTTTCTTTGGTCTCTGTTTTCTCGAATCCATCATTATTCATACTCTTAGTTGTTCAACCTCGTGTTATTCTTATTCAAAATTGACGCAAAACTAATCAGAGGCGTTATCAATATAATTCAATTTTAAAATAACCTTCGTTTTCACGTTAGAGAGAATGAAATTAAAAAAAAGTCGGCGCTCGCAGCCAATTGGATTTGTGGCAGACGATTACATTAACAACTAGCGAAGTACGTTCCGTTGAGGTTCTTAACCGGCTTAAAACGGGCTCTCACATTTACGAATGGCTATTTTACAACCAAGCTGCTTAGTGATATAAAAGTTTTAGGCTTGTTGTTTTAGGAGACCCACATGATGAAATATTTGGCCTAGTTTCACTTTCATACTATAGGCGAGACTAGTCGTAGCGTAGATCTAAAACTAAGAAAACTCATTTATAAGTATAATGTTCAATGGGGTATTAAATATACCATGAATTATGTTTTTGTGTAAGCACAACTTAATTAGTAGGCATATATTTTGTTTACTATTAATAATATTCCTCGTGATAAGGTAAATGTAGATAAAATTGTGAAATATACTACTTCTATCATTTATTATTGTTATGCCCTTAACAAAAAGAGGAAAAATATGCTAGTCCTGGAATCATAATAAAGAAATGGAACGCTAGAGCAAACGTTTACACTTGATCCGCTGAGTCTAGATAGCTCTTTGGGGTATAACTTTACGCTGTGTTAATAAGGTATTATAGTATCTCCACGGCAAGTACAATACGTCGCAGCTTGTACTGGCGCTGTGCAGTGGACTTAATAGCATTCAGCGGTTTGTAACGCGCCTCGAAACGACCAAGCATGAGGTGCAAAATTAGTTAAGGGTTGAAACTTGGCTATACCAAACCCGCTCTGTTTACCGGATTTTGTATGACACTTCAGTTTTATGATCCGTAACGGAGCATTTGATTTTGCTGTGGCTGATTATATTTTGTGTGAGTGGATTGCCCCTAATTTTTGCTTTATGTTGAGTTACTTAAAATAAATACTACTATGTCTCTGATGATGGCCTCCTTGGCGCAGTAGTTAAGACGCCGACTGTGAAACGAGAGGCTGCGGGTTCGATCCCACACCGAGACAAACGTTTGTGTGAGCCACAAGTGCTTGTTTCGGGTCTGGGTGTTTGTGAGACCGAAAGTCTCTCGTAGTTCCTGATACCCAAGACACAAGACTAAATCTTAGTGTGGGGTCAGGAATATGTATGTGACTTGGATGTATTTATGATTAATTATTGATGATAAGCGAAGTGTAGTCTAAATGGAGTGGTCGTTGTTGAGAGATGTTCATCTCTCAGTGTTCGACATAACTATGCCAGCCTGCTTAACTAGAAATAAACAGGGGGAACCCGAAGCGCCATACATTGGCATGGGTCTCAGTGAATGGTTTCTCACCATCGTGTTCAGTGTTCGATATACGGGAGGATAAAATATTCTACCGCTAATTATAGCCCCTTGTTTTTCCGGTAATCTCACTTACCAAATGAAATGCAAAAAATTATTACTTCGCGTCGGTTTTTGCAGACCTATTGGTACAGTAGTTTAAAGCTCCGTTTACACGGGGCCAGTTGCGGTGAGAATCGTATGCCATTATCGCATGACTTAACCGCTATAAGATTATCGTGTTCTGACAATGTTTACTCGATGCAACTTTTCTATATCGTATCTTCAAGGTGAGAAACTCTCCCCGCGTAAATAGGTCTTGATGTCCAGGTTAGGGCGTTGATGTCCATGAACGCTCTAGCCGTTCGATTAAGGTAGTTGCTTCATTTTGTATCTGAATCTGTATCAGCCCTTGTACGTCCCACTGTAGAGCACGGACCTCTTCTACAATCGCGAGTACAATTGAAATGGGTTAAACCATATAGTCCATCACTCTGGGGCCTAGTGCAGTTTAGCGGACTTTCATATCATAGAAATGATTAAAATCGCTATAGCGTTTCTCTCACCATTATAGTGCGTGGTGGTTGACTATCAACACGCAGTAGCTTCATTAATTGCTTCTTATTGTTCAGGCAGCTGCTATCAGTACGCAAGATCCAACACACGTGAGACGGTTCGCAGTAATGAAGGCGAACGTAGTTAGTGGCTCTGCCCGGCGGAACAATTGCATCTGAGACGTTGTCACGGCTGGCTGTGTGTTAAACACGACGCGCAGTGTACACTACACGCTTGATTGTCCCCAAATTGTATACTATATTCCCAAATTTCCGATAATTATGTTTAGTTACAATGTATTTTGTGTGTATATATGTGTATAATATTACTAGGTGTGTAGTACCAGTCATCAACTGTAATTGTCAATTGCGTATCTCAATCCCACGTACCTAAATCATATGCTTTTGAAAATATTACTTGTAGAATGAAACCGCGCGACGGTCAACTAAATATTCAACTAAAACTTTATTATTTTTCGTCTTTTGTGAAAAATAATTATTAAAATGGAGTTTCAAACATAAATTTTGATGGATCATTAAGGTGGCTACTATTAATCTTTGGGGAATGATAAATATTTTCGTATAAATTATTCCTAAGCAGGTATTATCGTAGTAAATGTTTGAGTAGTTCGGTATATCTACACAAAAATTTATTAAATGTCAAGTCATAATAATAAATAATTACACCCAACAGTTGCATGCGGAGTCCCGACCCCACATTAAGATAAATGAAGTCTTGTGTGGGTATCAGACACTACTAGAGGCTTTCCGGTCTCACAAACACCCAGACCCGAAATACAAAATAGAGTCACTAAAAATAGTGGTTTGTTTTCATTCAACAGCAAAAGTACTTTAGTAGTCGACAAGCGCATTACAATATAGCCTGGATGAAACCCCACTATTGTCATGGGCATCAGAAACTGTGTTATACTTCATCCATACAATACTTACACATTGAAGATTTAATTACATACATACGAGTACATAAACATCACCTTAATCCCACAAGAAGAAGGCAGAAATCGCCTTGTATATTCCCTCACACGATGTGATAGGGGGCGAGCCTATCGCCATATCGGCCACAAATTTTATTCACCACGATAAAAATCTGCTACAGGTTCGGCCACACAATCTCTTGTTTCCATTCTGTTCACCAACGTCGTATGTATTATATTATTATTGATTAAAATGTCGCATACAAAACCTTCATTCACCCAGGTTCATATTTTACTGATATCCTTCTTACTCGCATCTTTTCATGAAAATCTCGTCACCGCGTGCTTTTTATTACAATCAGACATAATTCTATTGCGGAGAGTGCGTATATAAAAAGGTTATTACCAAAATTACAACGTCATGTGACACCGGAGAAAAATCCTCGCCAATTCTGACGTTCCAGAGAAATATGATGTAATGTAAGCTTCATAACAATAAAAAAAACGGTTTTTACACCGGCGCGGCGCGGCGCGGCGCGGCGTGCAACCGTCTGATTCGCTCTTCCTTTATTTTCCGACGTTTCGGCTTTACTGTCACGACTATTTTATTTCAAGCTATGCCGGCTTTTTTGTTTTTTTTTTTTCCAAAAGTACACCTCCAACCGTAAAATAATGTTCTGTATAAACATTTTAGGGGCTTATAAAAATCGTGTTGTCATTATGACTGGTTTGGGCCTTTTATGACCAGAGTAGCCATTGGCTATATGAAAAGGTACCTAAGGGCTTGTGTTATATTAGATATTTGTTACACTTCCAGACATTGATTTGCAATCTATCCTATCGCGCCATTGAAAGTGAAAGTTTTATTGGCTTAAAAATCTATCAAGCGGCATTAGATCGCACAGCAGGTGTTTGTAATTTAAATCGAAACCTTTCTCCAAAATTCAATAGTAAAATTTTGTAACGCCACTTTCACAAATGTGGGGGAAAAGTCTTGATAGAAATAGAGTATTTGATCAAAAAGTCTGAAGGTGTCAAAAATTTAAGATTACCAATCACCATCAAGAATGTTATCGAAAACCTAAATATGAATTATGAAAAGTTGGCCATAAAAGACGTTGGAGGTCGAAGGTTTCTGTATTGTAGTCAATGTCTGTGCAGGTATATAACATGAACAGCAAAACCAGTGCAAATCACGTCATCCTGACCGAAGCATCGAGCAAACTAATTTTGCCAAAGTGCTAATTCACAAGAAATCTACCGAGTGATAAGAATTTAGTAGGACAAAATAAACGCGGAACATTCACCTTACACGACAAATGCGTCCATAACTCTAAAACGTTTGTGGTCTTTTCATTGCGGCCGTAAAGCGTGTCGCGTAAACTGCAAGGCATAAAGCCTATACGAGGCCTTCGGCTGGCCGACACGAACAACTCGCAGATTGATTGTGAATTACACCGACTTGCCGGGATTGGACAATTTGGGATGAATCCGCAGCATTGATTTATTTCATGGTTTAGTTGTTTTCTTTCTTGCTTATTATTCAAGCTTCTTCGGAAGAAGGAAAATAAATTAATAATAGACGTACAGCAAGGTGGATGGACGACTTGGGTACGGTTGCAGGAAGTCGGTGGATGCCGACGCTTCCAACATGTTGATTTGGAGATCCTTGGGGGGCTATTTTTGGCAGTGAAATTCTTGTACCTGAAATGGAAGAAAGAAATACAAAAGACTTTCAGGTTTCTTACACAAGTAGTTAAAGTGTCTCCGATGATGAATGAAATGCTGTCCCGATGGTTCTGAGTGGCAAATTATCGATTCTTATTGGTATACACGATTATATCGACTTGGTTGGAACTAGTATTCTTCTGGTGATCCTGGAACTTGATACACTTACGTGGGTTACTTTTTAGCAGTACTTTGTAACATCGTGGTTTAATAATTTCATCATAATCATCTTCATCTTCAGCTACAAGAAGTTTCCTAATTAACCTATGTTCAGTAATGGACTTTATGTCTTTGAATTCAATACCGCAAGAATTTTCACAGAAACTTCTCGAAAGCGGTTTATAGTCGTCCTTATGCCTTGAAAGTATACGCACGATTTATTCACAAAATTATGACTACAATTCAAGTTACAAGACAACACTCAAAGAATCAATCCTGAACTGACAATATAAATTCGCGTCTCGAACATCACCCTTAGAGCCGAATCCAGTCTGAATCAATTTCAAAATGAGTTATTGGCTCGTAATTTCGCGTATTCAAAGAGAACGTAAAGTTTGTCGGGGGCACTGATTGCGATATAAAAGATCGAGAGCGGAGGGACTGTATCTTTGGAACTTTTAAGATCCACCTTTAAAGCCTTAAAATTTAGGTGATGTTTGGTACGGAATTTGTTACAGGATATTTTTTTTATTTTTTGACTTTGTTTTAAATGTGTATAAAACCGGTAAATCGAGGTTTTTTTTAACAAAAACGTTACAATATGACTACTTCATATTGAATTTCTTTAAAACGATGGATCTTGAATAAAATGTTTGTTTACTCGCATATTATTAATGTTTTACTATGTATGTTTTTCTGTCTCTATTAATTTCATAATTAAGATGCACTTAAAAATCAGTTGTGTTTTTTATTTGTGCTTTTCTTCTAATTTTAATTCATGTAATCCTTGTTATTTTGATGCTTACTATTAAATTCCGTCATTGAAATAGTTTTCAAAATACAATTAACATCGAGAAAATAGCCAGTTATAAGATTAAAAGCCAAACCGTTCTACTTATCATGTGACATAAAGACAAATAGAAAAGCAACCATAAAATAGCTCTATATTATATTTTAAAATCAAGGTTTATCTCTTTTATAAGTTTTACTCCAACAATAACATTAAAAAAGGAGTACGTTTTGAATATTTTAGCATGTCAGGTTCGGTTGCTGAACCGGAAACGCTCGACGTAAAACTGTACGTACGTCCGGGACGGCGCGACCGTGTCACGTTCTGTTTCAAACAATTAAATCTTGCATGGGAAACGCAGACCTGCGCTCTATTCGCGTCATTTTTGTAGGATTGCACTGGTTTCTGTCTTGTTATACAATAGGTATTTGAATTAGTTTTTATTTTAAGAAAAGTTTTGTGGATGGACGTCCTGCTGAAAACTGCAGAAAATAACAAGATGTCCGCCGCTACCAACAAGTCACTGTGGAAATGAAATGCAGGTTTCCTCGCGATTTTTTTACTCACCGTTTAAGTGCTTGGTGATTGACTATCAATACACACGTAACTCCGAAAAGGTTGTGGTGTACCCTGGGACACTGGCTTTTTACGTGAATGACACAAACGTTTACCTTATTGCGAGGATAGAATCAGCGCTCCATCTTTTCACATTCAGCTTCCTAACCAACTCACCACGGATGTTTGAATAGATTATTTAGAAATATAAGACTATTCACAAACAGTAAGTAGCGACTTGGCAACTTTATTTATATGCATATGTATGTATAGCTTCTGCCCGCGAACTTCGTCTGCGTGATTAACTTTACTTGAAATTTCCCATCACTTCCCGTTATACCCCACCCCGTCCCGTTTCATTCTTACCCAAGGCATGTAATCCAGTCCCATCCTACACCTTTACGTTTAAAAAAGTAACCAATAAATCGGAATTCCTTCCTCATTCCAAAGGAATACTCCATTTTTCGGGATAAAAAGTAGCCTAAGTGTTAATCCAGGGTGCCAGCTACCTCCATACTCAATCAATAGAATCTTTAAGCCATTTCTGCTTCCATCGCGTAAAACAGCACATACAGACAGACAAGAATTCTAAAACTCATTGTTTCGATTTGTATTACATTAATATAGTATACCATATCAGTTTTTCTCATTTATCTTCCATGTAAAGACATCGATTGGTTATAAGTTTATTATATATGTGTATATAGAACATTTAGAAGATGTCCTATAGCGGACTTCACATACTGTAACGGTGGAGGAAAACATCCTGAGAAAATGTGCGTGCTCAGCACTGAGCGAATATGGGTTGATACAGTACAGAACAGTCCATTATATTCTATAAGTTGGGGCATGAACATCAGTTTATAAAACAATTAATAAAAAAACTACTCTCTCAAAAATAGGCACCCGAGATGTTAATTTGTGGTACATTTCATTAAAAAAATTGATTAAACAGTAGACTTGAGTTTCAAAGTTATCTCGCAATCAAGTCAGCGCCACTGGCGAATAAAAAAATATCAAAGAAGTTTTTAACTTCTAATTAAGTTGTGCTTAATGTTGGACTAACTTGAGGCCGGCAAACAATGAAAGTCGACGACTGGCAACTGACGCTTACTTTTAACTTGTTCACCACGGAACATGGATAGTAAATTGTTATTACTGATGAACAAATCACTATGTATGTTCAATGTGAATGCTGTGAACTACTGTTTAGTCTTCTTTTAACGACAGCAAGTTTAGGTGACCAGTGAGATTCTGGGTTTGAACCTCTACTGAGATATCCAGTTTCTTATAATTACTCGTAATTAAAAAAACTGATATCAAACTACAGAGCTAGACATAACATTATAAATCAAAATAATTCAACAGAGAACAAGAAAGTATCAAGTTCTAATTACGTTACAAAGAAAGACTTTTATGTAATATCATAATTTATTACCAACAAAATTAAATATGAACGAATCATAATACTATCAATTTCTAACAATATCATACAGTATACCTACATATTATAGGTATATAAATGTGCACTAATCGTAAATACCTAACTATAAATACTACCGCACTTCAATTTTCCTTTGCCCGTGGAAAAATCACGCTGCCAATCTGTCAGTTGAGCCAGGGTGGGGTGCCATTAGCACTCGGAGGCTGGGGTCATTAGCAGCCGACCCCCAGGCGCGATTGCATATCACGCTGACCGGCCCCGCACATGCCCTCCGCTATATTGCGGCAATTACATCCCGAATTGCACCCTTCTCTCGCAAAATCACTGAATTGATTTTAATAATTGATATTGGAGTTTGAATCTGAAATTAACATTTGATCGTTGTGTAAAGATTTAAATGAATTACAAGTTATTTGTTCCTGTTTCGATCAGGCTCACATTATTGAGTCAATTATAATTTTGGTCAGATTGCAATACACTCAGCACAGTGCACGTAGACAGGTCTTGATCGTTCCAATATAAAGATAATACAAAAGAATTGGTCATAGGATATTTGTGTAGGGTTTCTTCGCCTGTTTTCGGCTATTTTGGGCAATGTGTGGGTGCGATACGACTTTGTTCAAAGAGAGCTCAGTCACGGATCATTGACAATTTGTTTTGGGATACCAAAGATAATGTAGTTTTGATATGTGAAACCGAGGTATTTGTAAATATAATTGAAACATTATAAAAATAAAATATATTATGTCAAAATAGCGATTTAGCCTTTTTGGGCCACCAACTTCAGCTTTCGGCTTTAAGTTTATCTGGTTTTCGGCCACTACAGTAAAATTACGAAAATAATCTAGCATAATAATCTGTAATTGAAATTTGGGTAGCCGGTAAATTTGCTAATCTACCCTACATCAAAATACCATGGGTCATGTGACCCATGTACATTAATGTGTCGTATTTTGGGATCATCATCATTCGTGTATCAGAATTCAATCACCCTGGTATACTTAGTCGCTCGATGAGAGACAGTTTTCTCGCGTCTGTGGAGACTCCATCTGCACTACCTTACCAGAAATTGCTTTGTTATTATTTTACTTTTTGCTGTGAATCTCCATTCAATAAATATATTAGGCATAGGCAAGGCATACCCGTCTCGCCAGACGAGTATGCCATTTGCCTGATGTTAAGCGATAGGACCGCTCATGAATAATAGCAAAACCAAACGACAGTATGAAATACAAAGCAATGGCATTCCACTGCGCTCGCCATCCTGAGACATAAGATGTTAAGTCTCAATAATACTAGTAGTTACTCTGGCTACAATGTATTTCAAAACAGAACACAACAGTGCATTTACACTGCTGTTTGTTTAAGAGTCTTGTAAGGACGGATATGCATCCGTCCTGTCCTTACAAGACATCATCAGCATAAGCTGATGATTTATGCCACTGTTAGGTGTATTTATTTCTTATTTGCCAATAATATTGTGTATATTCGTATCCTACAGCGCATCGAACCTCACATTATGTGATGGAGCTTGGACCTAAATCAATCATGCTAGGTCAATGCAAGTTAGTCGACGTAACTCGATGGACCGCACGAAATACGACTGAGGTCGTTGATGTAATATCATTTTGGTTTATATAAGTGTGACTCTGGCACTTAAACCTATTTATGCTGTAATCAACATTGACCAGCAAGCTAAATAAAATAAATAAACCCAACAGTCACATACATAGTCCTAACCCCACAATAAGATCAAGTCTGGTGTCGTGGGTATCAGAAACTACTACAGAGTTTTCGGTCTCACAAACACCCAGACCCGAAACAAATACCTGCGGATTACACAAATATTCTCGGTGCGGGGATCGAACCCGCGGCCCTTCGCTTCACAGCCGGCGTCTGACCAACTGCGCCACGGAGGATGTCATTAGCTTAATCATACGTATCTATTTCGATCACAGAAGTTCCTGACACGAATTAGATTGTGTATTCAGGAACATGAGAGGTAAGAAGAAATGAAAGAAACAGTTGCGTAGAACAGTGTCATTGTGTCGACTTGCGATATCTTGTTTCCCCAGTCGATATCTATCTGGGCTGCAATTTACTCAACAATCAGGAGTGGTATTATTGCCGTGACAGTATAAAATAATAGTGTGTAAGATATAATGTTACGATATAAGAAATCATTTTATTATCTTAAAAAAAAATCCGAACTGAATAACTTAGATTATCATTTTTTTATTATCAGTTTTTGTACAAACAAATCTGTTTTTTATTTAAAAAAAGATATACAAAAGAACACGTTACAGCAAATATTAAAATTCGCCAAACTGTAGGTACACACTGTTTGTTGGCGAAAGAGTTTTGTTACTCAATAATAATATTGTACTAGGAGCTCTCTAGGAGCTACTCCCTTCAAAAAACAATTTTATTAAAACGCAGGAAGTATATATACAATAATAAGAGTCTTTAACTGTACAAAGAGAGGTCTTAGCAAACATAATCACACAAAGTGAAGAAAATCGTATTTCCAAGCTTCCCCACGGCAAATCTTCGGAAGTAGGTACTTAGATATATAATTTCCTGTGAAGTTGTTTCCAATAATTCCAATGTATTGACGCTCGTAGCAACATCTTGCATGGTAATATTGTGTTGTCTTCTTTTTGGTAAATAGTATCGTCTTACTTACCTAGCCGAAAAGATAAAATCCGATCCGATAGATTAAGAATTTCGTAAATAATGTAGGGACACACGCATACACAGATTTGTAGTGGACTCCAGCTGTATCAGTTAAATTATTGTTCTTGTATATTCATGAATATCCTGTATCGCCGATTTAAGGTGTATGTTAAAGGAGGAATCTGACAATAAAATTTCGACTCCCAGAGTGTGCAATCGTGTTAATAAAGTTCTAAAATTATTTGACAAGTATTTGTTACGAGATGGGATTACCGCACAAAACTCAGGTCCCGCTTTCATACAATATTGAGTCCTTTAACAGAAAAAGGTCAAAAGAATCTTTACCTTTACGTACACTGCAATATTGCATCAACATAAAATAAAGCCTACGTAACTTAACCTCATTTTTATTCATTATATGCATTGCTATAGTTTCTCGTGTAATTGATATTTAATAAAAAAATACACAAATAAAAACCATACGATACGAACGTTTGTATGTTTTCCTCCACCGGAACAAATTGAAAAGCGGCCATTTTCCAGAAGGGACCGGAAAGTAAGTTACCGAATTACGTAGCTGGGTTCCGGAGACGTCTCGGCCCCGGCTAGATAAATAGATAGTACTGTAATTTTTGGCCTTACTCCACTCTTTTATTGCAGCTACTTTGGTCGTGTGTATAAAATATTTCTTGCGCGACCGTATGTCGAGTAGTTTGTGATAGTTTTCCGTGAATGTAATGTTGTGAAAATCTATAAATTGGAGTCCTGTACCGGGTTCTTAGCAATTTATTTTTTATATATATTTCTGAATAATTAATATGCCACCATATATTCAATGAATATTTTATTGTTTATTCTTAGTTACCTACCAATCTTTCTTCAAGGAGAAGAAAGGAACTATCCCTCCCAAAAAAGCCAAGAAATTACAGGCAAGTTTAAAGGATTTATCTTATCGATTATAAGTTATGTCATTATATGCAGGTATTGAAAAATGTAATGAAACACTTAAATTTATAGGCCTACGTTAGAGCGGATGCCCAGCGCGTTTGTAGCATTGGGCGTGCGTTGGCCAATCACCCAACTAGCAGTCGTGCTTATTGGAGTTTGGCCAGGGCCGTCCAGTCTAACTTGTGCCGTCCTACATTGCCACCACTGAAGTACCCGGAAGGATCACTGGCTCATAAGCCGCAAGAGAAAGCCACTTTACTGGCAAATCTTTTTGCGGCTAATTCCCGCCTCGAGGACCGTGGTTCCCAGACGCCGCCCACGCTGCCTGATTGCGATTTCTCAATGGCTGATATTCGCATCAGGCAGTGTGATGTGCGGCGTGAGCTACGATCCCTCGATTTCCGGAAAGCCGGATGGAATACCGGCGGTGGTTTTAAGGGCTTGTGCAGCGGAGCTGTCTCCTGCACTGACACGCCTCTACCGAGCGTCTTATCGCATAGGTGTTGTGCCGGAATCTTGGAGGGAGGCCAATGTGCAACCGATCCCCAAAAAGGGTGATAGGTCAGACCCTACCAATTATCGCCCTATCGCTATCACCTCAGTGATGTGCAAAGTCATGGAGCGGATCATAAACGCTCAATTGGTCCGCTACCTGGAGGATCACTCGTTGATCAGTGACAGACAATACGGTTTCCGTCACAACCGATCAACGGGTGATCTTCTAGCGTTTGTCCTGCATCGCTTGGGTGAAGCGATTGACCGGCGTGGCGAGGCTCTTGCTGTGAGCCTCGACATAGCCAAGGCGTTTAATAGGGTCTGGCACCGTGGTCTTCTCTCCAAGCTTCCGGCATACGGTCTGCCCGGCAACTTGTATTCCTGGATTTCTGGCTTTCTGCATGGGCGAAGAATGCGTGTTGTCGTTGACGGACACGCTTCGGCGCTCATGTCGGTAAATGCCGGAGTTCCACAGGGCTCGGTACTGTCGCCCACCCTGTTTATTCTGCATATCAATGATATGTTGTCGCTCGGCAACATTCATTGCTATGCAGATGACAGCACGGTTCATGGGCGATACAGCTATGGGCCCCCAGGTTGCCGTGACGGCACTGTGAGCGGGCGCGAAGATCTTGTCATTGAGCTCAACCGGTCCTTGGATCTCATTTCTACATGGGGTTCCAGGAATATGGTTGAGTTCAATGCCAGGAAAACCCAGGTGAGTGCGTTCACGTGCAAAAAATCCCCGTTCTCTCCCCTCCCCAATCTTCAGGGTATTCCCCTCTCAATGCGGAATGACCTGAGTATCCTTGGTGTGGATATCCGCTGTGATCTAAATCCAAGGAATCACATCGAGGGCGTAATATCTGCCACATCGCGCAGGGTCGGAATCCTGAACAAGGTGCGTCGGTTTTTCACGCCCGGTCAACTATACCGCTTGTATAAAGCGCAGGTTCGGCCGGGTATGGAATACTGTTCGCACCTCTGGGATGGATCCGCCCAGTACTTACTCGATGCCTTGGATGGATTGCAGCGGCGGGCCATCCGCATTGTAAATGATGCAGACGTTACGAGCAACTTAGAGTCGCTACAGTTGCGGAGGGATGTAGCCTCTCTAAGCGTGTTCTACCGTCTGTATCACGGTGAATGCTCTGAGAAATTGTTTAGTTTGATCCCCTCCTCTCCTTCCCTTAACAGAACCACGCGTGCTCGCTTGCGAAGCCACAGCTTGACGGTTCAAACCATCTCGGCGCGAACAAAAAAGTTCGCAAATTCTTTTTTGTGCCGCATTGTGAAGCTGTGGAATTGTTTGCCGTCACACGTGTTCGCTCCTTCCTATAATCCTGGGTCCTTTCGCCGTAGTGTGAAGAAGCATCTCAGCAGGCCGGCATAATTGTGTCGAATGGCATGGGACCGCCGTCTGATGCCATTCGATATTCTGTCTGGACGGCATTTGCGCTTAACATCAGGTGCAGTGCAGTCATCATGCCGTGCCAGAATAAAAAAATAAAAAAAACTGGGTCATCAAACGGGCCAAATGAGAAGCATAAGTGTCTGAAGAAGCCTAAAGAGCTTAGTACGTTAAAGTGGATGAGTAATTTTGTATTGTGTTGGTTGATGCTCTATTAAATTACTTGAAAGATATTTATAGACCAAAAAAATTAAAAAGAGCCAATTTAATAATTTCAAATTAGAAAAATATCTAAAATCTCGAAAAAAAAACAGCGACAAATTTCGAAATTCAAAGTTAACATCCAACCGAGGTGTAGTGTTAGAAATAAGATTTAACATTTAAAATATAGCGTGGACTTGGCATCACATCCACGCGCATCCACGCCGGAAACTACCTGCAGCGTTCCTTTGATATAAAGGAAATCGCGTTTCCACACACTAACAGATACAAACGCACGATTATTCGGGCCCCAAACATAATATATAACAACCTCATATTATCTCTGCGTTACCCTAGGCTCGGCTGGTAGAGAATGCCACAGACATTAAGTCCACCTATACATCATTTGTATAAAGAGTAAATAACTAAATAAATAATAATATCGTGACGCAGATTACGTATCACATTTGAATAGTGGGATTTTTTAAAATTGTTATTTGCCTTTTTTTATTTTTTTGCAAATCAAAATTGTTTTTTCATTCTAATTCCATTTTTTAAAATAAAAAAAATTAAAAAAAAAGATATCTGTATAGCAATAGCACCGTCAATAATTTAATTTATAAATGTATTGTGCTACAGACTCTTTATAAAATAATATTTCTATTTCGCACAACTTGAAAATGACTTACTGTCTTAAACATGCCAGAAAATTACACGTAAAATTTTGAAACATATTCCTTTAAAATCAAGTTATTATTGGCCGCATACAAAAACCTAAAACACAACATTTTCTCTGGAAACACGTCACAACTTCCAAAACCCAACCGTAAAATAACCTTGCACAATAAAAAACTTCAATATGCGAACTAAACAATTTACTTAATTCGTTTTCAAAAATGCACATGCGGCGTCGTCCGGCGGTATTCTCTGGGCGGGCTCCAAGTAGGGGAAAATATTCTTAAAAGGCCAGCCCATAAGGGGCTTCGCATCACGCGATTGTTACTTATGCATTAAGCCGGCCCCGGCAAGCGATCCCAGAGTCCCCGATGGCGCGTCTCATGATTTCATTTTGCCACTAGCTGCCTGCCTTTCGTCGAAAATAAGTTTTTGCTATCAATCTTTTACGTGGGGTTCGGATGCAATTATTTTTCCCGGCTTGTATGTACATTATAATTAGTAATGAACAATGTTTATGTATTTTTTATTAAATATAACGCGGGTGGATAAATATTTCGTACAGTACATTCACTTAAATTTTCAATTTTTTCAATAATTTATTTGGGAATACTTAAATAATATCCCAATAGCGATTACGCGTACTCGACCCATCATAAATGTAAAAGCTCAATACATAGTTCCACATTTTTATAAATGATGCATCGATTATATCAGAAATAAGTATTACCAATTTAAGATTTTTAAAAATGTTTGTTATACGGACGGTCACTGATAAATTAATTTCTACAATACAGAGACGATTTAAATGTTACCAATTATTGCTTACCAACAAAATTCAAGATTTAGAGAAAAGAAACCAAGATCAAGTAATTTCGTCCATAAAAACTAATTCGATATTTAAATACTCGTTCCCCAAGCGGCAAATAGCATAATCGTATAAACACACTTTTTACGTGATCAAAATCAAAACACAGAAACATAGACTCGCATATTCTTTAAGCCGGCATCAATCTAGGGATGACAGAGAGCGACGGCGGTGACGTCACGCGGTAACCATATGACGCCCTATTATAAATCTCATTGGAGATACGTGCCATCCATCACGCGGAGGAAATGAACAGTCGCGCAGCGCCGCGAACACCGTTCCATACTTACTTCGGCGACATTATTTACATTTTAAACGTGTGGCGTGGACATTAGTTTGTACGCAAATTAATTATTGCGAAAAAATGGTGGTGAGTTTTTGTATTTTCATGACCATACAAGCCTAAACTAAATTACAAAGATGTTAGTTTTGCCGCAAGGTCAAGTTGTGGAATTGTTACCCATCTTTCGTCTAATACTAGATCTTTTGAGCGAGGCCTCATGAAAGTATCGAATAGGCATATTCATTGTTGACCATAACATTATTACTGAACGGAATTGCTCTTACCATTAAATAAAATGCAATCAACAAACACACATATTCAAATGTAAAGCAATCACAGATACCTTGGTAATACAATAAAGCGGGCCATGCAAGTGTATCGAATTTCATCTTTGAATTTCGAATTTTGGCTTTGTATTTGTACATTATATCAAGCATATAGGAGAGATAACATATCTGTTAACACTGAGCGAATGGTATTTCACTTTCCATGGACTCCAATGACCTTGTTCGACATCTGCCATATTGGTTATGAAACCAACTGTGAATACACGTGTGATTGGTGTATTTATATATTATAATTTCTTAAGCATGACAGTATTTAAAAAAACAATAATAATATTAGTAAGAAAACATTATGTTTGTGAAGTATCAAAGTGACGATATTGCACAGCAAGAGGGAAATTAATGTCAGTACAGTCAGCGGTTTGCATTTAATTAATTAAGAGGTGACTAGGAGGAAATACGGGGGGAGGTTGGGAAGGAGAGGGGGGGGGGTGAAGCGCAACAGTGTTTACGCACCGAAACACTTCTGACTAACGCAGACATTCGTTCGCTTAGCATTGAGCTCGACATGTTTCAATTTTTGATAATATAGGTATGTGTAGTTTTCATTGTACAGTAAAAATGAGTTAAGTAACTGTAGACTTTTATATAGGTTCTCTAATTAATTTGAATTTTGAATTCAGCCTATTGACTCTGTGCTATGGACGAATCCATCAATTGTACAGTATTTACAACATAGAATTATAATTACCAATACAACATTTCGTAAACACTTTGAACTCTATACATTTATCGTTATGGACATATTACCCACATATTAATAAAACGGAGTATAAAATTACCAAGAAAAATCCATCACAGTAATTTATTTCCTCCGAAAACTGTGATGCAGTGGAAATCATGATTTTAAAAGGTTAAGTGAATTTAAGCTGCGGTCAGAGTATGCGATAAATTTTACCGTAAAGTAAACCGGTTAGCGAGGGATCAAATCCAATAACATCAGCTGCACCGCAGGGAAAACTGGCTCACTCATTAAGTTCATTTTTACAGGAAATTCACACTCAAATTCACGTGCGTCAAATTTTTAGCGGGTCCTCGTAAATGCATTACTTCCGATTCAGCGACCATTTGGCTCAGTTTGATAATTTCGAAATAAGCAGACCACGAACATTACAGTCAATTTTGCAAAGCCCTGCAGCAGGCAGCCCTACTATACTTGCATAGGTATAGTTTTTTGTGAAAAAGTCCAATCCAAGTCGGTTGCCCACTGCTAAAATCTCTCTCGAAATGAATATAACACAGCATAAAGACAATATTTTATCCACCACTAATAGCTCTCCACTATCCGTAACATCTCCGAGTCAACTCAAGCTTAACTCCATTAGGAAAATTAATGTTTTGAATTACAGGCGTCGGAACGGACCGGCCGCGGAGCGTGCTCCGTTAAAAATGATCTAATGACATGAGACAATTACGACCGACTCCGCGATAAATTGATACAGCTGGGTTTATATTACTTTAAAATAAATAATCTTTTATTATCATTAGTATATATAATCAGGAGGGTTCACGTGATTTCATTTATACAACTCACGTATTAGGCTTTGTCGATGCTTTAATGGACTGGTTTTGTACTGGCACGGAAAAGTAACTAAATCGCACCATATACAATTTCTGTTGAGAGGGTATTTTTATTACAAATTTTTGTACATATGGTGCATAACAAGTCATAACGTAATGGGAGATGTTCTTCTCTCGTCGGTCGATACATTTATGCTGGCCTTATTGTATTCGGATATACACAGCACAGACAAACTCAGGTAGGTCAGTATGACGTGTCTTTAACCACTACGTACGGTGGCCACTATAGGGCGGAAACGAACATCCTACCACCAGCAAATTTTGCCTCCAGCAATCACACCCACCAAACAAAACACGATATTAATTCATGTTGGTTTTCTGTGAGACAGTAGCACTACCCCGGTGGACCCGGTACATATAACTGTCGTGACTGCAGATGGCTCTACCACTTACAGATATTACATAAATGAAATACAAGTGAAATAACAAAATATATATATTGTCTCCAAGAACATATCAAAGCGGAATTCATAGACATGAAGCATTCGGGAAGTGCAAGTATATCGTAGAGCTCTCTGCAAGTCTCATAATTGTTTAGATGGCAGCACAAAAATAATTTGCCAGGCGCTGGGAGCGGAGCGCCCACCGGCTCCGTACATTTTTCCGTTTTTCCATCCTTATTACTGGCAACTTCGTAGACGTTTCGTTTAAGTGTGTCGCTTTCCGTTGCCTGCTCCACAGGCCAAAGGACAACACGACGATATATATTCTGGATACGGCCTTCTATTTATAGAAGTGGATCTCCTGGAACCAAAAAGAAATTACTAGTCTAATGTCAATGCTGTGCTTACCAGGCTCAGAGTAAGGTCAAATGGCACATGAGAGCATGTAGGGCAATTAATGTGGACTTATAATGTTGTAATATTCTACAAGTCAATTTCTACGTTTAGCACAAATATAACATAAACATAACTGGTATGTGCAATTTACTTATATAGTTCATTAAAATACAGTTTACATACTCCTGGTATTCGTAAGAGCAAACATAGTTTCGATTAGGTCTTCTGAAACCTTTCCAGTGTTTCGACCCTCCTCGTGGCACAAAGGTAAAGAGACTCATTCTTTTGACAAACGCCGAGAGCGCCCCGGCGCGGATACAATTTGCGCGCAAGGTGACTCGCCCCGCACACTGCGCATTTCTAATGCAAATGTGGATATGCCGGTTCATTATGCTCTGATTTCTGAGCGTTTAGCGCTCTGGGGCTTTTTGTGCTCGACTTTTTTCGCCGTCTACGAGGTGTTTGTGATTTTTTTAGTGTTCCCTTTTTGTGAGCGAAGAGAACTGTCGCACGGGAATGTGAATGCGCTTTTGTGTTTTCGATTTTTTAAGACGAGGAATGTGGTCTTCTTAAAATATTTCATACGTGAAGATTTATGATCTATAGACAATCTTCTTGGTAGAATTCGGTCAAATTATGTCCCTTTTGTTATCAATGAGGTTGCCGTATTAATACTGTGTCCAAATATAAAAGATTTTTTTATATTGCACGTGATAGTTTGCGCAGTGCATCCTTCATCTTGTTGACGCACTTATGATGACCCGGTCTAGACTTGATGAGCACAGGCTAAACTTGTAGCGCAATACAGCGCGTGCCACTATGACGTGATAGGGATCACGAGCTAAATTTCATTGGAATAGTTATATACCGTAAAGTCAGCTTATCGCCGTCTACTTCTGGACGTAGGCCTCCCCAAGCAAGCGCCAACCATCTCAGTTTTGAGCAGCCCTCATCCAATCGCTACCCAAATTATTGAAATTTATTTAACACGAATCAGTTAAACCTAACTATCAATATAATCACAATAATATACAAATATATTTCATAACATAAACAAAAAGAGCAACAAAACGGAGTAAAACCACATGGCAAGAAACTCAATTGTACAAATAGACAGCCAATTTCTTTGTACAGCACATAAGTACAAAATGCGAGGTAAAATATCTATGTAAGCATCAGGAGAACTGACGTTGTTAAGAACAGTCCCAAACAAGTGCAAAATAAAGCTGGCGGAGGTAATGCCGTGAATGCAAGCCGAGTGGAGTTGGGACAGCCATTTCCTTTAGGCGACGGATATTGTGGCCACCGGTAGCGGGCGAACACTTTCCATTGATTAGAATTGATACGCCCCAATTAGCCTCCGTGAGTTTTAATTTCAGTCATTGGATTGATATACATACATGTTTGATTTAATGAATGGGTCTTATATACAAAAAAATATATCTTAGGACTAACTTAGTATATTTTTACATCGTCCTAGTTGCTATATTTTTCAATGTTTTTTTATATGTGTATAACCAGTTATATAATTGCCGTCTTTAATTTTATTCCTTTATTCCATTGCGAGTCTAAAATATCGTTACTCATCTACCATATTTCAACGCAAAACTCAAATACCTTCTCCTTATATTATTTTAGTTATGCGTAGTACTACAGATAGTAATTATGAAATAGTTTTTTGTAATTTCGCTTCCTCGTCCGCTACGACAGCCGCTCGCCGAGCCACAAAGCGCCGGCGTACTTATGCACGAACTCTTGTGGAAAGAGCGAAGATTTGTAACATGAAATGCGTTTAATAGATAAAAAGGCTCACTTTATCTCAACTCACTCTGCATATTTTATTCAGAGCGCCACGCGGGTGAGCCTCTAATGAATTTTGCGAAGGTGCCTAGAGAAAATGGTCCACATTTAATGCGGTGAAATTATTACATTTGGTTATGTATTTTCTTTTATCTCTCCCCGTCAAAGAATTGCGGTAATGGATGGTAGGAAGATTTCCAATTATACCATTTGGAATGCTGGAATTGTATTATGTTATTCCAAAAATGTCATATTTAACTGTATGTTTTTGTATTAATTGCATGGGGTTTAAATCATAAAATAATATTTTGATAATGTGTGATGTGAGTATGAAAAATTGACGTTGCCATGACGATAGGCGATTATTTCGTTGTAACCAATTACAGAAGAACGTTTTGAACTTTATTAGGATACAAGAAAATTAAACAAAAACATTTTAATTATAATAATTATACAATATTATAGTAATTGGTTTTTAAGTTATCCACGCCAGTATTTTTTTACATGCTGTAGCAGAAAATTTAGCATAATTCATTTTATACAACTCAACAATTTGTAAATATTACAATGGTCGCCTAAAACTCTTTAATAACCTATAAGTACAGGAAAAATATACAACTCTAAGTGTAAAACGTTAACACCATCGCATAAAACAAAAATAATATGTTATTCATTGTATACTAAACTTGCAATAAAGGTGCATCCAGACGATCTCGTAGCACGTTGAACTGAGCAATGCCCCATCTAATATTCCCTCACTGCAAAGCTTTTTACTGATTATACATTGTTATGCACTCCTGCTGTGGTTCGCTTTTATATTCGGAATAAACATGCGAGGCAGGGGTGGCCAAACATTGGCACAAATGTGTTATGACACTTTACGGATCGACGCCGCTCTTTACAGCCTTGTGTGACGGTTACTCTTGCAATCTTTGAGATTGTTGCGTTTTTTACCTTTATATGTTGAAATTGTCAGGATTCGAAATAAACTCATTTGAGAAATTGTAAGCAGAAGCGTTCATAATTATCTTTACATATTATTATGTCTAGGGCATTGTATAAATTATAAGACACTTGATTTTTACAATAAAAAAATATTTGTAAATGATTAGAAGGGGTACCAAATACTGCCATCGTATAATTACAATGAAGATGCAATAATTAAGAAGTATGAAACAATGTAGTATGTAACTAGTATTTATGCATAAAATTATTTATCCTTTCGTTGTTATAATTATAATGCAACTTCAATTTAAGATTACAATATCATTTGTATATAAAACAGAACGTTCAATATGCAAACTGTCTTCTCGAAGACATTAAACAAGCATTTACAAACAACTGAGATTCTCAACCTTTTTTGACACAGTGCCAAAACCCGTCCCAAGCCCCGCTCTCAACGCGAGGCGGTAGGCTACGCGCATTTAATGCAAAGGGGCGTCGCCGCGCCCATTGAGAACCTATACAAACCGTTTTCAGCTCTAAATCATAAAGGAACTTCCACCGTTTCTTACGCGTTTAAGGCGATGAGCTAAGCCTGCGACAGCCTCGGGCTCCGAACTTAATTACATCACGTAGGGAGGCTTTAGCTAACTTCCAAGTAAGCTGAGCCTACGCAGACGGCGAAAACAACACGCCCCACAACGAAAGATACGCGTTAACTGCTAAACAACCGTTCTTAATCCCACCCAATCCATGTGACGTATTAAAAAGTTTGAAAGCCGCTGATTTCGGCGACGGTCTTCCACCGCATTGTTGTGTTGTTTTTGTGACGGTTTTAAATCTACATCGCTATATACGAGTAGTACAGTATAGTCATAAAATAATGCAATATGAAACTGACTGTTGCTACGTAAATATTAATGCATTTCAAATGTTGACAGAAAAACTATTTCGCTACGCATACACAATCTGTTCGCCCGCCCGTACACTGAATATTTCTACCAACTTTTGTGCATTACAATCTTCCAACTACCTACACATAATATATACATTGCAATTTGCAAGTAGTTGCCCAATACCTACAGTATAATGTTTGTAGCATGTTTTATTAAACATTTATATTTCAAATTCATTCTATACCGTAAATGCGAGTATACTGTTTACACAAATGTTATTGCAGCGATATATCCAACAACAGCCCGAGCATATTAACAGGTAGTTAATCAAAAAATCAATAAACCCGGGCAAGGCACAAACAAGTCCATTACTAAATCACATCCATAATCACCGATGACGGTCACCGCGGCAGCGTAATTGTCAATTTAAACTCGACTGAGGTTAACTACCCATCTACTGTCCCCGAGGATTACTGGATGAAAGGGATCTATGAGCACGGCCCAACTTAGTTGCCAGTCTTATGTATACTATGACTTTTGGTATTTATCGCTTTAATTTATAATTAAGAATCATCTAAAATTTCTGGTGGAAGGCACCCAATTGGTCTAATAAAAAAGTAACAGCGTGTGAGGGCTGTGAACTGTGAGTGGATTTGGATACCTATATTGCGTTATTCGTTTCGTGTGACTCGGTGGATAAGAAACGTATAAGACTAGGCTGGTATTTTTATTAGTAAAAACGACGGTACGAACACAGCGCTCGACTAATGTTTAGCTCCTTAGCTTAAATAAGGAAACTTCTTAAACAGGAGCAAATCCAATCAGAGTAATTGTTATTATTGCGTGTCACTGCACTACGCTCATCACCTTACGAGACCTTAGGTGTTAAGTCCCTAATTTACTAGTAATCATTGACTGCAATATTCAAACTGAACCACAAATCTTGTGGTCTTGGTTATCATTTTTGATAATCACAAAAGAACATCAGCAAAATAAAAATAATTTAAGATCCTATTACCACTGTCTTTGTTCTGTGGAACAAGTAGAATCAACAGTATGAGATGCGCAATATTGAGTTCATATTTCAAAGTTTTAAGAAAATGTTGCTCCAACAACAAATTCCCGACTGAAATGTAATAATACACTAGTATAATTATTAACTTGAGCTAATTGTTTTCTCTTGTGTTTGACTTGCGAACAAAATGATTCCGAACAACCGCTTCAGTGTTCTCGTAGTATTATTTTAGCGGGTCGTTTGGTTTACTTAAATTTATGTCTTGCCAACCATCTTCACGTTCGAGCTGGATGTGTCGATTTCAAACCACTGCCAAAAAGATAACAGAAAGGAATTGCGCAGAACTCGAAAAGACCGCGAAATCGTCTTCATATATTTGGATGGAACTCTGTTATTATGGCAGTTGATATTCGAAACATTGATAATAATGAGCAGCATTTGTTTTGTAGCCATCATTTTGCATAAAATTTCAAAGTAAGAATATTATTGAAGTATGAAATATACTTGCGTTAGTAGATCTCGCTCTTCTTTAACGTTATTTATATTCAGCAGTTTCAAAGCAAATTTCAGAAAATAATCAAACAGTTATAACATACAATAATTAAAGGCGTTCATATTATATTATACCTGCTTTAAAACGATCACTTGTCACCTCTACTTAACTGCTTATAACCTCACTCATTAAGAAAATAACTACACCCAGCAGTCACACGCGTAATTGCGATGTTCAACTACAATGACTGCCCTATTCCTGAAGTATTAAAAATGAAGAGTACGTTTCGAGTTCATTAACTAATAGTAGTATTTTAATTCGCTAATGAACCCTTTATTTCGTTTCCTTTCGATTGTACAACCAAAAATAAAGTTTAATTTTAATACAAAAGCTGACTTTGAACCTTTGAATAATAAAAGAAGGAATATACAGTACACACTGCGACTACCTGCACACTTAGTACTATTTAAAACCAAATAAAAACAATACCGGCGCTCAAACACAAAACACCCAAGCCGAAAAACCATGGCTAAATCAATCGACGCTACTTTTAAAAGCTTCCAGCGCACGCCCCAATAAAATTGCGAAGCGTAAAGATTCTATGAATCCGGCGTATAATCGAGTTACTCACACCCAGCCAGCGTGGTAATGTCAAATGACTCGGCCCGGTCAAAGGGACCGATGTGAACTCGAATCCAATTTGGCCTGTTTTCGACTTCCACAGGGCTAAATGCTTGTACCAATTAAACGACGCGGAAAGTGCGTTCGGGGTACTTTCGACCCGCAGGTTTTTTGATCAGTTGCGGCGGCCGGCGTTAGGGTCCATTGGACATGAAAGTGCTCCAACTTCCATGCATTAATTATGTTTCATGTAATATCTGTTTGATATGCCAACTATGGAGGGTTTTTATCGGATTAAGGAAAGGGTTGGTCGGTTCGACCTGACTGTAACTTCGTTGGCTTTTTGACTGGATAGAGAGGTATGGGGTTGAACAACTGAGTCATGGAGTTGTGCAATCATATTTACGATGATAAATATTAATTTATGTAGTATACATTTTGGCATTAGTGATAATATTATCAAACATAAATATTCCATCAAAAACAAATCAGATCACTGGACACCAAGCCTCTCCTATTCAAAATTAAGGGAGTTTTAGTCACTAAGCTGGCTTACAGGAGCTCGGTGGGCATAATATTGTTAGTAAAGTTTATAGCACGGTCTAAAGGCATTGTTTCAACGGCTGTCTTAACACAGTTGATAAACATCCACTCACAATGCCAAATATAGTTAAGAAACAAAATTAAAAATCAAACAGGAAAATAAAAACACTCGAATTTATTTACTCCCGTTAAATTAATTGATTTCATTCAATTAAAATTCATCTAATTGCCGGGCGCTGAAACACAAACGGTTGAAATAAGGCGAGCCATTAACGGCGAGACAAATCTATACTTAAAACTAACATGTTGACCATGAGCGACGAAATTATTTTTTAATTAAACTACATTGGATTAAGTAGGTAGCAGTATATTGTATCGAGTGGCCCATTTAAACGATTTATTTATTAAATATTCATCGCTTTTAATTTTCTATACTTTGAAGGGCCGTTTAGTGAGCGACGAATTGTCACGCATTGTATTAAAAACTGCTCTCTCTCTTCAGGCAGAGGAAGTCCACTGTTGAACATAGGCCTCCTCATAGATCGCCACATAAACCGGTTGGAAGCTGCCTGCGCCTAAAAGAAAAACTAAATTATAAATACTACAAACTACTGATTTACTACTATGATACTGAAAAGGTTGTTTCATTGAAAATAATCAGTTATATAAAAATATGTTTTCCTGTATAGCAATATGTAGCAAAGGAATATTCATTGGGAGGGTGTGTGTTTTGGTCTAATCAATTCTACGGTGGGAATTGGTAATGAATATGCTGTTTCTGTGGACAAATTCAGTTAAAAAAGGCAATAAGTGTCGTTTCCTTTCTATCGCGCGAATTGAGGTCTCATAAAATCCACCTTATTTCTCCTTCTGCATACCAGCATGTTAATAATGCATGCATGCATGGTAATCATTAACTTTCGTTTTTACCCATACAGATAAAAAATACAGATTTCGCTTCTAGCTCAGTAGATATTTGCTATATTACAATTTATTAATAAATCTTTTAGCTTATTAAGTAACGCCTAATTAATTTTCCATCACTTAACAAAGTATTCATAAAATATGAATGACATCTAATAATCGCACGGCGCACAGCGGGCACTGCGAGTGTATACTAAATCATTACAACACAGAATGCGGCCCCTTATAAAGGCAGAAACAATTATTACTTGTTAAAGAGGCTCTCGGGCTAAAGGAAATAATAAAGTGAGAGCACTCCGACTATTACACGGCGAGAGAGACGTTTTCGCTTCGATTGTTTTATTGCTTTGACGGTACAGTGATTACGTTTTTTCTTTATTTGTCGACATCATAATTGAAATTTAGCGTTTCGCCCTTTGTGCAACAAATGGTTTAGGTGTGTGCGTACACCGCACTGAAATGTAATGTTGGGAACGTTACAATTCAGGGTTTTATGAATTTACATACGTATATTATACCCGACGCTTATATTGTAACGATAAACATAAATTGTAATAGACGCTTACTGTACAGACTATATTTTTTTAAATTATTTAAGTCTGTTATTTGATTTTTTAAACCAAATGAAATATTATTTTTTTTAACAATCAACATCCAAACATTTATTACTTATTTCTTTATTATATATCTTTCATTTATCAACATTTTTTTTTTTTGCAGTTTATACTAAATTACCCCTTGTATAGTCATAACAGCTAACTCCAATAACAAAGTATTGGCCTACATTAAGAAAAGCGAACGGCAAAGGCGAGTGAAAACAAGTGGCGCTGACAATGTCATTACGCTTCACAGAGGCGCTCTGTGCGACCGACATTTATGATTAAAAATAACTTGGTGATCAGCTAGTTTTACTCCGTCAAAGGTAGCAAAGGGCGAGCGGAGCCTAATAATTTCCTTTCGGTGCGTGGCGTCGCGTCGGTGCGATTCGCAAGATGTCGCGGTCGCTCTAATACCCTCGTCTTAAAGATATCTACAAATAACTATAGTATTTTTTTTATGATAAACGGTTTTATTGTAAAAACAAAAGATAATAATGTACGAAAAGCTAAAAAATAATTCTAAGATATAAAATTCGGGCACCACGTGGTAGGGTAATACCTCTTCGATGCAAGGCCAGGTGTTGAATGCGTTGGCGATGTCTGCATTTGCCCCGGGCCACTGCCTCCTCCGTTAGTGCCTTCACCCGCAGAATCTCGGAGACGGTGGATCGGTCTATACAGAACCCGAACTGGCAATCTGCCAGGACCGGCAGTTAAGTAGTATGTCATTTTTAATTTAAAAGGTCCAGTTGAATCACCTAATTTTGAAGATAACTTTAAATTTGACAACTCAACGACATACATTTGGCATCTCACAAGTAATGTTGACATGATTACAGTCACAGTTATTGTCAAAGTTGTATTATAACTAAAAATAATTACGAGTACGAATATAATCCGATTTTAAAAATCAGCGTTTAGATTAATAATTTTTGCAACAAATCTTATATTTTCAACACACAAGAGCACCCGTGTGCTCGTGTCACGTGTTACGTGTCACGTCGACATGGTGCACAAACGCTTACCGGCGCCCACCGGCCACCTTCCGTCGTCCCGCCACCGCTTGCCGCTCGCACCGCGCAGCAACCAGAATGGTGTTTTGACAGGGGACCCTAATCCGAGCGACTCCGCGGGGCGGCGCGCTGCGGCTGACGTTTTTCAATTATAAGTATTACTATGTAACACTTTTGTGAGAACTAAACCATTATTCCAGATTAAACTGTCGTCTGCGCGTCGAATTGTTGTTATTTTATAGCTGTTTTTCTTGTTGAATTATCGTTGATGAGCGTGTTTGTAATGTTTTGTATTGGCCTGCTTCGTTAAGTGTTATTGTTTGGATGTATTTATTTGTTATGTTTTTTTTTTATATTCGTAGATAATTTTTTGTAACTGAAATCTTTATGTAACTTCCCTTTGTATTTTTTTTATTAATGATTTTACAAAATAAAATATATTGACTAATATAGCAAGAGCCCGTGGCCACCAGACTTTTGTCATTTTGTAAAAGCTGTAAGTTTGTCTGCGCATGCCTCTGATATAGGTATCACACGATCAGCTATTATGAAGTTCCGATCGTGGTGGCTTTAATAATTATCAGCTGTAATGTGTTTGGCAAGATGAAAGAACCATCAAGTGACCGGATGCCAAGAAAACATAATTTGATAGTTGCCTTAAAATCATATATATATATATATATATATATATATATATATATATATATATGATTTTAAGGCAACTTATATATATATATATATATATATATATATATATATATATATATATAATTCAGCCTATTCTAGCGATAGTTTAGCGTTGGCTTTCAAACCCAGACAATTAATTTTGGTGCGATCCATACGTATTTCTTTCGAGTCAGTATTGTGAGACCGAAAAGATTCGTTGTATCTGAGTACCGTCGTAATAGGATTTATTTATCTATTTCCACTACTCTCCTACAACAAATTAACTTTCATAAAATCACACAACTACTCAAGAATATATTTTCCAAGAACCACTAGACTTAATATCAAGAAAATTAAAATTACCTCTTGAAAATTTCTCGAGTACTTTTTATACTGCTACTCCACAACTGGGCTAATAGGATCCAACTCTCACACTCCACCTGAAGCAGTAATATTTATAATGTACATCGATAAGTAGTTAAATGGGTATTTACTCGGCAGAGACGAACCAAACTCTCAGTACACTTCAGATCAATTTCCCAAGTTTTACTTCAATCTTTACTTTGTTGAGCTCCGTGCACACTGCCTTGTAGATATTCCGTTCCTTTAATATTATCGATGAGATAGACATGAAATATGGTAGATAAACTTTTTGTACTTGTCAAAATACTAAAATATAATATATAAACACATGGTTTTTCCCAATCTCCCTTGCAGGAAAAATAGAAGAGTATAGAAACTTATCATACCACAAGAAAATATTATAACCGCCTTTTGAGAAAGGCTTCTATTTTTCCTGCAAGGGAGATTGGGAAAAACCATGTGTTTATATATTATATTTTAGTATTTTGACAAGTACAAAAAGTTACGAGTGAATTTCTTATTGCCGAACTCATTCGGCAATAAGAAATTCACAGTCAAAACATAATAAAAAATAATAAAGTATTATTAAGGTTGTATCGCTGCTTATAGTTCTTATCCACTGTTGACGCAACCAAAACGTATAGTAGCTAATATAAAATTAATAAAAAGATCAAAAATCAATCTGACCTATATCCAGCACAATAATCCTCGTCAGTTTGAGTGTCATGCCTTGTTTCGCCTCTTACGCCTCGCCTCTGCGATTGTGCACGACCCCTTACAGTCTCATCCTGTTGGGAACTCAACCATCCACTTTATTAGCAAACTTGGCGGCAAGTAGAGTCTTTCAGTAATTAGACCCGATTATTTTCAGTTGACTGAAACTCAATACGTATATGATACTTCATGTTTACTTTAATATCGTACAAAGGTACCTCTCAGACAAACTAAAGTTTTAGGAAACTTGTACCGCTGTTTAAAATGTGGTGTGGTATTTGCAAACGTACTTTTATTCGAAATATAAAATTATTTTTTTCTAAATGCTTTACTATTTTTTTAACCCCTTAAGAGGTCTAATTATATAATTATTTTATGTTTGAAAAGGCCCACTCAGAATCTAGAACTACCGGCGCTCTAGGTGAGATTTCTACTAGATAGACTAGGTTTCAACGGCGCCCACTTTCTATACTTGTATTGGCCCTTCATTTATGACATCCTTCCCGTACAGACGCTCAGCAACGTCCGCTTCTTAGGCATCCGCCCTCTCCTGAATCCACCGTATCAGCTATTGACAATATAAACTTTCTCATTTTCCTAAATACCCCAATCCATTTTAATTCCCTACAATTGTAGTCAATGATCCCTCCATTATTGATGGTATAACTTCGGATACCATATGATTTTATGACACAATTTTCATTAATCTTTAAACGAGTTAGATATATAGGCTCTTTGTGTCGTTTTTATTCTACATTAAAATGAATGTTTTTTATACAAAAAAAGGTTACAATAATTTATTTACTTTGAAATAAAGGTGAGACAATGGAATGACAACTGATATCTCCCGAACTGTCAACCCTTTTTAAGGGCTGTCGTGATGATTAATGGCAGAAGGGACGACAAGTTATGAACTCGTTAAATGCATTTAAGCTTGGGGACAATTATTTAGAGTGTTACTGGGTGAACACACAACATTTTAGTTTGGAGCCGGCTGATCCCAAAAATGCTTAATGGTCTCAGATGTGAAATGGGGTTTTTAGGTTATTATTTCTTTTTCTACCCACATTTATCTCAATTAAGTAAGTGAGATAAATGTGAGTAGAAAAACTAAAAATCGCAAACTAAAGTTAGTTTGCGAGATAATGAGTTTTTTTGTAAATATTACAAGTCATTACTATTAATCTAAAATCAATCCTCCTTAGAATTGATCTAGATCCTAGAGCCTAGACTTTTAATCGAAAATCTTTTTAGAATATTTTGCAGTCTAATAATTATCTAACTTAACTTAAGTTTGATGTTCGCAACTTATATTTTCTGCTATTGGATCAATATGACAGTAATAACTTAGGTATGCTGTATTCAAACTCTCAATATTTACACGACACACATGCTGTCACACGACCACTAAATAAATAAACCAACCAACTATGATTATTAAATACAAAATATATTCTAATGTACACGCCACTTTATATGAAGGGATAGGGTAGTGTGAGCGGTGTCTGTGCGTCGATATATCACCGTGTGAAGAGAGATGTCGCCTGCACGCGTCGCGGCACGAGGGCTCGGCAAACAAGCCCGCGCGAACACAGCGCCCTCTGTGTGCAAACCAACACTCCCTACACTGGTCCTTTCATATGGTTTCACGGATTATTTTTTTTGTATGATTGTACAGGATTTTTATCGGTAATTATTGATATACTGCATAAAATGTTTTATTGATTTAAAATGTTTTGTTTATTTCTTTGCCTATTTTTATCTCTTTTAGAAAGTTCTCCGTCATTTCTTTTCAATTATTATTCTACACAAATATTATATTGATATATTATCAAATATCAGGTTCAAATAAACTTGTAACTTGATATGAAACTCGATATCATAAAAGGCAGATTGGACAGAAATGTGGGTATTTAACACTATTTTTTTCTCTAACTAATCATTTGAGATAATTATGACGACCCAATTCTCATTCACAGAGGTGATAGTTAATAACTCGTGCGGCCATATAGCATGATAATTGGATTCCTAACTTAATGCATTAAAATAACTTTTAATGCTTTGTAATTATCTTTATAAAGTGTTATACACTTCATTAGACATCACGAAAGGGTAATATTTTTCAAAGCATTCATTTCGAAAATTCCTGTTCCATGCCGCCGTTTGTGTGCTTAGGTATTGAAATTGTTGGATATTTTGGCTTGTTCCGGCCAAAGTTGGCCGCCTCTCGAACTCTCGCCAAGTTTTATTAGGATACTTGTAAAATTTCCGCCTATTCCACTGAAAATGCTCTTGGCTGATTAAATAAGATGAATTTATTGACTTAGACACAGTCGAAAGTGCTCGGTAAATTTTTTATCTGTGCCCTCACTGTTAAAAGGTTTTTATGGAGTTCTAATTAAATTTTTCCCGTGTTTTTAATTAAGTTACTCGGTGGTATATTATACGAGAAATTGTTTTATTGCATTAAAGTTTATGAGGTACAATGTTCACTTTTTTATTTTCTCAAATACTTAGCATACTATTATTATTCGTCTAGTGGCAGCGTATATGGTCTTTGAGTTTTGAGGTTCTGCTTAAATTTCCCTGGTCGAGTTTATCATATCGAGTACTTCAATTCGATAAATACTGTACGATAGGATTGGCAAGCTGAAGTGGCAGTGGGCTGGCCACACCTGACGAAGAATCGACAACCCCTGGAGTAAACGTATTCTTGAGTAGAGACTACGCCTTGACAAGCGTAGTGTAGGGCGCCCTTCAGCTAGGTGCAGTGACGATTTGCGAAAGGTTGCTAGCAGATGCTGGATGCGACAAGCCGAAGACAGGGTGAAATGGCGCAATTTGAAGGAGTCCTGCATCCAGCAGTGAACAACATTATAGGCTGATGATGTTATGATGATTATCTTCCTCGAGTGAGATAATTCATCGCATATCAGTCAGAATCCTGTTTTGCAAAATGCATAAAAATTATTATTCCTTATTAATATAAGGAACTATTAAAGTGAAATTAAATATCTCTGGGTGTGGCAGTTAATCAATAATTAGATCCTTTAACGGTCTCCGGCCTCTTAATTTAGGAGAAGGCCCGTACCCTTTTGGGAGAAACCGATGTCCAGCAGTGAACTGCAACGGGCTGATGATGATGATTTATCACAAATGTTTTTAATTATTGTATATTATTAAATAATACTTCGCGAATTGTAATATCCACTATGAAATTCCAAAGGCTTTGTGTACCGTTCGCGCACCACAAACAAGGATAAGTAACAAACTTCCAAACAATTCTTCGTATCTATTGCACACTGCATAAGAAAACTCTCGCACAAGATTTATGCTGCGTTTTCTAATCGCCACCGCCACGCTCAGACGTTAATGTATACGGCGAAAACAGCTTAAATTCAATTGTAGAAACAACGTTTGTTAAAAAATATATTGGTTTTTGTTTTATACACAAAAATACATTATACTATGTTTATTTTGCTGTACATTTTAAAATTATGTAGCTATTTATTGTATTTATATATTTATTTTAATAAATTACACCATTGAGAGAGTTATCTGACCGAGAGCGCTCTTAGCGATAAGACCTCCAATTGTTACGCGTTAATTTTAGTTTGTTTATGTTAATTGCAATGTGGTTTTATAATAACAGGGTATTACTTTGGATTTCCTAATAAAATAACTTTATAACCATTTTTTGTACGCAATTTTCTGATTTTCTAACACTATCATCAACGACGTCAAAGATCTTCGATCGCATTTTGAAAATGTTGAAGACCCATTAATCCCCTTACCTCATTTCATTCTTTATTATTAAAAGTCAACAATACTGCCACAATTTACTAAGTATCGTAAGTTTTAGATGGCGACAATCAAAACATATATATTCCATTATTAAACTTATAAAGAATCGAGTATTATCCGTTCAACTGTACTCACATAATATGTACCAGAGTTATACAATACAAAATATTCACAATATCCGGCGCCATCCCCCTTCGATCCACAACGTTTTACATTATACGTTTATCTGTAGTTCACAACCTATTGAACGTTCCATATGAAAATACCCGACCGGCGGATATTTACTGTCGGCACACGGATTGACGCATTTCAAAATGATTGTAACTGGAAATCAGATAGCGGAGTGAGTCGTACTCATATTATTGGGAAACAACGTTGCGTTTTTTTGTCCGGACTGTTTTCTGCGTGAAGTATATTATAATATTTCTGACGTAACAGTTTAACTGTTGTGTTTTAATTCCACGCTATGATTCCTGCAGACCAAAAAGACCTATATACGGTGATATTGACATATAGTATTTACTTTAAACCGCAGGTTCCTATACACTCCGTGTAACATTGTACCAAGTTTGCCGGGTATTTTGTCAAAAATCTATACGGAATGGCCAAAAATCGTAAAAATTAAAATCATGATTTTCGACCTAAACTAAATTCGGATTTTTTTTCAAATTTTGTACAATGTCACCTGGGGTGATGAGGAATATGTGTCAATATCATCCAGTATATGTACATATACATATGTAATGTTAACCCGATTCCGACCAAGTCGACAATTGTGGCAACCATCGTCATTTAGCTGTGGAGCAGTTTAGCGCCTGACGTATGTTATTGATCTAATCCTTCGTTTTTCCATCATAAAGTGGAGAAGCTTATCACCTGGTCAGTGTATTTATGTCGAATGGTGTGATATATTCTAATATCATCAGTCGATAATTTATCTGGGCATTGTCGGCCTCCATCCGATGTAGTACAATCACTTCGCCGTATCAAGTTTAAGAACACTGAACATAATTATACAAAAACATTCAATAATCCGAAAAAACAACCATATTCGAAATTCAAAATTTGTAATTGACAAGTTGCATCACCCTCGAATCACCTTGTATTGGTTCAAAATAAAAAGAACAATAATTATTAAAACACATATTTTATTTCACGGCAAGTTTATTTAAAATATCCGCCAGGCGCGTCGGATATTTCCTCCATCCTACGACCTTCACTAAGCTGAACGCCGAGCGCCTACCGCCTTGCCGGTATATTGTGCAATTATAAACTCATTCCGAGGTTGGAAGTCGCGCGGATATGACCGACTTGTTTCGTACAAGTGCTTCGATTCTATTATGTGTTGTTTTGAACTGGTTTGTTGAACGTCAACACCGGGTTTTATGTTGTTTTAGTGGTTACCGCGAGTTAGTAGCTCGTGTGGATACTTTGTTTTTATTGGATTTTTAATCATGGATGAATTCGTTACGCTGTGTGGTTAGTTTTTGACGTCACGTTGGCTAGCGACGCACTTTATATTACTATTTGATAAATATTTCTAATAACTTCTTTGTTACTTACTTTAACGGTGTAGTAAAACATCGTGAAAAAACCTTGCGTGTTTCAAAATTAATTATATTAAGTACTAAGAAGTAACAAAAATCAACACGTACCGTCAAACGCATAATTTTAGTCCTGTATAAAATTATCCAGAACCTCGAGATTCACAGCTTGATTGCCTCTAATCCAAAAACATACTCGTTCAATATCTAATACCTAACGTAATCTATATGGTATTCATATACATTACTTATATAACAACAAACAGATATAAGATTACAAAATCGACGTACTAAGTTGCGAAAGCTTAGAAACTTATGGTTGTGCAAGTTCTAAGGAGATTTGCATAGAACAAGAGGGGCTTGAGCGGGATCGCCCGAGTGCACCCGTCTTGCGCCCCGTAACTCTGAATACAACCGGCTATTATGCGAAACGTCCTTGAGCCGGTCATTTTCAATAGTCGCCGGCGCGTTTAGACGACAGTGAATATCTAGAGATAATAACAGCGTGCTTTTGTGATGCAATTATTAGAATTTACCTTTGTATCTCTACTGCTGGAATTTATTAAGTTAGAATAATTGACGTAGTTTGTTTTCTTGTTTAGGAAAATAACGTTTATCGCACAAGTAGGTCAATTAATTTAATAATCAAAAGTTTAAGAATATATTTAGGGGATTACAAAGAGAATAGACTATACAAAAAACAATAAAATACCATAACAAAAAAATATATCAAAAGAAAATAATATTTGAATATGAAATTTTAATTTTTCCAGTGTTTGAATCAGAAATTGGATTCAAAACTTTACTGTTTCGTTTGTTTTCAATAGCATCATTTTTTTGTGTACACTTTAAAAGTTTGTTAGGTTTTTAATTTAACAAAATACAAAATGGTGCAAGGAATTAATTTGCAAAATTTCTTCATTAAAAAGTTGTGTCAAAGAAAACGCAAATTTTCTTAATGTACGAATGATGTACTAATTATTCACACAATCGAGTTACAAACTGGGCTCAAGTTTTTTCACAGTGAGCCCGTCTACCCACTGATCAGGGAACTTTTCACAACGTCTATAACTTTTCAATGTGACTTTTGAACTTGAAAAAAATATAAATTTCGTTTTAAGGTCACTTTTGTTTTTAGTAAAATTATTTTTGAAACCAAACCCAAAAGTATATCTTAATTTCGTGTTTCTTTCGGTCAGCGTGATTGCTAGAATCACAATAATACTTTACGACATTATTTGTTTATAACAATATATTGTTTTGTAAACTTGACTAGGTTGCTATGGCAGTTTTATACTAAAATCTGCAAAAAAATGATTAGGTCTTATAAGAGACTGCCTCGGTGGCGTAGTTATACTACGGTATGATTACTAACCTGAGGTCTCAGGTTCGAATCCTTGGTCGGGCAAAGTGATATTGGATTTTTCTATTCATTATCAGGAATTTGTTCCAGAAATGGCGTTAGGCCCGCTCCTTATCACATCATGGGACAGAACATATACATAGGGAACGTATACATACTTTCGGGGAAAAAGGCGTGATGCTTATGTATGTATGTCTTATAAGAGGTGGCATAAAGGCATTTCAAAAATAAATTAAACGTTATCATAAAATCTGAAGAAAATGTTATCCAGATTAGACAATTATTGCAATTCTCTTACTTTTGTCCTAATTTCATTTGGGATGTATTTTCTTTCAGTCCTTATATACATATCAGTGGCGAAGGCTCCATATAACTCGATTCCCTGCGGCTTACCTTTTGTAATTTATCATTACACTATAAACAAGCAAATTTTTCAAAATTATTTGTGTAATATCTAAACTCATTTTATTCAACGACATCTGTCGGCCACATAGGTAAATATTACTGCGGAGGCGCATAGCAAACTCGTAATTAGATTGCGCCGCGTTGCGACCTCTGGCGAATTACTGCCAAAATTGTTCGGCTTATTCAATAACAATGGCGCGGCCCGTGCGCCGACCGTCCGCGTCGGCTGCATGTTACGCATTGGTGTGACATGGTTGTGTATTTTGCAACAAATCACGCAAAATTGTACCTTAAACTTGTAATGATTTAAGGTTCAATTTCCGTTAAAAAAGCAGGAGGCATGCTGTGAATCTTCAGCATTTTGTGTGTTTATGTGTGTATTTGTGTAGATATCACTGCATTTGTAAGTGTTGTATTAACATTTTGACAGTATACGAGTATTAGTTGGTTCACGCATTTAGTTTTTAATGTTTTAAATTAAAAAATGTACATAAATATTAATAGTATTATTATGTTGTAATGGAAATTAATAATCGTGAGGGACGTACCTACATGTTTAGATTGTCAATTTCGGAAATAACGTTACTGTTTAGATTTTAGGAAGTGCTCGACTACTAATAATACAACTAATAAAAGCGCGGCTAACGTACTTGTTAACATTGTATCTAGATCATTAATTTTTCTTTATTAATCTTATATTCACGTGCGGTTTAAAAATATACTTTTTTACTTTTTTCATGATGACATTGCAACTTTTGTATATTGGAAATATTAAAATATAATTGACGACCGCAGTACGTAGATGCCATCATACGAAACGCAATCGTTTTGTTTGGTGAGTGAGATTGTCGGAGGAATAATTTGCTGGCGGTTGGATATGCACAAACGTCCGAATATAAGGATACACGTACAAATTATGTAAATGTGTCGCGTTTCGGGCTAATTCTGTGAAGCATCTCACGATAAGTTGATCTACTCAATGTGGACTGCACTATGTTTACTATCAAGTATCAGTCGCATTGTCTTCCCTATGTAGGGCCAGTAGGTATAAACAAAATAAACACACTTATTTCGCGTATTGAGTTTCGGCTTCCCTTTTTAAAAAAATCACCCTTCGCCACTGATACATATAGCATCTAATATTTTTATCGAGTCGTCTCTCAGTCTCTTCATAATATGTTTTTTTATTCTTCTTCTATTATTCCATCATCTTATTTAAGGACAGATGTTGCTGAGCCTCTCGCAAAACATGAAGTCAAATCCTCGTTTCACTAAACCATAATTTCCAATTAAAACAAACATCGAAATCAAGGCGAGACGGAACCTTTATTATTTTTGTCAAGCACTTTGTAACGGGAAATGTTGGCGGATTCATATTCGCCCCCAACACGAGCGCGATGTAATGAAATTAATGTCTTAATCTTTGAAATTTATTCATAGCAACCGCGCGCCGGCTGCGGTGCACTGCCTTCGTATAAGTACGTAGAGTTTATGTTGTAGACATATGGAAAGAAAAAGGAAAAATGAACTTAGTAGTTAATGTAGTAATATTCTCAATTTTGCCCAAGGCCGCAAAATCCTCTCCTCTAATTTCTCTCAACTTTTCGCTAGACTGGGTACGCCACAGTATTTTATATGTTTAATAACGGCGGTTTACTTGCCAGAACAATATGCTTACTTCTATCGAGAATTTGCTATACAATCGACTATGTATCAACAACACACAGTTGCGGTAAAGCTAAGACTCTAGCACACAGACAGAATCTGTCCCAAACCTCGCCAAATCAATCAGGGTTTACCAGTACAAATGTGCCGTGACGTGCACGCACTAATCCCTCGTAAACTGGCGAACATGTCGGCAGTAACTCGTGAACGCATTCACGCACCATATTTTGCGGTTACTTTAAAGGTCTGACAAAAGTTGTGTGTTAAATCGTGCGCAGAGCCCCGCAAACCTATTTTTAAGACCCGTGTCAGTGGGGTACTGGCTGTACAAGAAGATGCGACGCGATGACGGCGATAAAGATTTAAATATTATGTGGTTCTTGAAAATAAAAAATGATAATTATATTTTTTCTTTATTTGTATATGATATTTATCAATCCAAAAGGTTTTATGGAGACAGTGAGTCGTTCGGAGGTATTATTCGTTTCTATGATGGATTTTATACAAACAAAAAATGGTCACGTGGAATTAATCTTTAAGTTCAATGATGAACGGAATAATCGCAGCTAAATCATTAATGTTGTAAGGCGTCTAATGAAACTTCTAAAATATTTGAGGTGCGAAGCTCTATGGGCCGCGAGGCCATGTATTATCATTCGATTCGCCCACAGGTTTCGTGGTTCCACTCTATTAATGATGATTATAATAATGGCTGACGATGATTATAATCAGTGGCGAAAACAACCGGTCCAAATACATCAAACTTGTTCGCTCACAGTAAAAATCCAATTCCCTCGCATCGCATAGCATCGCTCTATACAAATCAACACAAAGTATTGGCGGCATAAATAAAGTCGGACAAGAAGCAGGCATGGCCAGTAAGTAATGAGGGAAAAACCCACGGCAAACATATAGTGTAACAATAGGGAGGGGCGCGTTAATTGATTGCCCAGCCGCGCCTCTGTTGCCGTTGTGTTTTTATAGCACGACGCTTAGAACCTAGACATTGTGGGACATTGGACACTCATGCTCGTTCTACAACATGACCTCAAACATCAACAAACCTCATTGCTGTAATGGCTGGAAATGCTATTGAGTTCTTGACTTCAATATCCATGTGGAGATTTGTAACATTTAAAATGCAAATAATTCTACAATACGCGTACAATTACTTTTCCCCATCTACGTTTGATCATAATATAGTGGGAGATAGTGGGAGGTTTTGTCTGGTGTTGGAGGTTCCTGTCGGTTTGGATAATAATAAATATTCACAAGGTTTAAAACCTATTATGTGACCGTTAAAAATATGTTCCCAAAGTGAAACACTCAATTAAGTAATCTAAGCAAGTATTTCGCGTTCCAGAATCAGGTTTATGTCTGATTTCATGCTGATCGATATAATAGTGTCGACGGAGCAATAGCAATCTTACATACATACATAACCACACGCCTTTTTCCCAGAAGGGGTAGGCAGAGGTGCTACTAGAACACCCACGTTTCGCCTTGTATATTCCGTCCCACGATGTGACAGGGGGCGAGCCTATCGCCATATCGGGCACAAATTCCTGACTCCGGGCTAATAATGAATAGAAAAATCCAATATCACTTTGCCCGACCCGGGATTCGAACCCGAGACCTCAGCTTTGCAATCATACCGTAGTACCACTACGCCACCGAGGCAGTATCAATAGCAATCTTCTAAGAAAAGATTATTATTCGTACTAATTTCGTACCAAGGTACGAAAAAGCAGGAAACAGTAGAGAATTTATATAATTTTATAACAGACTTAAAACAACCATTAGGCTTTCATGGTCACTTACTTACGTCACAAGTAGTACAAAAAACATAGTACAAAAATATATCAACCACGCTTTGCCTTTGTTGGCTCCTTTTAATCAACGAAAGGTAACAATTACTCATTTATTTTTGACTTCGTAGCTTTAAATACAAACACTGTAGTTCCATCTGTCCATTATTTTAATTAACAACCAACGCACAACTATAGGTACATAAAAATATGGATAGAAAACACACGGCGATTCGAACAATGTGCGACACACCGACAAATTTAGGTGGACCTGTGAAACTTTACTGACTGGGTGGGAACGCAGGCCACCCCAAAATTGATACGTACCCAATCTCTAATTTAATAGGATCCCGAAAAAACCCGCGCGTGATGAATGCATTGTTTCGTGTGCCAGTTAACTTCTTTCGCGACCGGCGCACAGCGGCGCAAAATGCGAAAAAGTTCCGCCTTTGTCCGCGTGAAACTGTTCTCTTTAACTCCCTTCAATATATATGTATATATATTAATGTATATGTATATATATATATATATATATATATTCATCTTTATTGTATTTTTATAAATAGTTTTTATTTGTATTTGTACTTATACTCTACTTTAAGTAAAAAATAATAAATGATATAGAAACCGCCGTAGTGGCCGACACATGTATCGCATTATCATCGAGAGCATAATATGAAGTACGAACAGTTCGTTAAAATCTATTCGGCCAACGCTGCACCTAACTTTGTGACGTCAACCTGTATTGTCAATACAAAATGTAGTTAACAGTCCTAGAAAAAAAATATATACTTTATAATAGCCATCTACACTGACATACAAATTATATAATTAGTATTTTGAAATGTCAAAACACAACCAAACCATGAATAATAAACAATGTATTGTAATCCGACACACGTGCCGTAAATAAATACAATAATGAACTTAAACAAAAAAGCTCATTCGTTTTGATAGAGCCACTCGAGTTTGTGATCCTTAGCAAAATTACCCTTTTTCTGTTTTCCAAAAGTAATGTCATAAAAATAAATTTTATTGGCGCGCAGTCCTTCTGCCGTTTGATGTTGCGCCTAGACCTTTTCTATCAATTGCCAACGTCTAGGCTCCTTTATGGCTATTTAGTAAAGATGTCCTTTCTTTTAGAGGGTTTCCTAATTGAGTTCACCTTTTATGGTGTTTTAGGTGGCATATAAAAAGCCAACTTTTTGTTCAGTTTACTCGAGCTGCCAAACCGAATTGTTGTATTTTATTTGAGTGGGTCTCAGCTATATTCATGGTGAAGATTTTTAATTTTTGCATATGGTTTTCGCGTGATGATGCAAAATATTATGTTTAATAATAATACAGTCATTAGTCAAAGATCGTAAACAAATATGGCACTGACATTATTTTCACTACACTATACTCATCAGCTGACGCAATAATTTATTTTCGTAAGAGTACAAAAAATTTTATTTAAAAATATTAAGCCCCTTACATTCTATTCCACGTAGAGCAATTCTCAAAGCTAATAAAAACATGTTCAATGAAATATGTTTTCCCATTATAAATGTCTAAAGTTTCAATACTCTAATACGACTCTCTAACTCGTTCAAAATAAATGGAAAATAAAAAAAATATAAGTCACAAGCGACCGGCGATACTGAAATAGTGTTAGAAACGTGAACTGTGATATGTTCTTTAAGTACATTGTGTTAGATGACTGAACACTACAATTGTACTAGTGAACGCGTGTTATGTTTGACACGAAATAAAAAAAAAATTAGGTTTCATTTATATGGTTGGACTATGGCCTGGCCTCTCTCTTTATACTCGTAGTATAAGGGGCTCCTAGGCTAACAGTGGGATATATTGTAGTCTCAAGTGAGTTAATCCAAATTAAAGTTCTGTATGAGCCCATGTAAATCCCACTGCAGGGCATGGGCGTCCTTTAAGATCAAGGGTGTACAAGAGGGTTCAAACCGTAAAGTTGGCCACCACGCTGGCCTAGTGCACGTTAGCAGATTTTAGCTAGAAATTCTTAAAAATCGCTACGGTACATAGGTTTCCTCATGATGTTCGTCTTCACCGTTTTAGTGTGTGGTGATTGTCAATACACAAATGTGTGTCAAAAAGGCAGAGGTATGCCCTGGGATTTGAACCCGTGACCACCGTGAATATGTTGGCGGCGTCTGATCCGTTACCAACAGTCCACAACGAACAACAATTAAAATTAAAGTTATTTACAAATAATACTAAACCAAAATACGAGTTGCTGTAAACCATATAATCCGCATATAATCTAACGCCAAAAAGATAATATCTGGTTCTCACGCTCGCTCATGGCGTAGTCCAAAGCCTTAATTGCTTTCATTTTGGAGTGAACAGGTCCCCTTCGTGACGTACCGGACGTGCGCCTAGCGTGGCCCCTGTAAGTGCCGAGTGCCAATTAAGGAGTTTCAGACTTTGTCATAGAGACCAAGTGATGAGACACAGGCAAACTTAACAATTAAAGGGAATTTTGCATTAACATGTGTTTCGTGGTGGTTTTTGTAACCTCAATTACGCAAGGTATGATGTATTAGGTACTTATTATGCCAAAAAAAATATTTTTGGTAGTATATAAAAATCTCAATTTATTGATTAATTACATTATATTCAGACATATTTCGTTCAATGGACGTGTTAAACAATCAAGGCAGTGAATCGTCCTCTCAGTGCATATTAAAAAAACACCGTGAATCCGTTTCGTTTCAGAAAATATTTAAAATTCGAACTCTTCTAGCGTAGATGTATCTCGGAAAACAAACGCGTAAATCCATTTCACACGTTTGAATTTCGAGCTAACGCATTAGCACAATGAAGGTCTTACGAGTTGAACCTAATTACACCGCCTATTTCCGCAATACTCCCCATCTTTACAGGTAAAATTACACAAATCGCATTGCGCCGTCGCCCGGCAACAGTTCTGACGTACCCGTAAGCCCAAATTAATCCGGGAACATGAGCATAAAGACAAATTTAATTAGCGACTCCACTAGCAACTATATTCGATGGGGTAATGATCAGCGGTAAACGCTCGGCTATACATGTAAATGGAATTATTAATATCTGTTATGCGCTGTAAATTATTCTGGTATGCGCGCGTGTTCCTGTAAATAAATAATAATTATTATTTGTATTGCATGTTGCTTACAAGTGAAGGGTGGATAATAAGCGTACGTTTTGTAGTGAAAGTAATATTTGTTTCCGTAATACATTCTCATTATATTTTAATTAAATCACTGCTTTTAGTTCAATTACATATCGTTTGGTTGTATTAATTCTATAATACTATTGCAGAAAATACTGAGCTGATAATAATCTTCAACCGACCATCTCACTATTGTCAATAAAGAGGTTATATGGTAAGGTAAATGGATCGATTTTGGTTAAACATTTAGAAAAATCGTATATTTTTACCTGTATATTAATATTTTATTGGTTGCTTTTATTTTATTTGCACATTTTAATGATCCACCAATACAATACCATATAATATGATGATACAACAATTAACTTAAGTATACAATTAATTATAGATTAACTTACTGTTGTCGCATTGTAATAGGCAGACCCATCAACTTAATATAATTATAAATCACATTTATAAATTTCCACTCTAAAAGAACACTCAAAAATATTTGTGTTATATTTTAACATAGGCTAATAATGTTGGCTGCAGCGTTGGCCTAACGTCAGGCCAAACGCCACTCGCCCAACATGTGATTTGAACAAGTTTGCCTAACGCGACTCCTAAAGAGCGACTCCAAAGTTTGCCTAAACATTGGAGTCATTATATGAAGCCGTAGGAGCCAAACACAGTAGGGCAATGTAATTGAATATAATTGAAATAAAACATGTACATATGTCGAAACAGCGTTCAAATAGGTGGTAAAAAGCTATTAGTTATTTAAAAGTGTGGGCGTATTAGAACCCGCTATGCCACTATGGCAACCTTTGCAAGTGTTGCATTCGCCCGTTTATATTCGGTTTAACCAGACCGAAATAATTCTCAGGCCCCAAAAGGTACGGTTTTTTAGCTAGAAATTGCCTATACTACTACATACAGAGGTTTTCGTGCTAGTACCGACAACATTATATAAAATAAAGTCGCTTTCCGCTGTCTGTTTGTCCCGCTGTAGGTTTTTTTACTAGATAGAGTCATTCAAGGGTAAGGTTTATAAGGTTTTGGTAAGGTTTATAATAATACATATACAGGGTGTTCCAGTTTGTACGAAAAATAACATGTATCTGGTGTGGAGTGAAATCAAAAAACATCTACACCCAGGCGAAGCTGGGGCGGGCCGCTATACATGATACAAGTAGAATTCCGTACCAAACCAATACTCAATAACAAATGTATTTGAAATAAACAATTCCGGACATGCATATTCACAAAGCATGCTGCGCACACCACAGGATTACATGCAGCATCGTTTGCCTAGTCCCGAATAGCCCGACTGTAGGTGGTGAAGGCTTAAGCCCCGTGGTACTTCCACTATGAGTTTTGATCGAAAACTCGCTTTTAATCCAATTACTCCTCGTATTGTGAATTTAGCGACGAGCGGAGCGATTGAATGTATACATTTCATTTGTGGTGTTACGAATCATATGTACAAAATAGTCAGGTCGGTATCGCTTGAGGCTAGGAATGTAAATCTCTACTTTACTCGATGTCTGACTTTACTTCCACTTCATCAATCTCTTCAGGCATTTTCGTCGGTTCAGGGTGCTTCTCACCTGAACCTTTGATAAGGTTGCACTGGTTTAGTAGGCGTTGGTTTGATGAGGTCGCCTCCTACCGACTCGTTCTTCCACTTTCGCCTAGTGTCAGTATATGAGTAGTTAAAATCATTTCATTCATCCTCTCTACATGAACAAACCAGTTGACCTTCCTTTCTCAATTCTTGTTACTACATCCTCTTTTGTTCCACAAAGTTCTATCACACTAACTCAAATCGATAACATTCTAATATATAGCGTGTATGCAGTTATCCATGAGGTCTGTATTCGGTTCCCATGTCAAGCTATCTATCGTATGAGATGTTACAAGTTGAAAATTTTCTTACGAGTTGCGCGAACTAAAAGTTTTACCAGGCATACCGTTTTCGTTTACTGTCACATTTAGTGATAGAAAAATTCTCGGCGAACTATACGAGGCGCTGATATGCGTTCCTTTTTGGACATAAAGGCGAAAGCTTATATACATATAAATGCAATTCCTCAACCTTATGTATTTAATTGCAATCTCCTTTGCCAATAATGACATCGCCGTTTGCCATTGCAATTTTATTTCATAAAAATTTGGTGCGCCGTCTTCAATGTCGTTAACGGAAATATTTTTTCGTAGAGCAGGAACGTGACGAAATGGGAACTGCGAAGGTGTCGAACCGGTTCGCTTTATTTCTCCCCTCGCAGGTGGGTAAAAGAAGCAAAAACTTTATTTCTCAGCGTTACTGCGCCTATGGCACCCAGTCTTTATTGACCTGAAAAGATCGACCATTTATTTTACAATATCGACTTGGGAATGAAAATGATGGGGTATAAATAATGAAGTTGATTTTTGTCTGTATACTACGATTCACCTAATCGTAAGTGTAATGAAAATGTTCTACATAATCTAAGAAAAGTAACCACTGCACCACTGAGATGAGGCTATCATCAATCGACACAATTATGCTGTCCTGCTCAAAACCAGCTAAATGGACGCGGTCGAACCAAAAACGCGAAAAAAAACTTGTGTGCGGTCACCATGCCTAGTTTGTACCATTGTATATGACTGTCGTTATTAGACCGAATACGAATATCTCATTAAAGTGCTTAATTTTGTAAGACTCTTTTCCAATTTATGCTCTGTGTTTAAATCTACGTGAATATTAATTACGAATTCGAAAACAGAAGCTAAAAAAACAGCGGCGGTCGAAGCAGCAAAAGTCTCTTATAAAAAACTAATTCCGTCAACCCTCTCACATGCATTGCCGTCTCACTCATGCGTTTATTGCCATCCCGGTCCCACATTAAAGCAAAGCCATCTTTATTAAGACGTTAATTACAAAATCATGTCTCCAAAGCAGCCGTGTTCATAATTTAAAAACACTCGACACAGTGTCTCATAGGTGGAATACAGTAATTTCAAATTTCATATATATCTGGAGATTCAAAGAGGTAGTCGTGTACGCTGACGGCTCTCACTTTGGATGACATTTTAATTTACCTGTATTTCAATAAAACACACAGTCTCACTGCACAGCGGCGGCATGGTGACACGAAGGAATTGCCGCCCGCTTATAATATATCGACGGTGGAATGTAAAAAGTTACCAAGCGCCATTTTGTTAAGTTTACAGCAGAGCGTTTAAAGATTAATTTTTTCTTTAAAAAAATCGTATAAAATTGGCTATTAGAGATATCTGAAAAAATCCAACGGATTTTAAAAGTATTTTAACGCCTTTATAAATTGGCTTTATCAAAAAAAAGTATTTCTGTATATTTTGCAAGGAAGTGGCGTTTGGTTACAATTTTACTTGAAATTAGAAGCAAGTAAAAGTTACCAACCGACAAAAATTTTAACTTTGAAGCTGGTAAAGATATCTAAATATTTTTTAATTTTCAATAGATTCCAAGCAAAAGGGGACAAGCGTAGAATTATTTTTTTAGTTGAACAAGCAAAGATGTCTAACTTTCATAAAATTGTGGTTTTATACCAAGCAATGTTTACTACACAACAAATCAAATTATGTTAATGTAAGTAGTAATTAACCTACCACCAAATAAATTTGATCTAGAACTCAAAATTTTTAGATTTAGTAAGTAACTTTGCTCAGTATAGTTTTGCTGCAATCGAAAATAACTGAAGTGAAACTTTAGTTTTAGTAGGTTTTTAGTAGGTTTTTTTTTTCAAGATTAAAATCTTGAAAAAAAAACTCTATCAAGTATAAGTTTGAAATAGGTAGGTATGTCTTTGAAAAATAGAAAGACGGTTTTTATTTGTTTTATAAATTCGTTTATTATATAAGTAATCAACTTTTGCTAAAGAATCAGTATTAATATAAAAACAACCTATTTGGTCTTTTAGCATTTGGTCCTTTTCTTCAGAGATTTTCTCGTGCTAAAATGTAAAACACAACAGACGTCACAATCTACCTTCCTATTTGTAAGTATACAAATTAGGTAAGTAAATAAAATATAAATATGTGAACTTACCGATGCTGAATCCTTAGTTTCCACACCCGAAATTAATAAAGCTCGGCCAATTATGTCATCTATTCGCCGACCGCGATTCATGTTGAACTAAAATATTTAATTATTTTTCAAAAATGTATAAATCAAAAAACAAAAACACAAATTATCTTAAAAATAATATTTTCATTACTTACCAAGTGTAGTATCACACAAAACAGAACTGCGTAAATGCGCGAGAGTGCGCACGCGGGGTTACTTAGTGACAGTGGAACTACGACTAATCGATAAAACCGTTACCATCCACCATACTTAGTATGATTCAAAGCGAGGACGAGCGACAACGCGTCAAGTGTTTGTTTGGGATAACCACATGTAAAAATTAATAACTATTTCAGTAATAAGTATCCAAGTAACACAATTTATAAATAAAACGGCAGGTAAAAAGTTACCAAGCGTTACTTATTATCTTATTTTCGGCGAGTAAAAGTTACTATATCGAATTTTTTGTATGATTACAGTTTGTTAAACATTACCTAAATACAGATAAAATATATTTAAGATTTGTAAAAGAGTCCGAAATACCATACAAAAATAAATGTATTCCAGGTAAAACTTCCGAAGTACATAATTGATTCCAACAGTGGAAAGGCAGAAATTACTTACTGTAGTATACATTAAAATCGGGTAAAGGTTAAAATTACCAAATGAAAATAAAAAACAAGTAGATATTACCAAATACCTACTTTTTTAAAACGTGTCAAAATGTTGTCACTTGGTTGCCAAAAACAGGAAAAATACCCGTTGTTACGGAGTTCCTAAGCGACATCAAAAGTGCTCGTAGAGACATGGGACTAGGACTAATCGATAGAGAAAAATTCGCTGATTCCGAATATATAAAAAACTCATTTTGGCCCCTAGTGTCGCTTGGTAACTTTTTACATTCCACCGTCGATATGGTGACGTGTTCACATAAGTACTTATGTATTAAGTATTATAGTGACTTTTGCGGTTCGTTTTATGTCAAGTGAATAAAAGTATATGAAATCAACGTACAGAAATATATGGAAATTTAGCGGAATTATTAAAATAGATACACGGCGGTTTGTTGTTAACGGACCAGAAGCGACTGCCGAAATGGTGGTCGAGGATACGAATCCCGGGGCATACATCTGACATGTCGGAGTGTATTGAAAGACAATTCCCGCGTACTTTAACCTACACTGGGTTAGCGTGGCCATCCGGATTATGAACTAACCTCAACCGAACTCACGATTTTAAAGAAAACCTGAGCTGTGAAATGGAACATATATGAACTGTAACACTGTATGCCGTACGACTGTATACGGAACGCATGTGGATAGTTTGAGTTTGTTTACTATTTGTAAACAGCCCTTGATAATAAATTATACAGTCCAGTGTAATGAAACCTTTCGATTTCTAGTCATACATCATACGTCTTTTTTACAACCAAGAGAGGTTAGCTGTTAGTTCACTGCCTTGATCAAGTATCCAATTTACATAATATCGAAATACTAAGGTAACTACTCCAAAGGGAAGTATTCAGCTTCCTTAACCATTAAAGTGAATGCATTTTAATGTAAAATAATAGCCAAAGCATTAAGCTCAATAACATTTCCTTTAAGCATCTCCTTATCAAATTATAAAACAGTATTCTCGCAGCTATCAGCAATCTCGGACATAAATCCACAGTTGTCACTCGTTCCGTAGCCATTTCAAAAGCGAAGCCGAGAGGAATGCCATCAAAAACCATTCACAGTGTTAAGACCGAATAAAATTAAAACGGATACAATCTCATTAACTCGGCTGCTTATTTAGTCGCTAACTCTGGGCTCTGGCGGACTTCCTCCCGTTTGGATTCTGTTCATTTATTTTCACTTTGATCAACACAGTGTTTGACATAGCGCGGTGCTATTTGCTTTCTATCAGGCCTCACTGAAAACACGCTGTATGGAAATATTTGCGGATTGTTTACTTTAAGTTACGAAGGATTGGATGGAGTTTTATTACAGCACGAGATTGGATTGGTAGACTAAAACATACTGTTGTCTAAATCAACGTACCTAACATGTATTATATAGAAGATATAAAATCAAATGTTTGTGTAAACCACAAGTATTTGTCTCGGGTCTGGGTGTTTGTGAGATCGAAAAGTCTCTCGTAGTTCCTGACACCTACGACACAAGACTCGATCTTAGTGTGGGGTCAGGACTATGTATGTCACTGTTGGGTGTATTATTTATATATATAGAAGAAACTGGCATACCTGGCACTATTACTGTCTCAAGAATTTCACGGTGTATCTACTGTAACAGTGAAATAGTTATGGCTTGAGAATCTCTTCTCTTTTGTCTCCATTCATGGCGTTTTTTTTTTTCAATTTTGCAATACATTCATGTTAAAAAAATTGCCTTTGATCCCGATTTAAAGTATTTATTAATAAAAGGATTTCCAACAAAGACAACAACAAACATAACATATTATTATAACCACAAGGAAACAGGAAATTACAACATGCGAATGTTCATCACAAAAAAGAGTATTCAAAGGGTCATATAACATTCGGTTATTGCGTTATCTTTTTACACGGACGGTCCCTAGTATTTATGTGATTATTTTCTTTCTGTTCAATCTATTGATTAGAATAATTGTAATACAACGAATTCTTATATAATTCTATCGCAAATTTGATTTAATTTTTATATTTTTTAAGTTCCCGGCGTAGCGATCACTTTACAGCTTTTGTGGTCACGGGGCGGACTCACTCACGCGGGGTCCGTAAATCTAAGAAACCATTGTACAATCATTGTATTTGAATTCAGTAGCTATAAACCAGAATTGTTTATATATATGAAAGCTGATATTCTTATAACTTTTTGTTCGCAGTTCTTATCGAAGACACGGATCTGATAGTTTCATATACTTACCTACAGGTGCATTATAGCCACTTTGATGTGACATAATAAATATGTCACTTATTTTTTGCCTTCTTTCAATCAATGCAAATGCAATATGATAAAAATAAAATCATTTCTTACTATACTTCCAAGCCAATGCTCAAAACAGGTAAAATACTTCAGTAATGAGTTTTCCAAGAAAAGTGTTGATAGAAATATTCCTTGCGCCGTAAAGAGCTTACTCGCCAAGTTTATTCGAGCTATCCGTGCGTAACGCAGATTCGTTAAAGAAAAAAGTGCCAAGAGCGTCTTTACAATCAGTCTGTTTGGTTCTGTATACGTTGCTTTTACTATAGTAACTGTAACTTGTACAAATTAAGTATGGAATTGAAAATGGCGGCATCGGTATCGAGCTCTCGTTCGGACGTTATAGTGTGTGAATGCATGTCATGTCAAAATTATTTATGATAGAACCTTATTGGGGATCCTTGTCTCGATTCCTATATCAAATAATACCCTGACTGAGTTTACAGATTTATAAATATATACTATTGATTGCGTTGTTATATTAATCGTAGAAGCGACTCGTGCCCAGCAGTGGGACGTGTATTAATCATACTAATATTTCTGAAGTTACGGAATTAATATCTGGTAGAGCCACGCTTTTGTCAGTCATGACTCAGGGTGAATGGGCAGGCTCGTCAGGGGTGGTACCACTGCCTCACAGAAAATCAACGTCTAATCAACTTTCCTTCGGTGAATGAGATTGCCAGATGCCCAATGCCCCTTTCCTCTTCCCACCCTTCTTCCTGTCCGCACCCCTCCTGATTTTAAGGGCCGGCAACACATCTATGAACTAAGTATTGTGGATGGTCATGGCCGGCAGTGATCACTTTCCAACGGGTGACCTGTTTTCTCGTTTCCCAGACCTATGCAATAAAAGGTACAAGCATTTATCTCGATGTTGGTATCGAACTCATTACAACTCTTTTCTCAGTCGGCACTGGTTACAGTTTAAGATAGGGCTTATTTTTCAATCGTCAGATAAAAATTATACATCAGATAAGTGAAACAATCCGACAATTGTATACATATTTATTGCACCTGTCTCGCATTAAACGTTTTAATATAAAATAAAGGACCCCTAAAACAACGTCGATCATGGAGCTTGTTAAAAGTTGCGTACAGGATAGAAAAAAAAAAGTTTTAATGATCGAACGGTAGGTAAACACAATCAAAGAGCCCCAACATTTCTTATGACATAGTTATACGTGTTCCAAAAAAATATGCCTTTACAGATTTATTAACAAGTAGGTGCCGGCCCGCTGCGCTCGGGTGTACTCATAGGTACTTTTTGAGTCTAGTCCACATTAGTAGCACATTATGAGTCAGCAATCAGCATAAACAAGCATATTAGTTATAGGGCCATCCTGAACCAAACTTGACAGCCTCCGTGGCGCCCCTGTGAAACGAGAGGCCGCGGGTTCGATCCCCGCACCGAGTCAAATGTTTGTCAGGCCCACAAGTTCAAGAAAACATCCAGGTCTCAACAAAGCAACGGAGGCTGTCAATTACACATCACACACAAAGCACTGAAGCCACACAAAATGATTCAGCCACATATTCCCGTCACGTCTGGCGCTCGGCAGGTGGGGTCACCCACTTTAAAACACATAATATCAACTCGCGAGCTACACGTCATAACAATGTACTCGACAACACCGGCACAGACTGTTCTTGGAAACATTTGGATTTTATATTCCAGCTGACCTATTTTATGGCGGGGAATAATGATCGTTGTTGCCCATGAAATCTGACTATCTAGGAAATCATAAGTGGGAGGAAAAGCATATATTAAAATATACAATAGGAAAATTATACGAGTAATCATTTTTTTGTAATACAAATGAACTAAAATGCACCTGCTTGTAAATATCATTTCGGTGGAGTACCTTTCGGTGTCACAATTATGCCGGCCCTCTCGGCATAGCAAGTTAAGCATAGGTAAGTAAGTTGATTTAGGTAAGGTTGACCAAGAAACCCCACAAAAACTATGCTAAATTGGATATAAAAACTAACATAAGTTCTTACATACAAAAAACTAATGTCATAATCCATAAAAGACCATCCATCCAACAAACACTCTAAGACATACAATTCGTATCATATTATGTATTTCAGCATCATCTTTCCCAATTAAAGAATACTCTAGACACCACCGTTCATTTGGAAATACCTTTTGAAACATTTGATGCTACTTCGTCCTTTATTTCAATAGAAATCCATTTTACACCTATTGCAAATAAAATACCGCGAGCACGTAATCCCTCCGCCTCGTTGCTTAAAATGAAAAAAAGAATAAAAACCGTTATTTTGTACAGCTCCGCAGGCTTAGTTCTAATTCCACGTTCCGTCCGGCAATCAAACAAAACTTTCAGCATCTGCTCACGCGTTTGTTTTGTACTAAACGACGAAGTCACTACATTCCTCTGATGGTAAACGCCATCTAAGGCAAATAGAGGATCCACTGCTCCGAGGACCCATTTCTCGCTCAATTATTCCGACCTGGTCCAAAATTGCAAGACTGTAGAATGATAATTATATTTTTTATTTATTTAAGTGTATTTATTTTTGCATAAATGCTGCCTTATTAATAAACAGACAGAAAACCAATTTTGTTATCGAATATTTTGTCTTCTTCGCTTACACTAAATTCAAAAGGTCGTTAGACTACTAAAAATAATCAATGGCAGGGTATTGATGATTCGTGATAATCAGGTTATTTTTTAACATGAAAATGGATTCAAATAATGAATATAATATCATTTTTTATTCACCGTCAAGAATCTATCTTTAGGCCGCAACTTTTATTACGGTTTCGTCATACGGAATTGTTAATATATATATATAAGACATCTACCTATATTATTATTGAGGTAACTATAGAGCCACGGGATATTTGGATAGCCCTAAAAGGATTGAGATAGCCCAAAGGTCAGGTAACAAAGCGAAACACCTTATTCATTGTACATTTGTATAATGGTGACGTGTAAAACTGTCAGCTTTACCTGACTATGTAAAATTGAATTAACCTTTCAAACGAGTCCGAAATAGAATTTGTGTACATTTTTGACAGATCCAAAAGGGGCTTGAGGGATGATAAATTATTCAAAGTCAGTCAATTATATACAAGTTTAGATTTTGGTAGTCGATTGCGCTGCCTTTTCATACGATCTCTCTCATGAATAAAATATGCCCTGTTGAGACATTGTTCCTCGGAGTTATCATTTTTCACTCAATAAAACTGCTCCGGGTTTGTTGATGTATTTTGGGTTTAGTGTAAGGTTTGCTGAGGGATTTCATTAAGCTTTAATTAGCAATTTCGAATTATACAATAGAACAAAACAATTGAACATGGTAGACTCTAAAATATGGTGTAGTAATATCTAATAAAATATAAAGATTTTTGAAAGCAGCGGTGGCTTAGTTGTACGATTGCAAAGCTGAAGTCTCGGATTCGAATACCGGGTCGGGCAAAGTGATAATGATTTTTTTAATTTATTATCAGTCAGGAATTTGTGCCCGATATGGCGATACGCTCGCCCTCTATCACATCGCGGGACGGAACATACGAGGTGAAATGTGGGTGTCATGGTGGCGCCTCTGCCTACCCCTTCTGGGAATAAGGCGTGAATATATGTATATAATATGTATGTAAAATTGATAGTTATTCACAGACTCAAGTTATAATACAATAACATGGTGCAGTAAATTTGTATTGGCATTCAAGTAACGTGTAACAGGTGGCCGCAGCTGTCGTGCACAATGTCTTGAATTTCAATCCCATACATCATTGTGTGCGTAAGTAAGCGATAGTCTAGGTGTAGAGTATTCTTCTGATAACAATATCAAGGACTGTGTAAAAATAATAAATCTTCAATATTATAAATCTTCTATACATATAATGAATTTTTAACCGATCTGAATGTCTGTATATGGAACATAAATGAAAAAAACTAATAGGGGGGGGGGGGGGGGGCGTATTTACGTAAGAGAAACCAAAACAATGATTATTAGAAGCATTGTCTGTTTGTCAGTGCGGTTGTGCGCGATGAACGCAGAAACGGTTTAACGGGTCTTGATGAATTTTGGTATTGAGGTATTCTGTGATATATTTGTTACTTTTTGATACTCAAAGGGTTGGGTTGGGACTGGATTACATCCTTGGAGTGAGAATGAGACAGGACAGGACAGGAAGTAAGGGGACGGGACGGTAAAAGCAGTGCAGAGGACAGTATTGAGTTTGAATATAAATAAGACCGTGCAGAAAATAATATGTTGTTGATGTGGACTGGACTGAAAAAGCTTACCATCAGGCGAAAGGCATGCTCGTCTCGCCATTCTTTGCAATAAAAAAAACTCTTAGATACAATTATTGTGTCATATTGTACCAAAATCTATAAAAAATTACAGTTTCACAACACCCCGAACCAATACAAATATTTGAGGTACAGAAACATTTGTCTCGGGGTAAGGATCGAACCCGCGGCCTCTCGTTTCACAGCCGTTGTCTAACCAACTGCACGTCGTATGGTCCTAAAACACAAACAAAATATACCGGCACGACAAATGGAGTTGAATGCCGGCAATTGAAATGCAATATAAACAATCGCACAATTGTAGCTATCGGTAGGCACATTGTACCGATCGGTTCCAACCTGGAATACACACAGAAGGAACTCAAAGCGCGATACACTTGAATGATATCGACGGTGAAGTAACAATACCTCCTAACTTAGAATTTTGAGAAATTCACTTTTTTATCGTTCTGAATTTAAAGACGTTATAGGCGCGTGTTTTAGTGAAATCTATTAAGTATAACACAAAGTAATATAATATAAATATAAACATATTTTTAACTTTTTTGTATTGTATTGTATCAGCCCATATACGACCCACTGCAGGGCACGGGCCTCCTCTACAATCGAGAGTACGATTGAGAGTGGTTAGGCCATATAGTCCACCACGCTGGCCTAGTGCGGGTTGGCGGACTTACACACCGTAGATTTTTTTTTTTTAAATCTCTACGGTATGCAGGTTTCCTCACGATGTTTTCCTTCACCGTTAAAGTGCGTGGTGATTGACTATCAATACACACATAACTCCGAAAAGTCAGAGGTGTGCCCTGGGATTTGAACCCGCGACCACCGTGAACATGTAGGCAGCCGAGTCTGGTCCGATACCACGAGGCCACCACGCACTCTTTAACTTAGATATCAAAAAATATATATTTTTAAAGTTTGTGCTAATTTATGACCCTTTCAGTTAGGTGTTTTTGGCACTTCGCCTTCGATATGATATGTTCTGGCCTCGTTTGTATCCCTATCCGAGCGAAAATGAATATCCTTCACCATTTCCATTTTTTTCCTTTCTATTAATTAATAATTGCTGACTTCAGAAGTAGAAAAATACATTTTGAGGACTTGAATATCTTAAGAAACTATTCAACACCTTATTTATTTCCAACATAAGCCTTGAAAAACATAAATTCCACCCCGATTGCGGTAAGCCCTTAGCAATGGATCACATTCATCGAGGGAATAAATTACTAGCTCTAGTACAAGCATCCACTTCGGAGGCAATTTCTAAGAAATTTCACTTTTCAATCAGAGAATAAAGTAATCAACTCGAAACATAAACAGACGCAGAATTGCAATAAATAACACCCACTATTCGCCAGCATTCTTTTCGCACCAAGATGTAATTTATGTATTTTATTTGTTTATTGAATTTCCCAACTCAATAATCAAACCCAAGACCTCCCGGATCTAAATACTCACACAAGTATCACTAGAGCAATAAGTAAATACACCAAACAGCCACCTTATACTCCCACCTAATGTAATTTAATATCATGTCTCAGATATAATATCAGATATACGGCATTATTAGCCGAAGAGAGTGAACGTCTCCATGCAAATTTGTTTATTTTCTATTTAATTTAATACAGTTTTAAATATTCCTCGTTTGTTATTGGTGGACATTGTGATATCAGTGGCTCCTTGTTCTTCCTGAGTGTTTGTTACGGCGGTCTCCTCCCAGTGGGCGTAACGAGAGAGATACAAGATTTCGAGGCTTCACAACTTGCGCTACAAGTATCTGCCCCCGCGCATTTTTTATTTTTTATTATAATTTAAGGAATTTACAAATTTGGAAAAAGTGATTGGATTTTGCGGGGCTCGAACCCGGTGTTGTGCTTGCTAACAGCTGAGAGGTGCGCCTTTGACCGCAAGGCCAATTTCGATACTGAGCATCTGCCGAAATAGCATATTGGTTATTAGTATTTTGGATATTCTATAATATACGTAAAAATGGAATACGGTTGCTGCAACAAACCGTTTAGTACTCGGGACAGCAAAAAAATTCTTCTGAAATGTATCTCATGCAAGAATAATTACCATACTACTTGTGTTCTACAAGATAAAATGATTGTTCATCTGATGCAAATTTTAAATCTTCTTGGCTCTGTTCAAATTGCGCTAAAGTCTCTTCTTGTGACCAAAACACCACTATACCAGAAAGTACCAGTATGAAGGTTCACCCTGTCGAGGAGTCAACAGATTGTCGTTCGGGAAGTACTTCTTTCGAGTCTAAAAAAGGACAACCCGAAATGTTAGTGGTTCCTTTAGACCAAGTTCGTATAATAATACAGGAGGAAGTCCAAAAAGTCATCGAAAACTTTCGTGAATCAATTCTTGACCTAAAGTCTGAAATTTCTACACTGAAAAACAGTATGGAATTCATCAGTGAGAAGTATGATGATATATCCAAAAAAGTCGGAGATATTAATTTGCAAGTAAATTGTATTCCTGAGTTAAAAATAAGCATTGGAAATATGGATTCAAAAGTAAAACTTTTGCAACAGGAACTAGACATCAAGGACCAATGGGCACGGCGATCTAATGTTGAAATCATCGGTGTACCTCAAAGAAGAGATGAGAATCTTGTAGATGTCATCTCCAAAATTGCTAAAGTTGCCCACTTCCCATTAAACCCGCAAACAGATATTGATTTTGTCTCTAGAGTTGCACCTTTGGACAAAAATAACAAAAAACCGAAGCCCATAATTATGCGCTTTATCTCACGTTATAGAAAAGACGACTTTTTGTCAAGACTGCGAAGTATCAAGGAATTTCGTGCCTCAGATATTGGGTTTTCTCAAGACTTATCAAGAATATATTTTAATGATCATCTCACAAAGAAGAATAAGATACTTCTGCAAAATGGTAAAAAAGCTGCCAGTGATAAACTTTATAAATATGTCTGGGTACGTAATTGTACTATTATGCTGCGTAAAACAGATTCCAGCCCAGTAGTACACATAGATTGCGAAGACGATTTAAAAAAGATTCAGTAAGCACTAGTATACATAGTCACAAGTGCTGCTGGTATTTGTTTTGTTTTGTTGTATTCTTTATAATTTTGTTGTTTGATGTCTTCTATTTATGTAACCAATATGAGAATGTTTTTTGTTATCAAATTATATTTTTTTGTCATATGTCAATATTCATATTCGTTGTCGGAGAAACTGATTATTATGCTGCTCTATACATGAATGTATTAATTCACTTATTAACTATATTATACATCTGCTATATTATTATTTTTAAAACACGGAAAGTGCGGTTATACATTTACTATTTGCAGTCGTTGATTCATATAATTTTTTTAGTACTTTCTAATAATATACCCTATATTTGTTATAGTAATTTAGTTATTCTATAATGGCCAATTTAATGTTATATTACCAAAACGTACGTGGTTTACGAAGTAAAACAAATCTATTTTACAGAAATTTATTAAATTGTGAGCATGATATTATTTGTTTAAGCGAAACATGGTTACTACCAGGTATCTTTGATTCTGAACTTTTTAATGAGCATTATGTAGTATATAGATGTGATCGTAATTATGCGTCCAGAGATGATTCCATGGGTGGTGGTGTGCTGATTGCGGTAAAAAAAGGTATTGTAGTATCTAATGTATTCACACGTCCTTCAGATGGTAACAACTCCGCTGACATTGTGTCTATAACAATATCTACTAAATGTCATAATGTTAAACAATTTCATCTTTTTTGTTGTTACTTCCCACAATGCTCTTCCCACTGTCAAGATATGCTTGGGTTTTTTGATAATGTGACTAGTTTAGCACTTCGTAAACCTGATGATAATTTTGCTATTGTGGGTGATTTCAATATAAAAAATGCTACAATGCTTTTTGGTTCCAGTTATAATCTTATTAATCCTCTTGAAAATTGTAATGATCCTTTGTTACTGGGTTTATCAAAATTTTTATCATTTAATAATTTTAAACAATTTAATTTTATTTATAACCAAAATAATAGGTATTTAGATCTTGTTATAGGAAACTGTGAATTTAAAGTTACCCGTTCCACTGTACCACTTGTCAATGAGGATGGACACCATCCGTCTCTTGATGTAACGATTCTGGGTATAAGTTCCAAACAACTACGTTCGTTTCCTCGTTTAATAAAATTATTCAATAAATGTGATTATTCCAAAGTCAATGCAGCTTTAAGTAAAATCGACTGGAACTTAAATTTTCAGGATATGACAATTGACTCGGCCGTTACTAGATTTTATCAAAAACTTGAAGAAATAATTGACACGTACGTTCCTGTTAGATTACTACGAAGTAAAACAAATTATCCAATTTGGTATTCTTCTGCATTGATTAAAGTTATAAAGGAAAAACTGAAGTTTCATAGAAAGTGGAAGAGATATAGACGTCACTCTGATTATTGTTCTTTTTCAATTCTTCGTGAGAGGCAGAAAATTCTTACTAGCACTTGTTATAACGAATATATTGAGCACTGTGAGAATAATATTGTTAACTGTAGTAAGCATTTTTGGATTTTCGTTAAGTCTAAGAAAAAGTCTGGAGATCTTCCAGACAAATTATTCCTAAATGACATCTCTTCCACAGAAGGTAAAATTATTTGTGACTTATTTAATAACCATTTCAGTTCCTCCTTTTCCAAAAGTGACATCACTTTTTCTCAAAGAAACTCTAATGGCAAAGCGTGTGCAGATATTATCTCGTCTCTCTATATAACTGAGGGCACTGTGTTGAAATATTTAAAATCGGTTGATGTCAAGAAGGGCACTGGTCCTGACAATATCCCACCGTTATTTCTACGTGAATGCCATAAACAACTCGGCTTACCTTTGTTCATTCTTTTTAACCTTTCACTAAAATCTTCAACCATGCCACAGATTTGGAAGCGCTCATATGTGGTACCTATTTTTAAGGCAGGAGACAAACATAATATAGCAAACTACAGACCCATTTCAAAATTAAGTGTTATACCGAAATTGTTCGAACGAATAGTTTATGACCAAATTATGCCTCTTATTAGACCGCATATTATAGAACAACAGCATGGTTTCCTCAGTAAAAAATCGACGGAAACAAATTTATGTGAGTTTGTAGATTTTATCACAAATGATATGGAAGATCGTTGCCAAGTTGATGTAGTATACACTGACTTCTCCAAAGCATTTGATAGAATTCATCATGATATTCTTATATCAAAATTATATCTTTTTGGTATCCATGGTGATCTTTTACGATGGATTGATTCTTATCTGAGGGATCGTAGTCAAGCTGTAACAGTTAAAGGATTTTGCTCTACATTTACACCAGTTCCATCAGGGGTCCCTCAGGGTTCTCATTTGGGTCCTTTGCTTTTTAACATCTTCATTAATGATATTCGCGATATATTTACCAATTCTAATTTTAGTTTATATGCAGATGACCAAAAGATATATAGGACTGTAAGAACCATGGATGACTGCTTACTATTACAGAATGATTTGAACAAGTTGTCAATTTACTGTGAAACAAATCAGTTGCATCTTAATGCAGATAAATGCAATATTATTACTTATTCTCGTAAGATAAACAACATTCATTATGCCTATAATATCAATGATAAAGTCTTGCAGAGAGTCACTCATATAAAAGATTTAGGTATTTATCTTGATTCTAAACTTATATTTGACTCTCATATCACTGGAATTATCAATAAAGCTTACAAAATGTTAGGATTTATCCTTAGAGTAAGTAAAGACTTTAAAAATATTTCCACTGTTCAACTCCTATATAATTGTTTCGTGCGTTCCCATTTGGAATATGCTTCGGTAATCTGGAACCCGCTCTACAAAATTTATATAGAGCGATTGGAACGGATTCAAGACAAATTTTGTAAAAACCTTGAACACAGATTCCATTGCTCAGATTTATCACAAGCACCTAGAATAATGCCCCTAGCCAATCGTAGAGAGTTAAGAGACCAAGTCTTCTTGTTTAAAATTGTCAACAACTACATTGATTCTCCGTACCTTCTAAGCAGACTATCATTCAGATGTCCACGTGTTAATTCACGCGATAAGAAAAAAGTTTTCCAACCTTCTACACCTAAAACAAATTATGGTTCTAATACATTCATACGACGAGCTAGTAATACCCATAACATGCAGTTCTCCGACATCGATCTGTTTTTTCTATCTATGAATAGTTTTAAACGATATATTATAAATTCTTTAAGTGTAAATTGATTTGTTAGTTCTCTGACTGAATATTTCTCCATATTATTGAGAAATATTGATTATGATGATTATTATTTGTTTTCTTTATATTGTTACTCTTTTTTGATTTTTTTTTTTTTTTTATTTTAAATAATGTAATTTGTTCACTCTCTTCATACCTGCGTTATTTTATTAGTGGAAACTTTACTGGATTCTGTACAACATTCGTATGTAATCTACATGTAAAATTTTCTGTTTGTTTCCCAAAGAATAATAAATAAAATAAAATAAAATAAAATAATAATATTATACTCCCACTAAAATACAATATTATGATTCGTCTTCTGATTATATGGAACGAAGGACTTTGCGGTCAACAAAAACAATAATTATTAAAAACAAATATTAAGCGTTATTTACACGGGTAGAGTTTCTTGCGGCGAGAATCGTATACCATTATCAAATGACATAACCGCCATAAGATTATCGTGTTCTAACAATGTTTACACGGTGCAATATTTTTACATCCTTACGATAATCGTATTGTGTAAATGGGCTTTAGGTGCGAGGACCGAACTTGTATTCACGCGATCCTTACCCGGGCTTACGCGTCCTTTGTAATCGCCGAGAAAATGGATAAATTCACAGTTTTGATACTATACTTTTTATACTTAGCATACTGGCACCACAACATGAATACAATGCAGCTCATAAGAAAGTGCATTGCAATTCAAATAGAGTATCCACCAGTGATATCCAACCTGTAACATAAATATAATATGTAAGAGAGTACTCTTCTTACGGTAGGCAGGGGTCCGGGCTAGACCCCTGGAACTGCGAAGGTCCATGAGCTGCGGTGACCGCTTACCATTAAGCGGGTAGCGTGCTCGTCTGTCTGCTAGAGTCTTGTAAAATAAAATACATCCCGATTGTATCACCTTTAGAATTACTTACTGGAGAGATGTCAACACTTTTTTTGAAATTGGTCGTACATTCAAATTAATCATTTAAAACAAACGGCATTAAAATATAACTCAAGATAAGACATTTTAATTAATAGATCAATATAAACACTATAATAATAATAATGTGGTAAATAAAAGAATATAAGTGCGTGGTGGCCTCGTGGTATCGGACCAGACTCGGCTGCCTACATGTTCACGGTGGTCGCGGGTTCAAATCCCCGGGCACACCTCTGACTTTTCGGAGTTATGTGTGTATTGATAGTCAATCACCACGCACTTTAACGGTGAAGGAAAACATCGTGAGGAAACCTGCATACCGTAGCGATTTTAAAAAAATTCTACGGTGTGTAAGTCCGCCAACCCGCACTAGGCCAGCGTGGTGGACTGTATGGCCTAACCACTCTCAATCGTACTCTCGATTGTAGAGGAGGCCCGTGCCCTGCATTGGGTCGTATATGGGCTGATACAATACAATACAAAATAAAAGAATAGTATTGAACTTTTTATTGGTGATCATAGAGGTTATTTTTAACTCCGATGCAACCTTACATCACAACGGTGACTTGGATTCTGTAACTTACTCTGAATATACTGATTTAGGATATTATGTATCATTCTCCGGTCAACATAACCTGCTGAATTCGAATAGTAAATAAACAAATAATTATAAATACACCCAACAGCCACATCCATCATCCTGATTCCACACTAAAATCGAGATCAGTGTCGCGGGTATCAGAAACTACGAGAGACTTTTCAGTCTCACAAACACCCAGACCCGAAACAAATACCTGCAAATCACACAAACATTTAATTCGGTGCGGAAATCGAACCCGCGGCCTCTTGCTTCGCAGGCGGCAGTGCGGTGACACATTTATATGGGGCAATAGGGCTAGATTTATACGTTTGTGCAGTCTCTATCCGGGTGGACACAAATGTCATACCACCAGAGTACTTACCATCTTATCACATTAACCTACTCTTATTTATTGTTGTATTTGTTTTCTTCGTAACACCAAAAGCTTCAATTGATAAATAAATATAATTTAAAAAAATAATGAAGGCTTTTAAATAATAAAAAAAATATATGCGTCTTTATTGACTATATATGTATTAAGCGATCGCCCTTTAATATTCATTTCGATGAACTAGAAAATCCCTTACAAAATCCTCATAAAATGATCAAAAAAAGTTTCATAAAATTACCTCCACTTTTAAAGCCACTGTATAAGGATAATAAGTAATTTGCCAAAGTACTTTCAATTTAGAATATTGTCATGAACCATAAATCTTCTATTTGCATAAAAGACACGAACATGATACAAAAAAATACAAAATGAACGTTCTTTTGTATCTTTCATATTAACCGTGAACGTTACTGTTACGCTAACAACGTTATGTAAACTTTTCATAAACAACCAGTAAATCTATCCGAAATCACTGACCCGGTAAAGGATCCGAAACGTTCAGATTTCATTAAAAATACAGGCGAATAAAATATAAAATACATGTACATTGATTGCTTTGGAACCGCTGTTCCTAACACAATAGCATCAAAAACTTATTCTATTCAAACGTTACATTTATAAAGTTTCAAACCAGCATATTTTAATGTTTATCACAATAACTAATGCCGCAAATAAGTTGGGACGTTCCGAACGGCGCGCGATGATTTATTTAAAACTCGTAGATCTGTTATCTGCCACCTCGTGTTATCTTATTGCGTGTTTCCTAAATAATTAATGCAATATAGGGCATCGATTGTGAGGTGACGTGAGGGCTGAGAGGGTGGGTGGGGCGGGTCGCGGGGGTGCGCGCGGCGCACGCACGCGATTGGCTGTCCCGACTGCGTGAGTGCGTACCTCCCCGCGTGCGTGTGCCCGCCGCCCTCCCTCGTTCAGTCGCCATTGGAACGTAGCACGGAACCGACGTGTCGCGTCCCATTCTAAGTGCAGTACGAACGATATCCGCGCGCAAGTCACTTCCCTCCGCTTTGTTTGAAGTTTCTTTCTCGTTTGGGTCCTATTTATCCTTCCATATGGTTCACCTGGTAGACATATTCCGTTCGGCGAAAGTTGAATACGGACCTCCTGTTATTGTGAGTAAACAATTTATTTACATTGGAAAAATAAGTTAAAAAATAATTTTAGTGTACTTTTTGGCTTTGTATTATATTTTATTTTATTTTCTTTGTTTATTTTTTGCTTCCAGATTAATGTTCGTCGTGTATTTGGTTTGTTGACGTGATGCAAACGCGAGCGATTGGAGTTGAACATTTCATAACAAGACTCTTACGTTTGTTATGATTTGATTGTTTGGAACATTTTGAGTTCATATAATAAAGGACGGATTATAAATCGTGAATGTATACTTTTATTTAAAAAATGACTAAGGACATACAAAAAAATATTCATTAGCAAAATTTAGCCTTGCAATCAGTTTTTTTTTTTTGTATAATAATACTTTAATAGTATCACAGTTTACGAAAAAATATACATTATTTATTGTATATGTTATTTTGTTTTTATTACTTTAATTCTTTGATTAATTAAAACTGCTTCAGTTATACTCATACTTTAAAAAATGTTCGGTGACTAATCTCTTTACTCTTTACACATTTAATATACCACCCTTGCGAAAAGTTTTATAAGTCAATGTTAATAAGCTGGTACCTTCAAAGACTGTTAATTGTTTCTTAGCATGTAAAACAAATTATAGATCGGGACTGTCTTGATAGCTTTGCTAATAATTTTCCTATAGATATAAGAAATATATTAGGATTATTTTCTTATTCCTAGTGATAACCACTAAGAAATAAAAAAATATCTTTACATTAGAACTAAAAATAATAGTGTAGTTATGCCTATAAATCTTGTAAAAAAGGTGAAGATGCAAGACACCACAATTTTGCTCTTGGTGTTTCCATCCAGTAATTTGCTACGTGCAATCCTAAGATCAATATATATAATATCAATATATTACAATCACAGAACTCTGTTTACGTTAGTTATCAAACCATATAATAACCAAGATTTGCATATATTTTATCTTTTACCATATTTTTTGGTTTCAAATAGAAATATATCTAAGAAGTGTACATACAAGTTCTGCAAATGATTTAGCAAGATTTTTACACAAAGAGCTGTGAAAGTGAATAAACCTTTCTGAATTTTATTACTAACTCTAAGCGCGTTTTTACTTTAAGTAATAATGTTAGTGCAAGGCTTTGTTTCCCTTGTGAAGACCAAAAAAATATTGTTGGTTTATATTTACAATCGTTCATAATTATATTACTTAAAGTAATATAATATTTTATTATTTATATGCATAATCGAATATTATGAGCGCCCATTAGCGCGAAATTCCAAATTACTTCTATTAATTTAAAATATATGAAATGATTTCGTAAACTATAATTTTAAAAAATCAATAATAAAAAATAAAACTGTGCACTCACCGTTCTCGTAAATAACATTGGAAATGATTACAATATACTTTAAATAATAATAGACCGGTGAACAATACTTAGTTTTGTGAATCAATTCTAGAAAAGACCGTTCAGTCAAAACTAATAGCCGTCACGACATATAAAAGCGATAGACGTCGTTTGAATTCAAATTGTTAGCGCATGATAAGTTGTTCGAGGTCTGTCGTTTGGCCAAACGAGTGATTTCCGGTAGCTATTATTACGTTTTATTTCAAAGAGTAAACCATAATTCGTTATCATACAATTAGTTATAAAAATATACTTTTATAAAAAGCTTTTACAAGACAGTTTATAAAATAAAAATATCTGCTAATTCTGTTTCGACTAAACGAACTTTTTTTTCTAGCGGCATATTCGTTTATTCGCTAATGGTTCTTAACTTTATCATTTATTTATTATCTTTTTCTTAATTATGATGTCATACGATTTGAATAAACGGGAATAGTAACGCAAAAAATAAGATTATTCAATTCTTCGCGAATCCAATACTAAACGAAATTGTTAGTATGAAAAATCTGCATGTATTGAGGTTATCCCACACACATAAACAGATTCAACTCTTTGAGCCAAACAGTGGCATAAAATAAATTTACACCGAGCACTGAAACGCATCCAATCTTAGACAATAGAATTCATCCCACAGCAAAATTAATCAAAAAGAAAATAATTAGAACTTAAAAGCATATAAAATTATCCCGTTACTTCCTTAATAAGGCATTATGCATTTGGTCAGGAGTGATGTACAATTCTTGGTGGCAAAGAATATCACCAATGCGGATTACTCATTCTGATGGATGCGAATGAAAAAGAAAACAAAATTCAGTTGTACTGATATCTTTACTCGGAGGGTTTAAAAGCCATACTAAATAATCCGCTTCATTCTCTTTATGAATATACTAGTGATGTTGCCAATACGTCCTCGTACTATTCCGTTGTAAATCGTATGCTTCCACGAAATGGTATTAAACATAGTTTTAGTCTTTAGCGCCATTTACCTATTGAACAATTATACTGACCTAGTAAACTTTCCATTTCAAACTTAGTTTCCTGCATATCGCAGAATGTTTATCAGGTTTCCTGGAAATAGAGACAGCGTGGACTTTAGAGTAACTTAAAGTTGGCTAGAAATTGTGTTTATTTTTTTAATTCCATAGTTTATAGAATTCCATTTGGCATTATTTGGCAGCATCAACTGTACAACTGTACAATTAAGTGAGCCGAATGGCCAATACACCTTTGCTCTTCGTATCCTTTATCCTTCCCGCTCCCCTCCGATCTGATGGGCCGGCAACACATCCATGAACCAAGTGTTGTGGATGTTCCCGGGCGGCAGTGATCACTTACCATCAGGTGACCTGATTGCTTGTTTGCCGGACCTGTGCTATAAAAAAAGCCGTTTACTTGAATTCCGGTCCTATGCAATAACAAAATTGTCTGCTTGTAATCGACAATGTTTTTGATTGAAACTTTCAATAGGAGCATGGATGCCGTTACCATTGTTTGAATGTTGGATTACATCAAATTAGAGGTCTAGAGTCTTTAAAAGTTCTCGTGTTGTGTATACTTTTTGTTGTCTGGAGGAGATCGCTAACAGCGGTAAGACCGCCAATTGTTATACTATTTCAAAATAATGTAAACTGTATTCTTGTATGTAATACGTGGCGAATAATAAATTGTTATCAATCTATCTATACTTAATATTATTTAAAGGTTTATGAAAAAATCTACTTCACATCGACATCGTTCAGAAATCCATAACGTGCGCCATTCGATTGCCCACATCGGTGTACATAAAACCATACATCGGTCCCTCTGTTATGGTTTCCAAAACTGTACGGTCTCACATAAGCACAACATAAAAAGTTTTTATCACGGCCGAGCCAGTTAGGCGGGCCGAAAGTTGCCAAAGTGTGTTCTTTTTCGGTCCATTACCCCACCGTGGGTCGGAGCACATTTTTTGTACGGACCAAGTTTGAGATTAACCGTGTATGCGATGATGCCGTTATATGTACCACTTATTGATTTTAATGTAAGGTTTTTCTTTTGTTATAAAGATAGAGGGATATAAAAAATATTTATTTCTGATCTTTTCAAAATTTTTGATTTTAAGTCATGTAGTATTCTATAAGAACATCGCAGATGGTATCTACGCAAAGGGGTGCAGGTTCCTTCTCTTTATAGGTGTGTATTTTTATGCCTGCAGATTACCTTACTTTACTTTACTTAGGCCTACTTTGTTTTCTGGATATGGCTGTTTTATGAATAAAATTTGAAATAATTGAAAAAAAAATGTTGTAAACTTGAATGAAACAAATACAATGTTGACCGTTTGCAATATAGCTGATGTTATTAACGGTTGGTAATAATTAAACGGCAAAATAACTAAGTTATACACATTGATTTGACAAGTTAACAACAATATTTCAGATTATATTTATCATGAAATAATAGCCAACTAAATATTAACTGCATAGTATCCAACCTAGAGTTTGTATCCAAGCCTCCAGTGAATGAAAATTAATTAGTCCAGATTATAGGTTATTAAAGCTTCTTACCGGTCCAGGGTATTAGGAACACCTGATTAGACAGATTGTTATACGCTCATCATTTCCGCTACCAAATATTATATAATCCCCTTCAGTTTCAATAGCGTCCAGTATAATGACGTCATTATACGCATTGCTGATGCGACAATAAATAGCCCTTTGTTCCGTTAAGCCTAGGTTAACTGATAATTATATCTTATTCAAGCATCTTCGGATATGACTCTATCATATGCTTAGTCTATTTATTTATTTTATTAATTTATAACATCGTTACACCATCGGTGCGCCACCGATAAAATTACACATACATATATTTTATATAAGAATTGTGCAAGGTGACGAGCCTTTATAGGTGTATACAGCATTACAATATTATGTTATTAAAGACAAAAGCACAACGTAATATAAAACAAAGTGTAGTTAAAAATTAAAAAATAGTACAAAATAAAAGAATAATATTAAACTAAAGACAATTATAGTATTAAATTATAAAATATTAGAACATTGTAACAATATTAAAATTATAGTCTACTTTATATAAAACCACATACATTATAAAATCGAGATTAATATATACAATAATTGATTTAATAACTAAGGATAGGCCCTTTGAGTACAATTAGAGTATCAATAAGATGGTCGTGAAAATCGCGCCATCTGTTAGATTTTTTTTTTCATAAGAACGTTGAAGTAGAAATGCAAAATATTTACAAAATTAAGGCGAGACAAAATCTATTACATTTTCAATGATAAGAATTATTGTCTTTTTTTTACTAAACTTTCTTATAATAGACGCATGCATTTTCAAACTCGTTGCGAGTGACGATGAATTTCAGTAAGGCTCATCAATAAGATAGCTTTCTATCTATTAATTTATTTCATAACTATGAGTAATATAAATACTTTATTAAATCATTAATTTACTTACTGTAATAGATTTTGTTTTAACTGTGATAATATTCATTATCTTTTTTTTTACTTAACTGTCTGTCATAATATAAACAAGCGTTTTCAAAATCGTAACGCTCCACTGTTGATGCACTGAAGCTCTGCTGGCACCACCTACGTCAGAACATTACGCGCTCTTCGCCCTGTCCATATATTTATGTCAATATTTACAATGGAAATTATTAATTCACCATTATAAACTGACGTGTGTTATGATTGGGTAGCGTTTGTTGGAGTTGCAAAGTTATGCACCTTTAAGTTAATTAATCAAACCATTAGACTTCGGTGGCGTAGTTGTACTACGGTACTGACTAACTTAAACATCAGAACACAAGGTATTATTTGGCATTCAAAATAAATCTGAACGCAAAAAATACCTTGGCATCATTGCCTCGGTGGCGCAGTTTTACTACAGTATGATAGCAAAGCTGAGGTCTCGGGTTCGGATCCCGGGTCGGCCAAAGTGATCATGGATTTTTCAATTCATTATCAGCCCGGCGTCAGGAATTTCTGCCCGATATGGCGATAGGCTCGCCCCTATCACATCGTGGGACAGAACATACGAGGTAAAAAGTGGTTGTTATGGTGGCACCTCTGCCTACCCCTTCTGGGAAAAAGGCGTGAGTTTATGTATGTATGTATGTACAATTAATAGTTATCTACAGAAGCAAATCCCTTATAATTTACACTTGAACATGACAACACAGACTCAAGTTATACTACGATAACATGGTGTTGTAAATTTGTATTGGCATTCAAGTTGCGTGTAATGTATTCAAACCATTTCATGCGTTACAAATATTTTAAAATTACATGTCTAATAAAGGTTTTTACTGCTCGCTGAGATAATAGAATTTATCTTCTTTCTCGTATATTCTGGCGGAGCGAACGAGGGAATTCAACGTTTGAAAGATTGGTTGAGGTTTTTATGAGTGTTCCCCATCCCTCTCTATTCTCGTTAATAGAGGGCTAATATAATAAATTAGTTTCGTAGATCCATGAGAGTCAATTTAATAAGTAACATTTTGACGTTTGATCTGTACATGGTACACAAACAAAAGTTTAACTTCATGACATCGGTGACTATAGAACTTCCTGTAATTTAGCATACAAAGTTACTTCTATCAGATATTAATATCTCTGCGGTGGAACGATGGCTTAGCGGGACAGAAATACAATAGAATTAAAGGGCTAGTTGAAATGCTTTCAATGGCACAAAGGACTTTGATGAGTTGCAGTAGAAGCTTAGCTCAACCCCCAGTTAGTGCTAGAATCTCTATTTAGCCCATTCATTTCTTATGTAGACTTAACAGCCAACATCAATATTTTATCACTTTAAAATAAAAAACAAAGTGTCAGCTGTAGCAAAAACATGAATTTTGAGCACAACTTAATAGTTACAAAATACAATGATAAAACGTGCTCAAATTTAATACACACACAACATTAGTGGTTTTATCCATACGCCACGATCAATATGCCTATAAATTTTCATTGAAATATTCAAAGTACACACGACCTCTGAACGGTTGCGTATTAATACTGTGAAAGATTTATTTTAAAGACTCGTGATAAATGTAGAACAATTTATGACGAAGTACGCTGGAGTTGCTTTAACGATTTTAAAGCCTATTGAAGCGAAAACTACTTATACTATTGGTATTCTAAAAGTTTTTGGGTGCTTTGTAATCGATTATTATAATAGGGATTTTTCCAAGGTTTCATTTTGGGCAGTTAGGATTAGGCATTTAGGAACCATTAAATGGTTGCTAAAAATATCGCTTATAAAAAACGTGGATTCAAAAACAGCATCAAAATCACTGAGATATTAATATTTTTAATAGTGAGATGGGGACACTCGTTTTCTCATTCGCACGCATGCACCTCATGGAAGATGACGTCACGTCGTGCATGTTACATTCTTTGCTATTACTCCTATCATCAACTTTTATACGTTTATAACTATCTTATTACTAAACGGATTTTAAAAATTCTTTCTGATTATGATTATGCATAACGTAACATTTCGATATAAACAATAATGCACGTTCAGGACACTAGCCTATTAATATGTTAGACCTGGGTTGGCGAGCCTATTCTCTCTTCAGCCACAGAAAGACCACTGAACAAAGGCCTATCCCAAGTATCTCCACAGCAAGATGTTGGTACATCACTGTCAGTAAAACGACGTAAGACGATGTGTGTACTGTCGTGTGGCTCATTCGTTCTTCCGCCCTTTTATCCTTCCCTTTCCTACCATAATGTGATCACAACAATGCACTAAGGATTGAAACATTGTATATTTAGGGACGACGGTATTCAATTAACACTAGGTTAACAGGATGTGTTCGTTAAAATATATTACGAAATAATTTTGCACAGAAAAATAGGATTGTTTTCGCATCGAGTAGATCACGGCTTAAGTAGGGATTTTAAATCTTAACTGCTGTATTTGAATTGTAAACTTACGCTATTTTGACATGTTCTGTACGTGTATTGACAATTCCGGATGCCCAATACCCTTTTCCCCTTCCCATCCTTTTTCCTTCCCGCTCCCCTCCCCATAGGGCCGGCAACACATCCATGATCCAGCGTTGTGGATGTTCATGGCCGGAAGGTGACCTGTTTGCTCGTTTGCCGGACCTATACAATAAAAAAAAACGTGCATAAAAAATATGCTCTCAACTTAGCAAAACATAAACTAATAAATCAACAAGTCTGATCTAATAGAAATTCATTGGCAATATAATAGTACGACTTACCAGAAGGTAGAAGGTCAAGTTAAGTCATCAAAATTCGAGTCGTCATATTGGAAAAGTTTCTGGGGTCTAAAACTTCTTTTAACAATATTCAATTTGGTTAGGAGATTATAATCAATCATATATAAAAAAATATTCAACTGAACTTATATGATGGGTACTTTTATATAATTATACTTTTATATTCTCGTAATTATAATGATAATATATACACCTAACAGACATACATAGTCTTGATCCCACACTAAGCTCAATTAAGTCTTGTGCCGTGGGTATCATAAGCTATGACAGACTATTCGGTCTTACAAACACCCAAACCGGAAACAAATACTTGTGAGCCTCACAAATATAAATTTTCGCGGCACGGGGATCGAACCCGCGGCCACTCGTTTCACAGCCGGCGTTTTACCAACTGCGCCACGGAGACCGTCGATATGACGGCAGACATCAGATTGTCTATTAAAGAAGTACTTTAAGAAGTTATGTGATGTATATTTTTGCTGGTCTTTTCATTGGTATTAATTGAATATATCACAATGTTGAAGTCGGTTAATTTATTAAAATTATTTTAATACCTTAAAATTTGATCAATCCACGCCGTGACCACGAAACATGTAAAGTAATAGAAACATCGCGTCGCCGGGAAGTTAAAAAACACAAAAATTAAACCAAATCAGCGATAAAATCCGAAAAATTAAATTAATTGTAATCCTAAAATTATCGTAAAACAAAACTCTCGCGCGAGTAAACTTATTATTGTGCTGTAATGCAATTATCTTATTTATGTTGAATTGTTTCGACTTCACGCAGATTTGCCTTTTTAGTTTTTATGCTGCTTTGTAAAATTGCATTTTGTTACGAATGTTTTAGTAACAAGTTTGGTTTCAACAAAATGTTTTTGTTCTTACTGACAGTTTTATATAAGTTTTAGACCTTCCAACAATACCAAGCGAAATTATTTTCTAAATACACTATTGTATTTTTTTTAAATCGGAGCAATCAACTTACGCAGCGTTTTCTGAGAGACGCCTCTTCTTAAAGATGTTATTAATTAGTTAATTCATTTATTCTATAATCTTAAAATATTTTACTTGATATTTTTTGTGTGATTTTCCTTAAATTCCTTTTATTATCATTCTAAATGCAACTGTTTATTCGTAAATACCTTCTGCGGTAGAATAATAAATTAAAACAGCTTGGAATTTGTTACTGGACTTCCACCCCATCCATACATAGTTTAACGTAACTCTGTTGGTTGTCAGCAGGCTGTTACCAGCTGTCAATGTGACAGTGACAGCCCGTGAGCTCATACACACGCGCTGACAGCCGCGACATGGGGATTTGTAGCGATAATGTCTAAACACGTTTTAATGGCTTCCCACTCGAATCGTTATAATAATTCGATGAGGGACTAAGCTGTACTTTTAATCGTCATGTTGATTGTGATGCATTGCGTGCTAAACATAATTACTAAGTTGGATAGATAATTAAGTAAGTAATAAGTAAGTATATTAGATAGATAAGTAATAAGTTTTAGTTTTAGTCGTTTAAAAAAATGAGAAAGGTTGGAAGTAGTCGCTTCCAACGACCACTTTTGGTCGACTCCTACAATGCCCAGGGGATACTGTGGCAGAATTCTTACGCCCCCTGACCACGGGACCGGGGTGCAGAAAGGGGAGCTTTGAAGCTTTTCCTCTTAACACAAAAAGGTATAAGACGTCGCTGAATTCAGGGTAGATGTCTCAGTTTGAGGATATCCTTGCGGGAGGTGTAAGTTTTACACCGCCTTTCTGTGGCTGAAAAAAAATCTTATCTTCTTTTTAATATAGTAAATATTAAAAAGATATTTTACATGTTATCCCCTTGTTTTGTCAATTTAATTAGACTCTCAAAATCATTAACGGCTAACGACTTTGTGTATTAAAAGTAATACGTAATATGAATTTCTTTATTGTTAGTGTCGCTCTGATGAGCCGTTGTAATACATTACGACACCATCTATGGTCTGCAATAAACTGATATTATTGTTGTTTAATTCGTTGCCAAGCAACGCGATGTCAGTCGTCAGTGTCACTGCTTGACAGTTCGAGAGCACATGTCCACACGCGCTGACAGCTGCCACATGTGGAAACAACACTGTTTTCACAAGCTTTTTAATGATCTCCACGCGCTGTAGTATTTTGATTGTAAATAATTTTCATCGCTTTTGGTCAATTTTTTTTAGTTGTATCGGATATGAAAACTGTCTGCAAATATGAAATGACAGCGCTGATAGGATTTCAGTCAGTTGTTATTATTAAAATAGTGCGTGAATTTTCAACGGTTTCAATTCTTTATACGATGAATTGACAATTTAATTAATAAAATTGTAGCGAGCAATAGGAAGTAGGTTTACTGGTATTCTGTGGTAAGGATACTGGAATATCGACATGCTGATACATATGACACTGTATTGAACCAAAGACACACCTTCGACATTCCTTAGCTTTAACTCGCAAACCTGACATTATCCAGAAATAATTTAAATATCCCATAAAGTTCATCGTAATAAACTGCACCAGCATGATGTGTTAGACTTAAAAAAAAATTATTGTAGTAATGATTCGAGTTACAGCGAGCATTAAACGTATTTGCAATACAACACTCATAAATTGCCACCTCCACTCGAAACTGTTATACAACACACAAATAACCCTCTCATAAACGTAGCGTTAGTTATTCAACGCAACTTAAGACAATGCCGTGGAAATCACGCACTTCATAAAACAAACAAAAAGCCGCGTTTCTCGACACATTAGCGGCCGAGCATTGTGTCAAATTATTCTTTGATAAGTGATAGCGATCGCACGAGCGGTGATCGCTCGTAAGTTGCCGCCGCACGCTAAGGTTTACGGCTACTGTGACGAGCGATAAAAACGGTTTCGCTTGTTTATTTAGTGGTTAAATGATTCAGTTATTTCGTGATATTTGTCGAAGTTATAAATGTTAAGTGTTTGCCGGTTTCTCTTTCACGCTGAAAACGATCGACATGATTTTTTGTATACCGAAAGTTTATGAGGTGAAGGTTATTTTTGTGCTACAAATAGCAGAGTTTTTGTAAGATTGGCTGTAAGCTCTATTCTACACAGATAAAGTAGCGGATAAAGGCTTATAATACAACATAATATTCATTTTTGTATTTTGTACTTTTTCTAAACATTCTTTGTTGTTGTAATATGAATGAATCGTAAAAAACTTATCCATACAAAACTTCTTATTCATAGCTATTTTCTGGTAGTGTCGATTGAAATATGAGGCACCTTAGATTATTTCAAACTAGTCACACTGTATTTTATACTAGTTAATTATTTCATCAAATGAAAACTATACTGAGTTAGAATGTTATATTATTTTTGAAATTTTATTAATTTGAAGTTGAATAGAAATAATCATTGAACTCTCTGCTTCGGTGTTCTCTGAGCGCTATGACCTGTACTTCTTTAAGCCATGGTAAAAAAGAGTACTCTCCTTAAGGTAGGCAGCGACCTGCTTGTGCTGGACCCCTGGTCCTGCGAAGGTTCATGAGCGCCGAAGAACCGCTTTCTATCAGGCGGGCCGCGTGCTCGTCTGCATGTGAAGGCAACGAAAAAATCACAAATTCTGTGTGTGATTATTATTGTTTTAACTAGATAAATTGTATCTTACGTTTTCATCGATACTTATACATTCTGTATTTACTAAAACAAACATATTACATTCAAAAATGACCGCACGATGTGTTGTAGTCGACAATGTAGATGCTATCTGGAGTTTATTACATTGTCCCTTAATTACACCCGTCATAGGACAATAGACTGTCGTAAAAATTTGGAGGCATTTAGGTTGATTAGCAACGTTGAGTGCTCATGGGTGCGTAGTGTATTTTTTATCGTAAAACATTATAATTGTATTCTTAATGGTCTAATGATTTAAATTTTCATTATTTAAATAATTTCGGTTAGTTGCCTTTTTTATTTAAAATCAATTACTGATAAAAATGTTCCGGTTGAACAATTATCTGCTTATAATTTTTTTTTTCATTTATCTTATAATAAAAACCGTATCTCAAATTAGATCTTGGAATCTCTAAATAAGGAACAGTTTCGCTAAATAAAACTGTTGTGTTATTACGAAAGATTTACTTACTTATGTAAAATTTGAAACAAAGCATACCTAATTTTTTACTTAACTTGCACTTAGCGCATACATAAAATAAACTATGAAAGCAGCTATAAACACTAAATAATAATCGTAAACCATAACTCGTTTGTACATAGCTCAGTTTCAGCCTAACATGAGGCTTCCTCGGTCCAGCCTAGCAGAAATAAACCGCCTCTTTCACGAAATAGGCTCTGAAATAAATAAAACATTCCGTACCTAAAGTTTCGAAGCGGTGGCCCCGCCCACTGCAGGCGCAGTATCGCTATCTTGCTCCCACAACCAGGTTATTAATGATTTCCTAGATATATAGCTTAAGCATATTTTTTATTTTCCTTCTCTTTGAATACCCAAATATCGATGGCCTTTGATTGATTCTTGAACGTGTCAAACGCATTCGCAAACATTGACATGTATTTCTGGTAAAAATGTTGCATCAAAGAGACAAAATTTTAATGTGCTTTATTGTAATATACTATTTGTAATAAAAAAAACTATTTTGACATGTGTAAACTTCGGGAGCGTAGTGGCTGGGAAACGTAGCTTTAACACCGCGTAGAACATAATGTGTCAAAGAGTTGGATAGCATTATTATTATTGTTTACTATTGAAAAAGTTCTACTGCTTTGTTCAACTACAGTTTAGTACTGGTATAGTTTGCTGTGTTTAGGATACTGTTAATAAACATGAACTAAATTCCATTGGTTATGAACAATTTGTTTCGCACCCTTTCAATTCACTACTAGATCGTATTGTAATATAACAGTTTCACAAATCCGAATGCTGCGACTTACCTTTTAATAAATGCATCGGAAATTTCATTTCTCTGAGGTCAAACTGTAAGTCGGTATCCACCGGCAGTAAGTGAGTTAGGGAAGAGGAAGTGGGGCGAGGTGACCCAGCGACCCAGAGCGGGTCGGCCGCGCCTCTGTCCGTGCAGTGTGAATATTTTCAGCCGATGCAATTTCATACAGTGGAGATTCTTCCGCTGACGGCTTAATCCGGTTATCGTTTGTAACGCTGATGACTGATATTTAATGCCAGCGTAGTAACGTGAGAGCGAAATTTACGACAAGCTATGTGTTGGATGCAAATTCATGAAAAGCTTGTGGAGAGATTGGATCTGAGATTTAAGTTGTAATGAGATAAATATACAAACATACTTTTAGTACAGTTTTCATGATGAATTCCTTTTTATATTTGATGTAACTCGGTAGATTCTTTATCTACGCTGCGCTGCACTTATAAACACTGTAGTCGCGTCATGTCAGCACAATGAAAACCACTTTACATAATAAATTAAGCCTTAAACCAATAACAACAGCTATAAAACTGAATATTTAGTAAAAATCAGCGGTGCAAGCAGAGCCTAAACGTTGGCCCGCGTCGCCTTAATTATGCAAAACCAGTCAGCGGAGCAGTTTATTTTAGAATACATTAACTCAACGCGAAATTAACAAACGGTAGGCTGCCTGCGGCTTTGCTCGCTTTGAATGGCAAATATAACTAAACTGTAGCCTAAACACGTACAGTACTACACTGTATCAGCCGATAATCACTACTGAACACAGACTTTCTCTACAATAGAGAGAGCTTAGGCAATAGTCCACTATGGTGACCTAGTCTGATTCGACGGATTACATTTATAGAAAATCTTGCACGAAGGAAGCAATAATTATTTTTCCCCTTGTTAAAAAAATAAATAATGGGCAATGTAGGCCTGCTAGACAAATGTTGACGAGGTTATTAGGATCCGAGTGGACACCGACCACCGTACAGTAGAAGATCCTTCAAAGTAACCCTCCTAAATGTGTGTCGCGTTTTTGGGTCTAGCCGATGTATACCCAATTTACAAACCAGCGAACACAATGTATCGATTGGAAAGAAATTGTTCTTTCTCATCGATAAATGAAACTCCTTTCTTCTTATTTTTCCGTGTATTTAATATGTATTTAATGTTGTTACAGATGAATCGGGCGATACAGGTCAAACCAGCGGACAGTGAAAACAGAGGAGGTATGTATCAATTTACACTAATATTTTTACATCTAGTGAAACAAAGAATTGAGGTATTCTATGGTGATTTTTCTATTGAAATTAATATGTTACTATAAGATAATTTATTTACTCGTAAAAAGCTACATATACATTTTTCTCCACACCTAGAAATAGCTTGTCATTTACTTATTCTGTAATATAAAAAAACGATAACTATTTTAAAATTGTCCTTATAATAGAAAACATATTGTATTACGATATAAAAATGAATGTAAATCTCCTTATGTTGTAGCGAATATGGGCTATGAACCGAACAAACCAACTTTCGTTTTAGGGTCAGATTAACCCTTTGATTTTCGTAGAATAGACTTTTATAGTATTATGTATGTCAACATAATAATTGAAGTTGCTGCCTACTGCACGTATCATAAGTGCAGAAGAAACAGTTCAAAAGTCTACTTAAAATGCGACAAATTATCTCCATCAAAAGCATTCAATAAAAATGGTACACCGTTGGCGTCTGTTTCGGGCTCGATTGCGTTCGTGAAATGTGAACTCATAATTTATGGGCCAAGTCTTTTGATCGTGACTCAACGTTTGAGCAACGCTTAGCATCTTATCTTATTTGAGCAATATACAACGATTCTCTGGCTTATTAATGACTACTTTTGCGTCCCGATTTACACGGATTATAAATTTATATGACGAAAAGACTCCGGGATAAAATTGCCGTCAATCATAATTTCGTGTGTTTGCACATTCGTCTGGAATTTAATGTATTAGCGTGTGTTTAGAATATATTATGCAAAATAGGTATGAAAAGCTTCAGGGGAATGAGTTGAAGGAATATAGATTAGATTATCTAGGTTAAAATTATCATATCACCCCACTGTTAAAAATATATTTTTTAAATCAGATTGATGGATTGTATAACATAATGATATATTTACAAAAATAAAATTACTTACAAATACTGTAGAATAGTTATACAAAATTCGATGAATTTTTCAACTTCTTAGAGGTCCTTAGGCTACTTAAACAATAAATTCAGATAAAGAACATTAATCTATTGTATTGTATTGTATCAGCCCATATACGACCCACTGCAGGGCACGGGCCTACTCTACAATCGAGAGTACGATTGAGAGTGGTTAGGCCATATAGTCCACCACGCTGGCCTAATGCGGGTTGGCGGACTTTTACATACCATAGAAATTTATACAAATCGCTATGGTATGCAGGTTTCCTCACGATGTTTTCCTTCACCGTTATAGTGCGTGGTGATTGACTATCAATACACACATGACTCCGAAAAGTCAGAGGTGTGCCCTGGGATTTGAACCCGCGACCACCGTGAACATGTAGGCAGCCGCGTCTGGTCCGTTTACCAACAGGTCACCACGCACATTAATCTATATACGACAAATACCTAAAAACAGTCGAAATAATTCTCTCAAAACGTGCAACAAACGTGAGGACTCCACAATTCTAACACAGATAAAGCCACCGACAACTAACAGAGTAACATTTACTGCTCTCTCTAAACCAATTTACCTGCTAAACTGTTAAACTAAAATCGATATCTTATAATTATTAGAGCGCGAATGTAACGTCGAGTAGGATTAAGGTCGGCCATCATTATTTCACAAATGTCAAAACAAATGACATACATTGACAGCGGGCCGAATTGAACATTAATGATGCAACGATTCTACCTTTCCCTGGCCCAATTAGGGTGGACGCTACTTTTACAACATTCATGTAGTTCGGTCAAGAATAGAGTGGTTACTTCGGTGTCTTTAATATTGAAACGTTTCACTTTAAAGTTTGGTAGTAGCAGAGTCGCGAGTGGGTATTTTTTTTAAATAGCTCAGAAATATATTCAGTGGAATGGAAATGAACTTTTTTTTAGTTTGCGATTCCCAATCTTCCTGTTGATAGGGACGATTTGTTTGAAAATTATGTGTGGCTATAATTTTAGTCACTAGGAAACAATCCTGTTGATATTAATCTAAATATTTTAGGTAGTTTAACTGACCCTAAATAAGATATCAAAATTAACAATTATGACAATCAAAACTTAATAATCTTAATCGGATTGGAGAATCATAGCTCGTGTGTTCTAATTTAATTTTGGGGTCTAAATGACCCCGAGGCCGGGCGGGGGTTAATAATTCACAGTTGGTGGCCATCTTCAAATACATACCGCGATCCCGTAGGAAATTATCGAAACTTAAACATGGAATAAGTTAGCGGTCCAGGGGCTTGATTATCATAGATTTTGGAATAAACCTCGAATCTCGTATTATATTACCTTTCGTAAATATTAGGAGATACATAAACAAATATATTAAGCTAAAATAATATTTTGTATGTTTTATTTAGCCAATATACGACCCATTGCAGGGAACGGGCCTCCTCTACAATCGAGAGTACGATTGAGAGTGGTTAGGCCATATAGTCCACTACGCTGGCCTAATGCGGGTTGGCGGACTTTTACATACCATAGAAATTTAAATAATATATAGAAAAGGATTTAGTAATTCCAGTTGCAGGAATCTTTGCGAAACTACGTATATTCTGAAACCCAACAACTCCGCGAAATTTCATACATTTCGTTATAAACACCGAAAATCCGCTTGAGATAGCAGGTTTCATTCATTTTTCCAGAAATTGTTGTTCAGAAATGCTGAGTTTAATATATTTTACATTTAGACAGTAATTATATTTGCGTATTCTAACAAACTCAGGCAAAGGTGGAAATCAAGAAACTGCGTTGAAATTGGCATAATTGTATATGATAATGGATATAAAATATAACTCAATAAGCCAGCATGGACAAAGAAGTAAAGTTTCGGTAGGTAGCGACCTGGTTGTGCTACACCCCTGGCAGTGCGAAGGTCCATGAGCAGCAGCGACCGCTTATAATCAAGCGAGCCACTTAGGGCTATAAAAAGAAATCCTAATCCCCGTCACATACATTGACGATAACAAAACTATAAAAAATATCTCCTAGTTTCTCTTTAATTGTGTAATCAAAGAGTAACATTAAAACGATTCAATTTTACAATCGAATACATCTTTCATCTGATTTTAGAAGATCCTCCAATTGTATGTAAACTCAACATGTCTAAGAGCTAGTAACAAAATGTGTATTGCCAATGTAGTAAAAGCAAGAGACAAGAGTAAAATCGCGTCCGACTCTACCAGCGCTATGATTTTGTTACGGACAGTCTTAGCGACTGCACATATGATGCGTTCCTTTATTAAGTCCAGTAGCATGACGTCACCAGCCTTGACATCGCAACTGCAATAAACCTACATTAGTAAGGGAACAATATGCATAAATTTGCAAGCATTTGTCGAGGCGTTCTGGGTCTTTAAATATTATTACATTCTCCGATGTACGGTATAGCTCTTGTTATAAACGTCTCTCTCTTCGGATCGTATTAGGTATTCACTTAGCACAGATCTATTCAGAAATACAAATAACAACGATAAATTTAGTTTATATATATATATCAACGTGGATAAAATTCACAAATAAATTAATGAAAAATACAACAATCACACAAGTAGTTCCCATCCCTCATCGGTATAAGACTAGTTATGAATCTAAAAATACGACGAGCAGCCCTGTAATATTCCGTCCCTAATAAATTATTATAAGGTTACCTAATTCAAATTTTACATACGATAATATATTTTTCAAAATGTCTGACTAATCACTTCATAGAAATGATGATGATGATCAATCAATCCACGAGATTTGCACTCTAAACACGGCTGTAGTAAAATTGGATCCTTTAATATTAAAATGGACGTGCAAATGAAATGTTCAGCCCGACCGGCCGACAATCTAATCGCATCCACTCACACTGACGCGGTATATTATTCATGAAACATCGATAACTCGTCAATAAATTAATTAGTCACAACACTACTGTATTTTGGACGTGCTGGCGAGTGCGTCAAATATGAATTAGGGTTTATGAAATTTCAATACTGAAATAGCTTGTCATTTGTTTGGTATTTAATATGTTTGCGTGAATATTTTACCTTTCATCAGTTTTATTTTATATTTAATATTTCTGCTATTAAATTTAAAAGATGCATTGTTTAAGTTACCTATTGTTATTGCCATTAAGATATAATATTCATAATGTTCCTCAATTTTAAAATTGTCTCTTAAGTTATTTTGTTGTGTAAATGTATAATAGCTTAGCATCTCACCGTACACGATTGATTTGTTTTCACTACGGCTCTATACAGTGGTTAGTTTTTAAAATAAAATATTAAATCCAAATTTTAAAACGGGCTATTCAATAATTAAAGTCCTTCCTTCTACAAACCGCTTATTTATAGCCACGTAAATGACTCGCCAACAAAAACAAGATCTCAATGGTATAACAAACGATGTTTACCTGAAAGTGTTACCGAATCCCATAACTCATTACCAACTCGAGCTTCCAAGCCATTAAATTAAACGAAACATAAGTTCGCGTGCCAAACAACTAATCCGAATGAGTGTGCCAACTATTAACTAATATTCGTGGTTGTAATTTTTAACGCGACCACTTAATTATATTGTTGCTTATCGCCGTGTTTTAGGAAATTGTGTGTAATGTTAAATAATTATTTTGTGAGTGTTTCATATTTTATTAATTTATTACATTAGTGTGACGGGTGTTTTTGACTATGGATGGAAAGTCCCCCGTTTGGAAAGAACAAAATTGACAATATTTACAGCCGATAAAATAAGAAAATGTTTTTTTTTTATTTTAAGAATCATCCTTAAGACACATTTAACATTAAACTTAAGTACATAATATTTAGACTTTACAATGAAATATATTTCTACACCTTATGACAGTAGCCCCGCCTTATATCTCGAGGATTTATTTAATACTGGATAGACGAGTATATCTAGAAATTCCATTTTTGGTTAGGATATAATCACGCAACAGCTGTACATTTAACGTGTTCACCATACTAATCTAAATAAGTGCGCGACAACTAATAACAAATATTTGTAGTAGTAACTTTAACCACGCCACTTAATTATATTGCTTATCATCATGTATCGGAAATTGTATATAATGATCATTATTTCTTCATGAATAATGGTGAATAATAATGACGTTGTCAACGCTATTATTTTTATTAGAATTATATACAATATTATTTTGGCAATTAATAGAGATATATCTATAATTGATATTATAAAAATCCAGTGATTTTCGGTGACTCAGAGCTAAAGAATTATATATAATTATATACAAATAAGTGAATGAAGTGAAGTGGCAATGGGCGGGGCACATAGCACGGAGAACTGATGGCCGATGGGGCCAAAAAGTTCTCGAATGGAGGCCACGAAGCGGAAAGCGCAGCGTGGGACGTCCACCCACTAGGTGGTCAGACGACCTGGTAAAGGTCGCGGGACGTAGCTGGATGCAGGCTGCCTCCGACAGGTCACTATGGAAATCATTGGGAGAAGCCTATGTACAGCAGTGGACTTCTTTTGGCTGATGGATGGATGGATATATAAATAGATATAGACTATATCATCCGACATCCATCATAAACTAGGCAATTAAACTTTATCTTGGTTTATCGAATGAACTGTACTTACTTAAATATGTCATCAATTGCATCACAAAAAATGCGTGCAGTTTTAGATAGTATTATTTCGAAAACATAAATATTACTATTAACATTTTTATCACACGCTCTACGTGAACATTTTTTCCTATTAGTCTAATTAATCGACGTAATTCTTAATTTCTAGTAACATAATTTATGGTTTAAAAACATGAGGTTTCTCCTGTAGTTTTATGGCTGTCGACTAAATCTCGGAGAATTTAAAGACTGATTATACTATCAAATCATTTAACTAAAATCTTATCTTTAATTAACAAAACACTCTCATCGGAGCTAAGACTAATTATTACCTTTTTATATGTACTTAAATAAGTTATAGTAGCTCTTACTTTTTATAAAATATCTCAGTGGAATGGCGAAAGAATCGTCATAATAATAAAGTTTTCTACAAAATTTTAAATGATTGAAAACATACAAAGAGAATTTTCGTTATATACCATAGTGTGGTATATAACTAAGAAAATCTAATATTTTATTAATCATTGAAGGTCGAAAGAAAAATCCCTTTTTTATTTACATTTAAATCAGTGTTCAAGTTAAAATGCAAGTTAATTTTGTTACATAGTTACTGAGAGTAAGACCACGTTTTGCAGAGTCGTAAAACCAGGGATTACGTCAATCCTGTAGACCTGGCGGACTTAGCGTCGCGTTCAAAGACTGATTATTAAATAGTTGCACGCAATTAGCATCCGATGCACGTCGTAGCTCCGTGCTTGTACCCACGTAGCACCGTAGTGTCGTAGCAGCGTAGCGGAACTACGTTCGTAGAGGATAATATGATTGTATTGTTGATTAGATGGATTAATCAGGACTTAAGATGAAACTGTCTTTCCAAAATAAAAATAATGCCCAATAAATAAAGCTTTCAGGAAAGCTACTAATTTCTTTGCCAATGAATGTTATCTAGACTAAACAATAACAATGGAATTTGTCTAGTGTACTTACACAGTTAAACTTAATTATTTTTTAGATTGTTTATAATATAATATTATTATTATAATATTATACCGAGACTGAGCATCGGTCATCATTCTCCCAGGCACAGGCGGTCGAAGTTCATGTCGCTCCGGCCGGTGACAATTATTAATTACATTTAAAAAAGAAATTCACATCAGACAATTATTGTGAAGAAACTACTCGTAAAATACTGGGTGTATTAATTACGGATATGGTGTTATTGTATAAATATATGTTTATGTATGGGTATTATACATATTATAAGTAGATAATGTAATGAAGATACGCCACAAACCGCGAATTTATATACTGTAATATGTATATATTATTATTATGCCTGTCTTACCATTACATTTAAATTCAAGAAAAAATATGCCAAAATTTACGTCATGCATAAAGCTTTATAACCATACAAAAGGTGAAGTAATAAAACGAACCAGATCGTACATCTAATGTTAAATAATGCTAGCCGTAGGGCAGGCGCCCATTGATGTGATATTAAAAATGTATCGGTCCAATCAATCAAAAATCACTTTGAAGTTATTTACCTACCGGCCCGGCGTATAACGGACTCTGAAATCAATCATTTCGAACACTGACATGGTTTTATTTAATTACTGGATGGAATTTTCCGCCGTTTACATTTTGTTGTTTTGCTTTAAATACATTTACAAAGGCCTTTAATTTGAAGGGTTCATGCCGTGCCTCTTGTTATTGGTCTTAGGAAAATGTATACATCTGAGAACAATTGAGCGTTGAATTCGGATTATAGGTTTCGGTAGGCGATTGTCGGATTTTATGTTATTTTCGTAACAATTGGACTCAGTAACAAATATTTCAAATTTACAATTAATACAAATACACCCAACAGTCACACAGATAGTCCTGACCCCACACTACGATCGGGTCTTGTGTCGTGGGTATCAGGAACTACGACAGACTTTTCCATCTCACAAACACCGAGACCCAAAACAATACTTGTGGTTCACACAAACATTTGTCTCGGTACGAGGATCGAACCCATGGCCTCACGTTTCACAGCTGGCGTTCAACCAAGGGCACCACGGAGGCTGTCAATTTCAATTACTATTTTTGATAAGGGATAAGCTAACTTAACTAAAATTTCAGGTTTGTACGTTTTTGTAAACTGTATCAGCCCATATACGTCCCACTGCAGGACACGAGCCTCTTCTACAATCGACTATCGAGAGCACGATTGAGAGTGGTTAGCCCATATAGTGCACCACGCTCACCTAGTGCGGGTTGACCGTTTTTGTAAAATGTTCAAATATTTGTTTGCGGTGTTTGTGTGTATGTTATTTGAGTTAACAAAAAGAGCCGTGATAAATTAAATATCTTAGTGTTAAACATCAAAAACCTAGGCAGTATGTCTAAAGACTTAAGCCCGATAAATAAGCCCTCGTGATCATAACGTTTTAACATTTAACATCCCATCACAGCAATCCAAAAAGGGTTAGCAGGGCAAAAACATCACACGTAACTCAAATTAATGTATTATTCAAACCCCTAAAACGTAGTGGGGTGGTAATAGTGATGTAACTATATAATAATGACACCTATTTGTAAGTTTGCGTGTCTGTGTCCATTACCGGAGCTCTTACTATAGAGGGCTGACTGACGGCGTAGTTTCGTATAAATGCTTTTTACTTGTCACTACACTAATAATGTAAGATAATTGCGAGAAAGCTGGCCAAGCGCGAGTTGGATATGACGACAATGGTTCAGTAATTATTTTGTCATCAATGTTTTGTTTTGGATTTTAGCTATAATCACTTTAATTTAGATTATTTTTTATATCTTACGCCTAGACATGTTATATTTTTAGTGTGAATAATCTCTAATTTAATGCAAAAAGCTGAAAAGGTGCCATATTAGACTTGTCTTCGGTTTGTTCTCACTTAATTATATAGAATGACCGTGGTTGATCAACACAGAACTCCTATTGCGACAGATAAAGGGGAAATCAAGAAGTGTTTTTTTTATGCATGAAATAAATTAGGAAAATAACGGCACAGAACTTGCAATAAAAGTGGACACTAAGCAATTTTCCGTCCAATATTGCCGAGGTGTTTGGCAAACATCACTAATAGATGTGTAATGTTTGTGTGTCGCGACACTGGCCGAGTGATGTATTGACTGTGCGCAAACAAAAATAACAACGTTTGCCCGCTTTGTTTTTACATAGACTCTCGGCTCTACCTTTAAAGGTGGCCTGGAGCTAATGGATCCAATATCCTCTACTATTTCAGTCCTCTAATTGGATATGGGCTTATGATAAATACCTATCTAGGCTATGTGGATTTCTAGATTAGTATTCTTAGTGTTGAAAAATATAATACTTTTAATAGCATGTCAAAAAATAAAACAAGTAATAATTTTATACGTTTTTCCCAAAATTGATGGTTTATAATATTATGAAATACGTCATTAAACATACCAAAGCGTTTTTGGAGATTAATACAAATATTTTGTGTGAATCCCATTTCATACCTTTCACAAATTATAAATAAATGTATTATAACACAACGTTTCGCTGTTTAGAATCTTCCTTGTGAATTTATGTAACACATTAAATTCACACAGGAAGACCCAAAACAACAAAAATGGCAACAAACAAACAAATCAAACAATACCGCTGATAATACATCCATAATGCGCAAACTTATTTCAACAAACTATAAATTGCGAGCGAGACTTGCCAAATATTTCTTGCACAACTACTGACCGAAAACTTCCCCTCGTAAATATTTTAAAGTAACTTCCAAAGGAAAGGTGACACCCTGTTGACGTAGCCGAGGTGGCCATCTTACTTATAACCATGTCGAAGTTAGATATAAAAGTTTCGCCTCCATCTGAGTTCGATGGATGCAACCCCCCGGGGGACTCGCTCACTCTGTGCTACACTCACTACTGTCCTGAACTAGGGATTGGAATTTCATTTTGTGATTTTCTAACCTATGATATTTTTGCCGGTTCTAGACAGTTTCACTTTGATACGTATAACAGAAGTAAAGAGACATAATTTAAAGCAGATGTTTTTATACTGGTACCTTCATTTGGCTACAACACGTATGATAAACGCACTGTTCCTCTGGTATGCGACACACTTGTATATTACCTATAATATAACGGATAAACTCAGCATCGTACAAGTTTTTTACGTTCCGTACAAATATGACTATCGTGCCACCAGCATGTAAATGACAATAAAACTTTGGCGTTCAAATGCCAAAACATGGCATTGAAATTATAAAATCGTCTGCATGCCAGGTCGCGCATAAAATAGGATAAGACTCATACATAAAATTACGCACCTTTATCTCAATCATATAAAATGATCATTTAAACCCGCTTTCCCCCTAAATACACTTTTACTGCCACAAAATCATATGAAATCTGCACCAACCTCCTCCGAAAATAATAAACAGCTGACATCAAAGCATCGGCCATGTGCCTAACAATTCCTAACTAAGGGCTTTAAAAATAATATTTTACCACAGAAAGAGAATTACACTCGGCCGACCATTACACGAGAACCACTTACACCAAACTTTCAGGCTTAAGGGTCCGAAAATGTCGAACTAAAAACCATTAACACTAGAAAGACCAAGGCAGTCAAATTGGCGGCAAGGCAATTTCATTGTTAAATATTTCACAAACTATGTTTTTGTTTCTTTTCATATTTTATGACTTTTCCTAATTTGCTATTATTAAGCTAAATCTATATAAAAAAATAATTAACAATATATTGTATATGAGTTTCTATTACAAATACCTACTAAGACCGCGCACCGTCAATGTGACGGCATACATATAAAGGCGGCGATAAGAATAGTAAACAACGAATTCTTCAAACTAATGTGGGTACTTTTGTTTTTATTTATGTTGAATTGAATTCTGAATAAGTTGTTACTGCCTAGCTTGTTTACATTTTACAGTAGACATTGGTTTCGTTCGGTGAGCAGTCGTAACTTTTTATAAAAAAATGAGTCGCCAGCTCTCAAATTCGGAAATAGAACAAGAATTGTTGCGATATCGGGATATAAAAGAAGATGTGTCAGGTGATGAAAGTAGTGATGGTATAATAGACAGTGTTAGTGAAAACCGTGATACAGAATTTCAGCCGGAACAGGTCACTTCTTCATCAGAACACTCCGAAGTTGATTCATTTGTTACAAATAACAATATTATTGTAAATTCGCGTAGAGGACGCGGGGTATCTCGTAGATCCATTAGCGGTGGGCGTATAGCACGCAGTGGAGGTTCATCTAGGACATCTTCAGTACCGGAAGTCGGTATGTTACAAGTAGCACGTGACGGCACAGAATGGACTTGTATTTCTTCAGACGCTAGTGGAGTAGGACGTCGTAGCCAGCAAAATATACTTCGAGAAATCTCTGGGCCTACTCCATACGCCAAACGATACATTGAAAATAACAAGCCAATTTCTGCGTGGAGACTTTTTCTTCATGAGTACATTCTCCGACGTATAAAAGAATGTACTGAAAAGGAAGCACATGACAAGAGACTAGTATTGTTGGAACAATACGGCGTGCACGACGAGAAGTACCACCGATTTGTAGAGGTATTCGTACTATAAGATATGAAACTTTCATAATGAAAACCGAGACCGGTATAACCTTTACTACCTATCAAGGAAAACCAGGAAAAAATGTTATTATTTTGAGTACTCTGCACCCCAACGTAAGCATAGGTACTGATAAAAAAAAGCTGCCTGAAACAGTTGAATTTTACAATGCAACAAAATTTGGTGTAGACATCATCGATCAAATGGCACGCAAATACACCGTAAGAGCTGGAAGTCGGAGATGGCCTGTTCACGTTTTTTACAATATACTTGATTTAGCAGCTATAAACTCGTGGATTCTATATCAAAAAGTCACAGGAATAAAAAATTCTCGTCATGATTTTATCCTTCAACTAGTGAGCGAACTACGTGAAGAGTATGTAAAAAAAAACCACTTCAACTGCGACTCAGAGACAAGGAACTAATTCTGAAACAAGTGAACCATGTTCTACAAACAATAAGAGGCGGCAATGTCAAATCAATAGTAATTGTAAAAAAAAATAAAACAAGTGAAAACTGCGCTATCTGTAAAAAAGCTGTTTGTGGAAAATGTACAAAAGAGTCTAAGAAAACTATTGCTTGTTACAAATGTTACTAACTTTAATGCTAAATTGTTTACTATTAATAAAAAATAAATTTTTATTATTTTTATTTTATTTTAATTTAAAATATGTAGTAATTTCATAAGTATTCTCACTTAATCTCTGGTACCGTCAAATTGACCGCTGCGGTCTTTGAAGGTATAGCATGAAGCCCGGCCCTTCTAGTGTTAAGGTCCAAACAAATTGAATTGGAAAACCCTCGGATGCTAAGCTATTTATGAATAACAAGCGGTCGTTGTGACCCCTGCCGGATGAAATTATAATTGGGATATAATATGCGGCCGGGTCTTTCAGACCGACGGTATATTTTTCACGGTTCGCCCGGCTTGCTCTACCGTCCATATCCATGTGAGAATTTTGTTTAGGGAATATTTCAGTTATGTAGCTTTTTTGTTGTAAGTTTCAGTTAGATTTTTGATATTGTGTCTAAATATTTTTACGCATTTGTGACATGAGATCGAATCAAAATAACTAGGTTAAACACTTTTTCCCTTTTTTTTTTTGTATGTGCTCTAATGTCATAATTTACTTATACGAGTAGGCAGTCACCGTAACACAACTTTAAATTTATGAAGACTTAGGTACTTATTTTTTAATTTCAATACTAGCCGCCTAACTGACATGTTATATCGTTTATACTAAACTAGCATCCTTTGTAATAAAGAAACACAAGATATTCCATTAGAATGGAACGAAACTTTACTTGAATAATTTATTGAGGGCACGTGCACCCGGACTTATCAATGTACACATTTTAGCACTTATGAAGTGTTAATAAATTATAAGTAGGAGTCCACTGATGGCTGTGCTCACGGAAACGTTACCAGGGTCTTCGTAGGAGCATCGAGGGACGGACCAGAGTGTATTCTGTCGGACCTTTATTTGAATAATTTAATTGTCAGCTGGATTTTTTGGGAGTTGTTAATGGAAAGCATACAATATGTCCTCTTAGATTTTATGGTTCAGTCTGAAAAATTCTTGATAAAAGTAACATTTATCCCAAAATTAAAGTGCATTTAAAGATTTGAGATTAATTGCCGGTGTGTATTTTTTTATGCTTAAATATTTATTCATAAATATGCATGTGTGTTTGTGATTTTAAATTATTTTATATGGTGTTGAAGGATAGGCTATTGCAAAAATTCGTGATAGTAGTGACCTTTATCATAAAAAAAGTAATTATAACTTCTTACGTGTGTACATAAGTACACACACGTGTTCTTTTGTTCAACACAATTTAATTTTGGCTCAAATATTCTTGTTTCCTAATCAACCTCAACATAGCACATTAATTTATTGTTAATATGTATTATATTATATTATGGCTCTCTTTATTTTGTAAGTTTTTTTACATTTTTATATACAAATATTAAAAAAATAACAATATACATATAAAATATAAAAAATATGTATTATTAACGCAAATTGTCAGGGTCGCGTCCATTCCAACTTCCCTAAGTCCGGCCCGCCAAGGGAACCTAAGGGAACGCCGTGACGTAGAGAGTAGAATTTTCTCCCGACTAATGTTTGAGATATTAGTGCAACTCACGGCACCACAGTTAACGGATAATATAGTTCTTATTCCATTGTGGGCGCGTTAGCAGTTTTTCTTAACTCTCGCTGGCTAGGTGGAACAAATTTTCCGCCAAATAGCATTTTTTGGTGAACTGCTTTCGTAAACGTTTACTATCATCGGGATTTATATTTCGGGGAAAAATTGGGTGAAGTATTAACTTAGTAATTGGATAATAATATTAAAGAGGTTTTAATTAGCTACGGCTTAATACTATTTTATAGTTTCTTTGATTATATACTTACGTTGTATGAGTTGAAAAACTTGGTTATGTTAAAAAATCGATAAGTGGCTAAGCTTTTTTAAGTTATGAAAGAAAACTGCCGATAGACCAAAAACCACCAGTTTTTATCTGTCCGCCATTAAATCTACAGGTATTTAATATTTATTACTTTCTCGATCTGAGAATCGATCCCAAATCTTCACGACTCGCAGACCATATATATCACTTAACCAATTCCCAAAAACACAATCCTAATGAAATTATTGACTACCCACGTATGTAATATTTTAAAGTTAAGTTCTTATAGTGTATGATACTTGTCAACCGGCCCAGACTGTCACACTGGTAGTTATCCAAACGTCGCGTCGCCGATCGTAACTCGAATTTATTGACGTTCCTGACAACGAAACAATAATTCCACATTTTATAGACTATAAAAACATTTTAATATTCCACCGTTTGATAAATAATTCAATTGCCGCTTTTCATTGTGTCATTTGAGTGGTGAGACATGCTAGAATTTAACACACATTAAAAAAGACATCTAATCAGAGTATTTTTTATCCTAAATAGTAACCAAAAAATTGCTACTTAAGAGACTATGGATTACCACTCTTTCATCTGGAATTCGTTTTTTTCACACTATTTTTCAGAAATATTTTGTGAAACATTTTTTTTTAATTGCATAAATAATCTTTAAAAGTATTTCCGGTGTATAGAAGCATGAATGATTGATGTATGTAGTGATATAGTTTTACCGTAATTAAAGTGCCAAGTAAATCATTAGCTAGTGAAAAGATATTATAAAGAAAAACTCATAAATTAAGATGGTTTTGTATGATACGTTATGATATGACAATGTTACCAAAGCAATCCAGCAACCAAAGCAAATGATTTATCTCAAAAATTATGTTCGCAAAATCAAGGCAAATAACCTTTACATAACGAAAAACTTAAAAAGAAAACGCAACCTAACAGAGTTGGAAAGCTCGCAGAGACAGACATTTCTTTACTTATACCTTTGTGTCAGTGTATGTGGCTTTCCCCTAGGTCCTTTGGCTAGCTAAATAATGGCTCGGCACACTATCGCATTACTCTGACGTATTGTATCGGGGTTGTATGACTATATCGCAATGTGAGAACATTGTCAGAGAATTATGTGATATGAAACGAGAAAGATTTCTCGCGCTATTCGATTCTTCAGCTTGTGCGTGGTGACGTCAGGTATCTCGTTGCGTGTGTTTATTGTTTATTAGTGGGATATTTCTGACTCATCAATAATTACTAAACTAACGTTCAGTTAAGAATCTGATAGGCATTTTTATGAATGAGATTGTAGGAGACACGATTTAAAAAATTTATAAGTTTTATTACTTAATTAACAAAAATTATGTTCATGTCCCTCAACATTCCTCGATTTTTCTGTTTTTTTTCGATAGCTCGGTTTTTCCATATCTTATGCAAAGTTAGTTGGACTAAAATCAACCACACAGATCTAAGACGATTAATTCTAGAACCTATGATGATTTACTCTCCAAGACAGGACTCAAAACTTATTATGAAAAATTATCGTTCCCCTCCGTCGATTTAAATCCTGGTAACTCCAGGGCATCAGTATCACGAAAACACGTGTACCAACTAAGTTGCTAACCCCTATTAACGACATTCTCATGAAATAATTGGTAACAATGTATCCAATCTATATAATCGACGTCATTAAACCCGAAACGTAAAATTAATTACATACAACAAAGTTTAATCAAAACCCAAAGTAATCTCATACACTGCTATTAAATTCAATAATGAATGTATGTTCCGGCGAAGAGTTTTAATTATAAAGTTAATTCGAGTGTGATGCCGCAAGCGCTGAGCAATAATGACGGCTCTGGGTTCGAACCCGGGACCCTGCGTAATCGACCCATTGATTGCTTAATGATAACGTTCCAATGTGCAGATCTCTATCGTTGTTCCTGGCTTCTTAATTGCCGGCAATCCGTTTGATTTTTCATCAGGGCTTCGGAAAATTACCGTGTAGGATATTACTGTATATTTCGTTCATGTTGCATTCTAGGTTTTTTTTAAACATGACATAACAATGAACCATAAAGTACTTATATTCCATATTGTATAGGATTGGGGTAACTTTGGAACTGCCATAATTGTGCCTACTGGCGAAGTATAGAACAACTCTCATCAGAGCTCTGTTTGGATTACACTGCCATTAAGGGGATTGTAGCCAGTTTTTCGTACGAATATAATAACAAATAATCAATCACTACGCACTATAACGGTGCCTTCACCGTTCGTGAGGAAACCTGCATACCGTAGCAATTTCTACGGTAAGTAAAGTTCGCCAGGCCGCACTGGGCCACCGTGGTAGACTACATGGCTTATCCCCACTCTCTCGTACTCTCGGTTGTAGAGAAGGCCTGTGCCCATCAGTGGGACTTATATGGGCTAATACAGATACAGATAATAACAAAACACGACTTATTTACCTACGAAAAAATATATAATGAACAATTCGACTTTCTAATTGACGCCAAAGCATTTATAGTCGTATTAAATCTAAAAATAGACGTTTTTTTTATAATTTCATAATTCTAATTTCTTGCCCTACCCTATAAATCCGGAGAATCACAATTACAACTTCATGATATTACAGATGAATAAAACGTCCCATAAATAAGATTATAACTCAAAATATCAATATCGAATTGCCAAACCTTATGAAAGTCGGAAAAGGCCTGCAAATACTCGATGCTTGAAATCTCAAAGTGAATCAAATCAACAAGCCCCGCGCCCCACCGTCCTTGCCCTCCCCCCCCACACAATGGCACAATAGTGAGACATCTTGTACAAATGAAACTAATGATTTGGTTGAAAGTTTTATTATCCTTCAGTGGAACGTGAATTGATGTTGCGCGTCCTTGTAACTTTCCCGCGCCGTCGAAAGATTTTAAGACGTGTTTTCACCTCGATTTAAAATTGCGATGGCAACATTCCGTATGAGATTTTATGTTTGCAAGTAGCTGACTGACTTTGTATTCTTAACTTTTTACATTATACAAAAAAATGTCTTGAAATGGTTGATGTCAGTTATGCGACTAATAAACAAAATAATGTAGCAAAATAATCGATATTTTGTACTGGATAATTATCAAATACATAAATAATAAAACCAGAAATATACAATCCATGTAGAAGTTTTGGCTTGAAGTATTGTAGCAAATGCGTCGAGTACGCACTGAAATTATTTAAATTAATACGTTTATGATCCATCACGTTCTCTTTGCCGGCCGGAAAAGCAAGCAATTATCCGCACAGTGGCTGTAAACATAAAAAAGCAAATTACACGCAGGGATGTTATCAAAACACACCCTTAAGCTTTTAATCGCGGGCCATATAAACTTTCCGCGTCACGTTTAATGTTACACAACAGTAACAATTCTGTTTATGTTCGGATAACAAAGAAACAAACGGTTTAGAACTTTACGTTTTTTGCAAACGTTTTTATTTAAGATGTCAGTGGGACTCATTTATATATTTTTTTTTATTGCAATGAATGGTAAACGATACGACCGATCATGGACAGTAGCAAAACCGAACAACACCATGGTTTGCAAAGCAATGTTTGATATTCCACTGCGCTCGCCATCCTGAGACATAAGAGAGACCAGAACACAGCAGTGCATTTACACTGCTGTTTGGCGGGATAAATAGACATTGCGGTAGTATCTACCCAGGTGGACTCTCACATAATGAGAGACCTACCACCAGTAAAGCGCCATGTGTAATGTCCCGTAACCTGTATATAACTTGGTGTAAGTCTTCACAATTATCAGCTTGTTGAACCTGCCCTTATTCCATAACTTGAGACGTTAGAACGCGATTTTTTAAGCATATTGGAAGCCATTTTGCATTTATTTATTATTGTATTATCAATGTATTACTACCACATATAATAATCTTCCACCTGTGTAGCACTTTTTACGAAATTTATACCAAAAGTCAAATTAAGTGAAAATCTTGTCTATCAAATCGAGTCAACTAAGAAAACAATTAATACTCTGTAATGATAATATTAATTGAGGAACACAAATGAATACAATCATAATATTATGACTTCAATCACATGATCGACAGACAACCTGACAAAGGTTGTAGGAAGTCACTGAATGCAGACCACATCCAATAAGTCCTTGTCGATGTCATTGCAGGAAGCCTACATTTAACAGTGGATTTCCTGTAGCTGAAAATGATAATGAAAATAAAGAATAAAATTACATAAGCCTCTATATTATTCATTATCGCATTTTATTAAAATTTGCGAGTACTGCGAAATTGCCTTCAATCATTTTCATCCGGTAGAGTGCATGGTTGTAAGGATAAAGTTAATCTCGCGATCAAATATTAGCTTGAAATTTTTAACTTTGAAGTATAAAGTCGTTAATTCGTGTCAGAATTTCCGAGGCTCGGGTATTTTGCATCCGGACTAGCCATTAATCTGGAATCATTCTCGTCGAATTTGCTCACTTCGGAAATGTGGCCGGAGTATTCCAGTGTTACCATCATTGTTGAACGAAGTTTATTATGTATGTTGTGACATACTCAGAATCTATAACAATAACATGATTTATCTTCTTAATTTTTTTATCGCTCATTTATATGAAATCAACGCAACATATTTTTTGTGACTGCCTCGGTGGCGCAGTTGTACTACGGTATGATTGCAAAGCTGGGGTCTCGGGTACGAATCCCGGGTCTAGCAAAGTGATATTGTATGTTTCAATTCACTATCAGCCCGGAGTCAGGCATTTGTGCCTGATATGGTGATAGGCTCATCCCCTATCACATCGTGGGACGGAAAATATAAGGTGAAACGTGGGTGTCCTGGTTACTCTTCTGCCTACCCTTTATGGGAAAAAAGGCGTGTGTTTATGTTTATGTATATTTTTTGTGTTGCACTATTAGTTATTATTATTTGTTGTTAGTTCAAAATGTGATTAAATATCTATTTCCCCATGTACTAATACGATGTGAAGCATTACTTTTGGTGTATTTATAGTATAACAATTATACAGACATTGTGTAGACAGTGCTTGCTTGGACACTGCGTTGTAATTATTCATGAGCCAGCAGTGACCTAGCGAGCTACAGGGCAGTGCCCTCGAGTCACAACAGCTTCCGGCAAGACGTCCTGCCGTGACGTTTATAGGCTGGATTTATTGTAATATTCACAGGAGCGTGGCTTGAATTATTGCCTCTCACACGCAGTATATATCATCTTGCACATTTCGGCTCAAAAATATGACAGCTTGATGAATCAAATTTAATAAAAATGTAAGGCTTTGTCTGGGAAAATATTAACTATCAGATTTCTTTATACCAGCATTTAAAATATAAAAAAGATTAACGTGACTAATATTATTATTAATATTGAACAAATGTTTAAAGAATTTTACAGAAAACCAACGTTAAAACTTTGATGTTGTCAATAACGAAGCCAGTGAGATATATGAGCATGGACGTAGACCCAAACGGTGATATTCGCATCCGCCCGGATGTTCAACCAGGCACGATTATGGAAAACCTGTCACGACGGCTCACGAATTGCATTTCGGGTTATTTCAATGTATAATATTAATTCAAGCCGTTGTAGTGACAAAAAAAATAAATAAAGTAATAAGTCTCTATACGAGGTTATTTACCTCTTTAGTTTGTTTTGTCACCAGTTTTGTTACGGAGCGGAGTGGACAAAAATATTTCGAACTCCTATTAATTCAACTTTATTATTGATTTCATTGCGGGTTAAAGGATAGTTAGAAATTCCCGGAGACTCGCTGAGCTTCAATGCTCGTTGTCATTAAAATGTATGCTACTGTTGATCCTGGCTTACAAGAGTTGCAGTGTTTGGTGCTAGGGCGGGACAGCCACCAGCACAAAAAAAAACAAAAGCAATCTCCGCCACAAAGAGCAACAACCACATCTGAGATAGAATACTCCACAAACCGCGATAGAACCTGATACAATCGGCCACCTCTACGCAGCCGTTCACAGCGCTGCGACATAACCAGAGCAATTTATTAACGTTGATGAAGGCTGTCAGTTGTCGGCCGGCATGGCGGGCGGTTTCGTTTAATAGTTATAATTGCCGATGTCCGGTTACCGGCGGTCGCATCAAATTCGGCCAATGCAATTAATTCAAGCGGTGACACGGCACTCATTTTATTAACATGTTTCATATGCGAGGGAACATAATTAATGGACTTTTACGTTTAGATTTTTTTGCGGTCCAGATAGAGTGGTTTATTAAATGTTTCTGCAAATACTTGGATGTTCCATATCAAAATTAAATATGGAATAATTGTTACAAACTAATTTTATTGGAATAACCTTATGTATTTTTATTTTGGCTGCGTATATCGATTAGTAATGGATGCATAAAAATTTGACTGTAGTTCCGTATAGATAATATAATTTAAAAAAAAAACGCGTGCATCAAAATCAGATACCGGTGATGGGACATTCTTACAACATAAGTTTACTTCTACCTATATCACCTTAAGGGTAGGCAAGAAACTACTGCTGACACCCACAATTCACTCAGCTTATTTTCTTCTCGGATACGATATCGAACTTAACGCGGATTCAATTTCAATTTCCGTCCGACTATTATGACATTTATTAACTCACACTAAGTTAATTACCCAACATGAGGATCAAATATTTAATTTATTCACCACTCACGCAGACTGACTTGACCATAGTAACATAAAAAGTCTTGACCCGAAAACAGCACAAGTATAGCTTTTCATCGTGAACATAACAAAGTGAATTTGGCCTCTCATCAAACGCTTATCAGATTAGTGGTGGCGAAATTGTGGTAAATATTACGTCGCCGTGGGCAGGTGTGGTGGGGCGGGGTAGCGAGGCGGAGGGGGGAAGGGAGGGACATTGGAAACGTGTATCGAGTTTGGGCTGAATATGTAGCATTCCATTAATAAGTTTCTGTGATAATAGGGTTAAAGACAGTTTACTCTATGTTTCGCGTGGGTTAGTTATTGGTTGTGCTTAGATAATATAATGTGTGTCCGCTGGGTATCGACTCATTAGATCGCTTTGTTAGTCTTAGAGTTTAGACTATATCATCTTGAGTTCTATGTGTTGGTCGGGTAAACGACTAGATAGATGTTTGTAGGTTTAAAAGAGCTGATTTTCGTGCTTGAATAATTGCATGATTCATCTGTAGCCAAATCGATCACCACATCAAACCGAGAAAAGGGAAATCAACAGGAAAAATCATGGTTTTAAAAGTAATTTTTCATAAACTTTAAAATAGGTATATTTTATAGTGCGTGGTGTTTGCCTATCAATACATACATTACTCCGAAAAGTCAGAGGTTTGCCCTGGGATTTGAACCTGCGACTACCGTGAATATGTAGGCAGCCGCGTCCGGTCCATTTACCAACAAGCAACCACACCACACATACTATATCGTGAGGAAACATGCATACCGTAGCGATTTGCAAGGATTTCTATATGGCCTAACCCCTCCTCAATAGTCCTCGTGATTGTAGAGGAGGCTCGTGCCCTGGGACGTATATGGGCTGATACACACATACATACACGCCTTATTTTAATCACTGTCATGTACGACACTACAATACTATATTTACACGACTAAAAGAAATATACATTCGAACAACTCTATAACATCGTACACAGAATACAGCTCTATTCCAGATGAAGACATACATCACTTCGCATCGGAATCTTTAGCCACGTTCGCGACACAAATAATTTTATATCAACATTATGGAAACGTCTCGAGACACTTCGATCACAAACAAATGTAATTTGTACAGTCTCCCCAACACGTAGGAAACTGGAGACAAATGAAACAACACACGACAAAGGCGAAACTTTCGCTGCCCTCCAAAAAAACTTGGTTAATCACTTAGGGCATGTCTACACGTATATTGGGGTGTTTGGGCGAGTCTATACACGGGCAGGTAAACTTTATGAGGTACTGTTACGTTGTTTGGGACAGCGCAATCACTCGGATTGCTTTGTCTGTTTGGTTTTTCCTTAAATTAAGATACTTCTATACAACAATTGGACGTTGCAATCGGTTTGGTATAATGAATAGAAACTTAGCTCATATCCACCACGCTGGCCACTGCGGGTCGATATAACTACTTCGTAACTTCGAAATGTAACTCTTCTATCGGACAAAATATTAATTAAAAGTAAATAGTTAAACATTACGCATTTTTGGATAATATTTAAACCTTATACTTCATAAACATAACAATTAATTGTTTAATTTAAAACTATATTGTATCACAACGAAAAAAATGATAACCCTATCATGATTATCCTCAAAAAAAACAATTTTAATTGAATAAAAATTTACGATAAAAAAATTGAACTAGTATTAAAACATCAACAGACAATGGCCTTCTTAATTCGATTTAATTAATCAAATCAAAGATGTGAGACAGCGGCAGCGGCATGGCAGCGGGCAAACCACGTCCGGCCGCTGACAATGACAAGCTCCGCAAACGCACACCCACCGTGTGGGGATTAATTCGGCGGTATTAATTAAAACGTGCACGGAACTATCCCCGTGAATGCACCTCGCAGTCACACTTAAATTGTGCACCGATTTTGAGAATTGCTTTTCATGAATTTTATAAAGTTTTTAGAGATAATTTTGAATTCAAATATTTGAAGCGGCTTGTTAATTGGCATAGCACATGTTTCAGTCTGATTATGCTAATTCAATTCATGTTTGAATTTTACGTGGTCTCAGTTGAACTCTGCGCTTGATCTCGGCATCGGCTCGTATAAGGCACAACAAGATGAGTATTTGTGGTTAAATAACCTCTTAATCAACGAAGGTTTTAATCTTAAAATTATGAAAACTCTAATATAATAACACTGTATTGTAAAAAAAACGTTAGACTTGATACAATTATATTTCATAAGACTAACTTTAGGAAAGGATAAGACATCGCGGTTGAAGATTGGCGTTGATTTGGTTAAATGATTATCCTCGCTGGACTTCATACAACTGCTATAAGAAAAGTTGAAATACATACATTTGAAATATTTCATGTTTCAGGTGCATTTCCTTCGGTAATGAAATGTGCGACTAGATTATTTTTGTTGAGTAACAAAAACTACTAAACCAGTATAAACAAATACAGTAGATTGACGACACTTTATTAAACCCCAAATAATATTTGAGCAGGATTGAGTGTTACAATACTCAGCTTCACTTTGACTCTATTATAAAGTATAAACTAAAGGCCCAGCCCGGCTTCGCCCGGGTGCATATACTTTTTGAGTTTATTCCACATCGACAATTATTTTTCGTACTAGCTGTTTTACATTTAAACTCAATTCAATGGGACTGCCATCCACGATACCGCTTTCCCGTCCCGTTTCGTTATATCCCGTTCTGTCCCGCCTCATCCTGGACCATTATTCAAGGATGCAATTCTTCCTCTCCTGTGCCGTGCCATTCCTTTGAATTAAAAGAAGTAGCAAATATGTATATTTAAATTAGTCACTTATTACACAGGAACACTACATTTTTCATGATAAAAAGTAGTCTATGTGTTAATCGAGGATGTCAGTTACTTCTATACTAAATTTCATTAAAATCCATTCAGTAGTTTTTGTGTGAAAGCGGAACAAACATCCATACATACAACTTTCGCTTTAATAATATAAGGAAGGACGTTGCAGATACCTCTGTTTGCATCGTGAACGTCAAACACTGGACACTCCACAGAGCTCACAATGTACATCTTCGTTGAACTGAATTGAAACTGGGAATTTGTCAAGTTGTGCTCGGCAAGGCACAAGCGCAAGCGAGGAAACCACATACAAGTCTTAGTGTCTCCGGAGGAAACTAATAATAGAAAACAATTTAATTCATCGTTCGGTTCATTGTTCTTGTAGGAGGTTAGTGACTCGATTTTTAGGACTGGCATCTCACTTCGTAAAGGTTTTTAAGTTTGAAAATCCCTTGTACGGGTTCGGAATTTGTACCGGATATGGTGATAAGCTCACTCCGTGTTTTATGCTTTCAGCAATGTTGTTTTCGTGGGCAAAACACAAGTTTAAATTCCTACTACCACTCACATTAATTCAGTAATATAATAATAAGCCAGCTTATATACTTCCCTCTACAAACGAGAGTTCAATTGATAGTTGTTAGAATTAGGTTCAGCACGCTGGCCTAATGTGAAATAACTGTTTACCATATCAAAGAAATTGGCATCATTGAAAAATCTATTCGGTTAGTAAAACAAGTTAACTTTAGAAAGTGCATTCAAGACGCAGTTCTCATCCCCGGCGCCGCAGCCGACCGCCTTTGTCCCTACAGACACCTGCGTGACCTCCAATTATCGATGTAATTGGCTATTCAACTTGCGACGAGGCGCACAGCGTATCTAATTAATGGAATCAACCGTATATTGAAATTTTGCGCTCCAACGGTTCTAAGCTGAGAATTTGCCAGAATTATTATTAAAATTGTTGCGAAGTTAAATGTTAACTCGTCGGATCTGTGTTGTCTGAAGTAAATAATTTATTATCATTATTAATTAATTGCTGCAGACTTCTGATATAGTTTTTTCTATATGTAGGTTCAGTCAAGCCTTTTTATAGTAAAGGGGTAGGCAGAGGTTGTTGGTGATAAAGAAAAGATTTTCATGGTTTCTAATACCTCCCAAACACAAAACTTTTTGTAGGTTGCGACTATTAATGTGAGTACAAGGCGTATTTATTTATATTGAATATAAATATACAAATCCACACCAAACAAAACAAACTTGTTATCAACGTTCTAATATTCCATAAACACACATTACGGCAATAAGTTTACCCAGCAGGGTATCTCTTGCGGGCAAACAATAAGTTGTTTTGATTGATCGCCGACACCGCGCCAGTTGCTTTCACGGACGATTGGACTCGGCACCACCCACCTCGTGAATATTCACGTATCACCCTATTCTACAAGTGGGTGGAATGTATTCTTGAAGGTGGAATTAATCAGGCAGTCCAATAATTTTTTTTTGTATGATAGCCATTGGTGTCTGAATAAACAATAAAGTAATTTTTACCCTTTATGACATTGTACTCGTAGTGTATAAATGTATATAAAATGATTTCTCCCTCCGTAGTAGAGAAAGTACCACACGAAAACTGTTGGACGAGTAATAATTATTTCCTTTTCATTTCGTAGACATTTGTTTCGCATCCAAAAACAATATGATACTTCAAATCAGTACAAAATTATTTAAAAAAATATTCATAAAATCTCAAAAAAGCAACAATATATTGCACAACCAGTATCGACAGTTTTGTAAATGCAAATATATTAATACAGTATACAAAACCAGTACGAAGTCGCGGGCACCACGTATTGTTGCTTAAGTGTCCATACGTAAGTCAAATTTTTGGTGAGCCTGCAAAATACCTCCTCTAGCCTATTATCGTGTTGACAAATTAATTTTATCACTAGAGCCTCTCGCATCGTCGTCCGGCCTGACAATACCTGTCAAAGGCTTTAGATCACCACTTATGTATTTGGACATATACTATGCAAATGTCACATGTAGTTTTCTCCATTCTTGTTTATTAAATCCCGGGCCCACTGTCCAGGTAATGCGGCGGTGGCCAGGTCGCGAAACAATTAGTTAGGATGCATATAAACAACGCAGAAACCCCGTTCTACATAGCATTACATATCGTCTTCCGTTTACTTCAGAGTAGACTTATATCAGGAAAATAAAGTATAGAAAGAGAAACTGACGCCATTGCTTATATTGAAATGAAAATACAAGAAACAAATAACATTTGAACATATTTCCACAATTCGAAAATGAGGAAATCTATCAGCTTGATATTTATATTTCGCTGCCTAGAGTTTCCGCTGTACCAAATATTTTCGGCTATGGTATGAAAATAAATATTATGTCAAAGAAAAAAATTCTTAAAAGAACCTTGATTTATTGTATTGTTTTAGTATAGCAATAAAAAACACAAATTTTAATTTTTAATTCTAGAAAGTATTTGACTGTGAAATTAAGGGCCATCTTTACAATTTAGTGTGTTCAACCAAAATGATTCCATCCAGTTGCACACAAATGGCGCTCAATTTCACACTCCTGAACTCAACAATAATTCTTTCGGCACCCACTAATTTTCTAATCTGACCGTCGGACTGCCGTTAATGTATATCCAGCCTTATTAGTGACTCCGATGTGGAATTATCTCAATTTAGGTGGTCATTAACCGGTCGCACGGGGAGATAGGACGGTGGCGGTATAAATTTGAATTTAATGACTGCCCACCGCGCCAATAGCGGCTCTACGTGGGCCAGCGCGCTTCTTACGAGCACACCAGACATTGTATGCATTGTTTATTTGCATGTAGGGTTAGGGTTGTTGCGGTGTTGTTTAGACGCGTTCACGACTAAAGTTATATGAGCGCAATTTATGGATTAAATAGTATATTTACAAACATAAAATCAGGTAGCACGTGCACGCAGTTTATCGCATGAAATAATATAACCAACAATCACATACGTGGCCTCGTCTGACGCTAAAATACATTAGTTTTGGTGGAAATATCCACTTTCGATTCTATATTAATTCAATAAATATCCTATGTCACCGATATAAAAATAGATCATATTATCAAGCCAAACCCAAAACCACGCTATTCGCAGCTGGCTGGTTGCTAACTTGACCATAGAGGCTCTTTAAATACGTAACTACTTTCTCTACTGAAAAAAAGTCAAAATTTACAAAATAATTCTTTTAAAAGGGCTTCAAGGTCCTTAAGGTTCAATAGAAGTATATTCTTTTACGACAAAGCAACAATATGCCAATGTATAAAGCTAAATAATGCATTAAATACACAGAAATCTTGATTGGGCAATTCCTTTAACGTTCGAACAAGAGTTCCCGAGTTGAAATAATCGTTGCTCTGTGGATTAACACGAGAATTTTAATTAATAATCACTGATTTACATTTGAAAAGACTGAATTTATGCAAACGTATTTTCGTCGTAATGCTTCATATCGGTGAATATTTCATATAATAAAGCCATTGTGTAGGAAAAAGTCAACCAACCGAATTATATATTCAGATTTAAAATATGTTCTTGTGTCTATTCCAGTATTAAAATATTATAATATGCTTTGAAGCTTGTAATTTTTAAATGACTTTCCACCAACCCTACCAATGTGTGAGGACAAAAAACTCATATAAGTACTTGTATAGGAGTATGACGCTGAACTCATTACTCATTTGTTATAACTAAAAGCTGCTCTAATATTTTAATATATTATGCCCAAAAGAAATTCACAAAACGTACGTAGCAACTGCATTGCATTCTGCAATAAACCAGATTCAATTAAAATAAACAACTCACCATAATAATAGGTACTGTACGCGACAGGTCGACATGGCAATTTTCTAGTGATGCAGTATCACGTTTCAAATAGTTTGTATCGATTTTTTTTTTGCAATGACATAAGTGTAAAAATAATTAGGTCAAATTTATTACATGCAATATGACAAAATATTTTATCTACAATTTGTACCTGGTCGATGTCTGCACATGGAAGATATATGAAAAAAACTAGTACGGAAAGACTGTATGAACGTAATAAAATCATAAGAATGAGAATGAATTTTTGTTTTTTTTTTAGCTTTAAAAGCTACCGCAGTCATTTCAATAAAGTACAATGTGCGCGGGATTAAAATCGATAAACGCGGTTCGATGCGGACTTGTGCAGCACTATAACTAGGAAGGCGCGGGTGACGTGCGGGTGTGCGGGGCGTCCCCTCCCCCCGAGTCATCTCATACCATGAATGCCGTCTCAACCGTCGCGTACTATAAGCGGAAAATCAAATGAATAGAAAAGACCTACATTAAAACATAGGAAATTACAAAAACAGCATTTCTTAAATAGATCTAAATAAAATTCAATAAAACAATCTGATATGACAATACATTACTTATTTGGCGGATTCCGAGAACCATTTAGAACTGAACAACCTTATACTGTTACGATTTACTTACGGTATGATTGTTACGTAAACACGGCAAAGAACCTTTGTTACAGCCGGTGCAAATACCGGACACCCTTCAGGGCTGTTTGCATTTCATTTCACTGGTGTGTAAGCTTTTATCGGTATCGAAGGTGAGATAAAAATATTCCACGCGTGATAATTTTTGTGCCGCTATTTTCATTTATAGTAGGGAAATATATATATTTTTTGGTAGTAAGGTTTGATTCATATCGCAAAATATTTTTAGTGGTAGTGTAGTTGCGAGTGTAACCAACTGATAAATCGATTTTCACTAAACTAGCTAAAATATCTAGATTTTCTCTTTTCTACTCGTATTTGTGATGTGAATTTTATCCAATATTGTGTACAATTCAAATGAAGGCAATGCTTTCAATATTCTCTGCCCTACCACCCATGATAGATTAGCCCTTAAGCGGTAGTCATCACGGATAACGGACCGTGTTGTGCAGTAATGTTATACAGTCGGCCATGAATACGTACATATTTTTAAAAAATCTATTAGATATAAAAAAGTTCGTGAAATAGCAAAAATCTCTCATTCCTTTATTATTTCGTTTTGCTGCAATTAGCTTGCCCTTCAGCTGATATTGCAGCCCATATATTAACCTTAGGTTAATGAAGTGGCCGTTCATGTCTATCTTTAGGATACCTTTAGGATTTTTGTTGCTAAAGTATCTGCAATTCTGTTTCATGATGACCGTTGAGAAGAAAATTATCTTCGTTGGAAAAGAGTATGTTGTCAAAATTAATGAATTGATCCAACATTGCCTTAGCACACGCCTTACGTTAGATCATTAGGCTTCAGTTCTTGCACTGTTTGGATCTTAAATGGATGTAATTCCAAATGCGCATTCAAAATTCGGCGTCAAGATATGCGGGATATTTCTAATTCTGGTGAGTGTTACGCGGCGACAAATAAAGGTCACGTCCAACTGCAGGAGAAACTTTCCCTCCGTTCTCTTTACTTCGAGAAGTCCGTGGACCGCCGGTTTGCTTTAAATTTAGCACCGACTCTGTCTCTTTGGTCTCCTTTACCCATTGCTTTCTTAAAATAGTCTGTACTCGGACACTGATCTAAACCATTTGTATTGTATCAGCCCATATACGACCCACTGCAGGGCACGGGCCTCCTCTACAATCGAGAGTACGATTGAGAGTGGTTAGGACATATAGTCCACCACACTGGCCTAGTGCGTGTTGGCGGACTTACATACCGTAGAAATTCTTTAAAATCGCTACGGTATGCAGGTTTCCTCACGATGTTTTCCTTCACCGTTAAAGTGCGTGGTGCTTGATTATCAATACACACATAACTCCGAAAAGTCAGAGGTGTGCCCTGGGATTTGAACCCGCGACCACCGTGAACATGTAGGCAGCCGAGTCTGGACCGATACCACGAGGCCACCACGCACTTGTAATCTGAACCACGATCTAAACCATACTCAACATGATACAAACGTCTTTCTGTAATAGGCTAACGAACTATTTACCATCAGCCCGTTTCATTGCACTGCTGAACATAGGCCTCTCCCAAGGTACGCCACAGAGCTCGGTCTGCTGCTTTATGCATTCAGTCACTGTCGTACCTTCATCTGGCCAGAGGACGTCCCACGCTACGAACGTATTATTATTTACGTAAAAAATAAGTAGCGAGTAAGCGATTAAATTTCCAAGAAACGCGGAAGCGATACGTCCCATTACGGACCTCAAGTAATAAAGTTAGATACAAATGTATACGAATACATGGCCCACCCTACCAATTTCATATTACATTGAAAATACAAGTATGAAAATGTCACGAATCAACCGGCGTCGACGAAGAAATCGCGCTTCCGGTGCGAAAGTGCATAAGGATATTTGCCTTTCTATTGCTTCCTGCGCCACCCATGTACCAATGGAAGATTGACTCCATTATGATACCCGTTTATGTCAAATTCATCTGCGCCAGACATAATTTTTCTGTAACTTTGAAATATTCTGATGCCTTATTATTTATCAAAAGAAATGTAGCAATCTAAGTCATAAGTAAGTATTCATAAGTCTGCATCATGGATAATGCACACTTTTTCAAATAAGTTTTTATTACATCAAAAGTATACAATTTCTTTCTTTTTCAACCAATCAGCAGAACAATATTTGAAGACAAACGATTTTATAATGAAATCTAAACATATCGTTTTAATATATTTTTTAGAGATTTTGAAAACAAGGACGACTATTTAATAGAAAATAATAGTGTTCTAAAACAGCTCAATTATCTTTAATGAGAATTATCTGGACTTGTTAATAATTACAAAACAATTTGTTTCAAGGCAGCAGAAATAAACCAAATGATTACAATTTCATCAACTCTTATAAATATGTATATTCGTCCTAGTTCTACATTATAACAAATTTACATCAGCATGTGATCTTGTTATCCTATTCAAACAAGCCGGACTAATGTTATTTTTATTGTATACTAATTAATTTAAAAAAAACATTGTGCTTGAAAGATATAATTGAAAGAAGAGTCAATATTAAATCGTTGGGTATTTCATCACTATTTTGTTTTCAATAAGTAGACTGACTATACGTATACGCCCAGAGACCGACTACCACACGTGATAATGAAAGAGTCATCAAATTTATAAAAGAAAGTCTGTCGCGTTTCGAGTTCAGTCTGTGTGTATCCAATGTCGAAGGCCGGCCTAATTGTTTAACCGATAAGAGTCAGTCTTTTGAGGCAGGACACTTAATACTTCATACTAGGGCTGTGTCGTACATACGGGTATTCTTAGTTGGTCAACGGATTTATGCCGATTTGCTCGGAAACGGTAATTACTGTAGGGTAAGATGGAAAGACCAGGCAAGATGGAAACTTTCTATATTTCCCAAATTGTGTGACCAGCATCCGTTTTATACTTAAGAGCAGAAACTCAGCCCAGTTAGAGCCAACTAACGACTTGTGCGGGTGGTTCTTGATTTTGTGTCAAATTATTACGCTTGTATACAATACAAAAAATATAAAGAGTCTTTTAAATTGACAATGTTTGTATTACTAATGGGCGTATATGCAAGATGGAAGAATGAGTATGAGGGCAAGATTGTTTGTTTGAATATGTATCTGTTTTCGATATTCATCAAATTCAATGATGCAATATAGATTCTTAGACTAAAGAAACGATTGAGATTGCAATAGTTTAAGTTAAATTAAATCATTAAGCGCGGCGTGAAAGAAATATAAAATTAATATCTGAACTTTACATCGAAAATCCGAAATCCTACCTAGGTATCAACTAGTTTGAGCTCAGTGGATTGGTAACAGTGTTAAACGTGTTACGTTGAGCATATAAACTATTAAAGGCCCAGAAGATAGCAGTTTATTATGTGTCCTTTGTAAAATATAGGAGTATCCTAAATATCGAGTGAGTTTTTTTCCGTGTTTGCTTGGCAGTCCTTACAGATTTTATATTTAGTGTTCATTATTTTTAATTACATATCTTTTAAACTTTGATAAAGTCTCTTTCAAAAGTGATCAAAATAAAATATTTTTACCGTATTTTTTGCATCATAATGTTAAGTGTTTCATCTTGTCTGCCTTTCCCCTATATGTATTGTACACAGCCTTGTTTGTACTTAAAACGCGACACACTTGCTGAATAGTCCTACTTTTAACTACCACTATCTGTCTAACCTTTTCCCTACATTCATCTTAAATACCATTATCATTTTACTATTATAAAATTTTACAAAAATACTAACCCATATATGTAAGGGTATTGTGCCAGCTATCTAGGTGGTAGAGTAACCGTGTGTAGCATATTCTTGTGTTACAGGGGGCGAAGGGCGCCGGCGCGCGTAGGCAGACCAGGTAGCGTTTGTTGTGCGTGCCCTAGGCTGTACTGTTGTCACTGTATGTCGAATAGCGAGCGAAGTGAGGACGCTCTACCTCGAACTCAAGTGCGCTTTGCCTACTCTAACTGTTCGTAGCACTACGTTTTCATAATATAATAATGCCCACTTGCACCATATTATCGGCTGTTATTTATTTGATTTGCCTAAAACATTTCATCGATTTTGTCTTGTATATATTTTAATTTCGTTTCTCAAGGTAATATAAATTCACCAATGCAGTTGCGACATTGTGTGTTACAAAAAAATAAAAACTGTGTCACAAATGTGATGGAGTATGCGCTTAAGCAAATACTTTAAACGAATTCAGCACACTTAAATACAATTTGAAACAGATTAAACGTCATCTATACAATGATGAAAAACGCTTTTTAACAATTGAAAACATATATGGTGTGAATGGGCGTTAATTTTCAAATTAAATACATGTATGTCAAAGTGCCCTTGCAACTGTATGTTCGACGTAGAAGAACAGACCACTCACTCTGCACAGTTAGTGATCGTCGTGCTGTAAACAATATTTTGTTTTATCATTTTGATGCGTAATTAGTGTGGATTTATGTTGGATTTTTAATTAATATTTTATATAAAAATTTTATTTCTGTCAAGAGCCATGTACTAAATTCGATGAATAAATAAATTGGGATTTAAATAGCTCAAGCAGATGTCTAAAAAGAGAAATAAATAAAATTTTGCCCCCAGAGAGTTCCGTAGCTCGATGTTCTAACTGTCGTGTTACAATGTATCCTACGGAACCCTCGTACAGCGTTGCAACGTTTTAGTATAACTGTGCTATGTTTTTTTAATTTATATATATTTTTATTTTTTATTTATATATTTTTTTTATTTATGTGTTTTTGACCTGGAGTTTTGTTCGTTGAACGTTGTTGGACTAAAAATGTGTGTTATGTGTTATATATAGAGGCTAAGTGGTTGTTGTCTCATCATCGGTGATGAAGGGTGATGTGGGTGTCGGGGCGGCGGTCAGTCGTCTCCATGTGTCAACGTTAGGGCGCTGTTTATCAAACATTAATTGTTTCAAAAATACTCCCAGATATTCATATTTTTAATTCATTTGTCTGTTGTCTTGTTTAAAGTTCACATTTTAGTTCTAACCAATCCAGAGATAATTACAAAAATATAAGTATCTGGAAGCCTCAAAATTTTTAGGCTTTCTCTATCACTTCCATTATATTGACAACAGTAGCAACTTAGGCCACGCGCACACGGCGCTGCATAATGTGTCATAAATATCAACTAGCAATAATAATCTTAACTAATTATCTTTTAATCTTAATCTACCAAACAAAGGAAATATAAATAGATTATTTTAAAGTTTATGACACATTATATATTAAAAATTATAAAACAATGGAAAACAGCTTATAAGGAACGATGTTAATAAGGGGTTTTCCAAAAAATGTGGGGGCTTGGTGGTAGACAGACACATCTGTGCTGCTGTGGCGCCTAAACACGGCTTTGTCCTACACCCTTATGTGACAGAAGGGTTGCATACCCCTAATCGTGACAGCAATCCGAACATACCCTGAGATCTTGGAGACAGACGCGTTAAATTGTTGTGGCCCTCTCATATGCCTTAATTTGAATATGATATAATGCTAAATATAATTTTCTACTGGTTTTTCAAAATATCATATATCCAGTAAACAACTTATCAAAATACTATATGTGGCTCAGTGTCTAAACTATTATGTGTGGCCAATTTTATAAAAACTACCAGAACTTCTATTATTTGAAAAATCTAATAAAAACGTATTGATTGGTATTATTAGAACATGTACTATATGCAAATGCAATAAACTACGAGTCTGTCTCCGGTCGTTACCACAAGTTCCCCGGGGCAATTGGCATTGAAGTCTGGTTTAAGTCCGCCGCTCCACGCACCACCGCTAGGCTTACTGTGGTGTGGTTTATTGTTTGCGTTCCGTAACTAGCGTCTAGCATCGGTTTAACAAAGCTCTGTTTCAGTTAGGACGACAATTAACTCACTCAGACACACACAAATACACGCAGCAAAAATAAACGCGAGAAACATCAAAATGATTCGCTGCGTAGCATATACAACTATGCGTAGCATACATTATCCACGCGTAGCACATCTAGTAGCAGATTCGTAGACACATGGCGAAATGACTTTGATTAAAGCGATGCTTGCGCTAAACGAACGTATTATATGAAAACAATACATAATAGAATTTAACGTAGTTTTTTCGCCGCAGATCGAAAGCTGTTCGTTGGCATGCTGAGCAAACAACAGACCGAGGAAGATGTGCGTCAGCTGTTTACCCCTTTTGGGACAATAGAGGAGTGCTCGATACTCCGAGGTCCTGACGGTGCCAGCAAAGGTAAGCCTGCCTGTATTTCTGCTTTTATAAAGTTTATTGTTTTAGGATAAAAATGTTACTTGGAAACGGAATCGTACATTAAAAGATTCCTTTTGGTGGAAAAATCTTATAGCTGCTGTAGGAATTCTTTTAAACCTACATTATTTCTGCACATTAAAAAGCAATGAAGGAAGAAAAAATAAAAAAAAAGCTAAATTAAATTACATAATATTTTCTCTCTGCATATTTCTGCATCTGTATAGATTATTCTGCATCTCAAAGATATTTTATATATCTAAATCCGTACAGGTTAATAAGACTTGCGAGTTATCTTACAAAACTGACATTTAGGTACAAAAAACATAACAACGAAATAAATAATAAAACCCAATTCTGTTAAGAATTCGGCATATCAACTGTGTCAGTGTCTCAGGCGGCTGACCCATTCGTAGTTCTAAGAGAGCCGCCCCGCCCGACGCCCCATCCCCACCCCCACCCCTCCCACCTTCCATCTACGGCCGATAGTTATGAATGCGGTCGGCCGATGAATTATTTACATTTTGTTTACCTTTTCCTCTCCCACCAAAGAGAAATGCCCACGTAAATGGGCCCTTGTAACTGCTAAGCACGGGGCTCCTTACCATGTGTTGATTTATACTCTTTATTTGATACGCATTGTGGCTTTTGTTTAAATCACGATATATATCGCAAATTGTGGATGTTTTTGATATTTTATTTAGTTCGTAATCTCATATGCTTGTGTATTATAGTAGGTACTGGCAAAACAATTTTTGAGTGTAATCGTTTTTACGAGATCGAAATAATGATATTGCATTTCATGTCTAGATTCTCATGTACTGTTCCGCAAAAGTTAGAGTAAAGCTATCCACCCTTTATATTACTAAGATTCAACGTAATCCCTTTATTTTAAACTAATTATTCGTTTTAATAATAAAAAGATTATAAACGAAAAGCTCTTAAGACGCTACCCTTCACGAAAGAAAAACAACAACATCCTATTAATGGATAAAGTAATAAAAAAATAATTAATAAAAGCGCTTGTACATTTTTTGCTTGAATTAGTGCTGGATTAACAAAGGGATTAAAATTTGAATGTTTTGATTAGTACTTCAGGTACATTTTCCAATACACTTTGCGAATTTTTTATTATTTGGAAACACGATTTCATGCTAGAAAAAAAATTGGAAAGGTTGAATAATAATCCAGATGTTTTTGGTACAACGACCTATACCTGTATTAGCAATCCATATACGTTCCACTATTAAGTACGGTCGTCCTTTATGATTCAGAAGGGTTAGCCTTTTGCTTTCGGTTGAAGTTTTTTGCGGATAATTTCCAGCTAATATCCTTCTTCAATATAAAGAGACCTTAGGAAAGCCTCGATAAAAGAGAAGAACAAATAAATAAAACTCAATATTGTTATGTGCTGTTGTTGGGCTTGGCTCTCGTACACGACGCGACGGTGGGAAATCCACGGTACGTTTCGAGTTCCGCCTGTGTATATCCAGTTCCGAGCAGACCATAATAATTGTTCCAACGTCTAGGAAAAACCACCTAACGCCTGTGGATATACTATCTGGAATGCTGTGCATTGTAATTGCAGGCACTTCGTCGTGCCAGCATAAAAAATGCAAATCAAACCCTCAAAAGATTTAAAACACCTAAAATAACTCTTAAATGTTATTGCATCAACATTTGTTCAGGCAATCAAAGTTTAGAGTCGGTACCCAGCGCTCCTATCATTATTAACCCATAAAACAATTCACTGTCGAGTACAGATGTACCGAATAGGTGGGCAAGATTGTTAATTCGAGTTAATTGCTAACGCCATCGCGGCCGGCGATAAAGAATTTTTTACGAGAATCGTCAGTTCTTATCGCTCATGTTCCCTGTGTAAAATACTAGCGTACACCCCCGACTTCTTTTATTTTTGTAATAACAATTCCTTATTTTATTTATGTTAAATACTATAGTTAATAAACTGGTCATTTCAATTGATTTCCTAAACATGCTGTTATTCGCTATGGAAAAATAGCATGCTGTTTCTCTCAACTGTGTTTGCTGTATTTACTAGAGGTAGGTCTCTCATATGTGAGAGGCCGCCTAGGTACCCCTGCAATGTCTATTTCTTCCGCCAAACAGCAGTATAAATGCACAGTTGTAGCCAGAGTAACTACTGGATATAATAAGACTGACTCGAAATTGGCACACCTTCAACCATATCGCCCCAGCGATACATGGGCCGACACACTGGCCGTCGACCGGCTGGTCGATCCAAGTATGCTTCCTTTACACTCCGATTATCTCTCAACCGTCCGAAATTGCTAAGCCAGCTCAAACGATGAGCCTTTATTGCATCAATGATACTAGATATTAATAATATTAAAAAAGAATTAAGAATCACAATATTTTTAGTAGTAAAAGTGTTCTCGTCGTGATATTAAGTAAGAAATACTTGGAAAATGTGAAGTTTGGTGAAATTGCGTGTTGGATAATTTAACACGTCAACACTATTAACTAAGGCCTTAGCTTATAAACGAATTAAAATAATAGTTGTAATGAGTATCAAAAATGTAGACTTTTCTGTATTACAAAAAAAACGTGGAGTGCATCACTTGGGATCGAACCCAACATTTTACAGTTGACGCCACAAACTATTTGCCAGTTCATGCATAGTAAGTTATAATATCAGACACTCGAGATCTACATTACAAAGGTCAACCAACATACAGACGAATTTAAATAGCATTAAAAAAATAACCATTTTTTTCGTCAAAAGTGCTCGTATTCAATGACTCAATTATGCGAAAATTCTTTATCTCAATTCCATCCCACGATAATAAACAAGTTATTAATTTAGGTTTCAACGCCGACTTTTCCACGGTATTTAGAATATAAGTAATAAAGCAGCAACTAATTACGTTTTCTCATCTACTAAAGGAATTAGGAGCAATTAATTAGTTTTATTAAAAGTTCCAGAATAATCTTATTAAATGTACTCGTGTTTTATATTTTTCTTATCTTTGTGTCATTTAGGGAGACGGAGGCATGGAATTTTTATTAATAAACTATGAAAATAAATACCTTTTACTAACAGTTTATGCATAACTATGGAAAATTGTTGTATTTTTGCAGAATGACATGACGCCCTTCATGTGTCATGTCATTCTAAACATGAAGTCAATTAAGTACTCCCCACTCCAACCTCAGTTGGAGTGGGTACTAAATTCCTTTGTGGTTGACTAGATCAGATGGTGACGTCGAACGTAATATCATTATTTACTGTAACACATGTTTAATAAGATAAAAAAATAACGCACTCTGCATACGTGCATAATATTACAAATGTTGCTCTTTATAAGAATACCTCATCATGCCGTCCGTACAACATTAACTTGTCTCTCTAAAACATTCATCAAACTCAACTACCCAATTTCACGAACGTAATAAAAAGGAATCAATTAATTTCGTCAATTAAACACGAAACGAATCACTTCGTGGGCATCAAAACCAGTTAACGGTCAACAACCGATTTAATTGGCAATTCGTGAGTTATGATCTGCCGTCAGCATTTCGCGTCAGCTCGTCACTGACTTATGCAATGTCACCTTTCCCGTTCACAAAATACGTGAGTTATACTTAGTTTTTATGAAGACATTAAGTCTTATATTACGTTAATTCGGGCTCCAATTGTACCACACATTAATTTATCTTTCCAGTATGTTATTTCGACATTTTAAACTCATTCTCATTGAAACCTTGCCAGCGAAATGCAATCGTCTCTGTTATACACGAAGTTATATAAGTTAAGTTCATACTATATCCTCCTTTTGACTATTTTTGCTATAGACAATCGATTGTTACTTGTGCGTATAGCATTGCAATTACCTTGGGGTGCACCCTTTACTGCAGTAAAGAGACTTAAACGTGTCTTCATCCTCATAACTTGTTCTACAATGCGAGAAGCTGTCATTAAAAATACCTTGTTTAAAACCGGCACCTTACCAAATATAAAGGAAATTGTATCTTTGCACTCGATTGAACCAGTACAAAGGTTTGATTGGTATTCCTAAGCCGCGGCACAACATTCCAAGCCAGGAGACACTATCGCTTAACCTCGAAACGTAACGAGGTCGCGGGTCGCACAATATCCATCGTAAAGCCGGCATCCAAGCTTTTACGCTCACCGTAACGACTCGCTCGTAAAATATCGCCAATTTGGTTCACACTTAGCAAGGCGCGACGCCTTTATCATGATGCATTACAACTGGAGGTGCCTCCGTAATAAGGCGATAAACTTAGCCCGCTAATGAAATTTCACACTCGCCCTCGTGCGTGTCGGAGGGTCTCGGGGTATTACATGGCTGGTTAAAGCTGCCTCGTCGTTTGAAATACTTGATTTCCGTTTTGAAGGACAGCCCCCGTGGTGTAATTAGTAGAGAGCCGACTGCGAAAACAAGGGCCAGGTTCGACCACTGCGTCGTAATAAATGTTTGTGTGGCCCATCAATATTTGTTTCGTGTAGCAGCCCTTCCGCGTCCACTGCTGGACATAGGACATAGGTTCATGTATGGCAGTTATAAACCAAACATTCTCTCGCAGTTTCTGATATCTACGACGCAAGACCATGTATGTTACTGACGCCGAACTTTATATGTGTAATTATTAGGTGCTTATACAAAGGACAGAATCAATATAAATGATAAAACGAATATCGGCATGCTCTGTGCACGGACGATCAATGACAATATTGTTTATTCATTCTCGTGTATTAATATTTGTTTACAAAACACGAGTTCATCGCACATGATCGGTGCTGTTTTCATGCACCAATAAGTTTATATCTAAATGTATGATAACATCATGCGTTATATTGTTTACAAATTAATTTAATTCGAGATAAAGCACTGAAACACTGAAATAAACACTCTACTCAATTGTTTCCTAAATAGCTTACCACAATACGTTATTATCGTCCTTAAACGAGGCTTAGAACATTCACCACGCGACAGGCAAGCGTTTGACATCGCAAAAGTCCGGACGGCGATCGCTTCTTACAATCAGGCGGATCGTAAGATGACAATAAAAAATGCTTAAAATTCTGCGACCGTCACTGAAATCACTCAAGCGGTATTATCTCCATATAAAATCATTGGCAATATCTTCAATACCAACAGATAAATACTTTTTTTTTTCGAGTATTGTCAAACAAGACAATGTCACTCCCGTAATGTTCGTTTACAAGTTCCTTAACAGTAAGATTATTAAGCTAAACATACAAATAAATAATATGTTGCATAATTTGCCAGCTTTATCTGAATTTGGCAATGCAAAAATGCTGTTACAAGTTCGCAAATTACAATCACTGGGCGATAATTCTCGTCACTGGAATTCATTCCGGACACACTCCGTCAGAACATTTTGAACATCTATGGTTTCACAGAGAAATACTTAAAACATATAAACAAATATCCTCTATGCTTCTTACACCTTAGAGTTCCAAACATCGGTATCACCACACAATAAAATACGATAATGCAAAGAGCACACCCAAATTCATATACAGACCTATAAAATACAAAATAACCGGCGGACGCGAACAAACCGATGACGCAATATTCACGTTGCAAACGGCCGCATTACTGTTCCGAAGTCTTCAACGGCCCTGTACGATCCACAGGAGATCAATGACGCCACTATGAAGGAATTCCTTATGTAGGAACAACCATTATCCTTTTTGCAACACGTTTTATTTCGACGGGTTTATTCTGATTCGTCCCATTTTGTAAGGAGAATTAAGGATGGTGTTGCGCAGAATTTGATATAATAATTACATTAAGTGTAACTTTTTTTTAATTAACGGAATTGGTTTTGTTATTATGATAGAAACATATTAAACTTTCATAGACAGGTATCTTCTTAATTATATGATCTGTGGTGCATAGGAGTTAGTTATCAACTTATTTTAACTACACCAATTTTCTTTGAGCTATAAGAATTCTTAGAATATCTGATGAGGCTCAATAACTGGTGCAGGTGTTAATAATGTAACTTGGACGCCTAATGGCTGACTAAAAAAATGCGTTTTTGAAAACGTCGCTGAATTACGGTAACGGTATTTAATACGGCAAGTTTTCACTGTGGAAACGTCTCTTAAGTATCCTACACAGTAAAAACAGTTGTTGAAAATCTGTACGATACAATTTCTTAATGCAGCCCGCAGCTTCTCTATTCTCGCGCCGGTAACAAAATTTCACCCCGCTGTCTGGAGAGCAAATAATCCCATAGCTCTCACCCGGTGACAAACACAATACGCTCCCTGTCCATTGTTACACCTAAAATATATTGGAGAAAATTGAGATAATGCATTTCATTCATTTCGTGCGGACGTTTTAGCTTCGAAATCTTTAAGTCGTCAGTTCAGATTGTTGCTTGCGGATTAATGTTTAGTAATATTTTGTGCGATGTGCGAACAATTTAGGATTTTTCACTTTTTTTTAACTGATTCAGCAGTTTACTTGTATATTTATAACACTGACATGAACTTCATTATTCGAGATTTGTATTTACTTGGGTCAACAAACTGAAGCACATGAAACGTGAGCGTTTAAATCTATTTACAATAGTTGTGAATATAATTTAGATTAATTAATAATCTAATTAGATTAATTATTAGTTAATTATTAATCTAATCTATAATTTAGATTAATTATTAATGTAAATTGTCTTGAATAAGGCGAAGAACTTCAGTAAATCTAGTTCTACTATTGATTTGTCGCTAAAGCAATTAATTTATGGTCTTTTTATCTTTGCGTTCAATCTATTTAGTGTGTATCTAATTTGTACATCAATTTGTCGCTTGATTGGAGTTATATTCCAAAATTGTATTGACAAGTTTGTGTATTTCTATTACTTTGAAAATTACATCACAGTTATCACAAGGCTAATCAGTAAAAAACCAAAGCTTAATCCAATTGATGTTTCTAATGCCTCGTCGTTAAATGATAAAATTAAAAACAGTTTAAATCACTAAGCTTAGTGTTTATTGCTATGACAAGGTAGGAAGCAGAGCATAAAATGTTTCAAACAAACGCATATTATATAAAAACGGCTGCGACGGGTCCGGGAGCGCGACATAATCGGCCGCGAGGTACTTCGCTGCCCACATTTGTTATTGTCCTTTGTAAGGGAAAGTGAACGAGGTTTCCACTGAAAGTGTGTTACATGGGATACACACTGCCATAAGGTTTGTGTGAGTATTTTTATATATGTAATGGCGAGGTTAACTAACTGTAATGTGACTATAAGACTGGATGCTAAATACTAAACAATAAAAATAAAAATATTTGAAAGACAATATTATTCATAGTAACACTTTAAAGACCGCGAATCTTTAAAATCTTCTTTAACAATATTTTAATCATTGTTGCGTTAAAGCACTATAGTTTATTTTCTGTGAGTAATTAAAAAAAAATAGTGCATGGTTTGTTACTCCAAGGACTTATGCTAATATTTATTTGACCTGTATGAAGTTTAAGTTATCACAGTAAGTATAAATATAGTATTACATATTTTATTTCAGCCACATTTTACATAATATTTTAGTCTATATTATTGTACTATGGTACGATTACAAAACTGAGGTCTCTGAAAGTGATATTGGATTTTTCTATTCATTATCAGCCCGGAGCCAGGAATTTGTGCCTGATATGGCGATAAATTCGCCCCCTATCACATCGAGAGACGAAACACAAGGCGAAACGTGTGTGTCCTGGTTGCAATTCTGCCTACCCATTCTGGAATAAGGGCGTGAAGTTTATGTTTGTATGTAATTTAGTCGCTAGATAAAACCGTCAGTATGATTGATTGATACTCTCAGAACTCTCCAAGAATTGACTAGAAAACTAAGTAAACAAAAAGTTTGTCTGAGAAAATATATTAACATCTTAATGTTATAAGGAACAATAAATTGATAGATTATAATCGTTCGGTTACACTCGTATCAGATAAAAGAAGAAAAACGCGACAACTTTGTTTGGCAGACATTAAGTACTTCAAAATATCTACGCTCTTCAAATAAACGCCAAGGAAAAATATTTTATGCAAACTAAATTAAATGTCGGCTTTCAATCGAAGCCTTATTTAAAATTTAACCTTCACAGTGTCAAATCTAAAGTACTTGAAAGTTGGCAAGCAATCATTTAATGGCTAGTGTAGTGGTTTAGGTAATTACAATTTATAATTTACTGACTAATAGCTTTCTACGTTAATTGCTTTTTAATATTCTTAGTGAGGTTGAAAGAAAAATTTATGATGTAATAAAAGTATCATCATGAAATAGCGATTACCTTGGTACAGTTGTGCATGAAACTTTGAATTAGAGTATGTTTTCAATGTATCCATCCATTCATCCACTGACTGTAGAGTCCCACTGCTGGGTATAGGTCTTTTATCAGTCGCATCCAGGTTCTGCCTGCGACTTTAACAATATCGTCGACCCATCTTGCCGCCGCGCCGTACGGCCGACATTGTGCTTACCCACTTTTGGCCACCATTCTGTTAGCACCCTACCCCATCTGCCATCAGTACGTCTAGCCACGTGCCCAGCCCAACTCCACATAAGTCCCATGACGAACTATTCGATATTTCGAACTATTGGTCGTCGTCGGATTTCGATATTTGCGATTCGATCTTGTACTTTTTTTGTTACCAAGTTCCCCATTGGCATGAGTATTTGTCTAAATACAATAATTGTCAACTGACCTCAACTGTGAAAGTATTTGGAGTTTTACGCTTTCCTTATTCGAACTATGCTAGAGTATTGATACGATTTGTTTTTTTGCTATTATGGATTAACCGAAATGGGGTAAAAATGATAAAGCATTTTACAAATTTACGTATTAGGCCATAAAACATTTAACATAATTGAAGCATAGTTACCCATAGGAGTGCAAAGTAGGAGCACTCTACCGTATTATTATGAATATATTGTGTAAATAAACGAAACGTGAAAAATGACCTGTCTAGATCAACCAACATTAAGAATTCAAACCCACGCCCGAAGAGTACAATAACACCCGTTGCTTGTAACAGACTTATAAGAATATATAATAATATTTGCTCCATAAGGTCGATTCAGCCGTATGTCTCGTATGCAAAGCCTAAAAGCCAAACGTGTGGAGTGGCAAAATTGAAATCTCATTGGCTCGGACAAGGGTCCGCGCGGTCGTGACGCGCTGTATTTGTGATTCTCTGTATTTATTGCCGGCACACCTTATCTGCCTTATTTTACGGCTCCATATTTTTGTACAGAATAGTATTATTCGGGACTTTGTACAATCAGTTTTTTCTGTTGCCATATTCTCAGGCGCTTTGTTGAGTAATTCATGCGAACCAATCAACATGATTTAATCTGTAATGAGATTGGGATTAATTAAGTGCTTATCCTCAATTACCCGGGATAAGATACTATCAGGTAGCATATTTGGAATATTTCCACCAGTCATAGGGAAAGGTTTACCTTGTATACAGTTAGCATCTATTATAATAAATGTTAGGCCAGCTGAAATAATTTCACATTATATTGAAATTTTGTTACTTTTAAAGTATTTTTATAAATGTGTGTTTATGACCTCATTTAATTATTTTCCATCCATCCATCCAGCAGCCAAAGGAAGTCCACTGCTGAACATAGGCCTCTCCCAATGATTTCCACAGTGACCTGCCGGAGGCAGCCTGCATCCAGCGACGTCCCGCGACCTTTACCAGGTCGTCTGACCATTTTAATTCTTTTACTAATAACAAACTAATATGCCCATCAACCAGTATGCAATAAAACCGATGTTATAGAATTATTTTCATATTTCCTTGCGTCCGAAAATCGACAATCAGTCCATACAACATAAATGTGATTACCTCGACCGATAATATTGCGTAACTACGTAGAAAAACCCGCCATCAATTGTTCAGATAGGAAATATGATTTTAATTAACTAAGATGGAATGAAGAATTAACTGAAATTGGAGAATATTCATGATTCTCTGGCTACTGGTTTACAGTGGCGTGCGCTCCTTATAGGCAGAAATGCAGTGCTTTACTTGCCATTCTCAGATATTGTAATAAAACGTTCGTATATTTTAGATGACTATAATTAATAGTAAATAAATGAATAAACAAAATGTAATAACTTAAAAACGCCTGATAGTTTATTAATAGCAATTATTTGCAAGCACAAACAAAAAATAATGTGCCTAATCAACCAACTCCTGCCGTCGCGTCCCGCAGGAGATTTGTTCGCGTGTGCGTAGTAATTTTGGTGTCCGTGCACAGTTCGTAAACGCACACACCCATGAATCTGAAAGCCGCGACTCCAGCGGCAGGCTACGGGAGTTCGGCAGTTGTCGGGAGTAATCGGAAATGTTCGTTGCCTATAATCCGAGTAAAAATAATAGACGGAAATCTAATGAATCACGTATGCGCATTATGCATTTTTGTTTAGTAAGGTTTTATTTGTTTAAATAGCAGAAATGTTTTGTGTTTCGCGAGGGCCATTTTGCCTTTTTTCATGTGATAAGCATTGTTTACTATTTTGTTTGCACCAGTACATTTATAGTTTTCTTAAAAGATTTTTCATTTTAACATTTGAAAGTGTGTACATTTAACAGTTTATTACTGAGTTTCTATAATAATAATTGTAGTGATTTGCTTTTACTAGTGAGTTTGTTGATTTTTTTAAAATGTTGTTTGATTGTGAGGTTTGTGTTGAAAATGTGTGTTTTTACTAAACATTTAAAATAACAAGTTCTCACAATTGTCATTCAGTGAAAAGATTCAAATTGTGTCTAAAGGTAGGTGTGTACCCGAGTTACAATTAAACTAACAAAAAGGGAACGTAACTCGAAAGTTTCATGTTAAAAGTTATGAAACGTATAACTGGCTGTGTGGTTGTGTACACACGATTATATTATATATTGTTTTCCTTGCATATTGTTTAGTAATTCTAGTACAGTGTAATTTGTAGTAATTTTACTTATAAGAATTTCTTCCGCCGCGACGATCGATCGCTGTTTTGTCTGTGTTGCCGTAGAAGATGTAAATGAATAGTAGTACATCTAAGACTTGTTCTGTTGTCATGGTTTCTGACTTAAGAGATCTGTCGCGTGGCTGTGGCTATGCTAAACATCTATTAAAGAAAAAGATTTTGTGACCGAGTACTCCGACGCATACCCAGTGTCATAATCCTGTGCACGCCGCTGCTGGTTTTATTCCATTCTTGTTTGTTATTGATTGGGGTCGTGTTGTTTAATATTTGCTGAAATGCTATATTTTTAGTGGATTATGCTGGCAAAAATATTGTAATCGGCAACATCATTTATTACAATACAAATCCCCTATTTGGCAAATGCAAAATAGGAATAGATGAATTCCTATAGTAATTAGTAATTACATTTGTGGCTTCCGCATCAGTCCGATTCAATGGAATGTACGTTTTTTTAATGACACCTTAGATTTCACTTTTTAATACCACCTCAGAATTATTACAATAGCCGATTTCAGTTACGCATAATATATAATTGGTTTTATTTACCTATGGAATAAATTAATATAATTGGCAGTCTAAGTCAGGTAGGAAGCTAAATTATTGTAGTGTAAATCACGGAGTCAATATACAGTGGTATAGTGGTTGTGTAGTAATACTTCTGAAATTGTCTCGTGATTCGATTTACTATTTTTTGGGCTAGGATAAATTATCCGGACTTTTAGTATTGGATGCGAACGTAAATTTTACTTCTCAGTAGGATTTCATGGAACTAAAATAAATCATGTGTCAAGAGAACGCCAGCAAGTGACAAAATCAATAGCACTATATGTTTATATAGCACGACATATTTTGATGTTGTCTGAAAAAAGCACCAGACTATAAGCCTTATACCATAGCCACAGTCAGAATTTTTATAGGTGACTCAAATTCCTTTGAATGTACGAAAACTAGGTGTATCAAGTTTTTTGCTATTGTGACAACACAACAGTGATGACATTCTCTGCGCGAAATCGATTTCAAATTTAACTATGTTTTGAAAGACTTGATAATAGCTTCGCAGTCGATTAAATAAAACATAATTGAAGTAAACGCGGCTTGGTCACGTGAAACCCATACACGTCATCTATTCAGATTTATGAGGCCATTACAAGATGCGTATTGAAAGGCTCCAGGGAACGGCCTAATCCACGAGTTCAGTGCCCAGTCATGTAGAGCCTATGGGGCACGCACGTATTTTTACACAACCATTCCATGCTACGACTACACACCGATTCATTTAACACTAGTTACTTTTATTCAATTCTAACCTTATTTCATACTGCTGAGCTTGAGTGCTTCATTGAGCATTTGCTGAAACATTCAAACAAAAGCATTTACCTTGTGAGATGAAGGATGTTTGGAACTATGGGGTCGTGAAAAGAGTAAGATTAAGGAGCAGGGCAAATGGCATAAAAATGACATTCCCTGCAGTAGAGCGCAAAGATCTGTGATAAAGCGGTAAACTATCAATTTGGCATTCAGCCACAACGACTTCATTAGCGGCTCGACTCGACTGACAGCCCGCAGCACGCGCAAAATAGTTACCTAACCCAAATGTGACCCAAATCTCGTCAGCGCTTGAAGCGCTCAGAAAGACGTGTCGCTCATTACTTGCAGGCAATTCCGCAGCTGTCACGGTGTGGCCGCAACACGCGCGTCACGCCGGCTGCGGGCGAGGCCGCAAATCAACCGCGCCGAATAACACGCCGCCTGTACCCTGTTACCGTCACCAGAACGGAACGTTATTAAGGATTACCGGCTTGATATATACTCCAAAGTGACCTTTTTGAAACGTGATGTATTAATGTGTAAAATGAAATCATTAGCTAAGGTAGCTGCTTAGCATCAGGCGGGCCGTATGCTTGTTTGCCTCCTTAGTAGTACATACCAAAGGCCAGGAATTTGCACTGCGCGGCATCGGATAATACTTGCACCACCTAGATAGAGTACCGATTGGCACAGATTAATCCACTAATACAATTATTACGATGCAACACAAATACGACTCACATGGCCTACGCGTGGATGAATTTTACAATACTCCACCAAGTTCAGATTTGAAACAGAGCGTTACCTCCGTATGAGAAGTGTTCTCAAGGATTTTCGTTTCAAAAACAGTTTGCAAATAAACACACGTAGAGTACCGCATCTACCTTCTTCTAAAAAGAATTTTATCTCTCAGTGTTGCTCTCGAAGTCCAACCGTAAAAATCTCCATTCGCAAAATTAGGAAGAAAGCAATGAGACTGAACTGTAGCCAGATTCAGTAATAGCTGTGCTTAATTAGTCGGCCGATAGAAAAACTACAGTGAACAATAGTAGCGAGGGCGGGCGCCCACAATGATGTAGCTAAACGGGACAAAACCCCGCCCGACTTGTTTAGTCGTTGTTTTAAACTTAATTAGCTTTTAACTGTGTTCCCAGTTTGCGTCATTTTTGTTCATTGTTGTGTACATTTGTGCAAGATTTAATTGTAAATCGGTTTCTAAAAAATCTTTGTAATGTTATAAAGGGAATTTTTTTTTGTATTGTATCAGCCCATATACGACCCACTGCAGGGCACGGGCCTCCTCTACAATCGAGAGTACGATTGAGAGTGGTTAGGCCATATAGTCCACCACGCTGGCCTAGTGCGGGTTGGCGGACTTACACACCGTAGAATTTTATAAAGGGAATGGATGGCTACAAATTTAATTTTTAAAATGGAATATAAATTCAACTTGTCTTTGATAATTTAGATTAGGCGACTTTTTATAATGTTTTTTTTTAAATATATTTAAGAAAAATCTCAACAATATGACTTAAAAACAACAATACGCTATATTGTAGTAATTTCACTGCAACTCTGTATAACTAATTATATCAAACTACAGGTAGGACCTGCGTATTACAATACCAACTTTGTATGACGACTGGTCCGAAAAAGTTAGACAGACAAAACGAACAAATAGTTCGGCAATATTGACAGTAAGTTAATAGTTTTTATCGATACTCGTCAACTTGAAAAGAGACCGCTTTGAATCAAATCCATATAGTTGTTTTTTATTAAAACAAAAGAGCACAGATTATATCGATACACTTGGCAAATGAGGCAACGGGATCGTTTCAAAGATAACTCCATTTTCCAAATGAAACAAGCCAATCGTCGGAAAATATAACACTCCAACAGATGAAATGTGACGCGCTCAGCAAACAAATGAATAGTATTTAATCTTTTGATGGTAGGAACGATTAATCGGCCAACTAATCGATTCTTATCCATAATCGCCTAATCAGCTTTCGAATAATTGACAAGAACATTTTTTGATAGATAATTATCTTTTGAAGACAAATATGGCATATTGTATTAGTAGAATTTAATTAATTTAATGTTGATGTAACTCTTTAAGTTTGTTTTTGTGTTTTATTGTAGCCATAATAAACGTTTTATCTATCTATCTAGAATTAATTTGGTAACGTACAGCTGATATTTTATATCAAAACTGATAATCAAGCTCTTGCGGGATTACGACTTAATTATGTTTAATATTAAATACCAAAATAAAAATACTAATTAGAAATATCTTAGGATGAAAAGTATTTTCTGTAAAAATAATTGAGTATTATTTTAACTATTCGAATATGTAAAATAGTTACAAATTATATTACATCAACTATACATAAAATACATAATAAAAATAGTCGCTGTTAAAATAATTACACTGAGATTACTGTCTTATAAACTTAATTCTAAAGATCTTTTATATAGGCTTTTACAGCCATAGCATATAAATAAAACTTAAATACACGCAAATTGTAATATAAACGCCTTAAATAAAAAACGTAGAAAATGAAACTAATATATACAAAGTATTATCTTTCAATAAAATACCTGAACCAATAAACCAAGACTGTGTAATAAAAATTCCATCGCCTCATCGACTTACGCTTCATTAAAAAGATAATTAAAAAAATAACAACCACTCTAAAGCGGGGCTCCATCAACGAGAAACGTCGTAATAGGCCCTTAAGCTTCTTTCACACGGAAGGAATTGTTCAATGCGCAGGGTGATTAATACATCTAGGCGTGAAAACGCGGCGGTAGTGCGACGTCATCGTGACGTGGGGAAGCCAACCCTCCTTTATGGGAATTGATGGACGTATAATACTTTGTATCTATATTTTTTCGGTTAAAGTAGATAAATGAAAGAGTCTACCTACTGCCGTATAAAATAACATTAATAAACTTCTAAAAATATTGTAATTTTGAAAATAATGTTCATATGAAATGTGATACTAAAAAGCGTCGTAGACCTTTAGCTACCAAAGTTACAAATAATGCATTGTGCTATGGTCAATACAGATATACAATTCATACATATATAATCGAAGTATTTATACAATAACATTTATGTCAATATATTTCTTTATATAAATTCAATTTCGTAATAGCCATCTGCATTTTTATGCTGCACTAAAACGTGCAACACAATCCTGAAATCAGAAAATATACATCAAATTCTAATACTGCGAAGTTAATTTGCATTCCTCTCAAAACTTGACGGAGTAACAAGCTTAGTGGCGCGCGGTACGGGATTATGCACAGACGAGATTCTTCTCGTTAGCAAGTGTACTAATTGGCCGGCCGGCGCTTTGTTGCCTCGGAGACGACCTCGACTACCTACCTAGATCCTACATACAACCTACATCGCCATTTGCAACCTCCATCGAGCGCCAGGCTATTACGATAATTTAAACTACTTCCCACGTGTCATCTTGATGAATTGTATGTAGACACATTATTTTGCCTATATAAAAAAGATTGCCCACAGAATTGAAAAAATTAAGCTAAAAAATAGTAGTCTTTTTTTTATTTTATTTTAAAATGTATTTTAGTTGGAATAGTTAAAATAAAATTGGGATGAGTATAGGTTAAACGAAGACCTCCCGCAAAAATATTCAAGGTTTCTATAATTTCTTATGGGCAGAAGTCCAATGTTGTTTTTTTGGATACGTGATCTCTATCTATACCTAATAACAATGACAGTGTAATAACTGAATAAATACATCGTATCAAGATTATTCTCGAGATCGCATAAACGACGCAATACATTCGCTTTTATTCCGTGTATCGCTATAAACAGCGAGGCAAACGTCACGAAGCAACAAGTAGAGTTATAAATTATGCGATACAGCAAGTCATTGGCCAACTATTACGCACGACTTTATTCAATTACTAGTGATGAATTGACGGCTGCCTGCCCGAACCACTCATAAATAAAACCTTGCTTACATGAAAGGAATTTTTGGCCTTGACGCCGATGTTAAATCCACCATCCGGCTTGGGGGTTTTGGTACTTTGTAGATATTATACTTACGTGATTTATTTCTTCCTACCGCCAGGTAGGTGTCTCATACGTGAAAGGCTGTTGGGGTAGGTGCCACTGCAATGTCTATTTCTTCCGCCAAACGGCAGTGTAATTGAAGTGTTTTGTTCCGGTTTGAAAGACATTGTACCCAGAGCAACTACTGGGCATAATGAGACTTAACATCTTATGTCTTAGGATGGCCAGCACAGTAGAATGCCAAGTATTGCTTTGTATTTCATGATGTTGTTTGGTTTTGCTACTATCCATACTCCATGAGCGGTCGTATCGCTTACCACCAGTCCACGCTCGTCTCGCCTTCCATTGCAAAAAAAATATATTTTAATTAAATGTACAGTACTGATAGCAGGATGTCCATACGTCCGGGAAGTGACAACATTAATACCGCTATAGTGCTCTACGTGAATGTGTCGCGTTTCCGATTGAGTCTGTTTTTATGAAGTTTCGAAGAAGATGATATATATAGATCCACCCGCAATGGATAACAATCTGTTCATATAAAGATGTCCCCAACGGCTGCTTTGTTTTGATGCTACAAATCTACACAAATACATACATTAACTCACGCCCTTTTTCCCAGAATTGCATAGTTGTTACCAGGACACGTTTTGCCTTGTGTGTTCCGTCCCACGATATGATAGGGGGAGAACATATCGCCATATTGGGCACAAATTCCCTTCTCAGGACTGATAATTAATAAAAAAATTACATTATCAGTTTTCCTTCAGACTTCAGTGTTATAATCGTATCTAAATACAACTGAGCCACCGAGGCAGTCAACGTACATTAAAAAAAAAACTAATTAATATATTACACTAAAAAGGTTCAGTAAACACTTCTTAAAAGCCATTAAATAAAAGCCACATACTCTGCAACTCTCGTGTTCGGTGTTTCGAGGCGCAGGTATCGATGATTGAGCCTCGTATCACAGCTTTGTACCGCTCAGCGATACAGGCGGGAACAGGTCTGCTCATTAACGCGACGATACGACTAACACTCGCATGCACGCCACCTTCGTCACAAGCTATCGGCGATTTATGTTATTTTCATCTTTGATAATTGGGGCATCGGTAAAGCTGTTAGCTATTTGGCAAAGATTCCTGATTAGTTTACTTACGTCATAGTAGCGCCTATATTTTAAGCTAAATACTTTATGTTATATTGTTAAGAATAAAATTATAATAGGTTGAAGAGCTAGTGGCCTGCTTATGGGCTATGGCAATGCCAGTGAATAGATACGCCGTTGTCCATCGAGAAAAGTCTGTATAAATCTTGATATATCATACTTCGGGGCGAACACAGAACCAGGAAGCCTCACTCATTGCACGACTCAAAGCGGCATGGTCATTTGCGTCTTAATTAGGTCGCTAGTTCATCTGCCTATATAAGCGATTTCTTTTATTGCAATGAATGGCAAGACGAGTATGACATTCGCCTGATGGTAAACGATACGACTGCTCATGGACAGTAGCAAAAGCAAACAACACTATCAATTACAAAGCAATGCTTGGCATTCCACTGCGCTCGCCATCCTGAGACACAAGATGTTACTCCTCATTATGTCCAGTAGTCACTCTGGCTACAATGTCCCTGAAACCCCCATTACCCCGCTCCCTCTCATAGCTTTAAGAAAAATTACGCAGCATTGTTCAATCATGGAAAGCCTATTTTAGGGGACCTCAATACGATAATGTTCACAAACGCTGTTCATTTTAAACAATATATTTTAATTAATTATCCTAAAGCGCTTATATCAGCGGGGATTAAGACACTTGTTTCTCTAATATAGAACTGCTATTACGCAGGTCATGAGCTTTTGTTACGCTCCACTTAGAAGCGATAAATGTCGAAAAGGCCCTTGCGTTTGGGGTTAGGTTAAGATTTAAAATTATTATAATTTTTCAAACGAACGTTAAAGTTGAGATGTATATTGTTTTATTAACTAGCTAGGCATTTCATTTGGAATGCGTGGTGGCCTGTTGGTAATGGACCAGACTCGGTTGCCTACATGTTCACGGTGGTCGCGGGTTCGAATCCCAGGGCACACCTCTGACTTTTCGGAGTTATGTGTATATTGATAGTCAATCACCACGCAATTTAACGGTGAAGGAAAACATCGTGAGGAAACCTGCATACCGTAGCGATTTTAAAGAATTTCTACGGTATGTAAATCCGCCAACCCGCACTAGGCCAACGTGGTGGACTATATGGCCTAATCACTCTCAATCGATTCTCTCGATTGTAGAGTAGGCCCGTGCCCAGCAGTGGGACGTATATGGGCTGATAAAAAAAAGGCATTTTTAAATTGATTGATATTTTGTAGTAGTAGTAGTAGTAGTAGTCCATTTTATTACAGTATTGGTATTTTGAGAATGACATATTTCAAACAATACAAGTAGAGGAGAAAATAGAGTTGAAACTACGTGAAATATTAATTACTAGCGGCCCGGCCCAGCTTCGCCTGGGTGCTTAGATGTTTAGACTCCACTCCACACCAGAAATATCTTATTCCCGTTCAAACTTTTGTACTCCTGAACTCAACCTATGTACCTACTATCCCTTTTCCTATCGTATCCCATCCCATCTCATCTGGCTCCTTTTCTTTCTGTTACATCCCGTCCCATTATTTCCCATCGAATGCAATCCGGATCCGACCGGTCTCATCGCATTCGTCCCACTTTATCCCATTTCATCCCTTAATGCCTAAATAGGCATGTTGACAATTTTTTGGAATTGGTTTTATTTAGTAGATGGCCCTTATATAAACACGAAAATACGACGAATATCATTTAAAAAATACGTAAACACAAATACTTTGCAAAATTCCTGCTAAAACTTTCCGCTCAGACAAAATTCTGACTACGAAATTGATTTCTTGAAGTATAGTAAACTACTTATTTCTCAAATGTAAACAATGCAATAGTCATAACGTTTTTCCCTTCTTGGTGATTTCTGTTGTTTAATTCCTACCTGAAACAACGCTAAGAATGTTCGTCAAAACAAACCCCTTTTCGTCGCTTTAGGCTAATAAAGAAGACTATGCATTACCAATTGACTACCTCGGTGGCGTAGTGGTACTACGTTACGATTGCAAAGCTGAGGTCTCGGGTTCGAATCCCGGGTCGGGCAAAGTGATATTGGATTATTCTATTCATTATCAGCCCAGAGTCAGAAATTTGTGCCCGATATGGCGATAGGCTCGCCCCCTGTCACATCGTGGGACGAAATATATAAGGCGAAACGTGGGTGTTTTTTTTTTTTTTTTTACACTGGCACGGCATAATGACTGCACTGCACCTGATGGTAAGCGCAAAGGCCATCCAGACGTCGAGAGTATCGAATGAAATCAGACGGCGGTCCCATGCCATTCAATACAATTATGCCGGCCTGCTGAGATGCTTCTTCACACTACGGCGGAAGGACCCAGGATTATAGGAAGGAGGGAACACGTGTGACGGCAAACAATTCCACAGCTTCACAGTGCGGCACAAAAAGAATTTGCAAACTTTTTAGTTCGCGCCGAGATGGTTTGAACCGTCAAGCTGTGGCTTTGCTAGCGAGCACGCGTGGTTCTGTTAAGGAAAGGAGAGGAGGCAACATCCCTCCGCAACTGTAGCGATTCTAAGTTGCTCGTAACGTCAGCATCATTTACAATGCGAATTGCCCGCCGCTGCAATCCATCCAAGGCATTGAGTAAGTACTGGGCGGATCCATCCCAGAGGTGCGAACAGTATTCCATACCCGGCCGAACCTGCGCTTTATACAAGCGGTATAGTTGACCGGGCGCGAAAAACCGACGCACCTTGTTCAGGATTCCGACCCTGCGCGATGTGGCAGATATTACGCCCTCGATGTGATTCCTTGGATTTAGATCACAGCGGATATCCACACCAAGGATACTCAGGTCATTCCGCATTGAGAGGAGAATAACCTGAATATGTTCTGATAGCACCTCTGCCTATCCCTTCTGTGAAAAAGGCGTGTGTTTATGTATGCATTACCTAAGATGTTTTTATAGTGCACATTATTTTTCGTTACTGGTGTCAAATTATAAGTTTTTATATCAATAGCTTTAGCGGTTTTGATTTTCCGTACAATATTTCTACCCTTATTTTATGATGTTTTTCCAAAATTATTGTTAGGCATTATTTTTTGTTTGTAATAAGGAGCTGAAATATATATTTTTATAGAAATAGCTTTAGCTGTTTCGATTTTGCATATAAAATTCCAACCCTTATTTTAACCCCTTTAGGGTTAATTTATATATTTTTATTTTTAAATGAGTAACTAAAGTGCAAAGTTTAACATCTTAACTTTAACGGTTTAGATTTTTCCATACATACTTTCATCCCTTATTTCAACCCCTTCAAGCCTTTTCTTCACAAAAAAAAGTAGCCTATGTCCGTCTCCTGGCTCTAAGCTACCACCTCACCAATTTTCAGCCATATCGGTAAAGCCATTCTTGAGTTATAAATAGTGTAACTTTTAACACGACTTTCTTTTATATATATAGATTGTGTCCCATTATGTAATGGAGTAGGTAACATTATATGAATAACAGTTAGTCCCAGCAATATTATTTCTCAACAAAATCTAATAGCTCCCAAAATCAATGACTACCCGTTGTAGAAATCGAAATGCTTATGCTCGAGTATATAATAAATTAATAGTATATTATAATAATTTCTATTATACGCAAATATTGATTGTAGTTATTATTAAAAATCGAAGCTATTTCCACTCTATTCTTAAAGATTACGTCTGTAATTTATATTCGAATGTACTCTACCGCAACTTAATTTATTTTAAAAAATGCCAATGATGTATATCTTATAATTATGAGTTACATTTTATAAGTAATTGCGCTTCTACATAGTATTCATAAGGATTGTCATAAATCCACAAACTAAAATTAGTTATGCGCAAACGTTCATTAAAATATACAGAGGAGTAAAGTACCCTCCTCCTTTGAAGTCGGCGACATGTGTGCATATAAATAATTTTGTAACAAAAATATTATAGCACGGAAACCAGGCCTATAAACAACACGCGCCGCCTCCCCTCGTAATTGAAAATAGCTCGAATGCATTTCCAATAATCCGATGTTGGGCTCAGTGCAACCAAGACGTTCGGGTATCTTAATAAACCCAACAAAAATACCCAATACTTATGTTCCGATGAGTAAAGGACGGACCCAGTGAAGTTTAGTGGAAATTAATTAAGCCTCTGCCTCCCTCCCCCCTCCAGAAGCCTGCCGAATAAAGAAAAATCGGGCGGAAGCAGCGAGATTGGGCCAAAGTAAGAATTTTAATAAAGTAGAACCACGTAAACATTGATAGCTGGGACAATCCCGGGCTCCCCTTGCGTTTCGTGACTTAAATAAAAAATAAACTGGGCAAGCTACGTCGCCGCCGCCACGGTTCCGTATTGGTGATTTTATTAAACCCCGCGCGGAGGTTGGAATTCTGATGCCAATAGTGTTTTGTATCGGAAATGAATAATTAAATATCAAAAGATAAATGTAACATTATTATGTATACGTGCAGATTTAATTCCCGTATTAGTTCAGAACATATTTCTCCGTGCTAATATTGAACACGATCTTTTAACGCACAATACTAATCTTCTATAACCCGCGCCGTTTCAACTGGTGGTCACAACTTTATAAATTAGTATTAATAAATGTTTACAATAAATGTTTTAACTCAACATAAACAATATTTCCACGTCTTCCCCACACGGGACCCCAAACGAGTCCTTTTCATCTCGCGCCGTCCCGACCAGTCTAAAGTAAATAGTGATATATTAAATACTGAACATTCTATGAATTGGAAACATCAAATGGAGAAAACGTTTCCGCTCTATAAACAGTAGAAAGTATCGTGCTCTCGAGTTCTCTTTAGATGTTTTTAATAAGACTTCGCTTCGGTGAGAGAAGGAATAGTTGCGGTACAAACATTTGTTGTTTTGTTCATACACTGACAAGGTAAAGCTGCTACAATGCAACTTATGGTATAATAATTTCTTAGATTTACGCGAATGTTACAAATTGAAATAAAATTACCGAGTTTTTGCTGATTGGGTTTAATTTTTACATTTATTAAATTCCCAACGTTTCGATCACTTTACAGCTTTCCTAGTCTCGGGGTGGGCTGATGTATCAGTCATCCGCTCAGTGACAATTACAATTTATCTACCCTTATTTTACAATTATTAAATTAAAAAGTAAATTTAAAAAGTTAGTTGGTTTTTGCGATCCAATCTATGCAGAAGGAGCTGACTGTGTCCTGAGGTCTGGTCTGGTCTGTCTGGTTTATCTGTGTATCGAGAAAAGATCGACAAGAGAAAGTCGGTGTGCTCAAATGTACGCAGGCTGTACACGAAATAAACTTGATATGTACCGATATCCAACCACCAACGATTTATTTTGTACTTATAGATTTTATTAATATACCCTACGAAGTAAATAATCGGAGTTCCTTAGAAAACAAACACATAAAAGTCGACAGTAACTAACAATTATTATTCAACCCGGCCACGGGCAGGGCAGATGAAATTAATTAGGTCGACGGGTCATTATTACCCCACTGGTCTTGTTTATACGAGGGTACCGTATGATAAACAGCCATCTTTATTGCCCTCGTGAAACTCCACCGTTCCTCGGAACACACAAGCTTTGGTACTGGTATTGATAAAATTTTACTTCCCAGTGTTCTTCTTTTTGTATTTTTTTTTATCACGTGACGATGAACTTGGGGTAATTTTTTTTAATGCATAGGTCCGGCAAATGAGCAGGTCACCTGATGGTAAGTGATCACTGCCACTCCTGAACACCCACAACGCTTGTATCATGGATGTGTTGCTGGCCCATCAAATTGGGAGGAGAGCGGGGGGAAAAAGGATGGGAACAGGAAAGGGGTATTAGGCATCCGGCAGTCTCACTCATCAAACGAAACGCAACAGCAAAAATGTCGCATCACGTCGGACTACAATGAGACAGTGGTACAACCCCGGACGAGCCCATTAATTCTGAGTAAACTGTGTGTTCCTGTATTCGATTCCAAAGTAATCGTATTTTTTTGTTGGATTCGCAATTTAGATTATACTATAAATAATAAATATGTAAAATTAATGTAATCGCGGCGACCCCGCGTAGATGTTGAATAAAACATTATCATTACTCTAATGAGTACTATGTATGTACTAATGTACATATTGCATAAAATACCTGAAACAATTAAACAATATTTACTCAAATTTTGTCATAAAATTCTGTTTAATAACATTTTATTTAAAAAAAACATAAAATTAAATTTAATCAATCACTTGAAATTGCTTTATATAACGTAATAATAGCAGGAGAACTAAAAGCGAACACTATCCGCCCAGCAGAGAAACGTGACAAACGAGTTATTCGATGCCATCGGGCGATGATGTGTCGCGCATTAATTAATAATGACATCGTTGAGCCGAGTAACTAATGACCTCTGATGGTCGGTCCCGATGACCCGGCGCGCGCCGCCAGCGGCCCTGAGAGAGCGCTGCCACGCAACTGTTAAGTGCATTACTAACTCCACTTTATGTTCGCGCAGAGTTTAATGCTCCACATGACTATTGTTGCGCTGAAGGATGGTTTAGGGTTAAATACGTATTTTTACTTTACCGATACGACGTTATTCAATTATTGCAGGATAAAATTTAAATGTAATGAAAATTTGTCATATCGAGCCGTTTTAATTATATTCTTCGATGATTGTTTTTTGTTTCGAATCAAACTTATTACGTCATTGTCATGAGTTATTTCATATATAAATTTGTTTTAATGGCCTTTGAAAAACTTTTGTCCAATCTGTCTATCACTCCAGGGCTGCAAAATGAAAATAAAAAAGAGCATTACAAATATTATAAATGTCTATAAAATACACATTAAGCGCCAAATCTGCAAGAAATTTAGGGCAGAAAAACATTTTAAACAAGGTAGTTTAACGTCACAGCACATTTAGAAGGCAACAGTGCTTCCTTAATTATCATATTGTTGTATAAAATTATCGTTAAAAGTCAACAAAAGTCGATAACGTTCAACTTTGGACCGCCGTAAAAACAAACCTTGGGAAGCAGCGCGGTGAGCTGGGTTTATACCAGGATAGTCACTCGCGCATGGCGTAGTACTAGCGACAGTCGCTGGCTACTTGCCAGGGAGGATGCAGCATTTCACATTTAAAAAATAGAACTTATAGAAAGGTTATACGAGGTAACAGCGGAAGGATTATTTCCCTTTAATACAAAAATATTAACATTTTGAAAATTCTACAATCCTAAGGGGTATGTGCGCAACATATGACTGTATCTCAAATCAGTTAAAGAAATACAACCTATATTGAATTGTGTAAGGAGAAATATATGTAACTTTTTTAGACAATTTCACCCGAAAAGTACTGTTGAAAGACGAATTCTAAAACCGGCTAAAATAAAGCCACAAATGACATTAACTTTAACTCGTAGGATTTATTTACCATTTCAACTTAGAATCTAAAGGTTAAATTGTGTTTATAAGAAATATAATCGTATACACAAAAAAAAAAACAAAATATAACAGAAACACTGTTTGTCTCATTCTATACAAAAAAAAAGTAATAAACAATAGTTACATCATTATTGGATGATAAGAAAGCAACTGTCACAGTAAATCAGACAGCAACTAACCTCGTGTGAACGTAACACTATATTTCACAAAAATAAAAAATATATCCCTCAATTCAGTCACGTAGTCAGCTAATTCTCTCCCAATGGGCAAATAACAAAAATCATGCTCTGAATTCCGTACTCGACTCTTGTGAAACGGCAGCTTTAAGTTTAAATTATTTTAATGACCCTGTCTCCAGTTGTCAGCTGTTTCTGTGGAGACAAACACAAGAAACTCCCAGCTCATTTGATTAATTGTAAAGCGGTTTATCTACGAGAGACGTTAATTAGTACTTGCTAGTCACTACTAAGCAATTAAATTATATTTTATCTTGCCTTTATTTATTTTTATGGCAGCCTGTTTTATTTGCACTAAACAATACACCGGTTCAATAAAAATACACAATTATCAACAAAAATACATTTGTATAAGCCCAGATTTATTTTTATTAGTGATTGTAACAAAAATAAATGTGAATGGTAAAATGATCGTTAATATTTGAAAGAATATTGAAATATGTACAATTTAAAAACAAATGGAGCCAACAAGACAAATGTTTGTGTGAACCACAGGTATTTGTTTCGGGTCTGGGTGATTGTGAGACCGAAAAGTCTCTCGTAGTTGCTGATACCCACGACACAAGACTCGATTTTAGTGTGGGGTCAGGAACATGTATGTGACTGCTGTATTGTTATTATTAATGGTATCTACATATTCACCCGGATAACGACCACCGGTCACCATGGTGGGAAAGTCATTAGTTTGTCGCGTTTCTGATTCAGTCAGTGTATATTTTAAGTGGACCGACAAAATGGTGTCTACAAACGGAAGATAACCATCTATAGTTGGATAATCTTGTCTACATTGCACTGCACTTACCATCAACATCATTTAAATCACTGTGTTGTGTACACGTACACATAAAACAAAATGAAATACATTATTAAAAGAGCAAAAATGACATCATTGCTTATTTCACGCCCAAAAAGGACGATAATCCTAAGCGTTATGTATTTATATTACTCCAACACAAACACTGTAACATTATATGACATAATTTAGCTAATTAACAAACATAATTAACTGGCGAGTATATAAAATGAAGTTGCCGCCGTAAACGCGTAACAATTACGAGCTCCCATAATCGCTGTTAAATTTAAACAAGGTGTATTCTTTAACTGCCGCACGTATGAGTTGAAAAGTTACGTGGAAATATATCGTACGGCTCAGACAAATATAACTTCTACATCTGAAGAAAAAAGCGTTTTTTAATGAACCCGTGTTAGATAGTGATACACATCTTGTAATCAGACTCAGGTCATCTTTCATTCTGAATCATGTCAATGGTAAGCCAGTTAAACTGACCTCTACTGTACTAAGCAGTACTTTACGAAGTGACGAGTGTGTCTCGAGTTCATTAAAAATGAGGAAACGTGCATTCTTGAAAGTTCTGTACAAAAGTTCCAAGGTTCCACAAACCGCACGCAGTGGACGATGGCCTAAAACTTCATTCGATCTTAAAGGAGAATTGTCTTCAAATGTGCATTGACAAAAATAGCACAATCTTCTAAAAACATTATCCAAAAATTCTCCAACAAATAAATATTTTCCTTCCATATCAAATCAATAACGAACACCCAGCCACTTAATAATCACAGCGATCACAAGTCACTGCCACTGCAGCCGCCCTTAGATAACCGGGAGGAAGCGAAACGTCGCATAAAAAGGTAATTACTGTCGCCCTTAATAAGAACTAACAGCTTTTATCTCGCCATTAACACAGAATGAGAATCCGCTTTCCTTGCAGAATTATAAATTTTCAAATTGACCGCTGACACCGTTCCTAGTTTTATTCCAGAATAGTCAGCATGCGGCGAAACCCAATAGGAGGGGAATGATTTGAGCCGGCCATGTATGCTTCACTATAAAGCCTAAACTAATAATCTGGTTTTGATGAATGAGACCCATTTGTTATTGTAGCCCGGGTGTCATACGTAATTACATATGTACATACATAATGTCACGTATTCTATGTGCGTGTGTTCAGACTATGGATCTTCACTTTACTGAATTCTGACATATTAATTTCGCTTCATCATTTTTTAGCAGTTTGTCCATTCGTTTCAGAGTACTTCTGACCTAACCACGTGACATAGACTACATGTTAAACCGATTATCATAAAACTAAAAGAAGAATTATGTTTTTATTGCATATGCTAATATCATATTTATTTATTTCTGATGTTTTGTATTAGGCAACTATAACATCATAAGAAAAGTATAAATTGCAGACTTATCGCAATAGGCAATTTTTTACAGACAACCATTGGATCGATAAAACAAATGGAGAGAAAGATAATCATTGTTACACTGTAGTACCGAAATGAGTCATCCGATTTTGCTAAATTTATTAACGGGTGACTTGGCCAACACTTATAGGCGACTGTATCCAATGGGATATAAAGGGCATAAATGATTTATCCATATATTCCTTAGCTTTATTATATATTATAATATTTTTTAATTAATTGTTTACGCACCTATCTCTGCCTCACCTTAGGTACGACTGTTAGAGAATGCCTCAGGCATTAAGCCCACCCATACAATATAATTTATGAAGTGTAAATAAATAAATATTTTCTAGTGTATTTTAATAGTGTGCTTGCATTTTCTTCGTCCCTCAGAACGTTCGAGGAACAGATTGCCAGAATAAAAAATGCTTTAATATGGTGTTGCAGCGCTAAACGCTATCGCCCGAGATAATCTCCCCGAGCCCCTTAATGAAGTGGCAGTGATGATTATTATGTTTTTTATTAAAAGCGTCCGTCGGTTGATGAGAAAAATATTACGCTTTGTACTACCGCGCGGAGGGAGAAAACAATTAGGGCCACGGGAACAATTGCGGCAATGAAACTTGAGCTTTGTTTCAGACGCCGATTTATCAATTAGATAATTTTTGGGTTGGAAAAGAAATTTCTAAAATGATTTGACGGGTACTGCTTTGTAAATTACCATTTCTTAGTAATGCCAATTCGAGAATGCCAAACATGAACGGTCATATCGTTTACCATCAGACGAATGGCATGCTCGTGTCGTGTCATTGCAATGAAAAATAACCTTTGAATTCTAGCTCCAGAGCCATTTGTAAATTATATTTGCGATTTGCATATATTTGGTTACTTTGAATAATATTCCACGCGCAAATAATAACAAAATGAGCATTAATAAAGGTCACCATAACGAGCGAGAGGAAATTATTATTAGCCATATCATAACATAAAAAAAAACCCACAGAAGCAATTAATCGATTGTCGATTGTATTACACTCTATCCCGGCAAATTCCAAAAACGGAACATAACGTGCACACCAGTGGCGAAGGCCCCATATAACTCGATTCCCTGCGGCTTACCTTTTGTAATTTATCATTACACTATAAACAAGCAAATTTTTCAAAATTATTTATGTAATATCTAAACTCATTTTATTCAACGACATCTGTCGGCCATATAGGTAAATATTACTGCGGAGGCGCACAGCAAACACGTAATTACATTGCGACGCGTTGCGACCTCTGGCGAATTACTGCCTAAATTGTTCGGCTTATTGAATAACAATGGCGCGGCCCGTGCGCCGAACGCCCGCGTCGGCTGCATGTTAGGCATTGGTGTGACATGGTTGTGTAGTTTGCAACAAATCACGCAAAATTGTACCTTAAACTTAGAGTAATTTAAGGTTCAATTTCCGTTAAAAAAGCAGGAGGCATGCTGCGACTCTTCAGCATTTTGTGTGTTTATGTGTGTATTTGTGTAGATATCACTGCATTTATAAGTGTTGTATTAACATTTTGACAGTATACGCGTATTAGCTGGTTCACGTATTTAGTTTTTAATGTTTTAAATTACAAAATGTACATAAATATTAATAGTATTATTATGTTGTAATGGAAATTAATAATCGTGAGGGACGTACATGTTTAGATTGTCAATTTCGGAAATAACGTTACTGTTTAGATTTTAGGAACTGCTCGACTACTAATAATACAACTAATAAAAGCGCGGACAACGTACTTGTTAACATTGTATCTAGATCATTAATTTTTCTTTATTAATCTTATATTCACGTGCGGTTTAAAAATATACTTTTTTAATTTTCTCATAATGACATTGCAACTTTTGTATACTGGAAATATTAAAATATAATTGACGACCGCAGTACGTAGATGCCATCATACGAAACGCAATCGTTTCGTTTGGTGAGTGAGATTGTCGGAGGAATAATTTGCTGGCGGTTGGATATTCGCAAACGTCCGGATATAAGGATACACGTACATATTATATAAATGTGTCGCGTTTCGGGCTAATTCTCTGAAGCATCTCACGATAAGTTGATCTACTCAATCCGGACTGCACTATGTTTACTATCAAGTATCAGTCGCATTGTCTTCCCTATGTAGGGCCAGTAGGTATAAACACACTTATTTCGCGTATTGAGCTTCGGCTTCCCTTTTTAAAAAAATCACCCTTCGCCACTGGTGCACACTTGCCTCCGCCCCGAACGTAACATGAATACGGCCATTAACATAAAAAGGAAACAATAACCGTTTAAATTTTTCGTATCGGCCTTTTTTCCGTTGAAAAATCGCAATTTGCGAGCGGCGAACGAAGGTACGAAATTTAAATTCGAATTTCCGAGAGTCGGTTGCTCTGTAATTAGGTCTAATGAGGGGTCCGCGGGGCTCTGTGACGCTCACTTCTAGACCATATTCCGTATCGTACCATTTTTATTATGTGTCGAGTTGTCACAATGTGCCACATTTTATACGGCCGCTATGAAAAACTCATTAACTTTTTGATCTTGGACGTAAAGTTTGTACTCGTGTTGGCGATGTGATAAAACATGACGGTGTTTTGTATGCTCGCGTCGTAATGAAAAATTTACGCACTCTGAATAATGTTGAGGGATATAATTTTCATGGTTTGTATTTGTATGCTGGTTTTCAGCTCCTGATGTTGGGCTCTAGCAGTTTTATGAGGCAAAAGGATTAATTTATTGATGATTTGGCTCGGACATAATTGTCATGTAGATTGTACTTTGACCAAAACTATTAAATTATTATATGACATAATTACTAAGTCTTCTTATTTAACAGAGTAATTATATAGTACACAGTACGTTAATTGTTTAGTGGCAAAACTTTTTATAAATCCTACCCAGTCCATATCTTCAATACTGCCTGTTTTGATCAAGGACCGACATCTTACACTAGAACCGCACTGATCACCGAAGCTTTATATCTCTATATCTATATTATAATGTATCTCTTCGCGATACACTATAATATTTCCCCTATATTTGTTAATTAAACGGGACATAAAGTAGGAAAGCAAGTACAAACAATACATGGGAGAATATAGAAACAAATTAAGTAATGTTCCAATTTCATTACGTTGTTTATGTGTGTATCTTAATCAATAATAGTGCTAAAAGTGAACCCGATTACTTTTTATGGGACGATGCATAATATCTTTATATTTTTAATTGAATACAAAGCTAAGGTTAGGTATGTTTATCTCCATACCATTTGCAGTAACTCGACAGGCTATTTCATTTCTGTGGTCGTTGATTCGCTCGGTCCCGCGGTGACAACTAACTTTTGCTAATTACCGTCTAATGTAACATAATTAAAAGTTTCCTCAATGTATCCTTACCCTCACCACACACATTTTCTTCGTGTATGTTCATAGATTAGTAACGATTTGGCCAACCAGATATATCCGGGTGCAATAAATGACCTCTTACTGGCCTGCAACGGGATGGCAGGTTCTCTGAAAAAGAAGCATTTGTAAAGAGTCGAAGATTGGTACGTCAAAGTAATACGTTTATTCCATTGACATGATACTACTATACTGAGCTCAGACAGGACATATAATCAAACGTATAGCCATGCAAAGTAATTTTACTAACAATGACTTTTCAATCAAAATTGTACTCAATTACAAATTATGGAAAAAAACATAACACTAACTTTTATATGCCATATTTAATTACAATTTTAAATAAGATTAACGCCCTACAAAGACCTATATAAGATCTTGCGAGTTTTTCATAAACTAAAAACCCAAAACGGGGGTAATTAGTAAAGTTTTGGCAGCTGTCATAAATCACTCGGCGAAATGAACAAACAATGTCGCGGGGTGCAAATTAAATTAATTCCAACTCGTCTTACTGCGGCGCAAGGTGTTACTTATCTATTTTAAAACTCGTTATACTTGCGTACAACACATTATTCCTCTTTATTTTGAGTCTAAAACCTCTGGATAAACTTGCTGTATTAGCCCATATACTGGCACGTCCCACTGTAGAGCATGAGCCTCTTGTAGGACCGAGAGTACGATTGAGGAGGTTTAGGCCATATAGTCCACCACGCTAGCCTAGAGCATGTTGCCAGACTTATCTTATGGTAAACGGTAACCTTTTTTATCATTTAACTTTTATTTTATTTCCTAACCCGGCAATGTAATTTGATAATACTTTGAATGAGTGAAAGTTTTTGAAATCCGCAATTGAACAATACTAAAAAAAATCTTATGAAATATACACATTTTTCGTTTGTGTACTTTTAATCCAAATATTTATGAATACACCAGCCAAATATAATAGCCGTGCATACACCGCGGTATTTCCGTGCATTGACAAAACCGCAGGTTTGTCGCAACACAACTATACGGCCGATGAAAGCGTTCATTAAAACAAAAACACGTGGCAGCCCAATATAACTGAGACCGATCAGTTCGGACAATGCCTTGCGTTAATGCTGTGGGGATACGGCGGGCGTCGGATTAATCATTCATATGCACTAATGTACGTGTATCATTGTACTGCATCACTGCAGGGCACGGGCCTCTTCTACAATCGAGAATACGATTGAGAGTGGTTAGGTTATACAGTCCATCACGCTGGCCTAGTGCGGTTTGGCGGACTTTACATACCATAGAAATTCTTACAAATCGCTATGATATGCAGGTTTCCTCACGACGTTTTAGTTCACCGTTATATTGTATCTTATAGCTATAAAACTCAAGCATCTTTGTTAGTAGAGCCGAGTTTGACTGAAGTGGTATTACTGTCTTACAAAAATGGATATGAAGTGTCGGATTTGCTGTCGTGCATTGATTGGTGAGTGAGGTTACCGCAGACCTAATCAGTACTTCCTTCTTCATATCTTTTTCTCCTTGTCCTCTCTCATTTTAAAAGGTAGCGCTCCGATGATCGAAGCATTATAAATGTTCATGTATAGTAGTAATGAGTCTCCATCCGCTGTTCAGTTTACTGGACTTAAAGTAAGTAAAAATTAGCTCCAAATACTATCATTATAGTTTATGCGAATACTTTTATAATCATAATAATAAACCACATTCCACAAGATATTTACATTAATCTACGGAAAGATGAATCATGTATAAAGAATCACCACACGTATGTTATTTTCTACTGAGACGAAAAGCTATTATAACACACCTAATAGTGAGTTACAGTGCAGTCCAGATGAGCTCTGGACGCAAGTTATCTCGAAACCAGATACACACAATCTGATTCCATTACGACACATGATGACGAATTTTCCACTGTCGAGTACACCGGCAATCTATCACCTAATCAAATGCAACAGCGAAGCTACACGTCTGCTTACTATGAGATTATAGTACAACCGCCGGCCAGCCAACCTCACTGTGGCTTTGAAAATATTTTATAAAACACGTGATGTGTTCAAAAACGTTGTGGCTTGCAAGTATTTGTGACGTCACAGGACAGTAATGTTTGTAATAAAATTTGGGTATTGTTAATTTTATTTACCAACGCGTAACATCACTATGCAACTTCCACACAAAATAATGTTTTAGCGACTTATTTCATAGAGCATCATTATTGTATTTTAAAAAACCGATTTTTTTATTGTATGTTGACAATAATCAGGCGTTAATAATAATTTGTTATTCAGATGTGTCTTAGACAAATATTTAACTGTTTCTTTATTTGTGTATGATGAACTCCTTTTGTACTAATTTCTTTGTTTTCTTGTGAAATACGACGTAAGAAATTACAGTATTTGATTAATACAGGATGGTTTCTAGAAAGCAACATCACTTTTGTTTCCTTTTATAGAGTCTCTTTTATAGAGAGTGCGCTAACGTCAATGAAGTCTAGTAGGCGCTGAAATTGTACATTGGTCATGTCAAATAGTACTTGCCAATTCAGTCAAATTTCCCGCTAAATCATAAAGCACGCCTACCATTGTAGTAGTGTCCACCGCTAATCCATTACTGATGCGGCTTTTACACAATGGACGGCAGTGTGACGGGACCCCGGAACGCGCCTTTGTGAATTATGCCCGCATCCATATCAATTCGAAATGCGGTTTTTGATCAATCAATTCCAGCATCTTTCATTTGCTAAATTAAAATGGTTAATTATCTTTTGATGTTCCATATTGCGGTTCGTACTCGCATTGAGTTCGTTACAATAAATCCGCAGCTTATGCGTGTTGGGATATTTTATTTTGTGTTTAATGGGGATCATGTATTTAATCACTCATTACAAATCTGTGAAGGCATCATAATAATTTCAGTAGGATTTAATAAGTAACAATAATATAAATAAAAAATGTAAGAAAGAAATACTGTTACATAAACAAATGTAACATAACAAACAAACTAACTAGGTATAACAAAAAGACATTAAAGGTTTTGTTGCTGAGAAACTAAATGGTACCTCCTACCTACTCAAACAGTACGTAAACTATACGGGCCTCCGAAAACAGTAATCAAACCATAATACACTTGGACTCACGTACAAATCTGCCCGCGCAGTGGCGGACTAAAGTTTTGATGTAAAAAGTTGTTTTTATATTTACCATGTCGGGCCGCGGTAGAAACTTTCGCTCGCGCCTGTATGTGCGTTGATTTTCTAAGGACCCGGTGAGAATTTATCCAAACATTTGCAAAGATAATGATAGGTGCTAATGGCATTTTGGTAGATTTTAAATTATAATGTTTTATGATGAGTTCGTTATGTTTTTTAAATTACTGATGGCACAGTTGAGAGAAATTATAAGCCGTAAGGCTGTTATCTGTATAACTAAATTCCAAGTTACATTAGTATTCATCGTAATAATTTCATGCTCTGCTAAATATTCCCGAATGGGCTGATGTCACGTATTTTTCAAAATTATTAGCTCAATCATTATGCAATATTGTTAAAGACAATTGTATAGCACGGACTCGATCAGCATCACTCAAAAGCAAAATAGCATTGTTGTTTATTAGCTTATTATTTGTTGTTATTATTTCCTATATAACATACTATGTGAAGTCCGCCAACTCGAACTAGGTCAGCGTGTACTATGGCCTAACCCCTCTCAATCGAACCAACGGGGATGAAAAGTCTCGTGCTTAGCAGTGGGTGATGATAGGCTGGTACAAAATATTATAAATACCTATTTAAGTATCCGCGAGAGTAGGGTAAACACTACTGCCACCCATAAATCGCCGAGCGTTTTTTTCTTTCTTTCCAAAATGTGATAAAGGAGAGTGCATCGCCATAAGTGGTCATACTTCCACGGCTAACGGATATCAATATTTAAAAATCATATTTTAATATAATATAAATACAATAATAAAATAATGCATTAAATAAATAATGCATTATATACGTATAGAAACTTATTAAGTAAAAAAATCCATTACCTATGCTCTTGAATATATTAAATAAATTTCTTGGTGTAGAAAGCACAAACCGCTGACGATACCCTTCATGTGGTTTTAATTAATGTGATTTTGTCTCCGCCGCTCTGTACCGTGACAGCCATCTTGCCAGTCTAGGGAACCTTAAATGGCTTTAAAAACAACATCCGCCATTGCTTGTACGCCATCCTGTATAATTTCCGAAGGGAGAGTATCATGAGAAGTTTTATGCGGCTCCGGTCCTAATATAATTACGTTGTCTCTTCTTCTAAAACGTTTACAAGCAATAATGTATTTGCTCGTTATAGTGGCATGAGTATTGGGTACGACTGTATTTTTGCTATACCGAATTTTACGACTATGTTATCATGGGGTTTGGTAATCAATTACACATTGAAAAATTATGTCACTTTTTTTAAATTTATTTATTTTACAATTCGTACTTGCAACAGTACCAGCGGAGTTAATGCCTAAGGGCATTTCCTCCCACTCAAATTTGAGGTAGTACAACGAAATGGAAGAGTTTAAAAAAAAATTAAAATAAAATATAAAAATGATTAAGAATAATGCACATATGTACCTAAACTTATAACATTGCCTAAACATCTTTAAAAATAACGCGCTTAAAATAAAAGAGAACGTGTTGGCAACCGTTTCACATTTTAACCTCTCAAACGTCTATAAAACGGCTATACGCAAATAGAATCTCGTGGTATTTAGGGCCCGCTGGGCCTGGAGCTCTCGAGAGGGCAGTATAGGCCCTGCCCGCGCCGCACTGAATACAAACGAGCAAATCTTAACCCTCAATCTGTTAACGCATACGCGCCGGAGATACTGGCGAGTGATTTTAAAATACCAATGTATATTCAAAACTGGTTTGACACCTCATTTCTTAATAAAACAATTAATAAATATATATTTTTTTCCATTTGATAATTACAAATTCTCTTAATCTAAAAATCGGATTGCAATATTATTACAACTCAATTTTATTTTAGAAAAAGACTACATTGACGACTGTACTAATAAAAACTGTGACACAGCCGTCGGCATTTGGTATCGTTAGCAATGTCACAAACATATATTATATTTAAATTTAATAATAATAAGTAAACAATATAAATTAAATTAATAAAAATCTAACACAGTAATTGCACAAAATCAAAATACTAAAACTGGATAGAAAAACGAATATATCCATTAGTGAATAAAAGTTAAAACTAGGCACAATCGTTAAAAAAATAAGGTCGAACGCAACAAAGCTTTTTAAAGTCATTCACGAACTCTCGAACATTGTTCTTTAAAAGGGGGACATTGCAGAAAGTTGTGGGAGAGAGGAAAAAAACTCCGTCGTACTGAAGCACGTCCGCTACACATGTCAGCGATGTCGATCCGATCCCGATATACGAAGACTTAATAATATGACACTGTTAAATACGGCTTAAGGGATAAGCGGCAGCGTGCGCGGATATTTTACAGCTAGCGACTATCACGCCAATATACTTACAGCAACTCTGTGTTTAACTCTACATAATATACAAAAAGTTGATACCGAACTGCGAACTTCGGCGAGTGTCTCAGCAATAACTAATTAGAAAGGAAATATGTAGGAGAAGTAAAAATTTAAATATTAGCCAATGAACTATTTTACGGTGAGTAAAAAGCAAGAATTTCTGTAGCAGCTCTTGCGGAGGCCAATCTTCTGCAGTAAATTTGCTGTGGCTGAAATTAATGACGTAATAATGAAAAGAGTAAACGCCCTGTGGAATATTTCCTCACAAAGTGGGCCAAAGTTCTATCAAAAAGTGTAAGAGTTGTAACGTTGTATGGAAATCTTTGATAAATTCACAGTTTGGTTATCGCATACCTCATGATGATGATGTCATAGCAATACGAACGGTTTTCACATAAGCAGGCGATTTAATCCTTGGTTTAATTTGTCCAAGAAATTCGATCATTTCCAAAAATATCTTCCGCTATTTTTTCTTTAAACGGAGCAAGCGATAAGACGTTAGCATGTCCCATGGAGCGAGGCCGCGATCCGGCGAGATCTTTGTTAGCGAAACACTTCGAACGAGCGGATTTTTTTAACTTCGTTCCAAATTCCTCTGATTTCTTGTTAACTCCTTAATGTACTTGTTTATTTGCCGAGGTTTGTTTTCCGCCCCTTTATGTTTTGCCTTTTTGTCTTTTCTGTTCTTAATTTAAACAATTCGTTTATGGAACAATAACATTATATTTGCCTGCTATGTCACTGGTTTGCTTATGCGTAACGATTGAAAAGTCCTTTATTATGGTTTTAAAGGCTTCAAAGTACTGAGTTTTGTAGACTGTATAATATTTTTGTGATACTATTCGCTGACGTAACAGGGCTTAGTATCTAAGACGGAGATCAATCGCGTTTTGATGATTAAGCCAACCAGAAATTCCTTATTAAAGTTAGCTATCTATCACAATATGATTAAATGATAAAAAGAGAAAGAAATAATTTGGTTTTTATTTCCTAACCTTTATGGCAAAATATGAAGCGGTGGAATAATTACGTTTATAAATTACACTATTTCCAGCCACTCGAATGAAATACAACCAATGAAACGAACAAACGTCATTACAATATGTCAAAATATTACATAATGTAGCCAGTATTCCTTTTCCGATCTCATTCCCTCTCGCATACAAAAGCGCGAGCATAGAAAATACTTTCAAAATGACGGTCGTAACAGTTTTCAAACAATTTCAAAGAGTAATGTGCGAAAAATAAGGTGTTTCACACAGGGCAGCTCGCAGACGCACCGCCACCGCTATAAACTTTCTAGATGTTACACTCCGTTTTATACGTGAGATTGCGTCCTAAATTTTGTTACAACTATTCACAGAACTTACAAGTTTAAATGGCTGTATTACGAGTACTTTAGCGTTTCCGGTAATTCCACAACTCGTACTAGATTTTGGTTCTTGAAATTGGATACCTTTTGACATAGACTATATTCTAGGAATTTTTGGCTACTTGGCTTTGATACTGTAGAAGTCTTATCTTGTTCGATTGGCAATGTATATGTATAGGTAGGTAGGTGTGACGCCTTTGAACCATATATAGGTAGAGGTAAAGGGTAGTGTATGATTGGACACACAGTCATCGTGGTCCATTTGAGCACGAGACTACCATTAATAACAATAATTAATGTTGCATGGTCCACTAATACCTGGCTGTTGTGCGTCCAAACAATTCTCGTAGTTTCTAATAACAAACTTAGTGTAGGATCAGAACTGTGTGTGACTGACAAGTTTATTTATGTTATCTTTATTTTAAAGTTTTTATTTTTATTTTTCACGAATCCAGAGCGAGGTTCTAAATGTTTAGATTTATTAATTAGTTTAGATTTATAAAGGATCTCTTCATAATGCGCACGGTGATGGCCTGGGATGGTGCTACGCCTTCATTAATTTTATTGTGTATATTTATTATTGTCGCATCTAGCGATCGTACATCGTGGATAAGCCGTGCTCTTCTGCCGGCGACTGATACTCGCTACCCTTTTTGTTCGCCCCAATATACGACTATACGTCGCCATATTGGCCGCGCACGAACAACTTTCCGTCCGAATATTTTCCGTATACACGAGAGTTGACGAATTTTCCTCTCGCGCCATTCAATGCTGCTGTAATTTCACGTGGATGTAACTGGCTTACTGTGCTAGTACGGGAACTACGTTTGAGTTTTACAGTAACATATTCATATATGTCTCACTAGGGTTGTGTCCGTGATATTTGCTCCAGGGCTGGTATTAATAAGTGAAAACTTAGCGTTTCTGTAATGAAATACAGGAGATTTTGTGTGACAAGTCGAGGAATGCATTTTTTTTACATAAAAACATAATTTGACCGAATTGTAGATTGATGAGATTTTGTGCAAAACTTTACTGTAAGATATAATAATCCGGTATCAATCGTGTTCGTTCCCAGTTAGCAGACATCAAATATTTTTATTTTAACTACGATCTTACACGTATCGACCGAGTCAACTCGCAAATACGCTGTCTCTCACTGTGCAACTGTTTATCCAACGTCTGGCAATACGTTTCTAAACAATAATATCCATAATAGCAATGGTAAACACGACGTTGTTTTTAAACCAGCACTCAAAATATTTAGAGCAATAATAAACACTCCGACATAATATCGTACGGTACAGCAGCTAATAAAATAGAACGTAATTATTATGTGCCAACATTAACAAGTTTGTTTGATGTGAAACACAACGCGCACTTTGCGGCAGAGCCACTTCGGAGCGAGGTGTGGGGAATCTAATTTATAACTAAATTACTTCTCTACACACGCTTATCGTGAACAGGCGCGTAATCAGATTTTTGTCTAGGCTCTAGGGTATATTAGTAAAATTTATTATTGGTTTATTTCGTTCTAATAATAACAGTTATTCTTTATTATAACCGCAAAAGAAAACAACATGAAGAAACCTGCAAAGTCAAAGTTCTCCGGAAGAATTTCGGAGGTCTGAAGTCCACCCAGTACTAAATAACAACAGTCCATACCACACTGGGCTGTTGTTATATAGGGCTTGTGACTAGAGGGCCTCATCCTGACTTTCCCCGCGACATTCCTCCTCCTTGCATCGTATTCCTCGGTATTGAGAGTCCTGACCTTTCTTGTGTATCACTTTCCCTTGGACGAAATTTCTCCTTTTGAATATGTTCCAGGCGTTGGGAAGGGCGCTTAAAATTGTAGATACTCGATATTAGGTCGGTATAAATGTGTTGAATTGCATGGGACCGCCGTCTGATGCCATTTAACACTCTGTCAGGTGCAGTGCAGTCTCTTTGCTGTGCAAAATTAAATAAATATTTTTTTATGTCAAAACATGTACGGAGCGTAAATTTTTACATAAAAAAACATATGTTAACATATATAAACACTTTAGCATTAACCAAAAAGCAACAAGTCTAATAAAACACTGTAAAAGGTGAACTCAACCTTGTTTGACCCCCGCGAATCTGGCCCGAAAGCGCCCCAGTCGAGGTTTCAAATTAATATTCACAGCTAAGTTTAAGGAGAGGTTTAAAATAAAATAAAAGATGAATAACAAGAGCTCTTTACACAGTGCAGTTATCTCGGATTAACTAAGTGGTATTATTTGTACGTCAAACGATTAGAGTTCCTGAAAATTAAATCTTAAACATAGGTTTAGAGCGGCTTTTTATTATTTGTTTATATAATTAAATTATTTATAAGTGCGTGGTGGCTTGTTGGTAAACAGTCTAGACGCGGCTGCCAATATATTCATGGTGGTCGCGGGTTCAAATCCCAGGGCATACCTCTGACTTTTCATAATCATAATCAAATCAAATAATAAATCAACATAATCGGTCGTTAAAAATATTCCGCTGATGGATTAAAACTCCAAAACCTAATAAAATAGCTTTGGATGATTTTTAAGAGAAACTGAATACGCTCGGATATATTATTATGTGCGATTTGAGAATAAATTATTGATTAATTTCCTATCGCATTATAGAATTAAGAACAGTAAACAAAGTGATTAAAACTTAGACCCACAGTTGCATCCTCTTTCAAAGTACACAATCATTTATTTCTATATTAATCAACATTTTAGCCTTCATTTTAGCATTCAACACCATTGCCAAAAAAATCCTGTACATAACATAATAACCCAAACCAAAACCAGCATTAAAACGTGAACAGACTGGCACGTCCATAAAAACAACCACAAGCGGCCTCGGCAGCGGCGGGGAACGTAAAAGAACAACCGACTACCCATGCCCTCCAGCCTTTCGCAGATTGTCAAACAGTTAATTCGCATGACGCACGTCGCCCCGGGCCGGCGGAGATTTCATAATCCATGCGAGTCGCACGGCACCATGCGCTGATTAATATTTCCGCCGAGGATCACGTGAGCTGTGGAGACAGTAGCAAAATTCACTCTCCCCCACCGAGAGATGGCGTTGATGATGATTTTTTAATCGATGGGATAGTTAGTCTCTTATTTATATTTATCGTTTTGTTGTATATCATAAGCATATATTTAGAAGCTCATAAATTCATAAGGTTTAATCTACTGCCTATAAAACTAGGTAATATATAAAACTAGGTAATCAAACCGGTGATATTGCGTCAATATTCGATCTGTACAGTCCCGCAATTACTAACTGCGGTTCAGTGAACGTTAGTATAAAAAAGTTAGAAAAAAAATCGACGAAACCGCTAAAGTATATGACAAATATTTGGCACGGCCGAAGTTGTAGCGTGATTTATGATGGGGCGAGAAAATATTCTCAGCTCATTAAACGCGACTTTACCGCTCTCCACTTGTTGTTTATTGACCTCGCGCGCGATAAGTGCTGTATGGGAGTTTGCTCTCGTTATTATACTCACTGACGGTACAGGGGCGAAAGGGAAGAGGGGGAATTACAAATCTCCGTCTAGACTGATTTTTATTTTTATTTTTTTATTGATTTAGGAGTAAGTGGATATGATAAGTAACCGACAACTAGGCGTCGAAAAGGGTTAAGGAGGAGGGTTTTAAGAATTGTAGAGCCTTTAAAAATCCCATTTAGCAAGGTCAACAGACAGCTCAGCATTCAAAATCGGTACCTAAATCTGTTAAAAGTTTCACATACATACGTTCACGCCTGTGCATACCTGAAGGGATAAGTAGCGGTGTCACTAGTGCCACTCAGATTAGACTGAACTTAGTCACATTCTTTAGAAAATGACAATTTCCATAGATAAATTACTAATAGTAATAACACCTTGCACGGCCTTCTTCATAAACAGTAATTTAAACCTGTTTTAGTTATAGAATGTTTCGTCTTCTTCCCTCGAGGTGAATTCAAAATTCGTTCAAAAGGGACAAAACATTCGATGACTAAAATAGGTTTTAAAACTGACTATGAATAAGGCCGTAAAAATTTACAAACTTAAAGGCGTATTTCATGTCCTCGTTATATTTTTTTCTTGCTACTAAAAATGCCTTGTATAAAGGCCAACATAAACAGATATGTCGCAATACAGATATGGAAAAGAAAGTGGCAATGAATATTATAAACAACGCCAGGTGTCGCATCCAATCTCGTATTGTTTCTTATTTATCACCGGCTCGGATATTCCGTGCGTTTTTATGATTTGAAGGACAAAGGTGTCGAGTTATGGTATCAATATGATATTCTACATAATATACAAAACTCATGCCTCTTTACTTAAGGGGGAAGGCAGAGACTAATCTAGTGTAAGCCACAGTTCGTCAGTTACTTTCGTAATAAATGAGATAGGAATCTATACCTGTGCATAGCATAAATGCCAGTCCGAATACTCAAAATTTTGCAAGTTGAAAACACACGTATAGTCGATTGCCCGACCTGAGACTTAAACTCGGAACCTCTCGGTTCGCAGCCTAATCCGCCACAATGAAGCGACATTATAACAGTATAATGTCGTTTAAATCACAGGATTACCTAACTTTATACAACTATTGTATTGATAATGTTATTGCGATGTTTTATAAAAATTAAACGGTTATTAATCATGTGCATAAGTAACATGAAGACAAATAGCATTTTTATTACAATTAGTTTGTCATTAACAAATTTCACAAAAAAAATATATAATTATCTCCAGAGTTGAAAAATATGAACACTCGCCATTTTATTAAATTAAATTTAATAAAACGACATGCTAGACCGTTTGACTTGGAATGAATAATGACAGACCAAGACAGATTTATTTTCATAAATCTTACATCATTCAATAGGTGAACAAGGAGTTCATATTACTTTTATATAAACTAACACCCCCACTATATAAAAGTAACAAATAACACAATATAACTAACATGAGGAATAAAATAAATTTAACTTTTAACTACACCAAGTATTTTCATAAATTTATAATGCTTTACCCCACATAAACCTTTAGTCAATAAGTCAGCAGGCATGTTTGCAGTTGGCAAATACTTTGTTTCAATTACATCATTTCTAATTACCTCTCTTATGAAATGATATCGAACATCAATGTGTTTGGTTCGTTTATGCGAATGATGATCATTTGCCAGCTTCAATGCGCTCTGACTATCACAATACAGCACAATCTTATTAGAAAAACCTACTATAGAATACTAGAATTACTAGAATACTAGAATTAGAATTCTAGATTTTTTAAGTAAATGGCTTCACGACCAGCTTGTGACAAAGCCATATACTCCGCTTCACAACTGCTTAAAGCTACAGTCCTTTGTTTCTTACTCTCCCAAGAAATTGCAGAGCCAGATTTTAGGAAACAAAATCTCGTATATGACCTTCTATCAATGGAATCACTTGCCCAATCACTATCCACGTAACCAACAAGCTCTGCTCTTCCTTTAGAATATTTTAAACAATAGTCTTTTGTTTTAAGTAAATATTTAAGCACTCTTTTTGCATAATTCCAGTGCTTGTGTGTAAAACAATTATTAAATTGGCTCAAATAACTAACCGAATAAGTAATATCAGGTCGTGTCAACACTGACAAATACATCAAGCTACCTATCTTTGATATGGAAATTTACTATCGCAAACATTTGATCTTTCAATATTTAATTTAGATTCTATTGGAGTTTCAGCCGTATTACTATCAGACATACCAAACCTTTTCAATAACTGTTCAATATAATGCTGCTGATCTACAGTAATCACATTTAAATCCCTGTCAATTTTAATCCTCATACCTAAGTACTTCTTGACTTGTCCTAGGTTTTTAATTTTAAACTTATGACTCAAAGCTTTAATCAAATAATCTGTTTCAGATTTATCATTTGAAAATATAAAAAAATCATCGACATAAACTCCAACAATAGTTTTCTTGCCATTAACACGATTCTTTATAAAAACTCAAGGTTCTAGTTTACTCTTGCTAAATCCCAAATTACATAGTGTCTCATCTACTCTCTGGTACCAAGCAAGTGATGATTGCTTCAAACCATAAACAGCTTTTTTTAATTTTAATACTTTATTTGAATCTACACACGGAAAACCTTCTGGCATATACATGAAAATACTTTCTTTTAGATAACCATTAAGAAAAGCTTTTGTAACATCTAGATGTGTTACATCCATATCTAACTGCACGCTTAAAGCTAGAAGTAACCGCAAAGTAGAGTGTCTTATCACTGGAGAAAAAGTTTCCTGATAGTCCACACCAGCTTTTTGCGTAAACCCTTTCGCAACTAACCGCGCACGATATCTCACTTTATTTTCACAATCGTATTTCTTTTTTAGCACCCATTTACTTTGCACGACACTAGCATTATCTGGAGCGTCAACAACTTCCCATACTTTGTTGTCACCAAAAGACTGCATTTCTTCTGCCATGGCCTGCATCCACTGTTGTTTCTCAGGACCACTGATCGCCTCTGCATATGTGATATCCTCATCACCCAGATAGGGATTGGTGCTACACATGTATCCATACTTGTCGGGTTTTTTCCTCTGTTTTTTCGATTTTGTTTCAACAATTGGCACTACAGGTAAATCGCCTGTTTCCAATTGGTGTAGATCTTCCTGTGGAGGCTGCTCTCCACTCTCTGCAGGCTGCACATCCTCATCTCGCACATCCTCATCTTCCACATCAAGATATTCTGATCCATCAGAGCTAGATTGTTCTGAGACTTGATATTTAACAACAGATTCCTCGGATAACTCCCCCACTGAATCTGTGTTCTCTATGCAGACAGTGACTGTGTCTTTCTTGTTTTCTAGTATAATCACATCTCTACTAGTAGTTTCTTGCAGGATCATACACTCTATATCCTTTGCTTCCATCTGCATAGCCAACTAGAATACATTCTTGGGCTTTCTTGTCCCACTTTCGTCTTTTTTCTTTAGCTATGTGTACCATTACTGTACTCCCAAAAACTCTCAGATGACTTATATCTGGCTTGATACCATGCCATAGTTCATAAGGTGTTTTTCCTTGCAATACTGACGAACCAGTGCGATTCTGCAAATACACTGCTGTGTTTGTAGCCTCAGCCCAAAATTTCTTGCTTAACTGTGCGTCAAAAAGCATGCACCTAGCTTTCTCAACTAAGGTTCGGTTCATTCGTTCACATAATCCATTCTGCTCTGGTGTGTATGGGCATGTTGTTTGATGAATAATACCCATTTTCTTTAAATAATCACCAAACTCAGCATTGCAGAATTCTTTTCCATTGTCACTTCTAATAATTCTTATCTTTTTACTTGCCTGAGTTTCAACCAATGCTTTGTATTCTTTGAAACTTTTCAAGGCATCACTTTTATTTCTAAGAAAATAAATAGTTGTCATTCTGCTATAATCATCTACAAATAAAATGAAGTATTTAGAACCACCAATAGAATTACACTCCATAGGACCACAGATATCTGTGTGAATAATACTCAACATCTCTGTGCTTCTCCTAGCAACGTGAGTAAAAGGTAATCGAACCTGCTTCCCTTCACAGCACACAGTACAGGAAGACTTAGTAATGTTAACTTTCTCTTTTAAAGAAAGTCCGTCAACTGCATTTTGCATTTTATTCAGACACTCACTGTTTACATGTCCTAATCTGCGATGCCAAAGCTCACCTGATATTATTGCTGCTGCAGACATATTTTCTTGGAGTTGTAACTTGTAAACTCCATTTTCTAATAACGCATAAGCAACCAGTGTACCATTTTGATTATATATTTCACAGGCGTTTGTAGTAAATACAACATTATTGCCTTTGTTAATCAATTGACTCACTGATAGTAAGTTAGTTTTCAATTCAGGCACACAAAACACATCTTTTATGTCTACATCATAACTGCAATCATTAGCTAAGGTAGTAGTAATCTTTACATCGCCCGAACATACAATAGGCACTTTTGTTTTGTCAGCTACTATAATAGTCTGACCTTTCTTTTCATAAGAAATATTGGGTAAGCCATTGTTTATTTGGCGTCAGATGCACACTGGCTCCAGAATCGATGTACCAATCCTGCTTACTAAAATTCCCGCTAAGGAAAACTACATTGAACGCATGTGGTTGTTTACGTTCTTTTCCTTTTATAATGCTTTTATATTTCCTTGTTCGTTTATAATGCCCTATTTGATTGCATCGATAACATTTAATTTCTTTCTTCGACTTTGTCGACAATGACATTCCATTCTGGCGGCCATTATTATTTTTGAAATTTATAAACTTCCTTGGAGCCGATGGCTGCTGCCAGCCTTTACAACCACTGGCCAATGCACTATTCGATTCATCATTTATTCCATTTCCTGTTTCCATGTCAAGGAGCTTACTCTTTATGACGTCAGATGTAAACTGAATACCTGAATGCTCAATAGCCATTATCATGGGAGCATATTTTTCTGGTAGTCCCGCGAGCAACAATGAACCAATCCACTCGTCGCTTAATTGGAAACCTGTATTACACAACTTTTGTCCTGTCTCAACCATTTGTGTCACATATTCTGTCATGGAACCACAATTTTCTAGTCTTATTGAAATTAAATTTCGAAGTAAGCTTATTCTCCTTGCAAATCCTGAATCGTCAAACAAGGCTCTCAGTTTCTCCCATAATTCCTTGGTTGTAGAAACATTTCTAATGTGCACATACAACGAAGAGTCAATCGTGAGAATCAGCTTCGCTTTTGTTTTTGCATCATCCTCGGCTAACAATCTTACACCTTCCTCTGGTTTGATGCATTTCATCATACCTTCTAGGACTAAGAAGTTTTCCGCTGCAAAAACCCATTCGCAATAATTTTCTCTGCCTTTTAATTTTGGCACATTGACAATGTAATTCGCCATTGTTATATATTTCTGCACAATCTGAAGTCGGTACCTAGGCTAGCTCTCTAATTACTCTACTGCGATTTACCTATTCAACGTTTATCTTAAATCACTTTTGAATAATCGCGAGATAATTTGCTAAAACCCTAAAGGCCATAATCTGGGCCCATAACCTAATAAAACGACATGCTAGACCGTTTGACTTGGAATGAATAATGACAGATCAAGACAGATTTATTTTCATAAATCTTACATCATTCAATAGGTGAACAAGGAGTTCATATTACTTTTATATAAACTAACAAAATTAAATCCGTATTTTTTGGTTATACGCATTAACAACCTAAATTTTTAAATGAGGATTAAAAGACTATACTTTGTAACGTACTAGGTTCGTTTTCCAATTGGGGAAATTTACTTTAACGTGTTTTTCGGCTGACTGATTAATTTGAAATTTTCAATTACGTAATTTGATCGCAAATTATAACTTTTCACCGCGTGTTTCAATTAACTCACTTCACACAAAACAGCTCACTGAGAACGTAATTTATACAAATGCGTTTGCTCAATGTTGGGCTGGGTGTTTTTCAATTACTTCCAGAGGCTAGACATTTACGGGTGGCTTGAAATGTAATTTTGGACATAAAGACCGTTGTCCACTAATTATCGGCGCTTCTATAATTCAACGTGAATGTCACGTGACGCGACGACACGCGAACACTGTCGAACATCACGCTGTTAATTACTTTCCATTATGCGCAGGGTTGGCACTAAGCTATTAGGCTGCCAATTAACGCCATACGGAACTAAATAGGTTAGGTCTGCCGGCAATGCAATCACCGTCTTCATAAATAAAACATGCGGTATCGAATTGCATAGGTGAAGCCGAGATATTGCCTGCTTCGTGCACGTCTTGATCTATGGAGTATTTGCGAGATACAGGAGCAAGACAAGTCACCCGTCTTTACAGAAAATACCTATTCATTCGTGTGGAGCTAAAGAAATATGAAATTAAATGTTTGGTGTATATGTACTTATTTTATATTGCCACGACAAAGTCACCGTTATTAAAATTCAAGTCTTGTAGTATAAACGACTACCAAAATCGTTTTGTTCTCACAACACAATACAGGAAGCAAATATATATGGATCTAACAAACATTTTCCTTGGTGCGAGAAACAAATCCAAGTTACATTACAGTCGCATAACTTCACTATGCCATGAAAGCTGTAATGAAAAAAGCAAAGTGAACAATAAATGGTAACCCTAGCTGTTTAGGCTAGCGACACAAGTACGTACAGTTTGACAAACACAGGCAGTGCGCACGCCACCAATACCCATAAAAACGTAATTAAAACTAAATATTGGAATTACCCACATTCACCTGAAATTCTTTGTCTGATACATCTAGTTATTTGGACGTTTTTGCAAATTACATTCTAAGAATCGCTCGCTTTACACCCTTTATTTGCTTTAAACGAGATAGGGTATATGTACCTGCCTACATAATAGTAGAAACAGTGTCCCACGCGAGTGTCTCGTTTGGGTTCCTATTTGTCTATCTCCAGTGTGGATTAAGCCATAAGTATGTCAACTGGTGATTGATAACCATCATATCAATAGATCCTCCATTTGAATTGCTCTGCACTTACTTTTTAAATTGTTATTGTCACTGTGTGCTGTATAAAAAAGCTAAGCTTTGTCGCCTCGTTTCCAATTTAGCATTGTATGGACTGTGAGATCCAGAGTGGTGATCATTACAAAAAATTAGGGCTATATTCTGCAACGTGCATTTAGCCTCCTAGGCTCAGTGAACAAGATACCGTGGCTAGCAGCCTTCGTTACGCAATGGTAGAGTAGTTATGGAACTAGAGGTAACGGGTACTATGCCCGTGCTGCGACAACTGTATCAAAAAAACTCGTAGAGTTGGGTCTTAGTGCTGCACCACCTTAATGTTCGGAATATGCAATTTCTTTATTTAATGAAACCGGCAGACGTGCTAACGAGTTACCTTACGCTAAGTAAACACCACCAATCACTATCTTCTAAACACTTGCATCGCATTTGCGTTGCCGCAAAGAGAAATAAAAATGCGAAGAAAGAACAATTAGGCCTCTACTTTCTCACTTAAACTAAAAACGATAGCGGTGCCATCTATTGAGTTTTCTCTGCAATCATTTATTTAATATCGACTTCATACATTTATTTCGCTGACGGATATATTTATTTACATGTCTATGTAACGCGACAATATCCGTAACTTCTAACTCCAGTCAACCGAAATCGCAGTACATTTTATTAAAACTACCCCCGTTTACCAGGCAACCTACCATTGCTTGTGAGGCAAAGAACGGTGATTCAACTCCTCACACATGGAAGCTCAGCGATGGGAACTGTATGGAGATGAATAATACCGCATATACGTATAAATATACCCTGTTGGGTAGCCAACCATAATATAGTTTTGCCCCACCACTGCTATGCAAGTCTCAAATCGTTATTACTATAAACAACGCATAAGTTCACAATACCTAAATCCAGAACAAAATATATTTGTTAGTTTTATTATTATTTTTATCTCCGTACAGAGATAGAACCTGCGGCGTTTCGCTTCACAGCAGGTTTCTAACAGCGCCACGGAAGCTTTCAAAGCTGCCACAACCAAAACACAGACGGTATTAAATACCTTTTGCCTGCTCGTGACACAAAAGTAATGACTTAAAATGAAACTTCTCATAATTATCAAAAGCCTCTCACACGCTCAACTTAATGACGACGCTTTGTAAAAATCCTTATAGCCACTTAATTTTGTGCAGCGATGAGAAAATAAAAAAGTAATTATAACTTCGTCATCCGGCTTTATCTAACATCACCTCTCGCCGCGGCGAGGGGAGAGGGGGGACTTTGGACATGTTAGAGTTAAAGTATATTTTAATTTGTATTAATTTTCAAGAATGTCTTCATAAAATGTGTTTTATTAAAATGCTTGGAATTTACAATAGCTCATGCTCAATCGATACGATTTCACTGAGCCATATCCAACATTCTCTGCTTTCATACTATAATTGTATGAAGTATTTCTTTGAAGGTATAACACTATGTACTATTTTATTCTATCTCGGCACAGACCCACAACTTCGTTCCTCTTCTATCTCGGCCGAAGCCAAGTGGTTCCCCAATTCATAATATTACTGCCGTACCAATAATGTCCAATCGAATCTCTACGGTATATTATTAAAGTTGATATTATATTTCTAAAATGAAAATAGCACTCAATTTCCCAAAGGTCTTTACACGTTTCATGTCAGAAAAATAACATAAAGTAAACGACGCAACTTGACATAAAAAACATTGAATAAAAATAAACATTCGGCGCACAGATCATTGAACATTGCGAGCCGGTGCGTGTATGTACATATGTACCTACCATGTGGCGTACGTGCACATACAAACATTGTTATTTGTATTCTTGAAATAAAACGAATTCTTACGGATTTCATCACGTATTTCATTTTATTTTTACATTTTAACTTCCCGACGTTTCGATAACTTTACAGCTTTCGTGGTCACGGTGCGGCCTGATTAAGTATTAGTATTTGTATTCTTGTACCTGTCCTCATCATCGTGGGGTACTTGAACCATGATTTATAAGCATATTGCAGAAACATTTTGTGTTTATCGTTAAGATTAGTCACACGCCTGACATCATCGCTTTTGAGAAAAGTCTAGACTCAAGCATAGATGTGTTTTAAATAACAACACTCATATATACACGACCTGGAAACCGAACCATTAACCTCACAGTTTAAAGGCAACACTTTCTGCCAACAAGCAGCCCGTGCATGCTGGCTTAGCACGAGCTTGTCCTTGTAAAAGGTTGGGTCTTAGCAGAGGACGGACGTAATCATCTTCTTCAGCTACTAAATCCAATAATAACACTTCTGAACTAAAAGTGGCTTCAAAGACCTGTAAGGATGGTAGGCGGTAGACCCACGCTGTTGTCAGTCATGACTCAGCATGATTGGACAGGCTCGTCCGTGGCAATACCACTGTCTCACAGGAAATCGACGTGAGGTGACAGCCTTGCTGTCGTTATTCGTTCGGTGAGTGAGATTGCCGGATGCCCTCTTGCCTCTTCTTCCCTGGATTTTAAGGGCCAACAAAACATCTATCAACCAAGCGTTGTGGATGGTTATGTGCAGTAGTGATCACTTACCATCAGGTAACCTGCTTGCTCGTTTGCCGAACGTATGCAAAAGAAAAGGGATGGTGGTTTTTATTTGTTTTTCATCGTCATCAAGTTACTCATCGTAGATATGTGGAGGGATTTTCCGTTTAACACAAATAATGATACCAATACGACTACCTCCTGCCCGTGTCAAGACAGTCACTACGCAGCTTCATCTTTATCAACTGCTATCAATCAATGCATTACTGTACTGTATGTACTGAAGGTTTCTTTCAATTCTTTTTTTTTACTTACACGGCAAAGTGACAGGTTTCTTAATGGTTTAGTAGTAAAAAAATAACCTCAGACGATAGATGATTATTGCGCACAACTACGTTGGACTACTTATAATTGTGATAAACTTTTTGAGTTTTATTTCTATGCTGTGGTCGCTATCCAGACGGATGCAAATATGCAGAACAGTTCAGTCGTCCTTCGTAAATGTTACCCAGTTTAAAAACCACCGATTGTGATCAAGCCATTTGCAGTCGTTGGCACCGATTGAAACCTCAACCATCCACAGTAAAAAGCGACCATCATGCATGATCGGGTATTAAGAGCTGTGTTTTTGCCTCCCCCCTGCGTGGTACGCCCACCCCTCACCCCCGCTCCACTTAATGAACTGTCCGCCGGTGTTTGCCGGACGCGCAATATTTGCCGCGCCCGCCACTCCCTGTTTGTGCGACCCCAATAATTTAAGGAGTATATTTTGTCGTTCAATTTGCACAATACTATGACGTACGCGTGTGTCACACTTTATGGCGCAATTAAATGTGTTGCTCGTTTTTACCGCGTTTGTTTTTGTTTTTACGTTTCAATTAATTTGAAGCTAATTTTATTTTTACATTTCAATCTGAATTTCGATTAATTTATTGAAAATGCTTAGTTTTACAAAAAAATATACATTTCTAATGTATATTATTACTGTTATTTTCGTCCGAAAGTTGCTTAAAGGTAATTTGAAAAATAATTAAATATTCTTACATAAACAATAAAATCTGTGGTTTTATTGATTTTCCGCCAAGATGTAGCACATTTTTTACATATTTGCAACCGTAGGTACACTAGAAAATAATTTGATCTTGCTCCAAACGTTACTCGTCTTTACAAAACAAATAATTATTTTATGGGTCAATGTGTCTACATTGACCCAAAAAATAATAATATTTATAGATATTTTTATCGTGATTTTCTGAAAGTGTTCTGCAAAAAAAAATATTAGTTTCTTAAAAAGCGTATCTATTAGACAATAAATACGCTTTTTAAGAAACTTCCCAAGACTATTACAGTTGCCCGTCAAGAAGTTTAAAAAAATAATTTTTTTTTTGCAGAACACTTTCAGAAAATCACGATAAAAATATCTATAAATATATTTTTCAACGTTCACTATGATGACGCAATTGATATATGTTCAATTGCACAGATCTCTATTTCCTTCTCTTTTACCCACTATATAATAAATTCTGTAATCGAATCAGCACGTATAACAAACGCATCAACTTACTTGCTAAACAACAAAACAACCACATACATCCTAAAATTGTACTTTAAAAAATTACAAAATAAAAACATATTCCCAAATCCAATCAAACGACATAACATTATTCAATAATTGTTGTACATCTCCGTGCGGCGTCTGTTTACGACGTGCAAAAGCATTGATTGCGAGATGAAGTCTCGCTGCCCGCGGCGCGCCGTAGCCTCCGCGGATCAAATATCAATCTGCAAGCGCCCCCTGGCGGATATGATTGGGATACATTCTGCTCCACGGGCTTGTGAGCGATGGCGAAAAAGTTTTCGCCCCCAGGGTAAATTGGGGTGGCACAGGGAGATAATTCCACAGGATTTGTAACGGAAACGCAAATATTGGTATAACTAAGGCCTGCTATATTTATGTATGAATCATTTAAAAATAAACATTAGGGCTTCTTGTAAGTGTTTTCTAATAGGAAAAAACAATGAATAATTATATTACAAATATACGATACTTGTTTGGTATTTTTTGAATATCCGTCTTAAAGGTTCGGATGCCAACTATAGACTAACATGATAAATCAAAAATCCCAATCACAATAAACTCTAAATAAAAAATAAAAATCTTATAGACTTAGCTCATCAAATGGCACCAAAATGTTGGCCATGAACTCCCCTTTCCAAATAAGTGTACCTCGCGCCTTATTAAGACACTCCCGCAGCAGGCTGAGGCGTTGTGAACTCCAAACAACTTTGCCGATCAATCTCGCTTACGGTTTACTAGCGACGGATTTTGTTTCCGAAGCTGATATTTGTTTCATTATAATATATTACGAGGGCAGCTCAGTTGGCAGAACGCTATAATATACCTGAACTGGCATGACGTGGGATCCAAACTGGGGTACAGAAAATATTTGACGTGTTTCATAATCTTAATATATATAAATCTCGTGTCACAATGTTTGTCCTCAATGGACTCCTAAACTACTTAACCGATTATAATAAAATTTGCACACCATGTGCAGTTCGATCCAACTTGAGAGATAGGATAGTTTAAATCTCAAATTATAGTCGCAATTTTAATTTATTGCTAATTATTTGTCTGTTATTATTTGACAGTCACAATCATCTGTTAACTCCAAATGATTCTAACAGATGTCGATACCTTTCGACTGGGTTGAGTAAGTAATCAATAGATGGCGCTGCTATGGTAAATCTACGAACGTGTCATATAAGCTACATTTTAACAGTATAATTACCACGTGTTGTTGACGCTATAAAATTAATTAAATTTAAAATAAGTAGTTCATTATACTTTAAAAAATCAATTTCGTAGTCTGAATTTTGGCTGAGCGGAAAGTTTTAGCAGGAATTTTGCAAAGTATTTGTGTTTGCCTATTTTTTAAATGATATTCGTCGTATTTTCGTGTTTATATAAGGCCTATCTACAAAATAAAAGCAATTACAAAAAATTTACAACTTGCCTATTTAGGCATTAAGGGATGAAATGGGATAAAGTGGGACGAACGCGATGAAACCGGTCGGATCCGGATTGCATTCGATGGGAAATAATGGGACGGGATGTAACAGAAAGAAAAGGAGCCAGATGAGATGGGATGGGATACGATAGGAAAAGGGATAGTAGGTACTTAGGTTGAGTTCAGGAGTACAAAAGTTTGAACGGGAATAAGATATTTCTGGTGTGGAGTGGAGTCTAAACATCTTAGCACCCAGGCGAAGCTGGGCCGGGCCGCTAGTAATATGTATATTCATATGCCCAATCACACCGGTTACCTTAAATTATAGACATACGCAGTTATTAAAATTAACAATTTCACTAAGTAGCAAAAATAGCACTAGTGGTAAAAAAAAGTACTATAACAATTAATAAATTAATGCACTCAAAAGTCACACCATACGTGTGTGTCGTGAGTATCTAGAATTACATTAATCATTTCTTTCTTCCAACAAACAAACGTGCAACTAATAATGGAGGATTTTTAAAAAAACAAACTTGAGCTGGCAGTCGAAGTAGCCTTATCTTTACGGTCAGAGTTTTAACCAACTGCACAATAGAAGTTATCAAAAATAATAAATGATATCTTAAATTCCTGTTCCAAACAAACAATGATATGTAAGTACATGAACGTATAAAGATACTAAGTGTCCCTGTCCACAATTCTTTTGGCACATACATATATCCATAGCACGATCCTGATGCTATGGTTTAATAGACAGTTACCTTAATTCTAAACGTAAAATCCAATCCAATATCCACATGCAAAAATGTTAGAAATATCTCGATCCCGGTGACGTCACACGTTCACGTAGAATATTGGGAGCGGCGAACAGGGATGCAAATTGGCCCACGACCCCGAGGCACCCGATTATGGGACGAATTCTATCGCATTATACACTTTTATTACAACCCTTGTTTGTAATACGATATCGCTTGTGGGGTTGAGAATTTGATACGTTGAGTTTAAAAGCGAGATGAAATTGCACCTGCACCAATTCTTCAACTATGTGGAGCCGTGTCTTTTATGCGAGCTACAAAAGGATTTACAATATGTATTTATATGTTATGATTTTAATGATAAAAAAATTAGACTACATAAAATTTTCATTTTTTTTCACTTCATTCATACCGTTTTTTTAATGGAATAAATATAGTTAGATTTAATCATTCACATAATAAAACCTGCTTAATGCCCACGTAGCATTGTGAACATCAATTGGTGACACACTGTATGGAATACGGAAGTGTTACGACTAGCAAATGTCGTTGGAATTGAGGCCTTTTTTTTTTTTTCTCGCGGGGAAAATCCCTATACGGACCATCCCACCCCCGAAGGGGCGAGGGTGTGTCGGACTCACCGGCGCCTTCCGAGCCCAGCGAGATGTTGTGCCGACCGTGGATGTGGACGGGCGGCCGCTGGGTCGGGTCCCTACCATAAGCTACGCGCCGAAATACCGACTAAAAACCCCGCGTCGGCCACCATCGGTGCACTTGAGAGACGGCCCCGGGATACCGATGAACGGACGCGCCAGGACCGCCTCTTTGTGCACCGCCGCTTTAGCGATGCGGCGAATGACGCGTGTAGCGTCACGTCTCGGGGGCCGCCAAGGTAGGGACGGCGGCCCCGCGTGGCCTCTGCGGCGCCGGGTTAGTTGTTGTCCCGGCGCCTCCTACGTCTCCTGTGGCGACGAGCGGGATCGGTCTGCTCCCGATCCCGCTCAGCGCTCTCCTTCTGCGACATGACACGTTCGCAGAAGGAGAGCATGGCTCGCCACGAACTCCGGCTGCCGACCATGGCGGCGACCACGGCCGGCAGCGAAAGGTCACTTCCCACGACCGCGATGAGAGCGCTGCGCTCCTCGTCCCAGGCTGGGCACTCCTCCAGCGTAAATTGAGGCCTATCTTATGAGGCGACAACTGCGTTAGTGCGGGCATGAGAGGATCTTGCGGTTGTGAGAGGACAGGTTGGATAGAGGATTATGAATATTCCCTACTCCTTTACGGAAAAACTACTGAAGAAATGTTGATGATAATTTTCAGTATAATAGCTTATACGAGTACATCAAAATAACAAAAAAGTTACAACATTCCCAGCTTGGAAAACCTGATCACGCAAGCGAAGCCGCGGGCAACATAATCAATAAACCTAAGCCCTATTACAGTTTCAAAAAATCTATTCACGAGACCTAAACTTTAATATCGCGAGCATTGAAATTTCAAATAAACTATTCCTTTCAATACTTTTATTTATTTTACACCCAGTCCGTCCATTGGGTTTTCGTGGAAAATGATTTGCGAAGCTTTATAAATTCACAATTACTTCTCTGAACGTACACTTGCGAGGGCTTAAAAGCCTTTAATATTTCAGAAATATTACATAGAACGTCCAGCAAACGTCATTGAGAGTCGTTCAGCAGAAATACGCCATAGAGACATGAAAGTGCTCATTCTTTGACAAACCTATGTAGAAAGCCGTAGTAATGTCGACGGCGAGGGTAGGGGGACTTCACGCACGGCCGGAGGTCCAACGAGCTCGTATAAAGGGAACGGTTGGGGGATTAAATATAGTCCCCGAAATACAGGTGATTGTAGGGCACGTGCGGGACACAATGGAGATATTCCATTTTGATTGAAAATACATTGGTTGAATTAAATCGTCGTATTTTGTCGCGTTTTATATTTTGCTAGTTTCATTTTAGGTTTTACGTTGTAAATATTGTTGAGAATACTTGGTTTTCATACGATTTTATGCCATATGTCAAGGTAATATGTAAATTTGACGATTAAAACATATAACTATAATCTATAATAAAGAATAAATAAATATAACTATAATATATAATAAATCTATAATAAATAATCTATATAAGTGCGTGGTGGCCTGTTGGTAAACGGACCAGACGCGGCTGCCTACATGTTCACGGTGGTCGCGGGTTCAAATCCCAGGGCACACCTCTGACTTATCGGAGTCATGTGTGTATTGATAGTCAATCACCACGCACTATAACGGTGAAGGAAAACATCGTGAGGAAACCTGCATACTATAGCGATTTGTATAAATTCTTTGGTATGTAAAAGTCCGCCAACCCGCATTAGGCCAGCGTGGTGGCGTGGACTATATGGCCTAACCACTCTCAATCGTACTCTCGATTGTAGAGGAGGCCCGTGCCCTGCAGTGGGTCGTATATGGGCTGATACAATACAATACAAAAATAATCTTTAATATAATCTGTACCACAATGGTAGTTATAATGACTGTGTTAAAGAGATCGCATTCGAGTCCCATACGAAAACAAAAGGGTGATCAACAAAGTGTTATGTTATGGTCCGGTTGTGGTGGCACTGAAAAGATCTTTGGAGTTTTCAACGTAACATTGTAGGCCATGTTATTTAGAGCACCAAACATCACCCTCGCATTTCATAGGAAAATTAACACAATCGACAATAATCCGGGGATAAAAACACACTGTGTAAAGTGATACGAAGATTTAATGAGGCCTAAAACTCACCACAGTTTAAAAAAAAACCATAAATAATCCTTGTAAAATATAACATTACACATTTCATAACAAGGGCATTGAACCTGATATGGCATAATCAGTCCCATACGCCTCATGACAAACGAACTCATGTTACCGGGTATTGCTTGTGTCATAATGCCTTTAACATCAGATAACTTTGGTTACTCCATTCAGTTGTGCTTCAAAGTCAACCTATATTAAATTCTAAAATTTAGGTAAGAATACATAATAACAACAATAGCTTCATATTATCAATAGATATTAAAATAAATAAATTGGGTGAAATTATTAATTTATATTAAAAGACTTATCATTAAAAGCGATTGATTATAGATTAATTATACAAGAAAATAAATAAAACCATTCAGTATGATAAATGGACATTTACCAGAACTGGTAGGCAATACTTTTTACTGATTACCATACTAATAGCTCGTAAAGTATTTCTAATTCAAGAAGTCTCATTTGACATTTCATACTTTTATCATAAATAACTTTGTGAAGACGTAAAACCATAGAATTATGAAGCTATTCTTATTTTATTACAGGATTTACAATCCATAATAACTAAATTTAAATATAAATCCTTTAAATAAAGCAAAACAACCATTTTAAACAACATACTTTTTTACTAGACGTCATTACAAAGTCACGTCGTTAGGTCTTCCATGTGTAGAGTTGAGACTATGCAAACGGATTTGTATACGCATAATCGGTAAAAATATATAAATAATCGAGCAATTTTAATCCAGTTGTTTTCTAATTTTAAAAAGTACTGAATTATCAACTAATAACAAGCATACTATCACCGAACAACCATCAGTAAATAATGTAATAATAATTTTAATAAAAGGCAATAATTTAACAATTTAATAATGTAACAATAATTTTGTGTATGTGGTGGCCTGTTGGTAAACGGACTGCTGAGACGCGGCTGCCCACATGTTCACGGTGGTCGCGGGTTCGAATCTCAGGGCAGACCTCTGACTTTTCGAAGTCATGTGTGTATTGATAATCAGTCACCACGCACTAAAACGGTGAAGGAAAACATCGTGAGGAAACCTGCATACCATAGCGATTTATAAGAATTTCTATGGTATGTAAGTCCGCCAACCCGCACTAGGCCAGCGTGGTGGACTATATGGCCTAACCACTCTCAATCGTATCCTCGATTGTAGAGTAGGCCCGTGTCCTACAGTGGGGCGTATGTGGGCTGATACAGAACAATAATTATTCATTTAAACATGTAGCGATGGTACTTCAAAAACGTAGATAAAAATATAGTAGAAGACCAAGATTCAGAAAAATAAGATTTCAACGCAGGATCTAGCAGGATTTCGTAGAAATTTAGGGTTTTATAGTGCGTTCCATACATCAAAAATCTAAATTATTTTTTTTAGCCAAAATTATAGGGTTAAACAAAAATGTACAAAGAATAAATATTGTAAGGAATGATAATATCGAACCGTTGGCGTCAAAATAAATTGGAAATTCCGAAAAAAAATCGTGTCACAAAAAATTGCCATTTCGACTCAGTGGGCCGGGCCGCTAGTAATAAATAAATCATTGCTTTTGTTCCTTAATACTAAAGTGACTACTTGCAATTGTGGATGTCTTATTAGGATAAAGATGTACATAAAAAAAAACGAAATAATGTAAACTAAAAATATAAACTGTAATCGATTAAGAAATACAAACAAATAGTATCGATATCTCGTTAATAATCGGATATTGTACTAACCGATTTATTTGACATCATCCCTATTTCACAATTTTGAGATATGTCAAATGGAACTTTTAAAATTAGATAGATTATAGTTTACTTATGTATATAGAATGAAGTACAGTACATATTTACAGTCAACACGTGTAATGTATTCTAAAATCGAAAGATTTATTAGACTGTCCGTCCTGATTGGTATATTAGTATTAATAACAAAATTTCGTACTTACTAACTGTTATATTATTAAATAATTACAATTAAAAGAATCTTTAATAGCAAAAGACCACAGCATGCAGTTTGTTTATAATAAACACAATCTCTACCTGTGTTAATTTTTCCATAAAATATGTTTTTAAACTTCTTAATGTATCGTTACACCTAAGCAAAAATATGAGTTACGTATACAACCTTAAAACTTCTTGCCATCTGTTGTTTAATATAAAACTCAATATATTCCAACAGCGATTACCCTCTGCATAGAAAGGTATGCGCACAGCGAACTATCGCATACAGTGGAAAAGCCTGTGCACAATAAAACGTTTGACAATATACGCAGGGCGGCGCAATGAATTCTAATGATTTGACGCGCCACGCCGAGCTTGTATCTCACAGCGCAAAACCTCCACCAATATGCGACACAGTTACTCCATAACAGAACAGTCACATATGTATATAAGAAGTGTATATTTGAAACCAAATACTATAACTTCATTTCTTCCAATACTATCCCTCTTTATCTAATGCATGATAAAGTAAAAAAAGAGCGTATTCGCACCTTAAAGGCCAGCAACGCATCTCCATGCCCTATGGTGTTGCAGATGATCATGGGCAGTGGTGATTATTCACCATAGTCTCTTACTGGCAGATAGTGTGTCTGCACTGCACATACCATCGAATGTATTCAGCATTGTAGCCACTTTGTCGAGAAGTAAAAACACACAAGTTGAACTACTACTCCCCACATTCGCTGTGGTCGAGTCAGAACGTATTGCGTTGTTTTATTCCACGTCGGTCGAATAAAAATCAGTGACCGTAAAGTGAAGAGGCCGAGATATTGAGTGTTGGATCGCATCACCTCGTAAATTCCGTTTTGCACCGCACAGCTGCCATTATTGGTGTCACGCGACTTGACATTTCGATATTATTCCCTGTTCGACATCTCAGTTATACACGGTTATTTTGAAACTGTATTAGCTACAAATATTTATTGGGAATATTTGGAATTACTACAGTATTTTCAAAGGTATTTAAAGTTGATTAAGCCGATTTCGCGAATGTAAACTATTGCATCCCTTTAATGTCTTATTTGTAAAAATATAAATAAAAAAAAACAATATCATCTTATTTTTTACACCAAAAATATGATGTAAAAAATACAAAATAATTGTTACTATCTGCATGATTATCTTTCAACAGTCGATATTGTATTTGGACTAATTAATAAAATTATGAACTGAGTGTAGACCTTCGTGTACATCTTATCGTACAAGTTTCATCACAAAAAAAATGCGCTAAACATGAATATGTACAAAAGACAGAATTTCTTAACATTGTGAAATGTAACTAACATAAAACGTACACAAATCGTAAAACCGGAGTTAATTCCACAATTTTCAGTATCATAAACAAGCTCATTTCATACAACAAAGGACATACGCGGGAGTGACACAATGTCGAGCGGAGCTAGAATCTCGCGCGGGCGGCAGACACCTCGCGAGTCGATGTCACATTCTCAGATCAACGGAGCGAGAAATAAGGACATTTTTGCCTGCGATGCGTTGTGTGGAAAAAATATTTAAAGCAAATCCGCGCATTGACGGCTCCTGGAGAAGGTGGATGCGTATTGCCTGAGTGGTTTTCAATTAAATTATTATGGGATATTGGTTGAGAGAGTCTTTGAAAACTAACGTAATACTGCTCTTAGTGGTTGACGTAGTACCCAACCTTGACTAAAGCACTACCGTCGCGTTTTTTGGTAAATATAAATGCTGGGTGTTTATTGCGCGTTCTCTGCATCCACTCACAACGCAACGTGACATAAATAGGATAGCCTTATATGTGTGATTATAAAGATAGTTTTAGATAGGTACGTAATAGGAATATCGCACTGTCTCTCCTACACACACGCTATTATAGCAGTATTCTTTCAGTGTTCAATATATCATCTCTCACTTTCCCTTTCTCTCTCTTCAGCCACAGGAAGTCCACTGCTGAACCTGAGTAGGCCTCCCCCGAAGGTCACTCATAGACCTGTTCAATACATGTTTTCCGTTATTTAATATTACGTCTCTGACCAGGTTCGAAACGTTTCTAACCATCTGTCGTCGGTGGATGCCCTATTTAGTTATACTACATTTGCAATTAGATGCCCTATAATCACTTTGTTGTGTCTGTAAGAAAAGAAACCTCAAGAAGTTTTGATGAGACATTTACCTGATCATAAAATCATTCGCCATTTTCGTCTTCGGCTTAATACGTGCTCTCTCTCGCGCTCGCAAGACTCCGTATGGCTGTCTCTCTCTACTGCGATGAGTGTAAAAGAAAACTGTTGGAGGCATCTTCAATGAAGCGTTCAAATTGATATAGAATGAGGATGTCCAACAGGTGCTGCTTGGGAGGCGTGTCTTTAGGAAACGACCGTCTGACCGCACAGTGTATTTTATATTTAAAATGTGGTTTTATGTCTAATAAAGAACTTTATAACATCAGTTTCTCATACGTTGCCTCGACAAGTTAGCGCGAATTGAACTCGTAACCCCAGTCTCCGAGTCTCAACTAGCTTATCGACTGTTTTAAATAGATTTTGATATATATAATATATACATTAGCTAATATTAGCTCACGCCTGCATCCCAGAAAGGTAGGCAGAGAAAACAAATGTACAAAATTCTGGCGAGCCTATCGACAAACTGGGTATAAATTACAGTCCCAGGCAACTCACATAATTATTATTTACCAAATCGAGAAATTCACTGATACTCACACACCCTCAGCCTGAGAATCGAACCCAGGACCTCTCGATGTACAGCTCGTGCACACTACCACTGGACCAATGAGGCGACAGAATTACATGGAAATTACTTATAAAAACACAAAAATAAAGTTCAATTTTTTTTCAAAATTATTTTCTCTTTCGAAGTATATTTAATGGGAAAGAAAAATAAATATACATTTTCAACGCTGTGTATTTTATTTCAGTTAGAGTAATATTTGGATATGGAGATTTTAAAAATGTTTCATAGAAATATGTAGTTTAATTAAATAAACTCGTTTCCGATAATATTACTTAATTGGAAGTTCATTTCGTTTGGGATGAAATACATTCATTCGTTATAAAGGCAAATGATGGAAGGCATTACTCAGTTACTTTATTAATTATTTTTTGACTCAACGCCTCCACATTAACCTCAATCTTAGAAATACCACTCCATACTTTAAAATAATCCATAATTTTATCTTTTCATAAAACAAAATACTCACGGCCTTATTCATAGACAATTTTAAAACCTATTTTATTTATCGATTACTTTATCCCTTTCGAACGACGTTGAATTCAGTTTGAAATAGATGACAAAACATTCGCTAGCTAAAATAGGTTTTATAACTGTCTATGAATATGGCCGTTAGACAATACGCACGACCATAATAAGCCCCTTCCTAAACTAATACACGCGCGCGCGTCATTGTATAAAAATGATCAGCGGCCGTGCTTGTGCTTGTAGCAGATATTGAGTATAATTTAAAGATTCATCAGAATAGTATGAAATGGAATGACTTTTGCCGTGTAAATTTGAATATTTTCCACCATAAGTTATTTCGTATTATTCGCTGGAGTTCAATAAAAAAATGGCCAGACTTTGTAAAATAACCCTGTAGTAATAGCGTAATATTTTAGGCCATCAACACAACTTATACAAGTGCTGTAGATATTTATGGACGTTCTAATCACTAATTTTAACGAGAATTGTTTGTTCTTGTCCCGGATCTGTGTAATAAAAAATAGATAGAAAGCATTATAAAACAAATGCCTCTCTTATATCAATCAACGTTGCAATCATAATGTTTCAGCTATGACAATAAAATATGAAAGACAATGAACATTAAATAAATTAAAAAACAAAGTACCTCTAATGTGATATACAATGACATTGATATGTTGGTTAAAAATACTGCTAACAATGTTTGTTTTTCTTTTACAGGTACGTTACTTGACATTCAAAACAGCTATTAGCGTAAGTAATAGATATGATGTACATACTACGAAGTGATATAAATAGCTACATATTATTTATGCTGCTATTAGTTAATAGTAATGGTAAAAGGCCAATTTTGTATAATCATGTAATACAGCGTGTTTGTTTTAAAGCATCGAATATGTGGCTACTCGTCCCGAAAGTTACCACGCAGGTTGTCGAATACAGAGCCATAATTACCTCTTCATTAATTATTTTAAACGCGGACGATAATAAACGGACAAAAAATTATCCTCACACTAATATTAAAACCAACTGACAATCGACTGGTTTATTTGTGGAGTAATTGGGTATCGGAGCACAATCAAAAATGTACAAGTAACGAGCCGCCGACACGAAAATCATCCCGGTGTACACTGAGTAAATTGAGTCGAACGGAAACAATTTGCCTACAAGAGCTGCCGCGACGGCCCGGGAGTGGAATATGAGCGGCGAGCGAGAAATATAATTTATTTACAATTTATCTTTTTTCATACTGACTCTGCGAAAACATTGCACCTGGCAAGTGTAATGCCGTCCAGAATGTCCAGTAGCAAAAGACAATTTTCTTTCGCCATTTTTTTAATTGGTAATTTCTAATACGCACGATCCAATACATGCATATTACTATAGGATTAACTATAATATGTAATGTCTTACTATTTACTTTATTTTTTGCTATTTAAAGTTTTCAATACATCGTTTATTCACGCTACAAGTATAAATACATCTGTTGATTATACACATTAGATTATTATTACGGAACAATATTTTTCTGGTAGTTGTACCACGATGCAGTTACAAAGCTGAGGATTCGGGTTCGAATCCCGCGTGAGACGAAGTGATATTGAATTTTTCTCTTCATTATCAGCCCGGAGTCAAGAATATTTGCCCGATATGGCGATAGGCTCGACTCCTATCACATTGTAGGACGAAACACACAAGACGAGACGTGGTTGTCTTGGTTGCTACCAAGGGAACCTCTGCCTACCCCTTCTGGGAAAAAGGCATGTGTATATGAATGTATGTATGCAATATTTTTCTTCACCAATACTACTCTCATCTATTCCCTACTCAATCTACATGTCTTAAGTGTTCATAGTGTTCAGCCACCTACCACTAATTAATCCAAAGTCTGTCTTAAGCTACAAAAACATTAAATTTATTTTACAACCGCTGTCGCATCCACGTTGCGGCATGCTGGAAGTTACCGTCACTACGGAGACAAGTTCCTAGGGGCTTAATTAGCCTTTAAGTTAATGATGATTGTGCCTTACAAACGCATAGTCCCGCCACACGAGCTGCGCCCCGATCAGATAACCGCACCGCTCGACTTGCGCCAAGATTAACTCTTGTTGCACAGACTTAGTATTGTACCAACTTCGTTCAAGCCTTAATTAATTTCTTTTTAAATTAGAGAAAGACCGACAAAACTGATTAAAGAAAGCAGCAGACCGGGCTCTATAGCGTACCTTGGGAGAGGCCTGTGACCAGCAGTGGTCTGCAACGGGCTGATGATGATGATAGAGTAAAGTGAACTACGCAAGTGCACGCATTCTTGACCGGTGTGGTTGACTATACGGCTTGACATCAATCGTACTCTCGATTGTAGAGGATTCCTGGGCCCTGCGGTCTAACGTATACAGAGATAAAATAGATTCTATGATAGTACACCTTTTACTATTATATAGATACCTGAGAAGGTAAACATGGATAGAACTAGTGACACCTACGTTTCGTCGGGCTTATTTCAGTCACCATGGATGTGGGGACTTAATGTATACACATTTATTTATTCAAGTAAACAAACAGTACAAAGTATCCAATTTTTTGTATTGTATTGTATCAGCCCATATACGACCCACTGCAGGGCACGGGCCTCATCTACAATCGCGAGTACGATTGAGAGTGGTTAGGCCATATAGTTCACCACGCTGGCCTAATGTGGGTTGGCGGACTTTTACATACCATAGAAATTTTTATACAAATCGCTATGGTATGCAGGTTTCCTCACTATGTTTTCCTTCACCGTTATAGTGCGTGGTGATTGACTATCAATACACACATGACTCCGAAAAGTCAGAGGTGTGCCCTGGGATTTGAACCCGCGACCACCGTGAACATTTAGGCAGCCGCGTCTGGTCCGTTTACCAACAGGCCACCACGCACTTATTAAGTATCCAATTAAAATTAAGAAAAATAGTATATCTAAGCTTAAATCAATAAAGTTTCCAATATCTACATTATAATTGATACATGTCAGTAGCACATTATGTGCGTGGTGGCCTGTTGGTAACGGACCAGACTCGGCTGCCTACATGTTCACGGTGGTCGCGGGTTCAAATCCCAGGGCACGCCTCTGACTTTTCGGAGTTATGTGTGTATTGATAGTCAATCACCACGCACTTTAACGGTGAAGGAAAACATCGTGAGGAAACCTGCATACCGTAGCCATTTTAAAGAATTTCTACGGTATGTAAGTCCGCTAACCCGCACTAGGCCAGCGTGGTGGACTATATGGCCTAACCACTGTCAATCGATTCTCTCGATTGTAGAGTAGGCCCGTGCCCAGCAGTGGGATGTATATGGGCTGATTAAAAAAAAAAAAGTAGAACATTATATAACAAAAATTTAAGATAAAATCAACTTGAGCAAAAAAAAATCTCAACATATTATGTATAAATATACCCTAAACAAAGTCGCTGCAAAATGATTATAAATGCTATTCATAATGAATTATATTAACGTAGGAGCCGCATTAAAAATACTAATACATTTTCGTTAATCGATGGTAATGTTTAATTCCCCTTGGGAGGTTGAATGCACGCCCGAAGATTAAAATTACTAGAATGCTATCCACTTTGCGGCATTACTCCCTGGCCGACTTTTACGACATCCGAGGGACACGGGGCAGTATTTTTTTACTATCCAACCAATGCATTACTTTAAATTTATAACGTACAGCTCTATGCCTAAGGTATCGGAATTCTGCCGTGGTGTTCTTAGTTGCGTAAGACAAACTGGTAGAATTGGGAGTAAACCTGCAGGGAAGACTGTTGCCCGGCAGACTTCTATTATTATTACAATATTATATTATTTTGTATTTTGTATCAGCCCATATACGACCCACTGCAGGGCACGGGCCTCCTCTACAATCGAGAGTACGATTGAGAGTGGTTAGGCCATATAGTCCACCACGCTGGCCTAGTGCGGGTTGGCGGACTTTTACATACCATAGAAATTTATACAAATCGCTACGATGTGCAGGTTTCCTCACGATGTTTTCCTTCACCGTTATAGTGCGTGGTGATTGACTATCAATACACACATGACTCGGAAAAGTCAGAGGTGTGCCCTGGGATTTGAACCCGCGACCACCGTGAGCATCTAGGCAGCCGCGTCTGGTCCGTTACCAAGAGGCCACCACGCACTTATTATATACTTATTATATATTATAATTAAAATCTTTTTTTTTAATGATATATTAGTGCTGAAGAAATGGGCTTGCACTTATTACACCTACAAAGCTTAAACAATCTTGTTTGGTTTACGAGTAATCATAGCGATCACCACGAAACAATCATAACATAGTATAAAACAAAGTCGCTTCCCGCTGTCTTTCTGTCCGTATGTATGCTTATATCTTTGAAACTACGCAACATGTTTTGATGCGGTTTTTTAATAGATAGGGTGATTGAAGAGGAAGGTTTATATTTATAAAACATATACAGGGTGTCCCTGTTTGTACGAAAAAACACTTGGTGTAAACTATCTGGTGTGGAGTGGAATCAAAAAACATCTGCACCCAGGTGAAGCTGGGACAGGCCGCTAGTATAAAATAAATTAAACGTACACACGCACAGTCCGAACCCATACTATATAAACAGGTACTTCGTCGTGTGGAACACAAACTTCAATTGAGTTTTCGGTCTAAAAATTGGACGTGAAACAAACATTTTTTTTTTATCCTCGTGCGACTAGTAAATGCTCTGCACAAGATGGTAATTACAATGCTGACGGTAAATACAAAATATATCTGTCACAATTAAAAGCAACTATAACACCTTGTTTAATTTCTTAACCTAAAGCGTAAAGATCCAAGTAAGAAAAAGAAAATATTTAGGCCACAATGTAACATTTTACGTAAGACTTAGAAAACAACAAATACCTAATTTTAATATGTCCCGAAAACTGCTGCCACATATAATATTCGAATAAATATATCGTAAAAACAAAAAAGTACGGAGACTGATTAAAATAAGTCGCCAAGTTTCACGAACTCCCGGAGAAAACAATCCATAAAATATGAGTGTAACAATTATTAACATAACTTGCTCTGTTTGTTCCGGCGTGGTTTATACGTTCAGCAAGGACAAATTTGATTTTTGATAAACTTGGAAAGTAACAGTTTTGTCAGTAACAAGTTCCCTGAAAAACAAAAATATTAAATTTCAACGAAGTTTTGGAATCACTTCTGGTGTTCTGGGAGTAAAAATTTGATCAACCCACGCGAAGAGGTTGAGTAAAAAAAATTTGAATTACATAACATTTTCTATGAAATTTGATCAGTGTTGTAACCAGTGACTAGCGCGTACTAATAAGCCCTAAATATTTCTATATAATATAAACTATATACTATATGAGTATGAGCCTACTTGGCATCGGATCAGAGTGACAAATCATCCGTCCAAATGTAAAGTCTACGGTACACAACTTTGATTTGTCAATTTAAGTACATACATACATAAACACACGCCTTTTTCCCAGAAGGGGTAGGCAGAGGTGCTACCAGAACACCCACATTTCGCCTTGTATATTCCGTCACACGATGTGATAGGGGGCGAGCCTATCGCCATATCGGGCACAAATTCCTGACTCCGGGCTGATAATGAATAGAAAAATCCAATATCACTTTGCTCGACCTGGGATTCGAACCCGAGACCTCAGCTTTGCAACCGTACTCTAGTACCACTACGCCACCAAGGCAGTCAATTTAAGTGGATACTCTTAATTATCGCTCACTTTAACTTTGAAGAGAAACATCGAGATAACATCCTATTACTCGGCAAATCCTAAAACAAGAATTCCAAATGTGTGCGATAACCAAGATACCGGTATCGGCTAGCGTATCGTAGTGACGGTCCGTGCCTAGCGCTGAAACGTTGAAAGGATGATGTTATTATGAACACTATCTGAATTACACTCACCATCAGACGCAGTCCAATCACCATCACATAAGAACTACAAAAATTTCACGCACCAAAACAATGAAGTGTACAAAATACAAATGATATTTTGCCGAAGTTCAGTTTGGAAGTTCGCAAATAGACTGTTTCCCGTTCGACGTCCATTATTTCTGATACCGGCCGGGCCAGGGCAAAGTTTGCTCGATGAGATTGTATCTTTATTGGAGATTTTATCTTCGTATTGCCACGTTTTATTACTCTGTATTTTTAATTTCTTACATTTTATTCATTTCTTTTGATTTTATATTTTGATTGCCTGTCGATGAATGAGAGATGTCGATTATCGAATGTCGTCATATATGTAAGCAATGATTTATGAATTATGATATACATTATACAAGCGACGAGAGCCCGCTTCGCCCGGGTGCAGACACTTTTTGAGTCCAGTCTACATCAGATACAAATTCCTTCGCGTACTATATTATTATCGCGTATTTAAATTCAACGCGACTGCCGTTAATCCAAGGTATCAGCTACCTCCATACCAAATTTGATTACTATTGGTCCCGCCGTTTGAGCGGAAAGACTTCTTGATCACCCCTCGAAAACACTACATTGCCATGTATACCCCATTTAATAAACAATATATTGATTTTATTCTACAACGTAACAAACAATAAAAAATATTTAAAATAATTTACTAATAAAATCGCACTTCTACAAAGCTTTCATTGCATACATGTTAAACAATATGTAGCAGCTAAGCCCACGATACGTAAAGCGCATGTCACACTACAAACCGCAATAGCAAATCCGGTGAAACCGAAGGCCCAGTTTACAATCGCTTATCGCAAATCGCGTGTCCCAGGGCGCCGGCACTCTGTCGGGCCCTTACATCGAGATCATCGTTCAGATAACGACTGTTTTGTGCGGACACGAGAATGGAGTGAGAACGTGCCTTTACTTACTTCCAATCACTATCCTGAATTTGGATCAACCGCAATATTATTGCAAAATTATACGGACTCAGAATCGTTTTCGGATTTTGATAATAATTTTTTATCGGTTGAATATCACTATGTTTTTTATGCTATTTAATACCGGTCTTTTGAAGTAAGACTTTGATAAACATTTATTCGACTTTGTTAATCGCGTTAATTAATTAATGAAGAAAGGAAATAATGACAAGAGCTGCTGCGAAATTATTATACGCCCAAACCACTGGGCGGTAACATTAACTATTATTAGTTTTAAGATAAAATCATTTAATATGCTTAGGTGTTGGGAGACCCAATTATTGTACTAAGGATCGGGAGAGTTCAGATTGACTGGCTCTAAATATCCAATAGAAACAATCAGTCTGTTTCCATTGAAAAAACATACAATTATCTTTAAAACTGTATCAAGTTTTGTCAAGAAGCGAGGAATGAAGACAATAAGTTAGTTTACAAGTGTCGGCACTCGTATCGGCGTCGCGTCCCGTCGGTAATCACTGCGACGGAACAATGTGCTCAGATCATAGCCTCAGATAGCAACTGATTGTCCGGATAGTGGAGGTCACTGAAACACGTAAATGTATACTTGATTGAATTTGTATGTCTAAAAACTCGAATGCTGGATTTTAACTTATGTATATGAAGATAATTAGACTAAGATTGTTTGGAGCGGAGCGGAGAATTTAAAAAAAAGTTGCCGATAACAAAACTTTCATTTGAATCTGCGGATCGAATTCGCGGTCTCCCGTTTCGGAGCTCTACGTTTACACCCTTTTAGTCAACATTATCCACAACAATGCTTAAAAAAATAGAGTCGGTTTTTGCAAATGATAAAAATGCTATCTCGATCACATATACGCGTAAGATTAGGGTCGATGTTGGAAATAAATCTAGTAATAATTTAGTTCTTCCATTCGAGATACAGTCCTTAAATTACGATAAAACCTACAGCAACATTTCCGTCCAACCCAAAACATTTGGCCCAGCACTGGCTCCAACATTTTCATTACCCAAACGTATTAGAGTCGACAGTCGCTGACTACAGAGCCCACCTTTTACAACAAGATTTAACTCACTTAACATTCCCGTTCAAAGCGAATTTTCCGTCTCTCTCCCACCCGTGCATATGCAAATCACCGTATTCACTCACATTTCCTCTGAAGTCGGGACTCATAAGTAATTTGATCGGGAACAGATTGCCGCTGTAAAGTCGGAATGACGGGAGATAATTATTATAACATTGTCGCATTCGCTCTCTCATCTTTATAATTCAGTAATTCTGTTGTTCTCTTTATGAAATGCACTCAAATTTTCATAAAGTTTATACATAATACATAGAATATTTTTTAAATTATGGTTATGATTAGTTCGCCACCCCGCACTGGGCCAGCGTGGTAGACAATAACCTGTCAATCTAATACTCGATTGTGGGGGGCCCGTGCTCTGCAGTGGAACGTATATTAGACTAGATTATGCTTACGATTTATTCAATTACCATGAAAAATTCAGTAACATATACACTGCACATAGGCCGGTCCCATGTATTTAAAAACGTCCGTCATATGAGATGATTGTGTACGACGCTGTCTGGGCTTCACCCAATCAAAAACCTTACACACTAACCCAAAACCAACTTAGTGTTGGTATACAAGCTGCCTCTAAAAATAAATAACTGATATCTAACAAACGCTTAATCAGAATGAACAATTGTATACTTATCTAACTCATACTCAACTAAAATCCAAATGAACCACACATACAAACATAAAAAAATAGTGATCCGCGAGATTATAGGCGGCTTTATGTCTTCATAGATCTTCTCGAACAATGGCGCGTGATAATTTTACAGCGAGGTGAATGGAGGCACGCACATAAACGTCGCTCGCGAACGCCGCGGACCCCATTTGTTATTTAAAAAAACGTGAATGGCACGAGATTGCGTCTGCGACTAATCGGATTACAGCACAAAATGTGCAACTTTTGTAATGAATATGTGTGAAGCTTCTGCGGAATCCCACTCACTCTCACTCTTATTGAATGAAAACCGTTGTGAAGTATTTTGCTGCTGCGTTTCAGCCGGTTTCTCGATTTGTTTTCCTATGCCATATTAAGAGTAACGTGGTCTTTCAGTTGCAATTTTTTTGTGTTTGAGTCCCAGGTCAGGCAGTCCATTTGTTTGAATCTACATCGAAGGGTAGCAGAATATACTTATGACTATACTGACCACTAATTTCATGCCCGAGGAAATTTTACATGAATTATAATTGTTGGTTTTAAAACTGAAAAAATTGCACAGATTCGATTGGCCGACCTAAGAATGGAGCCGTGGTACATGCTCTAACAGATGCTACACCTACACAAATAAGGCGACATTTGTCTGAATTGTATTGTTTCAATGGACATCGTTTACGCGAAATGAAACCCTGAAAGTCTTAACGTCCGGGGAGTGGGCAGTAATATCATACGACATGTTTTCAACATACAAATTCACGAACATAAAATCAGTGAATATTCCAACATCTTAAAACCTCGCACTTGCTTTAAATGATGAATTATAGCCGCTCACGGCATGTGCAAACCATAACTGCGAACATTAAATCGCGAGTATTGTCTGTGTGTCGCGTCGTGAATGCCCCGCTTTATTCCCTACGAGATAATAACCGCCCACGATGTGCGTGCGTTTTATCGCCCAGTTTATAATAACACACGATTCTATACCGGTCGTAAGACTGTGCCATAAAAGTACTGTAGCGGTGTGAATGGAAGCTTTATTCCGTTGATAAATTCTTAAACAGAGTTAGCTATATAAAAGATTGCGACTTGAGATTTCCAATATTTCTTTTATACTTTACTTTTGCAAGTTAATTTTCCAAGTCTAGCAGTCTATCTTAAAATATTTTAGTATTCTACTTTCTTGACTAATGGTGCTCCTCAATTTTGATATTTCAGACATTTATCCCCGTACAATATCCCTGTTGAATGAACGTTGGAGAGATTGCAATAGTTTCCTAATTCTTTGACCCAGGTCATCCCACATAAGCATTAACACTTTTTCTTATCAGCCCATATACGTCCCACTGCTGGGCACGGGCCTACTCTACAATCAAGAGAATCGATTGAGAGTGGTTAGGCCATAAAGTCCATCACGCTGGCCTAGTGCGGGTTCGCGGACTTACATACCGTAGAAATTCTTTAAAATCGCTACGGTATGCAGGTTTCCTCACGATGTTTTTCTTCACTGTTAAAGTGCGTGGTGATTGACTACCAATACACACATAACTCCGAAAAGTCAGAGGTGTACCCTGGGATTTGAACCCGCGACCACCGTGAACATTTAGGCAGCCGAGTCTGGACCGTTACCAACAGGCCACCACGCACTTACAACTGTTAAATAAAATACACTAAACAGTCATATACATAGTTCATAAACCACCTTAATTTCCAAGACTTTGTTCCCAAAAGCTACGAAACAAATGGTTACTGATCACATGAACGTTTGTCTCAGCACGAGGGAACCACGACCTTTCATTTCACAGCCGGCGCCCTACCTGTTTAATTTAACTCTGAACTACGCCAACAAATCAAGAACATCATTACATCGGTTTTGAACAAACACGAAGGTGCCTTGTGGGGATAACTAACACACGAACAGGGCGTTAAGCGAGCACCCTATCTGATTATAACGTAATCCTTAATAACTGGAGGTAAATAGCTTACGATAACAGAGCGCGGCGAACACGCGGCCAGCGTCACGTAGCTAATAACCGAACTACACACGAGCGGCACGTTCGCGTGATATGTTGTCGAACGTGTCAGGCGACATGCGCGTGGCCGCAATATGCATTTAGTTACAGCTAAATTGTGCTCGTTTACAAAATAATAATATTTACTTTAAATTAACGGTTATTGTTTTATACACGGTAACGGCATTTACATATAGATTGTTGTTTATTTTTCGTTGTTGTTCGTTTTTCTAGAAATATATATGTTTTATACGTAGAATTGTAAAACTATTTTCGTAACTCTTTTCATCAGTGATTCTAGTAATTTAAATTAAATTTTAAGTTATCCGGTTAAATGGAAATTGCAATGTACATTGTTACATTGATGAAAATTTGCTGTTAAACAATTAACCACAACTGGCCTTAAAATGATGAACCAAATGTCTTCTAATTTGATTATTAAAATACATAATGCCTAATAGAGGTAAACATAAGAATAATCCTACAAAAACGTTTTCTCTCAATTTCAAACTAAAACATTTAATACCCTTGGTACCAAATATTATAAAGGACTTCAACGCTCAGCAATGGGAGAATATGCACTGACATACAAACATAATCATTTACAATCCAACAAATATATTCAAAACACTGTCGAACCGTGTGTGCGATCGCAAAGTTTGCATCATCGCAAAGCAAGTTCACTTAAGGGCCCGTAAAACAGTTTCAAGTGGCAGATAAAGACATACACGGCACGGCTGTACGTGGGGTCTGGCCCCACCGTGTCCAGGTAAACCGAACGTAAAGGGAATACACAGGTTTGTAGAGCCACCTTGATGTCATGTTCAGGAGCCTATTTATTGTTTTGGCGCTTGGTGAATTAATTTAACGTTGAATTTATCTTTGATTGCTTTGTGCGAGGTTATATTGTAACGATCAGACGTACACATGTGTAGATTATTAGGCAAAAGATACGAGTTATAAACAGTAAATATGTTGCCTATATATTATGTATGTACATCCTACTGTACGCCATGGACCTCCTCTACAACCTAAAGGTCGGTTGATCGGATTTAGTTTGCCATATGTTACGTCTGACGGGTATTAGAAACTACGATCTAAATCGGAAAAAGTAAATAAATGTTTTTGTTAGTATTGAAATTGTTCCAAAGCCTCTTGTTTCACAGTCGTGTCTAAACCAACTACACCATAAAGGTTGTCAAAAAGACGTCTTTATTTTATTTCCTTGGTAAAAGTAATCTTCATGCCAAATACTCTGATATTTTTTATGATTCTTCGAAGTCAATGATATTTAATTTTTTTCATGATATCGTGTCCAATCGTGTCAATGTCCTTTATATAGCGATATTGTATATACAAGGAGACAACTATTTCAAAAACTATAAGAAATACTTTTAAATCCTCAATAAATATCTCAAAATGGAGTTTTACCTAAAAACAACCTCAACGCAACCTCACAAGGCGTAAGAAAACAATAAATAAAAAATGGAGTGGATAGATTATATTTATTCAGGACATTGGGAGAAAGTACCCAGCAATTTGGCAGGGCACCCTCCCTGGCACTGGGCCAGCGGTGAAAGTTGGGCACTGGCCTACCCGATTTGTTTGTGACAGCCCTGAGCCCGAGCCAAGACTCGTAGAAATCGAAAGTTAAATATATTGAAATTCCACCAGGGTTGTGATAAATTGTTTGATCCATTCCAGCCAAGTTTGCGGGCTAATCTTATTTGTCAGTTCGGTTGAATTTTATTTTCCATGATTTATTGCTAATGCTGAAATATTTGACATCTACGATCTGTTTAAAACTAAAATGTTCAACTGAAAGTCAACAGTATTTTGATATTGCATTGAAATAAATCTATGTGTTTATACTATTGCTACATATATGTCCTATATCCATTCCGAACTCAAATACCAGTTTCAAGCCACTCATATTATGAACCTTTTCATAAAATCCCACGCAAAGTAAAATGCTCAACCTAAGATTTGACCATTAAACGTCACCGCTCACCGCACCCTAGAGTAACCGGGTGACGATTAAATTATAATACGATTAAAAAAATATTTACCAAACTCATTTTTAAAATTTATAAAACAATACTTAATCATTCCACAAATTATTAGAATAAAGGTAAAAAGCGGAAAATATAAATACTAAAAAAATTATTAATTAAAACGCTTACGAAAACTGAAAATAACTTCAACCGGCTTAAAGCCACGCTAATACATAATCGCACCTCTATGCGTCCCACATCCTATCTCAAATAGTACTAGTATACATTACTCATTCTCCACCCTGTAACCGTAATAATCTAATATTTCTTAAGTTGACCTGTCACCCACATTGTGCGTAAGTCGTGATGTTTGCACGTCATATTATATCATACATACTAAAAAGGCAGTTCACAATGGGGCTTAATGTACGCCGGTGCCTTGGGGAGGCGCCGAAATGAGACGGCCATGCAACTAAACTGACACCTTATGAATTTACTTTAAGAGTGAGAACTTAGTAAGGGAAGGAGCGAGTAAACATTATTTAGGTTTATTTATAGATAGAGGCCTATGTTCAGCAGTGGACTTCCTTTGGCTGATGGATGGATGATGGATGATTTATAGATATGTTTTCATTTATAACCTAGTGCAGATTATTATTAATGATCTCAGCTAGCCTTCATTCGAAAGTAAATTTGACATAATATGATGAAATCTTTTATATTACATATGATATATCCACACCGTAGTTACTTTTTTTTGAGCAATGTTTCCAAATGTTATTCAGCGACATACCAAATAAAAAAAATAAATGATACCAAAACGTTATTTGTTGTTAGTACATGTTGCCGTGTTAGTATATATAATATGTTTAATATTGTTGCCTAACAAGTGGTAACAATCGATAATATTGTTGCACAAAGTTTGCTCCACAAAAGGTAACTGCGGTGTGGGTGCACTGTTGGTGTTACTGCTATTAAATGATAGTCTAGAGTCAAGGTCAAAATGTATATATTAGGTAAAATTAAAACTAAAATGATAAAATGATTTAGACTGATTGATAGCTGAGCACGCGCGGTGTAACTGCTTGCCGTGAACGCACTAATTTTATTAAACTATTTGCGTGGTCAACATTAAAATTATGCGTTAGCAAAAATTGTACGGTTTCACCATACATGCACCATTATTTCGAAAAAAATGTTATTCTAAGTAGCGTGTGGCGATTCTATATCAGCCTGTTTATATCCAGTTTGAACCTAACCAGCGTAATTATATCATTTGACCAAATTACTCGTATATCTGCCCAGGAGAGATACTACATCGGAATAACACTTCTTCCAGTGCAGTGTAACTTTGCCACTTCATTTTACTTTCAACAACGAATACCTATTTATTGAACACAGGTTTTGTACTTCCTATGCGTGTTTTTATATTTTTTGTCAGTATAAAATTGCGTCTTTCCTTGCTTTTTTTCTTCCAAATTTATTTCACCAGTAAAAAGTTGCTTAAGCTCCGCTCCGCTTGTCAGGTAGTGTTGCCGGGGAAGCAAGGTGCGCCGCGTCCCCGTTCTAAACAGAAGTTATGGTGCTAAGTAATGGCCTGCGTACGTTATGGGACTCACGCGTTCCGCTTTATGTCCGTCGTAAAGTCGCTACAGCGTGCCACTGCGCACATCGCCCTAACTAGATATTGGTACCTGCCTTTTATTTACGTCCACTGTAACGTACAAAATGGATTGAAGTGGAAATTGAGTGCTTCTAAACTGAGTTTTTCTATTGACAATAAAAAGTCCTAAACATATCAAAGTTTGGTGTTGATGTAATTTGAAATGAGCCTTAAATAGACACTGTTATCTTATATTAAAGTCATTTATATTGTGTGTCCTTTTTATTTAAATAAAATTAATTAACGGCATCATATTTTAAATTCTATTTAAGCGTGTCATTTAATTTACTGTTCATTTTTATAGTTAATCTCATGTGTCGACTTTGAGAAGTAGCACTGTGTTATAACACAAAAAACACATAAACACCCAGACCCGAAACAAATACCTCTGGATTACCGTAACACTAATATTTGTCTCGGTGTGGAGATCGAACCCGCGGCCTCTCATTTACAACCGGCGTCTATTCAAAACAGTCAGCTTTCCAAACACTGGTCAATATTTATCATCGCTCTTTTTGTAAACCTTCACAACTCTTTCATGCCAAAAAAGCATCAGTTAAAAAATATGTAGCGTAATATTCCCTCCAGTGTATACGAGCACATCCACGCAACGTCAACGGCCGACCGCAAGAATTTACATAGTCGGCATGCTGTGTTTGTCCAGCGCCAACAACGCACATCCAAGTCTAACTTAATTAACTTTACGTTTAAAGTTAAGTGTGCTCCGGTTAATCCAACGTTTGGATAAAGTTGCGAGTCAAAACAAATATTTGGATTATCTATTAAACAGTAATTGCTTTGTTAAAATTAATTTTATGAGATTTAATAGGATTTTATAAAGTTACATAATTAATGTTATATCAAATAAAAAAGATCAGGCAAATATGTATTCGATTAACCTAAATATAATCTTTTGCAAAATGTTTAGTTGTGAAGATTGTACATATTGATGTAAATTCGTCATAATAATCCATAAAAATATATCTAGTTTCGGCTTCTGTTTGTGTAAGTATATCTGATTTCGAATCTAACACATCACACAGTGGTACCCAAAAACCCTTGCGCTACCCCCCCAACAGTAAAAACTAAAACCGCACATTGTGTGCGAATCAAGTAGGCGAGCCATGAATATCCATAGCGACGCAGCTGTCATACGTCACCGCGGGCGGCGATTCGTCACAATTGCGCGGACACCGGGCGGCGCTAAACAAAATTTCCCATACAACCACAAACACATTACATGCCGAATGTGTGTATTTGGGCAGCGGAGATTGTGTACCTATTTATTTTTCGTCCGGCAAAGCTTTCGCTCTCATGGCCGTCCAGCCAACCGCGCCGTCCGCCCGTCCGGCCCACTGACACTCGCCTCACGCGTGCTATTTGCACGCCCCGGGGTGTTTGTCCACGTGTGCACATTTCAACTTTATTTATGTGACGACTGCGGCCACAATCACATTTATTTATGATTTTTATATACGTGCTTTGTGCCGACGCTCCTGCCGCAAAAATGGCCACGGTCGCCCACCTGACTTCGTATTTCTGTAATTAAAATCTCTCCTGGAACATTTTCACCTCGCCACGGATTTCGCGAATTTTTAATAGACCCCTGTTTATATTTCTAATTGTGGTTATTAATCGCGCTATATTGTTCGGACTGTGGTTGAAATTGCCGTGTATTCGGACTTTCTCGGAATATTTTTTTAATTGCTCAACATTTAAATTTTATGGTGCAGTACATAATAAATTAGGTAAGAAAACAGAATGGAAACGAAACACACAATTTTTTAACTAGGAAATACATTTATTACTATTTATTTTTTTTCAAATTATAACCGACTTCTTCTACTTCTACTTTTCTTCTTTTTCCGGTAAGACGTAATGATTACTGATGCTAAGTACAGTGCAATCCTGCTATAGTATTTACTGGCCAGAAATAACTATCTCTAGACAGTAGACGGGCCTCTTTGCAAACTGCTGGCCGCAAGAATACAATCAAGTGCTCTCATACTACAGAAACTTTACTTTATAACCCCGCTGACTTATATTTCGAAAAAGAATCGCACTTCCCAAACCAACACTCTTATTATTAAGAAACACCGATGTTACAGAATATGTAGTAAATTATATCGAAGCCAAACGTGTAGATTTTAAAAGCGAGGTGCTACAAGCATATCGATCACCAGATGGCGACACTGAGCGGCTGGGGCGCCAGCGACGGCTCATTGATTCCGGATTATCCCCCAAGATTAGACCCGGCCGTCCTCTAACTATCTAAGACCCTTTTATTATACACGCTAAGTATACAGTGTACACTTGTCTCCGTTTTTGATACGCATTCGAGAGTAATCGGAAGAAATTAAGTGTTACATGTGCTGTAAATAATGCTTTTATTAGAAGCGCAACGTTAACAGCTACCTCGGTGGCGTAGTTGTACTACAGTACGATTACAAAGCTGAAGTCTCGGGTTCGAATGCCGAGTTGGGCGACGTGATATTGGATTTTTCTATTCATTATCAGCCCGGAGTCAGAAAGTGGATTTTTTTTTGGATATGGCCATAGACTCGCCTCCTATCACATTGTGTGACGGAAAATACAAGGCGACACGTGGGTGTCCTGGTTACACCTCTGCCTACCCCTTCTGGGAAAAAGGCGTGAGTTTATGTATGTATGCAACGTTTATAAAATATATTTACGCTAGCGCGTAAAATATATTGTAGTTAATATGTTGCAGCATCTCATTTTAATCATATTCTGATTATATTCTTATAGAGATCACTGAAAGGGTATTATACTTATTCCCAGTCGCCTAAAATGTTTTGTGATACAAAATTTATTTTCTCAATTCTATCAGTTTATGTTTCATTAATGTATGAATTAATTAAATGAAAACCATTGAGACTAATATCGCTATAATACAAAATATAAAAAACTATAAATTTTCGCCTGGAAACTTTATAACTTCACACCTTAGACTGAATCTCACAGCAGTCCACAATAGTGTCAATAAGATGAGAATTCCACCCATAGAGCTACGAGTCCCTCAAGTCTAAATATTCTATTGCAGATAAACGAGTATTCAAGCTAGGTTTAATGGGTCAGAGCTTTAAAAAATCCACCTGAGCCCGCTCCAGTAAAATATTCAGTTTGGCGTTTCGGGCGAGTATTTTCGAGGAAAAAATAGTGAAAACGTGTTTAAAAGAGTGCGCTGAAAGTGGGAGTTCTGCATTGAATTGAGACTAAGCGATTACGTATGGGAATGTTTCCTTTGTGTATAATCTGGCCCCGGGTTTATTTTCTCAGCGGGAGTATAACAAACGGTTCAGAAATGTACTGTTTCTAACTGGTATGGTGAATAAGAAATGATTGCGATTGCAGGCAAGTAAACTGGAATGTTGTAGATGTAAGGGACAGTAGATGTCTTCCATTGCGGGTAAAAAGATTACTTTGAAGACTTATTACAGATGCTTAATCGTTGCTCTAGTTCAGCAGTATAATATAAGCCACTAAGCTAATATAAGCCAAAGTCCACTGCTGAATAGACCTCGGTTAAGAACTTCTACTGCTACTTGTGGGAGCGGCATGTACAGCCTCCGTGGCGTAGTTGGGTAGACGCCGACTGTGAAACCAGCAGCCGCGGGTTCGATCCCCGCACCAACACAAATGTTTGTGTTGGGTCTGGTTGTGTGTGAGGCCGAAAAGTCTTTCGTAGCTTCTGGTTCCTACGAGACAAGACTCGATCTTAGTGTGGGGTCAGGACTACGTATGTGACTGCTGGGTGTATTTATTTATTTATTTATTACTATTATTTATCTTTGATCGTCAGATAGTATGTATAATAATACCAGTACATAAAATGATAATTTTCATATTCCACTTAACAGGAATGCTGAAAGTTTTCTGACATATCCGTACAAAATATGCAATCGAAATATCATTCCAGTGTTTAATACAACAATTTCCAGCATTCATTTAACAAAATTCCGATAATGTTCGGATTCATTTTGGAAATAAATAAAACGTGTTAATTTAACAGTGAAGGGAAATTAATTTGAACTTTACACAACTATTTATCAGAACTTATATCAAAAAATTTCGTTGACGAATTTTCGTCGAATACGTTTTAAGCAAATATAATGCTGACTTTAAACTGAAAATGTATAGTAAAACCCCTTCAAAAGACCCAACAAAACGTTCTAACAATGCCGATTATTGAACTGCGCAGTTAAACACAAAATAATAAAGCATCTTTGATCGGGATTTCTCTTGTATTTCTCCAAACCTCAGATTGAGTAACCCTTTGAACGGTCTGTTATCACAATCCGAGGATTTCGACCCGCGCCCGAGAATTACGGGTTAAATAATAAGTCGTTTCACATCGACACAAAAACATCGTTACTATGATTTACAAACCCAAATCACATTCAGAGATTGCTAGATTACGATAGGAATTCTGGCACCATTGAGGTACATGGGTCTTTTTAATACGGGTATGACACGAAATACATAGCGACTGACGGCATGCAGTGCAGATTAGATAAAATATTTCCTGATTAATATATCTTGGGTCGAATGCAACTATAATGCCCATCGAAGCGAACTTACTAAAGGCAAAACGCAATAACATGTTTCAGTGGCTATGAGATCAAATCAGATCCGAAATGACTATCTTGCGCGTGAATACTCTATTTTTTCTACAAAAGGATTTGCGGCAAGTGGTCTGTCGTTGACTTTTAAGCAGTGGCAAGTATCTATAAAGTTGTTTTGTTAAAATTCTGTACGGTTTCTATGTGGGCTGGCAGGCGGGGTGTGGGCCTCGCATCGCGTCAGGTTCGTTCCGCTGGCAGCTACAACTGCGTCGGTTTATTACACGCATATTGCAGCTGTCGATCACAGCGAGCCGTGATTTGTGTCCTACGATCAAATGTGTTTCAATCGACACGCTTTCCAAGACATTGATGGATATCCGTCTACTTTTTAATCGCGCAATCGTGTTTATGGTTTTTATCATGCAGAATATAGCTACTTATTGCTAGTGGTTACTCCGTCGTAGGTTCGGAGCGGTCACTTAGTCACGCAGTGTTAAAAATCTTCTCGGAGTGTTACAACCATATAAATGTAAAATAATGTGTTATTATATTTATGGCCAGGACTACGTAATTCTGTATATCTTTGTTTACAACTTAAATAGATATATCTAGCTATACCAAGTTAGATGTTTGGTCGATCGGCGATGAGTCTTGACGAGTAATGACGTTTCGTACTTCAAATTTCACATCACACCTCACAACGCACGCCAAGCTGTCGCCAAATCTACGTAACAAATCAGTCGAGGTCTTACGACTGAAAGCACATTTTTATCAATTCCTCATAAACAACCGTCATAACGCTGCAATATTACCATCAACAAGCAATTTGGCTTCCGGACCCGTGTTAGACAACATTTCTCGAGCAATTGACCCGGGACATCCTTTTTCCCGCCAACGGGAGAATAAATCCGGAACTCTCACTTAGTCGTCAGGCAGCATGCCAACGTCCACCGCGACGCTGCGTTGTAAATAGAAAAATATTGCAAGAGCCGAGTTTAAGAGCTTTAGCGAGTTCCAAGGCAAGGATTGTTGAAATGTTACTCGGTCACACGATTGGTTCGCTGAATTGATTGCTCGCCGGCGAAAATAAAATTCTTAATGTACATATATACTAAATGGACATGCACATATTATGTGGTTTGGAGTACTATGTTAAGTCCTGTAAATGGGTACAGTCACCTTAAAAAAAGATTTGTTTTTGTTTTACAATGCTTGTTGTACTCGTACGTAAACACCTGCGCTTCGTATCCTTAATATTTATTGTCATTCATTTCTCCATGCAAGATGACACCTTTTGATTTACATCAATAAGTGTCAAAACTTGCTAAATGATGCCTGGAAAATCCTCAGCTAATGATACTTACCCCTTTATGGTCCAGTACAGTAAGGTACAGTAGACGAAAAAGCAATTAATAAACCGAGAAAACGCATTTAAGTCAACAACAACATGTTTCGGATTGTTCGTATGGGATAATAAAATCTAAAAATAAGCCTACTGTAGGATAGTGATTATGTCGGTGCCTGTTAATCATAATAATAAATCCGCACCTCAAATCATCTTATTCAGTCTACAATACATCCAGATAAAATATGCAAATCCCATTAAAATTATCCCCTTCAGCCGGCTTTAAAGGCCGCAGTACACATGTACAATGCGAATTACAAGCCTATCAAACCGTTATCGTTAAAAACAGATAAAATTTAACGCGCGGAAACAATGCGTGTGCTAATGTGAAAAATAACCGTCGCATCGGACCGGTATTCCGGTGATTGTAGCCAAAATACCGGTAACCGTGATTTTTTAATTTCAACCGGAATTATTGCCGGCAAGGTTAGCCTAATGGATTCTTTTAATGGTCGAATGAATATTTAAATGATATGAAATTAATACCGAATGCTGCGGCTGGGCCCGCTTATTGGTTTCCGTGATTAAACCACCATTAAAGTGTCGTTGTCCAGGTGAAATTTAATTCTATTCTCGAATTTAATAAACTTATTTGGAGCACTTGAAGATTTTTTCAATATAACACCCATTGCGGGAATAGCTTATCTTGCGGGAATCGTTGGTCCGTATATGTAATTAATACTCCGGCCAATTCAGGAGATTAATTCATAACCCATTATATTGGTAGCCAAGTACAGAAATAATTAATATTTTAGTAGTCAAAAGATTAGTCAGAACAGAAGATAGGCGGATCACGATCTTTAACAAAAATCGAGTCCGTAATTGGCTAATATAAAATATTTATTCCTCCTTCGATAATTCCAACTTAACAATTACTCCACCCGATCTAGACTCGACGTGATATATTTATAAATAAACAACGCTACTGTTAAGTTTCGCACCGCTTGCCCGTATCTTACTAGAGGGAAATGTGGCATTTAGTGAACCGCGTTTTCATTTATTGTATCTTAAAAAAACCTAAAACCAACCTATCGGCTTCTAATTAGGTACAAAAGCAACGACACGCCACCAGGAGCCCCACAGCGAGTGCGCATCACCATCAAAAAGGCAGCAGACACACCGACAACGAACGAAACGAGTAATAAAAGTAATAAAGTGTATTGTTCGCCGGCAGATCGATGGCTGAAGACCCGTATAATTAATGACCAATCTCCCGAGACTCACCGGCACTTACGTTAATTAATTAAAGCTCGCTGCAAACGGCGTAAAGTGTAGTCTCATGTTTGCCTTCATTGTTTTAAAACGGACGGGCTTTTTCCACTGGTCGGCGCGTGATGCCTTGCAAATGTTAATCTTTCAACGACTTTCTTCGCCGCTTGGGAGAATTATTTAATTTATAATAAAGAGTGCTTGGCGCGAGTTAAATTAATAAGTTGTAGTCATGGAGCTGTTTAAATCTAATCCTTCCTGATATTAAAGTATTCTTTTGTGTCTATCTCTTGGCAACGAATTGAGGTATTTTTCTATACAGATTAGGTTTTTGTTACTTAGGCTAGTTTTCAATCCGAAAATTACATGAGTAATGTGGAGTAGACTTAAACCTGCTTACGCGAAATGTCAGGCAAAGGCTGGTATTTAAAATTACTTCAGTGAAAAAGGTTCTGATTGTAGTAAAAATAGGATTGTCCATCAAGATACTACTGACACATGAAAAATAACAAGGAGAAATATCAACTTTGCCGTTAAATTTCGTTTTGTCTAAGGAAAGCCGGAGGGCCGATAAGTACACCTTTTTTGTATTCTTCATGTTCCACCCTCATTTTCCATACACCAACAAGGCAGCTGTTGTTCTCGAAATTTCTAGGTAGGTCAAATGATATTTACCATCAGTAAACCAGAGGTTTCTGCGCCACGCTTTTATGTAACAGAAAAAAACAATATTTTTTTATTAACACTTTCTTATATCTATTGTTGTACACATAATAAACACCCCAAATCGCCCATACCATGCTCAAACGGCTAGTACCTAAACGAATTAACAATATAATATTATTTTTGGTATTTTTGATCCCACTGTTACTAATATCACACAAAATACATTCAATAAAATCTTAAAACGGGATCCGAGTTTAATCGATTAGAAGTTTCAGTAAATCGGGTCGGATAATCGAGATTAACGCAAATCGAGTGGATGTATAGTTTTTGAAGGTGGTATCGGGTAAAAGCACGTCGCAAACTGTTAGGTGTTATATCTAATCGGCAGCAGACACCCAATCTCGACTCGATCGAATCGCTGATAGCGCCAAAGCTTTGGCGTGCACCAATCTCCACTCACAAATTGCTACATTTTGTCACTAAAATCTAGCGCACTGGTGATCATTATTGGATACTTGGCGAATTCATTTTAAAAGTATTGTATAATAGATGAAATAGACCAGCTTTTTTAATAAATTGCGCATATTATTAAGCTTAATATTATTGAGCTCATAAGTATTCTTAAAATTAAAATAGCGCTAGGATGACTGGTTTATTTTATTTCGTCCACGCCTATTAAGGGCATAAAATTAAAGATTATTCGGGTAAAGTGTACCTACGCACTATAACGGTGAAGGAAAACATCGTGAGGAAACCTGCATACCATAGCGATTTAAAAAAATCTATGGTATATAAAGTCCGCCAATCCGCACTAAACCAGCTTGGTGGACTATATGGCCTAATCCCTCTCAATCGTACTCTATTGTAGAGGAGGGTTTTGCCCTGCAGTGGGACGAATAACGCCTAATATAGTACAGCACAAAGTAAAGTGTGCTTTAAGTGAAAGGTACGGATTATTTATTCTCCTATAAATTAAACGGAAGTGGAAAAATAAAATCAATTCGATATTTCACGTTGCCTTTGGACGACATTACCCGTGTCAAAGCTGCCTATAAAAGCAACAGTTAAATACGTTTGTGTTTTGGTGCCATTTTTACTCGTCGCTAATTGTTATTGGTGGACTTTGGAAAACAACTCGACATCCAATGATTAAACTGTCGAAAACACTTCACTAACACAACACTCATGTACAACTGAACAAATAAAACATCATTAACATAAAAAAAATGCCGCGTTGCTTAAAAAAGAAAACCGCACAAATAAAAAATAAATTATTGGTTCCAATAAGCATGTGAAACGTTTGACGTACTCTGTAAAGAAGTTCTTTTGCCTTTTATTGCGTCGCGCGAAAATATTTTCCCTCTTCTGTTTGTGATGTAGCCGCGTGCCTTTTCCTCGTATTTATTTATTGTAAATATTAACATTTACTTATAATTAGCTTGTCATTTTGTTTGGGAAAACTTTTTGTAACATCCTCGGCCAAAGAGCTTTTGAAAGGCATGCTATGCATACATACATAAACACACGCCTTTTTCCCAGAAGGGGTAGGCAGAGGTGCTACCAGAACACCCACGTTTCGCTTTATATATTCCGTCCCACTATATGATAGGGGGCGAGCCTATCGCCATATCGGGCGCAAATTCCTGACTCCGGGCTGATAATGAATAGAAAAATCCAATATCACTTTGCCCGACCCGGGATTCGAATCCGAGACCTCAGCTTTGCAATCGTACCGTAGTACCACTACGCCACCGAGGCAGTCAGGCATGCTATGGATATCGGTATATTCAATATGAAACCTTGTTTCAGTGGGTTTCAATTTAAATTCAAAATTATTTTAAGTAATCTTATGTCGTCTTCAATTTCTGACAATCTATCTGTAAACATATTTATACTTGTCGTTCATATTTTTAACCATCACACTAAGTAATATTTTATTTCTTCATAGAAAACGATAAGATTGGCTCAAAATTAAATACTATTCAAAAAGAATTGATATCAGAGCGCTCATAAGCAGAATCTGTCTGTAACATGCCAAAAACGATTAAAAAAATCAAAAAGATTAAGTTAAGTCGCAGTTCGAAGATCGAATCCGTGGTCACGTGATTTACAGCAACTTCATAATATAAATATACTGACAATCGAATACAAGTAATACAAGAACTATATAACAAATCAAAACATAAACCTTTCATCATAAACCAAAAGAACACTTGGAGATAGCGAGCAATATCTACGTGTAACTTTGAAAACCTTTGGACAACATCTACGAAACAAATCACAAAGAAGTTTGATGGCTCTGTACGTTGTACTTTACACCAAACTTGATATAAGTTTTAAAGCAGTACAGCCAGCGTATCTGATGATGGGGTGGGGGCGAGCCGCCTGGTTGACTCGCGCCCATTATTTTTACGCTCGGCGACCAGCACTCATTGCTATCGCGCAAGTGCACAACCACAGCGACGTACACTGCTGTGTTGATTTTTGTGATGTTTTTCGTTTTTATACTGATGCAGCAATGTGAATGTAAAGCATTTGGTGAACGCAGTGCAGTCTAGATAATCAACTGAGAAACGGTCATCATTTACACGTGTACAAAGTTATGCCAACCTAAAACTACAATATTATGCTGCACAAATCTTGTTCCCGCCATGTCTTTGCCCATTATCTCACTGCGGATAACGGTACTCCTCTGCAATAGTTCCATTGAGACACTCTAGGCCATAGTTCACCAGGAAATCTTCTACAATTTCTATGGTATGCAGGTATATCAAGTAAAAAGGAAAAAATATATGATTTTGTAAATAGTAGGTATTGTTAGTCATAATAATAGAACTCAGAGCAGTAGTGTGCAGTGTACGCGCAGCACAATTTGAGATCGCCGGAGCGACATTTCGTATCGCAGCCTTTTCTTTGCCTTTAATGATCTGTGCCGAGAGCATCTCAGCATCGCCACGCTATACAGTGTACTACATCTTCACAATCCAGATGGTTTATTTGAAACTAATACTAACGATGCAGAGCGCGACTTGTTTTACATCCCACCAGTAATTTGCTACACCGATCTTGTTATAGATGTCAAGTTTGCTGTGTTATTTTCATTTGTGTTTTAAATAATACCGTTCAGCTCCATGATTTTGTTAAAGGTTAGGTTGCTTTGTTTCTTCAGATATTTTTTTAGTAACGTGGCATATAAGTATACTTTTATTATCTGATAGACGTAAAAAGTTTTTGTACGATGTATAAAAATACAGTTTTATCTACGGTATTAAAATTAAGAAGCGAACGTAGGAAACGTACTTAATATATTGAAATGGAAATACCATGTATATAACTAGCTTACTTACATGATATATAAGTAAGCTACGTCATCAAGGAGTTAGAGAGTCCACTAATGCCACCCACAAGTTCATCCGACATAAAATATAGTAGTAGTCGAACCAATATCGTCTTGTCGGTCACAAATTTAAATTCCGACCAGCTCAGAATCGATAAACTGACACAACGTGAATTGCACGAACTAGGAATCGAACTCAGGACCACACGGTCCACAACCACTATACGTTCTCACTGGACCAATGAGGTCAAAAAAGAAAATAATACACACTCGTATTATAAGTACATTGATTAGGTACACGTAAAGTAGGAATGAAAGACAAAATGGGTCTTATATATTTTGAGAATAACAGTCTAGTGGAATTAATAAAAAACACTTTATATAATTGGGCACACCTCTGACTTTTCGGAGTCATGTGTGTATTGATAGTCAATCACCACGAACTATAATGGTGAGGGAAAACATCGCGGGGAACATACCGTAGCGATTTTAAAGAATTTCCACAATATGTAAAGTCCGCCAACCCGCACTAGACCAGCGTGGTGGAATATATAGCCTAACCTCTCTCAATCGGACGCTCGGTTGTAGAGGAAGCCCTGCAGTGGAAAGTATATGGGATGATAGAGACTTTATATGTTTTATTGTGATATTTCAAACATTTATCTGTCCCTGCTGTTTACAGTCGTAGAAAAACACAATATGCTCTATATTTTACATAGACATATATAGGTATATCTCTCTATGCAATTTGCAGTAATATATAACGGTATTATCAATTCAATGAAACGGTAATGAAATCCAGAGAGCGGGTTCGAGTCCGGCCTAATCCGCGCGCATTCAGCGAACCCTCGCTATATTGATTGCTTTAATAATATGGAAATTTGACTAACTTCCCTTGACTATAGACCTTAAGTTCGGCCTAGTTTTCGGTTTAAGTTATTAAAATGAATTACTAATGACTAAATATTTTATTCATATAGGTATAATTAAGATTATTAATGAAGACTGCCAGGTTCGTATACAGTTTTTAAATCAGTTACATACATATGTATATTTTTGTATTTGCACCCAATACAAATTCTGTTTGTATCTTATATTACCATTAAGTATTAAAATATAAGCAGCCAAATAAATTACGCTAAGCTCTCGAAGAATTGCTTGACAAATAAATCCAAATTCATTGTTACCTTTGTAAATATTCCGGCACCCGAAGGCATCCGAACTTGGTCGATGTTATCCGAAGTTCCCCGATGTTATCCGAAGGTATTCGTGCCGGACGCGCCTGTATTCTATCTAAATCACGATTGCACCATTGTGCTCATTCTTGTTATCAAAATTTAAGGGCGGCCAGTGTAAATCGTCACGAGAAGTTTAAAAATACCAGAGTTGCGTGCCTGCAGATCTTTGATAATGGTGGGTCGAGTGGTAGACTTACGCGGTTTAATCCACATTTTTTATAAGTATACCTACTATAAAAATATAAATTTATAAAATAAAATATAAAAGTATATATTCATTTGGTCAATATTACCTTTCCGTGAAAACTTTTCTGGGTAGTGTGTTATAGGTAAATTGTACTTGTAATTGTATTGAGTATGTCTCCGTACCAAGTAAACAAAGTCCCATCCGAATCGGATCAGTAGTTTTTGAGAAAGTCGCGAACATACAAAGGGTTTAAACTCTATGTTATTCAAATATAAAACTTCTTTTTTTAAGTCGGTTTAAAATAAATATATTTTTGGAAGACTCTCGCGTCACATCAGTAGTGTAAAAAAATGCGGACATACGAACATACGTACTTAGATTTGAATATGGAACCTCTTTTTGTAAGTAGGTAAAAGAAATTTAACCTCTTTTTGTAAGTGGTAATAAACCTCCTTTTGTAAGTGGGTAAAAAATATTAAAGGTTATCAACTAATGTCCACTACTCGCTTCGCTAGCCGCCACCTCCCGTCCCTTGTCCAGCGTGTTTATCTTCAGCCATTAAGTGTGTAGTGTACGCGCCGGTATCGCCCTGCGTCGTTACACTATCTTAATGACGCTCAGCGACGCCACTTTCTGATGCCCTCACTTTATGTTTCATTAATTAGCGCCTTAAAGTCTCCAGATTTGTTTACTTCCTATTAAGCGAATGAATGCACGACAATTCCAAAGGTAGGTGAAGTTTACTGACTTACATTCAACCAGTGTATTTGACAAGAAACGTATCTCGCAAAAGAAATGGACATCATATTATATCGACTCATACGAGTAATAATATCCAGTCATAATTCATCATAATCACATAAGATATTTGTTGTGTCTCCTACTTGGTACCTCGTTTGGACGCCCATTTAAGGTGCTATGGGCGTCCAAGACAGATTAAAGTCCACGCGCTCTGTCGTCTATCTTGGAATCGCCATTGGTGAGAGCGAACCGCCTCCGCAGTCTGCTCAGCAACCACCGTTTTCCCCTTTATCTTGCCTCTTAGAGGCAGGGGATATCGTGGCGGAATTCCTATGCCCCCTAACCACAAGGGCAGATAAATATGCGCGCGGGTCGACACGGACACCGTTTATTTGTGTTCCCGACGTCACCACAACTTCACTTAATCGTTTTGTGGTTGAAGCTCAACACCCTGACCTGTTCATCGATTCACTACCTATTGTAGTAATAGATTATATTATGGGAGTAGTTTTTGTAAATCATTAGCAAGTATTCTAACGATGTAAGAATGAAAACAAACTCATAACCCGTAAAATCGACGACAAAGCTCAATTAAAACGGCGTAACCCTTCCTTGAACCTATATAACAGGCCCTAATCCATCGCCGCGAACCTTCCAATCAAACAATAGTTTTTTCCCCATTAACGAAATCAATAATGATTCACGAGCACAATAAGCGTTAATAAGGGCCTGCGCGACCCATTTCTCGCGGCGGCGGCTGGCATTAACACCGGCTGCCAGGGTAGATAAGGCCCCACTGTTAATTGTCCAGGATAGACGCCTTATACGCCCTCGTGGGATCCCGACTGCTGATATGTTTCCAGATTCCATTAATTCGATACTCAATAGAGGTACCGTTAGCGTGTGAAAGACCTAATGAAAATATTATCTTGCATTCAGGCTGATTTGTTGTAAAACAACAGCAATATTTTTATATACTAACACCGTGTCGTTCTGCTCTATTAGGCGCTCTTATGTATCCCGACTTTAGCAAATGAAGAATAATATTAAGTATGACTACTGTTGGGAGTTAGGGACCAATTGCAGTAAACGAAATATGTACCTACATTAAAATGCCCTGCCTACTATTTATACTATTCTGCTAGTGATGCACTTGCAAAACGTTTAAAAGTGGCTAGATCTTAATCTCTAGTTTGTTTACCTAGTTTTTATCAAAGAAAATTTAATGAAATATACAATTTTCCTCGCGTTGTTTGAAATCATTCCTCACAATCGCAAAGAAGTCCTATTCAGAATAAACGCGCATATTCAGTATAAAGTACAGATTCCAACAACCTCTCTAATCTTCGTGACTTATCTTGATAACAATAACAATATGCACGCAACGCGTGTTCTTTACATAATACCCACATCAGCCCAACAGCCCTATTAACAATAACCATGCTGGCGACCTGAGCGTCGCTTACGTATCAACATTCCCGCGCGAACTCGCCGATATCGTAAAACCTTCTCAATAAAAACTCAATATCGGAGCTGAAAGGCGACTTGTCGAATTCTGATGCGGCCCACGCCCGCCCGCCATATCTCCGCAGGGCCTCGTAAGGGCTGCATGAGACTACGCTTATAGAAAGCCGCGGTGGTTACTAAGTAGTTATAAAGTGCCACTAAACGCGGCGCACTAAGCTTGTTGGAACCAAAGACAGTTAACGCTACGTGTGTTGACGCCTTTATGCGGCGCAGTTTGGCAGCTCGATTAAGGCAAAATTCAGTTTTTCCGACAACGCCCGTTGATTATGTATTAAACGCGCTTTCTCTTTGGCTTGATGGGTTATTTTGTTACGTTTTTGTACGTACGCGCGTCGTTTTGTTCGGTGCGTGTGGGGATATTTGAATTGAAATTTCTATTAGCCGCAACAGTTGGAACCATTTTATCTTTTTTATTGTAATGTTTTGTTTTGTTTTAATGCATAAAATATAAAGTTTGCACATCAATATTTTTTGTGAAGAAATCTGCGAGCCTAAGAACGATCTACAAGTATAACTGGAATAATTAGACCGTCACCAAGTCAGTGTGGTAGACTGAAGCTAAATTCACACTCGTAATTATGGAGACCCATAACCAGCAAAATAACGCAAATATACAAACTTAATTACCATAAACATAGGTATTTTTTGCATAAAATCCGTTTAAATGTGTGTATCCAAGCGTGGCGTGTGGAGTCGGGGTTTATCGGACAGCGGCGGCGCCCGCGCCACACGGCGGACGCGACGCGGCGGACGCGACGCGGTTATCTTGACGGGGCACCCGAACTCGCGAACCACTTGACTACACCGCAATTTGTTCCATCATTTACAATGCAAGCACGAATAAAAGAAATTTTATTTGAATAATTATTGGCCGTATGTTTTACAGCTTTAGTGCCACAACTCACCAGCCAAGTCTGCAGCTCTGAGTTGGGGTATAATAGAAGAGGTATGGGACAAGTTTTCAGCTTGCCTCAAATACCTACACAAAAATTGGTGCCACGTACTTGTTACAACTACATTAGAGGAGCTTAAACTTTAACTTGTTGGTAAGATATTCACACTGCGTTTGAATTGTATTGCACTTGCCGTAAGGTACATTGATCCCTTGTCGAACTAAAATAAATATGACTATTAACAAATACGGAGAAAACGCGGAAGACCAAAAATGCGGTGGAAAGACGAGTTGGATACATTCGAGTCCAAATGGCAAGAGCTCGCGAAAGACAGGGTCGAGTGGAGGAAAAAAGGGGAGGCCTTTGCCCAGCAGTGGGACACATTATAGGCTACAAAAAAAAAACAAACAGAAAGAACATAAACACCTGTTTGTTTTTCCTCAATAAAATAAAGTAAGACTTAATTCGGTGACGGCATACTTTATTACTTGCTGTTATTAATTTGTTTCTTAAATAAATAATAAAAAAGTACACCTAACATAGTCCTATTTCGTGAGTATCAGAGACTACGAGAGACTTTTCGGTCTCTCTAACACCCAGACCCGAAACAAATACTTGTTGATCACACAAACATTTGTTTCGGTGCGGGGATCGAACCCGCAGCCTCTCGTTTTACAGCCAATGTCTATCCAACTACGCCACAGAGGCTGTCTTTACAAATAAATAAATAAAAAGCCGAGTATCTTAAAAGCAACGTGCAAGCGCCGGTATATTCAAGATAAGGGACTAATTACTTTAATTACTGCAAGACAGCGCGGTGCATATCGCGTGACCGCGCGAGCCTCAACCGACTGCTATTCAACTGCTTCTGTCTCTAAATTGCAACAAATTAGGTTCGGTTTCCCATAGGCTTCTTTTCACTAAGTTACTAGAATTTTTAATAAAAATAATAAATTCGAAACAGTTTGCCTACCCGCACTTTCATTTCCTTATTTTGCGTAGCATGAAGATATGGGATGGGATGCGCACTGACATAGCTGTGTCGATTGGCAAATAATAATTAGCTGTTGCTAAAAGAAACTATATTTATAGTGCATTACAATTACCTTCATACATAACAGTTCAATCTTTTTGCAAGTAAAGCACCCAGTCCTGGGCAAATGCAAGTTACTAAACATGACGAAAAAATAATTAAAATCGAATATAACCACAAGATATTCCGGAAAATGAGTCCGTCAAAAGCCAAAAATAACGAAACCGAGCTGAGGTCACGAGCAAACAAATCAAAACTAAATACCAAATAATATCAGAATTCATATAATCCAATTAAAATTCAAAATAACTTTCAGATTCGTAAATTCGTATTTAATGAACAATCGATAAACTATGATCGTTGTTCGTACTTCAAACGGGAGTATAATTAAAATTTAAATAACAATTACGAGCCCGATCATGTGAACAATTTAACTGATGTAATTCTTTTCATGCGCTGCGTGATTGGCGGCTGCTTTTCCAACCGAAACAGACATTTTGCGTCAAGTTAGGATTTTAAAACACATCACGACCGTTATTTTAAATTTTGTATCGGAGCAACCGGCTGATATTGTGGCAATGGATCACCACACTAATATCGAGTCTTGTGTCATGGGTATAAGAAATGACGAGAGACTTTTTGGTCTCACAAACACCCAGACCCGGAACAAATACCTGTGGATCACACAAATGTTTGTTTCGGTGCTTGGATCGAACCCGGGGCCTCACGTTTCGCAGCCGGCTTCAACCCAACTAGGCCACACTACCTGACATCATTTTCTTTTTTTTTTTACTTTACCTTAACTTTTTTAAACCTATGCGATTATGATAGAAAGTTGTTTGTGTGTGCAAAAAACGGATGTTGCCATTATTCTCAAAAACGGTTCGACAAATATTTTCTGCAAAAAAAAATGTGATTCTTTAGCTATGGTTTCATATAAAGAACGACTCGGTCAAGTTCAAGAAGAGCTATGGTAGTAGAAGAGAAAAAAACACCCAAAAATATAACATTTTTCACTGTATATTCAGTACATAAATCGCAGGAAAGCCCCTAAACATAAATACGGCACTCTGAAGCCTACAAAATATAGCGGAGTTTCTTACGGGGCGCTCCTAATCCGTCGACAAAGATAATTATATCTGAGACGCGGACGCCGGAGCTAATTGCAGTTATATATTAGGGATACAATGGCCGCGCCGCGACTGCGCCCGGCATAAATCTCTAGGGCCGCGATTTAATTAACTATCGCCTAGCGGGCCCACTGGCTTACACTACAGGTGAACACGGAAAGAATTTATAGGGCTGCTTAATCACTTGAGTATAACACTGAGCTAGATAATTTGTATTATATAAGGTGATATTCGATTTTAAGGTATTTTTTAAGTGACAGGAATAAAAAAGCATGATAAGTGATCACTTAATTATCAAATCTAAGCGGTGTCTCCGCTTATGTTCCATAATTAATAAGCACATAACAAAACTACGCGCCAACGTTTAGTCGGTCTTATACGCTCTAAAAAGAGATAAAAATATAGTATGTCACTTGCCTTCCCGACTTCACCTCAAAGGTTTTAAATTAAAAATATTTGACCTTTATTTTCCAACCCTACGGCGACTTTCCTTGCCGCGCTTGTTAATTTTACCGCATAATAATTTCGGTAGTAGAAGACGTCTAATTGAAAAGCTAATATCAAGCCGTAACATTAATTATGCAGCCGAGGGTCGCGGTAATCGCCCCGCGAAATCCTCATTACCACTGATATGACGTCTGCCTCGTCGGCTTTAATAAAACAATCTACCATTTAATAACACTCCACTTCAGAGTGCGTTCATTTTCGTGCGACTTCAACTCTGCTTGAGATTATTAAAATGTCGCGCGATTTCGTGTGTTTAAGCGTACGTTTATTATTTATAAAAATTACGGAATTAATTGAATAGGATTTGTCCAGTTAGATGCCGCTTTATAAAGCTGTGGTAAAGCTTTTTTGTAGAGGTATATTTAATTCTTTTACTTTATTTGGATTGAAATTTCAAACTAGTTTTTGTCTTTATGAATATGTTATAACATAACATTATGTAGTGAGGCATTATATTACGTACTAAAGTTAAAAGCCTTTTTCTATCTATTCAAGATGTTGAATATTGTTTCGAAAAGATTTGGCGTTTACTTTTTAAACGATACACTTTCTATTAAAAGGTTAAAGAATATTTAAAAAAACATGTAGCAGAAACAAAGAAAAAGGACCAATAAAATAAAATTACGTTAAAGATTCGCCCGAGCTCGTCCCCTCAGCAATAAACAGCGCGAACGAACGAAAAGTTGCCAAAAAGTAACTCAAAACGGAACGCTCAATTTGTAAGAGCGAACGAGTCAATCCGACCGGTTAGTAAGCGTTTTCTAATCGTGTTATTTCCAACATTTTTCCTTATTTTCCTCTCGCGCCGAACGGAATGTTTTGAAATGTCAAAAATTCGACGATATTTCAAAGTGGGAACAAATTCTGTTGGCGATAAGAGCGTCACAGAAGTTGGAGTGTATTTCATTGGAGTTGTTATCAGTTGGTGGCGGACTGGGCGGTGGGTGCGGGGCGGGCGGAGAGGGGCGGACTGGCGGAATTGCACCAGACGAAGGTTACGTTTTTACTTGCGCCACTAATAACACATCCCTTATGAGGCGCGGTGTTAGCCGACGTGCAGCGTAGTGGAAACTGTTCATATTAAAAACTTTAATCCAGCAATGTCCAACCTTTTGGCATACAAACTTACTCCAAGATATATTTGGGGCAGATACTCGTTTTCAAACGTCTAAAAATAATAATACTTTCCAAACGATTTGTGCCATGGAAATACAATTTTCTTATGCTAATTTTCTATACTAATCATAACCAAACTTTCTTTATTGAGACACGTAATGCACGTCTTCGTCTGCACGGTTTCTCGGGTCACAGTCTGCGTATACGTAGAGAATTTTCCATCAACATTTACACAACACAAAAGCACCATCCTAAAACCGAAAGCAATCATAAAAGTAAGAAACTAAAACGTCCGAACACCGCCCGTCTGAATGCTTTTACATTACCGTCAAAAATCAATAGAGTAAGAAACTGTTCTCTGTGAAAATTCCACCGCACGCTCCCAACTATATTCAATATTATTACTGGAGTTTGAAATCTTTCCGAAGTTGTACGTGTGAGCCGCGGCGCATGTAACGATCCGAAATTCACCGGCACGAGTAAACAACATTTATCTACATCGGAGAACTTTGTTATATTCCACATCTAATTCATAGTACTCGTATTACTCAAGTCTTTGATTTTGATTAAATTTGGTCATGTTCGGTAGATACTTCAAATAAGTGTAGGTAGTCAATAGAGAACGGATTATAATATGCGACATAAAATGCTCAAAATATGCATGCAAATATGCACGTAAAATATGCATGACAATCAATGAAAACTGACAAAATATGCAACATAAATATTAAGTTTTAGGAAGATATAAGAAAAAAAAGAGTGCTGTATAAACAGAAAAAAAATTTAACAATAAATTTTACACTTATCATGAGTAAATGTAGATAAAATATGCATTTATCGGTGAAAATGGGGTAAATTTGCGATTGCATATGCAAATACGCAAATGCATATAATCCGGTCTGTAGTAATCACTTTTTGATGCCAGGATGAATGAAATGAAAACATAATCTTAGATCCCACTTGAAACACAATCTATTGTAGGTTATTTGCCTTAATCATGTTTGATAATGACCATTGTAGAGACGGTATTAATTCACTCATCGTTTCTGAAGTAGTTTAAATGCAGGAAAAAAATCTAAATTGTTTCTCTTAGCTAAGCTATACCCATCGGTTTTATAAAATTGTATGTTTTTCCAGATACCCTTTGATAACATCGCAAATGTTTCCAAAAACATAGACTTAATTCATTAAGTTACTTGACTTCTTTGGCTATGAAAAATCTTGTTTAGTCCTACGTCACCTAAACGAGGGGTCGTTAAGATTTTGATGAAGAAACTAAATACAAGCGGCAAAAATATCAGTTCTCGTAGTGGCACGATGAGCCATTAACCAGTCCGTAAGCCCTGAGTATCACTTTTATGGTAGAAAAGCGACCCTAATGACGGAAAATATTGCGTCGCCGACTATTTTGGTGGGTCATAACTATACACATTCAACAAATACATATCTTGGGACATCGCTATGCTTAGGAGTTTTACTAAGAGAAATATTTAGAAGCTTTGATTACACGAGGACAATATTTAGATATTATTATAATAATCTGAGTAGATTACATTCCGAACAGCCTTTATTTAGGCACCTGGGAATCAAAACACAATTTTGACCATGGGTAATGAATTCTAGGTTACAATCTTAAGGATATTTTTATACAAAATTTTGTTAAATTAATTCTTATGGAAAGCCTTTTTTTTAATAGTACGTAGATAGCTGTGTAATTAGTTTAGACTTTCTCTCTCTTTATTTCTTTCTCTTCTCTCTTTGACTCTTTCTATGAATGAGCCGGTTCGACCAGACCAAAGGCCCACAGAAAGCCAAATCCAAGTAATAGTTTTGCTCGCGCATTTCATTCAGTCAGTGACATCGTAGACTATATCTCAGCTTAGAGATTAAATTGGTAAATCCTCTGCCACAGTCTGAAGCGAAGTTAAATGTCCGAGACCCATATACATTGAATCCTATATGAATTAAAATATTTTTTATTGAAGTAGACTATTGAATTCCTGGTAATATTATCACCGCTTCGAACCTTGGTGTAACTGTAAAATCCAAACAAGAACCGCTACTTTTTTTTTCTTTTACCAAATCGTATTCACAACTGCCAGCAGATTTACTAAATAGAGCGTCCTCAATAGTGATTGAACAATTTCCCACAACAACACATTCGCGAGTACCCGCAGCTCTTTGAAGCGTGTTTACGCAACGTGACGTGTGTCAAACATGAAGTGAGCACAAAAAACGCCCTCAAAGCGAACCTTTGACAAATTATCTTGCTTAGTTGTCATGTAAACATGTGGAGTGCAGCCCCCGATGTCTTTGTGACGTCAACCGCGATAAGCATATGTCAATACATCGCCTTGTGTTAAAGAATGGATGTGTGATGGGTTACGTTCGATTGTCATGGGAAATTGTTTTGTAGACATACTCGTAATCTAGATGACAACTAATCAAACAGTACACAGCGAGGAAACATGCGCAAGAGCTTTCTACAACAACTCAAATTTATATGAAGTTCACAAACTAAACACATTAACTATGCACATTTGAATCTGCAATCAGACATTTATAATAACATTAGGTATTAAGGAGAAAGTCTTTATATTTAAGTTACCATCAAAATTACATTATTCATAAATGGCTGTCTCATTTAACTCAGCATCACCGACTCCGCGAGCTGTTCAAGCTGTCACGAACAGCGACAGGGACATGAACCACTCCACGATATTAGCGACATATCCGTAGCTTCATCTAACTATTATAAGAAATTTTCAGTGAGAATAGATTATGACGAGTGAAAGTTCTCTTAGTTGATGTCTTTTGGACATAGGAGGGAGACGAAAAATCAAGGTTTATTTTATTTAAAAAGATCGTTGCCGCTTCAATCATAGGTACTCTACCTGCCCTTATGGTTGGATGAATATCGGCTGCAATAGGAAAGGATAATCGGCTTATCATGATCGCAATTCTTATTACTGACCTGTTAGGGTCCGCCCCAGGGACAATGCTAAGTTTCTCATGTTTACAACTTGGGTGGAGCACAAATAGCCTTACTCTCTTGGTCCACCTTGCAATGCGTGCATATCATTACTCATAGTGAACGTCCACACTTTAACCGTGAAATAGTATACGAAGGCGCCCCGCCGCGCGCGCCGCGACAATCGTCCCCCACAGAGCCGCGCCGCTCGTTAAACTGCGCTCAGTCTCTGCTAAGTGATTCTTTAGCATCGCAGCCAGTGTTTAAGTGTCGGACGCGACGTCGAGTGCCAAAGTTTTTAGCTCGTAATGCTTCCGATACATAAAGCCATCCAATAATATTTGTTGGACAGGCGACGCGAAAACATTTCGGCGCGACGCCCTATCGGACGGTCGTAAAGGCCTCTCGCGCGATAAAAACTGATCTGTGAGTTTGTTCGCCAACAACAGGAAAACACATCTTTGGCGCGTGGCCAAGTCACCTGGCCGGGGTCGTCGCGACCCGCCACCGCGCCACCGCGCCAGCGACTCCGCACCGATAAAGGGTTAACAAATAGCGCGCGACTCGCACGCGTCGCCGAGTGCACGCAGTAAATAGTTCCATGCTCGCCGGACAACTTTTGACTTCTTTCCATTGCCGACTGACGTTCTCATAATGGGTTTCCCGGCGCTCGGCCGGCGCGACCGCCCGCGGCGCCTCCTCCTCCGCCGCGGCCCTCAATTTGGCGCGATTGTCGCCGTTTAAATTGTTCCTCGCAATCCTTGTTATTATTCGTCGGCCCTCGCACGAATTACTTTCGTGTATCGGCTTGTTTCGCTCGTTGTAAACAGGGCGGCTTAAAAGTGCGTCCTAATTTATTTGAGGCGCCTTTTCGGAAAACGTTCGGCCGAGTCCTTTATCCAGTTGAACAAAGGATAATACGAATAAAAGCCAGTGGAGCATAATCGTTCTCAGACGTCGAGAGCTCCGCGAGAGATAAAATAGTCACCGCAATTTTCCCCGTGGAGGTTTTTTTACCTCGTGGTTTTTTTCTGCGGGTTTCAAAGCTGATTCAATAAGAAGTTACGAGCGCCGTCGACGTGTGTGGCGCGCCTGGCTCCTTTATAACTCGGTATAAAGTATACGTTGTTGTTGGGCGGAGTTTGTTTATTGTTTACATTCGATTACCTGGGAAAGAGTGGACTAGCGTCACCGGGCTTTGTCGTCTCTGTGGAAACATCTGAGCCGTTATTAGTCTGTACAATCAATACGGAGCTAAGTAGACAACAGAGATATTAGCATCGGCTGTCTCGGGAATTTGGAATTTCTCTTCGTTGTATTTTATTAACTTGATACAACGTTCACGGCCGTATACTTCTCGAATTAGGTAACTTTACAATTCTCTATTGTTTGTTAGATCGTGCGGATTTAAGGCCAGTAAAATAAAGTAAGTAATCGCGGGGAAGACAAGCCATAAATATGTAACTGTACGAGCTCAACAACAACTTTTGTTACATATGAACGTACGTTACAATAGGTTACGAAGGTAACAATTTTTGTCAGTTTACAGTCGGCTAGGACTAAGCATTTCTTGGAATAACTTAGATTTGTATTGGAAATACTACTTTTGATTACTTATCTTATTTCCGAGACTTGGTCCGTTAAATTTACTGTATTTATATCATTAGCCACCATAAAGTTCACTCTTGTCGTCTACATGTAGATAAATGTTAATAAAATATTAATGAATATTTGTCAAGACCGATATAAATGATATTAACATATTATCATCACGTTGTGATGCCCATACGCTGCAGTGGGACGCAAATGGGCTAATACAGACTATAGTTACAATACCGAAAGTAAAAGATACAAGAACCAAAAATGGCGGTAATCGCTTAACTAATATTTGCATAGTACGTGAACAATAAACGAAACTATCATTGTAGGCGTATTTATACAATAGCGCGATATACATACATATTTGTGGATATTGGTGGCGAAAACATTGTCCGAGCTCTTGTGATTTTTGAACATTCAATTGTCATAAATACCTTCTCACATGTACTCGTAATTGTATTGTAATTAGTGCTTACCGTGTTGATTTAAGCAGTTGAATATAAAAAGTGTAAAATTTAACGGATGACTGATTAAACTTCAACAATTTTAGCCGACAGTCATAAGACCGCCGATTGTTACACATGTTTATGGGCTTAAGTTTTTGTTTGTGATAATTAGTTTGATGTACAATTTGATATTTAGTAATAAATAATTACTAATATAAGACTTCATATTATAAGACTCGCAGACAATAAACGGGTAAGTAACCAAACATTAGTTATCACTGCGAAAACCTAATTAATCTGAATACGGCTGTAGCGCGCAAATCTCAACCTTTCTTTTTATTTGATATTGCGGTGAAATTACACACGAAAGGTCATTCACATGCACAATAACGCAAGATAGGTCCAGCAAGTCACAAGCACATATAGTCCGCACGTTTACGAAATTATATTTTAAGGCTTTTTTCTGATAATGATCTTTTTGCGTATGTTTTTTTATTATGAACATGCAAGTGTGCAGTATCGTGTGTTTAGACATCGTATTTGAACGCAAATTTTGGAGAATAGGATATTATGATTTATCTATTAATTTATTATTAATTGTTAAAATGGTATTTATGTATTGAAAGAGTTTTATAAGACCTTTTTTTACTCTTAATTTTTTTACGCCAACCAAGGAGAAAGATCTTCTCTTTTCATGTGATGGATATCACATGGCTGTCTGTAAGAGATGGCCTAGAGTGATACGGCTATTTATACTTGTATTTTATGTTATTACTGTGTATGTGTTATGTATTTTGTGTGTACAATAAAAAATAAATAAATAATCCTACTAATATTATAAAGGTGAAAGTGTGTGTGTTACATCTTCACACTCAAACGGCTGGACCAATTTTGATGAAATGTAGTATAAGAGTAGCTGATACCCTGGATTCACACATAGGCTACTTTTTTTTTCCCGAAAATGTAGTTTTCCTGTGGGATGAGAAAGGAATTCAAATATGTATATTTGCTACTCTTTTAAAGTCAAACGGATGGTTTGAAATATCATATAGGGTGGATGAAATGGATATAAGAGAATAGGATTATATGCCATGGAACAAGTGGAGACGGGACAAGACGGGACGTAACGGGATGGAACGTGAAAATCAATATTAGAGCGGCACTCACGTTGAGTTTAAATATATAACAGTTAGTACGCGAAATAATGTGTCTAATGTGGACTGGACTCAAAATGTATCTGCACCTGGGCGAAGTCGGGTCGAACCGCTATTATTATTTAAACCTGAAATCTTGAAACACGTCACTTTGAATCCAAGTTTCCATGGGAATCGTGACCCAATTTGTGCTGGAATTAACGAGAGAGCAGATAAATATGTTAAAACTCGCACCGTTGATATTTTACGTACATTGGAGTCAGCGTCCCTCACGCTGACTGTGCGTTTGATAAATTTCATTTGTCAAACATAATATAATTTTCCATATGACTCTTAGGGATGGTACGACTTTTTTTCAAGAAAATTTTGATAATCTCCGCCCGAATACTCAAACGATACTTAAATATTATGTACTGGCTAAGTAGGACGCGGGTAGTTCAGTTCAACTTAATACTTAAATGGCGTTTGAGTATTCGGGCGTCAATTATGATCTAGTGGTATAACTATAGAGAATCTTGAGGCCCTGGGTTCGAATGCCAAGTAATCCACTATTTATGATTTTCCATGGTAAAATCTAATATGAGTTACCCTGGTATTCTAAACCAGTGATAGGCTCGCCAATGTAGTGATAGGCTCGCCAATTATCACATAAAATTTACTTTATATTTGAATGTGTGTATAAATTATTATTTGACTAACCCTTGTTCAACGAATAATTATGATGAGTAAACTGTCCCCTAGTATTCGATGTATAACATGCGTAAATTTGTTGCAGGTTGTGCGTTTGTAAAGTTCAGCTCACACCAGGAGGCCCAGGCGGCGATCACCAGCCTGCACGGAAGTCAGACTATGCCAGTAAGCACGCGACCATTTAACACCACTGCAAGTCACTGACTGAAGCGACTTGGACGCTACTCTACACATTCTTAGAATTAACTCGTGGCAGTGACTTGCAGTGTATTATGTTATAGCATGTATTTGAATTAAGTTAATTCTAGGTAATTTTTTCACAGGGTAAAAAAAATTATAATACGACGCGTATTTTTTTTTTACTTTATATAAAACTTGTAGATGTCCAGTGGCTCCTACGTTTTTTTCATCAGACATCAAAAGAGGAGGTTTACAACCCAAAGCAGTTTTTTTTACTATAAATAAATATTTTCGTTTATGACTTATAATTTAAAATTTGTAGTTATGTTTTAAAAAAAAATACCGGGAGCCCAAATCAGGAATCAACCGGCCTGCGTCTGACGACTTCTTGCAATTTTTTCAGGTCATAAACTTGTGTATTTTTTGCTCAAGCAATTTAATAAATAATTGAAGAAGTATTTAACACACACTTCTTCGAATAAAGACTATTTCTACTACAACACGTTTAAACAGCTCATGTTATAGTTTTCTCCACACAGTTTAAAATAGGCCTATGTCCTGTGGCTGAAGAGAGACAGAGAGAGTTTAAAATAATTGAAATGTCCCACCGCGTGTTCTTGTACCTCGGACCACGCATGTTCTCGAAGCATTGAGCTATTTGCCTATCTAGCGCGCTGACGGAATAGTTACTAAACAACAAACTACGAGTGTCGGCTACCACGAGCATTAGATTTATATTGAAAATATATAAGCGTGAATATTAATTATGTAGTCTAGCAAACCTACCTTTTTATCTCTTTTTTATATGAGCCCTTTGAGATGCTGGACACAAGTTTCAGTCCCGGTTAACTGAAACCAAAAACTTGGATCCACATCAAATGCAAGACAATGTATTTCGTGCAATATGCACAGAAATAAGCTAATATTTGAGTTAATTATATTATATAAATACGAATAATGTCAGTAAAGATTTTTTTTTATCGTAATATTTAGTACAAAAAATCTGACAAGCTAACCAAGAACTGATTATAAAGCAAGTTACATCACAATGTTGTAACACCCAAAAAATTACCACAAAAAAATCACAAAAACGTTGAATCCAATAATTCGAACGTCCAAACAATTGCGACATAAAAATATCATATCACAACATTTCCGACGAGCACAACACGGACACACGGACACACGACACCGAACGGCGGCGCAGAAGCAATGCCACTAATTAAAAAGTTAAGCGGCTGCTCCGGACGGCAAATCCGGTCACTTTTTGCGACAATCCGTCGGCCTAAAGTTAGTATTTACAACTCGCTCTGTCCACACCAGTTTTTAATTTCTAAATACTGTTCCGGAAATGTTGCGATATCAATACACTGTTAGGTCTACTTTGTTGTTTCCGTGTCGTTAATTGTCTGTGTGTTTTTAGCGTTATAAAACTATCTCAGTAAATATATTGCCTTTTTCTTACTCGGTGGTTTCTTACATTTTCGTGGAGACGGCTGAAAATCATTTTATGGTCCTTAAAAAATGATTAGGTTTACAATTTTACAACTACCCGCCTGGTTAGCATTAACTCTTTCGGAAAATTATTCAGTGTCGCGTAAATTTATTTTTTTTTGTTCGAAAAATTCCCAAAGTGTTTTACGGGAGCTGATAACTAATACTCGCCCATACACGCTACTACAGCAACAATTAGCATTAAACGCTATGGTATAAAAACTTACTGATAAATCATGTGCCAATTGTAGGATAAGAAAAATTGGACATTCGGACACGTGTTTCTCATTAGAAAATTCTACAAAAAAATTACCAACCCCGAAATTGGTCCCACGACTTAAATTTCCCATTTACTCGCCTTTAGACCACTTAACTGAAATTAGTCACAACTCACAAACTATATCAGTCATTAAAAGCTGCAATAAAGTAGTTTTGGATGATAATATCTGTGTGCCAGTGACACTCAGTTTGAAGTATTTTGTCGCGAGACGACACAGCGACAAGCGACACGACATGACATCACGGCGGACGCGGCGAGCAAACACTCGGCCGTGTTGACTCGCTGTTGTCGACGACACGTCGGTTGTTGTTTTATTCGCAACACGACACGTGACTTTACCTGCCGGATAATAAATTGTTGCTATAGACGCTCCCGGTGCAACCCGGTCTTTTTATTATTGTTTTATTGCTTTTGTTTGAATTCCGCCTAAAACACTTATGCAGTCCACAACAAAAATTACACGACTAGCGGCTTTTCAAATACTCGCTGGCTTAAAAATAAACATCAAGAATTTTCTTGATGTTTTCTTCATCCTAAAGGCCGGGTATAAAACGTATTTACGTTGCTCTTTTCCCACTTTTTTACAATATATGAGTTATTAAAGATAAATTGTGCGTGAAAGGAAAAAAAGAATAGTAAATAATTACATCTAAATATCTCCTAATGGTTTCTACTAATCGATTTATGGAATTTCCCATTTTAATTAACATGTGCTAGTTATATTTCCAGCAGTATTTACCCTCTACTAAATGGTTTATAATAGTTTTGGGAATTGGTAAATAGCCCTGTAATAGTTCAACTAAAACATATAGGTGTTAGAGTGACTAAAGTGATAAAGCAAATTAACATAAAAGATGTGTGTTATATAATATTGCTGGCAGTATCGCACCTATTTATTAATTTAACAAACGATATAATACCCAACATACATCGGACTCTTAATTGAGAGCCAACTTCTTGCCCCTCGTTTAAAATTATAACATCTTAGTAAACCATAGGCATCTTCTAACACTTTTTAACAAGAAATTCATCAAACCTACTTTTACAACCAAATAGACCCCGCTAAACATCACAAAGCCATTTCAAAACAAGGTTATTTGTGAACCAACGCAGAAACTCGTAATCCTGGCTATCTTCATTGATACAGCTTACATTGCCTCCATTACCGCGCCCGTAATCCCTCCGTACGGGCCCTGTTAATTACACATCCAGTCGTCTGATTCCCTAAGACGTTTACAATCGATACTTTGTACATTTTTATACTTTGACTAATTCACTATACTATACTTGACAAAGTGCTGTCTGTGTAGAGGAAATGGCTTGTGAGATATAATTATAGAGAAGTTCGAGTTATCAAAAATAAGTGTGAACTCACAGAATAAAAACTAGCTTCTGACCGCCAACTTCGTCTGCGTGATTAACTATATATGAAATTTTCCGTCTCGTCCCGTTATATTCCGCCCCTTCCCCTCTCATTTTCACTCAAGGCATGAAATCCAGTCCCATCCCATCCCTTTGTGTATAAAAAAGTAACAAATATATCGGAATTCATTCCGCATCCCACGGGAACACTACATTTTTCGGGATAAAAAGTAGCCTAAGTGTAAATCCAGGGTGTCAGGTACCTGCATACCAAACATCAAAATCCATTAAGCCATTTCTGACTTCATCGCGCACAACTGCACCGACAGACAAATAGATAAAAAGTCTAAAAAACATTGTTTTGGGTTCTATGACATTAATACAGTCCCCCCATATCAGTTTTTCTCATGTATCCTCCATGCACAGACATCGATCGGTTACAAATTAAATATAGATATAGAAGAAGAAGATACACAATGTATAAAGGTTGAATTAAATATTAAACTATACAAATATAAACATCAATATAAATCTAAAACGGAATACGAAACATAAACTCTATTACGCGAACAATGAATAAACAAAACGCTCGGTTTATTTGCCAGTTGCGAAATTTCTTGGAGAGCTACTATGAATTGGTTGACAAGGCGCATTCAGAGGTCCGGAATAGAAATTCGGAGGGCGCAGGCACTCTGATAATTCCTTTTGCACAAAGCCATCGGCGGCCGGATTTGCTCTCGGCGTCCTAATGACGTTTTTGTCTGCCATCCGCCTCTCCCTACATAGCTCTGTGCAAATATTGATTAACTAACTGCGTGGAACCGAGATGTTATCGATTTTTCCTACGAGTATATTACTTTGGACAACATACAACACATTTAGTTCTAAGCGCCATTTACACGGGAAGAGTTTCTCGCGGCGAGAATCGTATGTCATTATCGCATGACATAACCGCCACAATAATGTTATGGCGTTCGTTTTCCGAATGTTTACACGATGCAACTTTTTTATATCCTTACGCTAATCGCATCTTCGAAGCGAGAAACTCTCCCCGTGTAAATGGAACTTTAGATTGTTTTAATCTGTATGGTATGCAGGTATCCACATGATTTGCCTTCACTGTCTCAAAACTAAGTCTATAGATAAAAAGAAACGGTTATGATTTATGTAAGTCACATTGTCATATTTCTAATCCTTATTTTGTCAACGACAGCTTAGTTGAGAGTAAAGTGAATGTATATTTTATTACATCAAGGATATTTCGTAGAAATGCGTCTGTTCACATTTAATATTAGAGGGATGTTTCATAATAAAGGAAAATATCATAAAAACCTGAGATAGATCCTCAAAAAATGTATATACTGCGAAATCTGTCCAATCCGTTTTAATCACAAAAAGGCATGTGCCCAGCATATATAATTTTATTACATCAGACGAATTATAACCGCAGTTGATAGTACTTTTCATACCAAACAAAAAAACACACAAAATGATCTATTCTCATCCGCTTCGGAACCTTGTATCTTCCAGTCAATTGCAAAGTCCAGGTCAATACACGTATTGAATAATTCTATCTCGTAACCTGGCTCTCAAAAACCTCTTTACGCCACAAAAATTCTTAAAGCTAATATTAAGCCTCTTTCAGGTGAATTGAGCTGACCAACATACCAACACACATCCGAATGATATCAATTAACTAAAAAACGCCACTACCTTCACTTTTAAACCTTTTTCCTTTCAAAAGCAAAAAGATCTGGTCCCAATAAAAGATACCCAAAAGATAAGCGCTATAATGGGCCCAACCCGGCGCAGATTATCTTCGCTACCCGCAGAACAGATCTCAATGATTTTTTTTATGTTCCAGCAATGAATAGGCGAAGGGGTTTATTTATCCGGATTAAGGGCAGAACGTGAACTCTGCATCGATATTATCTTTTTTTAATATGTACGTGTTATTTTTGGTTGGGTTTATTTACTTCTGCATTTTAAATGTCATGCTGTACATTAGATTCACATTCAGTTAGTAGTTTTAATACTAGCCCTAAAATTGAAATGTCCTACTTATATTGATTACGAGCTTAACTAGGCGTAAGTGGGTGATTTTTCACGTACCATCGCTTTGTATATTCCTACTGCTCAGCAGTAGTGTCTAATAACTTTTGCACCCCGGTTTAAAGGATAGTGTAGTTAGTCCGGACTGGATATTAACACACCTCACACCTAATATTTGGTGATGAAAAGCGCATTGCATTACCCTGCAGTGCTTAATTTAATTACTCAATATGTTCTGAGTGTTGTGGCTCTGTTCATGGGCAGGCGTGACACTTTTTCTCAAGCAAAATCTGCACATCTCGTCTTACAAATAGAATATTATTATTCCTTTATTACCGAATAGTTTAAATTTCTTACTAATTAAATCATAAATCAAATCATTTTGTTAAAAATTGTTAAAGGCAGATATTATAAAAGGGAATGCAGGTTGTCAACCCAATCAAGCGTGTCGACAAACAAATTTCTCTCGTCGAAAAATCAACACAAAATTTCACCTGTTAACATAATACATTGAGACACAACTTTGGCCCGCGTGTTGTTTTTAATAATTGGACCACAAAGCGAAGCCTTTCGGGGCCCTTATTAAGGGAACATTTCAAGTGTTTCGCGCCCGGGGCTAGCGGGGTTGCCAGCGCACGCGGTGTACGATTTTCGGGGGTGTTTATTAACATTTTTTTTTGTGTGGGGATTTGGTATTTACGAATGTTTGCATTATATACAAATGAGTAAACAATGAAATCCCGAAATAACTCCATGGAATAATATCATAGAGTTAAGTAGCATGTGCCTATAGGGGTCGATGTTTAGGTCAGGTGATCCGGTTTGCGTGAGTTTCTTGGTTTAAAAACGGCATGTAACTCGCGTGGGGCTGGAGTTTGTACCCATCATAGCAATATTTTTACCTCTATCACATCTTAAGATGGAAATAAACTCTGTCATATATGGGTGACACTCGTGGCACCTCTGATTACCCTTCCAGTAAATATTCGTATTAACAAGGTTCTCCTTAACGCAAACTAATTTAAGTCTCCATTGCATACCATGATATTTTTTAAATCAAATCAAAACCAAAAAAGCTAAAAACTGAAATGGAGTATCCGAGTTGGGATTTGAACTCAGGCATCATGTCCTCGTCGATTCACAGGTTAGCCACGCTACCACAAGACCAATGAGCCTAACCTAACAAATGCAAATTAATTTAAAGGAGTTTTTTTTTATTTAGTGGCAACATCGCCGCAACGGTCCAACAATGTACCCGAGATTGGGTGCCGACTGTCGGAAGCTTATTACGCGAACTATGTACGCTTATCTTTCAATCTTTTTGGAAACCATCAAAAAAATTGCAAAAGTTTCCACGCTGAGAGAGCGCTTTCATCGGAGCCCACATTAAAATGGGGACCCGGGATTGCACTCGGGTTAATTATTTTAATAAAGAGCACACTTTTTCATTGCATAAATGTACAGTTGATTAACGCTCTCAATTCATATTTTTCGTTATCAAAGCTTTAGTAGAACATTTGAATATAGACGGAAAATATCTGTTTTAATTTCATTTTAAGGCAGATGAGAAACGAAAATAGGCAATGGTGGGTCTAATTATAATTTTAAAGAATAAAATAGTGTAGATATCACAAATGTAATGTATATTATGGTGTCTTATGTAATTGTAAAAAAATATTTGTATTTTTTTTAATTAATGGGTTGTTATTTTGTTTTGCCTTTGTTAAAAATCAGTACATAATGCGACTCATAATAGTTTTAATAAAAAAAACGTCAGATTCTTCGAGTTCGTCCCTAATATAATGCTTCAAATGTAGATTTCAGTATGTACTGTAGAGTGGACACTAATTATGATAATTTTAACATAAAATCGTTTACGCTTCATTACAAATAACCGTAGTCTGGCCATAGACAATTATTACTTTATAATGTATGGTTATTGCTTACACCAAGCGATTACGACGCAATTAATGTTTTGACTCATAAACCTGAGAAGTTTACAAAGTCACCTGTTTTATTGTCTGTGGGATGGAGAAAAGTAATTAACAGCAGCGAAATGAACTAATGGAATATCTTCGAACGCGAAAATAAATTAATAAACGCCCAAGTAATGGCGAGAAAACGCCTGCCGTTGATGGAAATTTTAAACTTTCCATTCGTTTGGGGAACAAATAAAACAACTGGCGGCCTGTTCTTTACTGAGTGCGGTCTTGATTTCTTTTAGGTCTTCTCATTCGTGGGTTCAATTCTCGTTTTAGCTATTTTTTGTAGTGTCGCGTCATTCCTTTGAGTCCATCTACATAAATTAAATTCCGATCCGAGTTTTTAAAAGTATTTTTTTGCCCATTTTTATAGTGATGCATGTCTTGTAGGTGTTGTTTGCATAATTTTCTTGGTTTTGATTCCCAGGTCGGGAAATCCAATTTTCATGACTTTTTAGCTTTTAAATTTATTTTTCGCGGATCATGGCTAAAGGCTCACTGATTGCATCATATGTTGGAAAGTCACCTCTGTCTACCTTTTTGGGAACAAAGTCTATATGTTTGTGAAATTTTTCAGTCACAAAACAACTACACCTGACATAAATATTTGTAGGCTGTAAAAACATTTGTTGCAATTCGAGGATCGAATCCACAGCCCCGCGCTTCACTGCTGGCTCTCAAAGAACTACGTCACGAAGGAAAAAACAACCAAACTAATGACTCATATTGATTGCCAATATTATGTCTCATCTGTATTTGGCATCGTGACAGATGACGTCACTTGTCTTGTCCCCTAATAATCTGCGCACAAAGTATTGTAATATTAATCATCGTTATACAAGCTTCTTTGGTATGTTTGTCCTTTCTCTCTATCCGTCAAATTTCTAGGCACAAATCTTTCTCATTTTAAGACGTGTTAAATCTCTGTTGCATGTGTCCAATGAGGATTGAGTTTATCCGGAGTTTCAAATCGCGCAGACGGCTGAACGTAAAATCGTAACTTTTCGCAACATTCATAATAACCATTTTACTCTGACCCCACGCATCTGTCCCACAAGCAGATATATTATCAAATATATTAGGACACAGCTCCTCGCAATAGGTAGTATAGCAAGCCCTACGAGATCTAATAAACACGTTTTACTGTGACCGTTTGTCACTTAATATACAATCGCGTGACGCCACGGGGCGTCGGCACGCCGTAACATCAGCCCCAACAACCCCTTGTGCGGATAACACCCCCATTGTCATGTAAATGTCTTTGCTTAAATGAAGTGAGCGGTTATGTCACAAGCACAAATTTTCTCGCTAATAATTATCGGTGGTAATAAAAAAAAAATAAAGGTAACGTTACTACACAATGAATTCTATACATAATCATGGAAAACCCCTCATAATGACTCAAGCAAATGTAATAATATACTGGGTGTATTTTCACTGGTAGAACAATTTTTCTACGTTGCATCTGATGATAAGTGCAATGCAGTCGAGACAGGACATTTCACGACGCGAAATAGCTTGCTCCCCGATATAACCCCATACACCCCCTATCGCCTAAAACCGATCTTACTTATAAACCTTCGGAGTTTTTGTGACCGATTTTAACGAGTATGTAGCATGATTACTATCCGGACATATACGAATATTCTTCTACCAATCACGTATTCAGTTTTGATTTGGCCAGCGCCCGCGCATCGTCTAGTATTTTATATAATATATAAATTAGCAACTCGAATGCGTCCAAACCGTTGGGCCAGGCTGGCTACAAGCTGGATTTCCGCGAATGGTCTGACAAAACGCGAAAGACCGAAGATGCGTTAGAAAGAGGAATCGGACGCATTCGAGCCAAAATAGCAAGAGCTCGCAGAGGACAGGGTCGAGTGGAGGAAAAAAGAGGAGGCCTCTGTCCAGCAGTGGGACACATTTTAGGCCACAAAAAAATAGATTAGCAAAGCGCGGCTGCAGCGCTTTATTTGACGAGTAATTTGAAGGCGGCCTAAATCTGCAATAGAGACGTCACCTCGCAGTTCCGGATGTTGAGCAAATTGTTCACAATCTTGTTTCAGCGCTCTTATTGCGCACCCTCGCCGGATATGAAACGAGTTTGCATGGTAATTTTTTAAATCATGCCTTACTGTGTACTGCTTGTAAGTACTGACGTGTTTCATTTGTTTACACTGTTACTAGGGTATCTCTAACTCAATGTTTAAACCCTTACGAATGAATTATGTGTTGGAATCAACCTGTGTAATCCAATACTACGACCGGCATAATTTTTTCGACCAACAATAAATTTAAAGCAAAAAGGTCAAAAGTACCCTGAACCGACGGGCATGCATGAAGAGATTGATGAATGTGGATGAAGCGAAAGTAGTACGTCAGGATCGAGCAAAGTGGCAATCCATAGTCTCTGCCTACCCCTATGGGATACAGGCGTGATGATTATGTATGTATGTATGTAACAATAAATTTCTATGTTGTGTTTGGTACTCTATCTGGATACGATTTTATTTACTGCCAAGTGCAGTGTCAGTCTGCTTTTTCTCCTTTTTTTCTACTTAGCGTTATTCCGTCCCGTACCAAACCCAAACAAAAAAAGAACTTGCGGAATACCCAAACATTTGTTTCAGCTCAGGAATGAAACGTAACGCCCTAACCAACTGAACCACATTGGCTGTCATTAAAACATCCACTAAACATTTTGCGGCCGTCAACAAATCTTAAACACTCGAAATGTTATAAAAACGCTGATATCCCGCCGGATTTCACAGACACAGAGTTAAACGAGAGTTCCTCGCAAACAGCGGTCCTTATTAACTCTGCCGGCTTAAATGAAAACATTAAACGGCGTGTTTGTTTAGGCGTCGCGTCGTATGTTTGCACGCTTTAAAATCCTGTTACGCACGAGTTGATTGTGCTTGTAAAAATTAAAGACATTGCGGGTGAATGTGGCCCTTGCTATAATTAAATCATTGTCCGTACGTTCGAAATAGCACCAAGATTTATCGAGTTAATTTTAGATACATTTAAAATTATATTACACTGAACAACAAAATGTATACTTTAAAAGCCTTAGTATTTGGACTCTAGGCCATCCAGTTTAATATGCAGGAAACGAACCCACAGCTTACAGTATAGAAAGGCTATTTAAATCTAAAATAGGCCAATTTGCGTATTCAACCTACGAGTACACAACAACTTACGTATACACTTGAGCAAAGAACTAACTGGAAGGGTTTCAAATATCTATTTTTATGTACAAACATACATACACAAACTCACGCCTTTTTTTCTAGAAGGGGTAGGCAGAGGTTCTCCTGGTAGTAACCGAGACACCCACGTTTCGCCTTGCATGTTCCGTCCCACGATGTGATAGGGGGCGAGCCTATCGCCATATCGGCCACAAATTCCTGACTCCGATAAAACTGAAAAATATTGTAGCATCAAGCATGCATGAAGGAGTACGAAGGAGAGCTAATTTTATTCCCCACCCGTCTCGTAACATTCAATAGCTAACATTTTATTCGGTAAATTCCGATATCTACATAAATTTTCATTGAAATATTATTACGAGAAATATGCTGAGCTATTCCTTTTTCACAAAGGATGGAGCTTATTTGGAAATACCTAAGAGATGTTATCTGTTTATGGCGAAATCATTTTTATATCAGGACTTGTGTCGGTTTTGACGGAAAATTCATGTAACTTATATTATTATATGTTTGCTGATATTAAATAAACACAATGCATAAATAAGCTCCGGCATATTTAAGGTCTATATATTGGCAGCGATGACATTAGTGTCATCCACAGATCGTGAAGCTTATGTCCCTCTCAAAAAGTAGAAGGCAAACCAACCTCCAGCACAAACTTAAAACTTAAAAGTCCTTTCTCCGACCTACATAGAATTCGAACCCTGGACCTCACGGTTGATTGCTTAAACAGAATTGAGATGTATAAATAAATAAGTACATAGGGATTTGATGTCCCAAAACACCTTTCAAAAGCCTTTGTTCCCAGATTTTGAAAATAATCAAAATAATTGTTTGTAAATATGTAAATTGTTTGGGAATACAAAGCTGCTTGGTGTATTCAAATTAATAATTTATCCAGAACTTTAGTCTCAGTAACTTATTACTTACACAGTCCTACCCGTACCGACATTCGCATTACGACTGACAACTCTCAAATTAGATTTTTGTGTTCCTTACATTTTACATGAGTCGCGTTGTAATAAACTGTAGTGGAAGTATACATAATATAAATGTATAATATAAGCAGAATTACCTGTACCTTTTCGGTCAATTTTACGGAATATCTCAGTACCTAAGCACATATATACTTATAATGCATGAATTTCAGTTATATGAAAGTAACAGTACACTGAGCTGTCCCGCCAACTCGATGCATTCGATAAATATTTTAACATATTCTTAACATACGAGTAGTTTTTGAAAGTTCATTTTTAGAAACTGCACAATAAATAAGTGTTAAACATTTTTATCATTCTAAACAACTGCACCCTTACTCTGTGCTCGTACAGTATCTATACTCTATACATATTCTATACGTAGGGCCTGGACTCAAGTTCCGCGTGAGGTAGTCTTAAGTCTATTTAATATGTTTTTTTTTACTTAGAAAAACAATGCAACGAAATAAATAAAAAAGTACTCTAAGCCGGCTCCTGTTAACTAATAATAAGGGTAAGCAAAGGAAAAAAATATTGTCTTGTCAAAATCTGTTGCTAATGTTTGTATACGAGTAATACATTATTGTCCTTTAAAATCTAGTCAGCCCCATACAAAAATTATATCAGCATAATACGATACTCAAACATTTAATTAAATTGAACAAATTTATCTCTCAAAGATAATATAGAGAATTACAAAGAGCAGCGAGCAAAAATTAACGCATAACTCAGAGCAAAGTATATGGGAACAAATGCTACGATGCTGGCTGGCTACAAAGTATATAAGAGCAAATGCTACGGAGCGGCGACGGCTACGAAGTAGCTACGGCTGGCGCTACGCCACTACGGACTTTCACGTTGCTTGATATGTGTGCCTTATATTACTTTCTTAAATTATTTTTTTAACTTATAAAGGTCGGCATACGCTGTGTTTCAGGCATATTAAATCCAGAACATCATTTGCTATAAATAACCACGAGTATAGTATTTTAATGAAATATTTAGATTCGTAGAATATTATTTCGATTCATTCGGAACGACTTCAATGTAAATGTGCTTGGGTTTCAAGTTTCAACTTACTCCCTTACAGTGGCGAAGGCTCCATATAACTCGATTCCCTGCGGCTTACCTTTTGTAATTTATCATTACACTATAAACAAGCAAATTTTTTAATTTTTTTAATGTAATATTTAAACTCATTTTACTCAACGACATCTGTCGGCCACATAGGTAAACATTACTGCGGAGGCGCATAGCAAACACGTAATTAGATTGCGCCGCGTTGCGACCTCTGGCGAATTACTGCCAAAATTGTTCGGCTTATTGAATAACAATGGCGCGGCCCGTGCGCCGACCACCCGCGTCGGCTGCATGTTACGCATTAGTGTGACATGGTTGTGTATTTTGCAACAAATCACGCAAAATTGTACCTTAAACTTGTAATGATTTAAGGTTCAATTTCCGTTAAAAAAGCAGGAGTCATGCTGTGAGTCTTCAGCATTTTGTGTGTTTATGTGTGTATTTGTGTAGATATCACTGCATTTGTAAGTGTTATATTAACATTTTGACAGTATACGAGTATTAGCTGGTTCACGCATTTCGTTTTTAATGTTTTAAATTTCAAAATTTACATAAATATTAATAGTATTATTATGTTGTAATGGAAATTAATAATCGTGAGGGACGTACATACATGTTTAGATTGATTCCTAAAATCTAAACAGTAACGTTATTTCAATTTCGGAAATAACGTTACTGTTTAGATTTTAGGAAGTGCTCGACTACTAATAATACAACTAATAAAAGCGCGGCTAACGTACTTGTTAACATTGTATCTAGATCATTAATTTTTCTTTATTAATCTTATATTCACGTGCGGTTTAAAAATATACTTTTTTACTTTTCTCATGATGACATTGCAACTTTTGTATATTGGAAGTATTGAAATATAATTGACGACCGCAGTACGTAGATGCCATCATACGAAACGCAATCGTTTCGTTTGGTGAGTGAGATTGTCGGAAGAATAATTTGCTGGCGGTTGGATATTCGCAAACGTCCGGATATAAATAAGGATACACGTACATTTTATGTAAATATGTCGCGTTTCGGGCTAATTCTCTGAAGCATCTCACGATAAGTTGATCTACTCAATCCGGACTGCACTATGTTTACTATCAAGTATCAGTCGCATTGTCTTCCCTATGTGGGGCCAGTACGTATAAACAAAATAAACACACTTATTTTGCGTATTGAGCTCCGGTTTCCCTTTTTTAAAAAATCACCCTTCGCCACTGCTCCCTTATCCAATCCAGGTTACTAGATGGACGGATTTTATGAGAATAGGAACAGTTTAGTATCCGAGTTTTCAAGTGAAATCGTTGCTAACTTCCTAAATCTAACCACCTACATTCCCTTGGCAACAACTGCGTGTATTACTGAACATGCTCTCTGAGCCACATATTTTGCCGCTTGAAGTATATGCCATACACACATACAGCATACAGCATTGCCAATAAACAGGGCTAGCCACTTGGTTGTACCGTGCTCCATTGAGATAGACCATGATCGGTGGCCACTCGCCTGTCTATGGCACCAAATACAAACAGACACGTTAACAGTCCATGTAAGTAACAACTCCCATTAACCTATCAAAACTCTTTACGCCTTATCTGAAGAATGAAACTCCAACCGACCTCCCCCCTCCCCTACAATAAGCAATACAGAAAACAATAGCAATAGCAATAGCAATAAATATCAGCCGGCGGTTCATACAAGCGCACGGAATAAGCCCCATACACATTTTATTTATTTTTTCACGGCGCAATCTATATCGTCGTAAAAATATGATCAGCACCGCACGTGGGAGCAGGTGTGGATTATTACGACAGCGTGAATAACCCGCAATGGAGTTTATTGTGCCACTTGAATTTTTGCCGGCTGTATATCAAGCGCCATTGTCGGGCCGGCCATGGGCTCCAGCTATGGGATATGGATAACTATTACGTGTCATCTATGGAGTGGATTAAGTTCTCTGCTATATTGTTTTCTGCCGTCCACTTTTCTTCTGCTTCAGTTGTATACTATGTAACGCCACTAGACTATTCGATCGCCGATTGGTGTTTCGTAGTAGTGAATGCAAAGAATACTATTTTCATCACACGTTCACAACATGATCAAGATTGGTAAGTCATAGTGGGCACTGAACCAAAAGTGAGACCTGAAAGTAAAATTTACTCCAGAGATCTGTCGAATCTCGGTTTTCGATGTAATTTTACTTTACACAAGCTTGGCTTACAGAAAATCTGCTCAAACGATGAATCATGAAATATAGAATAATCAAATAAAAAGAAGTGTCTATTTTATTCTTATTTTCATCTTCACACATTATTGCTACATGAATGCGGCATATAAGTGATATGTAATTAACCATTCTAGAAAATATTGAAACTTGCTAGCCTATTCTTAAGATTTTATTTAATTTAGTTCCAATAAATGCCACTGTGATGGAGTAAAATTGTGATTAAAAATGGAATGTCAATAGCAGACTAGCTGTGCTACCAATATTATTTTTAAAATTCATAAGGACATTAAAAACAACTTGATTATAAAATGTATTGTAAAGTAGGTCTAGATTCGCGGTCCAAACGCGGTGACGATGGAAATTATCATGTGTATAGGCGAGCGGCATACCTCCCGCGCTCTTATTGAAAACATTTTTACATATGTATGCACTGTCGCAAGCATCGGAATCCCTGGGAATGTTCCTCTATGTGTGGTCAAAAATCTTACAGCGCCAATATGAAAGAATAAGAAATTTATACCACTTGAAGGTCACTTCAAGTTGTATAAATTTCTTCACTATTGCATCTCATTCGATGGTAAAATTGCCGGCCCTATATAGGTGGTGGTGTTTTATACGTATACGTCCGGATCGCGACCTCTGAACGCGATAGTAGAAAATTCATCAAAATGAGTATGTTCCGTTTCAACTAGACCAATATACCTATGGAACTTACCATTATCATAAAACAATGTTATTTTACCAGCAGTACTAAAAACAAACCCATAAGGCCACCAAGCCAAGCAACACCGGTCGTAGACTCCAAGCGTGTCATATTTTTTAAAAAGCTATAAATAAAGAACGAAATGTTTCGGAAAACGAAGGCTGGTAACCCTTCGCTTGGCACCCAACATGTCTGCGCTGACATATTGTAAAGGAGCGCGGAATATTATCAAACTTGAAAAATCGACGATTTACTAAGGCTTAAAGGTAACGATGGAATACTTTTGATCGTCCCCGTAAGGAAATTTCCGCTCCAACGATCTTTATCGGGAGCATGCAATCATTGTAATAGGTCCCTTATGAGATGAGACTGAATTCCCGGAGATTCCTTGCTCAGTGTGCTAGTAATCACGTATTATATTCGGGGAAATATTATTAATGTCTCGTAAATTTCAGATATTACGTTCATATTTTTTTTAAAAAGGTGTATGCCCATTACAAGATATACTACGACAGTGCTTTAGTTATATCATCTCGTCGTGGTTGTAGGTACAACCATAAAATATCATCGTTAAGTCAGGCATTCTTAATTATGATTTATCAAGTCTTTCTATTCTGTAGCACAATTCAATCATCAAATCCAACGACTATAGAACCTCTTAGTGATCTACCAGCCTACTCTCTGCCTTCACTCGCACACGCCGAAATCGTGTTCCAACTCACAACTGTCTCCTGCGAGGCTCACTACTTGTGTACCCGAAGCTCTCATAAAGACAACAAACAAACCTTAGCATTGCGTGTAAAAACAGACTGAATATAGGCTAAAGTGAAAAGCGGAGTAGCGCGAACTCGCTGCGTTTATTAACATAAAATAACAGAGTGTAATTAAAGGCAATTCATGTTGTATTAACATTGTGCCTCGCGCAGCGGATAAATTGTTGTTTTAATCCTACATATTAAGCATTGATAATGGGGCGTGATTTTGCTAGGTTCATACTTAACATGAGTGGTTCGGGTGTAGTACTTTTATACTATGATATTTTTTTCCTTGTTAAACTAAAGAGGTCCTGGTTTGCAATCCCAATACAGGCACTCCACTCTGTGTGAGTTCTTTAATTTTAATAGTCTCATAAGAGTTGAATAGGCGTAGAATTGTACGTGTCGCTTGTACAGCCGCAGGTCGCCAAACGTGTTTTCCTATAATGGGATTGGGCGGACCAATCGCTGCACTGGGTGCTAATTCAAGTCCCAGGCACCATGACATTTTACAAAACGAAAAACACACAAGTTATTGTTCACCTAGATACCAAACCATGACAATGATGCCACTAGACTAGACCACCGTTTCACAAACTACGGGTCGCGAGCGAATATTAAGTGGGCCCTGAATAGATATGGAGGAGTCCTCTTTCCCCAAATTTTCGACTACGATCAGCAATCAAACTACTGAAATAAATTAGATGTATCAAATTCACTGCGACTAAAAGTAACTAAAATTTAAGTTGATGCTATAGCTATAATGACTAAAAATAGAAAACGAACACCCTTGTCATTAAAATAACAGTTTTTGTAGGTATTTAAGTATTAAACAATTGTATTGTAAGGAAATTTTGTTTTACTCGTACCAATACTTTAATTCCCTTTTTCCGGGCAAAAGGTAATTTGGCTGGTTTTGTTAAATGGGCCGTAGCCCAGTCAACTTTGGGAACCACTGCACTAGAAATATTTGTCTATAAATATATAGCCGCTACAAACATATATTTCCATCGCAACTTTTAAAAAGACTATAAAAATATCCATAAAAATGTCCAATTACCAAGCATTGCGAAATTTCCATGGGCCAAGTAAAAGCGCAGTAGGGTGTCGGTGCGGCAGGAGAGGGAGGAGGGGGGTAAGTGGACTTGGTCGGCATTTCTCAGGCGGAGGCCGTATGCAGATGTCTGTTTGTCCAGTCATTAGGGGCGGGATGTTTGCCGGGAGCGTTCGCGTCGAGCTCGACCCACACCGCAAAGAACCGAATGTGCGAGGTCGGCAACATGGATTTTATTTAAGAGATTATACATTTAATATAAATAATTGTATTAAAGTTACTCGATTACTGAATATATACGTGGGTTTATCGATTTCTACTTCCGATTTCACAACAATTTAGTATTTTAGTGACCGGAAGACTTAAGAGTTTTTAGAATATCCTACACAATTCTCAACTCTATTCATATTTTTATCTTATGGTATGTGAAAAGCGACCTCTTCAAAATAAAACGCCGAGAAATAAGCCATATTTCTTTCCTTGTAATTTAAATTCAGGCATGATTAGTGCTTTTAGCCCTCTGCGCTCTTGGCTTAGGCCACGCCACAAGGCGGCATTACGTATGCGTCATGGCGCCTCATTTTTGCATTTGTAATAGGGATCATTGTGTAATTATTCACTCGTTAGTACCAACCAATCTATGCAGCTGCCGGTCGCACGCGCTTTTAAAATGCACAAATCCTTAGACTTTTTAATAACGTTCGAACCGTTGCAATGATTTCGATTTGAATACGCCATACCGGAAAACGATTATGTAATTTGACACACATTTTTATATACAGTTTGAGGGTAAATGGAAAACAAATAATTTTGTAGTAAAACGGAATTATAAGACTATGAAATAATGAAGAATCTTTAATTAAACATTAAATATAAATTGTTGATACTATGAAACATAATGAAACACATAAGGTGTAGAATACAGCGTTGGGTTAACAAATCCTTATTGTGCCATACTTGTACCAGATTCCTAGATTCGTTCCCCAAACCGGATGATCCAGGTTGTACAAGTTTTACAGCTTAGAATATTTCATATGAGTTGCCTAGAGCTGGGCCTGGAATAGGCTCTCCCCCTATCGCATCTTGAGTCACTAAGAGCACATCTGCCTATACCCTTAGAGGTACAGGCGCGAGTCTTAAAATGAGGATGGAATAATACTCCCAGGTTCCGTGCTGGTTTCTTGCTCGCTGCACCTCAGTCTCTATCGATAACAATAGGTACCTACTGACAATCAGTGACAATTACATAAAGTACCACACCGCTTTAAAAAATCAATAAAAATATATTCACGATCAAAAGACAACACGATTATTGCCAACACACATCAATCTCCCAATAAACAAACAATACCTCGCCAAATCCGCTGAATAGCGATCGCACAACAAATTGTTGTTGAGTTAAACTCGGCGCCATAACACCACTGTTTGTTACCTCTGATTAAACAGCAAGAGACGTACCCCTGGCCTCGTGCCAGATACACGAAAACATCACAAACTTGCCCACCAATATTTATTGTTTTATTTTGTATCTAACAGGTAAAATGATTGTTATTGATTTGTTTTTAAATTGGCTTATTCAATGGCCATGTAGTCTTGGATGTTACGGTCTCTAAAATGCTCAATAAATTTATATAGATTCATTGTAAAGCGACGAAGCCACGTAATATGAAACTGCCATCTGTAAGAAAGATTCAAAATACACTATCTATTAAAGGTGCCGAATGCACTGAAACATTGGCTGATTTAGCACGGTTAATCATCCATCCATTCATCAGCTGAAGGTCCACTGCTGACCATTGGTCTCCCCCGATGATTTTCACAGTGACCAATTGGAAAGTTTTTAATGAAGGTAGGCAAATATTATTGGCTCTCAACAATCTCACCGGCATAATCAAAACAAAACTTCTTATTTTTACGTCGTATCTTTGTGAGACATTACCAGTTACCACAACCTGTGAGAACAATCACGCTAAAAAAAGAATTGTCTACAAAACTACACCTCCGACTAACATTTTACTATATATTTCACTTAATATAGGTATAATTTTTTTTTTTTTTTTGTATCAGCCCATATACGACCCACTGCAGGGCACGGGCCTCCTCTACAATCGAGAGTACGATTGAGAGTGGTAATTATAATTATATGATCCTTTTAAATTCGTAAAAAAACATACAGTCGAATTGAAAACCTCCTTCTTCCTTAAAAGTCGGTTAATAATTGCTGTACTTCATACATGTATTAGTGTTTCAAATTATATTCTCTACTATTTTCTGTCGATTTATTAATGATGTTAGTATGTGTGATGAATAAATAAACTCGATAAGTATTTTAAGGTAAATAATTTGTGTATAAAGACGTCTACACTCGAAAATCAGACGAAAGCAGTTGTAAACCAAACAGCGTTCCCACTGAAGGATTTGGAAAAATGTTTATTTTTCATTTAGGCCCGGCTTTCGAGGTTGAAAAGAGGATTTTATTTTTGTTATCTACAAGAGTTACAGACAAATTGTTTTTTTATATACGCCTTAAAGCTGTTTAACAAGTTGGAATTTACACTTCTATTAAATTATATTAAGATTTTACAGCACAATGGAGAGCTCTTTTCATCCCGACTTCGTATTTAGTGAAAAATAAATTCATCTCAGCTGGCGAGGTACAGAATAGATTTTAGGGAAATCGAATAATATGTATTGTGGGTTTTAGTATTAGGTTAATTTTATTATCCGCATGAAAATAAAATGAAGGAATGATTATAATAATTTATGTAAAATAATTTATACCTATGTAAATATGTAGCATCTGTGCCACTAAACACAAATTTGCAACGAATGTATACTGTTAAAACACGATAATTAGAAACCATTGCTCGTTTCGCAAGTTTGTGCACGAACATAGTTTCAACATCTCCTATTCACAAAACTAAAATCGTTAGCAAGATACAAAAAAACTGCACTTAACACAAACACGCTCAAAGAAACCACCGGCGCTAACAACTTAACTTTGAATAACTAACCCTACTTAATGAAGTTAGTTAAAAATACAATTAAAAAATGCTCTGAATCTCGCCGAGAACGACCTTCGCGTGAACCCCGGCGCATTCGACCGGACCCCATGCAACATTCATGCAAAGGCGCACTTGAATAACTTAACTGTGTTTACATAAAAACTCGAATCTCCGAAATTCCCGTTTAGTCCACATTCGGTCGGGGCCTGTAATTTGCATAGAATAACAAGGGAAAGCTTGCGGTGCTCAGAATAAAGAGCTCTTTGGTGCGAAATCTCAGTTGGCGCTATTTGGGCCCAATCACTGGTCGCGACGGGTCGGCAGCGTACAATGTTGGCGCTCTAATGTTTGTTATTGGCCAAGTAATTTGCATAGTATCAAACTCGGCTGCAAGGTAAATATACCGTCTCTGTTAATTGATACTAAAATAATCTTGGAACTATTAAAAGGTATTACCGTGTGTGTGGAGGAAATGGGGCGTGCACCCAAGATGTGTATCTTAGGAGTTTAAATTACGGTAAGTTAGGTCGACTGTCGGAGCGAGTCTAGACCTCGTGTATTCATAAACGTTCAACTTTCTCAATGTTACTGAGCTGAATTGTTAATGACATAACTAAAAACTAACTTCTTCTTTCGCAATATTATTATTTAATGCTTCTCTCGGAACAACTCGCACTAAGTGAACATTTGACATTTGAGTAAAAACTGGATAACTCAATCCTGGTAAGATGTTATAAACTTAACGCAACGATCAATGGTTATTGATAAAAATGTACATTTTCTGAACGATTTCTATAGTCAATACCTACATTTAGAATACGAATTTGTCGAAAATATTACGCAAGTTGAATATATATGATTATTAATCTTTAATATGCAAATATTTCAACAACATCGTGCCTAAAGTATACATTAAAAAATGGAAAATAATTCGGCATTTACAATCCAGAGTTAACATCTAAAACAAACCACTAAGCTGAATACGATGAAACCAAATGCAACAAGATAACAATGCAATAACATCAACCGTAGCAAAAAATCCCATCATTTTATTATTCCGTTACTAACTTCAACAGCGATCACAATGACAGTTAATAAAGAACAGACGCGAGAAACAAGGACGAGACAGCAAGATAATATTAATACGAACATATTTCTCATCTCAGTCGTTTCACACAAGATTTACAGCGAAATATAAATAACGTGGAATTTTTTCTCTATTCCATTGTTACCTGTATTTTCGGGAAAGAGAATAATATCGGCAAAGTTTGCGCGGACACACAAAAGTATGATTAAAAAACTTGGTAACGAAGCAGCCGTACGTACCGGGAGCGGACGGACTAGTCCGCGCCAAGTTGTTCGATTGATTGATTGGACGATATTATTGAGTTGTAAATGTTGGGTGCGTGCCCCACACTGCGAGTTGTTTATCGTCCGATATATTACTTTCTGCTCGGAACGATGTTTAAGAAATTAAAGATAAACATGGACTGTCCTTGGTATTTTATGCCCTTAAATTACTTAATAGACTGCCTCGGTGGCGTAGTGGTACTAAGGTATGATTGCAAAGCTGAGGTCTAGGGTTCGAATCCCGGGTCAGGCAAAGTGATATTGGATTTTTCTATTCATTATCAGCCCGGAGTCAGGAATTTGTGCCCGATATGGCAATAGGCTCGCCCCCTATCACATCGTGGGACGGAATATACAAGGCGAAACGTGGGTGTTCTGGTAGCACTTCTGCCTACCGCTTTTGGGAAAAAGGCGTGTGTTTATGTATACATATGTATGTAAATTACTTAATATATTTTTCATTAAATAAACTCGCGCTTTACAATAATACAGCGATATAAACTCGTAAATCATACACAAATGACTAATTCCGGTCTGCACGCCACCTCCATACAAATCTCGCTTCCCGTCTACCGGAAAAATCCCGCGTCCCAAACGACATTACAACGCATCCCTACATCTGAAAGGGAGAAAACAATACGCGGATCCATGTAACAGGGCCACAATAAAAAAAGTTAGAATACTTTGAGCGGAAAAAGCGTTGTTTTGTAAATAAACAGCGCTTTGCTATCAGCCGTCGACACTCCAACGACTTGACGCGAGATTTAATAAAAAAACGCCCCGACACTCGAGTTGCCCAGTATAAAAGTACCCTTATCGTGGTATGGGAGCGTTCAAGGGTGAATTATGTTAGGAGCTACGAGAAAAGATGAAAATTAATGAGCTAAAAGTGAGTTCTCGCGATGTGAAACTTAAAGGAGTGTGGACACACTGAGTGCGCCCCGCGCCACGCCACGCGCGTCACGCATGCTATGCAATTGTGATCGTTTATTTTAATTAAATTAGCTTTCTCATTTAATATAATTAGTGGTAGCCCAGCGGTCACAATTTTGCAGTAATCGATTAGTCAGTAATAAGTTCAAATGATAGATACAGTCTACACTCATCCAATGTTGTCACTGATAACACGTTGTTCTTTGTTAACAACGAAAATGAAACAACTGTTACTCAAAAGTAAAATACTAAACATATGCCTACTATAGTTTTTATTCCTCAAAGCTAATGAAACTAAAGTATTGTAATAAGGCATATGACATCGAAATATAGACTTGCTAAAACACTTTAAACTTAATTAATTAATTTTTTTTTTTTGCATTAGTACATTTAAGTGCGTGGTGGCCTGTTGGTAAACGGACCAGACGCGGCTGCCTACATGTTCACGGTGGTCGCGGGTTCAAATCCCAGGGCACACCTCTGACTTTTCGGAGTCATGTGTGTATTGATTGTCAATCACCACGCACTATAACGGTGAAGGAAAACATCGTGAGGAAACCTGCATACCATAGCGATTTGTATAAATTTCTATGGTATGTAAAAGTCCGCCAACCCGCATTACGCCAGCGTAGTGGACTATATGGCCTAACCACTCTCAATCGTACTCTCGATTGTAGAGGAGGCCCGTGCCCTGCAGTGGGTCGTATATGGGCTGATACAATACAATACAATTATTACATTTATTCTTCGAAAGTACCTTTTATAAAGCAACAGCATTTTATTTCACGGAACAGCAACAAAAACAAATGAAAAGTTTAGTAAAAAAATATGGCTCGCATTCAATTTAACATATTGGATATTTATTTCAGCAGAAAGCAACAGCACATAATCCCTCTGTTGTAGTAACGTTTCGCGTATTTTAATAATACTGATGCATTTTTATGCCATATTGATTAAGGCTGGTGGCGTTCCGCAACGAGGAAAGCTAATAGATTAATTTACACAAAAGGGCCTTGTTGGTTCTTTTCAATGTGTGTAAGTAATGATTGAGAATAAGTCTTTCGGAAATATAGTTGAGTATTCATGCAACTTTGGAAAGTATAATGGAGTTACTACGTAACATGCCACTCCACTATATGTAAAGCGAACAATAATATAATTAATCACAAATAAAAGGTCGTTAAAGTGTTAATGAATACTGTGTGTCAGCTTGGCGTAGTGCTAATATATCCGAAGCGCGCCAGTTAACGCCGATTCTTTTTAAAGTTTCGTTTTTTTAGTGGCAGTGCAGCGTCCACTGAATTAATGGCCGGCTGCTCGTTTGTCGTTTTAAGATAAATTCCCTGTTAAATGACTAGTGTTTAAAGTGAGACATTGTTTCCATTTAAAACGTTGGCGCTCAATCTGGTGTTAAATTAACGCGGCCCCACATCACAGTGTCGGCCTGGCGATTTATGCTCTCCTTGTATTTTGTGAACTGTTTTGTTTTAGCACCGTTTTGTGCGAGTTGGGAAGTTAAATAGCCCTTATTTAGATGCTTAGCTTTACACTAATAGGAGTAGTGTACTTCATGATCATCACATTCAGCAATAAGACGTCATATAATGAACATAGTCCTCGCCTCGCCTGTCACAGTGATCTTTCGGATGCTGCCAGCATCCACTAGCTTCTTGCAAATTTTATCAGTTTGCCTTACATGTGTTTCGGCTAAACGACGCGTCGTTAGACCGGCGAGTCCAACATCACCTCTTCCTTCCAACAACAAATACCTTCCTTTGCGTGATAATTATTATAATATTTGTTGCTTAAGGTCATGATAAACAAAGTGAGAATCCGCATCAAACCGTTCCTTGAAAATTATGTCAAATAAAATCCGCCTTTCCAAACTCCCACAGCATATACAAATATAGAAGCCGAAATAATGTCGAAGTTGCGTCCATTCCGACCGAAATTTCATCATTTAACATTGCCAAGTCCTTATGAATGTAAAATTACAAATCCATTAAGCCAAACTTTCGGTTTCAAGCGCCCACCTTAATTTGTTTTGATGGAACTTCAACTCGACCCTAAATACGTTTATGATAAAGTTTTTCAAAATTCCCTATTGGAGGCGCCGCGGAGGGATTAATGAAGGCACACAATTTTGCTCATTAATTCTGCGTGTGTTTATTATTGGAGAGCTTAACTTGATTCTGTTCAAATATTAACTTTCCTTCTCTATTTATGAGTACAAAGCAGTTACCTATTGTTTGAAATAGTTCGACACACAACTTGCTTGCCTTGGCCATTGTACGCTTGCGTTTCACCAGCTCACAAGCATCAACAAAATACCCTCTGAGTCGCTCTCCATCATGTCATGTAACAAATAAATCCATTTTCACTAATCAAACCCAAAAAGGATTTCAAATAAACCACGACTCGCCGATGACAATAGCTGCCATCAATTTCACATGAGAAGCCGCGCGGGCCTCGCGTTATATCTGTGATTGGCGTCCTGGCGAAAATAATATGTTCCCCACCCCCCGTTTGTACCCTTGTGATTTTCATGCTCCATGTATTGCGTTTCATATAATGCTACTTGAACGACAGCCTTGTTATTTGAGATATAGGTCGCAAGTTTAATCCCAGTGCTCGCGAAATCTTTTAGCAATAAAAAAAATGTATATTAATTTAATATGAAATATCGGATCGTTAAAGATTAATATTGGCAGAAATCTGCCTTCCCAAGACTTCTCTTGGAGAATTTTGAAGGCACTTGTGAGTAAGCTTCTAACCCGTATTAATTACAGGACTGGCGGACTAAAGACCGCCGTTTCACCGGACAGTCACTGTTAAAAAGCTGTCAAATCATGAACATTAAACTTGAAAGTATGACCGACTCCACATAAACTTGGGGCCAGATTACATATAAGTACATGTACTATATCCACTAATATTTTCATTACAGTTGATACAATAATCGCTAGAAGGTAACTTGTTATATATTTATTGGCCTCGGGTAATTTTCTTTGGTCTCATGAGACGGTATTACTCGCATACAGAATCTATAAGTAATTGTACCAGCGAGTCGCGAGTATATTATTCATTCGTATTATTTTTTGCGTCTACTAAGGCATCACTTTGGACCACAGTAGTGTCCGATGCTTCATATTACTTGAAATAACAGCTTAGCTTTAACACGTCGCAAACAATATCTTTCCGTGCTAGGGTTACTTTGGTAAAAATATTAATTAAGAGTAATGGCTGACCAGTCACATAGTCCTGACCCCACACTAAGATGCAAGCCTCGAGTTTAAGGTACCATAAACTACGAGACATTTTCTGGTGAACAAGACCCAAACCCGAAAAGAATTGCGGGTCTCACAAATATATGTCTGTGTGCGGGAATCTATCCCATTGGGTCACGTTTAACTGGCGGTTTAACCGACTGCCCAAGTGTCCATTTGTTCAAATAATTATTTACAGATCAACGTAAATTCCACACTATAAACTTTCTCCTTCTGCAAGGATATGTACCTGTTTTTTTCTACCTTTGTATTTTTTTAAATGTGAGTTCATCTACCGAGAGCAACTAAAAAAGTTTCGGCCAGAAGAATGAGCCTCACTATCGCATTTCGTTCGGTGAGCGAGATTCCCGAAAGCCTAACAATTCTTAGTTCTCCTCTTTTAATCCGCTACTCTATCCCTTCCTTTTTCAATCAATATTTCACAACGGAGCACGAGCATATTGTAAAATAAAAAAATAGATATCTTATTCTTTGAAAAGAAAAACATAATAATTTTCCGCAACAAAAACCCGTAAAAATATTAATCAATGGTAATCTCCCGTGGTACTCGTAAATTTAATCGCGCAATAATTTACAAAGACAGCCGGTTTATGATGGATTAAGAAGTTTTTTGAAGCAACGATCAGGTGGGCCGCGTCTGCTCGTATTTCACCTTTACGGCGCTTCACGGATAAGCACGATATATTGCGAGGCGCTGTTCCAATAACGCCAACCACACCGTCAACTCAAATATTAACAAAGCATCGATTATCCGAATCACTGATTATGCGCAATTCCACGTTTCGGGAATCGAATATCCGAGCTATCTGAACGCAACACCGTCGACGCTGGTTATGTCGATTATACGAATTGCTTTCTTTAATTTAGAACCTTAGACGAAAAGTGTGCTGCTCAGTTCAGTAAGATGAATAGAGATAAATTATCGTATACCTACAAGTTAAAACCAATTTCTATAAAACGTGGATGCCACCACATTTCTTGGTTGGTTACATGTCATTATGTTTAATTTTTGAAATAATTACTTGGTAAACAAAGCGCTACAAAGTAGACATGTGAAAATTACATTAAATCTACTTAGTAAAGCACTAAGTTTGTCCGGCAACACAAAGCTTGAACAGGTGTGTTTACAAACAGGAAATCCTGTACTGAAATTATTTACATGCGTTAGCTTTGGAGAGACCTAAATATGTGTTTTTATAAATCCGTTACAAATGGAAACTATTGCAAATTCGTAATGGTTTCTTAGACTTTCGCGAATGTAAAATAATAATATTTTTACGGGAAGTTTAAAATGACAACATTTTATCCAAATCCACAAAGGTAAGTTTTATTTCAATTGGAAATTCCTTATTTATGTCGCCGTTTCAAAATTGATATTCATACACGTCACAAAATACGATATATTACCGATGAGAAATGCCATTCACGTCCAATACTGAACACAGGTCTCTGCAATCAAAAGAGACTATATCTGGCTGCATAGCTAAACTAGTGCGGCTACCCACCATACCAATATATATTATCCATATTCAATCACTAAAAAATCCCTGCAGTTTTAATTAAAAACAATTACAAAAACAAAGACTGTTCCAGAGTATTTAATATCCAAATCAAAATAGACTGCCTTAGGTAATTATTAGGCGACATCGCTCAGGGCAGCCGGCTGAACTCAGGGCCCCGCAAGCGTTAGTAAACACAAATTGCTAATAAAAACGCGCCTTTTGTGGCCTTATTAACTCGCCTGATTTATCCAAAAATTACATTTCGTGGATAATAGCATGTTACTTAAACTCCACGTGCATTTCTTCGTATTACTTAAACGTTTTATATTGTCTTATTAAAACTTATTTTAATATAACCTCGGTTGTATCTTGGAATGTGCAAGGAAAGAAGCAATTGTATTGATATGCTAGCATTTTTATTATATTTTTTTTTGTATTGTATTGTATCAGCCCATATACGACCCACTGCAGGACACGGGCCTCCTCTACAATCGAGAGTACGATTGAGAGTGGTTAGGCCATATAGTCCACCACGCTAGCTTAATGCGGGTTGGTGGACTTTTACATACCATAGAAATTTATACAAATCGCTATGGTATGCAGGTTTCCTCACGATGTTTTCCTTCACCGTCATAGTGCGTGGTGATTGACTATCAATACACACATGACTCCGAAAAGTCTGAGGTGTGCCCCGGGATTTGAACCCGCGACTACCGTGAACATGTAGACAGCCGCGTCTGGTCCGTTTACCAACAGGCCACCACGCACATTATTATTACACGCACATTATTATATTACATTTTATTGCATGATGTGTCTATATTTCCGCTACAAATTAATTCAATTATCAGAACGTCTATGAGTGCTTTAAAAAATCTAACGGAAGGCAGATACCGAATTCGTAAAATCTAAAGTTACACAAAGATAGTCAAACCAGAAATCGAACTCAGGACCTTACAGTTTTCGCCACACGACTCTAAAGACTAGTTAGTTAAGTAGTTACTTATAATCATACAACAGTAAGTGGAACATAAAAGTTGCACAACTCCGTCAGCGCAGACATTGTTGTACACAAGTTGTGTTGTGTTGCGGATTAATTCTTATTACATGTTCCCGCAGAAAAAGACTAAATACAAGCGTAATCCCCCGGGTTGGCTCGCAGCCTGCACGCGCGCAAATTAAGCATCCTTTTACAACTCCGAGTACTTGCCTATATATGGGATTTGTGACGGATTATTAGTTGCTCGGTTTAAGTATCACATTATTTTGTTGTTCTAATCAATACACAATTTTAGCTTGTAATTACCTCATTGGTGCAGACTTTCCAGGCTGTAAAATGGAAAGAACTGGGTTTGATACCACGGTCGGGAGATTTTGTGTTTTTTTTATTGCAGTGTATGGCGCAAGGAGCATGCCATTAACCTGATGGTAAGCGATATGACCGCTCATGGAAAAAACTAAACAACAATGAATTACAAGGCAATGCTTGCCATTCCACAAAGCTCGCCATCGTGAGACATAAGATGTTAAGTCCCATAATGTACCATAGTTACTCTGACTACAATGTTCTTCAAATCGGCACACAATAGTGCATTTATACTGCTTTTTACGGCTTCTACAAGATACAGGAGTAATCGCAGGAGTTTCTTTAAAGAATAATAAAAGCAATACATACGCACACATTTAAAGTCCCCTAAACCCACAAGAAAGTGAGACATAAATCATTATACCAAATATTTAAATGTACATCAAAACACGTTCAACTACCGAGTAGAAAGCGAGTACAATAAATAGTGAACATTTAAAAGCAATGGTCCACGTAAGAGAATAAAAATTTCCACATGGTCGTTTGATCTTATATTGAATAATGGAAATACGAGGCGGAGTGGGTCCGGAGCCAATTGTTGGAACTAAACAAGGCCACTCGTACCTGGACCCGAGTGGGTAATGCCAGGGTAGTGAGGGGACACACGCCGGATATATCCGCACATTACTTATTTATTTCCTTTCCGGTCTCTTTTTTCATCCAATTTTGTTTGTATCAATTGTTTTACTTCATAGAGTAGGAGTTTGTACTTTCTTATCCACTTTAAAGCCAGTATTGGAATAGGGATATGTTTGATAGCTCTAACCCTAGTTATAACGTATTCACGTACACAGAAGTATTAGAAATCCTCAAGAACTACAAATCTAATTGTACGCAAACTTCGCCGATGGGAAATTGGAAACCAATTTGGTTCGGTGAGGTGGGAAGATATGTGGTCATACTTGCGAAGATTAAATATGAATCGAATGCAGTTATTGCGAAGGCGGTCGCGTTTATTAAAAAGATCTGCATTCAGGTCAAAATAAGAAACGTCTCCATAGTAGTAAGGGAGGAGGAGGATTAAGATTTGCACGAGCATTATTTGCGCCTTAGAGGAGAGAAATACGCAAATAGAAAGTCATGGTTATGAGATTAATGAAAAATGAAATACTACTAAATAATAATGATGTATACCGCACACCAGTTTGACGAAGACTCGCCTAACCGCACTGATCGCTGTCGCCCTCAAAGATACCAAGAGAACCAGTCCAGTGATCCGGGAGAGATCTTTAGACGTTACAGAATGGACAATAGGATTTCTTGACTGACGGCATTGAAGGCATTAGAAAAATGAACCAAAGCGAGTACAGTAACTTTCTTGTCACTGGTATGGAGATACCAGCCCTAATATCGCTATTTTCTTTGAGGAATGCGGAGGTACTACTGTGGCCTGGCCTGAAACCAGACTGCAACGAGGTTAGCACATTGTTGGAATACATAAATTTGGAGAGTTGCTTGCATCTAGAACTTTGGAAAGGAAAGGGAGAATGGATATAAGCCAGTAGTGCTTATCATTGGTCGGGTTGGTTATTTTGGGGAGATGAGTAACATAGGCCTTTTGGCATTTATTTTTCAAAAAAAAAACAGCTGACACACGTTCGATCGTTGTACCTACCGCCGAAAAAAATATATATCGGAAGCATACTTTTTGTTTTTATTCAATAGGTCCGGCAAACGAGCAAACAAGTCACCTGATAAGTGATCATTGCCGCCCATGAACATGAACAGCACTTGGATCATGGATATATTGTCGGCACATCAAATTGAGAGACGAGCGGGAAGGAAAAAGGATAGGAAAAAAAAGGGGAATTGGGCATCCGACAATCTCACTCACCAAACGAAATGCATTCACTACGAGACGATCTCAGATTAGATGGTACCTCCCCGGAAAAGCCTGCCCATTCATTTCGAGTCATGACTGATAACAATTACCACATCAAAGGTAATAACCAACATGAAATATTTTATATCGGATACGTATCCGAAATCCGTAGACACGTCAGCTGACTTACATTTCCCATCACTAGCCCTTAAGCAGGAGCGGGAAGAAACAGAAAACTCCTTTTACAATAATTGGGCTATGAATAATACAAAAGGCAGTTATTGCAGGACGAAACGGGAAAATACTCGTGCGGGGCCGAGAGTCGAGACTCAACCCTCTTGAAGATTTTTTGATAAAATACCACCCTTTATAATATTATTCATTAATTCATTAGTCTTCTTGGTATTGGAAAATGATTTTTTCTTGGAAATATGTCGGGCAGTGTTTACAAGCGAAATTGATTGCCTCAAGTAAATATTAGTTGGCATCCACAAATATATTTTGTTCAGGTTTTCTGTAGAAATCATTGCGAGCATTTAATAATACGTTTATAGCTTTAAATCCTAGAATAATATGTGAAGTCTGCCACCCTGCACTAACAGTCTTACTCCTGAAGGATTTAATATGAGATAGTCAGCCGCTTGTAGAGTTATTAGCCAAATCAATCGGCAGGATAAATCAAAATACATCACTCGCGCCGACCCTCTGTACGGGTCAAATAAGCCATAACTACTTTTGATATTGGATATGCTATAATTGATACTAAAACTCGGACTACTTTTAAAACTAAATGTACGGGTTTTCAGTTACTACATTAGACAAGAACTATAAAAGAAATTGTATCTGAATATATCAATTACAAAAGCCAACTGGACACTGCTAGTTAAACTGGTTATAATAGATATTACACGTTTGGGGTAGAAATATGGAATACATTTATGTAAACATGATAGCAGGAGGTTTGTAAATGATAAGTGATTATACGTCTTAAATATAAAAGTAATTGAGTGCTCCAAAACGAATGACTTTGAAACAAAGAGATACACACGCGGTGTAGTAATAAACATAACGCAGAGAAATGTCGCAACAAAATGTTTGAGCTGGCAAGTTATTAAAACATTCCGCGCGCGCTCTAACACTCAGACCTTAGTAGCTGGTTAAAAGTTAAATACCCTTGGAGATAATTGCACAAACGTTAACAAAGCTAAGACGATCCAACTTAATTTTAAATTAGCTGGATCAGATCTGCCGTAATACTTTAATCCCGGCGCGTTTAAAACAAGTTTATGCCAGATGTATGCCGGGCCATCTTGCTTGGGATGGCTGAAGGCAATTTATTACCAACCTTTAGGCACTTGCTAAGTTGTTATACTGTTGTTATTTTTGTGGAGCGTCGTATAACCGAGTCCTTGATACTTAGGTTTTTTAATTATGTATATTTTTGTATTTATAATAATAATCCGTCTCTGGAAGATAATGTTTATTTGTATGAAGATTTATATCGAGTTTTCACAAGTATTTATATATTTTTTTTATATACTTTAGGTCCGGCACACGAGTCAACAGGTCACCTCCTGGTAAGTGATCACTTCCACTCATGAACAACAGATATGTTGCAGGCCTATCAAATTAAGAGGGGAACGGTAAAGAAAAAAGATGGGGAGAGAAAAGGGGTATTGGGCATCCGGCAATCTCACTCAGCAAACGAAATGTGACAGCTGAGGTATCCCTTCGCGTCGGTCTGCTGTGAGACAGTGGTACCGCCCCTGATGAGCCTGCCCATTCATGCTGAATCTTGACTGACCACAGCGTGGCTCTAGCCTCTATCACCATGTATCTAAGGGCATATTGATCCTTTCTAATTACTCGCTATTGTAAATTCTATTTGTACATTTTATACATTTCTCCTTAATTTATTATAAAACGCGTACAATGTTTCAATCTGCATAATCTAACGATTGACTAGCAGAATACCTACGTCTGAGGCACTAAGTCCGCCTTTGTACAATTTTATATATAATGCAATAACAAACAAATTTCTATAAACTTGGTTATAATATTTAGTTTGTAAGCTTACAAACATTCATAGCTAAAGATTTAACTTAGAATAAAGATAGATAAAAAATTGCTTTAATGACTCTGCAATATAGAAATGTTGTGGATATTGTGTGGCGATTGGGGTGAAAGTGACATCAATAAATTGAAAATTTTAATCATATAGCCACTGGGGACTGCACCAAGATTTGCCTCACTGCTTACCCGACAAGTCACGTCGTTCGAATCGAAAAACTTCACTAAATAGATTACCATACTTAAAATCAAACCAAGAACTAAATCTTCAGCTTATAGGTATATAAAACATTACACGCCAAAATAAAATCAACGTTTATTAACAAGAAATTTATTGCCCAATTTGAAAACATGGCAACCCTGGCAATAAACCCGGACGATTATATTAATCATCACATAACCGCACTGTTCCCTAGTAATTGAAACACTAATAGAGGATCACGAAGACAGGAGATCAACCCCACCGGGCTGGCAACACCGCTCTAAACTTAACGTTGAGATTCTTCATCTTAGCTTCATTAGATGGGAAACACACGGCCTCCTTGTATTGGCAATTTTCTAAATTTTCTTTTTCATTTTCGTCAGAGTACCAATGTAAACAAATATTTTAATATTACAGTAATTGTATCAGCCCGCATAAGTCCCACTGAAGAGCACGGGCCTCTACAATCGAGAGTACGATTAACCGGGGTTAAGCTATATAGTCCACCACGCTGAATCAGTGCGGGTTGGCAGACTTTACATGTCATAGAAATTCTTACGAATCGCTATGGTATGCCGTTTCCTCACGTTAGACACATACACAAACATCACGCTTTGTTCCCAGAAGGGGTAGACAAAGGTCGAAATATGCCACCCACTTTTGCCTTATGTGTTCCGTCTCATGATGTTGTAGGGGGCGAGCCTATCGCCATATCGGGCACAAATTCTTGACTCCGGGCTGATAATGAATAGAAAAATCCAGTATCACTTTGCCCGACCTGGGATTCGAACCCGAAACCTCAGCTTTGTAATCGTACTGTAGTACAACTACGCCACCGAGGCAGTCCTTCGCCGTTATAGTACGTGGTGATTAATTGTCAATACACATACAACTCTGAAAGCTAGGCGCGTGCCCTGTGATTTCGGCCTGCGAACACTGTGAACGTGTGGGCAGCAGCGTCTGGTCTGTTAATAACAAGTCACCACGCATTTCTATATTTTATTACTCAATAAATATTACTCAATGTTAAGAGGCGCGTACACAGTAAATTTCACGGCGGTGCTGCGCGGTAATTTGTAAAGTGCGGTTACCGGATTCATTAATGTTGATTGTTGTGTGACACGCTGCGGGAGAAGCTGTTGTGAACGTTTAAGTACCTGCTGAATTGTGGCACGAATCGAAACGTATGTATTTGGAGCTTTTAAAATAGATTTATAATTGAATTTTTTTTACACCTTATTCCACCACGTAAATGTTTAAAATGTAGGTGCCTGTGACATGGGTATACTTATTCGGGATATTTGTGTTTGTCGCCTGCCATGAACTCGCACACAACCATAATGATATTTCAGTTGTAACGTCATGCTCGCCGATAATCTGCTCGTTTACGTTCCCTGCTATAAAAAAAAACCTTTTAAAACATCTACAATATGATGAGTGGTTCAGCCACGCTGTTGTCAGTCATGTCTCAGCATGAATGGGCAGTCTCATCCGGGGCGGTATCACTGTCTCACAGGGAATCGACGTGAATCGACAGCTCAGCTGTCGCGTTTCGGTCAGTGAGTGAGATTACCGGATGCCCAAAGCCCCTTTCCTCTTCCTATCCTTTTTCCTTCTCGCTCCCCTCCTAATAGGGTCGACAACACATCCATGATCCAGCGTTGTGGATGTTTTTTGGCGGCAGTGATCACTTACCCTCAGGTGACCTGTTTGCTTGTTTGCCGGACCTATGCTATAAAAAACAAACAAAATATCATTATTCGTACAAGAGACATACAAAACAATGTTTACTCATCATCATCAGCATCAGCATCATCAGCCCTTCCGCGTCCACTGCTGGACATAGGCCTCTCCTTTGGCACGCCACTCCTTTGTTTAATCATACGTATAATCAAATACGGAAACAGAACTCATATCAAAAACTAATAAATAAATGAACACGCGTAAAATCGTAAAAGTAAATCCTGGGACTTAATTGAATAGGTATTAGTTAGGAGAAAGGTGGGGCCATTCGGCGGTTAATCCTGGCCCAGAACGGCCGGCGCTTTTATTGGTCCATGGTCCATAGATGGTCGGTAATGCTCTCGTATAAATAACGGTGTCGAAGGCTCGTAGGGTATTGTTCCCTCCGAGGGCGGCCTCAATTCTCATCCTAGGGTTGACAAAATGCAATGTCTAAGACCAAATATTTTAGGACCCAAGTGCTGCAGTACACATGTAGTTAAAGATTTTTTTTTAATTATTATTGTGGGACACAGAGAGAGAGAGTTGTTATTTTTTATGTTGAATATGTTTTTTGTTAAAACATGACATGTATACTATTATGAATATCTTTAAAAAGTATTCCTAAATCACAGAAATATGCCCCTAAATCATGAAAATTAACTATATTTGTAAACGGTACAGCCACCTCCATAAAATTTTGGAATAGAACTGTTGGAAGTATTTGCTAATAATTTAGGAACACTAATGCTAGACCCTGGCAATTTGAAATGTCGACTATTTTTGTGTCTTCATTAAAAAATCACCAAATCCCATTGGCAGCCCTGTCTGTGTGCCTCCAACTTAATTGGAATCTTTTAAAGTTTACTCTGGCAATAAAGACGGAATTACTAAAGTACGGCGCAGGGCTGCGCGAGGAGAAGCGAGGGGAAAGGGGGGAGGGATGCTGGAAGGAAGCGGGGGATTTGCGTGCGATGTACTAAGAACAGATGTTGCGATGAACGTTTACATCGCTGTACTAATTCGCCCCTCTGTTTATGTACTCGTTAAAATAACAAAGAGCGTGATTGCTCCTTTTTGTATAGACACGTTAATATAAACTATGATTTAAATAAGTAATGAAAGTGGAGATCTAATTTAAATCTATGGTTTTTTTTTTGTGTCTTACCAAAAAAGACAAAACTCCCATACCACAAATATACACTGAGCATTCAAACACTTTGCTTGCATATCATTATAAAAATGAAAAATATTAAATTTATTGTTCGTGTTGTTAATCCGCCTGCAGTGTTGAATGTCACGTTCCGAGAGATTAAATACGTCACGACTGCGATACAATGTACAGTACGCTTAACTAAAGAACAATATTATAAACCAGTCCTATTTGTCTTAATAATTGTTTTTCACAAATGATGTGTACAGAATATTATAATTTTTTGATATAATGCATAAACATGCATAAACACACGCCTTTTTCCCAGAAGGGGTAGGCAGAGGAATTCCTGACTCCGGGTTGATAATGAATAGAAAAATCCAATATCACTGCCCGACCCGGGATTCGAACCCGCGACCTCAGCTTTGCAATCGTACCGTAGTACCACTACGCCACCGAGGCAGTCCATTAGTGAATATTGAACAAATTAACAACAAATTGCTATAAATTGCGTTAGCAACCGAAAGTATATTTAGTACTATCCTGTTTTTTTTTTTATTTAAAAGTGAAATATTTTATTAAAATTTCTTTTCATTCCACTATTGCTTCTATACTAGCAGTAGAAAGTTACAACACTACAACTGTTGATAATGCAGTATAATTCACACCTGCTGATTGGCAGCATATTATCTCTCGTTATTCCATATTATGTATTCCAGTTCCATTCTTCTTCGCGCATTACTTTAACCCTGCTGCAAATCATTGCACATCCAGAGAGATTGCCGGATGACCAATACCCCTTTCCTCTTCCCATGTTTTTTTCCTTCCCGCTCACCTGCTGACCTGACAGCCTGCAACACATCAATGATCCAAGCGTTGCGGATGTTAGTGGGCGGAGGTGACCACTTGCCATCAGGTGACCTGCTTTCTCGTTTGCCGCACCTATGTTATAAAAAAAATCCACAAATATAAATTCAACGCCTACGGGTCGACTATTTTATTTTGCACATTTTTCAGTGCAATGTGAGGTTAGTAGCGCTAGGTATGTGGGTCGAATAGGCCGCAGAGCTGTTACCCGCAGCTGGCGGCCTGCCCTCGCCGTCACGGCACATTACGGCACACGCCTTTACCATAGGATCGCCGTGTACCAGAATTTAGGTACCTACCTAAAAGTATCTATTTGAGTATAATTTGAAATATGTTTTAAAATATTGTTATGAATATAAGTGGTAAATAAAAGCATTTTATTATGCGAGAGTCGGTTAGGTAGATTTTATAAGTTGCAAAAAAAAATGAGTCGGCATTCATTTCTTTACATATTTTGTATGCATAAAGTAATCGGATACAGGCCGTGTCAATAGATAAATCCAAATTGCTGATATTTTTGGCATTTTTACACTTATCCACAACTGTTAAAAATTATTTTAAAAAGATGAAAGAAAACTTATCGTGGCTGATTATGTAAAAAAAATATTATTCCGACTTCTGAGTTAAGCGTTTAGTTTTTAATTTTATCATATGAAACATAAATAAATTGAGTGTTAGATCTCATTTTTATTTGAATGTTTCTTCCTTTTGGTTGCCTTTCATGAACATAACATCGTGATATTTAGATGCTACCATGGCAGTGTTGATAGGTGGACATTTACTATTGTGTAGCACAGTCCCCCCCTCCCTATCCCTCACCGCGGAGCCCGCACAGCTTCCGCGCTGCCCCGACCCGCTCTCACTTCCGTCCAGCATAATGGGACGTACTTGGACGGCACATAATGAATCGAAACACTACTATAAATAAGTTAATTATTTGCTGATAGACATATAAATGCAAAAGGTGATGCTTAGACCCCCTTCTATATAGCTGCCCAGCGTCTATGTACTCCCATACTTATGAAAATATTAATTCTTCATCGGAATTACTTTTGAGCCCGCTCTTACATGTAAGTACTTATATGTTAAGTTACCTTTTATTGTTCCAATAGTAAGTGTCTGGTCTACGGATATCTTATTATACACGTGATCCCCAAACAGTAAAGTTTCGGGTTTGTTTTTTAGGTCACCATTCACCGGTCAATCTTGGTATTGCTTTTGTTCCAGTAGCGTGAATGACAACACAAGCCATCTACTCGCTTATAAGTCATCTTCATGCCAATTTATTATTATCAAGCATTGCATTGTGCTCGTCTGAAAACATTAAGTGTTAATTTTCCTTATGTCCAATAATGAATTGTAACAACCTACAAGAGTGCTCTCACTACAATTTTACAATCTTAATCTTATGTTACCAAATGAAATGTACAAATATTTTAAATCTGCAATAAGTTCACCATGCTCATCAATCGGCTTATAAAAGTGCGAAACAAAGTGTATCAACACAATTAGATTGCACAGTATTATCTGAGTAATTACCATCTCCGCGCTCCGTCCCTGCCTACCCCATTAAGTGTCAGGTTGGCAGGAAACCCTCTGTCTCTGAGGCAGTTATTTACGGTCGATCTTGATCTGCCGCATCTACATATACCTCTGTTTGTCCTGCCCACCCGTCCGTGGAACAACATGTTTTGGCCAATGAATTAATCACATCCGAGCTCCTTTGCTATTTTCGGGTCGGTTTATTTAGCCTGGATTGATGAAACTTAAAATAAAGGAAATATAATAATAACACATAATTTTTATGCGAAATATGGCGTATCAACCCGTATAAGGCTAACGAGGTTGAAGCGTTGCGACTAATGATTTAAATCTAGAGAAGTAAAACAGAATCCATTCTTACTAACTAACTACTACTCGTACTTACTGGCTTCCTTCTTACTAACGACTACGATGTACATGATAACCTTGCGGTTGATAATATTTACTACAACATTCTAGAAAATGCCTTAAACTATAATATAATATTCCTGCCCTCATCAATCTATTAATTGGATTTTTCTACTATTTAGTAAATCGTTGACTTATTTTATTTTACATGGCTTAATGTCAACAAAGATATCACAGTTCGTTCCGTCACATAAACGCATGGAATAACAACACTAAAACTACCTATTTACGTACACTTAAAAATGCTAAACTAAACAGTAAACATATTACGAGTATCCCCCAAAAAATGCACGCAGCGATTAACCCTCCTCTACTACCCTGCTAAAAAGTTCCAAAGCACAAATTCTAGACTAGTTTAAAGTGTCATTGGAACTTTGTCTTTCAAAGTGGAATTAGGGATACGTTAATCCGACACGGGGTAGTTTAAGCCGTATTAATGTAAGCATGAATTATAAGGGAAAGTTGAGTTGCAGAACAACAATTAATGTTTCTAATAATACCCAGTTAATAGCGCACTGTTAACTAATGTGTCTAATGTATCCCGAGGGCTGGCGGGAGGTTGTTAGCTGAGTGTAACCGACGTAAGAGGCTGTGGGTTCAAATTATCTCAATTTTCTGTTTATTTATTGTATTTTATCATTAGACTTTGTATCTAGCTATCTTTATAGGTCACCATAATGGCTGTAACTAACGATATTTGTGCATATATTACGCGGAATAGTTGTTGCAAATGCTCCCTGTACCTAAAGTCACTTCATAGTATGGAGTGTCATAGGTTACTTCATTATCGGTGTCTCCAAAGAGCACCTTTAATGGACGTGGGAGAACTCGTGCTTTCCATATAATTGTTATTTCCCTGACAAAGCTACGAGCTTCGTTATTTTGTGCTCAAAGCTCAGATGCACAGCCAAACAGACTTCAAATATAATAAAATATTTTAAAACACAAAAACTATACTTTGTTTTTACAATATTTTTATAAGCTCTTTGTCAGATGCAACATTACTTCAAAAACTTTTAATATCCACTAAAACCTCAAATACTCCACAGTAACGTATAGTATATAGTACTTGTTTGCAATAAATCTAGCCACCCTAATTAAGGCTTGCGCCCTTATTGCTCCACATTAGAGATTGCTTAATAAAATAAGCCATAAAGTTGAACAGACATGACCTTGGCTTTGTTTAATGCTCGTGCTCTCTACGTTGCTAGGCGGCAGTATTTGATTACCAGCCGCTCTCGCTTTACTCTTTTTACACTGATATACCACAGTAGCTATTGTATTGTATTGTATTGTAATCAGCCCATATACGACCCACTGCAGGGCACGGGCCTCCTCTATTACCGAGAGTACGATTGAGAGTGGTTAGGCCATATAGTCCACCACGCTGGCCTAATGCGGGTTGGCGGACTTTTACATACCATAGAAATTTATACAAATCGCTATGGTATGCAGGTTTCCTCACGATGTTTTCCTTCACCGTTATAGTGCGTGGTGATTGACTATCAAAACACACATGACTCCGAAAAGTCAGAGGTGTACCTTGGGATTTGAACCCGCGACCACCGTGAACATGTAGGCAGCCGCGTCTTGTCCGTTTACCAACAGGCCACCCCGCACTTAACAGTAGCTATAGCACTCTTGATATACGTGAAGTGCAGTGCAGGTATCGACCAGCGAGAGATGCTGTCTGCCTGGTCAATGCAATTATAGTCCGTTTGAGAAATCAGATATTTTGTACGCACGGAACACTAAATGGGCCGCTCTTATATTAATTTATTCAGAGCATAATACATACTCCATTCAAAAGTTACATTTAAATTTGCGTTTTTCAGAGGACGCATTTTTTTTGGATCTGTAGGGGGTTAGTATAAGCTTAAATTCAAGTTTGTGCGGTAGCCAGCCTTGTCCCTCGGCAGCCATCTTGAAAAAATAGGTGCAAAGGGTTTTCTTGCCTTATCTCGTATACTAGCATCCCTACATAATTTTTTTGGATGCCCAGTACACTTTTCCTCTTCCCATCCTCTTTCACATGGGCAGCAGTGGTCACTTACCATCAGGTGACCTGTTTTTCGTTTGCCGGACCTATTGAATAAAAATATTAATATATAATTTTTGGACAATTTCTCCACTCTTACACTCCCCTCTCCCCACAGCCCTGGTTATTAAGTAAACATTCAGAAATAAGTAACGAGCATAGTTAGAAACTTGTCGCCGGAGTTATTATTTAATTAACAAGCATGATTGATGGCGGCGTGGTAATAAATCTAATGCACTGCGCACCTAAACAAATTGGATTGCCTTATCAGATAACTACAGTACAATGTTCATTAATTATAACTAAAAATATTTATATATATTTTACGCCAGTGTCACTAAAGGGTAAACAGAGGTCATTAAACACAAACTACCCACAGTTCGCCAAGATTTTATCCCTTCTATTTTGTTGTACTGGGTAGTCTGTCTCCATGTCGTACCGGGTTCTGCATATCGTGGTGTAGGCCATCTCGGCCCGAACCGAGAATTTTTCGTATTCACATTTGTACACTACGCTTTGAAACACTTTGTCGACGCATGTCTTCTCTCTCCCCTCCAAGCCGTGCCTGTCCTCTGGAGTGTGAAGCAAGTAAGCTGGAAGGCACAATTATGTCGAATAATAAGCAATCTGACTTATTTATCGCGAATTAATACTTTTTGGTCGACAAACAACAGTCAATACCAAGACCAATCACTTCTCGCTCCATCTCTTCAGCCATCGAAAGTCCATTGTTGAACAAAGACCTATCCCGAGGATCTCCATACGTCCTGTTGGAACCGTCTGAAGTTTACTTTTGTATAATTATGTCATAAACAAATGTTTTGTTTGAAATATTTGTTTATTTTATTCAAACGAACTGCAATATAATAACAAGTATAAATTTCGTCATCAGCGTTTATTGGCGTAGTTACATAGCACTGAGTGATTATAGACAGAACCATTATCAGCGCAAGATACTATTTCCTGCCTTCGCCAACCCGCCTGTCAACCGTAGCGATTATTATAAAAAAAAAACCCATAATGGATTATCAACATTAGGTACTACCAACGATTATCTTTGATTATTTTCAGCAGTGCAATTTATATGATGGAACATGAAGATCATCAGGCCATATTCATCTCCTGTTGGCCAGATACCCCTCCCAACGCAAGCCACTGAGGACCATAACTTAGTTAACTATATTATATCCTACAATAACTATACATTAATTAATTTCAATATAACTTACAATTATTGGGATTTGGGATCGGCATAGTCACAAAGTGGCTAAGGCCCACACAAATAAAGATATTTAAAAAAATACACTTACAATTCTATATTGAATCATAATTCTTAAGGTATATGATAGAATTAATATGATATAAATAGTAGGGACACATAGTACCTGACTTCACCGACAATACGCATCAGACGTGCGGCTCAACTCTAGCGTATCCAGACAATTGATGTCATCCAGCTGCATACTCTTGTTGCGTTTCAATGTCTATTTACCAGACTCTCAATAATATCCTATACTTTTGTCCCTTTGGCCTTAATGTGTCTTAATCTATCCTGGTTTTCATTGATTTGTTTACCAGAAGCTGGAAGTAAAATATTACCCCAGGGCGGCTGCTTAACGCCCTGCGCGTCGAAGATTTACAGAGCTCTCTTTAACAAAATATTTACCTTGGATTAAAATCCATGGCCCTGACTATAGCATACCTAATTTTGTTGATATAATGATAATTCCCAACGGAATGTAAAATTCTCGCATTATTAACCCACCATTTTATTTTTAATCTGAGCAAATCAAATTTACCCAGACAACATCAAAACATTATGTGGCATAACTATTGTTACTTACAAAGAAAAGTTTTATAATTTTCAATTACGTAGTTCTTTAAACAACAGCACCGCCTATAAAAAACAGTTTTCCGTATCGAAATTTATCAAACGATTCACTGAAGGTGGCAAATAAGCTTAATTCCTCCCAGTTTACAGTCAGTTGAATACGCCATGGCTGGACAAACATAATATTTATAAGTATCTAATTATTTCCTCTCAGTCTATATCTAAATCATTTCCTGGTATTTACTTACTTACTGGCAAATATATGTAAAGTACTACTCAAACACGGCCTTAACAAACAATACAATTTAAACATAACGCAAATAAACCGTGTAATAAACCGAAAATAACCATTAAAATCGCAGAATTGACACTGAATAATTAATTCAATAGTAGCAAATTCAATAATGAAATGGACACGGGGCGGGGACAGCATAATTCAACGCTCAAACATTATGCGAGACCACGCGCCGGAATAAAACCAGTCCATGACAATTCCAATTAACAACGAAACTATTATGTTAAGAGAGCTACCCGTAAGAGTCCCGGCGCCGCTCCAAGTTGCCAGGGCGGCCGAGAACGGTGCATTTTTGGAACAGAGCCCACATAACTTGTTGCAACGGACGGGTATGAAACCTGTTGCTTGGAGGCCGTACCGGGCCTACGCCGCCGCGGGTTGCCAGACGGTAAATCGCTTTTTGCACTTAAAAAATATGTAATGCATTGAAAAAATTGTGTGAAAATATTTTGCTTTCATGTAAAATTTGTTGCGAAATCGCATGATTGTGAAATTTTGATTCGAATTACACTTAGCGTTGAATAAGTATTTCCGAAAGATTTACCCTATAATTTGATCAATTTGGTGACTATGTAAAATATATTAAAGAAATGGGGTATAATAACGCATCACTCTAGAAATTACGAGTATAATTCAGTGTAATACAAGCGATGCGTGGTTAGAAAGTACAGTGCTAGCAACTCGTCAATAATAATTTCAAACGACTTATTTGTTGACGTTACTTATTTAGGCCATATTTGTGACAAGCTATCCATATCCATATTCCTAACGATACTGCTATAAAACAGCGGATAGCTTTCCGATAGAACGGCGCAAAAATCGCATTACCAAAAAAAACATAGCGTGACAGGCCGCGGAACAATTCCGTTGTTTTTTCGAAAGTCACATGTCTGGCAACTCGGCGGCCGCCCCATTTTTGCCCGCACTCCGTCACAAATACATAATGAATGGAACCATTTAGCGACGTAGTGTAACGTGGCTCAGCCCTGTATTGTCGGGGGAGTTCTTACCCCAACTACTGACGATGAAACGCCACGAGCAGCTCATTGAATTTTTATGCAAGTTGCTCTCTTGGATGCCTCCGACTCGCTTTAAAAAGAATTTATAAGCCTTTACAAACCGCTTCATACGACTGTGGTGTTTTCGAATAGTATTTTAAAAATAATCAATTGAATAACTAACTAGCTGAGCCTGCATGCTGCAATGCAAATCCGAATAAAGGCAAGTAGACAGTACCGATGTAATTATTGCAGGGCGCTTCATCTAGCCTGGTAGTCAAGTTTGCCGACACGGAGAAGGAACGACAACTGAGACGGATGCAGCAGATGGCCGGCAACATGAGTCTACTGAACCCGTTCGTGTTCAATCAGTTCGGCGCGTACGGCACCTACGCGCAGGTCATCACTGAACAAGTAACTATCAACTTCGTGCTAATTCACTATCAGTATTGAACACACAACCAATGGAACAAAAATGGCCTATCAAAAAGTAAAAAATAGTACCTAATCTGTGCATTATTGTACCTACATTTTAAATCTGACCTGCAATTCAAAGATTAGATTCATTCTATCACCTAGAATGCATTGTTTACTGCATTATGTAATATTACAAACAAAAAGTTTAAAATGATTTTTTTCTTATATAAACTTTATACATTCGAAATTAAAAAGACAATAAGAAATGAATATATTTTACCAATCGGCATACTGTGGAAATACGTAGCTAATATAAAGCGTTGGACTACCAGCAGCAGGCGGCGCTGATGGTGGCGGCGACGGCCCAGGGCTACATCAGCCCCATGACGGCGCTCGCCTCCCACGCGCTCAACGGCATGGCCAATTCCGTCGTACCACCCACCTCCGGTAACTATTACATTCATGACATGTTCACAATACAGACAGTACTAGGACCTAGTTTGCACACTTTGGCATGAACTCCTTAATTCCAAACCTACATTGTTTAGCTCAGTAACATAGTATACGCAACATAATAGCGAACTACACACTATGGCTTTAAAACAAAAGGACTACGTAGTTGGTATGAGGGCACTCGTGTGACCCGTGCGTGCCCAGAATTCGCCTAGGGGTGGGGCAAAATATTAAAAATTCTAAAAGTAATAGGAATTTTAAAATGTATTTCATTAATTAACCTTTCCCTTTTTCATTTCAACAAAAACCCATGGTTTTAATAAAATTTGTTTACAAAACAATTTTCCTAAAGAAATAAGTAATTTAATTTGTCACTTATTTACGTAACTTTGTTAATGTGGATGGAAGCGGGGGCATCCATCACCTTACAAGTACCTTAATCACATTCAAGTCAGTTATAAAATCCATCACCAAAATGCTTATAACCTAAGCTTATAACGTCACATTGTACACGTCTAAAAGTCGCTACTGACACAAAATGTATGAACCATAAGCATCTCTATTGTGCTGCACTTACCAAGAGGTTTCACACAGAGGTTACACCTCTATTTGTAGTACCTATTATAAAATTTAAAACATACAACAAACATCAATACTAGCACACTTATTTGATAGATAACTTAAACTGCTTATTGCCTTGCTTCTTGCCTGAAAAAGCTTATGGGTTATTTTTTTATCCCAGCCCGCCGCAACGACTACACTGCATACGATGGTAAGTAGATATATTTAGAAAAAAATACATCATTTAAATCGAGGAAATCCATTAGAAAGTATATTAGCTAACCTGCTTAGAAATGCTTAATACCAATCTATAATATAGGTAGGCTGTAACTTCTTCAGTTTCGAATGTAGACAAATAATTTGTAATTACTATATATAGCTTATAAACTTACATTATTAAGTATTAACGATATAATGTATTAATATAGTTTAAGGGATTGTGCCTCGAATTTTGCAAGAATGATTGAAATGCATGATATGTAGCATAACTTATCCAAGTACATTTTTCGTTAACACTAGGTTAGTGGTCGAAAATATTCATGATTATTTTTTATGTCTATCGAATTCAGAGACCTAAAATAATCAAATAACCTATTTGTACTGTATGAGCCCGTAATAACACACTGCTGAGAATATGGCTCTTCTATACCGAGAGTTTGATTGACAGGGCTTAGGCCATAGTCCAACAACCAAACCTAATGCGTAAGGATTACATATCTGAATTTATTATCTACGTATCGATATTGTATTACACATTTTATCGCAATACAAAAACTACATATTCTACTTTGTACCAAAAAGGAGTTCTTAGGTACTTAAAATAATCATATGTTTTTAGCAATCCATATTTAAATTGAGATACCTATTTAAACTTAGTCCTACCTACTTGAATGAAGATAACGGCTCATGAGTTAGGTATTATTGGATAGAAAATAGCAAAGTTTTATTGCTTTTTAAAAGTAATACTTAACCATAATTGTTATTATTTTCAGAGAACTTCTCTGGTCTGGCTATAGGCACCGGCGGGCAGCCTCTGAACGGCGCTCTGCCTTCTCTGCCGTCTCCCACCATGCCGGGCTTCAACATGGCCGCTCAGACCGCCAACGGCCAGCCGCCGCCGCAGGAAGCCGTCTACACTAACGGCATACACCAGTCCTTCACTGGACGTGAGTACCCTCAATCAAGTACTATATATATTAGAGAATCTCCATTTAGAATTTAAGTTTTCTTCGTCCTGTTATATAGACAAGATGTCAAAGATTTTCGGGTGATTTCCTTCCACCAAATACCACCAGAACAATGTATTCAAAATTCTTACCCAGAATCGGTGAAATAACAGATTTGTTTATCTCTTGGAAATAGATTGCAAATTAAGTATTCAGTCAGGCAAATCATTAAAAATATTATATAGAGCATTTAGTCATTTAAATAAACGGTGAGTAGGTATACCTATGCAGCGATTTATATAAAGTATTATTAACTTTCAGCCGTGCCAGTGACTGCTCAAGGTCTACCAAATGCCGAAGCAGCTGCCTTGCAGCACGCCTATCCTGGTATGCAGCCCTTCCCAGGAGTCGGTGAGTGGCGTCCGTTTGCCTGCACCTCATCACCGCTTCACGTGACACGCTTGCCGACTCTCGGATACCCTGGCCATCCGGAAATGATGCCCATGGTCTACTCTGAATATCCATTTTATCTCAATTAAATTGACCCGATTAATCTTCAATCTCACCTCTATATCACTTGTTTCTTTCTTTCTTCATATCACTTGTTAGTAGTCGTGTTTAATGTAAACGTTAAAACAGTAATTTAAAAATACACATTGTATGAACACACAATTGCTTATAAGTTATGACGACACAAAGGTCGGGGTATCGAGTGGTCCGAAAATTTCGAACAATAGTTCCATTTTAAAGAAACTTTGATTGAAATTTGTTTGTTACCAAAAGTTTTTTGATTTTCGTACATATTATGTGACTGTTACAGTTCCGAACATACCCGCAAACCGTATTTATATTGATACCGACGCTGAAGTTGAAATTGGTTTACGTCTCTTACAGAATGTCTTGATACACGAGTAAATATTATTCAATTTATTAATCTTTGGTAACAGACATTAGCCATGTCACTATGTACAGAATGAGTAATTGGTAATGGAAGTCATAATCGTTGTTATATATTTTGATTGGATGGTACAATATCGATGTGCAAAGAATATAAATAATAATTTAATGGTATAATGTTGGTGTTATTGTTTATAGAAAATTAATTGATCTACAAAACTACCTAGTAAGTAATAGAGTAGAAAAATATTTAATGTCGACTCTACCAGCACTTATCTCATGAATTTAAAAAATATTTATATTGTAAGAGTTTAATAAAAATATTGCATTCTTAATTGTAAGAGTAAAGAAAAAAGTTATAATAACATTTTGTAGATTAATTAATATTACAGACAAATTGTCGTATCGTAGGATATAATGCGCTGTGTAATCACGCTGCTGGATATTATTACAATTGTCCACATAAGTACAGTAGTTAATGTTCGATGTGGTATGATCTGTTATATCTGCATTATTATAATATATCTACTTAACATGTATCATGTACCTGTGGCAACACTGCGGCAAATGTCATCATATTATAATTGTAACTTAATTTTGTCTAGGCTACGCAAATTAAATTAAATATTAATTGCTGTCATATTGTATCTTGTATTTCCATTTCGGTATTAGAATTAATCATTATAATATATGCTATGCAATCTATAAGAACAAAAATTAAACATCAAACAAAATTATTATCGTTTCATTTATGTCCGTACAAAACGTTTCATTTAGCTTTATGTACAAATACTTAATGCATGGAAATGTGCGCAACGACTAGGTGTTCATTGTGAAAATGTGCATATTGATGTTCGACAGCTTATCCAGCGGTATATGGGCAGTTTCCACAGCCCATCCCTCCGCCGATGTCGACTATTGCACCCGCCCAAAGAGAAGGTAAGTGATGCTCTACGGAGGAGCCATATCCACATTCTCTTGGGGACTTCTACTCAAATACAGCAACTGGTGTGCTACTAAAATCTGCAATAGTGGAACACGATTGAAATCTCCATCACCTCCGTCGCAGTTCAAGACTTTAATGAAATACCTAGGAAGAAATATATAGCGCAAAAATTACAATTTCAAAGTTTCACTTATTTTTTCCCAATTTTGCCTTTCACTTTAGTTTTCGGCTGCTATAGAAGGTTTTTTGACTGACACGAACCGTGGCTGCTTTAAACTACATTAACATTACATAAATTGTGAAAAGTTATTGAACGCATAATTATAAGTATGTAATACTACTACATATTAAACAAGGCACCTATCTAAACTAAAATAGTCATGAAAAAATATTTTCAGTGCTTTTCGCTTCATTTAACCAAAATAACAAAGCAATTGTCAGCTAACCAACGCCATCTACACTACTTGTTCAAAACTCTTAGTTGTACTATTATACTTTCGATGCTGTAGTATGTAAAAGGCTTGCATTCGGCTTATCTAACATATGCTGTAATTAATCACTATAATAAATGTCGCTGTATGGTTGTGTATTGTGCATTCATAATGTGTTATGTATGTGTATATATATTTGCAAATGTTGCATTTCATGTGAAGTTATATTTTTTTTTCTATAACATTCATAACTAATATTTCAGCTATGTGAAATGAGCCCTTGACTAAACGTCGTCGTTCTTAGATTATTATTACTAAACTGGTATTTTTTTTATGCTAAATTTATTTTTATATTTCCCAAAAGTATTTCGGCTAATTTATGTAACCGCTCTAGATAAAATAAAAATACCGCCTGCCCTCTCAATCTAAACTAAAAAAAAAGATTATTCATTTAATTACATTATTAATTCATAATCGTGAAAATATTAGTATAGTCACTACCTATATGCTTTTATTATTTTTTACAAGTAATATAGGTATTACCGCGGTTTCTGAATTTCTATTTATTTAATGACTGCATTTTAATGCTCATAAGGATTCATTCCTGGTGCATCACCACATCCTTCGAAACAGCAGTAAAACTTCAGTATCCTAATTTCAACGATGCAATACCTACCTTTAGATTAGTGGCTTAGAGTACACATTCCCAATGACTTCCCCATTTTTTGTTCTATACTTGGTATTATCTCCGCATATTGGTGTCTGGAGGCAGATTTGTGAGTTCTTTAAAGATTTTCTGATGTTCCCAGGCTGTTCCATCTCGGGCCCTGAGGGGTGCAACTTGTTCATCTACCACCTTCCGCAAGAGTTTGGAGATGCAGAACTGATGCAAATGTTCCTTCCCTTTGGGAACGTCATCAGCAGCAAAGTTTTCATCGACCGCGCAACTAACCAGAGCAAATGTTTCGGTTAGTTTGCCTGTTATTCCGAAATCGGAGTCCTATTGTTGGGCTCGGCACATCAATCTTTAGATATTTTGCCAAGCGAAAATAAACTAATAAAGGTTTTGAAATTTGCATATCGTACGAGTATATTTTCGCCTTGAAATTGTAAAATAATCGTTATTTTAGTTGCACTATAAGCCAGTGCAATTAATTATGAATATATTGTTGGTTTATAGATAATTGCTTTTTTATATTTTGAGGCTAAATTTATTGCCTTTTCAAACCCAAATAAAAATTATAAAAGTATCGTCAGATCAAATAATATAATTTTTACATTATGTCTTCAGGTTTCGTATCGTTCGACAACCCAACGTCCGCCCAAGCGGCTATCCAGGCAATGAACGGCTTTCAAATCGGTATGAAGCGACTGAAGGTCCAGCTGAAAAGACCCAAGGACGCCAATCGACCTTACTAATAGAAGCCGTCCCTACGCGTGTCAGTCGCGCCACAAGTAATTATAATTTCTCAAATAAGAGACCAGGGACGAACGTAACGATGTTCATTCTTTTTTAATATCTCTCCCACCTTATTAGATCACAAAATAAGAATTACTACACATGTTAATTGGTCTTTCGGCTATCTATTAACACCAACTTGATTGTTGTTATTGCGGATTTTGGGAAAAATAAAAACAGTGGAATTTGTTACAATCATCCCTACCCTTAGGGTTGGTTGTAACAACGTCGAGGTATGGTTGTAACAATGTTAATAATATAAATTGCTTTAATTTATTAATATATTTAACTATAATCGTTTTTTAGTTCTTACATTGCCCAAATTATCATAAACAAAAACAACCAATTTGCAATTAGCAAAAAATTTCGGATCGGATTGTTTTTGGATTTCAAGCTTGTACAGATAATAAATATTTGCTGGTTTTCAGCCTAAACTTTCAATAATATTTCTTGATTAATGTTATTATTCGAAATATTTTTTCGCAAGTTGTCACTTTCATCTCTGGTTTAAAATTTTCCCGATTTTGACAAACACCCTAAAGAAATCGTGAGATAGTTATCATAGTTTACGTTGTAATAGAAAGACAGAAAAAAATAGTTGTATTATTTTGACATGTGGCACGCGAGATTAAACTCACCATAATATAAAACGCACTTAAAAAAAAACGGCGAAAAGTTACTTTGGGGGTGTTTTTGAAACATTGACCCACTACAACCAAAACCTGATGGCACAGTGCTGTGAGCGCAACTTGCGTAAAGGGAAAGTTCGACATGACTTATGACCGTAATATAGTACATGAGTATAGATAACATACTTTTTCAGAAATGCATTTGCAAAAATGCAAATTTTCATCCAATGTTACTTTCGTCCCTGATCTCCCCTAATAATTAAAAATAAGTAGCCTGTAAACTATAATTATAATGTAAGTAAAAAAAACACATATCTATTACCATAGACTAAATACACTTTTATCCAACACCATAGGTGATAATTGTGGCGCCTAGCTATATATGAGTAAAACATATTGTTACTATACCGGAATATAATAAATAATATAATAGAACAAAAATTAAAAACGGCGTTTACAGATTTTATGAATCAATAAGCAGCCTCATCGCTAGGAGCGATCTCTTCCAGGCAATCATTCGAGCAGGAAAACAAAAACAGGAGACATGGCCGGTGCTTCTAATTGATATAAATATTCCAAGATTTATATATAATATATTTGTTAACGTAAATTTATGTAATCCATAATTGTATACAATGCCTAAGAAATGTGTACAAGTCCTAAAATAGGGAGGAATTGTATGATTATTTTTACAATCTACTTTTCCTAGTATTGGAGGAGCCGGTGAAGATCGACCTTCATCCATCTAATAACCAGATGATACATATTTCTTATTAAATATTATTGATGAAACATTTTTTTTTTATTTTTGCAGGCAAGCCTATACGATTAGTTTTGTAATTAAATTATCTTTCTTATAATACCAATTTAGATTGGTTGTCAGATCGATGTAGCTACCTATATTGACTTACCTATTCACATCTGCTTGCCAGGTAGGCATGAACAGACATAAAAAGGGCGAGCCTACCTATGCGTGTTCTCTGTATATAAAAACATCAGTTGATATGAAATTCATTCGGTTATCAAGAGTAAAAGTGATGAAAGAAAATTGATTAAAATTAATTCAATAAAAAATTGTCTACACTTTTCAACAGGCAAGTTGTCAATCAATAATATTTGACAAAAAATATGACTCATCTGCTTATCAGATGGGGGAAGGTCGATCATCACCGGTTCTTAGACCATAGGAAATCTATACATTTTCTAAATAGCGATCGGAAATGTATGACATTCGGGATGTCAACGAGTACAGCGGGTATGTGGAGCATTCCTTTCCACTTTTATTGACGCCAACAAATACAGAGGTCTCGAAAAAGAGATAGTTAGGTTATGTCAGGATTGAGATAAATTATACAAGAAAAAAGTGGCCAAATGTTAATATTAGTTTTTAAAAATATATGCATAAACTAACCTAACGTAAAGATTGTTTCGTTACGGTCAGGTATTATCATTGTCAGTTTACTAGCGCGTTTATTTACTTCATACACAGAAGTATTCATTTTTTATGTATTTCCTAGAATCATCCCAGAATCGTATACAATTCCTGGGAAATGTATAGATTTCCCAGGAAATGCTTTTAATTGTGTAAAATAATTATTTGATTCGGAATTATATATGTATATTTCCGGTAACATAATATACATGTTAGTTGTTACATAAATACAATATACAATAAACTTACATAAAATACATACATACATATACTTAAAAACCGTACGCACAAGATGATGTGAGGAGAGATGGTAATACACCGTAAATTTCAATATGTATATTTACATACATACATAAACAGCACGCCTTTTTCCCAGAAGGAGTAGGCAGAGTTGTAACCAGGACACGCACATTTCGCCTTGTAATTTCCATCCCTCGATGTGATAAGAGGCGAGCCTATCGCCATATTAGGCACAAATTCTAATAATGAAAAGAAAAAAAAACAATATCACTTTGTCCGACCCTGGATTCGAACCCGAGACCTCAGCTTTGGAGTCATACCGTAGTACAACTGCGCCACCGAGGCTGTCTAATATGTATACTTATATGATATATATGTGTGTGTGTGTATTGCAGATGGTGTTCGGATTGCTGCCCGTTCCCCACCAGTGCGCGTGTTCGCGTATTATCATCTATACTATGGAATTTTATGAACATTGTATAGATAACATAATATTACATACCTAAATAATCGTACAAGCCCTTTGGCTTGTTAGTTATTTTCCAAGTAAGCCTCTTTATAAGCTTTGTTCTTATAATTATCGATTAATCATTAAATAATTATTCTATTATATTATTATATACAATTTATTAACTTTGATTAAATTATTAATTATTATTATCAAAAATGACACGTTATTAAAAATTTTGTCATTCGTAATCAAACTTCTACTTCTAAGTCCCTAATGTTGTCCCAAATGTTTGGGAAAACCTAAAATAAATTTATTATATATTAGTTATTTATGATGCTTGTCGTAAGCCAAACTGAATTTATTAAGTAAGTTGAAAATGTAAGAAAAAAATGTATTTTAATTATTGTATATTGCAAAATTATTCGACGGAGGCGGCGCGTGGGCACCTTTGCATCCTTATATTGTTCGATTCCGTAGTGTAGATGGCGCTGCGACGGGCGCCCAGCTCGCGTCGCGTTTTGTTGTACATTCATAATCTATTAATTGTAATATTAAGTCAAAGGCGTCCCGCGCCGCTCCGGCGTCTCAACACTGTTGTCTCCCACCGCCGAACTAATCACAATAATATAAGTGCTCGATATACATCACTATTCAAGTATTCCTATGACGTATATTTTGTTATATTTATTATGTGTGTGTGTGTGTGTGTGTCGGGTGAGCTGTTCATTGTGCTGGGTTGTACCACACGACGTTCATTTCCAACATTCATTATGCAAAGCACATATATCTCAATGATACGTCAAATTGAATATAAATAGGTAGATAGATATCAATACATATAGACAAATCTATTATATCTTGGTTTTTAAACGTATTCGACAAACTCAACGCTTAAATACATGACACACACATACGGACATTTGAATGTGACAACTGTCTCTCTTTGAATATTGCACACGTTCCTTGTACAAGTGTGTACCTAGATATATTTGGTACGGCCGCCCCGACCGCCACAAGCCTACACCGGTAGTGCACTGCGGTAGTGAACGATGTTATTGAGAAAATTAAATATTTGTATATAACGCTGTGTACAAATTAAAGTGCACTTCAAAATAATAAAACTGTTAGCCTACGTTTTCAAAAAATCGCGTGTTATGTGTTATAAATTCCAATATGGGCTGTGATATAAAAATATAATATCAACATAATGGATTGTACAGGCCGTTTGTTTCTGTAATTTCACATACATATATGTGAAACGCTCTCGCTTCACGCGCACTACGCAACATCACTAAAGCACTTCACATTTTTATATACTATTAAACATGTTGTAAAATGTGCATTGTTGAATCGTTTTTGTAATTTAATTATTGAGATAGACTCGCTTCACGGATCGTTTACATATGAGGGATTTCCAGAAATTTTTAATAAATAAATTATATATTTTTCCACATACCTACCCTACAAAATTTCTGTAAATACCTCAGTATGCGTAGCTAGTCAGAACCAATACATAAGAATATTATATATACATATATGATATGTATTCTATCATATTTTTCCGACTACTGCTATAAAGTTTTAATATTTCTTATTGTTTTTGTACAGAAAAGTTTTGCGTAGTGTGCTAGAGGCAACGTATAAAAATCGCTAAACGCGATGTCAATTCACAAAGAGCGAGCTTCTCCAATTTGGATTCATTAGTGTGGGTGTCGTATAAATATAACATAAATATATAAAATATAAGTGATTAAGGAGTTAAATACAATAAGTGATTGGAGCTAGGGAGCCAACAGTGAGTTTATGGGTAACCCATAAAAAAATTAGCGTAATTTCTTATACAGAAAAAATAGAATGATTATCAAAAATGTACCAATATAAATATAAAAAATACTGCGATACCTTTAGATATATAAAGTGCGCGCGGGCGGGCTCCGTTCCCGGTGACGACGTCGTTCGGGTGCACGAGTGAAGCGATTGGCGGACAGCGGACAGTCCAGCGTCACGGCCGCTGGGTGTTCTCACTGTGCAGCGACCTGACTCTCACCTCACCACATATAACTTCGGGTTTATGCTCCGCCGTTCGTCCAAGTTTAGTTCCTTGCGGTTGCAACACTGAGGTGTATGGTGGCGCAGTGGCGCGGGTGGCAGACGGCACTCGCTCGCCGTCTGCCGCACCGTCCGACACTAGTCAAATATTCATTCTCTTTGACACATAGAGTTTTATATTTACACTAATAATTATATTATCTATGTTGATGTAGTATTCTAGTTTTAGGCGTTATTATTTATATGTATGCATGTGTAAAAAACGACACACGTCTAGTTTTAAGTGTGTCTTGTTTATTTCTCTAGTACTTACGAATGTGCAATACGTTGTTACGCTTTTTATATTATCGTTTTAGCATCGTTTGTGTTCATGGTGCATTACTTTAATGATTACGAATCTGTTGTGTTACCATATTAGATTAATGCGCCGAGACGGTCTCGTCTGATACTCCGACCGCGGAGCCGGCCTCTTCATACGCACACAATGTATAGCTTGTAGCGTCAATTCGTACGTGACTAGTTAAGAGCTTCGGTGCAGTTAGATGAGCAAAAGCGAAGGAGCCTTGTTTCCGATATTAAAATGAGAGGTGGGCGTGATATACTTACGTTGTCATCTCGGACGCGAAGTGATTGGACTCGAGTAGAGTAGTAGCGCCGCGCGGCAGGTGTGCCGCGCCCACACCCTCCTAGGTTACAGACTAATCGATGCCAAACCGGAACTCGTATACTTAGTGTATGGATATCACAAATATCGTGAATAACGTAGGAATAATGCTCTCGGATCGCGTGGCCGCTTGGCGACGCCCCAAGAGTCGTTTAATAATATTGTGTACTTATATCTTTATACTGTTTAAAATTTAAAACCTAAAGGTATATAACGACGACTCGAACGTTTGTAATAGATAAATGAGTCCTTTCTGAATGTATAAAACAATCGCCATAAGTGATTTTAGGATACAGGGTATGCTTTGCAATTATTTAAATGTATCTTAATATTTTCACGTAGGCAGACACGCCGCGCTCTCTGAGTCCGCCGCGCCAGGTCGCACGCGCCACCGGAGCCGCGGCACCCGCGCCGCCTCACCCTGGGGTCCACTGATTAGTCTATCGCCACTTTTATACTCTCTTCGTAACTATCCTAGTGTACTCATCATCATCTCGAACGCCACCCACGCTTCGCTTGTGGATATTTTTGGTTGGCAACAGTCCTGGCCTAGGCATATCTCATTCCAAGTTAGGGCGTGTTGCGTTACTGCGTATCCTCATTCACTTGTCATCTCGTCATGTAGTGCGAGTGCACCGGGTCGGCATCGCGGCTATTCGCCATCATGGTCACCGATATCCAAGAGGACTACTTATCGACGAGTTTTGTCTTTAGTGTAGATTCTACGCCACGACATCCACCCGTGTCCACTCGACATTTGCGATTACAGATTCGAGAACATTGTTAGAGTTACGGGATCGAATTTCTTGAATAATATAAAGTATTTAACTCCTGAAATTTTATAAGATATTTATATAGTTCGCAAAACTATAAATCGTGGTAGGGCCCGCATAGAGGCGAAAATAAGATATTGTACTCAAAGATGTGGATGGTAATGAGAAGGTGGACCGTTATTTAGGCGATGTAGATTTAGGTCGTCGGGTGGAGGCGCAGAGCCGCGCTACGGCAGCCTGCCACCCACCTGGCGCTAGTTAATACTTAACACGAAGCCAATATTTTAATCTGAAAAAAAAATACAAACTAGAATTCGAAGTAATCATATTATATCTATTTATATAATAAAAAATATGAAAAGCCTAGCGCTTTATAAATCGTAGATGTTAGTGTTGAACAAAACAATCTAGTCATATCTCGTTTTGTTATTATTTACTGATTATTTTGGTCTATCGCTTAGCATAGTTTAGCTTCAAGCACCTACTTTTGTAACTATCATTCATTTCGTAGGATCTCTTTCCAAATACTTTGTATACCGTACGCATAGATTTGTATTATAAAGTATAAACTTGTATCCTTTTATTAGTATGGCAGTTTTTTACAAAATCTAAGCTGTGCCGGTCTACATTCGTATTACATATTTTTCGTATGAAACAAACGTAAGTCTATTTAGTGTGTTTTTAATAAGTTATCCAGAATACTGTAAAGCTTTGTACAAAGAAGTCATAAGTATTTTACTTAGGTAAGATTGGGATTGTTTCGATGGAGGAAGCTGGTGTAGGTATTCGATAACTTTAAGATTTTAAATGTATCTTAGAGCGAATTGGATGATTTAGGTAAAGAAAATTGTAACTCTCATAGTTCCGCTAAAGATTGTTATTGTGAAGTTGGCGGTGTATTGTATGATATTCTCTTAAATAAGGCCATATTCCATTCACAAATCCCACACCAAGGGAAAGGAATATTTTTAAGAGAATAGAAAAACGTTTTCTAAGTAGGCTAATATTACCAAAGATTTAATACTAATAATAGACGCGGTTATGTAATATTTCCCATTGTATTTTATCGTTCATAGTTTATAGATCTATAATTGTTACTTTATTCTCGATTATATAAGTATCCATAGATGCTGCGACTTTGTCATGATTGTTTCCGTATATATCCATTTAATGGACCATCCACACAATGTGAAAGCATCGCAGTAAATATGTAAATAGCAATCATATTTGCACCAATGTGTGGATGGCCCATAAAATATACGAATAAGCCATAGTGATAATCACAATTAAAGATTTAGACTAATTGATTGTTATGTAAATAAGCCTTACGTTTGCATAGAAATCGTAAGTTATTAGAATACAGGACTGTATAAATTCTCTATTCTCTTTGCCTGATACTAAGCTACAATACACCGCCAGAAGTGTTATAGAACAAAAAACGCGCCGTCCGTAAAGAAATATTGCCTGTATATTCCTATATTTCATTCACATGTTTCTGCCGCTTATATACCTAATAGATTTTTTTAACGCTTTTCCTATTATGATAATTACTTAATTACTTAAAAGGAATTGTAAACATCAATATATTTACGTGTCACGAATATGTTCCATCACGAGATCTTTTGACCGGTAAATGTCTTCAATATTTTCTAGAGAATAAATGCTCTCAAGAGAATCGTTGATTTAACACATTTGAAATAAACTTGATTGCTACTCGTTCAATTTGACTGCCAGAAAACCAGTGCTCGTGGTGAGATGTCACTTGGATATTAGTTCCACAATAATTAATTGTACATAACATGTGAATTCATATCTTAGGAGCTTACAAGCCTTTTGTCCCGGTTCCACCCGGGCGGTTGACAGGGTGTCGCTGTTTTAATGCTAAGTGAAAAAATCATAATCATTAACAGTTTTTAGAGTATACACGCGGAAAATTAAAGGGTATTCTTGTTAAGGGCGACTTATTTATATATTAACTCATTGGAAATCTTACAAATTTGTATTTAGCGTAAATCGATAAATTATCACTGTAAACTCTTCAGGTTATATAATATTTAAAAAACCCACTATGAGTCGCCGAGGAAACCCGAACTATATCTCCCGTTATAGATGAATGCGTGTTTCTAAAACTAGTGAATTGTGTCCCACACACTGTTCTGGATAACTTATACCGAACTAGTTCATAAGAATTAACAAATATACAACCGCTGTTTTGGATAATTCCATTTGTAATAAGACGATTGGCGTCGACGACGTAACATATTCCTTAAATATTCTTGCTTATTAAAATATTCATTTGTATACCGCCATAAATAAAATTCAAATTAAGTGTAACTCCTTTACCATAATACAATATAATAAATGATTCATAAGTAATATCATAGCATAGTGACGCAAAAAATATCAACTATTATAGCAAAAATTCCATGGGCTTGTAAACGTTGGGTTAACAAAAACATTGTAAAGTATAAACTGCAATGGATAGTCCAAAACAGAGGTGCAGAGATTAGCTTTTTCGTATATACCTAGCTTAGCATTGAGACGCCCGTGGGCGCCTGTGATATACGCTTTCAATGTTCATCCACTGAACCTGTGCTGAAATGTGACACTCCATGCGCTCTTTTATTTCCACAACAATATGTATTTGGGGTACGCTAAGCTTTCACGACATTTCAATGACCACATGTTACACCTAAGATCGTTACCAAAGAGGCTTTTTAGATATTAAGAATGGACAGTATTTCTTGTGACAAATCCAGGTGTCAAAAATTAATGACGACTCTCTTCTAGTTTAATTAAAATGTATTAGACGAGCTTATTGTGTACTTATTACTGTCCAAATACATCCTCGAACCCATTGAGGTACTTCAACCTCAAACCTCAATCTCTTCATATAGATAGGCGGATTCATACATACGTACAAATATTGTCCGTATTGTCTTACAATGTGAATAGTGATGAATTACCAAAGTCACGTCTAGTTTATTAAAAATAAATACATAATAGTGTTAAGATTAACCGATACCAAATATCATTCTGGTATCGATGGATAATTATTAATGTAAATAGTTCTAACTAACGAATGTCGTGCATGCTTAGCGTGTCCATTGTAATTGTACCTATATTGAATCGAAATATTTTTGAGATCAAGTAATTAACAGTAATTTAATAATGTTTTTTTCACTTAAGCTACGGATATTGTGTTCCAAAGTTGCCACAGTCAAATGTAAAATATCTGACAATCTACAGATACAAACGGAAGTCGGAACACTAAAGTGACAATTGATTAGGTCACATTAATACCAGCCCCAAAATATTCGTGATTAATGTTTTAACTCGTCGTCACTTGGAATACAGACATTGTAAACACGTGTAAATAAAGGCTACATGCATTTCCTTGATAAATGTACAAGATTGAATAAAACTGCCTCAAACATAAATTAAGAATAGACCGTTACAATGTCTGTATTTATACTGGTTTTAATTTCCACAACATTTAATGTATTAATGATAATATAACGGGATATCCGTCGTAAGAAATAGCTAGGTAAAAGTTTTAAAAAAATCAATACGTTTGATAGGTAGCCGTTTTAATGAAGTTTATTCTCTTACATTGTTATAGTTCATCAAAGGTTATGTAAATTGGACAGGAGTGTTATGATACAATTATTCGGGTGTCGCTAGTAAATTGTTTTACTTCTTAATAATATAATATTTTACACGCGCGGCGACGTTTTAATCCGTCCCCGGACGTGTTGCAACGTCGCGGCGGGCGCTAGTTAGCATAATACCAATCTAACGTATTTAGTGAAGGAACAAACTATGTTCATATCTAACATATTATTATGGAACTAATACTATAAATACGTTTATTGCTTACGTTTATTGAGTTTAATGAACTTTTAAACTTATCGAGTATTATGTATATTGCTGATATATGTATTTCAAAACTAAATACTATTCAATTATTTATTATTATACACTTATTACGTTTAGTATGCTAGAAATATGATGATGGATAATAAATAATTTTAATTATATTAGGTGAGTGTTTTATTTTATCCTACCCAGCTTCATTCCTTATAGACTTTTATATTGATATCAAAATATAATAACTTTTGGTTGTATCTCAAAATTATATGGTATAGAGAGTAAACGAGTCAATAGCAATACCCACACAATTTAGCGACTAAACTATGGTGCATCCACACAATTTATCGACTTAACTACGGTGGATCCCCACAATTTAACGACTAAACTATGGTGCATCCTCACAATATAGCGACAAAACTATGGTGCAACCTCACAATATAGCGACTGAACTATGGTGCAACCTCACAATATAGCGACTGAACTATGGTGCATCCACGCAATTTATTGGCTTAACTACGGTGGATCCCCACAATTTAACGACTAAACTATGGTGCATACTCACACTTTAGCGACTAAACCAAGGTGTGAATCTTCACAATTTAGCGACTAAACTATGGTACAATCTCACACTTTATCGACTAAACTATGGTACATCCACACAATTTAGCAACTAAACTATGGTGTTATTCTTCACTATTTAGCGACTAGACTATGGTGCATAAAATACTAGTCTCTCCTTATTTTATTTAAATCCTGTCTAATCGAGTTTGAAAAATTCTAGAACGTTACACCTAGTGGCTGCACATCGTACAACGATCTACTAGAGTACACTTGAGCTATAAAGCAAGGCTTGTCAAACTCTATGGCAATTTTATAATATTACTTACCTGTACAACTGAAGATGCAGGAAAGAATCTCTTCCAAAGTTGACTGCACACTTGCACTTCACTAGTGATAGACCCGTCCAAAAATATGGTTCGGAAAACTCGATATATTTATTTAAGTGAAACCGAAGAGTACAAAATATCTGTATTTGCGTAATAATTTGTACTAAGCATAATATTAATTCTATACATATAGGAAAATTCGGATAATAATTTTGCCGCTTAGAGTAAAATATTTCAGATTCCGATAAAGGTTTCGGAAGTAGTGCTAAATATTTCGATTTCCAGATCCGCAAAAAGGCCATGAACAGAAAATCAAACATCCCATAACTGCAGTAACATTTATTACTCGTTTGCAAACGCTACGTCTTCTTGCCAAAATAATCAGTTATTTTTTTGTTCACTCTTTTCTTCAATTCGGCGGTCGCGTCTGACTGCGAATTGTTTTTCAGCGGTGAGTTCACATCGTGGTTTATACTCCTCCTTTGTCGAGACGGCGAAGGGTGCAATGGCTTTCCCCCTTCATTATCCAGCTTTAGCATCTCATCAACCAATCTGGACGATGCTGACTGACTAACAAGATGGTTTGCTCCCTCGCCTTTTTGCGTTTCGACAAGCGGTTTTGAATTTTTAGAACTTTTATAATCGGACTTATTGTCAACACCCTGCGCTTCATTATCGACTACGATTTCTACTAGCGGTTCCGATTCATCTATGAACATGTCCGGTGACGCGAGATCGTTAAGGAATTCCTTTTGTAAAGAACCAGAAAGTTCTAATTGTGATGTTTCCGATGACGTGCTCTGTAATAAAATATTTTATCTAATGTAACGTAGTCACCAAATAACAAATAAATCATATAGCACAATAAAGGAAGCGGGGGTTATTAATTAATCATTTGCAAAATAATTTGAATTATTTGGAAAATAAAATATACAAGGGGAAAAGAGAACTCACTAGAAGTCGGTTTAACTCACTATGCTATATTGTGTCACAAATTTAAAAAAGCAGGAACAGTTATTCCAATAAGGTTTGTTATACTTATCTATCCAAACAAGTTCTCTGAAATTCAAATAAGATTTAGTTTTGGACTATGACTTATCGGTTTTTCACATTCTCATCTAGCTATTCTGCGTAAAACATTGTGCCAACCTAACCTAACCCAAGGGCGCATTTGTCATTTGAAGTCGCTTCTTCGCTCCTAAGACGTCTTTCCAGCATAGATACTTACATATATACTTAACCGAAGGTTAGAAAGATAAGGGCAATATAATATCATGTAGAGTATAATAATAAATTCTGAGAGTTCTGGCTCCTGTTTTGAAGCATGCGTAACCCATGTCATATGTCACGTTAGACTCCACAAGGACTGAGTCGGCGCCATCAGAGGATAACTAACGTAATTTAATAAGTTCAGTTGCTGTGCAGTTGCAGTTACGTTTCGATCAAAATAGCCCTTTTCGTATTCTCGTAATTTTGACAACCGCTGCGAGATACGCTCGTGTCAAGTTCGCATCACGCGAGCGCTTTAGGGTATTCTACTGCTGCGCGTTTTATGTGCGTAATTCACATCGCAACTTGATTGGTATTCACCTATAAGCTTCTTGCATACGACTGACGTACAGTTGACGCGCAGCAGACGCGCAGTTTAGGCATAGCTTACGTGCAGCTAAACTATTACAAGAATACCATTTTGCTAAGACGTAATGGTATGTATTTCATATTGTCTATGCTCGCCAAAAAGGCGGGAAACCGATGCGCGCGCTTTTGAACATTGTTTTCTGTCAAGTCAGTAATAAACTAGCATCTCTTGGACTGGTTGTTTTATTGTGCTTCCACATTTATATCATTGGCGACGAAGTTGAAGAACCCCGTGCAAGCAGTAAAATGTCGTTTTTAGGAAATCTACCTATATTCGACTATAAAATAAGTGAATGGTCCATTTTTTACGGAAGATTAACCCAATTTTTAAAAATCAATAATGTGGAAGTGGATGAAAAAAGAAGTGGAATCCTACTGACGCACTTAACAGACGAAACTTATCGTTTGGTGCGTAACTTGGCGTACCCCAAGTCGTTGGATTTGCTGACCTACAAGGAGCTAGTGCAATTACTCAGTGAGCATTTCAAACCGAAGCAATGTTCGTTGCTGACAAGGCGAATTTTTTTGGCGCGAATAGAACATTGGGCGAATCTTTACCAGATTGGGCGGCGCGATTACGTGGTCTAGCAAGTTATTGCGATTTTGGCACCGCTCTAGAAATAAACCTGAGAGATCGTTTCGTCCTCGGTTTAGGCTCAGGTCCGGAACGTGACAAACTGTTTGAGCAAAACCCGTCTACACTCACATTGAGTAAGGCGCTGGAATTGGCGGAACAAGCAGCGGGGGCACGGGATGCAAAGGCTGTAATGTGCACCACCAACAACGGTGTCTTCGTCAAGGAAGAAATGTTACATCGTGCGAAGTTCCAAGGCGGCCGCGCAGGCGGCGACGGCGGCGACAACGGCCCTTATGTTGGAGTTGGGCGGAGCGGCGGCGGCGGCGGCGCCGGCGTTCACCGTGGCAGCGGTGGCACAAATTTATTGCGCAGTGATACAAACTATTGTTTTGTTTGTGGAATGAAAAATCATTCAAGTGATAAGTGCCGTTATAAAGGTTACAAATGTCAAAAGTGTGGCAAAAAGGGACATCTCAAAAGGGTGTGCATGAATAAAAAGTCGGTGTGCGTGTATCATAAGGACACTATGCAAGAATGTGAGGCTCTCGAGGTCAAGGACACTAGTTGTGAGGAATGTCACAATTATAATATGAGGTATGTGGCGGATAGGCCCATTACAATTAATTTAAGATTAGGTGATACGAATTTAAGTATGGAACTTGATTCTGGTTCAGGCAAATGTGTCATTTCGGATAAGTTGTATTTCGATAAATTTTCTAATTACAAATTAAATAACAGTAATATTAAGATGTGTTTGTATAATGGCCATAAAATCTCGCCCATGGGTTATTTTTCTATCACAGCTTGTTTTAATAAACTTAATAAAAAAATTAACATTTTTGTTGTTAAGAATGGCGGACCGCCATTATTAGGCAGAGACTTTATGACCGCTTTCAATTTAATAATTACAACCGATATTAAATCTATATGTAGTGATGTTGATATACACCAATTGTTGCAAAAATTTCCTAACTTATGGCGAGATGAATTGGGTGCGTTTAATAAATTTAAAGTTAGCCTAATATTGAAAGAAAACGCTATTCCAAAATTCTTTAAGCCACGAACTGTTCCATTTGCCCTAAAAGATAGGGTTGAGCAAGAACTTAATAGATTGGTAGCCTTAAACATTTTAGTGCCCGTGAATCACTCAGAGTATGCCACTCCCATAGTGCCCGTTTTAAAAGAAAATGGTCAGGTGAGAATAGCGGGAGATTTTTCAGTCACCTTAAATAAGGATCTTTTAATTGAAAAATATCCTTTGCCACGTATTGAGGAAGTTTTCGCTAAGATAGGAGGGGGCGAGCGTTATAGCAAGATTGACTTGAAAAATGCTTACAACCAGTTTTTGTTAGACGAGTCGTCACAAGACCTGACGACAATTAACACCCATAGAGGTCTCTTTAAATATACGAGACTAGTTTATGGATTAGCAAATGCCCCAGCCATTTTCCAAAAAGCCATGGAAACGTTGCTTTCTGGAATAGACGGGGTGAGTGTTTGGTTGGATGACATATGTATTACAGGACCAGATAGGGATTCTCACATAAACCGACTAGTTGAGGTGTTGAATAGACTAAATGAGGCTGGATTACGTTTACAGAAAGATAAATGTGAATTTTTTATGCATAGTGTTAAATATTTGGGATTCGTGATAAGTAAAAATGGTCTTAAGACCAATCCCGATAAAGTTCAAGCTATAATTGAGGCACCTGAGCCAACTAACGTTTCCGAAGTAAAGAGATTTTTAGGCATTGTTAATTATTATAGGAACTTTATACCTAATGCGTCAGCGTTATTAAACCCTCTTCACGAGTTATTACGTAGTGACTCCAAATGGGAGTGGGGTGAGCGGCAACGGCGTAGTATGGCGGCCGTGCGTCGCGAGTTGGCGTCCGAACGCGTTCTGGCACATTTCGAGCCCACCGCGCAACTCGTGTTGGCTGTAGACGCAAGCCCCGACGGCCTGGGCGCGGTACTCTCGCAGAAGAACGGCGACGATCATGAACGTCCTTTAGCATTCGCGTCTCGTGCGCTTACAGTTAGCGAACGTAATTACAGTCAAATTCAAAAAGAAGCGACTGCCATTATATTCGGTGTCAAACGTTTTCACCAATATTTATATGGTCTAAAAGACTCATTTATTTTGAAAACGGACCATAGACCTTTGGTTTCTATTTTTGATAGAAAAACAGGAATACCGATGACGACAACGCTCCGACTACAAAGATATGCCATCATATTGTCAGCTTATAATTACACCGTGCAATATGTATCAAGTGACAAAAACATAGTAGCCGATTTTTTTTTCCCGCGCACCTGTACATTGTTCACATAAATTAGACTCTAAGCTTACGGATTTCGACAGTGACTCAGATACACATACATTAAAATTTATGAACGAGATTTTACCGGCCATTACGATTAGTGATATCGCACAGGCAACTGAACTTGACAAAACTCTTAAGATGGTTTGTAAATACATGCAGAATGGTTGGCCGCGCAAAATAAGCTGCAAATCAATTGTACCATATTTTCATTGCAAATCAGATTTACAGTTTGAAAATGGTTGTTTGTTAAGAGGGCACAAAATAGTAATACCGTTTTCACTTCGGGAAAATATATTACGCGAATTACATAGTACCCATTTAGGTATTATTAAAACTAAGAGCAACGCGCGAAGTAGAATGTGGTGGCCGGGCATCGATGCCGAAATTGAACGATGGATTGGGTCTTGTGAGACTTGTGTAGGTGTAAGATGTGCACCGCCGCGCGAGCCGCCGACGCCGTGGCCCGCCGCCACCGGTCCGTGGCAGCGCGTGCACATTGATTATATGAGCATAGGGCAAAGGGTCTATCTAGTCATAGTGGACTCTTTCAGTAAGTGGCTTGAGTGTATTCACATGCAAAATGGCACTTCGACCCAAGCCCTAATAGTTGTTTTAAAGCATACCTTTGCGACATTTGGTATACCAAACTTATTAGTTTCTGATAACGATGTCAAAATTAATTCAGTAGAGTTTAGAAATTTTTGCAAATTTAATGGCATTAAATATATGACTTCACCCATTTATCATCCTCCAAGCAATGGACAGGCGGAAAACGCAGTTAGAAATTGTAAAAAGATGCTAAAATGTATTATAAAAGATAATTTACCATTGCAGGAAATAAATAATGTATTACTGGGTTACTTATTTAACTATAGGAATACGGTGCACTGTACCACGAAGGAAACGCCAGCTAAACTTATGTTTGGTAGAAATTTGCGGTCCCGTCTCGACTTGATACTACCCCAGAAAGAAACCTGCGTTAATGTAGATTTACAATTACCTAGGAAAAGAGTATTTGAAATTAATGACATTATTTGGGCTCGATGGTACAGCGCAAGGAAAGAAACATGGGAAATAGGTATTATTATGGAAAAGATTGGCAATAAAATGTATAAAATACTGTTAAAAAACATAAACACCATATGTATTAGGCATGTCGATCAAATATTTAAATATACAGGCAAAGATAATGATTTCGAAAAGAGTAGCGATTTCGCGCCTAGACAAGTTCTACTATCGCGGGCACCTAATATCGTTGCTGCATTGCCTCCAATAGGAAATTCTTCATCGGCACCTGAGTTTTCTGAGCCAGTAACACAATCTGTTATTGCATCAGATGATGGTGGAGAAGAATGGGGCGATTGTGTAGTCGAGCAGCATGAGGGCGATATTACGGCAAATGAGCCTGGTACGTCATCAGTAGCGCCTCTCCACGGGGACGCGTTGGCTCAATGTGGCGCTGCCGGTGCCTCTGAGACAGTAGAACCGCCCCCACTTGCTCAAGGACGTCCGAAACGTCACACAAAAATTGTCGATTACAAGAAATACTTTTAAGATAATATGTTCATGTTTTATTCGATTTATTTTTAATATTGGTTTAAGTTATTAAGTATAATAATGTTCTTTGTCACCAGATGTTAATGCTTAATTACTTGTGGAGGAATGGTATGTATTTCATATTGTCTATGCTCGCCAAAAAGGCGGGAAACCGATGCGCGCGCTTTTGAACATTGTTTTCTGTCAAGTCAGTAATAAACTAGCATCTCTTGGACTGGTTGTTTTATTGTGCTTCCACATTTATATCACGTAAACTTAATTGCAACTGCACCGCATCTTGATCGGCGCGTCAAAAAATTACGTGAATCAGCACATATCTCACGGAAACCTGTCTTGAAACTACTGCTTTTTGTATGCTACGTTCGTTGAGTGAGATTGCCGGAGGCTCAATACCCCTCCCTCTCCCGTCTTTTTTTCTTCCATTTTAAGAGACCAGTAAAGCTGTGATCCAAATGACGTAGGGGTTCATGGGCGACATATTATTATTAATCTCTAAACATAAAGTGAGCACACGGTTGAGCCGTGAGCCGTGTGTTCCTTTGCCGGATTAAGACAAATACTATCAGGCAAGCGACCTACTCGTTTTGCCATTCACGCTAATAAAAATACACTTGAGTAGCTAATGAGGAAGTTTGTAATAACCATACTTACGATGTCCATCAACACTGGCTCGTCCTTTTGTGTCGAATCATTTTGTACTACTTGATTGAGGAAATCGTAGAGGCTCGTCTTCTTTGTGTCCATCTTCGAGTATTGTTCTAAATACTTGTACACTTGACCTGGTAGGCAGAATGCAGTTATTTGAGATTTGCATTGTAAATAGGCCCTAAGCTGGCCTAAATGAATCTATCCAACCACTTAAGTGCCATTTACACAGGGAGAGTTTCTCGCGGCGAGAATCGTATACCATTATAGCATGACATAGCCGCCATTAAATTATCGTCTTCTGACAATGTTTAAATGATGCATCTTTTTTACATCCTTACGATAATCTTTTATTCGAGGTGAGACACTCTCTTCGTGTAAATGGAGTTTAAGGCATATTACAATAAGGCGTGGCTACATGGAGAAAAAATATTTGTGCCTGTGTAAATAGGTACATTAACATTTTGATACCGAGAGCAATAATCAATTATAGTGAATTAAAGGTTATTCGAGAAAGCCAAGGAATTAGTGTAGGGATGGATCAAAATGGAATTATTGTTTTACAGAAAACCGGCATGAAGCGAAATCCTCGTTACAATATTTCTTTCAGTAAGATCATTTAAAGGTCCAATACCCTTTTTTCTTTGTTTACTTTTTTTTCTGACTTTCCCTTTCTATGATAAGAGGCCCGCAATGCGCCAGTGATCCAAGTGCTCTGACGACGGTAATTACCATCTCGAGTCGTTCGCTGGAGCTATAAAAAAAAAAGAAAAGTGTGCGGCTCACCGACAGTAACATTGTGTCTGGAGAGCGTGTTGTAGAGCGCGGCGATGTGGTCGCGCAGGTGGTGGTCGCCGAAGGTGTAGTAGGCCATGGGCCTGGCGGCGGCGGCGCACGCCATGAGCTGCAGCAGCGACTTGAGGCGCGCGCTGCCGCGGTAGGCGCCGCAGCCCCAGTTGCCCGAGCCCACGCCGGGCCGCCGCAGCCCCGCGCACGCGTCCGCCGCGTGGAACGAGAACCCCGCCCACGCCTGCATGCGAGTAACTATACTTCGACGGGTGTCATTTGGAACATACACGGCCCGTTCGAGCGCCTTTACTAGTGGATAATGATTATTGTATAAATAAAATCGATTTATTTTATTTTTTATCACCTACTTTAAGTTTGAGAATTTGAAGAGGTACTCTACATTGAAAAAGACATCAGATATTTTTTTGTAACTGTGCCAAGCTGGCTTAGGAAAAGGCTACAGTACCATATACCACATTCATATTCTCCGGCAAATTATACAAAAATCCGAGGAGTATAACTTGCCACTTTGCTTAGCGTTTGTGGACTATGAGAAAGCCTTCTATTGATAGAGACTTGGGCTATGCTGCAATCTCTTCAGCAATGCCACATTGACTGCCAGTATATCGAAGTGTTGAAGTTTTTATGCAAGAACGTCACCATGTCGATCTGAGTACAAAACCAGGGCACGAGGACTATTCAACTACAGAGAGGCGTCAGACAGGGAGACATTATATCTCCGAAACTGTTCACTGCTGCGCTGAAAAATGCCTTCAATCGCTTGCAATGGAAAGGGTTTGGCATCAACATCAATGGCAAGTATATCACTCAACTTCGATTTGCCGACGACAAGGTAGTCGTGGCAAAAACCCTGGAGGACCTACGCCTTATGCTCAAGGACCTCAGTGGAGTTTCTAAACAGGTAGGCCTTAAATTGAACATGGACAAGACGGAGACCATGTCGAATGTCCACGTCGTGCCCACCTCAATTGCGGTTGGAACCTCCATGCTCGAAGTTGTTGACGAATATGTCTATTTGGGACAAGCAGTCCGGTTAGGCAGGTCCAACTTCGAGCGAGAGGTCAACCGTCGAATCCAACTCGGTTGCGCAGCGTTCGGGAAACTACATCACGTCTTCTTTTCAAATATTCCTCAGTGTCGAAAGACGAAAGCCTTTAACTGTTGTGTTTTGCCACTGATGACATACGGCACTGATGACATGGTGATGTAAATTTAAATAAATTTTGTTTAAAATTAACAAAACGGGAATACTTTTTCCTTTTATGCGCTCTGCTAAAAAGGAGCTGTTTTGAACATGAATCATTTTACTTTGCACCCGTCGATTTACTTAATGACAAAGAGTACTGTTCTCAAAACCACAACATACCTTAGTAAGTTCCCTGTCGATCATGTCCATTCTGTACTGGTATTCGTCGGTGGCGTAGGGTTTAGCGTCGATGGCCAGCACGGCGCAGCGCCGCCGCCCCGACGAGTCGAAGGGCGTGGCATCCTTGTAGTCGCCCGCCCAGCGAAACGTGTTGCTGTACCCCGAGTACTCGCTGTACCGCTCGCAACCTAGCCCAAACATCCCATATGAACAACAAACTACCCGCACTATACCCAGCAATCATGCATGTGTCTATTGCGTACATATATTTTACATTATTTATCACAAGCTAGTCTTGTTATTTACTTACACAACACAGACAAGCCGCACGTGTAAGTTGTTTATTGTCATTACTTAGGCGCTAAAGGCAATAACGAAATATTTAGAAACAAATTAGCAATTCATTAATCATCATGTCTCAATTTATGGTCCATAATTATGAACCCAGTAAATTAATAGAATATTTGTAAACATCATATAAAACACGTATTCAATTGAAAATAAAGCTTAAAGTGGACAGCGATTTATTTTCCAATTGTACTGTACTGTATCGGCCCATATACGTCCCCCTGTAGGGCACGGGCCAATCGAGAGTACGATAGGGAATGGTTAGGCCATATAGTCCACCACAGTCCGCTGGCCTAGTGCGCGTTGGCGGACTTTTACAATTTTTTTTTACAAATCGCTATGGTATGCAGGTTTCCTCACAATGTTTTCCTGCAACGTTATAGTGCGTGGTGATTGACTATCAATACACACATGACTCTGAAAAGTCAGAGGTGTGCCCTGGGATTTGAAACCGCGACCACCGTGAATATGTAGGCAGCCGCGTTTGGTCCGTTACCAACAGGCCACCACGCACTTCCAATTAACAGCTGTTAATCGCTAAAGTATGGTTAAATTGTTTAGAAATAACCGAAAATTCTTTGTGTGGCCTAAAATATTGTATGGATCAGTGTGTTTATTATGTATTGACGAGACGAGACGTTTCGGAAATACTCATGGTCGTTATTCAATCATTGGACCCAAAACAAGCCCACTAAGTACTAATCGCTGGATATATTCAGAATTGGATCGCGTCGCATAGTTCCAGTGGTAATGAAAGCCCACTGAGTTTGTTTCGCCGGGTCTTCTCAGGCAGGGCCGCGTTAGATCCGATGGTAACAGTAAACCGCTACCTACGCACCGTTATTAATAATACTTATAGTCCACTCAGACACTGATTAACTTAAATAATGTATTTACTTGAAAAAAAAAAGAAAATAGTAATTACCATAAAAAAATAATAAATATTATACTTATGACTACTGAAAAATAATAAATACAATATACACAAAAAATAATAATAAATAAATAAAACTTAATTAATAATAATAATTAAAAATTATATAAATAATAGTAAATATATATATATATATATTTTGTAAATAGATAATAAGTTTTATGTGTATTGACTTCTCATAAGAGCTATTTAATTGCCTACGTGACCAATAAACGAATTTCATTTCCTTTCATTGATAAAAATAAGGATAACAGGATAAATCCAATTCCAGTGTTTTTTTTTTTACCTTGCCGATCTCTATACAAAACAAATGAGATGGACGTCACAAATAACATTAATTAATATAATTCAATTCGGGAAAACCAAACTTTGTAATCGCAAGTAACAATTGTAAACATGACCTTATGATAACATTACCAGTGTTTTGAAATATTGCGTAAATAATTAATCGATTGTAAATACAACACTATATCGATGCGCATATGAATTATATTAATAAAAATAGTATTCTTACCTATATGGTTTACATAAAACTTACAAAAATGTATCAATAGGTATCATCTTATGATAAAACCACGACATGGCACATGGTATATTTTTTATTAGGAGACTGTTTGTAATAAATATTAATAAAATTATATCGATAATATTAATAACAACTATCGATAAAACCGTATATATTCCCAACAATATCATAAAAGCTGGGAAGATCAAAAGTCACTTCACTTTAATTGAAATCATCAACATAATACAACATGATTTTATACGTATTCTTTATATTAACAGTTTCTACATACGCTAACTGCTGTCAAGATGTATACAATAGTACCATAGTAGAAGACTACAGCTCTATCTACGGGGTGTATGAGTACCGACACCAATACGCAAGCGTTGTAGAAGAAACAAACAAAATACAATGTTCCCGGATAGTATTCTCAGCACCACTGCCGGAGGATATCGAAATCAAAGACACTTATTGTGAAGCACTTATGTCACATGTTAAGCTCGAAGCAAAAATAAACTGGCTTGGTGTAACAAGACGTTGGATTTTCATAGCTACATCGAAGAAAGGTGTCCACATATATAATCCTGCTATGGCATGTCTTTATACCGTGCCTGGTTTCCAATTGAGAAGTGTTAATGACAATTTCATATTATTAATGAGCCCTTTGGGGAATTCAAAGCTGTTTGTGAAGGAGCAGTCGAGTCAAGAGGAGTACAATTGCATTGTCGACAATATCGACGTGGTGAAAGGGAAGAAAGGGTATGAATTGTGCCATAAAGAATTCATGTGATCTTTTGTATAATGTAAAGAATAAAAATTAGTTCAAAAAACGATTATTTTTATATTTTCAATAATATAATTAAAAGTTAAATAAAATCTTACTCATAAAGAAGTTCTAAAGAGTAAAAAAAAGTAATTCAGTGTATTTATCATTTTTTTTAGCAGCCCATATACGTCCCACTGCTGGGCACGGGCCTACTCTACAATCAAGAGAATCGATTGAGAGTGGTTAGGCCATATAGTCCACCACGCTGGCCTAATGCGGGTTGTAGGACTTACATACCGTAATTCTTTAAAATCGCTACGGTATGCAGGTTTCCTCACGATATTTTCCTTCACCGTTAAAGTACATGGTGGTTGATTATCAATACACACATAACTTCGAAAAGTCAGAGGTGTGCCCTAGAATTTGAACCCGAGACCACCGTAAACATGTAGGCAGCCGCGTCTGGTCCGTTACCAACAGACCACCACGCACTTATTTATCAATTGTATGCTTGCAAACATCTTATAAGACATCTACCTGCCGTACCTGCCGTCTTATAATTAATTTAATTAATTATAATTGAATCATAAAGCACGCGATATAAGGTATTTGTAAGATTTTTATTATATGTATAATCAATGTTTTTTGTTTGGGCTATAAGTATGACAAATATACAAATACTTGCCTAAGAGTGTATTGTAACAAAAATGGATAAACACCTACAAATAGGTAGTCTCCTGTGTTATTGTATGCTTACCTCACACACAACTGGAAATACTACAATTCAATAAATGCAAGCTATTATTACCTATAATGAGGACCGCTTCGTCAGGCTTCATCATTTCCGTGAACAGCATTGTGATCAACAGCTCTGGACATATGGCGAACCTTATTTCTTCTTGCACGCACCCGTATGTCAGGACACCGCCGCCTAGGAACCTTAAAAAAATTAATAAATAGCTAACAGGGTATTCCACTCTTTTTAAAAACAAACTGGTAAAAAAATAAATTAAAGTTTTATTCCATCGATTAGCCCCACGGAACAAATGAATACGGTTAGAAGGGTAATACACGCGTGTGCCACGTATGCGTGGTGGGGCCCAGTGGGCCTCACTGCCGCGGAACGGATGATTGGTCAAGTTAGTCGCTATCGAAATGCTTTGAAGCGTTGTGCTCCGACGAAATACAGTAAAAATGCAGATTTATGCTATTTTGTTCTGCAGTTTCAGTAGTAACGCGTCGAATATCAAAGAGGAATTACACCTTTATTTCCGAACATTACAGTTATTGATAACGACATTTTTAAGAATCCGACTATGTAGAAGACTGATCAAAAATAGACAATCCTGATTACGCGTAGTAGAATAAAAATGAGTGGTATCCGCGTAATACATACCATTCATTCATACCAGTCATTTTTGCTGCCGATAGCGAAAATTGTCACATGTCACGTAGTGTTGTAGTCATATAAATAATTACTATTATAGTAGTTCTGTGCAAGAGATTAATGTAGTAAGCAAACACAAGGCAGCATAATATATAGATCTTACAAAACGTTAGTACACACAGTAACAGGGCGGGTTAGTGAAACATTTCGCAACGCGCTTGGGCGGCCTCTCGTGGGTAGTTTTGGCGCGCCTCGTGCGGCCTCGTGCGGTCTGAATATACTTTATAATACACATTCATTTATAGGTTTGCAAAAGTGAGAGGAAATCCAGCACGATTTGTTCTATTCATTTTCGTGGAACAGATTACGATAAAACACATAAAGTCAGGCCTTTTATTTCCCAAAAAGGTTAGGCAGAGGTTCTCCTGGTAGTAACCAGGCACCCACGTTTCGCCTTGTCTGTTTCGTCCCAGGATGTGATAGGGGGCGAGCCTATCGCCATATCGGGAACAAATTCCTGACTCCGGACTGATAATGAATGGAAAAATCCAATATCACTTTGACTGACCCGGGATTCTAACCGGAGACCTCAGTTTTGTAATCATACCTTCGTACAACTACGCCACCGAGGCAGGCGATAAAACATCTGGATATTAGTAAGTATATACTATTACAAACGCAATATAATTACGTACACCAATTTTGGAAAAACAGTATTATCGGCGTGAAATAATGAAATATTGTATTGAAAATCAAAACTGCTGAAGCGATTTATGTAAAAAAATCATAATTTTGTTAATTACCACTAATCATTGAGATATAATACTATGTTTATATTGATGCCACTAATGAAAAATATCATGCATAGATTCCTTCATTAGTCAATAAATTCATTTAATTCCATAGTTTGAATTTTAATTTAATAGTCTGAAGAGGCGGAAGGGGGCTGTTTTTAAGGACCGAAGTGCTCTAACACGGTTTGGATCAGTACTTCAGAAGCTAATTAATGAAAATGGTTAAGATGGGATAACTAAAGGGTTTTTCAATTGGCGCAAGATTTCGGCGGCCATTGACGGCCAATTTGTTTTGTTCTCCAGGTAATAATGCATTCTCAACTAATTAACGTTTGGTGCGGTTTTGGGGCGACGGCGTCATTGGTCCGTACTTTATCGAAACATTTCGTAACATATTATTACCATCAGACTACATTTTCAAGCGATTTTTTGTGTGGAACCCTAAATTTCTTTTACATCAAAATAAATCGAAAAAACCTAATGAACTCAGCCACACGCGTATTATAATTCCATCTATAAAAAATAACCCCTGATTTTAAGGGTTTTTATTTTTTTATGTGGATCCCTAAATGGTTTTCCAAAATTAAAGTAGCTTAATTTACTCGCGCAAAAATTAGATATCTGTCAGTAAAACTACTGTCAAAATCGGTCCAGCCGTTCCCGAGATTAGCGGCAACAAACAGATCGACAGACAGACAATTTTTTTTAAAGTGCATTTTCGGTATAGGTATCGTGTAAATAACGATAAGTACTTGAAAAAAGCTATTTTGACTTTACAAACAGACACTCAGATTTTATTTATATGCATGTATAGATAATGGAGGCCACGAAGCCGAAAGCGCAGCGTGGGACGTCTACCCACTAGGTGGTCAGGCGACCTGGTAAAGGTCGCGGGACGTCGCTGGATGCAGGCTGCCTCCAATAGGTCACTGATGGATTGGATTGGATGTATAGATAATTGTTACCTGTTGGCAAAGTCGACCTGGATGAGTCCGTGCGCGTCCTCGATGGTGGTGTCGGAGTCCACGTGCAGCGGCACGGCGCCCAGCGCGTGCGGCAGCTGGCGCCACGCGGGCGCCGCGCCCCCCGCGCCCCCCACGCCGCGCCGGCTCACCGTCACCGCGCCGCCCGGGACTGCGCTGCACACATACGCACTAGCACCGCAGCCTCACACACTACTACATTCATATTCACTACTCTTACCTCTGACCTCCCTGACTAGATGAACTAGTAATGGGACAAAGAAACACAATAAGTGCTAAGCTGAAAGGCCAGTGACACCGGCTAACCACTTTCGACCTTATCTGCGGTAGATGCGAGTTTCATAGCATACCGTACGTTTAAAAAGTATATATATATAGATAAAAATTAATCATTTACAAAATCCTTATTGATAAACATGGCTCACTATTTTACAATAACAGACAATGAATTGAATAGTCTAATTCTAAGAAAATAATAGTTTCCAGAAATAATAAATATAGGCAACTATACAAATTGCAAATTAACAATAATAATATCACCTTTCGTGCAAACTTTTCTGAAGTAATGGCATAGACATTTTAACTTTTCCAAAACGGACGTCGAACCTCGGCATTCGTACAATCTGCAAAAAATATTATTATTATTATACATAGCATTTATTTTGATGCCTATAATAATTTTGTGAATATTGTTTAAATCCCCCCACTGTAATACAAAGTGAACTTAACAAAATAATCACCGATTTAAGTTTCAATTAGAAAATAAATGTGTTGCAATCCTCTATCCATCTGTAGTAATATAAATTACTTACGATGAAAAATTTATGTGTGGGTATGATGCATACTCTGTATTTCTCTTCCTAGTATTCCGTCTCGGAAATGTGCAGAAGAAAGCATTCGCCAACAAACATGCTATCTGCTGCTGTGAGAGCGACACCGACTTGTTCATTCCTTGTCTGAAAAAGTTCAACCAATAAGCTTATATGGATCCAAAGACTGATCACTCATATAAACGTCACATTTTTCACAGACATTACTCTTGATACGGGCATTGAACTCATGTCCTTTTATTTTACGGCCAGCTTTTAACCAACTACGCTAGGAAAGCTGTCACATTATGTTTAATAAAATATTTCAACATACTTCAGAAGTGGTATTGGCGACTGCACAAGCTTAGGCAGTGACAATGCCAGCTGCGCTATTTCAGGTAACGTCACATCAAAGAAATATTGCGACTCTTCTTCTTCTAAGTACTGAAAACATAAGTAAATGTTGTAAAATGATATTTGATCAAATTTATCATTATGGCAAAAGATTGTGCAACATGCAACATTAAAACATGTTACGCTGACCTCATATAGATATGAGATAAGGATAAGTATAGGTGGCATGATAATAAAAACGATATTGTAAAACAATTCGAGAAATCCGTTTCGATGCGACGGCATCAATTAAAAACATTCGAATTTATGTCTTATTCCTCCAGTTTGAATATCCTTTGTAAGAAAACAAAATCCCTTGCCTTTCTGTCCCAGTGTGCAGAGGCCATTAAAAGTCCCAAATTAATTCTGAGCTTAAAAAAGTTTGGCAAACAGTGAGTGACAATAGTCAATTGGTCATAATCCTTCAACTAACTGGATAGCAATTATAGGGAATGATAAGAATTTTTTAAAACTATAATTATGAAACCAATAATATCGCAACGTCATATAATGCTAAATAATGTTTATAATAATTTAGAAATACCTCATTAAATAGTTTATGCAATGCTTTAAACTTCCATATCTTTTTGAACTTAGTGTTGTAGCTGAGTATGGCATCTGCCAACTCTTGACTGTTACGAATTGGCTGCCAAAGAGCATTTTCAATCATCTCCCATCTTTTTTTCAAACGTGTTTCACCAGTACTCTGTAAAAGCACATACTTTTTAACTGAAACGTTTTATAGCTAAGTAGTACAAACCTGCTACAGGAGGTAACAGGGACATGTCTAAAAACCCATTTGAGTAAAAGGTGCTTTGTCCCTTTTTAGGTATATGGCAATGGAATTTATAATTTTTATTTGATTTTCTTCTTTAAAGGATCAGATGACTCCCCTAAAGAATCGCAGATTTTGCCAATGTCAAGATTTTAGTTGAAAATTTAAAGATAGATTGAAAATCAAAGTAAACAAGTGCATATCTTAGCAAAATCTTTCCATATACATTAGGCCCTTAAGCCTACACCATCTTCTGCAATATAGGCAATATCTGGTGCCAGCAAAGGTATGTATAAGCTAATATAAATATAATTTAGAACATTAAGTTACTCAATAATATTTTTTTCTCACTGTGGGAAGAAAAGTCTGCTTTTCGGCCTGACTTTTCTCCCAGTAACCTAACAATGACTTGGGTTTTCGGTCATATACATGAGCGGTCATATCTCTTACCATCAGGCAAATGGCTAGCTCATCTCGCCATTCATTGCAATAGAAAAAATACGAAACAATAGTTAAAGCAAACTTTTCATCCCATTGTAAGAAAAAGTTGTACATGCACCACGGGAGAAAAATAGGGCATCCTCGCCTGTTGTCACAATAATCCATGGGTGAGAATGACCAATTTTTCTACCTACTTGGGTAATATACTATTAGGAGAATAATACATTCAATAACATTAATTTACTTTTTTAATGAAATAAATAAATACACCTAACAGTCACACACATAATCCTGACTCCACACTAAAATCAAGTATTGTGTTGTGGGTATCAGGACGTAGGAGAGACTTTTTGGTCTCACAAACACCCAAGTTAGAAACAAGTTTTAGTGCTTCACACAAACAGTTATCTTGGTGTGGGGATCAAACTCGCAGCCTCTCATTTTTCAGCCAGTGTTGAACAAACTGCACCAGCAGCAGCAACCACTACAGAGTATAATTTAATTTTAAGCGGAGACCTGTGTAATTATGTTAAAAAAGATTAATGCCATATAACTGTAAAATAATACAAAACCAGGATATTAAAGCTATACTTGTATAATAAACATTGTTATGCAATACTGGTACATAAATAATAAACCACAAAATATTGTTATAGTACCCACATAATGATTACCTATTAAACACCACAGCTGTGATTTCTGACTTTTCAGTACCACAACACCCTAAACATTTTTTTAGCAAACATTGAAACATAGTATTTTTTTTTGTATCTCTAATATTGGGATAATAAAAATATACTTACATCTTCAACAGGATACAAGCTTTGGCTTGAGCAGGGCAACCTGACATGGTCATGGTCCCATTTATCATGACCAATCTGTGGTTTCGGCGGCCGATCCTGCTGCATACTTCCATCGCTAGGCACATGGTATAGCACCGAATGGTTATAAGATGGCACAACTAGAGGAAATTCCGGCGAGCCCCAGGGGGAACAAGATCCGTAAATCTCACTAATAGGAACCCCTCTCCACGAACAATTTTCACTGTCTTCCGAATTCATTTTGCGTCGGCAATACAATATATTACAACTTACAACGTCGCTAATAAAGCCACAAGTGCCTATGGAGCGGCAAAGTATTGTGTACGCACTTTTATACAATCTAGTAAACGGCGTGTGTAATAGTTTTACATTTCTGATTTCATTAATTGTGCAACATGTTACTCGGGATACAATTTAGACAGGTAACAAACAAATAGTAAAATCAATAATGAGCCAACACTCAACATCGATCTTTAATTAAATAATGTTGATAATGTCAATTAAAATAAAAAAATTATGGCACCTCAACCTCACTCCCTAATTCTGGTCCAGGGTCCTCCTGAGACAGTGAGAGTTGAGACCGTTAGGGATGTTATAAAATAATCGATTTTTATTTAAATTGATTATTAATTTCTTATAGTTTTTATAGTAATATAAATCTATTTTTAATAAGTTTATTATAAAAATTGCACGATTAAAACTATTTTCATAAACAGCGCCATCTATGCGACGGATGAAGAAAATCGAAGTAAGTTAATTATTATTTACAAGTTAGGGTAAAATAATATAGCTGTTGGTAAACAATAAAAATGCCTTCTAACCGTAAAACACCTAAAATGTTAAACAGTACTTGACATTAAAGGCATTTATTTTTATTTCATTAATATATAGTTTTGAAACAATAAGGTTGTCGTTTTGTTGGGATGCTCATCATTTCATTTTTATTATGATAAAAAGTTTAATGGTACCGAAAGTTTGTATCAATAATAATACTTATAGTTTCCTTATTACTTATATTGAAAGTTTGAAAGAACAGTTGCTTTGAATTTTAGTTATGAGTTGGTTATTTTCTGAATTTTATTAATTTATTTGATTTTTAATCTGATAAATTGTTAATATGATCCTTTTAGGTTTATTATTGTAATATAAAAAGCATCAAGATTTTTTAATAATAGAAAATATATTTTTTTCGCAGAATTGATTATTAATTTCCATTAAGATTAATTTTTGACAAATCTATTAATATTAAATAAAGAAAAATCGATTTTGATTTAATCGATTCCTTTCCGTTAATCTCGAATCCCTAGAGACCGCAATCGTAGCGAGTGACCAGTGCAGCGACGTGATTCGATTGTCGTTACATGATATTTAGCATTGGTAGACAAATGGGCCAAATATTTTTTAAAGTACTTATTAATATTTTTTAAATTCTGCCAATTTGTTACTACAAAATACACGTTTAGTCTTTAAAAATATTATTTACTTTCGCATAGGTTTTTTTTTTGTTGTTCGAATAACACAAAGTCTCTTAATATTTTAATATAAAATTTATAGCATAAAATGTATTTAGGAAACTAATGCTTACAATATAAGCTGTCAAAACTTTACTCCAAGAACGTAACAGATGTCACGGCAGCTGCGCGGCGTCGCTCCCACAAGTCTGTCACTTGTCAGTCGTCACTACCCGATAAATAACTGATGTTTACGAAATCATAGAAATTAAAATGCTTTTTCTCTAGTAAATAATAAGTAAAGTAGAAATGATATAAGTAGTGTTACATACATTATAAAAATATCAAAATGAATTTGGAACTACTTGGTAAGTGCGAAATATACTAATAATTTAAATAGTAACTTTTCATGTTGATAAACAAATTTTTATTTGGGCGGTTTGCTTGCAGAATCGTTTGGCCAAAATTACCCTGAGGTGAGTAGTGTTGAGAGTAATGTTGATAAATATTGCACAGCATTTCTATACCAATACAATTCCATACAATATTATTTTCGAGAAACGTAACCTAAGTTGATAGCTTACTTAATAAAGCAGAGCTATAGCGTTTTCTAGGTTTTTACTTCATGTTCTAGTGGTATGTAGAACGCTGAATCTTTACGTTATGTATAAATATTGATAACCTAATAAAATGTATTGCACATTATTGCCCATTAGTGTGTTAATCCAAAATGTACAATTATATTCATTTATGATCATGTAGCTCTATGTGAAAAGATTATGTAAATTAATATTTACAAACATTATGTAATTATTTCGATGATGAATCATTCTAAAACCCACCACATATGTGACAGCGTCAGTCAACATATTATTAACACTTTGAATGTTGACTACAGTATACATGAGGCATGACATTCCATAAATACTAAGCTCTAACCAAAGTCAATAAGTTAACCAACTATGCCATTTACACTGTGTGAAATAAAATAAAACCATAATGTTGAAAATAATTCTGTTAAAAACAATTTATATATTGAACACTGTCCAAAGAATTGTAATGTAATTCTAGCGATAAGTGCTAATGTTTTGAAATAAAATTAAATAGCTTTGTTAATCCTTCTCAAAATAAAATCTTGAACTGAGCTTTTCTTCCTTAGGAATTTGATGGTACACTAGATTCAATATCCCTAGCAGCAACATGTGCATTCAACAGACGAGGCACCCTTCTTGCAGTAGGGTGCAATGATGGAAGGATTTTTATATGGGATTTCCTCACTAGAGGAATAGCAAAATCAATAACTGCACATGTCTATCCTGTTTGTAGTCTTAGCTGGTCTAGAAATTGTAAAAAGGTAAGTTTCATTGATTTTCCAACCTTTATGATTGATGATACTTATTTGATGAACAATTCCATTATATCAAAGTGTATTGGGATATGTACATTGTAATTGTAATGTAAATAAATGTAATGTAATGTAAATAAATTACTCTTTCCAATAAAATTGCAAAATCAATCAGAAATGTTCAAATTGACTAACTCCCAAAACCCAATAGATATTTTTATGCTATATAAATATTTGCCCTAACATGGGTGAAATCACAATTTCTAGTCCTGAAATTATACTTTTTATCTAATGCTGTAAATTTTTGGCAAGTTTGAAGTTAAGAATGTCAACTGCATCAAGTGAAGCATGATTATACTTCACCAGCCAGCAAATAGTAATATATTAAATCAATTGTGTTTTGTAGCTGCTATCAGCATCAACAGACCATAATGTGTGCATATGGGACGTCCTCTCTGGTGAGTGTGAACAGCGCTATAGGTTTCCAACACCGATCTTACGAGTCCAGTTTGATCCTAGAAATGACAAGAGGTTTCTCGTCTGTCCTATGAGGCATGCTGCGCTACTCGTTGACACAGACGGGGAACACAAAATACTTCCGATTGATGATGATGTAAGTTATATTTATTCTATCATAACTTATCTTTAATAAGTAGACAATCACAAGAAAAACAATAGATTTTTAGTTTTTTTTTTTTACACTGGCATGGCATAATGACTGCACTGCTCCTGATGGTAAGCGTGAATACCGTCCAGAGTATCGAATGGCATCAAACGGCGGTCCCATGCCATTCAATACAATATCGACGAATTTTGCGCAGTTTTGTTATTTGTTAGCAATACTGCTAAAACTTCTAGAGCAAACTAGGCAGAAGCTGTTTATATTGACTATTTGGTAAGGTTGTCACTCCACTTTGTAGTCTGACGTCCTTTGCTGCCCTTACCAGCCACATAACCTGCTCAATAAAAATTAAAAATTAAAAGTAATTTTAGTTAAACACGCATCCATATCATTAATAACTTGCTTACAGCAGAGACCTTGACTTTTAGTGTGTGTATTCTTAATATACGTATATGTGCGGATATTATTCGTAAGTATATAATGATCTATATTTGGCACCCTTCGTGGCGCAGTTGGATAGACGCCGGCTGAGAAACGAATGTTTGTGTGAACCCCAGGTTTTTGTTTTAGGCCTGGGTGTTTGTGGGACCGAAAGGTCTCGAACTTTTTATTTACTTATATTTATTTAATTATTCATAATCCTCGTGAATTAATAATTTGTGGCCTCTAACTATGGGCCTTATTAGGAGGCTCAAAGTCACTCAACGAGCTATGGAGAGGGCTATGCTCGGGGTTTCCCTACGAGATCGAATCAGAAATGAGGAGATCCGTAGAAGAACTAAAGTAACCGACATAGCCCAGCGGATTAGCAAGTTGAAGTGGCAATGGGCGGGGCACATAGCACGGAGAACTGATGGCCGATGGGGCAAAAAAGTTCTCGAATGGAGGCCACGAAACGGAAAGCGCAGCGTACCAGCTTCGTGACCAGTCGTCGCCAGCTTCCATCGTATGATGTCACGCCATCTATCACGACTGTTGGCAATGTGTATAGCTATAGGTCATTTTCATGTTACCGATGCGCACGATTCCATCCCAGTCGTCGCAAGTCTGTCTCATGATGAACTCTCTCCATATTCGTTAAATAGAATTGGAGACAAGATACACCCCTGGCGTACTACCTTGCCAAAGTTAAAGGGTTTTGATGAGATCTAGTCAATTCTTACCACACCCTGGCTGTTGTGGTACAAAAGAAGAGCCGTCAAATGGTCAGGAATTCCGAGGCTAGATAAGACCAGCCACAGACTATTCCAATTGACGCAATCAAATGCTTTGGTGTAATCGACAAAACACATGATTACGGGTGTGTTTTCTGGTTCCTCTACCATTGACGAATCCAGATAGTGTCGGGTCCGGTTGTTCAGAATGTAGAGCAGTGCTTTGCTAGCATGTGATACTCGTATTAGGGCTAAGGTACGGTAGTTGACACATGCTTTGGTAGACCCCTTCTTATGCAATGGAATAATTATGGACTTTGTCCAATCTTTTGGCCACTCTCCACTTGTTCAGACTTTGTTGCAAATCGCATGCAATATGTCAATATACCACTTTCACCAAGAATTTTCATATTCCTATTGCGGGAAAATAATATAGGTATATAATTTATTTTGTTTATCTTACCCGCCGGTATGCCCGGGAACCGCCTTTCTTCTCAATCCTTTCCATTCCGCCCGATCTTCGAAGTTCTTTGTAATTAATCCACAATATTTAACACTAATGTTTATATTCATTTTCAGGGAGACATAAACGTAATAGCGTCTTTCAATCGGCGAGGAGACTATGTATACACGGGTAATGCAAAAGGGAAGATATTAATTCTTGACTCTCAATCACTTACGGTGAAGGCCAGTTTCAAAATAACCGTCGGTACTTCGAGCACTACAGGGATAAAAAGTATTGAGTTTGCAAGAAGAGGAGAGTAAGTCTTATCATTACAATTTTTACGCCAATTGTATTTTTTTTCTTCTGAATATTCAAGTCGTTACTGCAAACTGCTTAACGTTTGAGTAAAATGGGTGAGTGCCCAAGGTCATGTGTCCTAAGGAACGTCGAGTCTTGATTTTTTTAGTGGTTTTATTGTTTATTTAACACTAATTGCGCACACACGTAGTATTTTTCGGGTGCTGCACGTGTGTTGCTAACACATGACAGATGTATTATTAGTATAAATAATACTCCAACACTGGTGGATATTACGTATGACGTGGCGCCTCAGCCTGCGTTGTAAAATATTTAGTTTGAACAAGTCCTTTTGCCGCCACACATGACCTGATATTTAGAATGTTATTTTCGCAGTTGTTTCTTGGTGAACACTTCGGATCGAGTCATAAGAGTGTACAACACGAAGACAGTGCTCAAATACGGCATAAACGGTGAACCAGAACCAATACAGAAATTACAAGATCTTATTAACAAGTGAGTTAATTTAAATATTTTTGTGACAGGATATTCGTATCATATATATATGTTCGCATAAATAACAATAACCACTGTACAGTGCTGGAAAATCCATCGCAGTCCCCCATATTAAGTGTATGATGTGTAGCATTTCTGGTTCAGCTTGTGTATATCCAAGTTACTATCATATTTGTGACGGCGTTCTTATATCTTTGGTAAAATAAAGTGATTTAATAATAAAGGATATTTTTATCAATTGTAGAAGGGGCGTTGGATTACATTGGCTATATTTTTGTAACACAACCATGAAATATTTTTTATGGTATTGTTCCATCAAATGAACAAACTGGTCACCCCCATACGTAATACTTAGAGCTTAAAGTTGCATTGTCAGCTTTTGATGTAGAAGGAAAGAACTGTTTTTTTCTGATCAGTTTTGTTGTAGGTTAAACAAACCCGTGGTGCACCTGCGAGACTCACTGAGCTTCAGTGCTCGGTTTGAATTTTTTGTAAGTCATTCTTGCTGGTAGAAGTTGCAGTGGATTATGAATTTTTACCATTATGTTGCTGTAGGCTGCATTTCTACAAAAGAAGTGTAAGGATGAGTAGCCATTGATGTGTTAGACCAATTGAATCACTTCATTTACCTAGCTTCACACAGCGCAGCTTTCGGTTAAACGGCTCAGCGCAGCGAGGTATTTGTGCATAAAAAACGAGGGAAGATTGTGTGCTAGGAACGTGTTGCGAGGGTTGGCTGCTGTAAAGGGATGTGTGCTCCATAACATACAGACGCCAGCGAAGAAATAGCATTCAGTACACCGTGTTTATCAGTGGTAGAAATATAGTGTGCAGAAAACATGGAACAGCTCCGTTCCCACCACACACTTCTCCCCGTTCGCATCCGCCACGTGTCTCGCATTCTCGCACCGCCCACCTACCTCGCACATCCCAGGTGGAAGCGCAGCCTTGATGTGAAGCAGCGGTACTACACCGGATGACGGGATGCAGTATGTATGTATTGTTCCAGGACGACGTGGAAGAAGTGTTGTTTCTCGGGCGACGGCGAGTACATCTGCGCGGGCTCGGCGCGGCAGCACGCGCTGTACATCTGGGAGAAGTCCATCGGGAACCTGGTGAAGATCCTGCACGGCACCAAGGGCGAGCTGCTGCTGGACGTGGTGTGGCATCCCATCCGCCCCATCATAGCCAGCATCAGCGCGGGTATATTCATTCAGCACTGGCATTTGCTTATTTAGCTGCAACATCCATTCTCAATCAAGGATTGTCTTTATTTTGTCCCGAGAAACGTTATATTTGTTTGAGAGCTGTAGACAACGTTACAATAATACCCGTCATACACACGTCGGCAAAATCAGGGAAACACGAGTAAAATTGTGTCTTTTTTCGTGAATAAGTGGAAAATATCTTATTTATTTATTTGTACCATTGTAAAATAATGAATTTAACATAAAAAATAGTTGAAATTATTTTGATTCAAAAACGTAAGTCTACTTATCTTTCCAAATCCGCTGCAAGCGAACCAAAGTTAACCTGACTACTGGACGACTCACCTCGTGATCCAAGACTCCAAGTGGAACAAACGATGTTGGACCACCTTCGTTTAACCATTTGCTAATTTTAGATCGACCAGCGCATGCATCACAGACTTCTTCTAAAAGATTTTTAGTCGGCACAGCAATTTGAAGATGTATTTTTCAAAGTTTCCACCCCTATAAAATGGTCATACAAGGCTTTACTTGCGTAATTTTTTAATTCTCACAGCTTGCTCTGATTTGATTCTGTCTGTACCTCTATAGCATTAAACATCATGGTTGATCACAAAAACAATAATTATCAAAGCAAATGGATGGCCCATTAGCGGAAGTTGTGACCTTCATTCGTCCTTACTTCAAATTTTAGCAGTTAAATGTCTCACTTAGTATTCTACAGTATGTGAACTCTCCAAATAATGTCAATATAGTTACTCGACATGGCTTAGAATTGATTTAAACTCAATTTTCGTTAATAACGCTCATAGAAGCAAAATGCCCACGATTACTTGAAAAGGTCGTATTATTGTAAAACCAAATAAAATATAGATTTTTTTGTAATACTATATTTTCTTATGAACGTTGCAATGCGAAATATTTTTTTTTTTATTCTGGCACGACAGTAACTACATTGCACCTGATGTTAAGTGCTAATACCGTCCAGACAGAGTATCGAATGGCATCAGAAGGCAGTCTCATACCATTCGATACCATCATGCCGGCTCGCTGAGATGCCTCTTCACAGTACGGCGGAAGGACCCAGGATTATAGGAAGGAGGGAACACCTGTGATGGCAAACCGTTCCACAGCTTGACTGTGCGGCAGAAAAAAGAATTGGAGAAACTTTTGTTTCGCGCCGAGATGGATTGAACAGACAAGATATAGCTCCATAAGCCAGCACGCGTGGTTCTGTTAAGAAAAGGAGGGGAGGGGATCGAATTTAATCAATCAGATCCTTGAATTCGGCAATGAACAAGATGCATCTATTTTGAACTTGTTTTCCAGGGGTGGTATCGATATGGGCGCAGAACCAGGTGGAGAACTGGTCGGCATTCGCGCCGGACTTCAAGGAGTTGGACGAGAACGTGGAGTACGAGGAGCGAGAGAGCGAGTTCGACGTGGAGGACGAGGACCGCTCCGTCGACCAGGCCGGAGAGAGCAGAGACGACGAGGAGGTCGAGGTACTTCAACGCCATCTCAACACATACGCACTCCTAAAGGGATGAAAATATATCACCCTCAATTGTACTGTACCAGCCCATATACGTCCCACTGCTGTACACGAACCTCCTCTACTATCTAGAGCACGATTGAAAGGGGAGACATACCACACAGTTTCCATTATTGTATCTTCTTCGTTTGAGTCAATGTCTCAAAATTTTTTGCACTAAAACTCTTACAATTTTTATATTACTGCGATTTCATAATTAATCATACATAACAATATACATATGTATATTATAGTCTATTGATTAAGAACATTTAATATTCCAAAAAAAGAAAAAAAATCCAAAGATAAAAAGACAATGTTTACGATTACAAGTTTCTTGGCAACTCGAACACGTTCAAGCGTTGGTAGTGGCCTCCGATGCTTGTATCACATGCCTGGCGATGTATTTACCCACATAATGGCCGAGTTCCATCCGTGAATGTTTCTGCGCCCCAGCCAACATGAATCAATACAATTACTAATGTGGTTTACACATAGGTGGATGTAACGACATGCGAGCCGGTGGCCGCGTTCTGCAGCTCAGACGAAGAGGGAGAAGACGAAAACGTTCTCCTCTTCCTACCTATAGCACCAGAGATAGAAGACCCTGAGGTATCTTTGCTCTCTTATCAATTTGTTTACGACATTTTACTTCCCAAGAAAATGATATTAATGTGAAGAGATACATAGTACGAGTTCAGAGAATTATTATTTGGATTTGTGTCTAAAACGAGCCAAACATAAAAGCGTAATGATAATGAACAATACTTAATGTAATATGTTGTATTATACTTAGGACGGCTGGGCAGCCACACAAGAAACAGTAACACCAACAGAGACACCAGAAAAAATGGAGCCCGCTGCAAAAAGACCAAAAAGCAAAACATTTGACATTTCCTTGAAAATTGCACCTCCTGGTAAGCGTTTTTAAAATGCTGTTTTGCTTCGTAGTGTATTAAACAAGTCCCAACATATTTTTTTCTTGTTACAGAACAACCAATATCGTTCGGTGGAAAAAACAAACAAGCAGTCGGAAGTAAAAAAGTCGCGGGACGACCTCGAAAATAAATTGGAAACATTCAGCATTGGATTTTTATTTACAAGCTCCCATCACGGTCGACCCGTCGATTGATCGCAATCATTCGAACACAAAAACTAATTATTATAGGAGAAAACATTTATTTTGCCAAAAAAAATTATATCATTCTTTAATAAAATTCGTATTCAGAGTATACAGTAAGTACCTATTCTCGTGGTGTATAAATAAATCTCACTTACAACGTAAACAAAAAATAATACAACTGCTATTCGAGTGGAGGGCGCGCGGCCGCCTACGCGTCCATGTCGTCCTCGTGTTGGCTCGAGAAGTAGCTCACCAGCCCGCCGAACACGCCCTCCCCCCGCGCCTCCTCCGCGCCCCGCGCCGCCCCCGCGCCCGAGAACGCCGGGAACGGACCCGCGCCCGGCGACCCGCCCGGGCCCGCGGGGGCGCCGCCCAGCGCCGGCCCGAGACCGGGCGTCGGAGTTAAGCTCGGCCCGGGTATGGAACTGAGCGGGGGTGGCCCCGGAGCCGGGGCCAAAGTCGGTCCCGGTGCAGGAACGTGAGCCGGTCCAGGCGCAGGAACATGACCCGGTCCCGGCGCAGGAACATGACCCGGTCCCGGCGCAGAAACATGAGCCGGACCGGGAGACGGACCGCCCGTCGGCCCGACTGCCGGACCCGGGGCGGGAAACCGTGTCGATGGCGCGGATTGGAACGGCCCGGGCACGCGCCCCGGCATACGTAGTTGCGCACTTATGTAACCTCCGTCCGGAGGCGCCACGCGCATTTCTACAGGTCCTGGTGACCGTTCCGGTATCCCGGGTCGAGTTATTGGACTTCGCGGACGTTCCGCCGCGTGCGGCTCGGACACGGGTGGATATTGCGGAAACGGCGAACGGCGCACATGATAAGGTGGCGGACCGAAAGGCGGGCGCGGTCGCTCCGGCGGCAATGCCAACCTCTCCGGCGGCGGGCCCGGACCTGGCGCATACGGACCGTAGGGCCCATAGTGGGGGGCGTAAGGACCGAGCGGGTGGCGCGGTCGTCGATCCTTGTTCTCGGTATGTTTAATTTTCGGGTGGCGCGGCGGCTCGTGCGGCGCGGGCCCCGGCGACGGCGGCGCCGGCGAAGACGTCGGCGATCTGTACTCCGGCTCCAATTTCACCTCCGCTTTGATACGTATGAGCGGCTCCCCAGGCGGCGCGGGCGGCGTGGAGTGCGGCGGCGTGGCGGCGGGCGGGGGGCGCGCGGCAGGCATGGCGGGCGGTGCGGCAGGCATGGCGGGCGGCGCGGCAGGCATGGCAGGCGGTGGACGCAGCGCGTGCGGGCCGAACGGCGCCAGCGGCCTGGGCGCGGGGCCGGGGCGGTAGGCGGGCGGGCTGGGCGGCAGGGCGCGCGGGGGCCCGGGCGAGGCGGCGGGCGGGTGCGGGCGCGGCGGGTATGCGGCGGGCGCGTAGTAGCCTGGCGGCGGGTACTGTCCGCGCGGCGGCTGGTGCAGCGGGTACATGACGTTCTGTGGCCCGCGCGCGCCGTATGCGGAGTTGCCGCCGTACATCATGGGTCCCCTGCGAGCGACACACGGTGCCAAGTTAAAACGGCTTCACAGTGAGGCGACTCGACACTCATACTGACCGTATGCGAATGATGTCCGACCTGTATTGCTGGTTGATCATGTGAGGCATCCTCGTTATTATGCTCGGCTCCTCGGCGACGGGTTTAAACGGCTGCGGCGACCCGGCCACCGACAACGTGCCTGCGCGCGAATTATATTTAGAAAAATTATTTACCTAAATTGAAAAAGCGTTTGTAGCCTCCTTTGCAGTAGGCCATTGTCCAACGGTGGACATCTTTCCGCTAAAGAAAAATGAGAAAAAAGTAATATTAAATCTTTTCATTATAAAATATTGTAGCAGAACTGTATAATAAAGAGTGCAGGAAAATACCTCAAAAATGCAGGAATTAATTATTTTATTTGTTTTAATGTTCCTTTCGTTATATTTGGTGAAACAAGAAGCTAAATTAATAGCATTCCCTTATATTACAAAGAGCATTGTTGTATAGTGAAGGAGTGATATGTAAGCGTCGTACCTTCTCGCAGCGCGGCGGGGTGTGCGGGGTGCGCGGGGTGCGGCGCGTGCGAGGGGTGTGCGGGGTGCGGGGGGTGCACGGGGTGCGGGGGCGCGTCGCCCGCCAGCACGCCGCGCAGCTCGGCGCGCACCTGCACACGCACCACACACTATCACTACCACACACACGCCTTCATCATCATCAAACATTTATAATCTTCAGTTTGTAACCTGATATGTATATCAGATCAACTCTTCTTATGTTGATTTTATAGGCAGATGCAGGCTGCCTCCAACAGGTCACTGTGGAAATCATTAGGAGAGGCCTATGTTCAGCAGTGGACTTCCTTTGGCTGATGATGGATGGATAGATAGGCAGATGAACTAACGGCCCGCCTGATGGAAAGCGGCTACCGCTACCCATAGACCTTCGCAGTGCCAGGGGTCCTCAGCACTACAAAGTTGCTGCTTACCTTAAGGAGCCTGTACCTGTACTCTGATAGCAAAATATTTATTACAAAAACAGTATTAAAAATATTCCCCTGAACAACATCAAAAAACGTAATGTCACATACATACTGTACGCGAGAGGTCGACATGGCATTTTTCTAGTGATGTAGTGACACTTTCCAAGTAGTTTTAAATATCGATATTTTTTTCAACGCAATGCATAAGAGTAAAAATAATTAAGTCAAGGTTTCGAGCGTCTGGAGGGTACGGGCCCGGATTTGGCAGACTGCCAGTTCGGGTTCCGGCGGGCCCGGTCGACGGTCCACGCGATTCTGCGGGTGAAGGCACAAGCGGAGCGTGCGGTGTCCCGGGGTAGGGTCGTGGTGGCGGTGTCTCTCGACATCGCCAACGCGTTCAACACCATGCCCTGGGCCTGCATCGAAGTAGCACTGCGGTACCACGAAGTGCCGCCCTACCTTCGGCGTCTGGTGCACTTGTACCTTTCTGACAGGTACGTTGTGTATCCGGGCGCCGACGGGTGGCACCGTAGGGAAGTGTCGTGCGCTGTTCCACAGGGCTCGGTTCTTGGGCCGCTCCAGTGGAACATCGGCTACGACTGGGTGTTGCGTGGTACCAACCTTCGGGGCGTCGCTGTCGTCTGCTATGCAGACGACACGTTGGTGACAGCGACGGCCAGGACGTTCCAGAGGTCCGCCCTGCTCGCCTCGTTCGGTACTGGACTGGTGGTGGGCAGGATTCGGCGACTGGGCCTCACGGTGGCCCTCAATAAGACCAATGCCGTGTGTTTCCACGGTCCTCGGTGTGGGCCTCCGCCTGGGGCCCACATCACGGTGGAGAGCGTGCGGATTCCCATCGGCTCGAGGATGAAATACCTCGGTCTCGTCCTCGACAGTCGATGGGATTTCCGCGCGCACTTTGAGGAGTTGTCGCCGAAGCTGGTGAGGGCGGCGGGCGCACTGGGGCGCCTGCTGCCCAACACTGATGGTCCTGGCATCCCTTGCCGAAACCTGTATGCTGGAGTCGTGCGGGCCGTGGCCCTCTACGGGTGTCCTGTTTGGGCCGAGTCCCTGGGCGATCGTTGCGTCCGCCGCTGCATCGTCCACAGCGCATGGTGGCGCAGCGAATAATCAGGGGCTACCGCACGGTCTCGCACGAGGCGGCCTGCGTATTGGCGGGAACTCTGCCCTGGGTGCTGGACGCTAAGACCCTCTCGTCGGCTTTCTTCCGGCGAGAGGAGGCGTCCGGGCGTGGGCAGAGGTTGGTCCCCAGAGAGGTCGAGACCATGTTGGCCTCCCTCCGCAGGTCCGCTGTGGAGGAGTGGCGTTCCAGGCTGGATAACCCTAGTGCTGGTGCGAGGACCGTCGCGGCAGTGCGACCTGTCCTCGAACAGTGGCTGGACAGGCGCCACGGTGCGCCGACATACCGGCTGACGCAGGTGCTCACCGGGCACGGCTGCTTCGGTGCGTACCTGTGTCGTATAGCCGGAGCGGAGGAGTCCGCCGTGTGCCACCATTGTGGCAACTGCCGTGAGGACACGGCCCAGCATACGCTGGAGGAGTGCCCAGCCTGGGACGAGGAGCGCAGCGCTCTCATCGCGGTCGTGGGAAGCGACCTTTCGCTGCCGGCCGTGGTCGCCGCCATGGTCGGCAGCCGGAGTTCGTGGCGAGCCATGCTCACCTTCTGCGAACGTGTCATGTCGCAGAAGGGGAGCGCTGAGCGGGATCGGTCTGCTCCCGATCCCGCTCGTCGCCACAGGAGACGTAGGAGGCGCCGGGACAACAACTAACCCGGCGCCGCAGAGGCCACGCGGGGCCGCCGTCCCTACCTTGGCGGCCCCCGAGACGTGACGCTACACGCGTCATTTGCCGCGTCGCTAAAGCGGCGGTGCACAAAGAGGCGGTCTTGGCGCGTCCATTCATCGGTATCCCGGGGCCGTCTCTCAAGTGCACCGATGGTGGCCGACGCGGGGTTTGTAGTCGGTATTTCGGCGCGTAGCTTATGGTAGGGACCCGACCCAGCGGCCGCCCGTCCACATCCACGGGCGGCACAACATCTCGCTGGGCTCGGAAGGCGCCGGTGAGTCCGACACACCCTCGCCCCTTCGGGGGTGGGATGGTCCGTAAAGGGATTATCCCCGCGAGAGAAAAAAAAAAAAAAAAAAGGTTACGAGCCCGATTTCGATGAAAACTAAAACTGCATACTTACATTTTTGATAAATCAATATGACTAGCAAGAAATCGAGCCCGATGATTTTGAAAAAAGGAAAACACATGCTGTATTACACCATTCGATAATGTTGCAATAAGAATCAAATTCTGGAAAGTAATGACATACATACGTCAAACAAAAGGTAAAAGATATTTTTTAGCAAAATAATATTTCTTCCCTCTCCTCAACACCAAGGCTCCTTGTTTTTTTTTTATTGCCGCCATAGGTAGACGAGCTAGCGTCTCCCCTAATGGAAAGAGGCTACTGCTGCCCTTAGACCTTCGCAGTGCCAGGGGTCCAGCACAACAAAGTCGCTGACTACCTTAATGAGAGTACTCTCTTTAAGCCTCGTTTGAAGAAGGACAGGTTATAGCGTTCAGGAAACACCGATGTAGGGAGTTTATTCCAGAGCTTGCACGTGCGTGGTTTTATAGGAAAAACGGTAAAGGCGCGTGAGTACGGGGGTCAACTCAGAGTCCCATGTCTTAAGAACCACTGCGGTTCTAGCCCACTCGACTTATGGATGTCGAGAAGCATAAGCTCCCGTCTGACAGCACGCTGGGTGATTTTGATATCAGACAGGAGACTCTCACACCGTGGGATGTTCGGCGGTGTGGCTCCCCCGTCATCCAAAGACGAGTTCGAGGTAACAAAAAAAATGGGCCAAGAGATCGGCCTTCTCCTTTGCACTATGGGTCAAACTGTTATCGGGTTTACGCAGTGGTGAGAGACTAGATAAGCAGAAATTGCTCTCCACAGCCTTAGCCAGCGACCAAAGAGCACGGCTTCCAGAGGGATAGCTTTGGAGCCACTCGCCAATTCTGCGATGTGCTCCGCCTTGGCCTTAGCTATGGCTCTTTTGTTGGATCTAGGGGCGGCATTAAACTTCCGTTTCTACTTCGAATTTGGATCCGGCGCCACCTTGCCAGGTGGCGCCGGATTGCCACTTGCCACGCTTGCTTGCTGCTTGAGGCGCGCAGCAACGGCGCAGACACGATAGTACCACGGCCGGCTGCAACGCCTTGCGGGTATTTTTGAGCTGAGTATGAAAGTCTCCATACCCAAGCTAATTGTCTCCGCGACGCAGTCCGCACAGGCGTCAGAATCATCACAGAAGCAAAGCATATGCCATATACCGCCAAACTGTGCAAGTTCCAGTTATTGAAGAACGACTGAAACCCGCCGCAGGGGCCCACGAACGAACCTGGCAGTGGCAGAAGATCCCAGGGGAGCATTAACTGCTATCCTGCATCCGTCCGAGCGTGTCGGCAGTAGAAGATCCAACATGAAGGGCTCATGGTTTTCAACATCTGGAACACGGGTGGGCTGTGTTACCAGCTGCGAGAGACCATAAGCCAAGGCCATCTCGTAAACAGCCGGAGAGGGGAGATCAGTGGTCCTGGATCCCAAGCACTCTTTGTGATGGGCATTGAAATCACCGAGGACCACCACCTCCGCGGAAGCTGGAAGGGAACTGCTCGAGAATCCGGTCAGTCCCCACTTGGACGCTCTCAAATAATTGAGTAGATCTCGTATCACTGCCGTAGCCAGGGCCGGAGGTGGTTGTCAGAGACGGCTGCAGGTTCCCGTAGGAATGATAGAAAATATATTAATAATGTTACATTATTGATATATTTTGAAAGAGCATTACTATATTATTTAATGAAATAATTGCCATGACGCCACGGTGTTGGCGCCCGTGCAGTGAGTGCGCGTACCTGCAGGCGCGGCGCGAGGTAGGCGGCGGGCGCCAGCGGCCGCACGGGGATGCCGTAGCCGCCGCCCAGCGCCGCCTCCGGCTTCTCCTTCTTCATGCGCTTGCTCTCCTGCAGCGCCAGCCGAGCCAGCTTCTTCTCTTCCCGCATCTTCGCTTTCTCCTCTTTTAATCTCACTTTTTCTTCTTTCTTCTGCTGTCTTTCTATTTTTTTAGCTTCTTTCTCGGCCAATTTCGCTTCTCGCTCTAGACGTTTCCTTTCGCGGTCCACCTGCGGTAGTAATCGGCATTAATAAGGTTCAATTTTAATATCAGTAAATATGGACATTCTTATAGGAACATATTGCTCACTTGATTGGGTTTAACGGGGTCTTGGCTGAGATCTGAAAATAGATAAAGAGAACACTGTAATTTATGTCGAATAATTTTGTGATAATTTCGTGCGTACTTAATTTCTATTAAATGAATAGTATTATCGGATAACAATGAAGGTGTTAAGATGGTAAAGTAGTGACAGTGCGATAAAGTAGCATATAAGAGCGGCGTACCCTTGATCTTGACGCCGACGAGCTTGGCGAGTGCGTCGTCCGTGCAGTGCGCGGCGCCCGCCCGCCGCCCGCGCGCGCCGCCCCTGCCGACACACCATAGGACACTTGTACCCACTGCCCACGCAATGTTCATTCCATTCTTTTTAAGTTAAACCAGTCACATCCAACTTCTCCTCGACATAATACGAGCATCAAGAGAGTGGTCTGTCGGCACCTTTTGTCCGATTCCGGTTTTTGCTACTTTATTTTTCTTCAGCCTATCTTACTATGGCGAAGCATTTTGAAAACTTTAGTTGCTCTTTTTAAACAGTCAATCGAAGGTCTCATACCTGCTGCCTCGTCCACCTCTGCTGCCTTTGCCTCGAGTAGGACGTGCGTTCGGCGTCGTCTCGGAATCTGTTGATCAATGTTACATGATAGTCAAAGCATAATAATAGATAGTTATTAGTTCTGTCTGTGTGTGTACCGGAGGGCGCGGGCGCGGCAGGGGCGGGGTGGGGGGCGGGGGCGGCGCCGGGCGCGTGCGCGAGCGCCACGTGGTCGGGCAGCTTGTGCAGCGGCACGACGGCGCGCGCCAGCTGCGCCAGCGCCCGGCGCCGCGCCGCGCTGCACTCGGAGCCCGACGACGACGACGACGACATCTTGAACTCGTCCGAGCTGTCGCCCATGTGCTTGCCGCTCGACTTGTGCATCTCCTGCGACACAGCGCACGATACCACCGGTCACCACATACGAGCAAATGCATTACTGTTATATCTTTATAAAACTATATTGGATCTAATTGGAACTGTTAATCAATTAGTAGACTGAGCAAAGATGTATCGTTCATTCCTTACTTGAAAAAATAAAATAATTATTGCTACGAAATAATTGAATCGAGATATATTAATAAGTGGAATAGTGACTGATGGTTTGCTGTTCATCACATTAATGACAAAAAAGACAATGACCGTGATAATTCCCATAGAAACCATTGGTGAGTAAGGTATGGTGTGATCACTGGTTGCTTTTTATCCCGCCATCAGTTTTTAGGTCACACAATGAGTAATACAGGCACGGTTGCATCAGGTTAGTAGTGGAGACAGGAAGCATAAATGAAGGTAGATGCGACTGACATCCTCGGACTCGGTGTTGGGTATCTCGGTGTAGTTGATCTTGCGCTGGCGCGTGCGGTGCTTGGGCGACCAGTCGTTGGGCTCGTCGGAGAGGCCGCCGTAGGTGACGCGCGCGCGCACCACGTTGCCGGCCGCGTCGTACTGCGTGAGGCCGCGCCGCGCCGCGCGCCCCTCCTTGCGCCGCGACGACCTGCAACCACGTGCACTCACTCTACCCTTCCTTGAGCCTTTATCACTATATTGTTATGGAAGATACACTGCCCTTTAGTCGATTTTCCACTGCTACATTGCATATTAAGGATCACATTGTGTCATTTCGACTAAACTATAAAATACCAGTATGTCTTCGAACAACATCGACAAAATGCTTCAGGAAATTTAGTTTTCCATCCGAAAATTTTATAAACACCCTCGCTACACATTAAGCCCCTGAACAAAATTTGCAATCATTTATATTATGTTCTTATAAAAATAGTTGTAGTTTAATCATTGTACTATACAGAATATAAGACATACTTTTTTTTTGACGCCCACTCCTTCGCGCCGGCAGACTCGCTGGAGCTGTCTGTTAGAACACCTTTCTTCTTTTTCTTCACTTCGGGCGACGATTCTGTCATCTTAGTGCGTTCTGAGAAATATAGTTTTGTATTTCGATGCAAACCAGCTTCATTCCAAATGCCTGACTTTATTATTTTACATTGATCAAGCTACCTCTAATCTTGTTAATTATTGATGTGAAACATCTATAGGATCACTTGTAAATCGAATCGTTGGCGTGGCGACGCTTGCCGTGGCGACGGGTCGCCACGCTATACTGAGGTATACATATATATACTTTATGTGTAGTAGTTTATATTTAATTGATTATATTCATATTAATCATATTAGTAATTATATAAATTATATTAAGATTATTAATTATATAAATTATATTAATATTATCTTCAATTAATTTTTTTTTATTATTCATGAAGGAATTAAAATAAAAAATTAATATGGAAAAATTTATCAATAAAATTTATATTTGCAAATCTTTAGTTAATAATCTTATCTTTAATCATATATTGCAATAATTAACTAAGATTTGAGTTCATGAGTATATTGGAGCCACACTCAATTTTTTTTTTCTTTTTCCATATTTAATTAATTATATTCATATTAATCATGTTAGTAATTATATAAATTATATTAATATTAATAATTATATAAAATATATTAATATTATCTTCAATTAATTATTTTTTTATTATTCATGAAGGAATTAATATGGAAAAATTTATTAATAAAATTTATATTTGCAAATCTTTAGTCATATATTTATATCACATGTAAATAAATGTTTATCAAATAAAGTTACCATTTTCTGTAAGAAATTCGTAATACTTCAGTTTTTCATTAGGCTATATTTAATTCCTGTAATAATATTATTATATTTTATGCATAATCCTTGTACACACACGATGTTTCACATCTGCCAGGCGTCCCATGACGGCTCACATTTTTTAATCATTACAGTAATATCAAATATTATTAATGTTTTTAAAGACCATTAACAGCAAAAAATCCACATGGACGACATTTTATTCGGTACAAAAGCATGAGTGCAGGGACAGTGCCTATTCAATCTCTTCAATTTCCCTCAATTAACATATTCGTTTATAAGAGCATTGTCTCTCATATCTACGATAACAAAATCTAGCCTGCGCTACTTGGACCGGCAATCTGGGCAAACTATTCAAAATAAAGTTTAACTATCGACATTACCTTTCCTGTCAGTTCTACAAGTCCTTCTAATAGGAAGCGAGTCTGAAGACCTGGAATCGCTGGAACTGTCCCGCTCCGCCGATGATGATATGTCCTCTGATGACGATTCCATTCTGGCGACACACATAAATCTTAAATGTTTGGATCTTTATCCAAAGAGTTTCTTAACTTTATAAACTATTTAGTAATGATTCTAACTGTTCTATAAATATGGTGAAGGCAAACCCTATTACATATTACAAAATATCGGAAATATTCACCCAAACATTATGCTTTCTTTGTGGGTCCAGGTTTAAATCCTTCTCAACGATAAGGTAGGCACAGCCCAGCAATGGGATTAAAAAGAAAGTATAAGAGTATATCTATTGTCATCAATTTATTAGCAGCAGCAGGTTGGGATTTTGCTCAGTGGTAGATATTTTTTCACGCCACGCCTTACAAGAAACATTTTATGTTCCATATATGGATAATGGTGTTTTATATTTACGCGAATAGACACTGAAGTAAAACTACTTTTTACAGACGTTATCGCGGAATTACCTTGAAAATATATTATACTATTAAATTAAAATTACCCAGTGTCCTTGAAATCCTCGTCCGTCTCGTCGTCGTCTTCGGACGGCACGTCTAATGAATTCAGTTTTCGCGGTTTCCGTCGTTGCTTTTTCTTAAACTTCTTCGCTTCTACTGGTTTACCCTAAAATAAAAATGTACACGATATACTTCGTTACAATTATAACATAGATTTAAACTACTAAACTCCCTCATACTAACAATAAAGCATGTGGTGATAGTCTTGTCGTCAACAGAGTTATTTAAAAGTATTTGACAACACTTCAACTACAAAAATCGTAGTTACTAATCACAAAAAACATATTTGAATAGATATGAGTTCAGCAAACAGAATAGGCTTATCAGTACAATACACAATACATATAATATGGTTGCATGGTTGCTCTCACCTGTTCTATGGCTTCTCTCTCAGCTTTGAGTTTCTCTTCCTCGGCAGCTTCAATGATAGTAGATATGTCCTTACCGCGTCCCTGGTTGCCCGCACTAGTCGTCGGTTCTAAGTATTCCTCCTGAAATATTGTCAGTATACTAGGGATGTTGACTTATGTTACGAATTCGTGTAAATGTATTTTTTACACATTAAAAGCAGTATTTTAAAACCTAATATAATATTTTGAGAACCTAATTCTTCGTCACAAATATAATAAAAAATATTTTAAATTTTATTATTCATTACCCATTATCACGTGACTGCAAACAGAGATCGGAGCGCGCTGACGTCACGGTTCGGACGGCAAGTTAAAAAGTATCACCGGTAAAATATCTCTCGATAATTCGTTACAACAATGATCATAAATGAAAAACAAAAATATCACAGGAAGTACAAAAAGTACGGCAATCTTAATGACCTACATTCTTTTGAAATCTTAAGGGTTAGCACTAAGACGATGGAAGCGGACATGTTCACAGAATATATAAGTACTATCGAGGCAAATATAGCTAAAAACCCAAAAGCTTTTTGGTCTTATGTTAAGAGCAAAAAACAATCCAATGCCTATCCTTCCGTATTTTATTATGGAGACAGGTCGTCTAATCAAGGAGATGAAATATGTTCCTATTTTAGCGAATACTTTCATTCTACATTTCTAAGTGGAAATAATATTTCAATTTCAACTGAACATAATTGTTTCAGTTCGCTTGCGGATATAAACCACATCCAGGTCCTGGAATCAGAAGTTTTAAAATTATTCCAAACCCTAGACCTTAATAAATCGTTGGATGCGCCAAAAGTCTAGTAACCCCCATGACCCTTCTTTATAGACGTTCCCTAAATGAAGGGCTTATGCCTACTATATGGAAGTCGGTATATATAACTCCAATAAATAAAAAAGGCCCAAAAAATCGCATTGAGAATTATAGGCCCATTTCGAAATTGTGCATTTTTGCAAAGGTATTAGAGAAAATCATTTACAACCAACTGTATTCTACTTTAAAGCAAACATTAAATGAATATCAGCATGGGTTTTTAAGAGGGAGATCGACTACTACCAATTTACTTCTTTGTCATAATTTTCTGACTCGCGCAATGTCGACGCCTTCACAAATTGATGTTGTATATACCGATTTTAGTAAGGCATTCGACCGGATTGACCACAGCTTACTATTAGTAAAACTGCAAAACGTAGGCATTAGAGGAAACCTGTATCGATAGTTTACGTCATATGTACAGAATAGATGTCAGACCGTTGTATTAAACGGATATACATCCTCCCCGATGGTTATTCCATCAGGAGTACCGCAAGGGTCCTTACTGGGACCTCTTCTTTTTATTATATTTATTAATGATATTTTCTCTTGCTTTCACTATTCTAAAATTCTCTTGTATGCAGATGATCTAAAAATTCTTTGTGAAATTCAAAATCATGAGGACGCCTCTCATCTTCAAGAAGATCTAGAAAGATTTCAAAATTATTGCTTAAATAATAAACTAGACCTTAATGTATCGAAATGTTTCTTATGTTCATACACCCGCAAACCTCAACCTTTATATGCTAATTATTTTCTTAAGCAAACTATTGTAACTAGAGTTAGTACAATTACAGATCTAGGAGTCACCTTTGATTCCAAGCTATTATTTGATCAACATATTAATAATATAATCAATAAAGCATCAAAGGCACTGGGTTTTATAATGAGGATGTCCTCAGAGTTGCGTTCAATTAAATCAATTAAAATTCTATTCTGTGCATATGTTCGTAGCCATCTTGAATACGCCTCCCAAGTTTGGAATCCTACTTACAATATTTATGTAAACCGTATTGAGAGCATTCAAAAGCGTTTTCTTAGATTCTTACAATATCGTAGTCAAAAATTCTTTGACGGATATTTACCGCGTTGCAAACACTTTCACATGCTTCCTCTATATGAAAGGAGGAATATTGCGGATATAGTCTATCTTTTTAATATAGCAAATGCATCGATTGACTGTCCAGAGCTGTTAGGCGAACTTGGACTACGCACCTATTCTAGATCACTCAGAAACTATGATCTTCTGTATGTCCCAAAAACCAAGTGTAAGTACAGAAAGAACGCGTTTGTTTTCAGGACAAGCAGCTGCTATAATAAAAAGACTAGTGAATTTCCAATTATCGACATATTTAATACCTCCACAAATAGTTTGAAGAGATGTCTAAATAACGCATTCTTTTGTAACTAATCTATAATATAACTAGTAATTGTGTGTAACAAAAACCGACCGTAATGTTTAATGCATTCTGTTTATGTATATAATATGTGGAAACTTGTAATTGGCATGTAACTACCATAATACCTAATATTTGTTATTAGTTTAATTTAGCTGTAAGTTTCCCTAAGAGAATAAAATAAAATAAAATAAAATATTTTACGATTTTTACCCCAATGGAGTTTGAATTCATCAGAGGAAATAGTTATACTGTAAGAACTCAGTCAAAGTCAATTCTGTGATCAATCGGTGCCGTAGTTTATAGTCACGTGACAGTTTGGAGCATTTTAGTGGGAATTTTGAAAACAATTTTAAATTGCGTATTTTTTTTTTAATTTGTCTTACATAGACATGAAAATAAAAGCAACTCCAAAAATTAGTCAAAATCCATATTGGTCTCATCGATAGAACGGGCGACCCCAGCGAGCGTCCGGTACTACGCTCAGTGCGAGTTGCGACACCTATGTACATTCACTCAAGTAATTCCTAAACTTATAATCTTTCCACTTTTTGTGTGAAAATAGTTCTTATACCTTTATTTTACGGTAAAAATAATATGAAAAGATACGGACTAAGTTGTTATAATTTTGATTTGACACAAGCACAAGAAAAAAAAGATAATTTCTAATCTAATATCTAATAATTAAGTACAATATTTTCACTATATAACCCGATATATTAAGTACTTTATTGTTAATTACTTGAAATTAAGAATACGCTTCAAAAAAACCTTTGCACCAATTTTTCCAATTCTTTCAAGACCTATAATTCGAAAATTATACCTTATACGAGTATGAATAAAATATTTTATGCGCAAATTTATACCCTCTAGGAGTACAAATAAGTAGAATATGAATGAATTTCAGAACTTCACTTTTTTTTTCTGTCCGCTTTACGTGAAATGCGCCATTTTATAATGTTGAGTGTCTCCGGGCGCTTGCGTCGCCAACAGTCGGCGGTTGTTTTGTTATAGGGCGTGTACCTTGATGGCGCTGCTGATGAGGCGGTCGTACTCCTGCGCGCGGTAGCTCACGGGCAGCGCGCGGCGCGCGCGCAGCCGGTACACCGCGCCGCACGACGACCACGAGCTGCACGACGACTCTGCGGGCGCACGCGTCCGTCACTCTACTGCACACTCCCAGCGCTAGGCTCGGGGAATACTGGCTCCCACTCAAACAATAGTGTCGGATACTGAATTTATCGAGAAAACCTATAGGGTACTGTTTATCCCGGGAAAGAAGTATGAAGTAACAGTGGTAGTATGTAATAAAGAGTGGCACCGGAGTCGTCGTGGTCGCTGGGCGCGGGGCGCGGCGGCGCGGGCGGGCGCGGCGGCGAGCGCGCGGCCCGCGCCTGCACGCGCGCCACCACCTCGTCGTAGCGCGCCAGCTGCAGCTCCAGCGACGCGATCAGCTTCTCCTGCAACCACACGCGCGCTCGCTACACGCACTGCTGCACACTCTTACACTTGTATACAATACTATTGTGCTAGCATTCAATTACGAACCACCAATTGTTCTATTTATGTTATAAACATACAATTTAAAAACCTAAATTAATTACAAACCACAAATGTTTAATTAAGTGAAATGTAGGTTAAACGAAAGGAAAACGAAATACAATTGTTCCTTTAGATTACGCACTCAACCTAACACCAAAATTCAAGTCGCTTTCTCCTGAAATAAGGAACGCATCGGCTGTGCGGACTCAATCTATAATGAGAAGTAGTGCAGTTTGAACAGTTTGAAGATGAGTAAGGCTCACGTGGTTGCACTGCGGACAGAACCAGTCGCCCTCGGGCACGACGAAGAGCATGGGCTTGAGGCAGCTGGCGTGGTAGCCCGCGTCGCAGCCGTCGCACAGCAGCACCCACGCCGCCTGCGAGCCGCTGCCGCAGCGCACGCACGCGCCCGCGCCCGCGCCCGCGCCCGCGCCTGCGCACAACCCGCTGTACACACTCACATACCATCGCGCAGATAACATCATCACATAAACAAACCTTCTTCTAATGTTCGCGCTCGTTTCAATGGTTCTGTAGGTTCACCACTTTCTAAATCAGATTCGGGTGAAAATTCGTGGTCCGACTTATCGAAGATTACTGTGAACATAAAATTATTAAACATGTACTGTATGTTTACGAAACAAAGCATAACTATATTCTATGTATAATTAAAAATACATATGACACAAGGAAAAGTGCACCATATTAACTTTAGAAAACTCATATTGTTGGTATTAAAAAACATTTCTTACTATGGAGATGATCATTTTAAGAAAAGTTTTAAAATAATTTCTTCGATAATATCTGCCAGCCAGTGAACTATTGCATTAAAAGAACGTTTTGAGAATTATATATGATTCAACAATTTTCCTTTCTAAATTATTTATGGTAGATACATTTTGTAGTGGTGGTAGAGTAAAAGACTACAAAACTAAATGGCAGAGCACAGGTGATAGTCCAGTCCACCACGCTGGCCCAGAGTGGGTTAGCGTACTTCTACACATTACACCATTAAAGCATGTCGTAATAAATTATCAAATTGTAATGAATGTGAACATAGCAGCCCATGCTCCCACAGAAAGAGAGAAAATGGTTGTGAATGAGTGAAATGTGTAAGGGTAATAAGAGTTAGCGGTTACGGTCGGGTTCGTCGTGCGGCACATCGAACAGCGGCTCGTCGGAGTCGGAGTCGGGCTCGGGCCCCGACGACGCGGAGCCCAGCCAGCGCCGCGCCGCGCGCGCGCCCCCCGCGCCCCCCGCGCCGCGCCGGCCCCGCGCCCCCCGCGCCGCGCACGGTGACGAGCTGCTCGCGCGCCACTCCTCCTCGTCCTCCGAGCGCGTCTGCACACACACCTCGCTAGTTGCTACACTACTATGTCGCCTCGGACTACAGCCAAGCTGTGTCCCAAAACCGACGTAAAACGGCGGCTTGGCTGTCATATCGGAGGCCCAATATCCGGTTCGTTCTACCGCCTGTTTTCGTTTTGAAGGTCCAGCAATGTTTATACAATCCGAGTGTTGTAGATGTTTATGGACGGCGGTAATCATTAGCACCACATGAATCGTTTAGTCGTTTATGCCGATTTTTTATAAAAACAAAAATCACTTATATTCTATCGCGCAACAGTCTATTTAGATACATGTTATTCAACGACAAAAAATGAAAGAAAAAAGAAAATTCATAGTTGACGTTGCTGAGGGAGTTTCTTCTCAACCCCAACATTGGAAGAGCTAATGAAGCAGGACTGATAAATTTAATTCATCCACAATTTGTGATCAGCCTTTCGGAACCACACATTTGCCCCCACACTTCCCAATGATCGAGTTAAAATAAGAATAATATACCGAATTAACAAAGATAAATAAATTGTACAATTTTCATAATGAAATAACAGGTTTTAGGTTGACTATATGTAATGTAATGTAAGCCCGATTGAATCAGTAATACCTTGTTGTCGTGTATCATCTTGAGGTCCCGCAGCGCGAGCTCCTCCTGGTGGCGGCGCTGCGCCTCCTCCTTGATCTTCATCTGCGCGATGCGGCGCGACTGCCGCACCGGAGTGATGTCATCGTCCGATGGACAACCACTTTTCTTCTCCTTCTCTTTCTCCACTTTCTTCTTTTCTTTTTTTGGCTTTTTAAGCGGTTTCCGCGATAACTTCTTTCCTGCTAAATAATTAATGGTTGTTTTAAACTATATGGCATGCTCTACAGTGAGCATTAAAAGAATAGGTATATACTATAAAACACTAAATATAGCTACCATGGTTAAATGACATTAATTACTAAGTCAAGCAACTATTTCTGATAACTCTTAATATTAGAAGATAGATGATATTATAAGGGTGACAAAATTTGTGGTGGCTTGTCGGTAACGCACCAGACGCGACTGCCACCGTCTTCACGGTGGTCGTGGGTTAAAATCCCAGGGCACACCTGACTTTTCGGAATTATGTGTGTGTTGATTATAGTCAATCACCACGCACTATAACGGTAAGGAAAACATCGTGAGGAAACCTGCATACCGCAGTGATTTTATAGAATTTCTACGGTATGTAAAGTCCACCAACCCACACTAGGCCAGCGTGGTGGACTATTTGGTTTAACCCCTCTCAATCGTACTCTCGATTGTAGAGGAGACCCGTGGCCTGCAATGGAACATATATGGGCTGATATAATTATATTAGTAATATTATGCTGCCCTAAAATTATTTTAGCTTTCCTAAAAAAGTACCATCATACAATTTTTGGAGTGATAATATTGGTTTACGCACTGGACGTTGAAATCTTTCAGATTGAAAACTAAAGAATTCGACACTTACTCGGATTGTCATAATTTACTCAAATTTAAAAACGAAATTAAAAAATTATAGTCCATTATGTCTTCTGATGCATAAGCTACACTGTGAAATGTTATATTGTGTCAAATAGGTTAAACAAATAACTTTTACATGAAATAGCAACAAATATCCATATATTCCCACAAATTTTAACATTTATAATACAAGCAGTACAAGGAAATTATTCAATTTCATTTATAAGAGTCAACACAAGCAATATATTCTCTTGTAGTTTTAGTGGACACTTACTATGTACTAAATAAGTTAAATTTACGCAAGCAAAATAAATATAAAATATACCTAAACTATACAGAGTTTCATCATCAGATTCATCACTAGACTGGTTTTCTAAATGTTTTTCTTCCACTTTTTTCCTGTAAAAAAAGGAAACATATATTTGTATACAGATTACAGTCTAGCACAGAATAGTAGCATTAAGTATAAGCATTGCATTTTTTTACCTGGATGATTTAACAGCTTTTTTAGGCTTAATTTTTAACCTTTTACTGCTGGTGACCGGCTCGTTTTCCTCGCTATCGCTTTGAGATTCAGTTTTGCTCTTATCACTCACTGTGGCATCTAACAAGGAACGTTTCAACGCCTTCAACTCTCTCTTATCACTATCCTTAACACTATCAATGTTTGTTATATTTACACTATCGTCTGTGGCATTTTTCCTTTTAAATTTAACTTTGCTAGCTTTAATTTTCTTTCTCTGTGATATAGGTTCGTCTACATAGTCATTTTTTACATTCTCTATACTATCTGCAGCTGTTTCCTTGGAATGTGCTATATTGACTTCACTCTCTAAAGCTTCTAAGCGTAGTTTCTTAGGAGGTAGGGGATCTTTTATTGCGAGTTCTTTTTCAGAACTTAATTTGTCAGCATCCATTTGTAAATTGTCATGTTCTTCTGAGGACACACTGCTCTTTCTCTTTTCGATTATACTTGATTTATTGTCATGACAGTTGTCAATGTCTGTGATGGAGTTTAAAGTTTCATTACTTTCTCTCACTTTTAGTTTTCTGGCCAATCCTATTTTCTTTTTTACTTTACTTCTGCTTTTTTTCACTTTGTTCTTGCTAGAACTCTCACTGTCTGTAGTAGCTTTGTCATTAACACTTAATTCCATTTTCAAATCATTATCATTAGCCTTTGATACATTATTACTATCATCTGATTTTTCTAATTCCCTAATACAATGTTTCTTAGACTCAGGTTTTAATACGTCCGTAGTGTCATTAGACTGTTTCTTTAGAGATCGTTTAGGTACTGAAGGTACACTACTTCTTAACTTAATACTTTTACCCAATATAGTTTTGCTACTTGAATTTACATCGTGTTCACCATTCATACACTCCTCTGTGTCGTTTTCTTCATCAGAATGTTCTCCCGAACTGGCATTTTGTTCAATCGCTTCAGGATTCCCTGTGTCATTATCATAACCATTACCTTCTCCATAAAAATACATTATCTCTTCAGTTATTTCTTCTCCTATGTAAAAACTCTCGCATTCGACACCATTGCCCTCGCCTGTAACTATCATTAATGGCTCCTCTATCGGTTCACTCACTTCTACATATTCTTTTTCATCTTCATTTTTTTCTCCTGTGACCTTTTCCAGCGGGGTTTCTGGTTTAGGGCTTTCAGCTTTTGGAATATCTGTTTTCAGATTATCGGATTCTAGGTTTTCAAGAATAAGATTTTCAGCTTCTGAAATTTCTAACCTGGGGCTATCAGCTTCTGGACTCTCAGGTTTTGGGCTTACGTGCCTTAAGCTTTCGTGTTTTGGGCTTTGGGGTTTTGGACTTTTGGGTTTTGGGCTTTCGGGTTTTGGACTTTCGGGTTTTGGACTTTCGGGTTTTGGACTTTCGGGTTTTGGACTTTCGGGTTTTGGACTTTCGGGTTTTGGACTTTCGGGTTTTGGACTTTCGGGTTTTGGCCTTTCGGGTTTTGGACTTTCGTGTTTTGGACTTTCGGGTCTTGGGCTTTCGGGTTTTGGACTTTCGGGTTTTGGGCTTTCGGGTTTTGGGCTTTCAGGTTTGGGACTTTCACTTTGAGGACTTTTAGCTTCAGGACGTTCAGTTTTAGGGCTTTCCACTTCTGGGCTAGTAGTAACTTGGCTTTCAGTATTTGGGTAAGTATCTTCAGCACTTTCAGCTACCATATCTGCAATTTTCGGGCTTTCTGGTTTTGGGCTTGTTGGTATTTCTTGTTTATTTTCTGCCGGAATATCAACTGGCTCCATTGCGGCCTCATTAATCTTCTCTTCATTACTATTATCTGTAATGTCTTCCGATTGTGTGTCTTTTAATATAGTTTCATCTGTTTTCTTACCATCAATTTCATGTTCAGATTCAGACTCTGGACTTAGGAACTCTTCATCGTTTTCGTCTTCAACTTCCGATTTCTCTGGCTGTAAAAAAAATATTGTTAATAATATTTTGTTGAAATTATCTCTTAGGAGTTTCTTAGAGGTATAAAACATATTTTTTTATTGATAAGTCAAACCTCCTGTGGCGGAACTTCGGCACTGCTTGAATCTTCATTGACATTTGATGTGTTATTTATTGGACATATTTCCTCCCCACCTTTTAACTGTTCTATCACCTTAACCAACTCTTGTCGATTTCTGAAAACATAAACAATTTAAAATGTTAGAGGGTTTTTTTTAAAGACTTCACTTTTTTTATTGTACTCAAAATAAGAATACTAATTAACGCACGGTGGAAAATATAAATACGCCATAGGCCGATTAAGGGTACAAAAATTGCCCCAGACCGATATCGATAGAGTATCTTGATACTGATAAGATCCTATAATTCTGCGAGTTTCAACTCTACCTAATTTGGTTATCGAATAAATCGCAAAAAAAAAATTAAAAATCATAAAAATATTTTTTTTCTCCAAAACGGCAGAATTGATTGGAGTGAAAGAGAATCTCTCCCAGTAGGCCCAATTTTAGACCATTGGTTTACTTATTGTTTAATCATGAATATAAATATTTGATTTTTATGTTGATATATTCCGAAATTGGTTCAAAGCCTGTGTAGATTAATAATTATTAATAATAATATGTTATTCAGTCTATTCCGTCATAACGGTGCATATGGATTGCCAGTTGCCATGTAAAACATTACATATACGGTTTCCGTTTTTGTGAAATCGAAAAAATTTCTAGTGTTGAATTTTCCATATTAGCTACAATAGAATTTATAGGTATTAAATATTTCAAGAACCGTAAATATTAATTTAAAAAAAAAGTATATTTCATTTACGTATATATTTGATTGGGAAGGGAGTTTTAATCACATAGTACACGGAAGGTTAAATAATTATCTTCTGTCCGCAAGCTTCGTCTGCGTGATTAACTTTATTAAAAATTCTCCGTCCCGTTACATCCCGCCCTGTATCGTTTCATTTTTACTCAAGGCATGTAATCAGTCCCATCCCATACCTTTGAGTATAAAAAAGTAACAAATATATCGGAATTCCATCCTCACCCCACAAGAACACTACATTTTTCTGGATAAAAAGTAGCTTAAGTACAAATCCAGGGTGTCAGCTACCTCTATACCAATTTTCATCGAAATCCGTTAAGCCGTTTCTGCGTTCATCGCGCACAACCGCACAGACAAACAGACAAAAATTCTAAAAATCATTGTTTTCGGTTCTCTAACGTTCGTATAGTCCCTCATAAAAGATTTTCACAAATATCAAAGTATCAGTTAGAAATTTATTATTCAACTAGCGGCCCGTCCCAGCTTCGCCTGGGTGCAGATATTTTTTTATTTCATTTCACACCAGATACATGTTATTTTTCGTACAAACTCTTGTATACCAAAATTGGACGTAGCTATCCTACCGTCTCTTTTCTTCTCACCATGACCCAAACGAAACGTACGGCCCGTCAACCGCTGTGCCTCTTATGGACAACCTATTAGTGGTAGGTCTCCCATATAGGGTCTCGCACATATGTGAGGGGCAAGTACATTGTAGCCAGAATAACTATTGGACATAATGAGACTTAACATCTTAAGTCTCAAGATGGCAAGCACAGTGAAATGCCAAGCATTGCTTTGGTTGGTTGATTTGCTACTTTCTATGAGTGGTTGTATCACTCACCATCAGCCAAAAGGCATACTCCTCTCGCCATTTAGAGCATTAAAAAAAAAATATGATGTACTTTGTCCCAGGTGGCCTGTTCCAAAATTTTAAAATTCCACCAAACACTTACTAGGCCTGCCTGGTGGACTATATGACCTAACCACTCCCAATCGGCCTCTCGATGGTAGAGGAGGCCCGTGCCCTGCAGTGGGACATATATGGGCTGATACAGTTGCCCCATAATAACACAATCTCAAAGGTTTGTGGTGACAAATTGAGCTGGTGAGCTCGATGTGTCATAATTGTAACATAAACAAAAAAAGAAAATAAACACTGTATATCTACAGCTCATACCGTGCCACCAATTGCCAAGTCTCCTCATCTTGATCTTCTTTGTACAAGCAGAGGTTTGCATCGTCATCAACTTCAAGCCAATAAACACAGCCATTCTTGTCTCTGCCAATTGGATCTAGACGCAAGTCTTTACATGACAATGCATTCACAGCTGTTTTAAACTTGGTGTGGCATGTGAACTGATACTCCAGAAGGAGCTGCAGAAAGTAAATACAAAACATTCATAAATTCTAGCTAAAATTCGAATTATCGTTTTCATAGTAGAGCTTCAATAAAGGAGCATTAATAAATAATAGCTAACTCTTGTTTCCCTTTGTTGTGTTTCAAATGGTCTTTGGCTCGATCAGTAAATGAATCAACTAAATTTGAATATCCCTACTCATACAAATTATTTATTATGATATATTATAAAGTTTATAAGAAAAAAATTGACTCAATATTTTTAGATGAATACATTATACAAGGTCAGTTAGTAATAAACATATTAGATATTAACTATTTGATTGATGTTCTACCAATTACAAGCAAAATACTATACTGTTATTTAAAATTGCCAATATACTTTAACTTGATTCGTGTAAATTAACTTTGGTTTGATGCATAAAATCATACAATATTTGCTTTTCTAAAATAAAACTTTAAACAAATCCCTACTTTTACTTTATTTTCTATATTATTTTGTATATGTACAATGTGCATACTGGAAACACATTTGACCTATAAAATTATTAATTAAAAATAGAACATTTCAAATTCTAGTTGAAACTCTTTTAATCATGTACTTATTTTAACATTTTACTAAAACAAAGGAGAATGCCCATTCATGGTGTTGTTAAAAAAACCCTATACCGATACTGCTTAAAATTCATTAACATTTTTTATGGTTTGACCTTAAAACATTATCCTGTTTTATCCCGGGCAAAAGATTTTTATCGTCACATTTTACAATACATCATCCATTACTACAGCTACCAGAGAAAAAAACATTTTTAGGTTAAATAGATGAACTAATTGTTCAAAACTATTTATTATTAATACATTATTTCCTATAACAAAAAAATGTTATGAATATTATTTAAATTAATTACAAAAACATAATTTACCTTATTTCCTACTTATTCATATTAAAAAGGAAAGATATTTTTGGACTTCACGTTGATTTCTCCAAGAACTCCAGGTCTGTGACGCAATTATGTTAATTTTAATTGAAAATATAATATATAAAAAGTAGGTTTCATTAAGAAACAAAAATCTTCGCAGCGATACCAAGTTTCATAGTAAAATAAGCATTCTCCTTTGTGTTTATACTACACTTGTATTTTTTACTATATGAATTAGTAACACAAGTTTTTACCATCATTTCAAATGTCAGACTTTATAGTAAAAATTATTTATACAACATGTAACACATTTAAATGTAAAAGCGGAAAGTAGTATGTTCAAAATCAGCTACTGAATCGATATCAATACTTTTTTTTGTAGGTAATTTTTTTTTAAATAATTAATTAAAACTAAGTGAATAACAGACACCCTCTCATTTAATGCACCGAACAAACAAAATTGAAACGTAACTCCAGTACATAAAGTCTTTTCTAAATAAAATTATAAACGAATAATCAAAGATAAACAAATATGAACATTATTTCGATAGTCATAAAGGTTTATTTCAAATACACTAGCAAAATAGCATTAAACAAACGCACACAACGACAGTCCTCAAAAAGCATGATAAGCTACCAAAATTAATAACTATCATATTCTCTTTTCTGCAAATGTAACTACCATTAGACAGAGCAGGACGCAACTATTGTTTAATGAAATTTAAATCATCCGATAAACATAAAAGACGGCGCGCGCGGCGCGGGCGGCACATCAAAGGGTATGTGCAGTCCGCATAGGGATGTACCGCGAAAAAAATCTAATGCGATATTTACAGGATCCGGCATTCTGAATCCCCCGCAATACGGGTAATTAACTATTTAAATGATATGAATTAAATTGTAATAATCAAAAGGAAAAGAAAGATCAAGTATTTCTATGCCGAAGAACAACGCGAAACGTTAAGATAATCATTATTTCATTTGATTCGTAATTTTATTCCAATGTATGCGGAATCCCGGTGTGTCGGATATCCCGGTATTGCAATCTCTAAATATGCACCGAATTTGTCAAAAAATCTAGTCGTGCGCCGCTGTTATCTGTGACTTCTTGTGTTCACTCGTTAAGTAGATATTTCGATAACTTTCGCGATGTCTTTTCGGTATTCGAATATTGAGTATGGTGAGCGATGGATCGGTCGTGGTGGGCCAGTGCAATGGCCTCCTAGGTCACCCAACTTGACGCCTCTTGATTTTTTTTTGTGGGGACGTATTAAATCTCTCGTATACAGCAGTGAAACTACTAGTGTGGAGGAACTAAAAAGTAGGATAGTGGCAGCGTTCCTAAAGGTGAAGAGTGAAACTGCCGTTTTAAAGAAATTACGCGATCAATTGCGCAAACGTGCGTTAAAATGTATCGAGCTAGGTGGTGGACATTTTGAAAATGTTTTAAAAAGAAGTCGCCGTATGAGTGCCATGTAACACGTAAGTTATTTTTGTGTTTTTTTAATTGTTGCGTTATTATTGCCGATTTAATAGTCGATTGATGCAAAATATTGTCGTGTGTTGTGACATCCTGCTCATTATTTGTAGTAAATTTAAATACTTATTTAATAGCTCGATAAAAACTAGATGCTGACTGAGTACCTAAATAAATAGTAATTTGTTTATGAAACAACCCGGCAATCACCTGCGTTCGTTATTTGTAGTAACGTTTATTGTCACGGCGTTCAAACGACCCGCGTAGGTACTCGTGTAAGTGTGCGTGTCCGCCGCGAGCATATGTACTATGTCGTAGTACGCTCTTATTTGTATGGTGACCATGTTGTGCGCCTACAAATAGTATAACTAATTTCATAAATAAAATATATTTGTAGACACCGGAGTACAATTTTAAAGCATATACTATAATTGCAATAATATTTTTAAGTTTGGGTGTCTGAAGTTGTGAGTTATTCATTTTACACGTTGTATATAATAACAACATTATCATAAAGAAAAACAGACAGAATACAAATAGTTTTGAACACATCTTTGATCATTGTGAGATGACTCATGTGTACCATAATACATTTTTTTAATCCATTATAAGGCTGACAGGCATGTGAGAAGTCATGTAGGCGTCGCTTATTACCTTCAACACCTTTAGTTTCACTTGAGTGCTTGCTTTCTTGTACGAGAACCTCTCTATTTCCCACGCCTCCTGATGATGACCTTGTTGATGACAAAACTTGATCAAACCTTTCTCCCACCGGCTACTCAACACTGACTTTAGAGCACGACGCAACAACCTCAAGTGTAACTCCTTTAACGGTTCCGACACTGACAACAAAAAAACTAATAAGATGTTTGTTTATCACTCAGTACTAACAAATCTCGCACCAACACTCACCCTCCTGTGTATTCTCAATGAATTCCTGCAATTTAGCTAACGTGGGCACTTCCAACCCATACACCTTGCCAAACACCTTCAGAAATGAATAAATAATAGCGAAATTAGGATCATTCGCGCACGAAATTTCACCATCAGACGCCATCGTCGGAACTCAAAAAGCTTTTTTACTGTACATGATTATATGGTTCTAAATATCGATATATGATTATTTCACTTAAAACTAACGGGAATTTGTATAACTTATACATGATTCACGAAAATATCTTCATTTTATGTGCACTGAAAGCTTCTTTTTATTATTTTCTACGTTATTACAATAAAACTCGATGACAGCCATCGCTCCATAAACAATAAAATATTTTTTTAATTTCTACCTATAGACCACACAGACTGATGACTGAAAATTGAAATGCACACTGAAAAGTGTAATGATACACACCAGTCATAGACAACAACGATTATGGTCTTGAATGCATTGTCGTCTGTCGAGTGTCGATCAGTCGTATTTTTATAAACTACGCAATAATGTCTGTGCTTTCGTTTAATGCACCATTGTGTTAAAAAACCGTTAGCGGCCCAACCCGGCTTCGCCCGGGTGCTGACATTTTTTGGGTCTAGTCCACATCAGATCATATTAATTCGTGTACTAACTGTTTAATATTTAAACTCAACGTGATTACCGTCCGTCATACTGCTTTTCTTTATTCGTCCCGTTATACATATATACATAAACACACGCCTTTTTCCCAGAAGGGGTAGGCAGAGGTGCTACCAGTACATCCACGTTTCGCCTTGTATATTCCGTCCCACGATGTGATAGGGGGCGAGCCTATCGCCATATCGGGCACAAATTCCTGACTCCGGGCTGATGATGAATAGAAAAATCCAATATCATTTTGCCCGACCCGGGGTTCGAACCAGAGACCTCAGCTTTGCAATCGTACCGTAGTACCACTACGCCACCGAGTCGTCCCGTTATATCCCATCATATACCGTCTAAATCTGTTCAATGACTTAAGTTATGCAATCCTGTCCTCTTATATCCCATTTTATCCACCCTATATTTTATCCCAAACTATCTCCTGGGGTTTGAAATAATATTAAAAACCTATATGTAAATATTCGAATTCCTTACTCATCCCACGGGTATGCCACATTTTCGGGATAAAAAGAAGCCTATGTGTTAATACCCTGGATTAACACAACCATACTTCCATATTAAATTTCATCAAAATTGGTTCAGCCGTTTGAGCGTGAAAAAGTTACAAACACACAAACTTTCGGCTTTATCGTAGTAGTAGGAAGTAGGATAATATATACAGTACAACCAACGAATTATGGCTGGCCTGAAGTTCGAGCAAATGGGTGTCCTTTCCTTTCGTTGTCGCTATTATAATTTTGTATTTTATGAGAGCATTTACCATATTTAATGTTTAAAAACAAACGTATTTTTATACGTCAATTTGTGTATTTAAGTATTTTATTCCTGGGCGTACGTGCATAAACATTGTTCTGTGGCTATGTTCACAGCTGCCATTGCACGTCGGCCGTACTGTAACTGCACTGATTTTCGGAATTGTATTTCCGATATAAAATCTGTATGAAAACACTGTGCCATTTTTGTGCTCGACGTCTAGTTGCCTCGAATGTCGCTCTCAGTACGAACGCTTCCATTTGAACCCGTGCTTTTAGTGGTCGCCGGCTACTAGCAGTCGCCTGTTTGTCGTCACTGCACGGCGAGTTCCCAAGTCGCTCCGGGTCTGGCGGCTCAGTGGATACGCTACTATACAAACTATAGGAGGAGTCGCCGGTGACCGGTCCACAGTGCGCAATGAGTCTTAGACTTATAGCTCGTATAAATTGTTTACGATAATTTGAGATCCGAATGCGTTGTCATAATGTTGTATTTACATGTCATATAGATGACATGTAAATACTACTGAAACATATTTCGGATTTTATATTATGGAAAAATATCCAGAAACATTTTCATTTTTCCCGAAAAATATCCAAATGAAATTAGTGTTAATCCAAGAATGTGCCAATAGAATTTCGATGAATTTGATTTAATGAAACCCAATGATCAATTATTTCCTCTATGATTAAACCTCAAATTATGCAAACTGTGCTGTCATCCATGTCATTGAGGACTATTTTATCTGTGGTAGCAAACCCCACTGAAGGAAACGAGTGTCTGGTTTCGTTTACTTTGTGATTTGTGTGATTGCTTTTTTTCGTATATTTAATATAACATTACATTACTAGCCAAAATGTCGTCAGTATGTTGCGGAACCAAGAAACAGAAACTGAACAACTCTTATAGTAATAATATAGAGCGACCTTTGAATGGTTACCAAGAGTCCGTGGCTATTCCTGATATGTGTTACTTTTGTTTCGATGTTTTGTATTGTCAGCTACACAGTATGGACCCACCGCAGACGCCAAATTTTACTAATGACGCATAGTAAGTACACGATTGTATTTTATAACCCACGAGGGAATGCTTTGTGAACCACCTTCAAATCTTTTGTCTCGAATGAGGTCACTATCATGAATAAAACCTTCTATTTTTTTTACGTGGTACTTATCTTTCTTTCGCGGTAATATAGTTGTTAATTAATACTTTCACCCAATTTGCATAAACTACATAAATCCTACCTATGTGTCCACTAATTTGTAACACCCACGCACTGCTGACATTGTCGTAGTATCATCCATAATGCAGTGCCGCAATTATGATCCATAATACGGAGTATTAAAGTCTAGAATCGTTCAATAAAAATTGACAGCTCAAGTAATACATATTTTACATCATTGACACTTAAAAATTAGCTTGCTGCATGATATTAACAAGTTTTTGTGATTTTATTTGATACACAAATCCTTTTATAATTTTTATTATTATTAAGATTGTTTTGTAAACAAAAAAAGTGATTCAATGCATGTGTTGTCATTTTCAGCCCCCTTTTTGTGACATGGAAAATTGGCAAAGAACATCGACTGAGAGGCTGCATTGGGACTTTCAACGCAATGCATTTGCATTCAGGTAGACTTTGTGAGCATCTGGAGAATATGTAATGATAATCAAAATGTCTTAAATTTATTATGTAAGAACAACAAAACATATGATTACAGAACACAGAGGTACAATCTATACTCTGTTTATAAAAAAATATTGTATAGAAATAGATCTCATTAATATTTTTATATTAGGTACAGTCAAAAGGGGTGACATTGTCCTTCATTAATTGTCCCAAATATTTATTAGGTCATGATTGTTACCAAAGAATAACAAATACTTAGTATTTTATTTGCTTAAAAACACTATAGAGTATACATTGTAATTCAGTATTTATTATTAAGTAATTTGTGTGGCACTGCTGAGTATGCTGTACACCTGAGAGTTTGATCTTGAAAATGTGTGAGAAGCATGACAGCAAATATCACAATGATCTTAACCTAAGATCAATGTACGTAAGAATTCAAATTAGTATTACATTTTCATACTTTTTTTGAGGATCCTAAAAAGTCATTTAATATTATTTGTACAATTGTGTACTATTTTATGCCAATGAAAAATATATCATGATTGTTCAAAAGTCTATAGACTTGTACTTTAAAACTAATATGTAAACTAAAATAATCATTTTACCCAGATTAGATTACATTTAACAGTAAAGGTAAGTGGCATGGTGTATTTTTGTTGTGTCAATAAGAAAGTTGTAAAGGTTTCTTTCTGGTGCCTCGAGGAGGTGTTTCTGGTGTCATTGGCCTTTCAGCCCACCACACTTGTGAAATTTGTGGGTGAGCCACATCCCCAGCAAATCATAAGCCAGCACACTTACTAAAACCCCTCAGTTGGGTTTAAAAAAATCTACTTTGACCAATACTTTGTAGCATTGTGATAAGTGATTTCCTTAATTTAATGAGTGATTTCCTATGATTGCAAAGCTAAAGTCTCTGGTTCGATTCCCGGGTTGGGCAAATTGATATTGGATTTTTCTATTCATTATGCCCAGAGTCTGGAATTTGTGCCCGCTATGGCGATAGGCTCGCCCCCTATCACATCGTGGGACGGAACACACAAGACGAAACATGGGTGTCCTGATAGCACTTCTGCCTACCCCTTCTGGGAAGAAGGCGTGAGTTTATATATGTACCTATGTATGTTATCAAAATACAATGTTTAATGTTAAATGCTTACAGAAAATTTTCTTAGTTTTTATTGTCATTCTTTTAAGCATTAATAAATTACTTACAAAACATTTTGAAGCAAAACAGCTGCATATTAACATGATTGATAGTGCAATTTACTCATACCACTCCTAAGTATGTTATGATGTAAAAATAAATTTGTTTGCACTTAAACATTCAGGCTAGGCTGATGTATTTTGACTTTATGGGTGAACTTCCGAAAAGCGCATACCTCCGATCGGTATGAAATTTGGTATTATATTTTTCGATAACTATGCATTACTTACTACATAAAAATCAAGATAGGGGATGTGGAGTATTCATATCTAGGCCAGATAGCATCCTTCCAGAATAGGCAAGAAGCCGAAATCAAGAGACGTATAGAGAACGCCTGGAAGAGCTACTGGTTTATGAAGAACTTGCTTAAGAGCAATCTTCCGCTCTCTCTTAAACGAAAGCTCATGGACGTGTGCGTTCTCCCCTTCCTTACATATGGCTCTCAGACCTAGTCTTTGACTAAAACGCCAAAATTCCGAACTCGGGGTTTGCCAGCGCGCTATGCAGCGCAGTATCCTGGGTGTAAAGTTATGTGACCGCATAAGAAACATAGCTCTGCGCGCCAGAACAAAAATCGTGGACGTTGGGCAACAAACTGCCAAATTGAAGTGGGACTGGGCAAGTCACGTCTGTTGTATGGCAGGCGACCTGTGGGTTAGGCCTGCTACCGTATGGACTCCACAACACTTGAAAAGACCTCGTGGTAGGCGGCGCAGAAGGTGGAGAGATGACTTGGACCATTTTTATACCAACTGGTGGAAGAAAGCCTTGGATAGAGAAGGGTGGAAGAAGGAAAGGGAGGCCTTTGCCCTGCAGCGGGACAGTAGGCTAGGAAAAAAAATGCATTACTTTGCAATAACGTTATGAGGGACCAATGCCTACCACCTTTTATCACTTTTACTACCTCTCCTCGTGGTAAATGATTCTAAAGTCTAGCCGAGGTTAAAGTTTTGAACTTCGTTTTTCATATTAAAAATGTAATTTACGCCAATTTTCATTATACGAGAAATATTCGTGACAAGGAGGTCAAAATACTTTAGTATACCAAATTTCATAGCGATCGGAGGTATGCGCTTTTCGGAAGTTCATCCGACATTATTATGATCATTGTGCGTGACCTCAAGGTTCAAGTTCTACAAGACAAAAAACATAAATGAATATTTTATATTGGCTTTTGTATAGAAAATATTATTCAGTTTACACATTTGATCCAATAATTTTGTCTTCTCTGAAACTTAGCTGCTTTTTGGAGCAGGTAAGAAATATAATATTTTCATTTTTAAACATTCGAAGAAAATTTATTTATGAATAAAAAATGTTGGAACAATTTCATAAATGTTAATACATCCTGATGACGTTTATATATATATATATATAAGTGCCTGGATAAGTAAACTTCGAAGCAAGTAGACGTTCAGACAAATGGTATTCAATCTCGCTGTAATAGGCTTCATTTGCATATCAGGTATTAAGCTATGTCAACGCCTTATTTGTGATTAATCGAATTGATAGAATTGTATTAAATAAGATTGAGAAATATTCACAAATAGCTTCATGTACCTACACACTATTGTATACACTACATATTGATATTGAGAAAAACCTATTGTGCTGCAAACTAAGAGAAATTTCAAATTTAGACAACAGTTGTAATATTAATTACAATCGATTAAGAGCAATAATAAAACCGGCATGCAGGTACATGAAATCTAGGTTATGTTTGCCTCAAGCTTAATATGAAAGTATTTTGTAATTTGCTTCTAGGATTGCGTGAGTACGCAATAACGAGTGCCTTGAAAGATTCGCGGTTTACGCCGATAACGCGCGAGGAGGTGCCGCGCCTGACGGTATCGGTGTCCATCCTGCAGCACTTCGAGGAGGCCGAGCACTACCTGGACTGGAAGCTCGGCAAGCACGGCATACGCATCGAATTCATCAGCGAGCGCGGCACCAAGCGCACCGCTACCTATTTACCGCAAGTTGCTACCGAACAAGGTCAACGTCACTTCGTCTCATAGATACGTTCACGAACATTAAGTGAGCACAGTGCAACACATATAGATCATTTTACATTATCTCTGCTTTATTATCAATTGATTGAATTTCATACGAATAAGGACTACTAACTTTTATAAACATAATATAAACCTATATTTAAATACTTAAGTAACAGTGTTGCAAGAAATATTTTCATCACTGATTGATTGTTTTATGTTTTCCCCACGTGAATTAGTTTTTGGTATTCCGAGTGTTTTTAACGACATTGTGTATTGTGATTGCAGGTTGGGACCAAATCCAAACGATCGACTCGCTGCTGCGAAAGGGCGGGTATAAGGCCGCCATCACGGCCGATATGAGACGGAGCATCAAGCTGACGCGCTACCAGTCGGAAGAGGTGTCGGCCACGTACGGCGACTACATCACGCAGCGCTGCTAGCACGCGCCCCCCGCCCGCGCCCCCCGGTACCCGCGCCGCCCCCGCCGCGCCCGCCGCTCCCCCCGCACTCGCCCGCCCCTCTCACGTTCCGCCACGACTCGCGGCCCGCGCGGCTTGCGCGCGTCCTATGAACTACGAACTCAAGTCGGAATTATGCTCAAAGTGACGTACGCGTCCGCAGGACGTAGTATCGTGACGTCAAATTCGTTTAACTTTAATTCAAACACTGCCAACGACATTCCCGCGTGGAGAAAATCACGGGGTCATCTTTTAAACAATGAAGAGTAAAGCTTACGAATTAATGTTGTGCGCAGTGATTAGTACGTTGTACGACATTGGTGAGTGCGTGTGTTGTGGTACGGGTTGCGAGTACCGCATGCGACGGTGCACTTTGATCACAATTTTGACTCGTTTAGTGTGTTACATTTGTTGTCCTATAGCCGTGAGTCTCAAAAAATTAAATATAATCATCGGTTAGTGATATTGGACTCATGGTTGGCTTTGCTGTTTGAATAGGGTTAGCCCATGCTTCCATGAACGGGGAATCTATATTCTATCCTTATTGTGACGTCTTAGTTTTCATTTCTTGATAAAATGCAAGTTACTTACGTTAGTCGTAAACTTATTATTTCGAACGGTATGAAGATACTGTAACGATCTGCAGACGTAGGTATTAGAATATAGTTTAATTTATCTCGATTTAACCAAATTGTAACTTGCAAATTTTAACACAAGATCTCAACAGAGCTCTGAGACAATGGGGTTATTAAGTTTATCATAGGTTGGTGTACTTATAACTTCGAAAAGCCGAATGTTCGAGGTAATTCCAACCCCAAAATAAGTATTCGTTACAAAACTTGATCGATAACTTCGGATTTCATGCTATTGCAACGTCAACTTCCAAAAAAATACATATTTTGAAATTGGACAAAAATATATATTTAATAAAAAGATAATTTGTTGTAGTTGATAAGTGAACGTCGTATATTTTATTGATATAAAATCGAATAGAAAACAGAAATTATTGTTATTTACAGAACGTTACGCGTAACGAAGCATGGGAGTTTGTTGCGATGATTTGATATTTTGGTTAATACTGTGAATTTGTGTAGTTGTATATTTTTGATGTCGACTTTCGAATCCTTTGCAGGGGTCGCGGCCGCCAGCAGACTGAAAGGATACGAAACGTCGGCATCAAAATAAATCAACAAATAACCGTGATGAGATGCGAATACTGTTCTATTTTATGACTTCGTATAGCGGACTTCGTATTTAAGACTGACCTATCTGTGCAGGGTAGTTGAAGATTTATGTGAAACTCCGCATCAAGACAACAGGTAAACAATAAATAAAGTCTGGATATTGTGTCATTGCATAGCACATTTAGCCATTTTGTTGGTTAGTTGGTAGGTGGGTAGGCTGCGGTCTTATCTATGAAGATTTGATACTGATCATTACATTATGGCGATTTGCACACTGTCCCGCACCACGCAGCGGGGTGCGGGGATGCGTGTTCTAACGTTGCTTGTAAGTATCTCTCTTTGTATTGAAAAACGCGGAGTACAACACACAGAAAACGCATTCACACGCGGTGGTGCAGTTCACGCGCCTACATGCAGAGAGACACGCGGCCCCGCGCCTGGGTGCAGGGCAACGCGCAAGGTATGGCACACTGAGATCTGCAGTATGATGCGTGATTTTGACAGAACAAGACATGAAGCATTACATAAATAGACCGAGAGCCCGTGACGTCATTTTATAAAAGCTGAAAGTTTGTCTGCGCATGTGTCTAACATGGGTATCACACGATCAGCAATTATGAAGTTTGGATCATGGTGGCTTTGATAGATATCAACTTTAATGTGTCTGACAAGTTGTTACATGTTATTTTGTATTGTATCAGCCCATATACGACCCACTGCAGGGCACGGGCCTCCTCTACAATCGAGAGTACGATTGAGAGTGGTTAGGCCATATAGTCCACCACGCTGGCCTAGTGCGGGTTGGCGGACTTTTACATACCATAGAAATTTATACAAGTCGCCATGGTATGCAGGTTTCCTCACGATGTTTTCCTTCATCGTTATAGTGCGTAGTGATTGACTATCAATACACACATGACTCCGAAAAGTCAGAGGTGTGCCCTGGGATTCGAACCCGCGACCACCGTGAGCTTGTAGGCAGCCGCGTCTGGTCCGTTACCAACAGGCCACCACGCACTTGTTATGATATCTTCAAACTTCAATAAAATGTAATTCTACCAGCGTTATAGTATAAAAGCTGAATTTTATATATGTTTCTTAAACAACTATCAAAACGTGTTCCTTGGCAACCGGATACTTTTAGGAATCATCAAAAGATGGTTCTTTCAACTTGTCAGACACATTAAAGTTGATATCTATCAAAGCCACCATGATCCAAACTTCATAATTGCTGATCGTGTGATACCCATGTTAGACACATGCGCAGACAAACTTTCAGCTTTTATAAAATGACGAAGTTCTGGCGGTCACGGGCTGTTAGTCTTAAAATCCAAACAGATAACAAATCTGCAACATCGTGAATCAGTTCTGTATTCGTAACCTTTTTTATATAGAAAACATATCTTTGCGATGTACTATCACCACCGCAAGCTGCTGTATAATGAGGCCTCCGGCTGGTTTGTGCGTAGAAATCTACATGATGATGCAGATCTGCACTCCCGCAACCACGCGCGTGGATCCGGCGCCGCGCACCCAACTGCGTGGTGCGGGGCAGTGTGCAAACGCCTAAAACTCCAAAGTGTGTCTTAAAACATCGACTAAATGCTATATAGCCTATAAATAGTTTATAAGTGTAAGTTTCCTTAAATTTTCTATTACCCTGTAAATGTTATAAAAATTAATGTCAGCCATAAAAATTAATAAATCTAAATAAGAATTATATGTTAAGTGTGCGAGTGCCAGGTATCAAATTATCCCAACTTTGTACAACAAATTATATTCTTAATGATAATGCGACACGAATATCGGGTGAATTAGTTTTCTTAATAAGAACATGTACTGTGCACATGTCGAAGCATTTCAGTTTAATCAATATGGATAAGCATGGATTTATATAGGGAATACTTTTGAAATCTCATCTGCATTTATTGCCTGTCACGCCACATATTAATGGTCTTCAGTCGTAACTGGATTTAAACCAAAGTATTGTTTTACATGTATATTAGTAGTTGAAAATTTGCGATTGCAATCTAATGACGTAGGCGCAATACGCAATACTTAAGGGAAAAATTATTGCAATCCTACAATTACAATGTAATACATTATATACAAGAAATAATAAAATGAATCCAATGCTTTTGGCCTACAAATATTTTGACTTCCAAAGTGTATATATTATGAAATCGTAGATTAAGTTTTTGCTCTTAATTTTTTTAATACTGCGTTGCAGTGGCGAAGGCTCCATATAACTCGATTCCCTGCGGCTTACCTTTTGTAATTTATCATTACATTATAAACAAGCAAATTTTTCAAAATTATTTATGTAATATCTAAACTCATTTTATTCAACGACATCTGTCGGCCACATAGGTAAATATTACTGCGGAGGCGCATAGCAAACACGTAATTAGATTGCGCCGCGTTGCGACCTCTGGCGAATTACTGCCAAAATTGTTCGGCTTATTGAATAACAATGGCGCGGCCCGTGCGCCGACCGCCCGCGTCGGCTGCATGTTACGCATTGGTGTGACATGGTTGTGTAGTTTGCAACAAATCACGCAAAATTGTACCTTAAACTTATAATTATTTAAGGTTCAATTTCCGTTAAAAAAGCAGGAGGCATGCTGCGACTCTTCAGCATTTTGTGTGTATTTGTGTAGATATCACTGCATTTATAAGTGTTGTATTAACATTTTGATAGTATACGAGTATTAGCTGGTTCACGCATTTAGTTTTTAATGTTTTAAATTACAAAATGTACATAAATATTAATAGTATTATTATGTTGTAATGGAAATTAATAATCGTGAGGGACGTACATGTTTAGATTGTCAATTTCGGAAATAACGTTACTGTTTAGATTTTAGGAAGTTCTCGACTACTAATAATACAACTAATAAAAGCGCGGCTAACGTACTTGTTAACATTGTATCTAGATCATTAATTTTTCTTTATTAATCTTATATTCACGTGCGGTTTAAAAATATACTTTTTTACTTTTCTCATGATGACATTGCAACTTTTGTATATTGGAAATATTAAAATATAATTGACGACCGCAGTACGAAACGCAATAGTTTCGTTTGGTGAGTGAGATTGTCGGAGGAATAATTTGCTGGCGGTTGGATATTCGCAAACGTCCGGATATAAGGATACACGTACATATTATGTAAATGTGTCGCGTTTCGGGCTAATTCTCTGAAGCATCTCACGATAATTTGATCTACTCAATCCGGACTGCACTATGTTTACTATCAAGTATCAGTCGCATTGTCTTTCCTATGTAGGACCAGTAGGTATAAACACACTTATTTCACGTATTGAGCTTCGGCTTCCCTTTTTAAAAAAATCACCCTTCGCCACTGCTGCGTTGCCTTTTTTTCGACAAGATATTTGCGACATGTGCCACTATATCCAGTAGGGCTGAATGCAGCGTCTTCATTCAAGCAACGTACTGCCAAAAATAAAACTCACTTATAGAAAGTCTTAGGTTACGGCTTATGATGGCAATGGACGTGTATATGTCGCCGTAAAATTGTAAATACCGTTAGATTACAATCTATCTCGCGAGATTGTGAACTATCGAAAGATTGTGAACCGTAACATACTGCTTACAAATTAACGCATTATTTTGTCTCGGTGCGGGGATCGAACCCGCGGCCTCTCGTTTCACAGCCGTAGAGTTAGGTTAGGTTATAATACCTATATAATGGATTGTAATCTTCCGAAAAATAATGCGTTAAATTGTAAGCAGTATGTTACGGTTCACAATCTTTCGACAGTTCACAATCTCGCGAGATAGATTATGATCTAACGGTATTTACAATTTTACGGTGACATATACAATAATGGAGTAAATGAACGCTGCGTGATGCGCCGCATCCAATATTCTTGCTATACAAATCCATGCAATAATATTATCCCTATTAGTAAACAGCTAGATATATTTGTATAAAAATAATATTATCATAAATATTTCTTTAATATATAAGGTTTGTTTTGTTGTAACAACATTTGTTGAATGGGCTATGACGATGTTTTGATAAATAGTGTGTTCCACTTGTAGATCGCATGTAACTGAGTACAGATATAAGTGCAAAATATTCTATAGGGTCTGTTCTATACGGTGTTGGATCTAAATACAAATGTTTGATCCAAGTTTGGGCGTACAGTCAACGATATCGTTATTATAAGCAATACACTGCCTTAATCGTTTTTATACAGCATAATGTTGTACTGCATAATTAAATATCTACGGAAGAATGAATGGTAGGTATATAAGGTTTTATGCGACGCTTTGTTACAATTCTAGATACTGATTTCATATTCGAGATGGGAAGAACACACACAACAATACTATTATATCAAAATACAATTTTGAATTGATCAATTACCCTACAAAGCAAAATTTTATTTTGATATAGTATTGTTGTGTCGAGTGACGTCACCCAGCTGCTGTGTGTGCCCTACATGAAATATACTAGGTTTAGAGTCAATCGAGGGATCTGTTTCCTGTGCGCTCTGTGTATATTTTAAAACATCATTTTGTTAAAGGGAAATTCCAAATTTCCTGAGTTAATACTTTAATTTGCCAAGGACGCGTTAACAATACAACATTCAAGATAATCAATAACCAACTACAAAAAGGAGATTCTTAGGTGAAAATGTCAGCTTGCACTACTCTTAATTTGAAAATAATTGACGTTTACGTTTTCGAGAAACTTAGGAGTGTGGCCAAATAGCAAGCGGGACGGTATGGTCACACTGACGATGCGTTCTCAGTTGTAATTTATCGATTAGTATGGAAAATGTCACTGAGTTTAAAAGTACTGGAAAATATGACACGTCGCCGCCCGCTGTTTGTCGATACCTTTATACCGGTTCACAAACTTTTTTTTTTACATAATGTCAAGTTGCATTGTTTCCCTTTTAAAGTTATACGTGTTTTAGGCAGATATGCTAATGAGGGGCATTATCGATTAACTTTACACCCAGTATGTTCAATAAGTAAAACCGTTCAAAATGCATTTTTAATGGCCTTCGTTGCATTTGAATACAGTTATCCATCTCGAAAATCGAATATAGTTTATTTATAGACATAATTTCTAAGTTAAAACGAGATAATTATTTTCAGCTTGGTGAATATTTACGCTACACTAATATTTTATTAAAATAAGTTTGGTCCCGGTTATAAACTTCATAAGTATTTTCTAATGAAGGTATTAGAGCGAAGCCACACGTCGCGGTGACGGTACATTCGACGTGTAGGGTGCGACACGGACGGTGCGGCACCGCAGTGCAACGCTCATACCCCGCACATCGCATCACCCCAATCAGGCGCGCGAGCGGTGAACAAACGCATCGTGTGGCTTCGCCCTAAATGTTAATTTCTCTTTGATCATGTTTTTTCATTTGTAAGACGTACTCCAAACGGTGAAATGTCCTACCCATTTGTATGGAGCGGTTTTGAATGTGTTCAAAACGTAATAATAGAACCATATTTCTTTGGCAGTTGTGTGCAGTTTGTTGTCCATTTTTTGTAATTCTTAAAAGTAAAAATATAGGTTACATAAAAAATTATGCATGTTTTTTTATTTTCTTGGTTAACTGTAACGTAAACAGTCAAATCGATCTAACATGGTATAATTGATTGCAAAATGTGCGAAAAGAAGCGACTCGTTACAATTGAATGGGTAAGTTTGTTACTGTTTTGTTATTGTTTTTTTAACAAGGGTTACCTTTTCAATAATGGACTGTACTGTATCAGCCCAGATACGTCCTACTGCAGGATACGAGTCTCCTCTACAATGGAGAGGGGTTAGGCCATATAGTCCACCATGCTGGACTAGTGCGGGTTGGCGGACTTTATATACCATAGAAATTCAGCAGCAGGCAAGTCAAGCAGGTTTCCTCACTGTGTTTTCCTTCACCTTTATAGTTCGTGGTGATTGACTATCAATATACACATGACTCCGAAAAGTCAGAGGTGTGCCCTGGGATTTGAACCCGCGACCACAGAGAAAATGTTGGCAGCCGCGTCTGGTTCGTTTACCAAGAGGTCACCATGCAAGATTTTCCAAAACAGTACCTACACGTAGATGTGTGCGAAATACAAGTAGAGGCAGTTCTTGTAGCATATTAATATACAATTACCGTGGGCCCGCGCAGCCAATTATATTATGATGTGTAGCACCAATGCAATCAAACAGGACTCTCTTCCACAATCAATTATTGCAGTGGCTTTTACTGAACTATAATAACAAAAGGAAGTTTACTTACATATTGCGACATGCGTAGCGAAATAAATAATAGTACCCAGCTTTGCAACTTAACAATGTATTCTAATCTAAGCCTATGTACATCATAAATACTTCAGAATCGGGGAACTCAAATGTCTCCGTCACTGTTTCCACGTCTTTCATCTAATTCTCTCTCAAGTTTGCGTTCGATTTCAGCAACTTTACGTCTGAGAGAAAAATTATTTTTCATTTCGTAATGTGTGACTATACTTGCGGCAAAAAATTGTGCTATCGCTAGTACAGTTAACGTGCCTGTAAAGGGCTTTGTTATTTTTTTCACGAATTTGTAAACCGCTTTAGGACCTTCAAATAAACTGGGTATTCTTGATGTTGAATATCTGTTGGCCAACTGAAAGAAAAGAAAATAGTTACTTCATCGTTTTTTCCTTATGCTACAGAAATTAAAAACACCCAGATCTGAAACATATACTTGTGATTCACATAAAAATCTGTGCGGGTGCGGGGATCGAACCCGCCGCTTCTTGTTCCACAATTGGTGTCTGACCAACTGCGCCACGAAGACTGCCTGAGATTTGTATTGATTCGTTCTTCATTTATTATGGTAACTTATTTTTACTATAATTGAGGTTAGGACAATGAAATCAACTAGACATGATAGACCTTTAGTTTTTCGTAGAATTTATAAATAATAACATAATGATGGATCTACGGTAATCAAAACTTCAGTCTCTGTGCAACGAGGCATTATTTGTTCGTATATGTCAGAAATGGGAGTTATAATTAAACAAAATGTTCATCTAAGTGCATACAATACATACCATAAGAGCAGATGTTGGTGCCAATAACAAGGGATATGCAATACCCAAACCTAACTGAATTATTAAAGACCGAACCTCATAACAAATGGGACAGCCTTCATTCTTCAATAACAACAGTTGGGTTGATACAGACTGTAACAAAATAAACTTTAATTTATCTTTCTTATCCTCACTTCTTACCAATCTTCTATGTCTATATCTATACATATAATAAATTTGTAACCGATCGATGTCTGTACATGGAAGATAAATGAGAAAAACAAATATGGGGCAACTATATTATCGTAATAGAACCCAAAACAACGATTTTTACAATTTTTGTCTGTTTGTCTGTGCGGTTGTGCGCGATGAACTCAGAAATGGCTAATAGATTTCGTTGAAATTTGGTATGGAAGTGGCTGAAACCTGGATTAACACTTAGGCTACTTTTTCCTGAAAAAAAAAATAGTATTCCCGAGGGACGAGGGCAGAGGGAGGACTTCCGATATATTTGTAACTTTTTTGTACTCAAGAGGATGGGATGGGACTGGATTACATATCTTGAGTGAGAATGAGATGGGACAAGACGGGATATAGCGGTACGGGATAGGATTTTTTCTATAAAGATAACCACGCAAACGAAGTTGTGGGAAGAAGCTAGTATTACCTACAATTGTGAAAGTTTGTATGTATGGGAGTTTGTTATTCTTTTGCGTAAAAACGGCTGGACCGATTTTAATTAAACTTGGTATACCTAGGGGTACCTGACAACCGGAATTAACACATAGGCTAGGTATTTTTTTTATTCCGACAAAATGTAGTGTTTCCGTGGGATGAGCAAGGAATTCATATATACATATTTGCTACTTTCTCAAACCCGAATGGATGGCACGGGACAGGAGCGGACAGGATAGCATGCTTTTCGTCATAAGACAGAATGAAACGGGATATAACGGGACGGTACGGGAAAAGCAATCTACGCGACAGCGGGGCGGTCACATTGAGTTCAAATATATAATAGTTGAAATATTATGTTGTAGATCGGGAATGGACTTAAAAACTATCTGCACTGGTGCGAAGCCGGGCCAGGCCGCTATATTATAAAGACGAAAGTTTGTGTGCGTATTAATTCTTCACGCTCAAAATTTTAATGAAATTTAGTATGGACGTAGCGTACACTCTGGATTAACGCATAGACTACTTTTTCTCTCGAAATTGTAGTTTTCCCGTTGGATGAGAAAGGAATTCAAATATGTATTTGAAATGGTCAGTGTCAGCTATGACTCAGCATGAATGGGCAGGCTCATCCGGGGCGGTACCACTGTCTCACAGGAAATCGACGTGAAGCGACAGGTTTGCTGTCGCGTTTCGTTCGGTGACTCAGATCGCCGGTAGCCCAATACCCCCCTTCCTCTGCCCATCCCGTTTCCTTCCGCTCCCCTCCCATTTGAGCCGGCAACACATCCATGATCCAGCGTTGTGGATGTTCATGGGCGGCAGTGATCACTTACCATCAGGTAACCTGTATGCTCGTTTGCCGGACCTATGCAATAAAAAAATAATGTATTTTGCTACTCTTTCATATTCAAAGGGATGATTTAGATTTTAGGATAATAATATAGGGCGGATGAAATAGGATATAAGAAGACAGGATTACATGTCTTGAGTTATGGAACAGGTTGAGACAGCAGGACGGGACGTAATGGGACGGAATGAGAAAAGCAGTATAAAGGGCAGCAGTCACGTTGAGTTTAAATATACAACAGTTAGTACGTGAAATAATATGTGGCTGATGTGGACTAGACTTAAAAAGTGTCAGCACTAGGCCCAAGCCGGATCAGGCTAGTATAAAATATTTTTCTCTACCTCGGTGGCGCAATTGTACTACGCGGTATGATTGCAATCCTGTGGTATCGCGTTCGAATTCCGGGTCGGGCAAAGTAATATTGGATTTTCTATTCATTATCAGCCCGGAACCAGAAATTTGTTCCCAATATGACGATAGGCTCGCCCCCCATCACATCGTGGGACGGAAGATACGAAATGTGGGTGGCCTGGTTGCACCTCTGCCTACCCGTTCTGGGAAAAAGGCGTGAGTTTATGTGTGTATAAAATATTTTTGTATGCATCTTTTTATAGTAATATAATTTTGAAGCAAATGGACCTTATTAATTAACTCGGATGAGTGAAGGAGTAACTTTAGTTTAAGGTTTTAAAATTGACTAGATTATATTGAATAGCGATGTATTTACGACTTTATTCATAAGCACGGAAATACAAAAGGGCTAGGCAACCATTGTATTGCAGTTACATTATTCAATAAAAAAATATGTCACTTGCAAATTATAACAAATTATCAATGAAGCCCCAATATAGTTTATATTGTTGGAATATTCTTATGGTGTTATAAATAGACAGTTTTAAAACCTATTTTAGTTATTGAATGTCTTGTCCCTTTTGAACGACTTTTGATTGTTATGAAACTGCTAAATTAAGCTGTTACAGTATATAATGTTGTACAATTAAAATAATAAGTGTTATGCCAAGATTCAATGCAGTGTACTGTATTAATGGTACACCATAGCCACGACTCTGTTGTTTAATATTGTCTTGTATCCTCTCTCTCTCCCTCTTAAGTCCCAGGAAATCCACTGCTAAACATAGGCCTATGTATCCCCTACACTGTATCAATTAAAACACACAGATAGTCACACAAAATGGGCAGTTGCTAAGAAGCAAACTGAATCAGCAAGAAAGATTTCATGATTATTTCAGAGCACCTATTTTTCAGTTTTAATCTAATAATTTATTAATTATTACTTACATGTCTGTGCAACAGCGGTGTCACCATCCCTGGCATTACAGATATAGGCACAATAGAAGCAAAGTATCCTAAAGTGCCTAATTTTAATTTATTTCTGTAATGTGCATTTATAATTACACCTGATAGTCCATTAATTACTCCCAGTCCAAATGGGCCATATCTAAGGGCCCATCTGAAAAAGTTTATAGAAAATTCAAGTCAACAACAATCAAATTGAGAAGACCTTTCCTAAATTATATTTTTGAGTAGTTTTGCAACAGGGCATGAATCTTTAACAGTGAAAGTAAGTGAAGTAAAGTAAAGTAAAAGTAAAGTAGGTTTAAGTATAGCTGGCTGCTGGTAACATCTAGGTATATTATCAGACTATCTGAGAGCAAATGTTTATCCCCAATAAATACTTTGTAATATAAATATGTAAACATATGCTAAAATAAAACACTTTTCACAGCAACACATTTCCTTGATTTGTTGATTCATAAATAATCCGGGCAATTGTCTTATATATAACATTTCTGCTTATATCTATTTATTATCATATACATTACATAAGTCTGTCTCTATTTAGCCACAGGAAATCTGCTAAGCATACATCAAATCCATGGATCACCTCATAGACCTGTTCGAAGCGGCTTGCATCCAGCAACTTACTGCGACCTTAACCAGGTCATCTGTCTATATACATATATTTTTTGTAGCCTATAATGTATTTCACTGCTGGGCAAAGGTGTCCCCTTTTTACCTCCACACAACCCTGTCTTCTGCAAGCTCTTGCAATTTTAGCTCGAAAGCATACAATTCCTCTTTCCAACGGATCTTCTGACTTCCACGTTTTCTCCTGCCATTTGCGAGAATCCAGCTTGTAGCCAGTCTGGCCCAACGGTTTGGATGCATTCGAGTTACAAGCCCTACCCTGTCTGTATATATACTAGATAAATATAACAAAAAAAATGTTAACATACGAAAGAAACTTACGTATCTCCTAAAGTTTTCCAATTTGTCACCAGGTCCCAAACATATTTGGTAGCTTCAAACTCATCCATTTGCACTGCATCTTTGGGTATTTCCTTAGCTTTCATTAAAGCCATGGCAACCAGTGCGTGACTGTAGCCGTTGTTTTACAAAAATGTTGACAAACAATTTGTTTTTATTCATAAATGACTGTGAATATTGAATTAAACAATAATAGATTTAAAATAACCTATGAAAGCCGCCTCTGACAGACGACAAGTCGAGTTTTAATTTTTAAATATCAGCTGATTATTTTGTCCTTGTCGATCAAGTATAATATGTCAAATATGACAGAGATGTAGGTAGTGATTCTGAATGATGCTAGAAATATATAACCATGAAGAATAGAGATATGAAATAAATAATAGATTGTCTACGATCTTTTGGCATCCGATGCGTTGTTGTCAAAATATTAGGAACAGTTTTCTCTCTTCACATTTTATATTGGTTGGACATGTTAATACTATTAAATTACAAGTATCTTTACTTGTTGTGTATATCAATATATTATGAAAACACACATCACAAACAATGCCTATAGATATTTATTAAAATTTTAATTGTACCTAGTTCCAAGTATCGCCACACGCCAATAGAGTTTAGATTTAAATTGAAATAAACACCGTCTTTTGAAGTTTAGGCGGCAAAATCGTAGAAATGACATATAGCTCTCGTTTAATTGTCATTAATTTGCTGCATTTTAGATTTTTATCGCATAAAGTAGAAGGCATTTTATTCAATATAGTCCTGTAAAGGTGCATAAGTGAAGTGGAGGTTAAGCAAGTGTATTCATGTGATTAATTCGATTTTTTCGCTCAGCTCTATCAAAAGTTTTGGTAAGGTTGCCTTCGCCTTATATTTGACCATTATTGCCCAAATTGGGCAAAATAGATGAAAAAATATTACGTGAGGACTGGCTATATGCACAAACTGTGTGAAGCCATAACAGAAAAAAACATCGTCTTCATTCCTCGATCGTCTATCGCCCGAAAGCGCTGTTGTGCAAAGTAATAAGAACAGTTTTTTTCTAATCTCTCTTCACATTTTATCACATTGGAGATATTACATTACTATTACATTACATGTGTTGGGACACGGGAACAGCGTCTGAATGAGACGAATGTTCGAGCAATACTTATTAATAGTATGTATGTTTGTTTTCGTCACCTATAGGTATTCGACTACTTAATATATGGGATTCACGCATTCCTTAGGTATAAGTGGCTTGTATTCCTGGGGCGTTATGTGTGGAAGAATGTATGTGATCTGAGACGCCACACAAGTATAAATGCTCTTTGGTAACTTAATTAATGCGTAATTAAAAAAAAAAATAGTGAGCTTTGGACCACACGACTGAAGTACAGAGCCACCAACTTATCTGTTCAGGTGGCCATAATTGGAACTAAACCAGTGTTATCAGATATACGGTAATTACTGCAGATGCACATTATTTTTTTACCAAAACACTGCCAACGGTAATGTTATATTACCGTATCGTTTTTACCGTATTTTATAAGATACATAACTGTGTATATAATTCTCTAATTTACTATAATCTTATTCAAGATGTTTTTAAAGTGGCAATACTCAATTCCTTACTAGCGACGATTCCGAACTTCCGACTGAACAGATAACTTGGTGGCTCTATAAAACTTCTTTAGCTCCATCTATATAATTGATAAAATACACTTTTATCACGAATTTTTACAATGGCCTTCACCACCATATATTATTTTTAATCACATACATACATGTATATTTATGGATAAATATTATCAAGAAAAATAATGCGTACCGACAATTAACCTCAAATCTATATATTTAAGCACTTTATTTTATGGTAAAAGTTATTTTTGTCAAGAATATTTCACTTACACTAATAAAACGAAGTTTGACAAATATTTCATACAAATGCGATTAAAATAAGAATAGGACGGGCTCTCGGCTAACTTCACTCATATAAGTACGGTCAGCAGAACAAACTTAAAAATAGATTAATTTTAAATGAATGACTAAAAACCGTTCATTTTATAAAATTTATATATTTTTAAGGTTGGCAGCACAGACGCAGTGTTGCAAAAGTTTCCGATTTATTGGGAGATCTACTGATTTTGGTCATTGTCTCCCGATATCCCGATGTAGCAATTCAGTATCCCGATTTTTGAATAATCATCTAATGTAAATTAATATTCATAAATAAACATGGAAAATAATATTCTTCATACGGCAAAACTAAAAGATCTTGAATAAATGAATATATTATTAACATAAAATAAAGACAGTTCAATGTATTTCTGTGTTTACTTTAGTTTACCTACCTATGATTCGTTTTTAGACTAATTTTTTCTCTACCTATCAGATAAAAAAGTACGTGCTATTACAATACAAAACAAGCCAATATTTTTTTACATTGCTTTTTTTGCACACTATACCAAGTTCCCGTAGTGACGTCACAACATGGCGCTAGGCCGGTCCTATTCTTATTTTAATCGCATTGTACTAATGATTTGACAGGTGTCAAATATGAATATTGCTTACAATAAATTGTCGTATATTATGTCCTTATTTTTCTTATAAATCTTATTCTGATGGTGGATGATGAAAATAAAATGTGAAATAAACCTAAAAAAATGAGCCTGTTTGTTTTGTCATCATGAATTTCTTATCCGTACTTGGACCAAATCGACTGATCTCCTTCAATGATTAATCTTGGATCTCCATTGACAATTTTCGACTTCCGTTGGCCTCGTCGTGTCACACGACTTCTGTAAAGCTCTTGTCATGCATTCACCAGTTTGCCCTCCAAGTCAAGCGTGCCTAAAGAAGTTTTACTTCAAAAAAACGATCGCGGACGATGCGCTGTACCGTCATTGATCTCAATGTTGAATGTATACCAATTATCGAAAGTAACTATAATAGTAGGAGACAGTGGCGAAGGGTGACTTTTTTCAAATGGGAAGCCGATATTTCTGGTTACTAGTTTTATTAAATTAACAACAATATTTTTACTCCGTAATGCCCTATATTCCGCGACATATTCATATTAACTATATTTTCTATTACAATTGCTACAAACGTGCACGGCATTGCACTGTTCGCGTTGCGTACTACGATTATAAGGTTTAATAGCTCCGATTAAATTCGAAACATTATTAGGCTGTTTTGCGTTTTGAGATAACCTATTAGACAAAACAAACTTTAAACATCACTTAAATATAACAATATTTACTAAAAGATTAAACATTGTCAGTTGCCGTTCTTTTCCCGGCACTTAAATGTCAGTAATATAAAGGTCAATATGATATCCAGTGTGATTATATTTGTGTAAATTAAACCTGTGTTTTTTTTCATCTAACTATAAAAATTCAATTCATTAATTATGATAAAAAATAATTAAAAATAAATAAATCGACTTCAATATTGTAATAAAAAGAGATAAATAAATCTAATCTTCTAATAAATGTTAAATAACTAAATATACCAAAAAATTTTTGAGCTCGGTGCCAGCCGACCATCTATGCCCCGTGGTTTTACCCGCATAGTTCATAGCGTGATGTTATACCTATAGCTATTAGCTTATAGTCGGCCAGTTTCAATAATTCTGTTCTTGTTTCAAAGCGTGGTTCACAGTTGGTCCCATAAAAATTGGTTAAGATCTGACGAATATCTTCGGACTTGGAGAGTAAAACTCCTCAAAATTGAGTAGGATTCTAGTATTTCCTTTTGTTTTAAGTGTAGTACAAGAGTTAAAGTACATTGGAGAGGGGGACAAGAAGGGGTGCAGTCAGGTGAGACGAGCGGTAATAAAATTAGTATACATGTAAATATTCAAAATCTTCGATCGCTTTGAACCGATTTTAGTGATTTCATTTTCATCGGAAATAACTCATTGTTTTATGTTTAATTATAGAGTTACCTACCTGAACAAATATTCACTTAGAAGGAGAATTTTGCGATGTAACAATTTATTTTTAAAACTTAAAGCACCTTTTACAGTTACGTATCATAAAAGAAAGTGCGAAAGGAAGTCGTTATGCCTTTTGAAATTTCATCTCTCGGTTAACATTTGTCAATGTTTTATGTTTGTTAACCCAACCTTAGCCGGGTACTGGTAGCTGTAACTAACTTGAATTTAACAGTAACTAACGAGGTTCTAATATGTACGCGTGTTACAGTTTAGGCTTATGATGCTTCCGAAATCTCGAACGCTTTCACCGAGCGCACTCACTTAGCGAAGTGTAACTGTAACTAAAAAGATACAGTAACGAGGATCTTCTGTGTAGGTTGCAGGCGAACCGCGTGTGTACGCGGTTGTACTGTGTAGTACACACTATGTTTTGTATTGAACATGGCCACGGTGATGGTTACGGCTCGCTAGTGAGTACCCGGCTTTAGACTTCTTTCCAGCGAGTTAGGACCTTTTGAAACATAATAGTCTGTACGGATACATACATAATTTCAATAAGTAAGTAAAACGCGTGAAGCTTGGGAAATCGTAAATCAAACTTCATATTTCCGTTTCATATATTTTTCTTTTATTGCATTATTTTAACTATTACAATTCATTGAATTTATTTTATTATTGCATGACCTACGCGCATGACATACATTTGACAGTCTCCTCTCCTCTAAGTTGTCTAGGCGTCGCTTCGACTGTCAAACGAGAGGCCGCGAGTTCAATTCCCGCACTGAGACAAATGTTATTTGTTTGTGTGATCCAGAGATATTTGTTACGGATCTGAGTGTTAGTGAGACCGAATAGTCTTTCGAAGTTTCTAATGCCCACAACACAAATTTTAATTGATCTTAATGTGGGGTCGAGATTTATTGTGTTTGGTGTGTTTATTTATTTAAACATATTCAATTAATCATTATTATTACTAATGCTTAGGTATGTATATTTATGATTATTGATTACATTACTGCAGGTCCGTTAATAGTGTATTTAAAGAAACTAAAATTTACGACCTATTGCAGAAATTGCCTAACTTTTTATGGACTAAATTTACAATAATTTGTTAGGCTATATTGTTACGCTATAACTCCTAAAGGAGAGACAGTGGCGCTACGATGAAACACTAATTTTATCAAAACTTTTCCCCTATAAAGTTACAGCCCTCATTAACTCAGTTGCAGTGCGTGTAAAATGTACCGTGATGTCCTAAATTTGATTCCATTCTTTGCTCATTAAATCGCTCCTTTGAAAGTTTATGACTTGTAAAACACGACACTTTGCCCGATGCTGGAGTTTCTGTGGTGTTTGTTACGAGGCCTCAAGTCCTCATGAACGTATGCAATTGTGATATGGAACCTAGAACATCATCGTTAACAGAGTAGATGCTGCCACTGTACTAATGTGACTATTTAATATCTAATAATGTAGGTATAGAGGTATAGGTAATAACGCCTTTTGCAAAAGCAGTACTTTGTACTCTATTACGTATCACAATTATAATTCACATTAAGGCAAAATTACGATATCCGCTTCATACATTAAACTTCAATCACAGTTTACACCATTTAATTACTTAACTTAGTCTTTGTCCGATTTTAAACAACATTATGGACAAATAACAAACTATTATTTTATAATTGGCGTGATTTAATATATTCATATGATATAGGTAATAATAATATAATAAATAATAAGTTATATTATGTATTTAAATCGCCTACCTATTATAATAAATCCTATTTACAAATTATCATAAGACCTATATAATTAATTAAAAATACATTTGAATACTTTATAATACACTTCAACAATAATTCATTTTTTTAAATATTTTTGACATCTACGATATCTTTATTTAAATTGATTTAGCTAAAACTACTGTTAGGAAATAAAAAAGTGAGTGTTGAAAATACGTACAGATAAATAGATAGGTAACAAAATTGTACGTAACTTACAATTAAGCACTTCACTCCTATTATTGTCATTTAATCATAGACTTAGATTAAAGGTAACGAACATCATTTTACCTTTCTAACGAGACGAAATTGAAAACAAATCTGTTGTAAAATAAGGTGGAAAATGATTACCTATGATTGTAACCGTTGTATCTTTTATACGTTTGTTGTTTATGATCTGATAGTATGACAGTTGTTAATTAATTTATGCGATAAAATGGTTCAAAAACAATGATGACAAATTGTGTAAGAGGGCTTAAAATAAAAACATAAATGAATGCCGCTGTCTGTGTTTTTTTCTCCAACTAACAATATAAAATATTTTATTTACATAATATCATATTATTATCTTTTTCTTCTTAATAAAGTTTCTTTACAAAGTGTGCCACTCCAAAGCGGTAGGTATAATATCGCGACTAAATCCCATAAAGACGGTCATTTTTCATACACTAAGTCGGATGTCCTCATGTCCTTACCTCTACTCATTATAACATAGAGAATGGATTGCTGTCTGTGAATATGACATGCCAAGTAAAAACTGGCGTCAAGTGTGAGACAGATAAAGTGAACAGTTGTCTCTTGGAATAGCTCATTTTTAAATTTTTTTATTCTGGCACGGCACAGTGACTGCATTGCACCTGATGGTAAGTGCTAATGCAGTCCAGATAGAGTACCGAATGGCATCAGACGGCAGTCTCATACCATTCGATACAATCATGCGGACCCGCAATTCAATGGCTTAATAATATGGTTAATATAATAATGTGACATCCAAGGTCTCTAGTAGTTTATGATACTCACGACACAAGACTTTTTTATTTTGGGGTTAACATTATGAGTGTGATTGTTTGATTTATAAATTATTATATCGTTCTGCAGAATGGCCGACTTAGTGTGGTTATGAGGCTATTGCGCAGTCGATTCTCTATGCTTTTGACTTTCAAAACTTCTCATAGAATTTAAATTCAACGTAATGGTTTCATCTATTGGTAAGAGGCTTTAGTCCACCACTCGGACCCAGTGTGGGTTGGTAGACATCACTTACTTCTTAAACCTACACGCGTAACCTATCAGGGTTCTTCGTGTTGTTTTAATTACAGTTAATCTGAGCTATTTCACTTGTTTATTCATCACCTTAATCCATAGGAAAGTGAGTAAGAGTTGGCATACAACTTTTTCTGTTTTATACTGGCCCGATAATTAGAATACTCCCGATGAGAGCAGTGCAGCCCAGCTGGAGAATCCACGCGCGACATATGACGTTCTCCAGCCGATTTAATTATGCCAGGCTGGTTGGCACCTTGTATTGAGTTGTTCCATGATGAAGTGTTGACGGCGAGTTCACAGCCTGGTGATGAAGGCGGGCTTGGGCGTGTTGGCGAGCGCGGAGGGGCTGCGCGCGCGGCCCCAGCGGTCCGACACGAGGCGCACGCAGTAGTCCGGCGCCAGCGTGCACACCGCCACTGCCAGGTTCAGGAAACCGAACGCCGCTGACGTCAGCAGACGCGTATACGTACCTAACACGTCTCCGTCGATTTGCCTGTAAAGCCGATACATTGAACTGGATAAAAAATATACATACATACGTAAACGCTACGCCTGTATCCCATAGGAGTAGGCAGATATTATGGATTTCCACTTTGCTCGATCCTGATATACTACTTTAGCTTCGTTCACTTTCATCAATCTCTTCATGCATTCTAGTCGGTTCAGGGAAGTTTTGACCTGACCTATGCCTAGGAGGCAGTCTACCGACTCCTACAGACTCTTGGAGTCTAGATTGATTGTATCCGGGTATATCTATGATGAACCTAAAACGCGACAATCATATATGTGCCACTATGACGGGTTCTTAACCACTGTGTATGATAATCGGTATACTATTCGTACGACTATCCTAACACCAGCCAATACAGGATTGTTATTCTTTAATTGCAAGTCCACTTTTTAAACTATTATTTTTTATTGTAATAGATTGAATTGCGTCGTGTACTCACCAGTAGAACAATGAGTAAACAGTGTTGAAGAGGATGTAGGCGAGCATGGACAGCAGCAGCGAGAGCACGAACACGAGGGTGTGGTAGCGCGCCTGCAGCCACAGCTTCAGGCTCACGATAAGCATCGTCAGGTGGAACAGCGCCGCGCCGTAGGCCCTGCGACGGCACCCCGCGATATAACTTACACGGATCTTTAAAAGCGGATCCAAAGCCACGCTTAACGTTGTGGATTTCCACAACTTAGAGTAAATGAATACACCCAAAAGTTACATATCATGCATATACTACATCGAGTCTTGTGTCACGAGTATCAGAAACTTCGAGATTTTTTGGCCTCACAAACACTCAGACCCGCTATAAAACATCGCTACATTGCTGAACTTAAAAAATATTATAATGTAAAATACATTGGTGTGTTACTGCTGGACTTAAAATATAGGCAAAGTGGGAAACATTAATGGCTTGTTTATTTTATATCGTTACGGGTTCGGTTGCCGAAAAATAAAACCGGCCTATTTAGAATTTGATGTTTAAATATGTATGTTAATATACATACATAAATACATAAACATCACGCCTTTTTCCTAGATAAGGGTAGGCAGAGGTGCCACCAGGACACCCACGTTTCGCCTTATCTATTCCATCCCATGATGTGATAGGGGGCGAGCCTATCGCCATATCGAGCACAAATTCCTCACTCCGGGCTGATAATTAATAGAAAAATCCAATATCACTGCCCGACCCGGGATTCGAACCCAAGACCTCAGTTTTGTAACCATACCGTAGTAAAACTACGCCACCGAGGCAGTATAATATATTTATTATCATCACCTATTGAGCATCTGAATGATATCTCACCATAGATCAACAGTCTTGCCGTCCATATTGACGACCGAGGAAGTGATGGTCAGGTCAGTGAAGAAGTAGATGATGAGGGAGTGGTAGGTGGCGGCGAGGCACCACGCCGTGAAGTTCGGCCACGACATCAGCTTGTTCCGTGATATCTCTCTGTACAACGTAGGATTTCTGAAAACAAAATAAGTCGCGTAAGTAAGCGGGTACCGTCTGTCACTCAGGTAACACTACAGGTATATGTAGTGACGATATCTATAAACTTTAATAAACTGTAATTCTACCTATAATGTTATTCTATATAAAATGCTATAGTATAAATCTGAACTTGATAAATATTTAATAAAATATTTTAGGGAATAACATATTTTTGACTATTTTTTTTCTTGGCGAACACATTAAAAAGGTATAGGTAATATGGTGAAGCAATCACGATCCATACTTTATAACGGCTGATTGTGTGATGCATATGATAGAGGCATGCACAGACAAACATTTAGCATTTATCAAATGAGGTAAGTCTGGCAGTTCATGGGATATTAGACAATAGCCACATGAGGCACGAGGTAATGTTTAAGTTGGTTAATGAAGCAACTAAAATATTAGCAGAACATATTGGTTATTGAGAAGTAAAATGTCGGAACTGACTTGAGCAGCATCTCCGCTGGCCACCTCTGCTCCGTGACGGACAGCACGAGGCACGGCAGCGACGTGAACACCAGGTTGAAGCAGGTCAGGTACATCGAGTCGTATATAGACTGCGTCGAGAACGCGCTTTGGATTTGAAATATAAACTGAAAAAAAGTATTACACCGTACCAGTTGTTTGTACATCAATTTATTAAAACAATAACATAAGTAATAAATATATAGATTACGTATCCAATATGTTCCGTTACGGATGTTTTTGTTTTATTTATCATTGGCATTTTAAAAGGTAGATATGGATAATGAAATATGAAATAATAATTAATTAATGAGTTTATATAGATTAGACAAAATCCAATTAATTGTTTGTCAAATTTTTATTTATCCTACGATATGCACGAAAAAACTACGGTTTTATTTTTTCAGGAACGCAATTTTTTTAAACAATATAACTATCAAAGATTTCACTTATTTCTATTGTTGTAATATACTACGTATAAATCCATCATAGTAATAAAAAGCAACTCTCACCATGATATTACCGAGAATAAGATTCTTATAGAAGAAGTAGTGTATCAGAGTAGCCAATCGCTGGTAGTACCAGTGTCCCATCACCAATAAAACTTTTTTTATCATAGAGAACTTTGTAAATGCGAAATCTGCTGATCTGTAACAAAATAAACCAACTTATTGTTGAAGCATTCAGTTAAACTGACAATATTTTATTAATATGTAAATAATAAATACACCCAACAGTCACATACAGAGTCCTGACCCCAGACTAATATCGAGTCTTGTGTCGGGGGAATCAGGAACTACGAGAGACTTTTTCGTCTCACGTTTTTCGACTGTGTTTGTCAAAATGGCTCTTTAAAGATTATTGGTTAGTTACCTGGCCGCCTGATGTCCTTCCTTGCCAAATATTCCGAAGCCAACATGCGCTTCTTGTATCATGGATATGTCGTTTGCTCCATCACCGATTGCCGCCGTTATCGGTCTTTGAGGGCTGTTTTTGATCAATTTCACTATCTGTAGATAACATATACTCAGCTTAAACATACAAGACAAGTTTTCTGTTTCCATGTTTTAATGTACACGTTAGCACTAAGTTTACTATGTAATATTAACTTCATTAGTCTTATTATAGACAAAGAAAAAAAACGAACACGCCGGTTACTATAAGGATAGAATTAAATTATTTAAAAGTGAATAGATAACATCACTCGCCTTAGCCTTCTGAATAGGTGAGAGCCGGCAGCACAGCACAGCGTTGCATTTGAGCGAAATATCCGAGAAGGTGGCGGCGGCCGGAGTGTCCAGTACTTGCGTCATACTGGTGCCGTCCACTATGAGCGTGAGATCCTTGTAACTAGGCTCGTTGATAATCCTCTTGCACTGGTCCAGGTGCGCTTGTAATGCTACACTGTCTTCCACTCCTATAAGGAACATTCGACTGTCGTTCTCTGATATGTGAGCACACGACTGTGCCACGTTTATCGCAGTTTCCACCTGAAAGAAAATATTACATTAGTAAAACTTGATTTAGTTCTCTTAGGATAAACTGGCCCTTTGAGTTTTATGGTTAAACTGTCTATTCATGCTATGCAATTAATCAAACAATATCATAACATCAAACAATAGTGGCAAAACCCGTCGTGGTGACCCAAGTAAGTGTGGGGCGCCGTTTTGTTATCTGTATATATCCAATTGCGAGCGCAATTGCCAACTAGGCCGGCGTGGTGGACTATACGGCTAACTCCTCTCAATCGTTCTCTCGGTTGTAGAAGAGGCCTGTGCCGTGCAGTGGGATGTACATATATGGGCTGATGCAATAATAATAAAAAAAAAACGCATAATCGTGGTGGCCAGAATTACTCGTCTGTAGGTAACCTACACTGACGAATTAATTAGTATTAGTAAGTAATATCCTTGGGGGAGCCCTATGTTCAGCAGTGGACTTCCTGTGGCTGAAGAGAGAGAGAGAGAGAGAGGTTACCTACCTGAACTGCACATACAATGATGTGCATGGTAGTCACGTTGGAAATAAAACGTAAAAATCTAGTTTTATTACTATTTATAACTATAGTTATTATAAGTATATAATACGCTTAGTAAAGCGTTGGAAACACCAATGTTGCTGCCAGATGCACCTACGTAATTAAAGAAACAAGTATATGCTAAAGAAACCGTAATGAAATAGTTAATTTAAAGAAAGCATCAAACAAAGAGACCGTTTACCAGTTTTAAAATAAGGTAAGTTTATTAATTATGACACGGTAATCCAAGCTCGATTTACTTTTTACGTAACCGTATCTATTAATTAATTAAATATATGAGATCTTTCATTTCGTCAGAATATGGAATATCGTCTGCATCGCTCAAATCTAACAACTGCAGTATTTGGTAAGGATAATTATTCTTCTTGAATTTTATAATTTCATTTCACTTATTTCCATTAATCCATTAAATTAATCGGGACGTCGCTGGATGCAGGCTGCCTCCAACAGGTCACTGTGGAAATCATTGGGAGAGGCCTATGTTCAGCAGTGGGCTTCCTTTGGCTGATGGATGATGATTAAATTAATCTCTCAAATTTCCAGCCGTATCATTATATAAAGTTGACTGTGTATTATAATGACGCCCGTTTTCCAAAGGGGCAGATTGTCACTTTCAACTTTTTCATATGCTAACAATATCAAGAAAAAGATCACAAGATTAAATTATTATCAGCACGAACATGCGAACTTAAAATGTGTATTTTATTTCAGATATAGATTCATTTTCTCTACATTGCTTGATGATTTGTGCAAGTTGTTCACAAATAACATTGATCTACATATAAAATTTATGTCGTGGTAATAGCTGAAAGTCAAAAAGCTTCCGTGGCGCAGAGATCAACAAGATCAATCCCGTTGTAATCCATAATTGGTGAATTATATCTGATCTGCGTCAATATGAAACCAAAAAGTCTGTCATAATTTCTGATACAACAAAACTTTTAATCTTATTGTGGGCTGAGGACTGCACATACGCATGTCTGGTATTAATTGATTGTAATAACCAACCTTATCTCCAGTGAGTACCCAAGTCTTGATTCCGGCGCGGCGCAGAGACGCGAGGGTGTCGGCGACGTCGTCCTGCAGGCAGTCTTCCACGCCGGTGGCGCCCACGAGCGTCAGTTGCTCCTCTAATATCCTGTACTGTTGCGTTATTTGCTGTAATGCTTCTGCATTCTTTCCGTCTATCTTTTTCAAGGCTGTTGGTACCACAATCGTTTTTAAACATTTTGATATTCATCATATAAAGTAATTTGAATTCGCAATAGAGTTTTAATACGTGTATTTATTAGTTTTTGTCTAGTTGTGATAAACTTCTTTTAACCAAGCCATAACATTAATTCAGTGAAAAAAAAACATGAAATATTTTGAAATTCCAAGTATGATATATATTTATAGACTTACATTCAGAAACCCTGGTGTATTCCTCTTCCGGTATTTCCCTGTACGCGATTGCCAATGTCCTTAGACCTTTATTCGCAAAAGCGTTGATATCCCTGTTCGTGTCTTCTATTAGCGCTGTATCTTTGCAGATCGGAAACACCGAACTCTCAGCGCCTTTGCAGAATAACCAAATCTGTAAAAATCAAACGAAAATTACTATGGAAAAAAAAACAATTCTTTTTATAGTAGTTACTGATTTTATATGACTGAGTGAAACAGTTAAGAAAAAAAAATATTTAATTACAAACTGCATTGTATGTGGACATTTTTTAAATGAAATTATTCACAACTCTCAAGGTTGTAGGTTTCGTCGTGATGATAAATTAGATTAAATTAAAGACGAGATGACTTATCCATTAGTATGGCATTTAATTACCTTTCCGTCTTTATCTCTAAGGATAACAGACATCCGCTTCCGTTCTGATGTAAATTCAATAAGTTGTAATCGTTCATACATTTCAGTGTTATCACCAACTTTCAACAGCAGATTATTTCCTTCTTCTCCAAGAAACGTCACTCCAACTCTATGGGCCGCTTCTACGAGGGCCTTTTCATCAGGACTACTGCCTTGGTAGTCCATGGTACCACGCTCACCGTCAATCAGGTTGTTCCACGTGAGATTGTCGAGAACTCCGTTGGGTGCACTATTGCCGGTAGTGCCGTTGGCAGATTTAAACTTCTTTCTTCTGAAGAAGTTGACAAGCTGCGTGTCTCCGGTGCCTGATAGCCTTGCACTCAGCTTTTTCATGTCCTCACTCGAGACTTGCACCGAATGGCAGAGAGCGAGTATTGTGAAAAAAAATTTAATGTCTGTCTGAAATAGAAAATAATTTGTGTCATTTCTGGGCATTGCTTTTTTGTGCACAGTATAGAGACAATGTTTTGAACACAAATAAGTGAAATCATCATCAAAGGTCAAAATTTTACGTCTTGTGTACCGTGTTCACTTTCAGAGCGGGTAAGAATGTTTCAGCAGAATTAAAATAAATAATTAGTGCAAAATACACGCTCATACAAATAATTATCCTAAATTTATTTGGCATAATTATATATAGGGCTTTCAGAAAAAAATTCATGATACAAGTAATTTTCAGATCGATCGTTAGTAGGTAATTATAAAAATAAAATGACACGGTATTTGTTCTAACCAGATCGTCTAAATCAAAATGTTTGATAATAAAATAAACGAATATTTTACGAAAGATATACATCATGACGTTATCACTGTTACACTCTTAACGTACTTCATTGATACGATCTTGTTACACTACGAGCGGGAAACCCAATAACATTATCAAGAGTCAATACTGTAATTTGCAAAACATGCGATATAAAATTCTTAGTCAATTTCCTTATAATAATTCACCCAGATCAATATTTACAATTGACGTTGTTATCAACACGCAGGTGCACTGGAAATCGAGATTAAAGCGCCATTTACACGGAGAGAGTTTCTCGCGGCGAGTATCGTATGCGATTATCTCATGACATAACTGCCATAGAGGATCGTGTTCTGACAAATATTTATACGATGCGACTTTTTCATATTCTTGAGATAATCGTATCTTCGCGACGAGAAACTCTACCCGTGTAAATGGTGTTTAACGTACAGAAAAAACGATACTCTGATTATAATTTTTAGCTTGTGGAAAGTGTAATAAATGAAACATGCATTTATAGAAATGCTCCAGAATTTAAAAAATTAATATTATACGATAGATATTTCCTATAATGACATTTTTACAAAACACAAGTTATGTATGCAATACTTTGGTACGCGGAATTGATAGGATGTTGGTAACAGTGTCAAATCAGTAGATAATTCTGTAAAAAATAATTCAAAACCAATAACTGACCTGAAAAGAGTCCACCGGTTCATCGAACCTTTCGATATCATACAGCTTGGAGTCTCTTTCCTCGTATATTTGTCCCTTGATGGTGCAGCACTTGAACACCATGAGATTCTTGGTAAGGGTGCCAGTTTTGTCAGAGAACAGTACTTCTACCTGTCCTAGTTCTTCGTTTAGGTCAGAGGTATTGGCCATGGCGGGGCGGCCGGTCTCCTCGCACCGAAGATCCTCGTCCCACCCAATGAAGAGAGCACCTGCGAGAAAGAACAACATTTAGTGGACAAAAACAAAATATAATCATAGACTAGGTACCTATCACGATTCGGTAAGGATCTACGAAAATCGAATATACAGTTCAAAAGAAAATATTTTAGTGTTATTTTTTTGTCAGCAATGCTCCACAATGGCGAAAAATCGTATTGAGATACCTCTATTAGCAATGTTATTAAAGTAATCCTCAACAAATGTGAAGGTCCAGTAGAACCAAGTTCGGTTTAAGACAAGAGTTGACGATGTTACCGGTAAAACAATCTAAGTTGTTTTAGGAATTTCTTAAACAATAGAGCTATAAAACGTGTTTAAGATCCTAATAAGTCAGGAACTATAGAATATTATCTGATAAAATTTGAAATACTAAATGACGTCAAAGCGAGTCTTATCAAATATGTAAAAGTATAAATATGTAGTTTCTTAGCTACTTAAAGGTACTGTAATATGTAATATGTCGATTTGCTTATATTTATATCGATATTTGATCTTATGGCCTACTGTAGTTCATATTGTACCCTAACACGAGACCAATAGTTATAAAGTAAAACTTAATGCTTACCAATAAACTTATATAGTTCAATAGTAACATATAATGACATAGGAATTATATAATAATATAGAAGAAGGAACGAGAAGAGATCTTGTAGTACGTAGGAGATAGCTGGGGGGAATTCAGTGCCAGGGCCAAGGTATAGATCACGCTCAGGGTTCCGTCGCTCGATGAGGAGTTTAGCTGCGAGGGAGAGAAATATCTCCAATATTAGTAGTAAGATGAAGAAAAGCAGAAATCCGTTGACAGCCAGTTCGCATGATGAGAATTTGTTGCCGGCGTATTTTGAATTGAGAGCCAGTTTTGTTTCTTCACCTAGAAATGGAAATATGGTTATTGACATAGAAGATTACACTATAAGCTTAATATTGAACGAGGTACAAGTTTTTAGTCAATAAAATACAAATTGGATTACAGATACAATATCAATATAATACAGATTATCGTTTCTATCGTAGCATAGGTGAAATACTCATGGTTTTTATAAAAATGATTGAAAACGTGGTAAAGTTGCAATAATACAAGAAGCATTGTTAGCAAGATTATAAAACAATTATCATAAGATATAATATTCCATGATTGCGCTTTAATATTGCAGGAATCTGCTTAAGAAAACGGTAGATTGTTAAAAAACGTAGCAAACTTACCAGTATAAACAGCACACCCGATAGCCCACTCGGTGTTTTTCACTCTGGAGCCCCTGAGCATGAGATTGTCAGTGGTTAGTGCCAAGCTGTCCAGGCCGGGTATTTCAAATCTTCCGTAGAAAGTGTACAGATCTGCCACTGGATTTGGCACTTCGATGCGCATATTCTGCGGTAATATATCTGTGATATAATGTTGCATATTAGTAATAATGGAAAGAGATATTGCATTAATAACTTGAACGTTTTTCTTAATGCAGGCCTCATCCTCTCTTGTGAGACCCTCCCTCCGTACCTTTCATATTCATAAAGAGTACCTACATCGATACCACATTTGGCTTCCGCGATGTAGCAGAATAGCTTGGGACATAGCATTTGAAATTTAGTGCTCGTGTGTCACTAAAACTAAGCAATAAGTTGACAATAATATATGCCGCGGCCTTAACATAGCTGCACCGCAGCTTAAAGATCGGCAAAAAAACACGAAGTTTTCTCATCGTCATGGAACATGCATATATAAGAGTCAGCGGCCTTAAAATCGGAGATGCCACTATCTGGCGAAATAGAAAAGAGTAGTGAATAGGTAGGCTATAGCAAAGGTCAGAATAATGCTGGAGAGAATCAAAAATCGGTGGCAGACAGTGATCTTTCACAATGGCTGTATATGCTGTATGTTCGTCATGTATAATATACGACCTCTGTAGAAAAGGAAGGAGATAATTTCCGATAAGTAGCCAAGCCCAGTACGTTCTGCTGTTAAATGTGAATCATAGACATCACACCGTATGTATTGTTTGCTATATTTATCTTTATTGGTGAAACATTTCACGGAATTTCCAATGATTGTAGTCATACGTGCTATAATCAGCACGTAAATTAGAGATTGGCTTTATTTTTACGATAAGCTAAGTTGTTATAAAATGTATAGATTAAGTTACATTATTCTCTCAGACGTGTGATAAGATAATGAATAAATTAAACTTTATGAGTAATATTGCCCATAAGTCATGACTGAAAATGACTGAACTGAAACCTACCTGCGGTATATCCGACCAAGGGAGGAGGTACCCTCAAGGTCTTGAGGTTCGTTTCCCCGTCCAGGTTGGCGGTGGTGACGTAGCATTTCCCCTTCTCCCCCGCGGAGCATAGCAGCACCAGGTCTGCTGGCACCTCCTTCCCTCGCTTCACCCTCACCAGCGTCCCGGGAGCGATGGTGGAATTCTTCACTTCCTTGATCACATTTTTCTGCACTATTTCCACTATAAACAAACTTTTTATTAATTACTTTATAAAAAGTGTGTGGTCTGTTGGTATCGCGTAGTCGTGGGTTCGAATCACAGAAGACCCTACTGATTTTTTGGACTTATATGGTGTACAGTGTACGGGTAATGTGAGTCAATTTCCAACGCACTTTAACTGTGAAGGACAAATGAAGAAATCTGCATACCATACGTATGTTTACGTGTATTTGTGTGGTATGTGAAGTCTAATAGATAAGGCCCATTATGGACCGAGTATTTCATAATTTTAATGTACATAAAACAAATACATAATTAAATTCTAGTCGCGAGGAAAAATCCATTTTGTTTTAATGTCGCTGTTTGCTATTTAGTGATTGGTCAAAGTTTTGAATATGTAATTATTTTAAGAAAAAATAAAATAATGCTACATAACAATATTGATTTGAAATAAAGAATATCGGTTGCAAATATATTGTAATGTTCAGGGTGACGCTGTTTCAAATGTGTAAAAAGCCACAAACCTTGACTAGAGTTGAGATAAGGCCTTATCACTCGAGATGAGATTACTACAACTATTAGGTGCTTTTTAGAACGCGAATTATTCTGTTTGCTTAACTTTATCGAAAAAACATAATATTATAACATTTTTTATATTTAGTTCGCGATTTATTGTTATTCCTAAATTAGAACCCAATAATTGAATTAATAGCGCTAACTAATTGAATAAATAAATAATGGTTAAAAAACTAAAAAACATATAAGAAAGTAAATAAATGATGAGGGTAAACACCCCACGCTTTGTAACAATAAAATTAATATATTCCAATTCATTTTTAAATCTTAAACTTGTTATCAATTAGTTACTTTTACTTTTTTCGTTGGGTCTAAAGCAATTGTTTAGTTTTTGAAACTTTTGTTTATTTTTTTACCTAAAAAGTGGCTATCTACGGCTAACTTATCAAAGGAAGGCAGCTGCGCACAAATTATTCACTTCAAATATAAAAAAATCTGAAGGTCCTAGTAAAGATAATGTATTCTTTTTTTAATTTTTGTAATATCATCCGTCCTTGATAAGTGTGCAAATTTTCAGATCAATTCGACGTTTTGAAGGGTGTTAAAAATAATTAATTTTATCAAGTATAATTCCGAGCGTGATAAGTTGTATGTTTCTTAATACATCATAACTTTAGGCTTGTGTTTTAGAGTGATAGGCAGAGACTTAAGATGGCCAAGTGCTTCGGTCCACACATACTACTTTGATTAGGATGAAAAATAGATAAAATCTAAAAAGCCGGTACCGATCCAGCTTATAGTTAGGCCTATGCGCAGTAGGAACTAGAGCGACACTCCCCAGATTTGAGCACATGATTGATCGATAACATTGGTTCCATTGTGTGGGATTCCCGAAGTTGCATATCTCTAATGACTTCCCTCCCCACTTCTGTCATTCCTATAGAATTCATCGTTAAATATTTTGTCAATCGCACGAATGACGAAAGAATAAGTAGAATTATTTTATTTTTTAAATGCTTATCGTGTAGTATTTTACAACCTATTCTGATAATACAAGAATTGATATTATCATCGCTTTGGAACGTGTTGTAGCGGTGTAGAATCGTTGGAAATATGTCGTAACCCCCTTTTTGACTATCCTACCTATACTTTGTTCATAACCGTTGACGTTAACTACATACATGAATAGATTCACATTTATACAAAACTAATTGATGCACGCAACTTCCTCTGTAGTTGGCTATACGAAAAATATAATTTGTTTTTTAGTTCGGAATGTTTATAACAAAAGTCAAATATCACACATTCCACGGATATTGAGTAGGCAGACCAGACTTCGTATCGTATCAGCCCATATACGTCCCACTGCAGGGCACGGGCCTACTCTACAATCGAGAGTACGATTGAGAGTGGTTAGGCCATATAGTCCACCACGCTGGCCTAGTGCGGGTTGGCGGACTTACACCCCACAGTTTTCTTTTTAAAGAGCAGACGTCACATTTTTTTATGTCATATCTATTCAGAAATAGTTCGAATTCCCGATAAAAATTTAACATGTAGGTAACATTATTACTAAATTTTAGGATGTTTAAATTCGGTTTGTTAATGAATCAGGGCGGTTTGTATTAAATCTGCACGCTACGCCTAATAATGTCACGAGTAGGGCAACTAATCTATGCTATAATTTAAATAACGCGTGTTTAATGTTATTGACTGATAGGAAGGAAACACAATAAATTCTTATCTTCAAAACCTTCACAATTTGCGTAGATTATAATGTATAATAAATATAACAACTACTGTCGGTAAATAGCTGTATTGTACTATAAACGTTGTACTATAAATTATGTTTCATTTATTTCGTGTCGGATATATTTTGAATGTCAACGTGTTAATAAATACAAATTACAAATTTATCAATTTATAAGCCATCAACCATAAGTTGGCGTGTGGCGACATTCGGAACTGCAAATAAAATTTAAAAATATCTGTCTAGCGTATTGGTTGAGATATGCGTTCATAACATAGGTACTCGTAAACAACAAGCATTTATACTCGTAATCCAATAGTGTTGACTTTTACAATATAACAACATGTAAAGAGAGAAAAACTATTCTTATAACTTTGAACAACAGCGCTTTCGGCGTCAGAAGATCGTAGACGAGCTAAATTTGGATACATTAGAAATCGCGAAAATCGAACTCTCGCTCCTCCAAAGCTCTACAAGCTTTAACCTGAATTATGGCTATAAATTATTTCTATAATCTGAGCTCAGATCTGTGACAATTTAGTTTATATGATATTGTTTTTTTTTAGGAAGTACAGTGTTGAGAAGCCAGCTAGAAAGCATGGCTTAAAGTGGCTTTCCTCTTCTAGATTAATAAAACTGTCCTGACTCGCACTCGTTGTGCTTGTTCACTTCTGTATAATAAATACCTTTTCTGGGAAAAAGCTTCGTGGATGCGAGTTAACGCATGTGTATTTTATTTTATTTGCATTCAAAGCTTACGTTGCAAACAACATAAGCTAGTGTCTGTATTTTTGATATGTTTTGTACCTATTGGCTCCTTCATTTGTCGAACTTACATCCATACCGAGATGTAATTAGGCAGCGAGCTTTTAGTCAAACTAGTTTTAAATTCCATTTTTGGACCGCTCAGTTATATATAAAATAACTAAAACCGTTCCCAAGTCCTGACGTAGACCTTGCTGTTCACAACCTATACCCGCTTGCGATGTACTATCGAGGCTACAAGTACATAATAATTTAATTAAGTACTTAATAAGCTACGAGTATTATTGCAATATTGCCCTTGTTACAACCGACTTGCAATTTGGAGATTAGTAAACTTCCGCCAAGGATTAAACTCGACTCTGATAGCTTATGTCGTTTTATTTTTGTCATCCTCTATGGCTCTGTTGATTGAAAGCCATTTGTACGACGTGGTGCTGTGAGTTTTAACCCAACATAGAGAAATAATATTTGTGTGGTTTATAATATGTGTTTTGAGTCTGAAGGTTGTGAGACCAAAAAGTCTTACAGTTTCTGATACCCGCGACGCAACCCTTGGTATGTTAGACTTGGTGTTTCTGATGAAGATGTGGGACTGTTGGGTGTATGTTTTTTTTTATATATTAAACATTTTATTATTAAACATTGCGCTCTCCCCTACGCCAGGTAGTTGAATCCTATAATAGTCTCTTTACGGATGTCGACATATTCTCTCTGTCAGCGCACAGCTTTAAGAGGCAAATTGTGAATATACTCACATCAAATGAACTGACGCACTTATAAGATTTAATTACTTAAAGACTTTACTCTGCAAATAATATTCCTATTTTATAATTTATATACTTTGTTGTTTTGTTTCTTTCTTTTATTTCATTAAGCAATTTACTTATTATTATTATTTTTTGGTTTTAGTTTAAGTTTTTGTTTTAAATAAGATGTAAACATACGCCTAACGACTCCTGTACATATGTAATCCTTACTTATCTATCCGTGGAAAATGTTGTTGATTGTATATTTGCCTATTCATTGTTAATATAACTTTATCCTGTGTACAACTCTGTAATATACAATTGTTTGTTTTCCCTAATAAATAAAAAAAAAAATAAAAAATAAAAATTTCAGTCTATTACTTAATGATATTTTGTTTTATGTGAAGGGTAATCATCTATCGAATCTTTTTTATTTTTGCTACGATAGTATTTAAATAAAACGAATTCTCAGGGATTTTATCGCGAATTAAATAAAATTTTTGCCTATTTTAATTTCCCGACTGTTACAATTTAAATATAAATCGTAACAGTCACTAAGCGGATGATAAATACCTCAGTCCGCCCCGTGAACATGAAAACTGTAAAGTACCGTGAACATCGAAACGTAGGGAAATTAAAAAATGTAAAAATTAAATTTAATTCGCGATAAAATCCGTAAGAATTTGTTTTATTTCAATGTGTAACATTTGCGTAAATCCAAGAAACCATTACGATAAATATTGTTTACGTTTAATATATAAGGTGTGGAAAAACGTTTCAAATAGAAATACAACTTAATATACTGAATTTCGGACACAGTCTTTTTAAAGTATAAAACTCACTTTACAACGTAATTTCTAAGCTTGCCGATGTGATAATCTATGACCGGCAAAATGTCGGCAAACTATGACGTCAACCTAATACAGATAAGTATATTGATATAAAAGATATTTCCGCGGGCTTGAAGTGCAATGGCCAAGTTTCTGATACCACAATACGAAGCGAGTCTATTTATAATTCAAACATTCATTCAACTACACGCAGTTCACATAGGCCTTCCCCGACGAAGTCCGGTTTGGAAATACTTGAAGGGGGCGTAATGCGTATGGGTACTTGCTACAATACTTTCAAATAATCTAGACGACCAACATAAGTGTCGAATATAATAATTTTGGATCCGTATCGATCATATCTGATGATAGTCGCATGATCGAACCGACAGTGACTTATACTCGTAATAGACGCAATTGCTGATTGATCTACGTTATGTTATTTTTAATGACTAGTGAGTAGTGACTGAAATATATTAGATACGACGTAATATTATGTTTTTTAATTATGGTAAGTCCACTGCACTTAAGCAATAAGTACCCTACAGGCCGTCCGAGAGACAAAATATTATCTCTCGCTATTCGATACAATAATGTTAGAGCGTTCAATACGATACCCTATTTGATGCCAATTTTTTTTGTATTAATCAAAAAGTATCCACTGTTGTGTTCCCGTTGGAAGGACATTGTAGCCAATGTAACTAGTGGACATTATCAGACTTAACAACTTATGTCTCAGGATGGCGAGCACAGTGGAATGCCTGGCATTGCTTTGTAATTCATGGTGTTGTTTGGTTTTGCTACTGCCCATGAGCGGTCACATAGCTTATGGCGAAGGGTATGCTCGTCTCGCCTTTCAGCGCAATAAAAGAATATATATACCCAAAATCTAGTAAACATAGAATTCTGTAAATAAGTTCAGAATTCAACAAGTTAGAAACGTTCTAGATCTTTTAGAGGGAGTAAAAGAAAAAGAACGCAAAACTATACTAGTGACGTCACTAGTCTTATTATTCAATAAGCAATACAGTGCGGGCGTGTGAAAGAGACGGTAAAATTTCCGCCCTACGATCCCACTTTTTCTTTTAAAATACTAATATTTGCCTCATGTTACCAACTAATTGATAACTATTTTAAAAGAAAAGTTTTTTTATCGATATTTGTGCTAGTACGTAGAATAATAAAAAAAACGATCATCGTCAAATATACTATTAGTAAATTTTTCAAATGAAAAATGCTCTGAATCAGAGAGCATTTGAAAGGGACTCTACCGTTGTCAAAGAACCTACGTAACTTGCTCATTTCTTAGTAGTTATGATAGCACATATTTATAAGCTTGATAATATAATATAGCTGAAGCAGTTAATCACACCATCTATTTTTGCTTTGCAATTAGACCTATGCATGAGTTGCGCCATGTAACGATCTAGGTTCGATCCCCAGAGCAACATTTAGCATGAGTTAATTTTGAAAAATCTCATGTTTTAAATAAACGCAAAAATCAGTTTATATGACATTGTAATTCTGAACCCATACTATGATAAAAGTATTGTGCCATTCCTCATGGTTATCAGAAATCATGAGAGTATATCGGTCTCACAAACACCCAGATTCGACATAAATCCTCGTGGATCACACAAACATTTTTCATTTTTAACATTTTTCTGATCACACAAACATTTTTTTTTTCGAATCCTCGCGTTTCACACCCGATGTCTAACTACATCACAACTTTAGATGGAAATAAGCTCGGCTTGTGGGTAACAGTACTTCTGTCCAGCCCTTAAAGAACTTCCACGTGAACTTATGTGTGTGTATTGATTTCGTATATATTTCTTTTAAATATTGGCTAAATGCTAAATGGATGAGCGTAACATGATTCTCTCGTGATAGTAAAAAGAATATATATTTTATAAAGCCCCACTTACACGGGGAGAGTTTTTCGCCTTGGAGATACGATTATCGTAAGTATATAAATCATCGCATCACGTGAACATTGTCAAAAAACGATAATCTATGGCGGTTATGTTTCTCCCCGTGTAAATGGGGCTTTATGAACATTGAACATTCAATGCACCTGTCTAATAGCTGTATGTATTGCTCAATTTAAAGTTTTAAGATATCGGCTCGTTGGTCTAGGGGTATGATTTTCGCTTAGGGTGCGAGAGGTCCCGGGTTCAAATCCCGGACGAGCCCGGGTTTATTCGTTTTGCTTAATACTTTCAATTTTGTTTTGTTGCAATTGGTTTTGCGAAGCATGCTTTCATATTGTGATATTTTAAAATTTTAGATAAAACATAAATATTTTTAAAAAGTAAGAGTTATTAATATTCTCTCATGCGTGTCAATACAATTTGGCAGCCTCAGCGGCGCAGTTGGTTAGACACCGGCTGTGAGCCTGTGAACCAACGACCTACGACACAAGATTCGATCTTACGTGGGGTCTAGGCTAGATATGCATTTGACTTGTTGCGTGTATTTATTATTATAATTATATTTTCTGACTGCCTCAGTGGCGTAGCGGTACTACGTACTACGAAACTACGAAAAAGGCGTGAGTTTATGTATGTATGTAATTATAGTTTGGCTGCCGTGTAAGGTTTTATGGTACCAGTAGGTTTGTGTCGGTTGTGATGTGTAAAGTTACCTATTTGGTTGTTGACCTTGTTGTCGGCTTTGTGTCGCAGCCAGTCCTCGTAGCCCTGCTTGACGGCCGTCACGAACACCATGAACGTGAGCGGCGCGATGCTCGTGTATGGCGACACTGGACTATCTGTGGATAGTATTCACATATTGTACTGTATTTTCAATTACAAATTCCACTTTTACTACTGTAAGTACATATTTTAACACATTAAATATAAATATACTCGTAGAATTTCGAATAATCTAACTCCATTGACAGAGAAAGAGAGACGTATATACATATTTAGTATTTTGAGTTGTGTAGCTATTAGACTGCCTCGGTGGCGTAGTGGTACTACGGTATGATTGCAAAGCTGAGGTCTCGGGTTCGAATCCCGGGTCGGGCAAAGTGATATTAGATTTTTCTATTCATTATCAGCCCGGAGTCAGGAATTTGTGCCCGATATGGCGATAGGCTCGCCCCCTATCACATCGTGGGACGGCATATACAAGGCGTAACGTGGGTGTTCTGGTAGCACCTCTGCCTACCCCTTCTGGGAAAAAGGCGTGTGTTTATGTATGTATGTAGCTATTAGATAAATCAGCTCGTACAGTAGTGTGGTGCACGGAGTTGGCGAATGCCTGCCTTAACATAATATCATATAAATTATTGTGCTCATCTCTATGGTACGCAGATTCCTCGCAATGTTTCCCTTCGATGTTAAGTGAGTATAAAGTTATTAAGAAAACACATGGCGACGATCAGTCAGAATTGTGTCCCTTGGGATTTGAACTAACGAGCTGTCTCGACAGTCCGATAGAACCTAACACTACACCGTATAACCATCCATATCCGTATTTAACCATCTTTGCGGCTCTTGTTCTATTTAGGTAACTATGTACCCCTTGTCACATCAACATAACATATTTTATTAATGAAGTTATTTTATAATCGATATCCTAGATCTATTATCAATATTTATTTTGAATAGGCGTTACGCCCGTATAATTATTTACCATTTCTTATCGTTGTAAAATTACGTTAGCTGATTAACATTTGTCTCGCCCACTGCCATGAGGGCGATTCACCTTCTTTTTTATGTATCTACGACTTCGTTGGCCCAACAATCGATGCTGAAACACCAATCACTACGCTAAGTCAATGTCCGGAGACATAAACTTGTATTCAACCCGCAATCAAGTAAATCATAAAAATAGGAATAGTTCGAAAGTAATAAAATATAAGTTAATTATAATAGTCTACACAGTTTTATTGTGTGAGCCGAATCACGGCTTGATAATCTGCTTATAGCCTATTGGTGCATAAAAGGTATTTTTGTAAAATTTCTGAAGATACGTCCCATCAAAGACATTTGTTTAAGCTATGTCGCAGATGTTTATCGTGACATTCACACGTGATCTCCAATATATTCTAAATACGCCTAGTGACAGGGATCAGATATCACGCGTTATCAATCTTGTTTGGTGTCACTCCGCAAACATTAAGATACAACATTGTCCACTGTCCAGCCCATTTGATACTTTTATAAGTAATACGGAAATAATTGTAGTGATACTCCCCAGTTTGAGAGACGAACATTAATTTACTAAGTGGTAAAGCGCGTTGTATTTACCATATAATTCTATATTATAGTAATCCAGTCCGTCCAAACGTTGTCTGGGAGAGAGCGCTGGGCAGGCCTTGATTCTGAAGTGTTTTGTCTGTTTTATAAGATTCTTTCTTTAATTGTGGTGTACAATAAAGTATATAAATAAAATAAATTATTATGAGTAAGGCATAAATGAGTCAAGGAGGGTCGGGTTATACCCACACTTCACACAATACCGACAAGAAGTTTTGATATCGCGTATCAATCAATACAGTACAATCACTTGAAACTTGAAAACTTGAAAATATCGTACTGTTGTAACGCGACTCCGGAAATAAACGTATTGTCTTGAAGAATTTACGAAAATTAGCAGATCTTCTGACCCTTAAACTATTTACATTGTATGAGTCCAGTCAATTGTTCTGCCGATTATCAGGTTGTTATTATTGTAATTAATACGCTATTTTGACAGCTCGCACGTTTCGTGTCTGGGTATTTGTATGACAAAAATAGTTTTCGATACCCGTGAGTCGTGACACAAGACTTGTATCTTAGTCGCGGGTCAGGAGTAAGTGTGTGACTGTTGGGTGTATTGTTTAGATTGCACTTCACTTATATATGGTGGGTACTGGGTGGCTACTTTATCGTGCCGATATATAATGAGTAAGCAGGTAAGTAGCTTGCTCGGCTTTTGGCTGTACGGTATTATAAATATAAACATGTGTGCATGTCAAGACATCTATATGCAACGGTTTATTTCTCAGGGGAATCCCTGCGTTATATTCTCGCAATTATCATGTTTATCGTAATTGTTTCTCTTAAAAACATCTAAAAAAAGTCCGCGGTAGAATATGCCTAGCTTTTTAGGTTGGCTCACCATAACATTTTTAAAGGCTGTTAAATTTGAAGTAATTGAAAATTAAAAAAATATATATACGGGATGTTTTTGATAAGTATGGTTAGTGGTTGTTTACAACACTTTTGTTTATAACGCGCATGTCTTCTTCTCTATTGTTAGAACAAATGTGTGTATTTATATGTTTCCTATGAACTTTAAAACAGCGGACAGGATGGCAAAGGAAATAAAGAGGACGGTGTGGTACCTAGGTTGAGTTTAAATATACAAAAGCTAACACGGGAAATAAGATGTTTTTGGTACATGTTCAGGTATGGAGATGATTCAAGAAACCTCGGAACCCGAGCAAAGCCGGGCCGAGCCGCTAGTATAAGCATAAAAGTGACATAATTTTATGCAATAATATATGTTTTTATAAGTGGCTTAACGTCCGTCAATGTGCCGTGTTATTATGATAATATCTAGAACAATGTGTTGAATGTATCGATTTTCAGGGAGGCGCTGGTATCGATGATTATTTAAACAGAATTGTCAATTCTCAATTCTTGATAACCGGCCCCAACAAACAAGTTAATGCGGCATGCGACATACAGAAGACATACAGAACACGTTGGATGTTTATAGACTCTCAAATTGAGACACTAAGAAGCATTTTAATTATTTCTTGTAATGGTTATACAGTTTTAATGAAGCGATGTAAAACCAGATGTGCTTTTATATTGCCGTCGTAGACGGACGAGCTCGCGGCCCGTGTGATCGTAAGCAGCAGCCGCTGCTCATGGACTCTACAATGTCAGGGGCACGGACAAGTCGCTGCCTACCATACCGTACTTACTGGTATTTCAATAAAGTACAATGGTATAGTAATTATAATCCAAATTACTTCACTTTCGTATTTTGTTTTATCCCAAATAACACTAGAAATATTTTTAACAGCAGCAACGATGCGCGATCTTACGAGGGAGTAGAAGGCGGAAATACGCCAATCGATTTCATAAACAATTATATTGCTCATCGTTGTAGATACCTATTGAAGTTAGGTTGTACACGAATAAACTAGTCACTGAGAAATCATTTGAATGATTTAATTACTGTATTGATTATGACACGTCAATATATGTATGATTTTTTTTTCATCTCAAAATATCTCACCGGCAGCGCGCGTAAAGGAATGACGAACAACAATTCCAGTCCTGGTTACATTTGGAAGATTATTGAAAATCATTGAACTTACAAATTATAAATATGGAGACTGTCCACACCCACCACTGCACCTCCTGTAAGCCAGGATGGACAGTACCACGCATTGTAATGTCACCGAGCATTGAAGCTCAGCGAGTTTCCGCGAATGTCTGACTTGTCTTTAACCCGCAACGACATCAATCACAATGTTAAAAATTAATAGGAGGAGTTGGAAATAAATTATTGCCCACTTCCCTCCGTAAGAAAGCCTAACAATGTTTGCAAATAATAAAAAGCTATCAGAAGACCAGAAATTAAATAAACGTGAGAAGGTGGAAACAAATCTGTCCACTTCCCAAGCCTGAAATATAAATAAACACACCCATCAGTCACATACATAGTCCTGACCCCACGTTAGAGCGAGTCTTGTATCTTGGGTATCACGTAAAAGTGTAATGGTAAAGAGCAGGCTGCTTCAACTCACCTATAACAACAGCGATGACGGTGACGATCAAGAAGTAGAAGTTGACGACCCTGCGGAACTGCTCGGTTAGGTTCTTGGGCAGGAACATGAGCAGCGTGTACTTGGAGGTCTTTATCTTGTTATGTTTCTTCTTGTCGCCCTCGACCACCATGCCCACCTCGATCAGACGCGTCTCCGCCGACGCAGACACTTTGTTCCCCTGCTCAAATAACGTAGATATTAAGTACGATGTGTATTTACTTGTCATTAGCGGTATATTTGCCTACATCATTAATTATAATGTAAAGAAATTTCATTTTATTTACATACACGAGAAAAGCAAAAGTGGATTGAAAATGCGACTGTAGCGAGCTAAACGCTTTTGGATAAAGTTAGGTACATATTAAAACAAGAGCACCGAGCTGGGACGTGGTAGACTAATATGTGTTACTAGGATATTGGTTTCCGCCCCGATAGCGACCAAATGACACAACGGTACAGAACCCCTCATAGTGAGTCACGGAAGTACTTCTCGTTTCGGGTTCATCCCGATATAACCGAACCTTTATAATGATGTCGACCGATGACAGACCATCTGTCCCTCCTGGATACTGTAAGTAGACTACACTGGATGTCAAAATGTATCATAACTACACAAAGCATTTTCGACAATTGACATCGGTGTGAGAATTATAAAATAGCAAAATAGGAAAAAAGAAAACTAAATGAAAATGAAATGAAAATAATTTATTGAATCCATTAAAATGGTCAACATTATTTAGATTCAGTCATTTTTTTTCTACCACCCGGTACCACGGTTCGGAAAGCGGTTTTCACTAGAGAAGAACGGGCAAGAAATTCTAGTGTTGCTCTTTTCAAAACCAGTTTCCAATATCGTGATTATTACAAAAATTACAAGTTGGTCTAAATCAGAGCAGTTCATTGATAATTTGTTATAATTTACAAGTGACATATATTTTTTTTAATACAATATGTTTACATTCTGTTTAATATGGCTGAGTAAAGTGAAGTAGCCCAGAACGAAGAATCAGTATACCCTGTTTCACCAATGGAATATCATTAAAATGTTGTAATGTAGAGTTTTACATATACGGATATTGCTATACCACTTCCTGATAAACTGCGATTATGGTTTGAAAACAAGTAAGGAGAAACTATTTCATAGAGATTTAGATAGATAAGTCAGTGAACTTTGAAATAGACGTAGGAAAAATGTTTCTAGATACAGAACAATAATTTATTATTATTTATAGCTTTATGAGCTCGGTACCGCTTAAGGTTTACAAACGTAAGTGAAGTTTTCATTCTTCATGGCAAAGTTCTCACAACACTTACTTCCTTTGGTTATAAAATATTCACGAAAGGTCGAACTAGGCCTTCATTATGTACTGACAAATGAAATTGTAGTGGGTCTCTGTCATAAATGTTTGTTACTTTATTATAAACTAGGGGCGGGCCCGGCCCCGTCCGGGTGCATTAGGACTTTCATTTTTACTCAAATTATTGTTTAATATATAGTATCTATTAAAACATCATGAATAACTCTGAGTATAAATCATAATATCTCTAATTTTAATAAATATAATAAAATTTAAGTGCGTGGTGGCCTCGTGGTATCGGACCAGACTCGGCTGCCTACATGTTCACGGTGGTCGCGGGTTCAAATCCCAGGGCACACCTCTGACTTTTCGGAGTTATGTGTGTATTGATAGTCAATCACCACGCACTTTAACGGTGAAGGAAAACATCGTGAGGAAACCTGCATACCGTAGCGATTTTAAAAAAATCTACGGTGTGTAAGTCCGCCAACCCGCACTAGGCCAGCGTGGTGGACTATATGGCCTAACCACTCTCAATCGTACTCTCGATTGTAGAGGAGGCCCGTGCCCTGCAGTGGGTCGTATATGGGCTGATACAATACAACAATACAAAAAAATAAAATTTATATGATATTTCTCAAGTGGGAAAACACACATAGAGTGCAGGGCAATATGAATACTAAAATATTAAATAATTGATACACATGTGTGTTGTACACTAATGTGAGACGCCGCGCCATATTGTGCGAAACGAAATGTGACTTCAAGGTTTCAACATATTTCAATATTTATACAATCAATATTTTAACCTTTCCCTGTCTTGATGACCGACGCCTTGCTTAAAACAATTATTTTTAATAAATAATTGACTCTATTGAAATTATACACATGTACCTTTAAAAGCATATCACTACATAGTATAAAACAAAGTCGCTTCCCGCTGTCTGTCTGTCTCTATGTAAGCTTAGATCTTTAAAACTACGCAACGGATTTTAATGCGGTTTTTTAAATAGATAGAGTGATGCAAAAGGAAGGTTTATATGCATAAAACATATACAGGTGCCCCAGTTTGTACGAAAATAACATGTATATGGTGTAGAGTGAAATCAAAAAACATCTGCACGCAGGCGAAGCTGAGACGGGCCGCTAGTTGATTATATATTTTCTATATAATTTCCATACCATTATACATTTTCATAGGTTATATTGGTAATCAGATTTGTTCTAAAATTGTGTTTTATTTGCGATTGGGTTTTGAAACATATGGTATTAATCCTTATACTAATAAATACGTTATTCATTACAAGTATAATTTTTGAACAAAATTGCTCTTGTATAATTTGATTTCTATAAATATTTTAGGAAATATAACAAGCTTAAAATATCTCCGCAGCTTAATAATGATAATATAGCGTGCGTAATTTTATTATGCCGTATGCGGAATTAATGGGACGGGACCGGACGGGTTGGGACCAGGGCTGGGCAAAATAAATGCTTTGCTTTAATTAAAATACCAATTACAAAATACTCTCTCGCATGTATTTAAAATATAAAATACAGTATTTTGATCATTTGTATTTAATATACAAATTACAAAATACATTTATTTATTTCTAGCAGGCAGCAGCTATACAGTAATGTCATGTTAAAAGTAAAAGCGAAAAAAGATGATATCAAGAGTTAGGTGTTATATGTATTTACACAAATTTCATGTCAATAAAAGCGTGATCAACAGATCAAATGTTGGCTAGTCAAGTCAATAAGCAAACAAGTCAACGTATACAAGTACAGTGAAATAGAAACTATCTTTTACTTTGTAGTGGTTTTTTATTTTTTACTTTATAATTGTTTTTTTTTGTTCAAATGTATTTTATTTCAATGTATTTTGAAGCCTTAAGTATTTGCAATACTAATTACGAGTACAAGTTACATTTTTAAGAAGTAATTGAAATACAAATACAAAATACGTATTTGTATTTTAATTACGTATTTCAATTAAAAGTAATTCAAATACTGCCCAACCCTGGATGGGACAAGCAGTATAGAGGACGGCTGTCGCGCTAAGATTAAATATAAAACAGTTAGTATCTGATGTGGACTGGAATCAAAAACCATCTACACCCGGGCGGAGCCGGGCCGGGCCGCTGGTTTTATATATGTTTCATGGGGAACTATCAAAGGGTGTTTAGTTGGTACTCACTATTGATCGTTCTTTCAACTTGTCTTTGAAGATGATATCTACCAAAGCTACCACAATGCAAACTTCATAATGGCTGATCGTGTGATGCCTGTGCTTTAGCACTTGTCTTTAGGCACACGTAGAAATTTTTGTAGCTTTTATAAAATGACGAAGGTCTGAAGTTCACGGGAACTTGGTCGAATATGGATGATGATCTATCCCTAAAGTGTCTTTACTTGTAACCTTACGCTTTACGCCGAGCATATACAATATAAATTTGTAGACAAGGGAGGTGAATCACAGATATCAAACGAATGCAGCGATGGTTATCTATTAGAAGAATACGTAAGTCTGATTAGGAATAGAAAAACCGGCTGGAATGTTTTCCAGTCATACTGTTTGCCTCGAAGCGTATCTGATAGGGAATTGGCTTTCGTCGCTACAAGTTCCAGCGCACCTCCATAAGGATATATTTTTAAAAGGCATGTATAGATCATTGTGAGGGTATTTGAGCATGTTTTATGTTTCTAAACATCACCATTCTACAGGAGCAATCATCGTGGGAGAAATAATATCTTAAAAGGGTGGTATGCTATCATCCATGTCTAGTTAAGTCAACAATTATCGTTGGTGCAGAAATTTTAAAGACAAATGTAATTATTTGAAGGTCATGTGAAGATTCCATAATGGGATTTTTTAATATGTGATCCCGTTCGATGTTGAAAAGATATTATAGCTCCAGGATATTCAAATCAAATCATAATTTATTTCAGAATAAGAATTCCATAAAATGTTAGTAATACAATGAAATTAAACTATGTTAGTAATCAAATTAAATACTATTTTATTAACCCTATAACTCGTTCCACCCACATCTTTTGTAGAGGACAGTCACAGCGGTCCGCAATCATTTTTAGAATACTGTTAGAGCTGCCACGAAGTCTGGTTAGAATCGATGCAGCTTTCTTCCGCATTATAGCATGAAAGCCATCAACACGGGCATTTGTAAACATTGATGACGCACTACAATATCGCGGCAGCCCCAACAGCATTCTAAAAGCATTATTATATTGCACGCGCAGAACGTTATAGGCTCTCTGCGTATACCGAAACCACAGACTGCTTGTGTAAAAAGATTGACAATAGGCAACAAACAGAGTTATTTTAACTTGTTGCGAAGCTCGTGCAAATCTGCGGGCCAGCATATTGCTTCGAACCGCCAACGCTCTACGCTCTCTTTCTATGTCTAAGTCATCCTTTAAATCTTCTGTTAGTACATGTCCCAAGTATTTAAACTTTTTAACAATGTTGAGAGTATCACATTCAAGCCTGATTGGAAATTCTATGTTTGGTTTAACATTTCTGGACTTGAAAATAAGTAATTCGCTTTTTTTAGAATTATACTTTAGTCCATGTTTATATGCATATCTCTCACAGATGTCAATCAGCGTTCTAAGTGCGTTGACCGATGGAGCCAGCAACACCATGTCATCCGCATAGCTAATATTATTAACATAAACGTGATCGATGACACAACCTGTACGCACATCCCCGAGCTCCTCAATCAAGCCATTAACATATAGGTTAAAAAGACCTGGAGACGTAAGGCCACCCTGACGGACTCCACGACCCAAACGATATTCCTCCGATGAAATATCACCCCATCTGACTTGGTTAATTTGATTGTTGTACCGATATTTTAACAGAGATATACAATCAGAAGGCATATTAGTTTTACTTAACTTTTTCCATAATATGTCATAAACAACAGAGTCAAAAGCTTTTGACAAATCGAGAAAACAAGCATATACAGGTGTCCCCCGATCCGTATAGTACTTCACTGCATGCTTAAGACTTAAGATAGCAGTCTCAGTTGACAAGCCCGGTCTGAAACCAAATTGCGCATCAGGGAATGCCAGACAATTGTTGAGATAACTATTTAGCACCCCATCAAGTACCTTCGCTGTTACCGTTGCAAGAGATATAGGCCGATAATTAGACTTACGTGATACGTCACCAGTTTTATCTTTTAACACAGGCACGACAACAGTTTTTAACAAATTTCTAGGTAAGTATATTGTATATTGCTTGCATTTATTTCTTAATAATATTAGTAAGGATTATTTAAATCAGATTGAGTGAAACAGAAGCTTGGTATGTCATAACATCTATTTAATTCCCTACGTGACCCATAAACGAATTTAATTTTATTTCATTTCATTTCAAACAATTCCTCGTTATAACACTAAGGTACAATAAATGTAAAAATAAACAAAGAAAAACCAGGATTGACATTTGGCAGTCTTGCCGCTAAGAGTGTTTATTTATTTATTAAATTCAGGTTTCCCAACAGTAGATACATTAAAAACATATTACTTATTTTTCAAATATTATATTCTGATGTATATTCCACTTAAAGGAGTACACAACACTTTAGATAAATTACGTAAACAAAAAAAGGGAAAATATACTTAAGAATGAAAAAAAGAAAAGAAAAACACATCAACGACTACTACATAACAGGACTATTTAACATTAGTGTTAAACAAGAGTTAAAACTTGCGATAAAAAGCAAATGTCATTACAAAAAATGTTTGCTGTTCTGTATCCAAAAAAAAAACACAGTCAAATTCAGTTATAGGTAATTTCAATATTCGTCATTTGTGTAAAATGTTAATAAACCCTTTTAAATTATAAAAATCTAAAAGGAAGATAATTGTAACATTAAATATGTAAAACAACGATCATGAAAGTTTCCGTGTGATACGACGGTATTAGAACACGTGCGGAATAGTTCGCAAAGTGACGAGTTGACAATCTAAATATCATAACAGAATATATTCGTGTAAAAAGTTAAAGAATCACAGAAATTGCACTTTGCCATTGAATTTTTGAGTACGTTGTATTGCTTGTCATGAAGCTGTATCAAAATACAATCTGTATCACTAAACAAAGGTCATTTTTACATTATCGCGTAAGTGTAACATGAGAAAAGCATTTACGTAAGAAACAAATTACCTTCATATCACTGATTTAAAGCACAGAATAATCTGTCTATGGTCACTATAAAAATATCATTACACGGCCGTCACATTGAAGGCGCATCGGCGATTGCAAATGTCTGAATTGTTTCAATGTCACCACGTGCAAGCTACGCGTGAGAAGCTTAGCAGCTGCCACTCGACCAGGGGCGTAATGAAAAAACGCTTCTTAGGCAAAGCTTTAAAACAGCGCTCCTTGGTAAACCCTGATAATATAAAAAAATAGAACATACTACATAAACACACGCCTTTTTCCCAGAAGGGGTAGGCAGAGGTGCTACCAGAACACCCACGTTTCGCCTTGTATATTCCGTCCCACGATGTGATAGGGGGCGAGCCTATCGCCATATCGGGCACAAATTCCTGACTCCGGGCTGATAATGAATAGAAAAATCGAACATCACTTTGCCCGACCTGGCATTCGAACCCGAGACCTCAGCTTTGCAATCATACCGTAATACCACTACGCCATCGAGGCAGTCAAAAAAATTGAAACAATAAATAAATGTACATAATCCTCACGCTTGTATCCCATGGTGGTAGGCCGAGACTATTGATCATCACTGTGCTTGATCACGACAAATAACATTCTCGTCGTATAGTAGTACTTTTGTTTAAGACGTCACTGATTTGTCTAGTGTAAGTTCGGTGAGGTCGACCTCTAATGACTCCTCCACCCATACTCGCCTTGCATATTTGTTTAGTTACTCTTCTTCTATCCGTCCTCTTTACGTGATCAAACTACTTTTACATTCCTTCCTCAATTCTCGTAACAACAAAGAGCTTAGAGCTTAGAGCTTACAAAGAGGTTTCGCTTTACAAATTTCCATCACCACGCTATCCTGGACTCCACCAATTAAAATAACACCACCCACTTCCCTAAAAGATCTCATCTCCACACAGCCAGTCGAGCCATTTTAAAGAACTTTTGGCAAAACAGTTGTAAATAAAACCGTTATAAATTATACGAACAAAACATATATTACTTTGTTCTGTGATTTTATTGAAATGTTTTAAGTACAAATGCTCCATAAGCGGTAGCAGTTTTTACCGTTCGTGCTCGCACTACTATAAGTTTTTTTGACCTTTTATACCTATAACATATGAAAACCATGGATTTAATTTTGCAGATATGGTTGTCCATGTCATGATATGCGTTCAGTCACGTGATGCACAATATATTCATAATTAATAATAGTCTCGGACGATTTTTTGTTGGACATTGGTGAACATAATCAATATCTTAGAACAGCACTTTTTACTTTACTAACAGGCTTTACTTTTTATTTCTGCAGTTTGATCGCTGAAATAGGAAAAAGTGCATTTATATTGGAGGTAGGTATTCATGCAGTGCCTTACTGCGTCAACACTTGGACAAACTCGTCACTTATATTGTATAGGTGTAATTTGGTGTTTCTCTAATATCACTGGTAGCAAGTCTAGCATATATGTGAGAGGCCACCTAGGTAGGTACTACGGCAATGTCTATTTCTCCCACCAACCAGCAGTGTAAATGCACTGTTGTGTTAGGTTTGAAGGACATTGTTTCCAGAGTAACTGCTGGACATAATGACACATGACATCTTATGTCTCAGGATGGCGAGGGCAGTGGAATGTCATTAGTACAACATTGCTTTGTATTTCATGGCGTTGTTTGGTTTTGCCACTTTCAATGACCGGTCGTATCGCATACCATCAGGGGAATTGCATGCTCGTCTCACCTATCATAGCAAAAAAAGTCAATTTTCCATTAAGTTCCATTTGATTATGCCGATGTCAGCTATCTAGATCTCACCGAGGACCAACTTAATAAACTTGAGCGTCTTCAAAATTTCTGTATTAGATTTATATTTGGTTTACGCAAATATGATCATGTTTCTGAGTTCCGTGCTAAGCTCAAGTGGTTACCCATACGACTTCGTCGGAATGCTCATACTCTTACTCTTGTTTACAATATTTTGTTTAATCCCCTCACCCCTCCATATCTTAAAGAACGTTTTATATTTCTCCATAAGTCTCATTCTAAGTCCTTGAGGTCGTCGGAGAATCTGAAATTGAGAATGCCAGTGCACGCCACGGCTTTTATGGATAAGTCGTTTACAGTCCAAGCTGTTCGACTGTGGAACGCATTACCAGTTGTTGTAAGACGGGCTGAAACACTTACTTCGTTAAAAAAATGGTAAAAGACCACTACCTTTCTCTCTGAACAGACTTATTGATTAATATAATTTCCTGCTTTTGAACCTATAGGTAATTTATAGTATGTATGTATGTATTTATATGTATATTTATAAGAATTGACATGTGTATGTATATTAGGAGTAAATTACTATGTATCATATATTGTGTATATGTAAATTATAAACAATTTGTTAATTTTCTTTTTTTTCTTTTGTTTGTGTTGGAGCTTGTCTCTTTTATATTCCAGATTGCCCTGTCTTCTTTTCATTGTGTTATATCCATCCAAAGGTTGTCTGTAAGAAATCGCCTAGAGCGATAAGACCGCCATCTGTACTTTTTTCTTATTATTATTATTTTTTGTATCTTTTTTCTTACTGTGTGCATTTAAGAATAAATAAATAAATAAGTCATTGGGCACCTCTGCCTTACTTTACATACGTCTCTGTCTAAACCTGTCAATAATTTAATAATTTATTATAGAAATGCGATTCAAATTGTACAGCTGAAATGGAACTGACACCCTTGATTATAGGCAAAGCCGCCGCTTGACGCTCACGTCGGATTTCCGTAATTCACGACATGTTGGCGACGTAAGCGCTCAGCTTAGTAGCTCGGCAACACTCAACAACGTCATACAAAAAGTTCCTCATCTCGAGCCGCCGATATGTCGCCGACAATTTTCCGACTTGCAATGAATGAAGCCACCCACTAGCTCGCTGGCAAAAAGTTGCCGACATAGATCGCTCCACAAATACACACACAAACATTTGTCTCAGTGCGGAGATCGAATTCCCAGACTCTTGTTTTACAGCCGGCGCGGCGTCTGACCCACTGCATTACGAAGGCATGTACAGCCTTTTGTTTTTAAAGACACTATAGTACGCAAGGGTTTAAATTATTATTTTAGCAAAAACTATGTTTTTACCACCCAAACAAGGTGATACTTAAAAAATTACAAAAAATAATAGTCTCTTGTTTTTTGCGAAATTTTTGTTGCATTGTACTCATACACGTAGTCACTAAAACTACCACGTGGCTTCGTTTTCGGTCGCAGTCTGGATAAACCCGGTATAGGTTCGTACTTGTAGTAACGGAGGCTTGTTATGCAAGATTAGTACACGTAAAGTGCACGTATCGCCCCTAATCAACAGGCGGCTACACAGGTGGCATGAGAGTGCTCTGTGGCTTGAGATGGTGTGCCTTTATCATAATTAATTTGATATAATACATACCCTGTACCTTATAGTGTTGCATAAGTATCAATAATCAAGTTTAATAACTAATCAACACAACAACACGCATGCCCCAAATATTGATGTTTATCCAACAATAAAAGATTTCAATTAAGATAAGTAACATCTAACGCTTTTCATACATTAGTGTGGATAATATCTTGTATGATATTTTTTTTATTAATTAATGTGTTTGTGTAATTTCTTTGAAGGATTTTAACGACAACGAAGAAAATGATTTGAAATATAATTTATTTATGGAGGACTATGTGGAGGCAGAAGAAGATAACATCAGTTGGATGGAAATAGTTGCTTGTTGCTACATTCCGCCTGCAAACATCTGATTGGTAAATCTAGTGCTTAATTTTATCATTCGACGATTGATAAACACTGAACTGGTGAATTTGTTTGTTATATGCCACAGTCGGTTAAAAGATACACAATATTTTAGCACCGCTTAAAACACGCGATGCTGAGTGCTTAATCAGTCAATATACTTTGGAATATTACAGATCGACAAAATGAACATCTTTATATCTCTCGTAAAACTGTTTACAGTTATTTTTATAAATAGCTTAATTATTATCGCGACATTAGAGAATTATCGTTGACGTGAAGATTAAAATTTATTGAAGCGCCAATCCAACTCAGGGCACAAATTATGTGTCGCCACTGGGACTCATATAATTTGAATAAAAATGTGGTTTTTCCTTTTATAGTGGAAAATATACTCATTTTACGAAATTTATTTAAACTGAAAATCAATGACTGTTAAAAACTGATTATTTTAGTTGCTTCATTACAAAATAGATCGTGTATAATACATTTTATTAACGTTTTAGTGTTCAAATATAAAAAAATGTATGGCATAAATTCGTTAAACTCTAAATACGTCATTAATAAGAAAGGAAAGTATCATAAAAAAGTGCAGGTTACAAATGATGTTGGTACATACAGCGCATCTAACATAAGTTGGCGTGTGGCAAAATTAGGAACTACAAATTAAAATGAAATATGTTATGTTTAATGCATTTTTTGACATAATTATGCTATCATAATATTAGCAACGAGAATTTATACTAGGAATCTAATAGTAATAACGTGACCAATGTAGTAATGTGAAAAGAGAAGAACTATTCTTAGTAATTTGCACAACAACGCTTTCGGGGACAGATGATCATAGACGATCTTTATATCGCGCTTGCCATTACTAATATCTCAAACAATGAGTTATTTAAATATTTTAAAATCTTATTTGACAACCTCCGTGGCGTAGTTGGTTAGACGCCGCCTGTGAAACGAGAGACCGCAGGTTCGATCCCCGCACCGTGACAAATGTTTGTGAGGCCCACAAGTATTTGTCTCGAGTCTGGGTGTTTGTGTGTCCGAAATGTCTCTCGTAGCTTCTGATACTCAGGACACAAGACCTTATTGATGTTAATGTGGAGTCAGCGCTACGTACGAGTACGTGACTGTTGGGTGTATTTATTATTTATTTATTTATTATTATTTGTAATGCCAAATTTTGCCAAGATAGTTTAGATGAATTATACATTCTGAAGCTACGTTCTGAAGCTACGTTCTGAAGACTATATTTGAAAATGTGTCAAGTTGGTCATATGTACATACTATACTTTTATCGCATAAAGGCGCGCGAAAAAATAGCCAGCCGCGAAAGTTGGAACTAACTCATTAGAATTTGAATTGTGGCACTACTGATACTATAACTTACACAACAGCAGCAGCATATCAGCAGGAAGCAAGATCGTAAGCACTCGTACAGCCTTTCCGTCCAGTTGAACACGATTTCACTGCACTGTCTCATTCTATCACGCAACAACGGCACATTTTTCGTATAAAACAAAGCACTGACCCTCTGGAGCTGACAGCTAACACGACAATAGGTGTACGTAGCGCTAATCAGATAGCAAAATATATCTTATCGACGTTCAATATGGTATCAATAAAATGTCGATGATAGGGCGGTCTTGTGACGTAGCACCTAGACCTTCCACTTGTTTTGTTTGTTATCAGCGCGGGCCGGATACAGCGACATCTGCTTTGGTTCACTTTATTTGTAGTTTGGTGAACTAGTTTTTCGTTTCCAATGTTTTATAAGTGACAGCTCCTTGGTGGCAATAATATACAGTACATTTTTTCCTATATTAATGTTTCAAACGTAAACTGCCGTAACTGTAACAATCAAATTTTACAGGAGAGTAGTGTAAGGTTTCTAAAAGAGATTTTTGGTCATATCTTGTACACTATTGGAACAATTTTTATGCAATTTTGCATTAAGCTGTAACGGGTCATGTTATTTATGTAGCAATAACATTTGCTAGTGTATTTTTTAATAAATTTAGTAATTTTACACATTGGCTTTTTTACGTCGTTGACTTTCTCTTATTCATAGTTTATTGTTTCACGTAAAACGGCTTTAGCAATAGCTATATATTTAAAAAAAAGATAGTTGTGGTACAAGTTTTACCAAATATTAATAACAGTTTTTGTGTTTAGTAAATACTTAAATGTCCATTTTGATACCCACTTAGATGGCAGAAGACTTAATTATAATGGGGTATAAAACAAATTTACGTTTTATTACGTCTAATTTTTAGGTTGGTTGTTATTTATTTTGACGAATAATAGTACCAAAGATTGCTGTAAACGTAAATTGAAATAAACGACTAGAAATTGCCATGCCGACCTGTCGCGTACAGTAAGTGGTGCCCGCAGAGCACCAGTGCATCTCCAGTAGAGCGTTACGATTTTAAAAAAGCTTGTTTGTATTTTGGCAGAGTTTGGGAAAAAAAATTATAATAATTCTTATCACAGTTAACACAACATATATTACAATAAGCGAATAAATAAATGATTTATTAAAGTATTTTTATTCCTACGTAGTTATGAAAAAATGTAATAGATGGCGCGATTTTCGATTTGTTCGGTAATGAAGAAACAAATAGCTTCGATGAATTGCTCAGTACGAATGTTTGATTCCATTTTTGTTTTAATTTTTTGTACCAGCTATGATATTAAACTGAAATTCGTTAATTAATAGTATCACAGCTGTGACCCATATACAGAGGCGACCAGAGTGACTCACGGATCTATTTATACATTTTATTCAATCAGAACTGAACTGAACAACTGCCTGCATCATGGCACTGTAAGCGGTGACGACGCACATGAGAAAGTAAACTGCGTACTGTAAAATGCGGTAAAACGTAATAGGAAAAGACAGAAACGAAGTAAAATCTGCCGTATAGTAATAAAAAACTAGCTTCAGTATGAATAGTGACAAGGCGTAACGTCTCCCGCCACCGACGCGTGTCGGGTGCCTGGGAAGCCACAATAGTAGCCAACAAAACAATGAAACGTATCTTCATGATTGTGTTCAACGCACACAATTATTTGCAGCGTTTAATCATCTCCACGAATACACCAAACACTTTCTGTAGTGTTCCCGACCAAGCTCTGTAGAGTTTTTAAACATTGTAATGCGTTAGATAATGTACTCGTAGTGCGTGTGTATTGACTGACATTAATCGATTGATATATTTAGACTCTTTTTCGTGACCTTAATAACCAATCATCAGTATTGAATTATTAGTATTAAATGGAAATTGCTTTTTCTACGATTTCAACTGGTTTATCTGTTTTATGTAAGAAATAAATAAATAATAAAAAATATTGAGAGTGCAAATACTGTTTGAAAACAAGCTTTTATTTTAATGCGCTAATAAGAATTAAATATGATTTTATAGTTTATAATTAATTATGTTGATATAACACTGTTTTTAAATGCATCTACTGATGGCAAGCAAGCTATTACCATAAAACCAGCTATCTACAAGTAAATCCAAACAAAGTTTAATACGAACGATATGGGCTCTAACAGCACGAGACTGACAAAGATATTCTTACGAAGTGTACCTACAGAGTATAGAACGAAACAGAAAAGCAGACTTTATTCAAAAGCATGTGTGAACTGAATCATTGCAATAATGTATGTGGTGCAGAATTGAATAAACTTGAGAGGCAGCGTCATGTCGAGAGTGAAGGCGCGGAGCACGGATACGCGCATCGGTTGCACCTCCAGATATGTCAGCGCGTCTTGGACTTTGTTACGGTTCTTACTTGCTTAAATAAAAAAAAAACATTGATTAGTTACATACTTTTACTGAGACTTTCGATTTAGTCGGAGTATATTTTCAGTCATGTAATGCATAAGCGTGATTGATAAGAGTACGTGGTGGCCTGTTGGTAACGGACCAGACTGGGCTGCCTACATGTTCACGGTGGTCGCGGGTTCAAATCCCAAGGCACACCTCTGACTTTTCGGAGTTATGTGTGTATTGATAGTCAATTACCACGCACTTTAACGGTGAAAGAAAAGATTGTGTGGAAACCTGCATACCGTAGCGATTTTAAAGAATTTCTACGGTATGTAAGTCCGCCAACCCGCACTAGGCCAGCGTGGTGGACCATATGGCCTAACCACTTTCAATCGATCCTCTCGTTTGTAGAGTAGGCCCGTGCCCAGCAGTGGGACGTATATGGGCTGATAAAAAAATATGCATAAGCACCTATTTAAATAAATAATATTATTGAATTAATTATTTAAAATAGGTGTTGAAATATTCTACTTGCTAATCTTTCTTTTCTTCTTCTATTTGATCGACTCCCTTTTCAAGTTTCAATAAGAAAGCTGTTCTTGTCTTCATTAAAATAAAATAATCATATCAATAGTGTTTATGATTCTATTTTCTTAATATCGCCTATTAACTTACTTTGACATGACAATAACTCTTTTACTAGTAGCTCTTTAATTTTTCTAACTTGATTTATTATACAGTCCGCTAGAAAAAACAGCGTGAATATTGTTAAACAATAAAATGATATAGCCACAATGTGCAGCGCGCGAATCTGTAACAAGATACCAATAATTATATTTCATACGAGATCATTGTAATCTATATATATAAAAGAAAGTCGTGTTTGTTACACTACTTATAACTCAAGAACGGCTTTACCGATATGGCTGAAAATTGGTGAGGAGGTAGCTTAGAGCCAGGAGACGGACATAGGCTACTTTTTTTGTGAAGGAAAGGCTCGAAGGGGTTGAAATAAGGGATGAAAATATGTATGGAAAAATCTAAACCGTTAAAGTTAAGATGTTAAACTTGGCACTTTAGTTACTCATTTAAAAATAAAAATATATAAATTAACCCTAAAGGGGTTAAAATGAGGGTTGGAATGTTATATGCAAAATCGAAACAGCTGAAGCTATTTCTATAAAAATATATATTTCAGCTCCTTATTACAAACAAAAAATAATGGCTTACAATAATTTTGGAAAAACATCATTACGGGGGTAAAATAAGGGTAGAAATATTGTACGGAAAATCAAAACCGCTAAAGCTATTGATGTGCACTATAAAAACATCTTAGGTAATGCATACATAAACATTAAACACACGACTTTTTCCCAGAAGGGGTAGGCAGAGGTGCTACCAGAACACCCACGTTTCGCCTTATATATTCCGTCCCACGATGTGATAGGGGGCGAGCCTATCGCCATATCGGGTACAAATTCCTGACTCCGGGCTGATAATGAATAGAAAAATCCAATATCACTTTGCCCGACCCGGGATTCGAACCCGAGACCTCAGCTTTGCACAGTCTTCTTTATTAGCCTAAAGCGATGAAAAGGGGTTTGTTTTGACGAACATTCTTACCGCTGTTTCAGGTAGGAATTAAACAACAGAAATCACCAAGAAGGCGAAAACGTTATGACTATTGCATTGTTTACATTTTAGAAATAAGTAATTTACTATACTTCAAAAAATCAATTTCGTAGTCTGAATTTTGGCTGAGTGGAAAGTTTTAGCAGGAATTTTGCAAAGTATTTGTGTTTGCGTATTTTTTAAATGATATACGTCGTATTTAAGTAAGGCCTATCTACAAAATAAAAGCAATTCCAAAAAATTGTCAACATGCCTATTTAGGCATTGAGGGATGAAATGGGATAAAGTGGGACGAACGCGATGAGACCGGTCGGATCCGGATTGCATTCGATGGGAAATAATGGGACGGGATGTAACAGAAAGAAAAGGAGCCAAATGAGATGGGATGGGATACGATAGGAAAAGGTATAGTAGGTACTTAGGTTGAGTTAAGGAGTCCAAAATTTTGAACGGGAATATGATATTTTTGGTGTGGAGTGGAGTCTAAACATCTAAGCACCCAGGCGAAGCTGGGCCGGGCCGCTAGTTCTAATATATATGTAGGTGTTGAAAGCTGATATGTGCGCCAATTACAGGTGGTCACATCATTTACAACAGACAGCAAATTAAATGAAAACAAAAAAAGCAAATCTATATTAAGATATAATAGAGATAGAATCATAATATAATATAATAATATAGTGTAGTGAGGTAAATTAAAATTGCTTAGTCAGTGCACATCTCTCCACAGCTTCGCTACGCAAGCCCGCGCCACGCGGCCTCCGCGTCCTCACTGCTGGATATGAAGCCTGACCCGCTTTCAAACAAGCACTCTCGGCGTGTAATATACACCACATTTTCTTTACTATCAATATTACCACCTACCTGCATGGGTATCACGAATTTTGCCGAAAAGTTGTGATAAAAAAATATCAAGACGGTCCAGAAACGTGAATTCAGACTCGCCAACGTCTAAAAATTAAAATGTTACATAAATATAATATAATATATATATGTGTATACATAAATATATCTATCAAATTGTGGTATAAATCTACCTTGGAGAGATCGGGGCTTCAATTAACGGAGGTCAACATTAGTGAGCGTATTAAAAAAACTATAAACAACATAGTTATAAGGGTCGCGTTTATTTTGTCTGCCTTGTGTTTCACTTTAGAATTTTTTGTGTTAAATTTTTAATTTTTCTGTAACATTTTTATTTCGCTGCAATTTGTTTTATTGTCTATACTGCTTCATAATTTTACTAATGTAAGCTATTACGCAGTTATTTATATTTATATACGAAAGCATCTGTGAGCCTAGGACACGCCTAGGACTAATGCAACATGCAGCGAAGTACCATCACGTCAATAATAGTTGGAAGAAAGCAGCGACATCTCAAATGATGAATAATACGATAGGTAGTAATAAAAACTGTGAAGGTCTTTCAGTGTAATTTGTGGTATCCTTTAAGTTACACATTTCCTATACACGCTTAAAATTGTATACAATTCCTAAATTTCATACATTTCTGGTAACATATACATATAAATGACCGGCGATTGTGCACGTAATAGGGGTTCAGACTTCAGTATAATTCCAATATCGATTCAGATATTTTGGAATGGAATTAAATGACTTAATTCTGTGTACATTTGAATATTTTCCACCGCGTGTTAATCGGTAGTATTCTCTTGAATCTAATAAACATGTACAGTCAATTAAAAATAACCCTGTATATGCATAAAAATCACTGAAATATAATTGACAAATAACATTTGTTTAATTAATATGATAATAAAATCATATAAAATTTTGTTGACTTGGGTCTACTACGGAGAGATTTTGTTTGGCTTTCTATTCATCACCTAAAACATTTTTTAACGGATGAATTCCTATAATCGTTTAAGTCTAATGGCGATTGTATAACATTACAAAAATATACAACCTTATTTTGATACACATACATAAACACACGCCTTTTCCCCAGAAGGGGTAGGCAGAGGTGCTACCAGAACACCCACGTTTCGCCTTGTATATACCGTCCCACGATGTGATAGGAGGCGAGCCTATCGCCATATCGGGCACAAATTCCTGACTCCGGGCTGATAATGAATAGAAAAATCCAATATCCATCCAATCATCCAATGTCCCACGCTGCGCTTTTGCGCTTTGTGGCCTCCATTCAAGAACTTTTTGGCCCCATCGGCCATCCGTTCTCCGTGCTATATGCCCCGCCCATTGCCACTTCAACTTGCTAATCCGCTGGGCTATGTCGGTTACTTTAGTTCTCCTACGGATCTCCTCGTTTTTGATTCGATCTCGTAGGGAAACTCCGTGCATAGCCCTCTCCATAGCTCGTTGAGTGACTTTGAGCCTCCTAATAAGGCCCATAGTAAGAGGCCACGTCTCGGTGCCGTATATCATCACTGGTAACACACAACTATCGAAGACTTTCGATTTGAGGCACTGATGTAGTTTGGACGAGAATACGTCGAGTAGTTTCCCGAACGCTGCCCAACCGATTTGGATTCGACGATTGACCTCTCTCGCGAAGTTGGACCTGCCTAACCGGACCACTTGTCCTAAATAGATGTATTCGTCTGCAACTTCGAGAGTCGAGCTTCCAACTCCGATGGGGGTGGGAACAACATGGACATTCGGCATTATCTTCGTTTTGTCCATGTTAATTTTAAGACCCACCTGTTGGGAGACTCGATTTAGGTCTTCGAGCATAGTGCTAAGGTCTTATAGCGATTCTACTAAGACAATACCGTCGGCAAATCGAAGGTGAGTGATATACTCGCCGTTGATGTTGATGCCGAATCCTTTCCACAGCAAGAGCTTGAAGGCGTTTTCCAGCGCACCAGTGAACAGTTTCGGAGATATGACATCTCCCTGTTTAACGCCTCTCTGTAGTGGAATAGCCTTCGTGCTCTGATTTTGTACTCGGACAGAAATAGTGTACCGATAATCAATGTGGCATCGCTGAAGAGACTGTAGCACAGACCAGGTTTCGATCGAATCAAAGGCTTTCTCATAGTCCACAAACGCTAAACAAAGCAGCGAGTTATATTCCTCGGTATTTTGTATAACTTGCCGAAGCATATGAATGTGGTCTATGGTACTAAAGCCTTTTCGGAACCCGGCTTGTTCGGGAGGCTGGAAGTCATTAAACCTGTGTTCGAGATGATTTGTGATGACCCTCGAAAACAGCTGATAGACATGGCTCAGAAGCGAGATGGGCCTGTAGTTCTTCAGCAAAGTGTAATCACCTTTTTTGAAGAACAGTACCACCACGCTCCAGCTGCATACTAATGAATTTATACTAGTAATATTTCCTTTGTGCTTACCGTAGATCGGGCAGGTAGCTCAGCTTGTTGCAGCGTCGTACAAAGTCTGTGATATATCGTCAAGTACTTGGTAATTATTTCACATTTCCATTGTTCTTGATCTACATTTGTATGCACTGTTTGTTTTAAATCTGTCTTTAGTGCTAATAAAAAGGATTTCAACTGCCAGTACATCAATTCGAATATTATAATGCTATCCAAGATACCACAATTAAAAATTAGATATAGTATTTCAGTAACCACATGTGTAAGCATAAACGCAGTATGAAATCCTCTGTCCAAAAATAAGTTCCAAACAAAAAATAAAAAAGACAATATTAATGTAGCAAATAAAACAAGTGCCGCGACAGGGGTCTTGAGATTGAAATGGCGCAATTCAGCGTTCAAGTAAATAATATCTCTGTGATATTGAAATACATATTTCTGACCGGTGATAACGCACAGGCAAATATAAGATCCGTACTCCAACCATTGAGCGACCATGTTTATAAAAGTAATACTCGTAATATTCCCCCCGAAGTAGTAACTAAACACAATCTTTAATAATAATAGCGACAAGGCATAAAATCTTCCCAGCACCGCTAAATATGTATTAGTCGTGAAGTCATAATAATAGCCAGACATGAAACGTATCTTCATGATCAAGTTTACCGCACAAACCGATTGGTATCGTTTTAAAATCTTCACTATATTTCCAAACATTGTACTGAATTCACAACTGAATACTTTCAGCTGTTGAAACTCTGTATGGGAATTAATTGTGTAGCGCGTGTGTGGCTATTGATTATTGTGGCTGACACCAATCAGCTAAAACATTTATTAGTCATTCCTACTGTGTTATTTTAATTAACGATTCATATCATAAAACAAATTTATTGCTATTTAATTAGGAATAGCTTTATCTAAGACTGTGACTGTGTTCTGTAATTATACATAATATATCCTCGTTTCATTCCTCAGATATTTGTAACCCAGCAGTCCCCTTTCTTTACGCTAGCAACTCCGCACGTCGCGTCGCGTCGCTTAGAATTTGTATGTACCGCTTTTTTTTTATAAGCATAACCCCTATAGGCGACCTGGTTTCGTTGGTCTTGGCGCCCCCTTCGCACACGGAGCTACTCAAAAATGACGGACCTATTCAGCAATTTCAATTACAAATCAGTTAGAAACTCACACAATTTCAATAATATTTTCCGTAAAACAATAATTCCACGGTTCTAAAGAAAATGTTATTGAAATTGTGTGAGTTACGCCTGTACAAAGTTGAAAACTATGAAAAGGCAAACGATACTTAAAACTATTAAAAACTATTAAAAATAAACAAAAGCTCTCCTCTGAATTTGATGGACCGGCAACACTTCAATAATCCAGCGTTGTAGATGATCATGGGCGGCAATGATCACTTACCATCTGGTGGCCTGTTTTCTCGGTAGCCAGACCAATGCAATAAACAAAAAAAAAAAAAAACAGTGCGGTAACGACTATGCGTTTGACTATTGGTTGTATTTATTTAGCTATTATTGTACAAAATTGGTGGCACATTTTAGATTTATTAAAATACTAGCGGCCCAACCGAGCTTCGCCTGGGTGCATAGATGTTTAGACTCCACTCCACACCAGAAACATCTTATCCCCGCTCCAACTTCTGTATTCCTGAACTTAACCTAAACACTAACGGCCCCTTTTCCTAACCTATCCCGTCTCGTCTCATCTGGCTCCATTTTTTTTCTTACATCCCCTCTCTTTATTTTTTGAAATTTTCTTATGTTCCGCGCAACTTTCTTATTTTTTTCTTTCATATGATATTACTCCTGATAATAAACAAAAAAAAAAACAAGAATTAGCGAAATTGGTTCAGCCGTTGTGCGAAGACCAAGGATTTGGAGGTTCATTTTTATAAATAGATTAGTTTTATTTCTCTATCTTCATTACAATTTTGAACTCGGTTAAGTTTTTAAAAATATTTTTTAGTGTTTAAAATGTCGGAAATGGATCCCCCATTTCTAATACTTAGTTTCAATGGTATCAAATAACTTTAATATTAATCATATCGCCAAACTAATGAGGTTCCGAATACATATTGGGAGTTACATCGTCAAATTTAAAGTTCTGATCTACTTGATTCCACTGGACCTCGGGCCATAATGTAGCAATCTGTCTCTTCCCTAAGTTTTTGACCGTCAAATGTATACTACAGCGCACTCTAGCGGCATAAAAGAGAAACTTGTACTCTTCAAAACTTGTACATTTATTTTTAGTTTCTACGCTACAATAAAGATAGCGCTGTCCACATAAAATTCTATAAAGATATTTCTCCAGTTTTATTCACATTATAACGTGTAAACTTGAAGAACCACAACCCAATATTATCCGACTCGGTCATACTTGTCATACATCGGCCGCTCTTTATTTAAATACAATTCTATGCTTATACTGTATTGTACTCGTATATCGGATGATAATTTTTTTTTCGGTGTAGAACAATAGATATTATTTCTACGGATTCATATTCACAATGCATTTGATGGCAAACAAGGCCTTTAACATTGCATCGCCATTTCAGACACAGGCATCTTCGTTAAACACCATTCAACAAATAATTTGCAAATACAGGGGCGACATGACACCCCCAAGCTCTGTATTCCGTAATCCTGACAATGGATTTATTAAGGACTAGCGGCTCGGCCCAGCTCCGCCCGGCTGCAGATATTTTTTGGCCCCAGTTCACATCATAAACAATATTATTTCGCCCACTAACTGGGTATATAAAACCTCGACGTGACTACCGTCCTCTGCACTGCTTTTCCCATCCCCTCCCGTTACATCCCATCCTGTCACTCTTATTTATTCCTCATAATAAAAATGCGCCCACAACTCTTGAACATTAATTTGCCGCGGAGAGGTTATAAAACTGACAAATCTCATTTTCAATACCACATTGTTCATAGCAACATTGTTTAAAATTCAGCACTTGTAATTAATTACCTATTTATTTGGATAGAGATTATTAATAACATAAGAATGAAAATCCATTCGCAAATAATTCATTATCTTCTATCTATTAAATATAGGAATGGAGGTAGCTGACACTCTGGATTAACATTTAGGCTACTTTTTATCCCTAAAAAAATAGTGTTCCCGTGGGATGAGGGAGTAATTCCGATATATTTGTCGCTTTTTTAAACTCAAAGGGATGGGATGGGACTGGAATACATCACTAATGTGAGAATGAAATGGAACAGGGCAGGATGTAATGGGACGGTACGGGAAGGGAAATTTCAAATAAAGTTAATCAGGCAGACGAAGTTTGCGGGCAGAAGCTAGTTTTAAAATTAATCTCATTATAATATATTGGACTACCATAGATACCATATGGCCTAACCCCTCTTAATCGTACTCTCAAAGTATATATTGTAGGGGAGGCTTGTGCCCTGCCGTGGGACGTGTATTGGCTAATATAGTTCAGTTTTTAGTGTATCGTAAAGTAAATATGATTCTCTTACAATTTTTTACGCGTTTCAAAAATTAAATAAAAATAACATGATTCCTAGTTTAACAATTGAAGCATTGGGAGCAACAAGGGCGTTCGGTACCTAAAGTCCGTTTTGATGTTATTACATCAAAACATGCACAGAGCTATCTAGTTTCGTATCCCGACAACTTGTTTAGATCAGCCGCTTTTAGATGGCGTGAGAATCAATAATGTCAAAGGTGGCGCTACGCCCTTGTTGCATAGATATCAAAAGTTCGTTTAAATTCGAACACGTTACGACCTGTCTGCAGTTTGTAAAAACTTATTAGTGTAAAAAATGACTGAAACGAGCGATTCAAGTGACTCAAGATCAGATATTGACCAGAGCGAATATGAGCCCCTCAAAAAAAGGGGAAGAAAGAAGGTGAAGAATGAAAACATGTGGAAAAAAAACGTGCGAAAGTTAAAGAGAAGTTTAGGTGAAGAATATACATCAGCTCAAGGAAAGAAGATACCTAAAAAAGTTTTTAAACATATTACTACGTGTTGTTCCAAAAAATGTTGTATAAACCTCGATCAAAATGCACAGAGAAGATTTTTTTGTAACTTTTGGAATATAGGTGACAAAGCGCAGCAAGATACCCTCTTAATGTCGTGTTTAGAAAAAGTGTTAAAGTTGAGAGAGAATGTTGGGCCTGATAAGTTGAAACGAGATAATCAATGGAAATACTTTTTAACTGTAGACGGATTAAAGATAAACATTTGCAGAAAGTTATTACTGTCGCTACTAAAAATCTCGGAAAAACGGTTAAGAATAGTCCAAAAAACTAAATTGTCAGGAGAACCAGTTCGTGACATGAGAGGAAAACATGACAATCGGCCCAACAAAATTGATCAGGACGTCTATAATATGATAAAAGAGCACTGGGCTTTATTTCCTAGTAACAAATCACACTATGGTCGAGCCAGTGAAAGGAGATATTTCGAAAATCCGGATTTATCAGTTTTAAAACTTTACAGAGCCTTTCAGCAGTATTATTTCGAGCGAAAGAATACTGTTTTAAAAATGAAGTACAACACTTATCACAGATATTTTCGTGAAAACAGTATTTACTCGTTTAGACAACCTAGAACAGATGTCTGTGACTACTGTACAAGATGTAGAGTTCTGTTGGAAACTAAACCTGAAGATCCATGTCAGATTCAATACATGTTGCATTTGAAAAAGATAGAATCATATAATGCGCTCAAAAAAAAGGTTTTGGAGTCAGTTCAGAATAATCCTGACACAGAAACACTTGTATTAGAGTTTGATTATGCTCAAAACTTGCCCATACCAAAACTTAACATAACTTCACAATTTTATAAAAGACTAGCGGCCCGGCCCAGCTTCGCCTGGGTGCTTAGATGTTTAGACTCCACTCCACACCAGAAATATCTTATTCCCGTTCAAACTTTTGTACTCCTGAACTCAACTTAAGTACCTACTATCCCTTTTCCTTTCGTATCCCATCCCATCTCATCTGGCTCCTTTTCTTTCTGTTACATCCCGTCCCATTATTTCCCATCTACCGGTCTCATCGCGTTCGTCCCACTTTATCCCATTTCATCCCTTAATGCCTAAATAGGCATGTTGACAATTTTTTGGAATTGCTTTTATTTTGTAGATAGGCCTTATATGAACACGAAACTACGACGAATATCATTAAAAAAATACGCAAAAACAAATACTTTGCAAAATTCCTGCTAAAACTTTCCGCTCAGCCAAAATTCTGACTACGAAATTGATTTTTTGAAGTATAGTAAACTACTTATTTCTCAAATGTAAACAATGCAATAGTCATAACGTTTTTCCCTTCTTGGTGATTTCTGTTGTTTAATTCCTACCTGAAACAGCGCTAAGAATGTTCGTCAAAACAAACCCCTTTTCGTCGCTTTAAGCTAATAAAGAAGACTATGCATTACCTATTGACTGCCTCGGTGGCGTAGTGGTACTACGGTACGATTGCAAAGCTGAGGTCTCGGGTTCGAATCCCGGGTCGGGCAAAGTGATATTGGATTTTTCGATTCATTATCAGCCCGGAGTCAGGAATTTGTGCCCGATATGGCGATAGGCTCGCCCCCTATCACATCGTGAGACGGAATATATAAGGCGAAACGTGGGTGTTCTGGTAGCACCTCTGCCTACCCCTTCTGGGAAAAAGTCGTGTGTTTAATGTTTATGTATGCATTACCTAAGATGTTTTTATTGTGCACATCAATAGCTTTAGCGGTTTTGATTTTCCGTACAATATTTCTACCCTTATTTTACCCCCGTAATGATGTTTTTCCAAAATTATTGTAAGCCATTATTTTTTGTTTGTAATAAGGAGCTGAAATATATATTTTTATAGAAATAGCTTCAGCTGTTTCGATTTTGCATATAACATTCCAACCCTCATTTTAACCCCTTTAGGGTTAATTTATATATTTTTATTTTTAAATGAGTAACTAAAGTGCCAAGTTTAACATCTTAACTTTAACGGTTTAGATTTTTCCATACATACTTTCATCCCTTATTTCAGCCCCTTCAAGCCTTTCCTTCACAAAAAAAGTAGCCTATGTCCGTCTCCTGGCTCTAAGCTACCTCCTCACCAATTTTCAGCCATATCGGTAAAGCCGTTCTTGAGTTATAAATAGTGTAACAAACACGACTTTCTTTTATATATATAGATTATTATGGCTTTTTAACTTCAACATTCACTGTCACAATGATGGATCAAGTTCCTTTTATTGTTTTCTGGAAATTGATTCCAAAAAGGGGCCCAACACTGTGTGTTCTTTCATACATCATTTTGTTAAAGAAAAGTTGCAAGACTTACCTAATATTAAGAAGATAGTATTTTTTTCTGATGCTTGTGGAGGCCAAAATAAAAACATAACAGTGGTAATGTTCTCTACATGGTTGTCCAAAAGCTTAAATATGCCAATTGAACATATATTTCCAGTAAGAGGCCACTCTTATAACCAATGTGACAGAAACTTCGGAAGGTATGGCATATTGCTAAAATCTTTGGAAACTATTGAGTCAGCTGAACAATATTTGAAAGTAATGTCATCAGCAAGAAGCAATCCTAGCCCGTTTAATGTATTGATGGCTAGCTACCTTATTGAAGATTGGAATAAAGGATTACAGGTCTTTTTGTCTAAGGCACCCACAGCTACAGGAAGAAACAAAGATCGGTTTGCTATACAGCAATATGTTAAGCTTTACTATAATCCTGAAGGAGTGATAACGACGTCAAGATTTTATGCATCTCCGGATTTAAATTTTACATTTAAGAAGAATGTTTTGCCAGTAAGCAAAAATGATCTGAATTTGAAGCAGGTAGAAAAACCTGGAGTAAAAGACGTTAAGATTAGGGACGTATTATCCTTGACACCTTTTATGAAACCTGAAAATGCTGAGTGGTTGAAACAGGTCTTGACCTTCCAGGCAGGCGTGGAAGATCAGGCTGGACCGTCCAGGAGGCCAGTTGCAGCTGATTCGGAAGATTCCCTTCAGTTTAGTGAATATTTTGATGAATCTGATTAAAAACACGAAAGTCAGAAAAATGATTATGTTGAATATTTGAACGGTGATTGTAATAAATACACATTAACTTACATTTCTTATTTTGTTTTCTTTAAAAATCAATAGCAAAATTAACGTCTTATCTGTTTTACCAGTTGGGTGCAACAAGGGCGGATAACACAAGTAAAAAAACTTGCTTTTATGATATTTCTGTTTGTTTTAAAATAGTCATAATACCTTAATCTTTTTGTTAAATCATGGGACTAAGAAATTATAAAGTAAATGTAAGTCAAATTATAAGTATTAAAATAATGTAAGGCATTACAACTTTCATTATAATTTTTCTCGAAACTCTATTTTACAACATACGCCCTTGTTGCACCCAACGCTTCAATTGGATTACATCTATTATATATCCACTTGGATCGTAGGTGCGTTATCGGCCCGTCATAGAGAGAGCGGAAGGGAAAGAAAAACGGATGGGAAGAGTATAGGGCCAACTCACGAACCGTGTCAAACACGACAGCAAAGTCGTCGCTTTACGTCAGCAGTAAAACAAAGATTTTTGTATGTAATAAAAACAAAGATATGACAAAAAACGGATTTATTTGAAAAAGAATGTGCGTTAGTCATCAACAAGACTGGATTGTAATTTAAAATTCCAATAATCAAATAGTAAGATTAATCTTATTACTTATAAACAACACGTTGCAAATTTTAACAAAGCTGGGAGAAAGTTTATCTGTGTTCTATCCACTATTACATACGTAGCATTGTATTAGTAAAGATTCAATATCAAGCTGCATCTTTATGAAGCCCAAACATTAAACTGGTAGTAGTATCCGAGACCCAGAGGATTCTGGAACCTGACCGTCACAAAGGATTTCCCCACCCCTCCTGACACGATGTGAGCAGTCGCCCCTTGAGAGCCGACCACTTCAGTGACTTCCACCGCCCAGATCCTCGCTGCCGATTTGGTATTGAAGGTCACGTAACGAGATTGATACGCGCCAACCTGCGGAGCCAGCCACTCGATGGAACTGGAACACAAACATGATTACATACATTGGGATGTTATGGTTGTCCATGTTAATAAAATATTGGGAACTTGAAATTATTTATTTATTTTACACTGGCACGAATAACGACTTTACTGCATCTGATGGTAAATGCAAATGCCGTCCAGACATAGTATCGAACTGCATCAGACGGCGGTCCCGTGCCATTTCATACAGTTATGCCAGCCTGCTTAGATGCTTCTTCACACTACGGTGGAAGAACCCAGGATTATAGGAAGGAGGGAAAACGTGTGGCGGCAAATAATTCCACACCTTGACGGTGCGGCACAAAAAAGAATTTGCGGACCATTTGGTTCGCGCCAAGATGGTTTGGACAATCATGCTATGGCTATGCATGCCAGCACGCGTAGTTCTATTAGGGAAAGTCGGTAGCTCTTTGAGTGAATGTGAAAGGTGCTATCAGCAAAATTTAAATTGTGAGCTTACTTGCGCACAAGTATGGAACCGGCAGAATTTCCAACAGTGAAGCCAGATCTGGTAAGAGACTGTTCTTCGGCGGCTTGGGTACCAAGCACCGCCAGCACCAAGAGGAAGAGGGTGTTCATCTGAAATCAGACCACGATCTTAACTAACAGAATTCTGCTTTGGTTGACTTAAAATATGTACATGCATAAGGTTTGAATTTTTCCAGCAGACGTTAAAGTCGAACCGGGGTTATTTTATTTACTATTTAGGTATAACATAAATATGATTTCTCTTTCTCTCTAAAGAACGAGAGATCGCTCTCTCTCTCTCTTTTCAGCTGCTGGACATGGGCCTCTACCAAAGATTTCCGTAGCGGCCTGTTGTTAGAAACATCCTGCATCCATCGAATAAATACACTAATTTAATAAATCATTATAAATTGTTAAATTCATAATAAATTGATAAATAATATGTTATAAGTATCTTTTTACCTTAGCAGTCGTCTTTGCCGTGGTGCAGTGAGATAAACAAATTAGTTTTAGCATCTGCTAACTTACACTTATATAGCCAGTTCAAATCAATAAATCGATAAGGATAATAGCCAATAGCCATCAATAGCTTAAAGGATTATGTCAAATAATATATGCTTGTAAATTATACAAAGTTATCGCGTTTCGGATTCAGTTTGTGGATATCTGGTATCGACATGTCGGCGAATTGTGTCTACCGGCGAGAGATGAAAACCTCACGTGGTTGATACTGCAGTTGTATGCACTGCGATTACCATCGGGCGCACTCACTTAATGAGGACAACGAAAATAGCTTTTAATTATAAGTACTGCTGAACCATAACATTTTTTATTCATTATAATTGTTTTGCTATCTAAAGACATTTATTATATGAAGTAATATTCGATTGATAAGAAAAACCTCACGGTGACATTATTACATGTTAATCTTAAGTCTGAAATCTGATAAATAATAATGATTTCACCCAACTTGCTCATGACACAACTTCGCTGAAACCATGCGATATAGAAACCGACAATTTAAACAAAATAATGGCGGTTGGTTAATTCAACGTCAACACCGTGGCGATTTTTTTCGGAAACTCCAAGAGAGTAATCAACCAAAAACATATGTACTAAATAATATTTATTTAAATTTAGTAATGCCAGGATTAAGGAAGTGGTAGTCAGTCATGAGACAGCATGAATGGACAGGCTCATCCGACTTTTGCATACATACATACATAAACATCACGCCTTTTTCCCAGAGGGGGTAGGCAGAGGTGCACCAAGACACCCACGTTTCGCCTTGTGTGTTCCGTCCCATGATGTGATAGAGTGCGACCCTATCGCCATATCGAGCACAAATTCCTGACTTCGGGCTAATAATGAATAGAAAAATCTAATATCACTTTTCCCGACCAAGGTTTTGAACCCGAGATATCAGCTTTGTAATCATACCGTAGTACAACTAGGTCACCGAGGTAGTCTATATTTTTAGTTTTGTAAGATTCAATTTTGATACAGCCTAACCCCTCTAAATTGTACTGTCGATTGTGGAAGAATCCCGTACCCTGCAGTGGGACGTATGATATACAGGCTGATATCTGTATCTACTGAAGATCTAAATTAGTATAGTTACTTTCTATTAAAAAATTGCACCCACTGCACCACGCGGCGTTAAGTCTCAGTTATCAGTTGGTTTCAGTTATAACAACACTCACACCCGGAAAATTATTGGTGAGGCACGAAAACATTTGTTTCGATACGGGGATTGAACCTGCGGTCTCTCGTTACACACCCGATTTAATGTCATAGGTAAACAATGGCCGTTTTCCATTGCTGGGCGAAACCACTATGCCAGCCTCCTTGATTGGTTGTTCGTTATATGGAGAAGGCCAGGATTATTGTAACGCGGGTACAAGTAGTCTAGCGCACAACCTCACAGCTGGTGCGTCGGAAATATGAGTTACATAACCTTTTAGTTCGGCTGAGAGACACAACGCTGTAAACGGAGGGAACGGAATTATAAAAAAAAAAACAAATCTTTAAGCATCCAACATTTCTGGTGGTAGGTCTTTCATATGTGAGAGGCCACCTCGATTAGTACCACCGCAATGACTACTTCTCCCGCCAAGCAACAGTGTATATGCACTGTTGTATTTCGGTTTGAAAGGCATTGTAGCCAGAGTAACTACTGTAGATAATGAGACTTAACACTTTATGTCTCAGGATGGCGAGCGTAATGGAATGTCAAGCATTATATAGGTATAGCATGTGATTCATGGTGCTGTTTAGTTTTGCCAGGTCCATGAGCGGTCGTCCCGCTTAACATCAGGGGAACGGCATGCTCGTGTTGCCATTTATAGCGATAAAACAATCGCCATTAAATATCTATACGGCATACGCATACTTATAAGAATATTGTTTCCGCAATAAGTACTTCAGTCTTAACTTAAACCATTGCGTCTTAAATATGAACTATGAGTATACATTATTATTTTAGGAAAAGTTACCTATTTATCATAAAAATCGACAATATTTACAAAAAGAAATCGTCGTTTATTTTTATTTACTTTTTTTGTTGCATTGTGTCTGAGGTCATTAAAATTAGTAAGTACCTGGCTTCGTTTTCGGTTGCAGTCTGGATTTATGCGGTATATGTAAGTGAGCATAAATGTATGTAAGTATGTGTGTTTGGCACGAATATTGGAAGCTACATTGAGACCACTTCCCGATGTCCAAATGGGCTCTTCGGTATAATCCAATAATACTGTACCATGGAGTTGTTCCGAAGATGGAGTCGAAAGGTGGCCAAAGGAATTTCTGAAGTAAGAAGATGAATCCATCGAATTTGGACTCAATTCATTCCGTACTGATCAGGATGCACTTTTTTAAAAAATAAACTCGGAGCTAAGATGATGTTGCTTTATAATGTAGATGAGTCTAAGGGTCTGGTCAATGGCGCTATCGACATATTACAGATATCCAGAGCCCAAATGTAGGATACGGACACACCATGTGGCCGCATAGATTTCGGTTTAGACGGTGGCCACCTTATTGAAACTAAACGTGTGTAATTACCGGCAAAATATACGGCACTGTAAAACGTTGTCAATAATACTGGTCATGTATCTGGGCATGTCAGTCTAGAAATAGAACAGAAAATAAAGTAAAACGCCATTTACACGGGTAGAGTTTATCATGTTCTGACAAACGTTTACACGATGCAATTTTTTTATATCCTTACAATAATCGTATCTTCGAGGCGAAAAACTCTCCCCGTGTAAATGAAGCTTAACCATTCATATAATATATTACAATTTGCCTAATAAATAATAGATAGGAAATAAAAGTACAAACTGTTTAAAGTGAAAGGCTCTATAATTAGCCTCTTAAATGATGACAGCGTTTGCGCCTGTTTCACTACAACAGGAAGCGCGTTCCACAATCCAACTGGTTTGACAGTAAAATAATTGTCCAAAGATGTCATGGTGTGCACAGACATTCTCAGGTTAAGACGACCTCAAGGGTGTGTGAAGGAATGTGAGTCATGAAATACTTGTAAACATTTATCAATAATTAAATCCGTTTTTCCCGGTTGCGTGTTGAGCAATCAGATTTATGGTGCCGAAGTCACGCGGTCACCGCGTTTTTTTTATCAATCGAATATTACAATTTACATATAATAAATATCTTTAGATAACAAATTAATTGAAAATGAATAAATAATGTTGTTAATGTTAAGGTTCAGCAGTACTTATAATTAAACCCTATTTTCGTTGTTGTGACTAAGTGACTGCGCCCGATGGTAATCGCAGTGCATACAAGTAAAGTATGACGTGGTGTTTTTAAGCGCCGCGTACAGCGGGTGGGGGCGCGGCTCCCGCCAATATCCTACTACTAGCTTGTACATCTGCGGCCATCCCACTCACCAACACACTGTTACATTACAGCTTTCTGTGACACAGGGGTCCATTAACTTGATAATTCCAAATGAACCCACAGCTCTGAATTATATATTGAAAAATAAAACACTAAGCAGATATTTTAATATACAAATTACAACTTTGTATAATTTACAAGCATGTATTGTTTGATATAATCATTTAAGCTATTGATGGCTATTGGCTTTTATCCTTATCGATTGATTGATTTGAACTGGCTATATAATACGTTAAGGTTGGCAGATGTTAAACTAATTTGTTTATCTCACTGCATCACGGCAAAGACGACTGCAAAAGTAAATACTTATAACATTTTATTTAAGAAATTATTATGAATTTAATATAATAACTCTAATAATAAAATCTCATTAATATTTATTAATAATGTATTGATTCGATGGGTACAGGGTGCAGTAAGTCAGCCAAAGCAGAATTCTGTTAGTTAAGATCGTGGTCTGTTTTCAGATGAACACCCTCATCCTCTTGGTGCTGGCGGTGCTTGGTGTCCAAGCCGTCGAAGAACAGTCTCTTGCCAGATCTGGCTTCACTGTTGGAAATTCTGCCGGATCCATACTTGTGCGCAAGTAAGCTCACAATTTAAATTTTGCTGATAGCAGGTTTCGCATCCACCCAGAGAGCTACCGACTTAGCTTGGGTAACAGAACTTCCTAGTGGCCTACCAAAGTCTCGTGTTTCGTAATGACTTCTAATATAATATCTTTACGCGGATGTTACACATTGAAATAAAACTATTGTTTTACGGATTTTATCGTGGATTTGTTTTAATCTTAATTTCAGTGTGATTCGGATCCATCCGTGTTTATCCGGATACAGTCATTGCGTCGATCTGTAAGAGATAATGTTCTCCGGAAGGATACTCCATCTAATGCACTGCGTTAACCATCCAACGCAGTCAGCGATGCTGTTGGTTGTGCGCTGGCTTCAAAACGAGTGACCGCGGTTTCGATCCTCGCACTGGGGCAAATGTTTGCGTGAAGACTGTCTTAAACGATTTGTATCGGGCTTTGATGTTTCTGAAGCCGAAAACTCTCTCGAGGTTTCTGGTGTAATAGCAAGGCTTATTTCGAAGTGTGTCGTGCATTTAATATTTTATTAACATGGACCTCCATAACATCGCAATGTATGTTATCATGTTTCCGTTCCAGTACCATCGAGTGGCTGGCTCCGCAGGTTGGCGCGTATCAATCTCGTTACGTGACCTTCAATACCAAATCGGCAGCGAGGATCTGGGCGGTGGAAGTCACTGAAGTGGTTGGCTCACAAGGGGCGACTGCTTACATCGTGTCAGGAGGGGTGGGGAAATCCTTTGTGACGGTCAGGTTCCAGAATCCTCTGGGTCTCGGATACTACTACCAGTTTAATGTTTGGGCTTCATAAAGGACCAAAGATGCAGTTTCATATTGAATGTTTACTAATACAAAGCTACGTATGTAATAGTTGATAGAACACATATAAACTTTCTCCCAGCTTTTTTAAAATTTTCAACGTGTTGTTTATAAGTAATAAGATTAATCTTACTATTTTATTTTTGGAAATTTAAATTAGAATCCAGTCTTGTTGATGACTAACGCACATTATTTTTCAAATAAATCCGTTTTTTGCATATCTTTGTTTTTATTATATACAAAAATCTTTGTTATACTGACGTAATAGACGTAATAGTTGATAGAACACATATAAACTTTCTTCCAGGCTTTTTAAAATTTACCTTAATTTGTAATGTGTTGTTTAGGTCTTACTACTTGTTTATTTGACTTAAATTATAGTCTAAACATATTGGTTACTTTTTAAATAAATAGGTTTTGTCATATCTTTGTTTTATTACTAACGTGATTGGATTTGCCGTCGTATTTCATTCCATGTGTGAACTTACCGTAGGCCAAATATCCGTTTCCTGGTCACGTTTGTTCGTCCTCTGTCCTTTAGATGGACAACACTAAAAGGGCGTGGATTTGGCGGCGGAGGAAGGGTTTGGCGCTCTTATTTTAATAGATTGTAGTATGCAATCATTAACATTACTTCAGGACAACTGTTCTTCAAAACTCCAATACAACTTACAGATTTCTTCACTCGCAATGTCACAGACTTTATATGTACTTAGTCGCATGCCTTCTACTATGCAAGATTTAGGTACTTCTCGCTTCTCGCTACCACCGGGGTGTAGCGGTATTGCCCAGTATTTTAAATTTATCTCGGAGGATGTTTTCATTAATAAGCAGGCGTGTTTGATATGACATCAAAGAGCTTCAGTGAATTCTTCTAGACTCTTCTGCGGGCTAATAAAACATGTTGTACAGGGAAGAAGTCCCGTTCTTCACCGGCCAAGTGAAAGCTATTTCTCTCAATCACTGATGATATAACGCGGCTGAGGGACTACTGCGGCGAGCTTAAAACTGATTTCAACGCCTCCTACAATATTGGGATGCTTCATGCTCCCCCACAATGCTGTCCTTCGCCATCATAGAACGATTATTCGTTGTGTGGTGTTTTGATGAGCGACTGCATGAGCTCGGCGATGTGAGCAAGAAACTACCTATGGGGTTATTCAAAACATCATATAATTCTAGCACGTTGAGGTACCAGGATATGGCAGCGGTGAGATTATGATGACGAAAACCTTGAGGCTATCCGTTATATGATATTAATATTTTTTTTATTTGCATCAATATCTAAACGCAATTTATTTTATTGATTATATTAGGTTGTACACTACATGCCGAAATATAATTATTTTTGAGTATCGAATACAAAATGAAATGTTGTTTTGCAATTAATTATTAACACGAGGAAGAAAATATGTTTGAAACGACATCAACGCGTTGCTTAAGAACCAGTTGTATTGCGCTAATCTATGTAATCGCAATGAAGGATTAAAACATGAGTTAGCGGAGTGCGGCTGCCGCATACGTTAAACATCATACCTTATTATATATTATACCTATACTTATCTTGTGTATACTTTATTTGTCTAGTTGCCCACCTAGTGATATGGTATCTATAAGCTAAGTAGTTTTATAGTGCAGCAATAACAAAGCATAAAGAATATTATAATAACAACATATAGTTTACATATTTTATAGAGATGTGTCAAGGAGCAAGCGGTCGAAGGTTCGTTGTGTTGTATTACTTTAGATATACACACCCCTACAGCAGCAGTTCTGATCGCATTGATCAACCGGTCGATCCCGATCACGATAGCGAACGTCGAATGGCCATGTTCAATGGTATCGCTTTCTAAATAACCAATTCCTTAACAACTAAAGTCTGCTAATCATACTCATACGCACCATTTACAACAGATGAGCATGAACAGTAAATTAAAATATATGATTTATAAAAAAACTCCACCCCGTCTCGTCCCGTTATATCCCACCTTGTCCCGTCTCATTCTCACTTAAGATATGTAATCCAGTCCGATCCCATCCGTTTGAGTACATTTCCAAATATATCGGAATTCCCCCCTCATCCCATAGGAACACTACATTTTTCGGGATAAAAAATAGCCTGAGTGGTAATCTAGGGTGTCAGCTATCTTCATACCAAATTTCATCTAAATCCATTAAGCCGTTTGTGAGTTCATCGCGCACAATCGCACAGACAATTAATAAACAAACATAAATTCTAAAATCCATTGTTTTGGGTTCTATTACGTTAATATAGTCCACCTATATTAGTTTAACTCATTTATCTTCCATGTACAGATATCGATCGGTTACAAATGTATTATATGTGTATGTATAGATAGTAGTGCTGATTGCGTCGTGTGCTCTAGACGATAGAGGCTAGACAAATGATTGAACAACTCTGGAACGTGATGTGGCCACGCCAGCCGTGTGGTGCGGTCAACATGATTATGCAGACGCGCCTCTGTTTAGGGTACTATTATGATTTCACAAGCAATAAGTACATCGTGGTTGTCGCTAGACTTTATACCTTTTCCTTTATCATCATAAGAATACTATTTGAATGGTACGTGGCTGATCTAACTTCATATATTTCTTGTTTTTGGTTTATTATGAATTGTTCCGTGTATTTACTTTATATACTTGAATGTCTCATCACTGGTCAAAAATATTATATTAACTTTTATGAAGCAATTAATTCTTTAGATGTCGAATTGGACGCTAAAAACATTAAAATATCGATCACGAAGTTTGATTTCGTTTTGACATGTGCAGCTACAATAATATCTTTAATTTGGATGATTTATCTAGTAAAAACAATAAACATGCAAATACTTCTACCACTATTAATCGGCAACATACTGTACTGTTCTGATTATTGCTACCATCTCGTTCGTGTCATAATGTTTGAGATAATGTCCGATCAGTTGAAATCTGTTCGTAAATTGTTGAACGACGATTTAAAGCAGGATTTTCACACAGTTGAAGAGTCTGTCAGGATGAAGTGTGAAGTGATATCCAAGTTCTTAAAGACATACAGAACACTGCGTAATATGATGCAACCCACTGAATTGATCACCAAAATTACGGCAAGTAAACCATTAACTAAATATATTTTAATTTCATTCCGTTGGTGTGGGTATTATATTATATACAGGGTATATCAAGACAGCTGCCGAAAACGAAACCAATTTAAAAAAATCATCGCTTATTTTTTGCAAAAATTTTGATTGCCTTGTGTCCAAAGTCACTAAAACTACCACCCCGGCTTCATTTTCGGTAGCAGTCTTGATGTACCCTGTATACTCAGTATTTTTTTCTTTTAGTTGTGGATGGGCTTGATCACGGTATTTTGTAGAATATTTATATTATTTTACGTACTGTTTCTGACCAAATCTCACGATAATATTGAGGTGAGTACTACGTTATAGTATTTATTATCCAAGCCTCTCTACGGTGTTCGAATAGATTGCATGAGTACAGAATACGTATTATGTGTAACCCCCGTAGCTTGCTCTGTGGTTCGAGGGTGCAAGAATTCCGCCACGGTATTTCCTGTCCGTCGTAAGAGGCGACTTTAAGGGGCCATCGGGGTTGTTGGGCAAACTGTGGGGGCAGTGCGCCTTCACTTATAACGACTTCGAGATGTTCGATAGAGCGCATGGGCTAGCCTCTATCGTGGACGTCCACAACACCTCAAACGGGCGCCCAAAACGTAACGTAAGTGTGGGGCATTCCTTCCCCTCACAATGGAAGAACCAGGAATGGTTTTGCGCCGGGCGGTTACGCGAACGTATGTATATCGGGGCGCTTCTCGCCCTGGTCCGGTGCCGCCCATAATACGTGTGAAGGTCACCGAGGGGTTTTCAGTCAGTACGCTGGCGTAGGTTTTGTTAGGGTCCCAGTCCGGCCACAATCCGCAATGTGCCTGGCTGGAAGGCCAGAGACATACCCTTTCATCCACCCCCGGGGTACCGAAAGGGGAGCATAATAGCTTTTCCTCTTGGACATATAAAAAAAAAATAGCCCGTGGTGCAGTTGGTTAAGACGCCGGTCGTGAAACGAGAGCTGCGGGTGCAACGCAATGGAAGTCAACGTTATTTTATATCCCATATTGTGTCAGTTACTTAGCTACCGTTACAGAGTAATGCCAGGTGCGCCTTGACTGTATAGTAAATCGTTGATATACCTAAATCGTGTTTTAACCACTTGCGTTTCGCAGAACATAATGCGTATTCTGGTGATAACATCTAGTATCATAACACGACTCTCTCCGTCTTATGCTGCGCATCGTACAATAAATGAAGTGGATGAGATCAAACTACTATTAGTTAAGGAACTCCTGTTCAATGAAGGTTAAAATAATGTCTTTGTATTGAAATACTCTTGAACAACATTTTTTTATGATGGCGAGTGGTCTCCAGTGAGAATTTATTGCGTCCTAAGGAAAATAATTAGGAACCAAAAAATTCGTTATTCATTTAGAAATTGCGAGGTTCGCAGTTATAGGGTTTAAAATAAACTCAGGATTGATTCAGTGGGATGGGCCTTTAATTATCACACCTCCGCACGGGTTCTCGGTACTAAACAGCTGGAACTCGACGCATTGCCCAAGTCTCCACGTGGTACGTAGGATAAATGATCCGGTAGCCCTCGAGGGTTGTAGGGAAGGTACGCTCGGCGACAGCTCGTCTGTAACGCACGCATGCTTGGGCAGCTCCCATTCAGTAATTATGGAGAGCAATACATGCCTATTATTTACATAGAGACAGTATCTACATTGCCACTATTCCTCGAGACTTTACAAAATCTTTTGATTTCAGAGGGCATTATTCATATGAAGATCCAAGATGCGCTAACATACATGTCGGTGCGACCGATGCGTGTGTCGGTACTCCGCGCCTTCACTCTCGACATGACGCTGCCGCCGAACTTCATACACCTGTGCACCACTTACATTATAGTAGTCATCCAGTTCTCACATGCGTTTGGATAAAAACTGCTACATTGCTTCATATTTAGGACTTAAGGCATCATCCAGCATCATTTTGTATAGCATCTACAAGGTTTTTAATCCACTTCAAAAAAAGAATCTATTACTCTAATGTAATGTATACATAAAATTCATACGTTTAATTTTCATATTTACAAAAGTGGAAAGGTAATCCCGCAAAAAGCTGTTTTTAAAACTGGCGTTGGAAAGTAATCTCAGTCTGATGATACCTAACTATAATGCGGGATCTGTATGCGGGGCAAATAGAGTTGTTGTCCCTAAACGCGACGCAGTTGCGTGGATGCGAATATCCTACCACCACTAAAACTATGAAGCATTGGAATAATATTGCCGCAGACTGCAATACCAAGACCTGTAAAAAGTCTTGATCGTATTACATCATTATATAAGAACGTTCAGATAAAAAGTTTAGGGCCTGAAATGACCCGATTTACGGAAAAAATCAAACAACATTTGGAATGGAGTCTAAGTCAATCAAATAGATTACTAATAAAAAATGTAATATCCGAACATGATTGATTGAAGCCATATTGAAGCCTTATTAATAGCAATGAAAATGTATGATAACATAAATTAGATATATATATACCAGCACATCGATACCAGTAACAGTGGTGACACGTCATGCCATGTACATAGGTACACGCAATACCCATAACTTTACTGAGACTCAACGCTGTATTAAAGAGTGTTGGAGAGAATCTGGAACAATATGAAGCCACGCAAACCGTTCAGTGCGATTAACATGATTATGAAAACGCGATTCTTATTAGGTTTTTATTACGATATGTCAAGTAATAGATACATCGCGGTAGCCAGCAGACTGTACCCTTTTTGCTACATCATCCTTCGGATACTATATGAGTTGTTGACGTTAGATCAATCTTCATATATATCTTGTTCATGGTTTATAATGATTTGTTTTGCGTATTCAAGCTGTATACTTGAATGTCTCATCACTCGTCAAAAATATTTTATGATTTTTAATGAAAATATTCATTCTTCTGACGCAGCATCGAACAGTGAAAACTTAAAAGTACCGATCACGGTGATCGTTTTTGTTACAATATGCGCCAGTACTATTATAACTAATGGTGGATTTTTTTGCTTGATGAATGGCGATATACGTCATATTATAACTGTGATTATTGGCTCGTTAATATTCATGTCCGAACATAGTTATCATTTGGTTCGTGTCATGGTATTTGAGTTAATATACAATCAGTTAAAATTTATTCGTAAATCTCTGAAGGAGAATTTTAAGCAAACCGCTCTGATAATCGATGAGTCAGACAGATTAAAATGTGAAGTAATATCCAAGTTCTTAGAGACATATCGAGCACTCCGGAATAATGTGCAATCAACTGAAATGATCTCCAAAGTTACAGTAAGTGGATAATTGCGGCACGCTTGTAATTGTTTTATTTTGTTAGTATTGACCATTCAGCCTTAGATTATAAGGATACTGCAGAGAGCTTATTAAAATGAAATATGGTTTCATGGGTTCTTTTTATACCTTACCATATAAAATAATTGTAATTTGCTTTAAAGATATTCCAACGATCAATGCGCTATTTCCCCTGTCCACTTCAAGTAATTTGTTGGGCTATATCCGTAGCTCCTATTTTTTTACGGATCTCCTCATATCTGATACGATCTTGTAGGAATCCCCATATCTATTAAAAAAATTCCGAATTCAAACCATACAAATTGAATTTTTCGATTGACCTCCCTTTCAAATTTGGTGTTCTCAGAATCAGACCAATAGTATTTTTTTTTCGGAAGACTTTCTTCTTTTAGGCCCTGAACATAATTCAGCCTGTATTTTAGACTATTCAGGACAACATTTAAAAAAATATTGACATGTTCCGAACTGAGAAAGACATAATTATCACAGAGTACAGATATTGATCTATGGAGGTGACGCGAGTATATAAGTTTCACATATCCAAAGTATGTGGTTTACCTACTTATGTATCATTTAGTCGCGGTGCCTTTTGATATTGTTTCATTCGATTGCGACGCGATCATTTCTGTGGCCAGTATCAACTGTGTGTATTTCCTCAGAACAGTGCAATAGAGCAAGAAACGCGTGGCGATCTGTTGTTACCTAAGTGATAGGATACCAAGAAGTTGTGGTGGGTTCAATTCCCGGGACATATCTCTAAATTTCGGGTTTCATATGTATATTGATAATCAACTGCCACGTGCGTTAACGGTGAAAGAAAACATCATGAGAAAATCTGCATTCCGTAAAAATCTTAAGATTTTCTCTGGTAGGTAGGTATGTAAAATTCGCCAACCCGCACTACGCCAAGTGGATGACTAGATGTTCTAAACATTCTCCATCAAACTCCCGGTTTTACAGGAGTTCCATGCTCGGCAGCAGGCCATTAAGGGTTGATACAGTACAGTAATAGAGCGCTGCTCTACGTCTGAGTACTGCAAGCTTACCCGTAGCAGAGTCAATGTGTTGTGTATCTCAAGCTCTATGAGCTCAACCAGAAGGTTTAGTTGTAAGTGCATTGTGTTCATTACACACTCAATAAAACATTCTCTTTTAGGTAATGGTGAGCTTGTTATCAGTGTTTTGCAGGGTGTTGATAGTGGCTCACACACTGGTTTTGAACAGTCGTAAAATATTTTATAACGTGAGTATTAAAATAATGTACAGTGCTGAAACTGTTACGTGAAATCTAATTTGTACCGTCTCAGTGGGTCATTACATTAATTAGTATCTTTTGTTTCGCAGAACATGTCACTACGCAGTGTGATGATAATATCCAGTATCGCGATACGATTATCGCCAGCGTACGGCGGTCAACGTGCAGCAAGTGAACTGAACGAGATTAAATTACTGCTAGTCAAGGAGCTTCTCTCAGCTAACTGTTAGTTTATACTTTGTACTATGGTGATGTATTTTTCGGAATATTCATTGACATCATAATTAGGTACCACGAGGAGTGAGCCCTTATTTAAGACGGTTACTAACAATAAAAAATATAATAATTAATTTCGACAATTCTTCATTTCAGCAGATATCTCTAAAAACAAGATCCAAGATGCGCTAACATACCTGTCGGTGCGACCGATGCGTGTGTCGGTACTCCGCGCCTTCACTCTCGACATGACGCTGCCGCCGAACTTCATACACCTGTGCACTATGTACGTCATAGTAGTCTTTCAGTTCACACACGCGTTCGAATAACATCTAGTATTTTATTTCGTTTATATAGAATTCAAAGACATGATGTTGATCACGTGCTATTAGAACACATTTTAAATTAAGCTCTGCTAACATTAGAATTGCTTTTATTGATGTCTACCTAGGTAACGAAAATGCAATATTGTAAATGGAAATTATACTAACATAATTGCTAAAGATTTCGATTTTTTTTATTTACGTAAATACAATTATACTTGATTTAAGAAACTACGAGAGATTTTTCTGTCTCACAAATACCTGTTAATCATACATATATTAATTCGTTCAAGAATCGAACGACTTTCGTTTCATAGCCGGCATCAATATTCTAATCAATTGCCCCCCGGAGGGTGTCAATAAGTTTAATATTTGGTCTATGCAAATATTATAATGCTACTTAGTTTCGCGCTAAACTCAAGTGTTTACCGGTGTATACCGTTTCGTTGGATACTAACGTACTTTCTTTGACATACGGTATTTTTTGGAAGCCACGGTTTTATCAGTCATGACTCAACACGAATGGGAAGGCTCGTCCGGGGCGGTACCACTGTCTCACAGAAGATCGACGTGAAGACGTTCGGTGAGTGAGATTGCCGGGTGCCCCTTTCCTCTTCCCATCCTTTTTCTTTCCCACTCTCCTCCCGAATTGATGGGCCGGCAACACATCCACGATTCAAGCGTTGTGGATGTTAATGGACGGGATTGATCACTTACCATCAGGTAACCTGTTTGCTCGTTTACTGGACCATTCCGTAAAAAAAGTTAAACCTTTTCACGACTTTTTCAAAGTAAAATGACTGATGAATGAATGACTTGATTGAATCGCCATATCAATCAAATGATCATTTAAATTTGCATCACTAACTTCATATTAGGTGTAGCCCATATATGTAATATAATACCGTATAGCATATGTTAAAGTTATTGAGTTCTGACGACCACTTGAAAGATCAGTTTGTGTTTAATTAATATTTTATGATGAAGTTACTTTATTTAACCTTCGTTACAGATATCTATTTTTTCTAAATTCATAGCGTATGTATAACAGTGCATCAAATTATAATATCTAAGGTACGCCTTAAATTATAGATACTGTCTACGAGACTTATTTCTTCCAATGGTGAAAATAGAGCAAACATGAGTTTAATAGATTTTTATTTCTAAGACTGACGCGCGAACGTAATGCGCGTTTGTATCAAATTGTGCTGATTTACTTGTAGGGCTTTAACGTAATATAAAATAATTTCTTATTCGCTAATATATTTGAAGAATACATAAAGCGTGAAAAAAATGTAAAAACGATCATTCGAAATAAATAACAAACCCATTTAAAATAATAATAGGGGACCACGAATCGAATGGAGTATTACAATACTTTAAATAGGCAACAGACAGTGAGTAACATGTGTTACACGATTGTACTATTAGATAAATAAATTCAACATGAATATTGTAAATTAGTTACTTAAGGCCCTCGGGCATCATCTTCAAGTAAACTGTTGATTACGGACTTTTTGATTACCGTTAACTGGCAAGTAAAAGTGCTGAATATCTTCCGTCGATTTCACATAATAAAGTTAAAAATAAAGTTTCGAGTAAGAACTCACTGGTTATGTGAATGACAAAAGAGTTTGAACCATTCAATCGTTCAATATTACGTCAAATGTCCCCCGCTTTGCCGGGCGCTGAAGTGTCAACGTATTTCTTTCTCAAAAAATAACAAATGAGGTTGATATTTACAGTGCGTTTCCACACAAAACTAATGCGTGCTTATTTGTAAATAATTTTAAGAACGCATTAACCGATATTCTATCTCATACGCAGCCAAGGAATCACCAGCGACAAAACTCAAATAAAAATAATAACAACTACCCCTACAAGTTGTTACGTAACTATTTTAATATCTGAATTGGAACAGCGCTATTACATACGTTACAATAAAGCCAAGATAAGACAACATTAAACGCAGGTTCAGGGGGTACTAAGTCCAAATTGAGAATGTGAGAGGACGAGCTGCGAGGTAGTCGAACGCGTTGTACACACTCGTACGCAGCCTTATATCTGCAAATAAAAGTGTTTAGTTATTTAATGAGTTTATATTTTATTCCAACCCTTATACGCACCACTGCTGGCTGCATCCTTCCATCTATATGACGTCATGGAATGTCATCGTTTTCTATCCCTTGCTTATCTGCGATCGGCATAAGTGTTGCGTTCGAGGTTATTCAGCCCTTCAGTTTTCATCATATATATTTTAAGGCCAAGATTTGCGACATGAAGCTGCACTATGTTTTATAGACTGAATAAGACAATGCAAAGATTCGTTATCTATTAACAATCATAATATTACCTTTATAACAATCATATAATAGTACCTTTTTATTCAAGGAGCTGGTCTACTAGGATTATTTTGCAGTCGTTGATTTTGTTGGCTGTTAACTCTAAAAGAATAGCTGGGATAAACGTTACGAAGATATTGAAACTGAGTCCCATCAGCCGTGTTCCAATCTGATGTGTGAACTAAAATGATCCCAAGTACACAAGTGTTGGTAACTATTATTTTGTTTGATATCAAGCGGCATTTAAACATGGAGTTGTTGAAATGAACGACATTAGCGGAGAAATCGCGTTTTCGTTTGCTGAGAACTGATATAAGAACGTGATGGCAAGTGCCAACCGCCGCCTATGAGCACCTACTTTAAAATATAATGTTCACATCTAAACTAGTGTTCTAAAGAGGATAGATTTGATTTTTTGTGCATTGAATAGGTTTTGAAATTACTGGACCGATTTGAAAAAAATATTTCACCATTAGAATTCTACATTAGCCCTGTTGAACATAGGCGATATAATATTTACAAAAAAGTGTATCTGCACCGGGTCGGGCCGGGCCGCTGCTGTTTAAATAAAGTCTATATTAAAAATTATAACCCATCCATTTAAAAAATATATATAGCAATCGATATTTTGTTATAAACGAATATTGTGTTCTTTCAAATAATGTTTCATGGCAGTCAGACACGCATCACATAATAATTCTAATCTGCACAAATGTTGATTCAAGTAAGCTTTCCAGTTTTTGAAGTTATGCTTTTTTGGGAATTCCAATCCTTTTTTTTTCCCGCTCCCTTCCCGATATGATAGGCCGGCAACACATCCATAATCCAAGCGTTTTGGATGTTCATGAGCAGCAGTGAGTTCTTACCACCAGGTGAACTGCTTGCTCGTTTACCGGACCAATGCTATAAAAAAAAACGTAATAGATCGTAATGTATACCAAAATGTGACTTTGATACAAGATTGTCATGATGAATTCTATCAACCGCTTTGGAGTAGTCAGTGTAAACTACATCAACTTGGCAATGATCTTCCATAGCGCTGGTAATAATATCTACAAACTCACACAAATTTGTTTCCGTAGATTTTTTAGTGAGGTAACCGTGCTGTTGCTCTATTATATGTGGTCTAATAGGAGGTGTAATTTGGTCATAAATTATATGTTCGAACATTTCGGTATAACACTTAATTTGGATATGGGTCTATAGTTTGCTATATTATGTTTGTCCCCTGTCTTAAAAATAGGTACTACGTATGAGCGCTTCCAAATCTGAGGCACAGTCGAAGATCTTAGGGAAAGGTTAAAGAGAATGAACAAAGGTAAGTTGCTTATAGCATTCACGTATAAATAATGGTGGGATGCCATCTGTACCTGTAAATTTCTTCATATCAACCGTTTTCAAATATTTCAGCACAGTGCCCTCAGATATGGGAAGAGAGATACCTGCACACGTTTGGCCACAAGTGTATCTTTGAGATTATGCAATGTCTCTTTTGGAAAAGGAGGAACTGAAATGACTATTGAATAAATCACAAATTATTTTACCTTCTGTAGAAGAGACGTCATTTAAGAATAATCTGTCTGGTAGATCTCCGCTCCTTTTTGAGATTTAATGTAAGTCCAAAAATGCTTACTACAGTTACGAATATTATTTTTACAGTGCTCAATGTAATACAATATCAATATATTAGGGAAAAAGCTTACTTGAACCATATTCATATAAGCAATTGATATAAGAGATTTTTTATCGCATCTGTTCTGTATATCATTAAAGCAATGGATATTTTGTGAAATTCATAAGTCAATGTTATTATGACAATTATGATTGGTCTATACGACACAAGTACTATTACTAGTCAGTTCTCTCTCTACTGCATCTCCATCAATGTTATTAAGAGAATCGTAAAACTTTAACAATATATCGTCTTTTATTATAAAGGAAATTAATAAATTAATTTATTATAAAGTACGAAAAAACTTAAGACTTGGCACGTTCCACATACTGTATATATTATTCCAATACGTAGGTGACGTAGTTTCTTTTAGTGCATTCATCAATAATGTTATGTACCACAAACACCAAAGAACAGAATAGATTCTGCCAACAGTTTGTATACGTTTCGACGGGTGAATACGTAATACAAGCCAAAGAAAAAGCTTGATTCATAATGAATTTGACTGGACAACATGATTTTAATATATTCAAGATAAACATAATATTTCTAATAAACTCTAGCACTATCCTATTCAACGCCAGAGTTGTACACTGCTTCACATTAATCGATATCCAACTTTATATTTTTATTAATATGATTTACTAGCGGCTCGACCCGGCTTCGCCCGGGTGCAGATACTTTTTGAGTCCAGTCCACGTCGGCCACATATAATTTCGTGTACGAACTGTTTTATATCTAAACTAAACGTGACTGCTGTCCTGTACGCTTACACACGCGTTACAACCCCTTGTATCTCGTCTCATTCTGTTCCATGACTCAAGGCATACAATGCTGTCCTCTTATATCCCATTTCATCCGCCCTACATTCTATCCCATACCTTCGAGCTTGAAGGAGTAGCAAATATACATATTTGTATTCCTTGCTCATCTTACGGGAACACTGCATAATTTGGGATAAAAAGAAGCCTTTGCGTTAAGCCACGGTATCAGTTACCTCCATACCTAATGTTATTAATATTGGTTCAGCCGTTAGAGCAGAAATATTTCTTGCTCATCCGACGGGAACACTACATTTTTTGGGATAAAAGTAATCATATGTGTTTATCCAGTGTATCAGCTACCTCCATATAACATTTCGTCAAAATTGATCCATCCGTTTGAACGTAAACAAGTAACAAACATAGAAACTTTGGCCTTTGTAATAGTAGTAGGATGAAGCACAATGTTGGATCGATATATTATTATAGATACGGATCTACGTAATATCGTAACGGAGTGTTTCGAAATCCTACGCAGACTCTATTTTTACGGTTGTATAAAAATGTGGCTAGCAAATTTCAATCCAAATATACTTTTATATTTTCATGACTCCCAAAAAGCGCCTGGAATAAAATAAAAATAAAAAATATTATGTAGTTTCGTTACAGTGGCCGTCTTCGTTCTTTCATTTTATTTATATATATTACAATATGACACTACGACCAAGCAAAATAAAGTCGTGGGATACAGGACACTGAAGCGTTTATAGTACCAACTTATACCTAATAGTACCAGCTCTCGATCGAACACTTCAAAAGAAATCGAGTGCCAAGACAACGTCTAAGGATTTCTCGTAGGTATACTGCTCATCAGAATGTTTTACATGTTTTTCATCTATGCATACTCGTATAGTAAATTTGTAAACGATCGATGTCTGTACATGGAAGATAAACGAGAACAACTGATATGGGGTGCAAATATTAACGTAATACAACCTAAAACAATGATTTTTAGATTTTTTTTCTGTTTGTTTGTGCGGTGGTGCGCGATGAACTCAGAAACAGCCTAATGGATTTCGATGATATTTGGTATGGAGGTAGCTGACACCCTTGATTAATACTTAGGCTACTTTTTATCCCCAAAAATATTGTGTTCCCGGGGGATGGGGGAGGAATTCCGATATATTTGTTAATTGTTGTACTCAAATGGATGTGATGGGACTGGATTACATATCTTGAGTGATAATAATCATAATAAGTGATAAATGTGTGGACTGGTCTGTCCGATTTGCTTACATTGTAACTGATTGATAGATTAAATAAGGCTTTCACAATTATTCACTGCGTTGGTGAAACAGAGTATGCTGATTCTTCGTTCTGGGCTACTTCGCTTCACTCAGCCATATCAAATAGAATGCAAACATATTTGTATTAAAAATATATGTAACTTGCAAATTATAACAAATTATCAATGAACTACGTACTCTGATTTAAACCAACTTCTAACTTTTGTAATAATCACGATATTGTAAACTGGTTTTGGAAAAGCACACTACAGTTTCTTACCCGTTCTTCTCTAGTGAAAACTGCTTTCCGAACCGGGTGTAGAAAAAAATGACTGATTCTAGATAATGTTGAATATATATACATACACACATTCATATATTTACATATACATACATATGTACATATATATACATTTATTAGCCGGGAGGATTTCCGCCCCGGGCTCGCCGTACTTGTCTCCGAGCAGGATCAGCTCTCTCCCGATCCCGTTCGGCAGCCTACATTTTAACCATGACGGTTTCACTAAAGGAAGCTACGGCTTTCCACTTACTCTCTCCAGACAGCATTGCCATTACGACAACCGGCAGGGTGAAATTTTGCCGATTTGGTTAATCAGTACTCGCCTCTCGACCTCCCATGCAGAACACTCCATAAGGGTGTGCGATTGTAATTATCTGAGTAAGTCTATAGGTGAGTCGTCCCTCGTTCTTTTGTATCCAGGCTTCGAAGACTGGCAGGATAGCTTCTATGACTCTCTTATGTCTGTAAGGCTCCTCACAGAGTCTTGACTGCCATGTAGCGAAAACATTTAGCCGTTCCTGCCGCCGTGTTGCCACCTCGGTCGCCATTGTTGGCTGACCTTCGCTTGTTTGTCGCACAGTGCGTATACGGTTGTAAACCTTCGCGTCCATATCCGATAGTATGTCCAAAGGAGGAAATCGTGGCAATGCTGTCGCCGCCTCAAAGGATATCGTACGATATCCTCGCACTATCCTAATGGCCATCCTGCGCTGTATTCGGTATAGTTTCAACCTACAGCGACGAACTTTTAATCTGTTTGACCAAACAGGCGCGCCATATAGAGCCATGGATTGAACCACTCCCGCGTATAGTCGGCGAACTTCCTCCCTCGGTCCGGCAAGATTGGGTAATAGCCGGTGCATAGCGCCTGCTACCTTCTCAATGCGCAGAGTTAGGCGATCAAAGTGTTCCTCAAAGCCCCAACTTCCGTTCAGAATGAGCCCCAAATATTGTATATGCGGGCTCGCGTAAATTTCTGACTCTCCTATTCGTATTAGCGAGTTGGGTGGTGCCCTACCTCGGCGTTTCTTATAAAACCACAGATCTTCGGTTTTATGAGGTGCTATTTGAAGACCCAACTCGCGGATATTAGCTATAACGTTTGCCACCCCGCCTTCAGCGAGCTCTTTGGTCCTTTCAAAGTTGCTCCTGACAGTTAATATTAACGTGTCATCTGCAAAGCAGATAATACTTACTCCATCGGGGAGAGTGACACGCAGGACTGCATCGTTCGCAATGTTCCACAAAAGTGGTCCCAAAGCGGATCCTTGTGGAACTCCACAATGCATCTCCTTCCGCTTCATCTGGCCGTCTTGACCCAGGTACATTATGTACCTGTCGCACAGATAATCCCCGACTATGGCTTGCAGATAGGGCGGCACAGAATGATATGAAAGTGCCCCTCTAATAACATCCCATGATAAAGAATTGAAGGCGTTAACGATATCCAAACTTATCCCCAACGCCACTCCACCTCGAAATACAGCCTCGTCTGCTAGAAAGCGGACGCGAAGAATAGCGTCAATTGTAGAGCGCCTCTACCTGAAGCCATATTGATTTTGTGATAAATCAGGGCGGACACGTGACAGATGTTCCCAGAGTCGAGCGGCGATTATTCGTTCCAATAATTTCCTAGCTTCGTCAAGCAGACATATGGGTCAGACATATGAAATTCATAGGCGAAATTACTAGGGTAGCTGAAATATTGCGATAGGGCGAAATCTAAAGGCACGGGTTGAGGGCGGATAGGATGCGACGAAAGAGGGCGAGACGGGAAGGGAAGGGATGAGAAGTAACGGGACAGATGGGACGGAGCGGGATTGATTAGGTCATGGTGAGAAGAAAAGGGACGGTAGGATAGCTACGAGTTTTAATATACAAGAGTTTGTACGTAAATTAACATCGAACAGGTGTAGAGTGGAATCAAAAAATATCTGCACCCAGGCGAAGCTGGGTCGGGCCGCTAGTGTTGAATATACTTTCGAACAAATTCGCGCAGTAGCTACAAACGCTCTTTTATTACCCGATGATATAGTTATTTTTAATCGACTTCAAAAAAAGGAGATTATCAATTCAATGTGTATGTATGTAATTTTCTCAGAATTGCACGATTTTTGGATATGTTGCTCTATAACAGCGTCTTAACACGTGTGCCAAATTTCATAAATGTATGTAAGTTTGTATGTTTGTCCACGCATATCTCAAAAAGTATTAGTCCGATTTCAAAAATTATTTTTGCGTTGGATTAGATATAGTCCAACTTAGGAGCTGTGTAAGTTTCATAGAAATCGGTTTAGTAGTTTTTAAGATAGAGCAGGGGTGCCCAACCTTTTTCAAGCCGCGGCGCACATACATACATGTTTACTATTTTGTCTCGGCACCCTAATCTATCTAGTTAGATAAAGTCTGTTAGATAAATAACACAAAATTTGAAATTCAGAGAAAGAATATCTTCGCGGCGCCCTCCTTTACCCGTACTTTCCACAGTGCAGCGCGACGCACCAGGGCGCACACTTTAGGACACCATGAGATAAAGAGTACAATTTATATCATTCACTAGGGAAACGTAAGAAATTAGGTTAAATTACTGCTATACAAAATTTAAAAAATGAAGAAATAAAAAATAATTAAAAAAATTAAACCGACTTCAAAAGTGTAATAAAAAGTGAAAAATAAAACTAACCTTTTATAAAACAATACTACCTAAATATCCTAACATTTTTGTTTTGAGGTTGGTGCCAGCTGGCCTGCTATAAGCTATACGGGTAAAACCGCGAGGCATAGCTGATAAATGAAACTGTGGGTATAACTGGATAGTATAAGTGAAGCGTAGTGAGGGCGATCACCGTGATGCACGGGAATAAAAAATAGCGCTAAGTAGGAGCAGTATAATCACTTTACAATAGCTAGTAATATAAAGACCACCATAATAGCAACGCGCGAACTCGTTGTAGCTGCCAGTCGAACACATCCGAAGACTTCCGAGCGTCGCCGATGCATAGGGTCGAGATCCAATCGCCGTGTGCTGTTGCGTCTTGACCAATCACGACGCTGTTCCGCGCGCGTCAAGTGGGCCGCGCGTACGCCGAGCGTGCGCCGCTTGAAGCACGACGCTGTCACTAGCGGCACCGCAGCGCCACCCAGCGACGCAGTTTAGCCACGCACTAACGCCATGTAGTAGCGTTGTTGAAAGGGCTCGCAGGGCGCACTTAATTATCGGAGGAACCGCTACAAAACAAATGTCACACATGAAGAGTGGTCAAATGTATTATGGAAAATACAGCTCACATTGAACATTAAAATACAAAAGTCAATTCAATGTTCGCCACTGAATTTGTTATTTGGCAGTAATGGTACAAAGCCCGTCATACGATTTCTGGTGCGCGATGTTGCCTTGTTTTAAACGTTTTGAAATGGTTAGATTAGACAGTAGACAGACAGGAGTTGCTATATTGATTCACAAAAGCCTTAATTTAAAAAAATACATAGTTTTAGCGATAATTCTATTCAAAATTACCTACCATTCGTTTATATTAGGGTAATAACAAGGAACTCACCCTAGTAAGTTTCTACAGTCCTAAGTTATGTTCCCCACCTTTCACTAAACATAAATTAAATAATCTAATAAAGTCTCCCAGAGCCTTTGCTCATTGCTGGCGACTTTAATACTTTGCATCATAACTGGGGTTGTATGACTTCAGATACTCCTGGACGCGATATATTAGAATGGGTATATGATAACTTGTTGATCATTTTAAAATTTAAATGATGGTCAAATGACCACAGTAGCCTCTCATATATGGCGACAAAATGCACTTGATCTCCCAATAGTTTCTCCTGATTTAGCACTTTCTTGGGATTGGTCGGTGCATGATGACCCTCTAGGAAGTTATCGTTTACCTGTAATCACGAAAATATTTATCAATAATGTTTCTAATAATAAACATGTTATAACTGATACCCAGCCATATCCAAAACAACATAATTTTCGTTTTATAAATTGGAATACATTTGGTGACATTACGGATAGTTTGTTACATAATTTCCAATATGATCAGGAAAATCCGTTAAATTCATATGTAGAACTAATTTGTTAGATACAGCGGTTCGATTATTATCTATGCCAGGCGAGCGGGGTGGTAATAGCTCCCAAAGTCAATCCACTGCCTATTTTAAGAGGAAAAGGCAACCATTACCTTGGTGGAATGTCACATGTGCTTCTGCCGTTAAACAGGCCAAATTTGCTTGTGTAAATTTTAGACGTAATCCAACTGAAGACAATTACATACATTTCAAAAAGCTGCAGGCTATTAAAAAGTTGACCATGAAACAGGAGAGGCAAAAACGTTGGGAAAGTCTTTGTGAAACCTTTAACAGAACTACTCCTCTATCTAAAATGTGGTACTATTGTATTGTATCCGCCCATAGACGTCCCATTGCTGGGCAGTGGGCACGGGCCTACTCTACAATCAAGAGAATCGATTGAGAGTGGTTAGGCCATATAGTCCACCACGCGGGCCTAGTGCGGGTTGGCGGACTTACATACCGCAGAAATTACTTTAAAATCGCTACGGTATGCAGGTTTCCTCACGATGTTTTCCTTCATCGTTAAAGTGCGTGGTGATTGACTATTAATACTCACATAACTCCGAAAAGTCAGAGGTGTGCCCTGGGATTTGAACCGGCGACCACCTTGAACATGTAGGCAGCCGCATCTGGTCCGTTACCAACAGGCCACCACGCACTCTTACTAAAATCTGGTACGATACGAGAATAAAAAAAAAACTTAATGTAAACAATATTAAAACATGTAACAATCATTATCTCACTCTTTTGACAGTGATTATCTCACAAAAACATTTACTGTTTCAGAATGAAATTCAGCTACTTCCTCTAGACGAGATACAACGCCTGGCCTCGATGATATTCTGTACAAAGTTTTAAAACTGTTGTAATTATGGTAAATTTATAAAAAATATTAAAATTGTCATACAGCGCCATATATTGGGCTTATGAGTGATTAATCGATATACGCAATAAATAAGTGTCATAGTAAATCAGTGGCCTCCCTTGCAAAATCCTCGTAAACAGTGAACCATGTGTAAAACAAATAAATAATGTAAATCTATGAACATCAAGTCTATTAAAGTTACTAAACATATAGTCCAGTCTTTAATTTCGACCCATCACTCCAACAAAAACATTTGTCAGTTAATTCAAAACATGTTTTGTTGAATATCTATAATCTGTTTTGGAACAATTCAGTAATTCTAGTGTCTAGTCTAGTGTCAATTCTAAAGCCTAATAAAGAGAAAGAACATGTTGATTCATATAGGCCAATAGCGTTAAGTTTTTGGTGGTGTGTGCGGGGTGACAGAAAGGAAACACTTGGTTGCGTAAGCTGTGTACTCGAGGAACGGTTGTACAGAACTGCCTTAAATGTAACTTATAATATAATATATGCTAGTATCATATTATTGCTATTTTGCATTAAGTAAGTACACTCACTTACAACCGCTACAAGTTCATGTATAAGAAATTTTTTTGAGCAGTTACTAAAGCAAAGAATTGATTTTTTTATAGAAAGTAATCATTTATTGCCATCAAATCAGTTTGGATTCCGTAAAGTTCGTTCTTGTCGTGAAAGTGGTTCTCACTTACATCTAGATATTTTTAATGCATTTAAGAACAACCATATTTTAATAGGTATTTTTTTTGACACCGTTGGAGAATTTAATAATGTTAATCATCATGTTTTGGCAACAGTATTAATGACCATAGGACTTCCCGGAAAATAGTTAGATGGATATTTAATTTTTTACATGGTAGGATAGTATAGTTTTACGTTAAGTTTTTAATTTTATAAAATGGCGGGAAAGTGTCATAGAGTGCGGATGACCAAAGAGTCTAGGCACATAATTCCTCCACACTTAATTTGGACACCTAGTAAACAAACAATATACAAAAATGAATTAAAAATTTAAATACTAAATAAACAATTTCATTAAAAGAACATAAGTGCAGTATCAAACTTAAAACCATATTTGTTTCCTATACTTAAAAATATTTCTTTTAGTCCACTATTTTTCTCGTACTACGTTTCGGACGTGAGAGTGCGAGCGATGGACCTGCTATGTCTGCGTCAGTGGCATCACTGCGCACATTGTCGCTGACATCACGCACAGGTGATCGGCGACGCGTACTCTCGTCAATCCCTCCCTCACACTCACCAGCCACGACTTCTTCTACGTTTTTATCCGGAGTTGATGGCAGCTGCGACTCACCAGGTTCTACTACAGGCACCTGCTCATCGGTTCCTCCGATTAACGGCCGGCAGTCCATTGACAGTGGCTGCGCTACTTTAAGCGTATCATCTGAGGTTACAATAGATGGTGATGGAGGAATCAGATGAGATGCATTAAGCATGCCGTCAGGCAGCCTATCCTCTCCTTTATATCGCATCATTTGATCAACGTGCCTAATACAGTACACGTTTAATTCATGGATTAAAATTTTGTACATCCTATTACCTATTTTATCCATAACAACACCTAGTTTCCAAGTCTCATTCCGAGCACTGTACCAGCGGGTCCACACCTTGTCATTTATTTCGAAATATCTTTTCCCGGGCACTGCCGCGTTTGTTTGGTTCTTATTATTTATAATGGAAGGTAATATTAAGTCAAGCCGGGATCGCAATTTTCTTCCAAACATCAACTGAGAAGGCGTTTGGCCGGTAGTACAATGCACAGTATTTCTATAACTAAATAAATACCTAATAATTGTTGCTGAGTTTCCTGTATTGGTACATTCTCTTTTATAATGCACTTTAACATTTTTTTGCAAATTCTTACTGAATTTTCGGCTAAACCATTACTCGGTGGATGATATATAGGTGACGTCAAATATTCAATACCATTATTACAGCAAAATTTCTTAAATTCTAAGGAATTCATCTTAACATCATTGTCGGATACCAACAGCTCCGGTAGTCCAAACGTAGGAAAAATTGCTTTTAATGTGTCAATCAAAGTACTTGTGGATGTTCCGTTACGCATATGTAAACATTCCAACCACTTAGAATATGCGTCTATGACCACTAAGTATACCCTTTGCCCTATAGTCATGTGGTCGATATACACGCGCTGCGAGGCGCGCGCGGCGGCGGGCCAGGGCGCGGGCGGTGCCGCGCGCACCCTCACGCAAGTCTCGCACGAGCCTATCCAACGTTCGATTTCTTTACTTTTCGTTTTCGAGTTACTTTTCGTTTTTACGATGCCCAAGTGTGTTTCATGCAATTCTCGTAACATTTTTTCTCTTAACGTTGACGGTATGACCATTCTATGACCCCTAAATAAATAGCCGTTTTCGAATTGAAGGTCCGATTTACACTGAAAATATGGCAATATCGATGAACATCTAATATTGCATGGCCAACCATGTTTCATGTTAAATACATACATATTTTTAATGTTTCATCACTATCAGTCATTTGTACAATGTCGCTAAACTTAACTGCCGGTGATGGCGTATCGAGAAACCTAAGCGCATAATACGAATCTATAGAGCCACCAAGTTATCTGTTCAGTCGGAAGTTCGGAATCGTCGCTAGTGAGGAATTGAGTATTGCCACTTTAAAAAAATCTTGAATTAGATTAGAGTAAATTAGAGAATTATATACACAGTTATGTATCTTATAAAATACGGTAGAAACGACACTTTAATATAACTTTACCGTTGGCAGTGTTTTGGTAAAAAAAAATAATGTGCATCTGCAGTAATTACCGTATATCTGATAACACTGGTTTAGTTCCAATTATGGCCACCTGAACAGATAAGTTGGTGGCTCTGTACATCACTATCTACGCTGTCTGCCGTCGTATGTTTCAATGGGGCACGTGAAAAGTAATCAGCTACTTGGTTGTTTTCGCTAGATAAGTACGTATTGTACTATATAATTATATGCAGATAAAATTATTGCATATCTCTGCAGTCTCAACACGGTAGTTACCGGTATACCAGTTTTGTTATTAAATATTGAAACTAACGGTCTATGATCGGTTTTTTAAATAAAAGGATCTGCTCGACCATATAAATATTGATGGAAACGTCTAATTCCGAATATTATAGCCGTCGCCTCTTTCTGTATTTGGCTATAATTTCATTCACTAGAGGTGAGAGACCGAGACGCATACGCCAGAGGGCGCTCAACGCCCGCGTCGTCGCGCTGTGACAGCACGGCCCCAAGGCCGGACGGACCAACATCCACTGCTAATTGGCCCGTAGGTTCAAAATGGGTAAGGACGCGCTCTGATGCTAATTCGCACCGAATCGCCGCCACGCTACGTCGCTTTCGCTCCCCCCAATGCCAAGGAGTTTCGCTTCGTAACAATTCATGCAAGGAACTTAGCACAGATGACGCATTAGGAATAAAATTTCGGTAATAATTTACCATCCCTAAAAATCCTGAATTGTCCTGGAAACATTCGCATTTGTCCTTTTCAAGACGCAAGCCGGCATCACGGAGCCTACCTAGGACATCGCCTAGTCTTTTCATATGGGCATTGGACTGTCTTATCATGTCCGGTAATGCATATGTCATCGAGCCAAATACTATAAATTTTAAACTTCGTGGAGCCCTTTTGATATATGTACTTTATAAGATCCTGCGGTAAATTTTCATAAAAGTTTGTTAATTTGTTAATTATGTTTTTTTATAACTATTGAAAAATTAAAAATCTGAAAAATTTAGATAGGCCAATTATTTATACCTTTCATTCCATAGTTTATGCCAATGGAGATTGGGAAAAAAATTGTTAGTTAACAATTGAATAACTTTTTGAAAAATGATGATAAACTTTTTTTTCTTCAGGGCTCGATTCTTTCAAGTGTTAAAAAGATACTAGAATTCTTTCAAATTTTTAAAATCACATTTTATGTTATAAAAAAAATATTTTTATTGCTGAACTCTCTTTAGCGGCGGCGCACGCATACCGTAACAGCCGCGCGGAGCCCTATTTTCAACATCTAATTAAAATTATAAATAATGGAGATAGAGTTCCGGGAGTTAGGACATTTTTATTGGAAATTTCCTCCTCTTTAACCAGATTTTTTCAAAATTGCTTAAATGTTAATATTTTTTAAGTTATTAACAAAAAACGAAATATCATTTTTTTTTCATCTTATTTTGGTAATAACAATTGCAATTTTTAACCTGCACCAAAATCCTTCAAAAACATTTTTCTAGATGTGGTTCCGAATCGAATGAGCCATCGCTCACATTTATAGAACCTTTATCTCTTTTTTTCACGTTTTTGAACTTGTTGACTAGACTAATAACACATGTGGGAAGTCCCAAGTTTTAAGTTTCTTCATAGCATCAGTAATTATAAATGACGATTATTTTTTGAAATACTGCAATTCCCTTAATAATAATGAGAAAGATATAGCAGATATCGAACTGACGAGCGGAATTCCAATTATATTGATTCTTATAACATTTACTTATGAATTGGGAAAAACAATTGTGGCATTAGCATTACACCGAACAGATCAAATCATAACGATCGGCTATCAAACGATACTAATGAATATCTGTCAAGTGTTTTACTTTCCCACCATAATAGTCTTTCATTTCCTCTAACAAAAGATTTGCATACTGCAGAACGATTTAATGTCTGTATCGGACCAACACACGGACGAAGAGAAGGTCAAGGTTATTGATACATTTACATTTAAATATAAAACCTTGCATGATATTTTGAAACCAACTCATAATTACATAAAAGTTTCTGTAAGTTTCAGTTAAATTAAGGTAAAATAATTAGAAATGTGTACTTCTGTTTCACAGTTGTTTTTAGCGTGACGTATTTTTTTCAGATGATCAATTTAATTTTTTTCGTAACTCAAAGAGTGGTATGCATCCTATACTATTATCCGACTGAAAGCCTCATTAACGTAAGTGTGCTATGGTGCCAGCTTACACAGTTTATTGTGTAACAGCAATTTGTCTGATAGCTAGTTAGTTTGTAAATCAAGCAGCACCAGCACGCTTTAGGTTTGCATAACTTGTAGACTCACATTCATTCGCTCAATCCAGTGGCTTATTCTTAACATATAATTTCTACTATGATATGACTGTTGTGGTATGTTTCATAATATTGTATTACGAGTATACCGGGTTAATTTTTCAAGTGGGCGCGGATGGTTGAAACCGATATTATGAGGTATAGTGAAAAATACTGATAGGAGCCACGATCCCGATTATTGTGAAGTAATATAGCATGTGTTATTTTTTCTAAATTATTGGGATCGATTATTCGCTAGGAATATTGATTTGTAAAAAATTCAAGTATCCATTTTTATTTTTCTTTGTAATAGAGCAGGACACCTTTCAGTATTTTTCGCTATTCTTCATCGATTCGGATTTGGTCTTCCACGCCCACTTAAAAAATCATTATGATAATTTATTTCTTACTTATCACCTTATGTATGTACCTGTAACTAGCGACCCGACCCGACTACGCTCGGATGCAGAAACTCATTGAGTCCAGTCCACCTCAGAGACATATTATTTCACGTACTAACTGTTGTATATTTAAACTCAACGTGACTGCTGCCCTTTATACTGCTTTTTTCATTCCGTTCCAATACAACTGTCTCAACCTGTTCCATGACTCAAGGCATGTAATCCAGTCCTCTTATATCCCATTTCATACGCCCTACATTATATCTCAAACCATCCCTTTGAGTTTGAAAGAGCAGCAAATATACATATTTCAATTCCTTTCTCCTCCCACGGAAAAACTAAATTATCGGAATAAAAAGTAGCGGTTATTAATACAAATAACACAATATAGAAACACGTGTACGTTTTATCATTTTAGTTAATGACCCAAGCTGGAACTCGGTTGGCAGGGATCATTTACGTAACAGCCGTTATTTTTATACCCGCTATTTTGATTGAGCTGTCATCAAATAAAATCAACGACTGCAAAGTAATTTTAACTGATCAGCTCCTAGAACGCAGGGGTAAATATTATGGTTATTGATTCACGTCAAAGTCGGTCATAGACAAATCCCCTACTGGAAACAATACAGCGTGGCCTGGCTTCCCAATGAACATGAGTTTCATTCTATCTTATCTGGGCTTCATCGCAACGTACTTTATAGCTCTGTTACAATTGAAATACTAATGTTTGTTTTTGTTATTTATTTTAAATGTAGTATATTTATTGGAAACTTGCTGCTCGCTGAAAGCCATGCACGCCGCCACGCCGTGTGATATAATATTACTGTAATAATATTACTATACGCAAATAATATTACTGTCTTAGACCGTTGATCGCTGAAAGTAATTGAAATAAAAGACTATGACACATAATGACTTGATATTATGACGTCTGTAAGTTTGCAGCTGCGACGACACCCTGTCGGGTAAAAAATAATAAAGTATTCAGAAGGTCGCTTTTTCATTTTCTGTGTTATTGAAAATAAGCATATTGTATAATTATTTAATCTCTACCTGGGCGGTGTCTGATTGCTGTATCAATGCTGATGTATCAACAAAAAAAAAACGCAAAAAACCCTTGTATAATATTTGTATTTATTCCTTGTATATTTAAATATACTTTGCAACAATCTTTTTCTCCTTTAGGCATGCAATCTCGAAAACCGCCCACATTCGAGTTTCACCAATTGCATTCAAGAAGTTTTACTAACATAACCACCACAATAAATTGGGCATCATGTGCCTGTGCATGCACACCGTCGCGTAGGGATGAATTAACAACAAGTTAGTTCCCAGTGAAGAGCCTTCGATATCTCGAGCACTCTAACAAGAGATAGAAACACAATTTTCAAAGATTTCATGTAACAGTCTCATAACTCTCAAAAAGAGCTTGCCATAAAAAAACGTAAACAAGAAATGCACATACACACAACAAAAACGAATAAAGTATTTTTGTATCCGTTTTTCTAGTTTTACTGGCGTATATAAATTATAAATAATTAAAATAGTCAAGTAGTAACTACGATTATTATTTGAAATTATAATTTTTGTTTTTGTTTATGCTTACATTTTTTTGAACGTACGTGTTTAACATTTTTTACTTTGAGCTACTGTAGAAATGGGTTCGTTCGACTTGGGTGGTAGCATTGTCTCACTGTCAGCTAATGTTAATCAATGGCTTTGAAATCGTGTTTTCTATGAGATTAGCGGAGAACCAATGTTCATTACCGTCCCATTTTAAGAGGCTAACAACACATTTACGATTCAATATATAAAACATATTGTAAATATAATATAATTTTTATTTTTTACGTTAACTTCATCATATTTTCGACTCAAAAGATGTTGTTCCTCATATAAACCATGTGTGTCTTAGTGTAAAATCAATCACGATGCAGGAAGTTCTGCAAGACCTTAGAACGGTAAGTCCCAACACAATCCGTTAACCAAATCAAGCGCCTCTGCTGTTGACCATTGAGGAGTTGTCTCGTCTGCAGCAAAACTGGCTGTAGAAGGTGATGGTACAATTTACAATGAACGACTAAAATTAAACGTATAAAACGACATCACTATACACTTAGTCTACACCTCTGCTTTTTCTGAGCCGTGCGTATTGATATTCAATTACATCGCACTTTGATGGTAAATGGAGGAGTGGAGGACTATGTCAGCAGTGGACTTAATTTGACTGATGGATGGATGGATTATGTATGTTTGGAAATATTTCTAAGTAATATAGGATTACCAGCGTGGGCGCCTGTTGGTACCGGACCAGACTGGGCCGCCAGCATGTTCACAGTGGTCGCGGGATTCAGTCCCAGGGCATATCCTGCGCATTAATAGTCTATTACCACGCACTATAATAACGGTAAAGGAAGACATCGTGAGGAAACCTGCATACCATAGTGATTTGTAGAAACTTGTATGGTACCAATGTTAAGTTCGCCAACCCGCACTTGGCCAGCATGGTGGTCGATATGGCTTAAGCCCTGCCAATAATAATCTCGATATACTCGTAGGGGAGGCACGTGCCCGCCAGTGGAACGTATATGGGCTGATACAGATACGGGATATAGTTACGATGCGCTACTGGCGTTTGAATTCTCGCAAAACTCCAGTGAGGGCCGTATATTAATAAACTATCTGGTAGAATACGTCCAGCGGCATATGCAGGTAAAACCATAAGGCGTTTAACAGATGAGATAACGGCAAGAATAGTCTACTTCAGTTATTTTCATAGTACTATGGCTTATGGGATTCTTCTCTGAGGAAATGCTGCGGATATTAATAGTACCTATATTTTTATTTTACAAAAAGAGCTGTTAGGGCCATTTATAAACTTGGTCCCAGAGTTTCCCTAAGAGACAAGTTTAAGGAGGTGGATATTCTTACTGTTACATCCAAATATATTTATGAAAATTTATTGTACGAGTATGTTCGTAAAAATATAACTCAATTTAAGCATAGAAAGAACACTAGGAACAAACATAATATTGCCTCACGTGTTACTCGTCTCCGCAAGATAAATACTCCTTATATGGGTCAAAGTGTATGCTTCTTTAACAAACTTCACAGTGGTATAAGGGAACTTTAAAAATAAGTTTAAAGGAAGGAAGTTTAAAAATATAATTAAAGTTAAGCTGTGTAAAAAGGCATATTATAGAGCCTCGACTATAAGTATGGAAGATTAAACTATTTGGGAATTGACTAAATAATTGTTTGTTGACTAAATAATATTTTTTTATCAGCCCATATACCTGCCACTGCTGGGCACGGGCCTACTCTATAATCGAGAGAATCGATTGAGAGGGGTTAGGCCATATAGTCCACCACGCCTAGTGCGGGTTGGCGGACTTTAAATACCGTAGAAATTCTTTAAAATCGCTACGGTATGCAGGTTTCCTCACGATGTTTTCCTTCACCGTTAAAGTGCGTTGTGATTGACTATCATACACACATAACTCCGAAAAGTCAGAGGTGTGCCCTGAGATTTGAACGCGCGACCACCGTGAACGTGTAGGCAGCCACGTCTGGTCCGTTACCAACAGGCCACCACGCACTTTTATATACTGAAATTATAGTGTGACATTTATGACATGTACCATTGTAACTACAAATGGATTTAAAATAAAAGAAAAGAAAGAAAGACAAAAAAAGAAGACAGTTGGTATTGCTGAGAGAGTTTCTTGCGCCGTTTTTTCTTCACATCTACAACACGTTCCGAAGCGGTGGTAGTAGTAATGAACGATTCAAAAATCTTATTCAAATAGAATACAGAATATTTTGTTTTTTTTTTATTTTGACTGTTGAGTTGTAAAGGTGAAGTCAATGGGCTACTACTCGAGCGTATAATGAATGTAAGTGATATCGGTCCGCTAATGTATTGCTTGCCTCCGAGGAACCACAGTGCATACACGTACCCAGATGCAGTCTCCCGCATTATAATGAACTCATTAATATTTTTTTATTATTACTGCCACTTGATGGTCGACGCCAGTGAGCCCCGTGATCGAAGCACATCCGCTGTAATTGAGATTTCAATGAAACACCATCACACGCATTATGTGTGTGATATTATGGAATAAACTATGGGGACTGGGATCAGACCTGCTCTGAATAGTGACAACGAACTGAAACCACCATCGCTCTGTAGGATGGCTCCGGCGTGCGCTACCACACCTCGCCTTACACCTGAGTGAGAGCAGCTGCCCACCCACATCTCACTGATGTTAAATTTAAATAAACTCTAGCGTTGAAAGTTTTTAATAGAAAATGGTTTTACGATAATGCATAGCTTAGTATTTTTTAATTCATTTTTTATAGATTATTGAATACCTCGGTGGCGTAATTGTACTACGGTATAATTACAAAACTGGGGTTTCGCGTTCAAACCCCGGGTCGGGCAAAAGCCATATTCGATTTTTCTATTCATTATCAGCCCGGAGTCAGGAATTTGTGTCCGATATGGCGATAGGATCGCCCCCTATCACATCATGGGATGGAACACCTGAGGCGAAACGTGGATATCCGGGTGGCACCTCTGCCTACCCCTTCTGGTACAAAGGCATGATGTTTATGTATGTACGCATTTCCAATAATAGTAAACATACGTTCGGCAAATTACTTGGTTTTATATTTGATTAATATTTATTGCTTTATATTAATAGACATAACACAAAGTCGGATATCGATTCAGGTGCAGCAGATACGTGGCTGCCACAGATTGCCTCAGTTCTAGAGAACATACAACTATACCGAATATGTTGCAAAATATATTACAATCGTTTTATTCCTTTAAATTTATCATGAATTACCGGTTTTGCTTTGGCTTGTACTACGACATTCACTCGTCAAAGGTCATAAAAACCGTTGGCAGAGTGTATTGTGTTGCTTGGTGTTTAGCTTACTTACGTATTTATGTGAGCTCAATAGGGAGTACATTTGTGTTGTCAGCTAATCATTTGTACAACATGGGTGGAGCTTGCCAGGTGTGCAGTATAATCATAGCATCACTTACAGGACAAGACAATTGTTTTATAGAGTATTGCAACGCGCTCAGCTATATCGATGGAGGCATAGTCAAAAGGAAAATGGAGAGTGGGGTTCCCTTTACGTTGATCCTTTTAGCATTGATTTATCAGATAGGAGGAACATGCGTGAGTTTAGTTTCAAACAGAGCTAATTATGTAATAGTGATCGTGTACCAAACGCTGTATACGAATATATATCTAGCGGCCTACTGTCCTACTGTAATGATGTTTCACTTCGTGTATAAAGAGATTAGCTTATTGCGAAACGAATTGAGTTCTGTAAAAGACAAGCAAACAGAAGAAGAGAAGATTAAGCTGCTTGATACTTTTCAATTGAAATATGAAGCCATGCTTGGCATATGGAAATCGGCACACACATATCTCAAATTTCAAGTAAGTTCTATTACTATTCATTACGTTGACGTTCTGTTTCTTCTTATTTATGATTTATCTACGTTAGTAACTGTAACTTGGAGAATTTATCACGCGATGTATATTTTTCAGGTAACCAATTTCTGTATATTCATGACTGAAAGAATGGCATGCCTCGTATACTACTGTTTGACTGAACGTCTGGACAACGTAAGTATAATAACATAAGGTAAAGATTATTCTCCGAGGGAAATTTGTATGGTAACTTTAAAACCTTTTTAATATTTAATAATTACCTACATATGTGTATCTACATACATAAACTCATACATACATACATCACGCCTTTTTCCCAGAAGATATAGGCGGAGGTGCAACCCGGACACTCACGTTTCGCCTTGTATGTTCCGTCCCATGATGTGATAGAGGGCGAGCCTATCGCTATATCAGGCACAAATTCCTGACTCCGGGCTGATAATGAATTGAAAAGTCCAAAATCACTTGGCCTGGCCTTAAGATTCGAACCCAAGGCCTCAGCTTTGTAATCATACCATATTACAACTACGTCATCGAGGCAGTTATAATTACATAACTAAATATAAAAGCGTAACAGAGTAGCAGAGTACGATGCTATGTTGATTCCATCAGTTATCAGTGCTCCGCGCTAAGTGCCCCGACTGCTGACACATCAACCTGCTAATTCTTTGGGCTATGACAGCAAGCATTGTCAAACAAAGTGGTAAGCGATTCATAATTTGACGATAACATTATAAACGCATCATGTATATATATATATATATATATATATATATATATATCTTTGATTTTTTAATAGTCTATGTGGGCATACGAGCGTGGGCTGATAGTTATCCACCAGCGCCATGGGCTTCTGCAAGCCAGGCGCTCAGCTAAGTACTATCGTGTGATGATTATTCTTTTTATACTCATTATCTATGTTTTGTAATTTCAGTTTATGGATGCATTTGGATTCCGGTTGACATTACTCAGTATAAATTTCTTTGTTATGTTTATCCCAGCTATTCTCAACGAGCTGTCAGCTAACAAAATCAATGACTGCAAAATAATTTTAGTTGACCAACTCCTTGAATACAAAGGTAAATATTACTGTGATTATCGACAGGCAACGCGTGTTTGCATAGTTACAACAGAGCTTAATACATGTTTTTGTCGCAAATCTTGTAACTGTGCTCGAGGTGAATCTGGTGAAGATTGACAAAACGTGAACCTAACCCTTACCGACAGCAACCAACTGACGACTGCAGCCAGCAGCCGGGCACACACGAGCTGGTGGAGACTGGAATATAATATGTGTAAACGAAGAGTTTTATTTGCAGATAGAAGGCTACGTACGAGGGTGTACAATGCTCTGGACTACCTCAAAATTCGTCCTCTGTCATTCACCGTGTGGCCTCGCTATCCAATGAATCTGAGTTTCGTGTTATCTTTCGTTAGCTTTATCGCAACGTACACAATAGCGCTGTTACAATTTAAATATTAATGTTTGTTATTTGATGCTTAAATTACTTATAAATGCAATTGATACTTGAGCCTTACAGCTAGCTGCATGTCTGTTACGCTGCGTACGTGAGACGAAACGAATGCTTTAGACCATCCAGCTATGAGGATAATTAAAATGAAAAGAGATTAACGTCTTTAATAGTAAGTGGTCCACGGAATGACTGTCTGAGAAGGTGGAGAATTAAGGGTAATCGGGGACTTCAAGTCGACAAAGGACAGAAGCTAGCGTCCCCCTTTTATGTTAGCAGCAACAGTAATGCCTTACAACACGCAAGCGGGCTCGGCTGAGCGACTGCACCAGCACCACTGTGTTTCAGCAATGATATTACAAGCATTCCGAACAATGTTTAATCCCGCTACGTGATGTTCTTCTGTTAGACGGCACCTCCGCGATAAACATATATAATATTTTACTTGTTTTAAAATGCATGTATAAAATAAAGCACAGAGTTGTTAATGCTGTGGAAATTTATTTGTTCCCGTCTCTAATGATGCGGCCCCTTAACCTACAATAACATAGTACAATATATTGTACAATAAGATTGAAAGGCGCTTTGAGGTCAAATGATTAATAATTACGCAATCTCCAATATGAATCGTATATGGTCAATAATATTGCACATTGCGTAATGTTGCGCAATATAATCGATCCTCTAGGGGCCGCTTATCACTTATTGTATTGATTTACGCACGAGTTTCTTTATACTATGATGACCGAGTGACCAGCAGGTCATTTGGTGGTAACTGCAGTGCAATCCAGAGTACCCACAACGTGCGTAGAGAACAATCTTCCGTCGGTGGACACTACTGTGCGGGCCTACTCGAAAGGTGCTATATGCCGTTGAACTCGACAAGTGGAACACTACCATGAATGTTCGGCTATACTAAATAAATAAAATAAAAATAAAACTCTTCTTAAGATGTCTATGGTATACAGGTTTTTTCTCGGTGTATTCCTTCACCGCTAAACTGTGTGATGATCATTGGCTATAAATACACACATGGCTCCGAAGAGTTAAAGGTGTGTCTTGGGATTCGAGCCCACAACCATCGTCTGAGCAGCCACATCTGGTCCGTTATCAATAAGCCATCCCGCATTTGTGTTTTATATTAGTGAACAATTTTTTGTGGTCGGTGCCAGCTGGCCGTCTTTAAGCTATACATCACGCAATGATCTATGCTGGTCGGCTAGCACCGACCTCCAAAAAGTTGGCAGTTGCAGGCAGGCATAAGTATTTTAGATTTATTAAAAGATTAGTTTTATTTCTCTCTTTTTATAACAATTTTGAAGACGGTTTAATTTTTTTAAATTATTTTTTATTTATATTTGAGACTAACATAGCAAGCAGGGGCGTGCGCTCCTTATAGGCAGAAATGCAGTGCTTTACTTACCATTCACAGATATTTTAATAAAACGTTCGTATATTTTAGATGACTATAATTAATAGTAAATAAATGAATAAACAAAATATAATAACTTAAAAACGCCTAATATTTTATTAATAGCAATTATTTGCAAGCACAAACAAAAAATAATATGCCTATAATCCAGCCGCTCAGAGAATGCGTTCCTGACACATGTCAGTTGATCATGAGTAGTGATGGGAAATAATTATCATTTTGCTAAACTTTTGAATTATTCCCAGTAAAAGTAGCAAGTTAGAATAATTGGATACTTGACTATTTTCTATAAAGTGTTTTAAAATCTAGGTATAATCATTCTTTAAATCTTCCAACCGTTAATATATTTTTAAAGAGATCTTTATAACGAATAAACATGTTTTTCTTTATTACTAAAAATATTGTCACCAAAACGGTTGGTCACGTGACTTTTAAAATTTACGTCACACTTTACAATTGGTGAATGATCTTAGTGGCAGAAATTAATAAAATTGTACATTGTGACGTCACACACTGCACAAGGACAGCCGATCCTGTTTTGTTACATTTAATCAATAAATAAAAACTCACAAACTTCTTTCAGATCGTTATAATATTTACAATTTATATAAATGTAAATAAAAATACCAAATATTATTGTCTTTTACTAACTTATCATAATAATGCAACACATTTTATATTTTATTGCCACAACCGTCAAATATCCAATTGTCTGCATTCTACATTTTCATGTCGTTAAAATAATAAACAAAACAACAAGGTGATAATTATATTAAAAAATAATAAGAAAAGGAGGCGCCACTGAGCCGCTTAAATAGTATCACATTATAGATCGGATTTTAATTTTGATTCTTATTATTATTAAATCAATTATAAGAAAATAATATAAGTTAATATTAAATGTTCTTATTTAAAATATTTTAATAAAAACGTAAACTTCAATGCCAAATTTAAATAAAATTCACAAATGTGAAAGATATTATATTGCTGCCAGGTGAAATAAAGAGTTAGATCCGTTTAATTATTACGTTATACATTATTAAAAACACAAATGTATTATTTTATATTATAACGGAAAATAACGTTATAATAATCTGCTATTTTTTGGCCACATCACTCCAGAAATGAACAGTTGACATAACCTTGTAACGGCGTGGTATGAACTTATAAATATAATATTTTTATTTTTATTAACCGTCAAATTTAGTCCAAAGTGATAAAATTTAACCTAAATTTACATAATATTATTTAATTTTTTATGATGTTTTATTTCGTAAGTAGGGTAAATAAATAAAATTGTTCGATAATGTATTTACATTTGCTGTCGTTGCATTTGCAACGACAGCAAATGTCAAAGCAAAGCAGTCTTCCGTTCAACTGACATGTGTCAGGAACGCATTCTCTGACCGGCCGGATTATAATCAACTAACTCCTGCCGTCGCGTCCCGCAGGAAATTTGTTCGCGTGTGCGTAGTAATTTTGGTGTCTGTGCACAGTTCGTAAACGCACACACCCATGGGCCATGAATCCGAAAGCCGCGACTCCAGCGGCAGGCTACGGGAGTTCGGCAGTTGTCGGGAGTAATCGGAAATGTTCGTTACCTATAATCCGAGTAAAAATAATAGACGGAAATCTAATGAATCACGTATGCGCATTATGCATTTTTGTTTAGTAAGGTTTTATTTGTTTAAATAGCAGAAATGTTTTGTGTTTCGCGGGGGCCATTTTGCCTTTTTTCATGTGATAAGCATTGTTTACTATTTTGTTTGCACCAGTATATTTATATATATATGTTTTCTTAAAAGATTTTTCATTTTAACATTTGAAAGTGTGTACATTTAACAGTTTATTACTGAGTTTCTATAATAATTGTAGTGATTTGCTTTTACTAGTGCGTTTGTTGATTTTTTTTAAATGTTATTTGATTGTGAGGTTTGTGTTGGAAATGTGTGTTTATTAAAAAATTAAAATAACAAGTTCTCACAATTGTCATTCAGTGAAAAGAATGTCAAATGTCAAAATGTCAAGTGTCAAATTATGTCTAAAGGTAGGTGTGTACCCGAGTTACAACAATTAAACTATCAAAAAGGGAATGTAACTCGAAAGTTTCATGTTAAAAGTTATGAAACGTATAACTGGCTGTGTGGTTGTGTACACGCGATTATATTATATATTGTTTTCCTTGCATATTGTTTAGTAATTCTAGTACAGTGTAATTTGTAGTAATTTTACTTATTAGAATTTCTTCCGCCGCGACGATCGATCGCTGTTTTGTCTGCGTTGCCGTAGAAGATGTACATGAATAGTAGTACATCTAAGACTTGTTCTGTTGGCATGGTTTCCGACTTAAGAGATCTGTCGCGTGGCTGTGGCTATGCTAAACATCTATAAAAGAAAAAGTTTTTGTGACCGAGTACTCCGCCGCATACCCAGTGTCATAATCCTGTGCACGCCGCTGATAGCAAGAGGTGCAAAATGTAGAAAGAGTTATCTCCAAAATGTATTATACTATAAGCAATTACCCCAACGACGACACAACTACCCCCGCCGCTGCTTATAAAAAGGGCAGGTAGACCGCCGGGTGTTTCATTTTAATTATTATTGAAGCCGAGCGTTCGTCACGTGCACATCGGTCGTGTTTCTTTAGCGTTAGGCTATATGTAAGTAGATTCTGTTCCTCTAAATTTAATTTTTGTCTTGTTGGATAAAGCTTTGTAAAAGTAATCAAATAGATAGCGAATAACAAACTTGTTTTTCTTTTTAAGACATTTTGCTTCTGTTTCTAAAAATACTCTTTAGGAAAGCGAGTTGTTTCACGTACCGTGCATATTGTATACTACTAGCGATGGTCGCGAGGCGCGGCTCCGTCGTCGGCTTCATTCGTCTTCTTCTTGCAGCTGGCGGTGATGACATTCTGTAATGTTATAATACTTTTCTTGCCGGTTTACCTTTCTTACTGCATACAAAAAGAAATAAAGCACATCAACCTATTATTCGTCCAAGAGCCAGTCGTGTGTCCAGGTGAGTGTGTAAAATGTAAAAAGATGTGTTAAAACGGAAGAACGGTTTATTTTATTTTTATTTATATGTTTTTTTTTATTTTAGATAATATCAATAGTAACATAGTTCAAGATGCGCTGAAATACCTGTCGGTGCGGTCGATGCGGTCGATGCGTGTGTCTTTATTCCGCGCCTTCACTGTGGACATGACGCTGCCGCTGCCCGCCTCCCTGTGCACCACTTACATTGTACTCGTAGTGGTTATTCATAATTGTTTCTTAGATTTAGGCGAATGTTACACATTCAAATAAAACGAATTCTTGCGGATGTTATCGCCAATTTATTTACATTTTTTATCTTCCCGACGTTTATGATGTAAAAATTAAATCAAATTCGCGATAAAATCCGTAAGAATTCGTTTTTCTTCAGTGGTTATTCAATTCACTCATATTTTAGGCTAAGATTTACCTATACAGTTTTACTGCCCAATACACCTTTCCTCTTCGCATCCTTTTTCCTTCCCGCTCCCCTCCTGATTTTATGGGCCGGCAACACATCTATGAACCATTAGTTACCATTAGGTGTCCTGTTTGCTCGTTTGCCGGATTTGTGCCATACAAAAAAAATATGATTTGTTTTATTTTGTGCATTATTTACTTATCTGTAATATCCTACACGTACATAAGTATATTATCTGATCGATGCAACAGGTTTCTAAAGGATTTTTTATTATCAAAAATGCAGAGACATTGCTCAACCGTATGATATACGAGTAGAAGTATAACTTTTAAATTTGGTATCTGTTTTATCGTATAAAATACATTTTAAGTTACTTTACAATAGATCTATCGTGAAAAATTGCGTGGTAGCTTTTTATTAACGGACAGGACGCGGCTGCCAATACGAGTATGTTCACGGTGGTCACGGGTTCGAATCCCAGAGCACACCACTGACTTTTAGGTGTCATGTGTTTATTAATAGTCAATCACCACCACAGAACATCGTAAGGAAACCTTCATAGTCCATCAATCCACACTTATAGGTCAGTGTGACCTAACCCTTCTCAATAGTGCTCGCAAATGTAGAAGAGACCCGTGCCGATGTTACATGCGTCGCTTATAAATAATACAGTAATATAATAGGCATGTGCGTCAATTACTACACAATGTAATGTACATAGAAGAAAAACACTGCGGGGAAACCTGCATACAATAGATCTCTAAAAGGATTTCTACGATATATGAAATCTGCAAACACGCAATATTACTGATGGACTATCCTCTTAAATCCTCTAAATTAAACTCTCCATAACGAAAAATAAATTCTATGAGCCAGTGGTACTATCGCGTACTGATATCTAATAGCTATCCTAAAAGCTTCTATACTAGTATATCCATTGTACTTTAATTAAATTAACTTTTCCTCTCTACCTCGTCATCAACTTTAATTTAAAAAATAATATAGGTTAAAACATTTATGAGACAACGAAATACCATAGGATGTTGTAATATAGAGAGTGACCTACGTAATGCTTTGAAGTGCATCCTCAGGAAATAAAATCAAGGCACCCTCGGAAAATCTTTTCCATGTTTCCTGTTCCAATTTGAGCGAGCTGTTACGTAATACAATATCCTGTGCAGCTGACCTGTCCTTTGACGCAGGGCTCCACAACTGCCGGGTAGCGTGTAGGACCGCCATAGCGACGTGGTAACTAGATTAAGGCCCGTCTATACATTAAAATCATCAGGCGCGAGCTTGATTGATTCTAGGAAGGTAGCGTGGCAGTGATGTACGTGACATGTGCTCTGCGTGTTGAGGAGAATGTATGCACCACAGTATGTACTAGTATAATATTTACAGTTTTATTGAGACACAAACTTACGTTACGGATTATGCAAAGTACAAAGTCAATTCATGACGAATTTTGTCGAAACGATTCAATTTCTATCTCGTAATAGAATTAAAAATGCGACTGCGTCTTGGATGGTGGGCCTCGCGTGTGCACCGCGTTGGTTCTACTTGGTTGGCGGGTGCGGGATGTCCGCGACGGCGCACTCTCACATTACTTACTTACTTACTAGTTCCATCCACCACGCTAGCTTATTACAACAACTTAAAATACTATTTTTTTATTTATGGACACTCAATACTCATATACAAATGATAATTATAAATATACCCAACAGTCACATACATAGTCCTGACCATAAACTAAGAATTAAGATACGAGTCTTAAGTCGTGGGTATCAGAAACTACTACTGACTTTTCGGTCTTACAAACATCCATACTCGAAACAAATACTTGTTGAGCACACAAACTTTCCCCTTGGTGCTGGAATCCAACCCGCGCTCTCTCGTGTCACAGGCGGCGTATAAGCAACTGCGCCACGCTGGCTGACAATCAACTCTTTCCTATATAGTGTATTCCCTTTACCTATGATCGACTCGTTTTCCCTTAATTTACCTTACACCGGGTAAATCCAGACTGCGACCGATAACAAAGCTAAGAGATAGTTTTACCTACTTCAGACACGACGCAATTAAAAATCACTAGAAATTTCGAAAAATGCAACGATTTTTTTTCGTAATTTTTTTACCTATCGTCGTATTTGGGTGGTAAATACATAGTGTTTCCTAAAATAATAATATATAATGTTTATTTTAAAGACGCAATAGAACGCAAGGGTGTAAAATTTTATTTTAACACAATCAATTTACCACCCAAACACGATGATAATCAAAAAAAAAAAAAAAAAATGTCGCGTTATTTTTGCGAAATTTTAGTTTTATTGTATCTGTACTCACTAAAATTGCCCCTTGGCTTCATTTTGGGTGGCAGTCTTGATATACCCTGTATATATAATATAATGATTGTTTATAAAAAAACATGTAGGTAAGTAGCAGCAGTTTTACCTGGACAGTCAACGTTATAAAGGCATTCATTGAATTTCCTCATAACTCGTCTCTAAGCACCGGAGTTATGAGCCACGTAGTTATAATTGTCACCTCATCGTCGTAGGGTTGAGTGAATCGCGCGAGGATGCTTTCTTCGAGCCGCTTTTTATCATGTTATGACACTTTATTTTACAGCTTAGGCAATTGTCTCTCCGAATTTTAAAGCTGGTGTGTATAAAAGATTGTATGATAGCAAATACCAAAGTTAAAAGATGACAAGGTTAAACGAATTATAAGACAAATCTAATGTACCTATATGTGTGTGTTACAACAATGTTCTTCCATACTTTATTAGGCGTTACAGTCAGTGTGTGCGTTTGTGTGTGTGCACAACGGTGTCTCGAACTTTTTGGAGTCATGTGTATATTGGTAGTCATATACCACGCATTTAACGATGAAAAAACCTGGATACCAAAGAAATTTTAACAATAACTTCTTTCGTATGCGTTGCACAAAGTGCTCTCAACAGAACTTGCCATTGGAGAAACATCCCTTGCTAATACAGGCGATACTGCCGACACATCCAAACATACGAGTACTAAGAACCGAATTATAATTAATACATAAGTGCATTCAATTTGCATTATAACAAGAGAATCGTATTTCCGAGAAGAAATAATTTTACACACTTTGTACGTAACGTGGGCTTGTCTTAGTGTGGTCAGTGGTGTCTGGACTATGTACGTGACTGTTGGGTGTATGTATTTATTACATTGTGTATACGAAAGAAACGAAAAGCATAAAGCTAAAAAATATATATTAATATAAATTATAAAGTGTCTCCATTTGCGTTGGAGGATTTTATTAGTTTAGTGCACAGACATAAATAATAAAAGTAAAAAGATGTCGCTTCACGTCTCCAAACGGACATTGATTTACTTCAACGATGTTCCGTTCAGTCGCCCTCCGCCGTTTATTATTTGTGTTTATTGGATTGTGATACAATTACCGGGTTCTTATAAACTAGAACTTCTGCTCGAGAAACCTCGAGGCAAGAAATTAGTAGGTACTAGGAGAGTGTTATTAGGCTATAATATAAATTATTCCATATAATTTGAAGTGAATAGTGGCTTGTTGATAATTTACTGGATGCGGCTGCTGAGACAGTGTTCGAGGGTTCGAATACAGTTCCATTGAAGTCAATTCCCACAAAATTTTATAGTGAAGTTAAACACCATAAGAAAACCTGAATAATAGAATGATCTCTACAATATTTTGTATAGTATGCGCATCCTGTTGACCTGCAACGAACCAGAGATCTGTAGTATAGGTTGAGCTCTTTATGCCGAGCAGCTCGCGATAATAACTGATGTGGTAGACTTCTAACATAAACAATTTTCACAAATATATACAGGTAGTTAATTCCACATTGCAAAACATTGCTTTTACAAAACTCTGCACATTGATATAAATGACACTTTTTTTTGCAAAATAAAGATAATACTATGAGTAATTGTTTGATTAGTAAGGTATTTGTTTTATTTTTCTTGTATTATGTGGTATTTAATAAAATGTTTTCTGTATCTGTAAAGTATAAAAGAGGCGAAATAATCTTGTATCTAAACAGTTTCTAATTCTTAATCCAGTATCAGGAACTACGAGAGACTTTTCGGTCTCACAAACACCCAGACCCGAAACAAATTCCTGTGGTTCACACAAACATTTGTCTCGGTGCGGGGATCGAACCTGCGGCCTCTCGTTTCTCAGCCAGCTTCCAACCAACTGCGCCACGCAGGCTGTCGAGAATTGAATGTTCTGTTCATGATATCATAATAGGGTAATTTCCTGGCTACAAGTTTATCTTTTAGACTAGATTTTACTTTGTTAAGATCGAAGGCATCGTAGTCGGAAGCAAGGTTTCAAGCTTTAATATAAATTAAAGTATTCAGTTCATAAACTCTTGAAGTAGCGTGCGTCTGGCGCGACGTTTGTGTTGAACCTGATTTGAAAGAATCCTTTAATATCAGCAACATAAAGTTAATATTTTCATAATAGAAAAGCCAACTAATCTCAAATGGGTAACAACATATTATGTAAATAAAAAAAAATCTTAGAACTTTGGCGCGTACATTTAAAGTATTTTATTTTGTCTAATGTAGTTAAGCTACTTTATCTATCTATTCGAGTCCCTTATTATGTCAAATAATATCCTATCCTTCCGCAAACTGGGACTTGTCCACCGAAATACTTGACTTCCGAAATCATTATCCATTAAAACTCTTATACAGGGTTATATTGACATATGGTATTTAATTTAAACCACATGTCCCTAGACACTCCGAGTAACATTGTACCAAGTTTGAAAAAAACTATCTAGCAGTTTTGTCAAAAAATCGCGATTTTAGTTTCCAAGGCCTTTGATCAACCCGTAAAGGTACGATCCTTTTTACGGCTCAGGTAAGTTCCCGAATCGAAATAAAGTTCAGCTAAGCTATAAAAATACTCGTATCTATACGGGTGGCCAAAAATCTTGAAAACTAATATCACGCTTTATGACAAAAAATCATCTTGGATTTTTTTCAAATTTTGAACAATGTCACCTGGGGTGATGAGAAAGATATGAGTTAAATTAAGTAACATATGTTGATATCAAGGTGATACATAGGGATACAACACCCTTGTGAGAAGTAAGTTGGAGTTCTGTGCGTTCGTGTGGAACCCCCAACGATAGTAAGTTCGTCTCCCCCTTAGGAAAGGAACACAAGAAATTTCTGAGATGCTTATACAAGTGCATGTATATATATTATCCATAGTTATACCCGATGTTGTTTTTGCTGGGTTTTCTTGGGTATAATTCTCTTGAGGTCCGGCGTGAAACCCAACAAATCTTAACTGTTTACAAAATAATCCATAGTAACGTAGATGTACCAAACTCGCATTACGAGCTTTTACGCACTTTTCATGTCAAATACGGTCAAACTCGAAACCACTCGTTGCTTGCTGTGCAATTGGACAGAACAGTTGCTAGATCTTAATCTCCGGTGCCTCGCACTCTTACAACACTAAACCGATTCCTGGACGTGAAACCAGAGTGTGACATGTTTGCGTGAGCACCTGTCTCACGAAATTTATGTTTGAATGCGTAAAGAATTGCCAGTATGATTGATTTATTTAATGAATAGTATAAGTTGTGTTTTGTACAGTTCTATTCTCAGTAAATAAATTAGTAAATGCCGTGGTCCCTACGTCATCCCAGATGTGGCCCGCAACTGGTCTCCGTTAGATGACTGTGTTCAAATTAAGAATTACAAACGAATTTGTAGAAGTATCAGTGGCGAAGCCTCCATATATGCCGATTGCTACCGGCGTCCCTTTTGTAATTTATGTGTCCTTTAAACTTATATATTTTTATTGTATATAATATTAATAAAAACAAAAAGCGTCATTAATACAACATTATAAAACAACACCAAACATCATCTTACTTAATACAACTTATCATACAAAATATATAAACATAAAACGCAATGCAACGCGTTAAACGTTCGATTCTAATTATTATATACGAGTAAACGCGCGTTGCGGGTGCAATGCGAAACAAAGTACAGCACGCCTCAACAGTGCCCGATTCCTAAATTTTTTATCGGCTTCCTCTTGCATTGCTCCTCATATACGGTACGGTATTTGCTATCTCTGTCATATATTTTAAGGACAGAGCTACACGCAAATATGCACTTTATACAATCTGGTGTTTAAAATCTGCATTTATTTGTAGGTGATATGCGATGATTTTTGCGTTGGAGTATGCCGGCCGGCCTGCGGCTTATAAAGTAATTTGCTAGTTCGCGCCTAATTTTTTTCGTGTTTGTAATTAGAAAATATTATGTACTACTGTATTGTTTTACTGTTTCTGTATAATGTCGTGTCCACTTTTAGGTTTGTATATAATTAGTGGGCAGTATTTGATATTTTACTGGTTTCGAAGTGGAAATGTATACGTACTCAGTACTGGTACATATTTAACAAAACTCTTTAATGACGAATTGATTATAGTGATTTTATAAGTGATACACGTAGACTCCTGCGTGATGGATCATTTTTATATCATGAATTGCATTTTTATAGTTAGACTTTAGAAACAACAGGTTGAATTTACACAAATAAAATCACACTGGATATCATATTAACCTTTATATTACCTACATTTAACTATCGGGAAAAGGACGGCAACTGACAATGTTTAATCTTTTAATAAATATTGTTATATTTAAATGATGTTTAAAGTTTATTTAGTCTAATAGGTAATCTCAAAACGCAAAACAGCCTAATAATAATATTTCGAATTTAATCGGAGTTATTAAACCTTATAGTACGCAACGAGAACAGTGCAATGCCGTGCACGTTTATAGCAAGTGGAAGAGAAAATATAGTTAATATTAATAAACAAATATGTCGCGGAATATAGGGCGTATATAACGGAGTAAAAATATTGTTATTAATTGAATAAAACTAGTAACCAGAAATATCGGCTTCCCATTTGAAAAAAGTCACCCTTCGCCACTGAAAAGCATTGTATTTAATATAAAATGGATGTAATATACATATATAATTGTAAATGTGAATGGTGCCAGCCGCTGAATCGTGGTGTAGAAAGCGTCGTAGCAGCGAGATAACGTAGCCAGTAGCCGCTACGAGCCCATGTAGGTCGCTCGAACGGGCCGTGGCGGGCGTGCTACGCATCATGCATTTCCTTCGCTTACAAAACTTGTTTCAAAATAACAATTATTTAGTAACTCAACCAACAATTACATTCAGTCCATTGCACATTTTAAAACGAACTTTACAAAATGTGTTCAATTGAAATTATTTATCATCGACTTCTTTAAACCCCTGGAAAATAATATAACTTTACTGTAACATCCATTCCTTGCGAATTTTTAATGTGTTCAAATATATTTAAAAGTGTGTTCACTTCTACTTAATTTGGCACGCTCTGTGGCGTACCTTGGGAGAGGCCATTGTCCAGCAGAGGACTGTAACGGGCTGATGATGATGATGATGATCGTGATTGCGATCTCCTTAGTCGACGTATTATGTTCATTGTTTTAATTACCCCAAAATTCGAAAAACAAAGCGAATGTTTGAAATGGCTCAGTCACTGAAGTAATAAGTTTAGAAATGTTTCATTAAATGTGATGCTAGTGGCGTATTGAATCAGGCGCTGAATATACATTGTTTTATTTACTATTTCATGATTTATATGTTGGATATTTCAATAATCGATTCACATGGATTCAGATCGCGAATCAGTTTAGTGTGTAACAACTCCATACGATTTGTTTTTTTAAAGTATGGCCTCGTGTTTAAGTGAGAGTGGGTTCGCGGGGCGCCCTTATATGCGGCGGTCTCGCGCGTGCCCTGTCTGTGCGGGAATCGTGCCACATGCTGCTTCTGATACAACACAGATCCGCCGCTAGTCCGCCGATCCCATGCAAATGCATCAGGAAGAGATGCAACATCTCGAAGGCTCCGTGGCTCAGTGGCTGTGGCTCAGTGGCTCAATAATACCGGCTGTGAAAAAAGACTGTAGGTTTGATACCCCTATCATGTTTGTGGTATGGTGACTGCTTTAGTGTGTAGTGCGCTTCAGAAGCATAACGTGAAAATTCATATCATTGATGCAAATTACATTGGTGATGCTGCACTGTTGCGTGCCAGGCGATGGTTAACGTACTTAGCATGCTACTCATCACTTTAAGAATTTCTAGCCTTACCGACATACCGTTACTAGGAGGGTTCACTAGCTCTTGGTCCATTAGATTGTCGAATTTACTAATTAGTTTAGTATTTGGATTTTAGGAAGCGCTCCATCCTCGCCTATGTAAAATATTGTCATGTTAATGTTACGACTAATAAAAGCGCGGCTAACGTACCTATTAACACTACAACTAGAATTTTATTTTTGCTTTATTAATCTTATATTCTCGTGCGGTTTATAAATCTGAATGGTAGGACTGCCTGGGCAGGTACCAACGCAAAGTATTTCTCCCGCCAAACAGCACTGTTGTGGTCCAGGTTTGAAGGGCATTGTGGCCAGAGTAATTACTGGACATAATAACACTTAATATCTTATGTCTCAGTGTGCCAAGCATTACTTTCTAATTCATGATGTAGTTTGGTTAAAATAATATAAAAAATTATCGTAATTTTACCAAATATTAAAAATGGTATATAGCACTGATAGAAAGCAGATACCACTGCGTTTCAGTGAACCGACGAGAGGTACTGAGTACTGACAATATTGTCGGGGGAATAATTTGCTGGTGGTAGGATATTCGCTAACGTCCTGATATAAGGACACACGTAGGTACATAAATGGGTTGCGTTCGGGTCCATTCTGTGAAACATCTCGCGACAGTTGATCTTTCGAAAGATTAGCGATATTCACGACAAAAATACTAGGAATAAGAACAATCTAGCTAGTCATAAGACCAGACTCCACAGGATCAGCAAATCTTTTAAGGGTTACTGTATACACTTTTATAACAAAGTTCCCACTCATATGAAAGCCTTAACTATTACAAAATTCAAAGCTAGTATCAAGAAACAATTATGCAATAAAGCTTATTATAAAATTTCTGAATATCTAGATGATAATAAGGCTTGGGAATAGAATAAAATTAACTATATAGATAGTATTTCGGAGCGGAGGTATCGGTGTGCTCTGTATATTGTAATTTATATAAAGTAACTTTACACATTGTATTTTACTTTTTACTTTGTAAGCGATTGGGTATGTCATGCTCGCTTAAAAGTCTGTGCTTGCGGCGGCGTCGTGTGCCGGGTCGGTTACTTCCCTGTAGCATGGTTGAGGAGGCCGATGGCTGGCACATGCGTCATACTCGTGAACGGGTGCTGCTTGTGTGGACTGGTCTGTCCGATTTGCTTACATTGTAACTGATTTATAGATTGCATAAGGTTTTCACGAGTATTCTCTGCGTTGGTGAAACAGGGTATACTGATTCTTCGTTCTGGGCTACTTCACTTCACTCAGCCATATTAAACAGAATATAAACATATTGTATTAAAAATATATGTCACTTGCAAATTATAACAAATTATTAATGAACTGCTCTGATTTGGACCAACTTGTAATTTTTGTAATAATCACGATATTGTCAACTGGTTTTGAAAGGAGCAACACTAGAGTTTCTTGCCCGTTCTTCTCTAGTGAAAACCGCTTTCCGAACCGGGTGGTAGAAAAAAAAATGACTGAATCTAAATAATGTTGAACATTTTAATGGATTCAATAAATTATTTTCATTTTCATTTTTCATTTCATTTTTACTGTATTCGGACTGCGCTACAGTTACTATCTGTGGCATTGTAGTCACTTCGTTGTGCTAGTAAGTCAGTAGCTATAAAGAAAATAAACATAATATTTTGTTTAAGGAAGCTTTAAAAAAAATCACTCTGCTACTTTGTATGGTTCTTCTTCAAGTTTGATCTGATCCTTGTTTATGTTGTATCTAACACACGCGACACAATTATAACGGCCCAGATGTAATAAAGAAACTGAATCTATTCCCTGGAACTATTTGTTTCACCTACAAACGGTGGTTTCTATTCAGGTAGATATGATTATACTGCGGACTCTCCGCCCCGTGACCACGAAATCTGTAAAGTGATCGAACGTAGGGAAATTTAAAAATTAAATCAAATTCGCGATAAAATCCGTAAGAATTCGTTTTATTTCAATGTGTAACATTCGCGGAAACCCAAGACACCATTATAAAAATTATTTTCATTTGATGCGTCACATGTGGTTTTACTTTTACATTAACAAATGTTTACTGTTCTAAAAGGGGTTCAGTCGAAGTAATTACTCCACTAAAAGACTTCATGTACTTTTACAATTTATTTTGGATCCTTTAATAGTTCAATACAATTTATATTCTTATTTATTTATTATTATTTATTTATTATGTGCATGGAAAACCAACGGCTTACAAATATTTTATAAATAACTTAATGTACAATATAGAGCCAATGACAGGTCTTCACAACCGTGAAGTATATAGCAACATAAAAAAAAGTTAACAAAAGCAATAGGAAACTAAAACTACAACAAAAGCCTCAAGAGAAAAAGAGAAATAATAATAAAAACATAAACAATAACTGTATAAATGACTACACACCAAGATATTAATCATGTAACTCATTCAACCACATTACCAAAAAATTTAAGGCTGAGTTCCTTCCTAAATTTCGACACACCTGTACAAAATGGATCTAATGAAAACTCATTGCATATGCTATTATAGTCTCTCGATGCTCGAATCATAAATGTATTTTGTCTATAGTTAGAGGATACGGGAGGGATACATAAAGGGGGATTAAACCTAGTTGATTTTGTAGGAATATTAAATTTATTTGGAGAAGGCGCAAACATGTATGGACTCCAGTCTATTGACGAATAACGACGAGTGATATGTCATTGGAAAGGTCTTTTAAGATGCTACAACTTCTTCTATGGCAACAAAATTCAATTTTTTTTCTATTTATTAGGGTAAACAAACAATGACACAATACAAAGTAAATAAAACAATAGTAAAATTTAAGTGCTTATGCTAATTATGCCATCAACACCATTTACCACAAATTGAAATAATTACAAAATAGTGAGAAATAGGTAGATACTAAGTTATAACAAGAAATAATGTATTAATGTAACAATCAGTTAGTATGATTTTAAAACTAAGATTAGTAGAATAATTATTATTTGAACAAAAAGTAAGATATTTCAATTGTATTACTTATAGGCTAACAGTTGAATAACATTACAAACACTAGTATACAATGTTTGGCAGACAATAAGTTACTGTCTATTATGTCAACAAACTGGTGTGTGTAGGCACCTTTCCTTGTAATATTTCCAATAGTTTTCTTCTAAACGAATAGGCGGAATTATCCATTATGTCTAATTCATTAAAGTTAACATTGTAAGACTGTACAATTTTATAAAGAGGGGAACGTTTGCCGGCGTTAGTACGACAACGCGTTAGGGCGAATAACTGACAAGGAGTTCGGCAGTGCGTTCTCGTAGGGACTTTATAGCATATTTTATTGATTATCGATGTACAGTCATATTTGTTGTGGCACAGATCATGGAGTAACATTGCTTCAAGTTGAGTACGTCTAAGTTTCAAATTTAGTAGGTTGTATTTTTGTAGGAGTTGCTCATAACCTGCGAAAGAGTTAAAACATCTGTAGTTCACATTTTTTAAGATTTTTTTTTGTACTGATTCAATAGCATCTATATATTTGTTATAATATGGGTTCCAAACAGGCACGGCATATTCAAGTTGAGAACGGATCAGGGCTTTGTACAAGTAGAGGTAAGTAGATGGTCTTCTAAAGTTTGTGCTAGATCGCATAACAAGGCCATACAATTTAAATGCTTTATTTATAATGTTGTCTATATGTATTGCTAAGTGTAATTTAGTATCTAACGTTACGCCCAAGTCTCTGATATGGTTAACAGAGTCCAAAGTGACTCCTCCTAGGCTGTAGGGGAAATTACTTGTATTTCTCTTTTTAGTAAAAGTGATGGTTTTGCATTTGTTAAGGCTCAGATCAAGCTTGTTATCAACGCAATAGGCATAAAAACGATTGAAGTCTTGTTGGAAATTATTATGGTCATTTATATTGTTAATATTACGGTAAATTTTAAGGTCATGTGCATATAACAAGATATTACAGTGTTTGAAACATGTATGGATGTCGTTTATAAATAAGATGAATAATAGGGGGCCCAATATTGACCCCTGTGGTACTCCTGATGTAATGCTTACCAGTTCAGATTCATAACCATTGATAGCTACTTTTTGTGTACGATTAGTTACATATGACTTAAACCATCTCCACAAGTTACCCCGTATTCCGTTAAAAGCCAGCTTTTCAAGCAATAAATTGTGATCCACCCTGTCAAAGGCCTTTCGAAAGTCAGTATACACTTAAGACACTTAACAAATCCGTGTTGTTGTTCTAATATAATGTTATGTATGGAAGGATATATATAATTATGGACCAATCTCTTAAAAAGTTTCGACAGAGTAGCTAAAATAGAAATTGGTCGATAATTTTCTACATTGGACCTGTCTCCTTCCTTGAAAATAGGAATGACACGCGCTGATTTCCATATATTAGGAAACACACTTTGTACTAGGCATAAATTAAAAATTTTATATTTTGGAAAATATATGTGATCTGCAGTGGAACGCAGAAATATGGGCGGAATATTATCTAGTCCTGGACCTTTGCTGCAGTCCAGGTTGCAGAGCTCTTTAAGTATGGAGTCAGCAGGAATTTGTAGGTTACTTAGAATAAGATCGGACCGATGGTTACTATCAGGTATTTGATTAATGTCAAAATCGTCATTAACACTGGATTTCTCAAAAACTGATTGAAAGAAGGATGAAAATAGATGAACGATGTCCTCAGAACTGTTAGATACAGTGTTTTTATAAAACACTTGTTCTGGAATACATGTCTTGCTCTTACTATTATGAATGTATTTCCAAAAGTACTTAATATTATTGCGTAAGGCATCTTCAACAGAAATTATGTAGTTTTTGTAGCATTTTTGAGATTCATTATGAAAACGTTTCCTAAGCACAGAAAATGATTCGTAATCTGATATATGTCGATATTTTTTCCATTTAACCCATAACTTATTTTTATTTTTAGAAATATGTATTAATGCTGGCGAAAACCATACTTCAGGTCAACAGGTGGCGCTACAGTGTGTTAACGTAATTACATAAGCTCTCAGAAAAAAAATTGTTTAAAAATAGTCTGAATGTGTATTGTTCTTTTTAAACAGTTGTAATAACCCAGTACTTTTTGTGAAAGTATAAGACGTGCAAATTACGTGTAACCAGTGACGATTAAAAAGTGTTCTACGAAGTTTTTGTGAACTCCAAAATATTGGTGCTTATCCAGAACATTTCATAACAAAATTGCGGCAGGAGACACTGTACTCAAATCTGAAAAGTGTGCAATGTACAAGCTGCAGCGAACGGTGTACGTTGTGAAAAACAAATAACGGATCCTGTTCAAAATTCACATTCCTAATTTTATTGTGCTGCCATCTCTCGTGAAGAAAAGTGAACTATCTACCTATCTCACCACATATTGAACATATTATTGCCATCGGCCACTAGGTGGCGGTAATAACCAATACCAAGGAGGGTTTTAATTTTCGCACTTTTCTCTAGGTGGCGCCTTTTTTCTTCTTAACCTTTAAAATGATTTGCAGTGGATGCAATACTCGTCTGATGACTGGCGCTTCATTATTAAAGTGCTGTTCGTGTAAAGGTCATTATCACTGCGAGTGCCTAAATCTTGACTCCATCCAATATGCCGCACTTACTAACGACTTAAAGGCAAGTTGGAAGTGCCCATCATGCAAGAACATCACACGCCGTGGTCGCTCAAACCTAAATACTCCGGTGCGCTCTTCATTGATGCTAGTTGCTGAGAATCCCAACAAGCCAAAATCGGATTCCTCCATGGATATGTCATGTGATAATTTAGAGATTAATGCATCTTCTTCTTGCAACAATGACATACATCTGCAATCACCTCTACCTGGGCCGATTCAGAGTGTGGATGCGTCAGAACGTGACATACATTTCGGCAAGTTCGCTCAAGATTTACAAGCTACACTGCAGACGTGGAGGGCGGACATGGACCGAACCATTGGAAAGATGAGTGAATCAATTAATGTAACACTATCTGAGTTGAAAACCGAGTTACACATAATGAGAACAGAGAACGCTTCCCTTAAATCTCAAGTTGGGGAACTGTCGAAAGTTGTGGTAGAACTGCAGTCTACTGTCGATTATCAAGCTACCGATCATATGGACCTTAAAAAGCGTGTCGAAGATCTATCAAAAGAGCTACGATGCGTGAAAAATAATGACAATACCGTCGAACTACTACAAACTAAAATTGACAACCTGGAACATCAAAGTAGACAATGCAATTAAGAAATATGCAATATACCTGAGAAGCGAGGCGAGAATCTGATTGTTCTCATGGACTCCATTGGATCGGCTATCGGATGTACCATATCCAATCAAGATATAGTTTCTATTCATCGAGTGCCACATGCCCACCAACATAATAACAAACCTAAAAATATTATAGCAAAGCTTTCAACGCGGACACTTCGTGACAACTTCCTGAGCGCTTTTCGTCTGGCCAAAAGTCTGAAAACTGATTGCCTGGGAATTGCTGGCACCCCGGCGCCGATCTACCTGAACGAGCACATTACTCTCAAAAGGAAACAACTTTTTCGTGATTGTCGAGAGGCAGCAAAACGCTGCGGTTTTAAGTATGTATGGATTAAACACGCCACCATACTTGCCCGTGAATCAGATAATTCTCCGATTTTTTCAATACGTTCGCAGGAGGATGTCAAGAAGATTAAATGCACTTCTCGTAGAAATAAGTCTCAAAATGCTAATAACTGTACTTAATTCTAACATTATCAGCAAAAAATCCAATGTCAATATATGCAACTATGTGTACTGTCCGTGTCTCTATATGCTTATTGTTCGTTATACATTTCTTACTCATGTGTCAACTTTATATCTTGGTCCTCTATATTTTGAAGCAACCGACGAATTCCCGACGTCAACAATCTCTTGTGGTATACGTATCTACCCCGTAGCATTAATACATTTATATTTAATATTATTAATTAATTACGTACAACCGTGAATAATCTAACTTTATATTATCAAAACTGCGGTGGCACTCGCACCAAACTGCAAGAACTATATTTGAATATTTTATCATGTTGTTATGACATTATCATTCTCACTGAGACCTGGCTTACCCCCGATATAGCAGATACTGAACTGGCTGATCAGCGCTACTCAGTTTATACGTATAGATGCGACCGTGACCGCGTTGCAACGGGTAAACGTGATGGAGGAGGAGTACTCATGATGATACATAAAAAGTTAAGTCCTACGCGTATTAGCCTATCGCCAGTAATGCACGGGAATTTACTCTTTGAACAAGTATTTGTGTCCATACCTAGCGCCGACCGTTTAAAACGTCATGTCATAGGCGCTGTGTATATACCTCCTGCCATGCGCAATGATACCTATACACTCCACTTCGCTATGGTATTAAATCTCTTTCAATGCATAGACATAGATCATTTCTTCCTAATCGGGGACTATAATCTACCTTTCGTGTCGTGGACCCCTCCAAATAGCTCCAATAGTGACTGCATTTGCAGCGGAACTTCATATTTATGTGACAATCTGCGTGCTTTTATGACTTCAACGAATGTCTCCCAATATAATTTTATAACCAATGGACATATTCAATGCCGAATTTTGGATCTGGTTTTTTCTAATACCGCTGTTTCAGTCAGGCAGGCGTCGCATCCTCTTCTTAAACCCAGTTCTTACCACCCACCTGAATTAATTGATGCTCCTTTACCCCTCTCTCAAACTTATCTTAAGAGACTTCCCTCTACAAGACTAAACTTTCGTCGAGCTGACTATGAGGCAATTAATAAACACCTCGATGAAATTGATTGGGATTCTATGTTGTCACAGTTGCCTTCAGAGCCGGCACTTGAGGTATTGTACTCAATCATTTATAAAACTATCAAGGATAATATTCCTCTGGTGTCTAGAAGGTCCTCCAAATTCCCCATGTGGTTTTCTCAATCATTAATCCATATTTTCAGAAATAAGGAAAAAGCTTGGTTTTTATATCTCAGCTAACAAACGCACTAGTAACAGCAAATCACTACAATTATTATAGAAACTCAGTAATAAATTGTTAAATGTACACACTTTCAAATGTTAAAATGAAAAATCTTTTAAGAAAACTATAAATATACTGGTGCAAACAAAATAGTAAACAATGCTTATCACATGAAAAAAGGCAAGATGGTCCCCGCGAAACACAAAACTTTTCTGCTATTTAAACAAATAAAACCTTACTAAACAAAAATGCATAATGCGCATACGTGATTCATTAGATTTCCGTCTATTATTTTTACTCGGATTATATGCAACGAACCTTTCCGATTACTCCCGACAACTGCCGAACTTCCGTAGCCTGCCGCTGGAGTCGCGGCTTTCGGATTCATGGGTGTGTGCGTTTACGAACTGTGCACGGACACCAAAATTACTACGCACACGCGAACAAATCTCACGCGGGATGCGACGGCAGGAGTTGGTTGATTAGGCACATTATTTTTTGTTTGTGCTTGCAAATAATTGCTATTAATAAAATCTTAGGCGTTTTTAAGTTATTATATTTTGTTTATTCATTTATTTACTATTAATTATAGTCATCTAAAACGTACGAACGTTTTATTAAAATATCTGTGAATGGCAAGTAAAGCACTGCATTTCTGCCTATAAGGAGCGCACGCCCCTGCTTATGGTAGGGTATTTATTCGAAAGAGTGAAGGAGCCCCTTCTCGACGAATTGATTCCGAAGATACTCTGGCCAAACTGCAAAGGCAAACAACATTATGACTGCAAACCCTATTGTTCTGTTTATACTTGGCTTTTTCCATCGTTCCATTAACAACTAACTATTTTATACGTAAAATAAATGGCGTCGAATGCCAAAAAATAACTCACATGTTACAAAATACACATGATATATATGATATTTCCCTCACAATTAATATCATATTACATTGTCCACACATACAATCACATCTAAACACAACCATACACTCATTCACAACTATTGTCAAAGTATACACTCACTGCGCTATTTGGATTTGCCTTTATAAACTAATCATGAATAAAATTCCCTTTAGTTGATTTATGCGATAGTATAGACTCGATGCATAAAACCGACTATTACACTTGTTCACCAGAGGAACTTGCAAGTTATATTAATCTATCCGGAAAACCTTTACCTATAATGCATACAAATATATGCAGCATAAACTGTAATTTTGATGCATTAACTATTCTTTTAAATAGAATCTGTTTTAAGTGCGATATTCTTGTATTGACTGAATGCTGGTTGAGTAAAACATTGATGATACCTGTAATTTCGGAATATACAGCGTATTGTTCGGATTATAAAAATCAAAATGACGGTGTCATTATTTATGTTAAATCAGAAATAAAACACTCTATAATAAAACCGTCGATCTCAGAATCAAATAGTCTCATATTGAAATATAATAATGAGTATGCTATTGTCGCAATTTACAGGTCTCCTTCGTATAAACAAGTTAACAATTTTTTTAATAGTCTAGATATTTGCCTTAATAATTTGAAATCGATTAAATCAGTCATTCTATTAGGTGATATTAATATAAACATCTCTCCGGAAAATTGTGACTCAAATAGTGATATTTATTTAGATCTTATGGCACATCATGGATTGTTGCCCACACATACCCTTCCTACTCGAAACGATAGCTGTATTGACCATGCAATGCTTCGATCAGATAGAATTTCGTCAACGTACATACTAAACTCATTGATAACCGACCATGCCCCGACAATCTTTTGTTTAGATTGTAAAATTAAAAGGCTTCTCTTCAAAAAAAGGTTACTAAAAATAGATTTTACAAAACTCACACAAAAATTGGCATACACTGATTTTACTCCCATAATTAATGCTTCTGACGCAAATATTGCCGCTACTGCCTTTATTGATACGATTACGGATACCATTACTGCTTGTTCTAAAACAACAACTGTTCCTCATCGTAAACGCTCCATTAAACCATGGATAACTCCGGGGTTAGTTCGATGTATAAGACACCGGGACAAACTGCATATAAAATCAAAGCAGGAACCTACAAATGCCATAATACAAGTTGCATATAAAAGATATCGTAACTTTTTCAATGATCTTTTGAAAAAACTAAAAATTGCTTATGAGAAAACGGAATTTGAAAATAACAAAGCTAATCCAAAAGGTACCTGGAACGTTATCAACAGAATTATAAGCTTAAAACAAGTGTCCCCGCCACCTAATGAACTGTTAAATTTAACTAAAAACCCAGTAGATTCTCTAAATTTGGTCAATAACTATTTTGCCCAAATTGGCGCAAAACTTGCTAATAATAATGTGGGAAATCAAGGAAGCCTCAAGCCGCCATAATAATATACGTAATATGGATGAAAATTTACTTCACAGAGACTCGATGGTATTATTTGACACGGACTATAGGGAAATCGAGTGTATTATTAATGACCTCAAAAATGATTCTGCTACTGGAATTGACAATATACCGACTAAAGTCATTAAGAGTTCCAAATATACGTTGATTTCTCCTATTGTTAGTATGTGTAACTTATGTATGGCAACCGGCGTGTTTCCGGATATCTTAAAAAGGGCTTTAATACATCCAATTTTTAAAAGTGGCGACAGAGACACTATCGGAAATTATAGGCCGATTTCGGTTCTGCCTGTAATCTCTAAAATTCTTGAAAAAATAATAAATTCTAGGCTCGTAAAATTTCTTCAAAAAAACAATATTATTGCTGAAAATCAATTTGGATTTATGAAAGGTAAATCAACAGAAGATGCCACTCTATTGCTAACTCAAAACAATTTCAAAAATCTTGATATGAAGCAGAAAGTTATAGGTGTGTTTCTCGATTTATCAAAAGCATTCAATACTGTCTCTGTGCCCTTACTTCTCCACAAGATGGAATCGATTGATATACGCGGGATTGCTCTGGACATCTTCCGTTCCTATCTTACAAATCGCATGCAGTGCGTTAAAATAGGGGAACATATTAGTGGGGACGCGTTTCTTTCCTTTGGAGTACCGCAAAGTAGTGTACTTGGGCCCACTCTCTTCCTTGTATACATAAATAGTTTATATAAAAAGCAACTACCAAACTATAAATTAATCACCTATGCAGATGATATTGCTCTGATTGTGCATGCGAGGGATTGGAAGGAGGCTGAAAATCACACAGAGGATGCACTTAGAGAAATTAAGAGCTGGCTTGATGACAATCTTTTAACTATGAACGTAGAAAAAACTAAATATGTTGCCTTTACTCTCCATCCAAACTCAAATCTACCACCCAACTTTCAAATTCGAGTACACACATGCAATCCACTTTCCATTTGTAAATGCCCCGAACTGAATCGCGTCAATTGCATTAAGTATTTGGGACTTTTAATAGACAATACTTTGAATTGGTCAGCACACGTAAATACAGGTAAGGGTACCTGTCGAATTAGGAGATTAATGCCAATATTTAGTAAACTTAGATCCTCTGCAGACCGCGACACCTTGTTTTGTGTTTACTATGCTCTTGTCCAGAGCATTATACAGTATTGTGTAGTTGTGTGGGGAGGAATTGGCAGGACTGCGCTCTTGCACCTAGAACGTGCTCAAAGAGGAATATTAAAAATAATGCTTAAAATGCCTAGAAGAACCAGCACAGAGCTCCTTTACAGGGAATGCGCAGTTCTTACTGTTAGGCAACTAGTTTTTATGTCGGCCATTCTTCGAAAGCATAAAAGTACCAAATTTGTACCAATAACAAGACGAAATAGGGATAGAGTTTGTTCAGTGATTCCCCATCGAACGACACTTGCTCGTCGACAGTTCTACGTTTTTAGTAATCACATATATAATATTGCAAATAAACTTAATAATATTTACCCCTTACCCTTGGTTAAATGTAAAGAAATGGTTCGGGATTGGCTACTAAATTTAAATTGTGCAGAAACAGAATCTATAATATACCATTAATGATTGTTACTACTGTTACGGTTGCATATTTCTCATAGACATACATATTCATGCACCAAGTACGTTCCACTTAAAAAAGAAATGGCACACACACATACCAACATTTACACACACACACAGATACACAAATACTCACATTTATCTATACTTACACAATTAATTAATGAATATGTATAAATCCTTTAACTTAAGATATGTTTTTTTTATTAACATTTTATTTATTTTAATCTAACCTAAATGCATTTCTAAAATTTTAAATATAATCTGTGTTTGTAAAATTGCTCACGATGGAAGATGCTGACGGCTTTGTCACAGTTTCTACTAGTACAGTCGTCAATGTAGACTTTTTCTAAAATATAACTGAGTTGTAATAATTTTGTAATGTGATATATAGATTAAGAGAATTTGTAATAATCAGTTGGAATAAATAAATTTATTATTATTATTAAATAATAAATATACCCAACAGTCACATACATAGTCCTGACCATAAACTAAGAATTAAGATACGAGTCTTAAGTCGTGGGTATCAGAAACTACTACTGACTTTTCGGTCTTACAAACATCCATACTCGAAACAAATACTTGTTGAGCACACAAACTTTCCCCTTGGTGCTGGAATCCAACCCGCGCTCTCTCGTGTCACAGGCGGCGTATAAGCAACTGCGCCACGCTGGCTGACAATCAACTCTTTCCTATATAGTGTATTCCCTTTATCTATGATCGACTCGTTTTCCCTTAATTTACCTTATACCGGGTAAATCCAGACTGCGACCGATAACAAAGCTAAGAGATAGTTTTACTTACTTCAGACACGATGCAATTAAAAATCACTAGAAATTTCGAAAAATGCAACGATTTTTTTTGTAATTTTTTACCTATCGTCGTATTTGGGTGGTAAATACGTAGTGTTTCCTAAAATAATAATATATAATATTGTTTATTTTTAAAGACGCAAGGGTTTACATTTTTATTTTAACAAAAACAATTTATTTACCACCCAAACACGATGATAATAAAAAAAAAAATGTCGCGTTATTTTTGCGAAATTTAGTATTATTGTAGTGTAGTAGTGGCAGTCTTGATATACCCTGTATATATAATATAATGATTGTTTATAAAAAAACATGTAGGTAAGTAGCAGCAGTTTTACCTGGACAGTCAACGTTATAAAGGCATTCATTGAATTTCCTCATAACTCGTCTCTAAGCACCGGAGTTATGAGCCACGTAGTTATAATTGTCACCTCATCGTCGTAGGGTTGAGTGAATCGCGCGAGGCTGCTTTCTTCGAGCCGCTTTTTATCATGTTATGACACTTTATTTTACAGCTTAGGCAATTGTCTCTCCCAATTTTAAAGCTGGTGTTTATTAAAGATTGTATGATAGCAAAGTTAAAAGATGACAAGGTTAAACGAATTATAAGACAAATCTAATGTATGTGTGTGACTAGCTATCGTTGTGCTAGCATATTGCCGGATATTACGAGTATACACGAAATGTTCAGTAGTTAGTGCAATAAAAGTTACGGTTGCATGTCCACAAGTAATCTATATTTACATATATTAAGTCTAATATTGTATAGATTGTGTGTTAGGTCTGCTGACGTGCATTCGTTTTCTTCGCTAGCATTCTTTTTTCTTCTAAATCATTATGTATTAAACCTAAAAAAATATTGAGTTTGGCTTACTCCAAAACCCCAAGCACGCCACTGAAGTATACATGTGTGTATGTTATTAAAAATAATATATGGTGGTGAAGGACAGGCCACTGTAAAAATTCGTGATATAGGTGACTTTATCATATAATTATATAAATGGAACTAAAGAAGTTTTATTTCAGTCGTGTGGTCCAAAGCACACTCGAGTTTTTTATTCCACTCTACACCAGATAGATGTTAGTAAGAAAAAAACAGATAAAAGTAAGTTATATCAACTACTAACTGATATCAAATTATGAACAATTTTCCAGGCTAACGAGTTCCCTCATTACTATAAGTTTATAAACTTGAGTTCTTTAAGCGGGGCGTGAAGGAGCAAGTCTGAAGATTGGCTTGGCTGTATTGAACGACGAGAGATAATCATCTATGCTCAGTCACGTATAGTAGTCTGAAGGCACTTTATAAACATTTTATTGTCAAACGAAGTGAGTCGGTACAATTTTCATCTTCATGGCTCAATTCAAAATAAATTTTAAAATAATAGATAGTAATAAGAAATAGATAGTAGAAAAATGGGTGGCTTCGGGGTAAGAAAATATAGATCGTGGATAAACAATAATTTTAATTAAAAAAGCAGCTGTTTTGATTATAGTGGTAACGGGTAAACACAGTGAAGTCATTTGTTATTGAAATCACGCGGACAGAGTTGTATTGGAGAGTGGGGGACTGTGTAACGAGCACTTGCGTTTGAGAAACAGACCAGTCCACACCTCCTAAGCGAAACTGTCGGGTTACCTACCTAGTACCTATACCTAGTTGTAGTGGATTGTGATTTGCAATAATAAATCTTCGATTATACCTACATCGAGTTTATTTTTGATACCTACAATAACGTGATGGACCCTGTACCACCGAACATGGAAAAAAAAACCAGTGTGCTTTGGACCACACGACTGAAGTAAAACTTCTTTAGCTCCATCTACATATATAATTGGTAAAATTACCTTTTAGCACGAATTTTTACAATGGCCTATCCTTCACCACCATATCTTATATCTTTAAATGAGCAATTCTTGTATATATATATATATATATATATATATATATATATATATATAATTGGAATCTCGGAATCGGCTCCAACGATTTTCATGAAATTTAGTATATAGGGGGTTTCGGGGGCGATAAATCGATCTAGCTAGGAATCAATTTCAGAAAATGCCATTTTATTCGTGTTTTATCGATCGTTTTTAAACTGAAAAATATGACTCTTCCTGACATCTATTGGCGAATAATAATACTATTTTTTGTGAGCAATAAAGTTATTCCAGCAGATGGCGTTGTTAAGTAACACGAAGTCAATGAGTGTTTGCTTTGAGGTTAGACTAAGAAAATCAATTGTTTATTTATATTATTTGTGTCTTCTTAATGCACGTGTTCACTTAAAAATGCCTAAACGATCTTGGAAAAAACGCTTATAAACAATGTAACTTCACGAAGCCGCAACTCCTCTCAAGGACACCTAGAAGAGCATCGTCATCAAACTGATCAGGATTCTCAAACTTCTTACAGTAAAGACTCATTTCAAGGATACCGTCATGAAAATCAGGTTTCTGCTCGTCCCACACGTGCTGCTAAAGTAAGATGCTTTCAAAATTTGACTGACATTACACGAGCAGAAAGGTCTTATGATTTAGATGTTTCACGAGAGCGTGCGGCCCAACGTGTAGCTAATGAAAATAACGATAATTTCCAAAAAACACAATTTGTAAAAAAAAAATACCGAGCAAAGCTCGGTCATCCAGGTACTATTATTTTTAAACACATACATATATTTATAAATAAATATTTTCAAGAAAAAAAATATATATATACTCGTATATATACTATATTATACTCGTATCTATGCGCTTTAAATTTATGTTAAAAGTTACTTTTGTCAAGATTTTTTCACTTACACTTAATATACAACGAAGTTTGACAAATACTTCATACTAATGATTCGACGGGTGTCAAATATGAATATTGCTATAAATGATATGTACTTATTATTCTTATAAATCTTATTTCGATGGTGTAGGATGGAAATAAAATGGGAAAAAATCCTATAAAAATGAGCTTGATTTTTTAGTCATCATGAATTTCTTGTCCGTATTTCGACCAAATCGACTGACCTCCTCCCCCTTTGATCCCCTCCTCTCCTTTCCTTAACAGAACCACGCGTGCTGGCTTGCGAAGCCACAGCTTGACGGTTCAAACCATCTCGGCGCGAACAAAAAAGTTTGCAAATTCTTTTTTGTGCCGCACTGTGAAGCTGTGGAATTGTTTGCCGTCACACGTGTTCCCTCCTTCCTATAATCCTGGGTCCTTCCGCCGTAGTGTGAAGAAGCATCTCAGCAGGCCGGCATAATTGTGTCGAATGGCATGGGACCGCCGTCTGATGCCATTCGATACTCTGTCTGGACGGCATTTGCGCTTAACATCAGGTGCAGTGCAGTCATCATGCCGTGCCAGAATAAAAAAAAAAAAAAAAAAAAAAAAAAAAAAAAAAAACCTCCTTGAATGATTAATCATGGATCTCCATTGACAATTTTCAACTTCCGTTGGCCTCGTCGTGTCACACGACTTCCGTAACACTCTTGTCATGCATTCACCAGTTTACCCCTCAAGTCAAGCGTGCCTAAAGAAGTTTTACTTCAATATAATTCTACTATGGAAATGGTGGATCCGAGGCCGCTACTAAGAATTTGGTCCATAAATTTGAGTTGATGGTCTCGGTACATAATGTGCCAAGACCAACGCGTGTTCGACCGTGTCGTTCGAGTGAAAATATCGCAGCCGTGAGTCACAGCGTTGAAGATCCGAATTTGTCAATTCCTTGACGTTCTCAGTAATTGGGGTTATCCGCAACGACCTCACGGGGAATTTTACGTAAGGATTTGGCTTTGAAGCCTTACAAGGTACAGCTGTTGCAAGAATTGAAACCGGCCGACCATTCACATTGCCGTAGATTCGCTGAATTCATTCAAGAACAACCCGCTGGTTTTCCTAAAAAAATCTATTTTACAGATGAAGCTTATTTTCATTTATCTGGATACGTCAACAAGCAAAATTGCCGCATTTGGGCTTCTGAAAATATCAAAAGTGATTGCTAAGAAGCCTTTGCATGTTCAACGTGTAACTATATGGTGCGCATTGTGGTTTGGAGGCTTAATAATGCCGTTTTTTTTTCGAAATTTCGGCTGGAAATGCGGTTACGGTCAATGGAGTACGCTATCGAGAAATTTTAAGAACTCAATTTTGACCTATTATTGATGACATGGATATCACTGATACGTGGTTCCAACAAGACGGTCCCACTACTCACAGCCACCGAAACAATTAATTTATTGCATACCAAATTTCCCAATCGCATAATTTCACGAAATTCAGCTGTTAATTGGCCGGCCCGATCATGTGATTTAACACCACTTGATTATTTTTTGTGAGGCTATGTTAAAGCTATAACGGTGAAGGAAAACATCGTGAGGAAACCTGCATACCATGATAGCGATTTGTATAAATTTCTATGCTATGTAAAAGTCTGCCAACCCGCACTGGGCAAGCGTGGTGGACTATATGGCCTAACCACTCTCAATCGTACTCTCGATTGTAGAGGAGGCTCGTGCCCCGCAGTGGGTCGTGTATGGGCTGATAAAGTACAGTACAGTATGTTAAAGACCGATTCTATGCGGAGCCAATAGAATCGATTTCAGTCCTAAAAATCAAAATCCATAACGTAATTAACGAAATAAACCAGCCATTGTGCTAAAAAGTTATTGAAAATATTGATTGAGTTGACATCTGTAGGCGTGGTCGTGGTGGACATTTGTCTGAAATAATATAATAAAAATGTTAATCATTTTTATCCAAATTCTTTGTTTGATTTGGTTTTTAAAAAAAGATCTTCTTGAAAAACCCTATAGTATAGTTGTAGAATTGAAATATCGCTTTCAATACATTTTTGCAATCTTGTAACTTAGATTATATACTGTTAAGATGGAGTGCTCGAAGTTAAAAACGGGGATAATAATGGTCGCGCTGGGTCTCCGTTTTCTTCCCACCAATTGTGGCAGGTTGGATTACGCACGAATTATATTTAAATAAATAATTATATTTATAGATTCTTTAAGCGATTAGTTTTGTTTCGCTCTTTTTATTACATGTTTGAAGTCGGTTTAATTTGTTAAAATTATTTCTTATTTCTTATTTTTTTAAATTTCTATACCAGTAATTTAAACTAATTTCTTACATTTTCCTAGTGAATGATACAAACTGTACTCTTTATCTCATGGTGTCCTAAAGTGTACGCCCTGGTGCATCGCGCCGCGCTGTGGAAAGTAGAGGAGGGCGCCGCGAAGAAATTATCTCTGAATTTCACATTTTGTGTCTATTTATCGAACTAGTATCATTTTACATTTCAACCAGCTAGATACATTAGGGTGCCGAGACAAAATAGTAAACATGTATGTGCGTCGCGGATTGTAAAAGGTTAGGCACCCCTGCTCTATCTCAAAAACTACTGAACCGATTTATATGAAATTTGCACAGCTCCTAAGTTGGACTATACCCAATCGAACGCAAAAATATTTTTTGATATCCGACTTATACTTTTTGAGATATGCGTGGACAAACATACAAACATACATACATTTATGAAATTTTGTTTAATGGCAACACAGTCCGACATGATTGATGTCTTGTAAGTTATCGGTTGCCCATGGTAACCTGGAGGAATCCGTCAGTAGTGTCCAGTAGTGTCTGTGAATGCTTTAATAGTTTCTATCGTGAATCTTGCCCGGAACAGCGCCAAACGTGCGCCCTGACCGATTAATTAAAAAGTGTCGTCATGTCGGACTACAACGACGACCATTTAGATGGCAATCCATTCGAATCTGCGACAAGTATGTCAGTCAAACTATCGATAACTATCAATAGAGAAAAATAAATGTCACCTTGTTTAATTGCATTATGAATTACATGCATGTTTTTAATGTTGTTCCACTAAAAATTCTATTATACGAGTATTATAATACACCTTATCAACTAAAATGCTTCGTAACTTCTTGTTATATATTGATATGTTCAACTCTTTTAATTCCTTCGGCAATTTGTTATAAATGACTGGTGCCATGCAGAAGACACTGTTGCTCGTTAACGTTGTCTTAGCAGCATGTAATCGTAGTTTGCTAATGTCATGTCTATTCCGGGGAAAAATCTCAGCTAGACGTTTGAAACGGCCCGGGTTGGACTTCACAAATACCGCCATTTGCAATATTTAAATACAAGGCAATGTTAATATTTTGAATTGTTTAAAATAATAAATAAATACACCCAAACAGTCACATACATAGTCCTAACCCCACACTAAGATCGAGTCTTGTGTCGTGGGAATCAGAAGCTACAAGAGACTTTTCGGTCTCACAAACACCCAGACCCAACACAAATATTTGTGTTGGTGCGGGGATCGAACCCGCGGCTCTCGTTTCACAGTCAGCGTCTAACCAACTACGCCACAGAGGCTGAAATTAAAAATGGCTTTCAGCTGTACAACTTTTAAACGAAACATACATGTAATGCATTGCTTTGGGCTTTAAATATAATATTTTTGTTCGTTGAGTTACCCCAAAATATAACGCCATATCGTAAATGAGATTCGACTTTCCCATAGTACGCAGTGAGAATTGCATCTGTATTGACGGTTGTATATATTTACACATAATATATATAATATACTATATAATATATATATATATACTATACTCGTGGCTTTCAACAAAGTTTTTTGTCGATTTCTAATCCTAAAAATGTTGTACTATTTACTGCCTCAATATTGTTGTTATTATAACAAATATCTAGATTATCACTGTCGGCAATGCGTTGACTAAAATATACAATTTTTTTTTACTTTAATTTACATTTTTAAGTTGTTATCAACCAGCCATTTTATAATTGATATTAATGAGTTGTTTATTTGATTTCTATATGTGTCAACATGTTTACATGGTATTGTAAAAGTGCTATCATCATCAAAAAGAGTCAACAGATAATTGATGCATTTATATATAATATAAACAACGGTGATCCCAGAACGCTTCCCTGTGGTACGCTGTACATAACTTTACGTTCTAATTATCTGAACGTTTGTTCGGTTGTTCTCTCAATATTAATTCTATTAATTTCAGTTATTTAAGTTCTATTTTTTTCAAATATGATCTAATGAGACCATAACATTACCCCTAATACCGTATGTTTCTAATTTGTCTAAGAGAGTGTCATAGTGGACGTAATCGAAAGCCTGAGTCATATCGCAGAATATTGCACAAACAGGTGTTCTTTCGTCCATATTACTTATAAATTAGAATATTGTGCATGAAGTCATATATACTGCCATATGTATTGTTCTAAATTGTTTAAATCCCTTTTGTTAGTCACATAAATATATGATTACGTACGATATAAGTATATAATTCTATATATATGAATTTTTCAAACATTTAGATATTACAGGAATGAGTGTATTCGGTCTGTCATATTCTAATAATTCTTTTGTTTTCTTTTTTAATCGACTTCAAAAAAAGGAGATTATCAATTCAATGTGTATGTATGTAATTTTGTCAGAATTGCACGATTTTTGGATATGTTGGTCTATACCAGCGTCTGAACAGTGAACACGTGTGTAAAATTTCATAAATGTATGTAAGTTTGTATGTTTGTCCACGCATATCTGAAAAAGTATCAGTCCGATTTCAAAAATTCTTTTTGCGTTGGATTAGATATAGTCCAACTTAGGAGCTGTGTAAGTTTCATAGAAATCGGTTCAGTAGTTTTTTAGATAGAGCAGGGGTACCCAGCCTTTTTCAATCCGCGGCGCACATACATGTTTACTATTTTGTCGTGGCACCCTAATCTATCCAGCTGGTTGAAATATATAATGATGCTAACTCTACACCGGCAAGTGCTTAATGTTGATATGAATTTAACACCATTAAAATGTTTACAAACATAAATGTTAAGACTTTAATTAAAAATTAAATTTGGGAGCCCAAAATAACCGACTTCATTAGCTGACTACCCACGTAATTTTCGTTCTTCCCCCAAATGTAATATTTTAAAATCCAGAACCACGTGCAATATGTATTGATGAGTATTTTTGCGCGAAATCCTATGTCTTATTGAAGTTCTTGATACATAATCTATATTACAACCGTCTCCTACTTCTAAAATGCGGATGACCATAACTACGCTCACACGCAGCCCAGGTACTTATAAAAGTACCCGAATGAAGTGTGACGTAACCACCCAAACGTACACCCTATTTGTATATATATTTAGAAAGTAAATTATAATTTTTAGTACTGCTCCAACACTCGTTTGATTCAGTCGTCGCTAAAGGGGTGACCCCGAGACCCGAGACCCGAGGCCCGAACTCGACACCGTCGTTATACGTGTACCCAACTTTAACGCTGTCGTCTCTAAGTTCAAAGTCCGAAAACAAGATGGAGAAACCTACAGCAAGTTCTACTCAACATTACGACACTACGAATATCCAGCAAGAAGTGGCTGGGATAGCTTTATCTATGCGCGTCCCACCTTTCTTTAAAATTGTCTCACAGAGAATATCTGGACCCTAGTGAATAAATTAATCTCATAGCTCGCTTTTGGAGGATAAAGATGATATTAATGTCAACAGCGCCACCCCACTGTAAAATTCTATAACTCATCAGACTATGAAAGTAGGCAAAATAAACCAATCGAGCTGTTTCTATATCAGTCAATTGGCGAATCTTGGTCTCGCTCAGCTTTATAGCTAGAGCGACTATATGAGGACCCCATTGAAGTTTGGGATCTAATGTAATTCCCAAGAACTTAGTTGAATCCACAAGGCTCAACTCATCCCCATTCAAAGAAATGTTAGCGTTAACAATTTTTACATTAGATGTCACAAATCTTATACATTTAGTTTTTTGGCTATTTAATAACTGCTTATTGTGCTTTACATCGTCAATATCTGGATATAATATGGATGTCGTTAATAGTTTAAATATTAGTGAAGTATCATCAGCGAACAACACTACTTCACAGTTGTTCTCTTTATCTCCCCACTCCATTTTCATATCACAAAATATTGTATGATATATTGGCGCGAAAATAAAAATACACAATAAACAATCGTATAATAATGACAAACTCCAATTCAAAAGTAATATTTTTCATTTTAACAGTATTTATGGCCACACTAAGTACATAGTGCGCTATTATTTTATTTTTTATTGTAAACTGTAATACCCTATGTATGTTTTACAGATAAATTATTTTGATTACGTGTTTTGATTCGCATTGCCTCTATTTATTACTTTTCTCGTTTTAAGCCGTGACGCCTATAATTGGTTAAAAGACTAGTTCGTTTTGTCATTCTGGCTAATAGAAATCCTTCAGCCTTCTCATACATAATATGAAAATGTTAAAGGGAGTAAATTTATATACAACTGAACCGTGAGTATACAAACAGTGAGCGTCATTTCGGACGCTCGATCGCGCAACAACAAAGAGGCGTGTTAGTTCCGGCACGGGTCGCGGAGTGCAAACTACGTAGTAATTAAACGCGTCGCGCTTATTTTGCATGAGTTAATAAACTGTTATAACGGCGAGCGGCGAATTACGAATTCTACAGCCGGAGGATGTAAAAAAAAATGCAAAGTGACTTATATATTAATTTAATAAAATAAAAAAAAATTACAAAATTAAACTATAGGTAATTGTACGTTTATTGCACGATGCACCAATCGATAGTGTCCAAAATCGCGATGCGCGGGCCGCTGCTTGCGCTTCTGCTGCTTCGTCCACGAGGCACGTTGTGCTGCGTCGCCTCTTCGTGCAAATTTTAAGTAGCACATATGATATATATGCAATTCTCTGGTTTAGTATTTGCGTACCACCTGCCCCCGTAGATTTTATTTTATTTTCTTTATTTGGAAAAAAAAACATTATTACAATAAAATATATGCTAATAGTATACATGTTAAAAATATAAGTTAACAACCACGACATTTTCCACGTATTAATTAATTACATTGCTGTGTCTGGGACATGCCATAAGGCTTGGTAGCACAATCTATCTAATAAAAAATGTATATATATATATATATATATATGTATATATATTGCTTATGAATAATAAACAAGTATCAGTACGCATCAATGTCTTTAAAATTAGATTTTTATAGTTAGTTTTTGTCACGGCGAAGACATCAACATCTGTGAAATAACTATTATAAATTGTAGCAAGTCGCTGCAGAGGCGCTCGCTTACCGGCATTCGTTCGACACGTAGTAGTCGCGAACAATGGGTAGTCGCGAACTCCACGACGCCGACTTACTCGGGGAACCACAAAGTGTGTCTGTTGCCTTTTTATTTGTTTGTTTGTGTCTACTTTCATTACGAAACGGATCGACCGATTGACATGATTTTCATTTTTTCTATATTCAATAAAATAGGACATATATATGAACTACGCGGAGAGAAATATAGAACCGAGTTTGAGCAATCTTTTAAATCATATTTGTTGATGTTCACAAGTTGTTGTTGAGAGTCGAGAGCTCATGCAGTCGTTGTCTAAGAGGCCTCCTAGCTAAATAAAATTACAAATCACCCCCCAGGCCTCTACACAATGCCCCCATTTTCTTTCTGGGTCTCTTACCGCCCCCCTTGAGACCTGCAGCGCCCACAAGGGGGCGTTATCGCTCACTTTGGGAAAGACTGGTCTAGATTCTTAAATAAATAATCTGTGAATATTGTCAAATTTGTCACTGTTGACCTTTTTTTAACAAAGCCATGTTGTTCGGGAATGATATATTTATGTAAGGTAGGATAAATTGCGGTGTGCACTAACCTCTCAAAAAGTTTTGAAATTGTACATAATATTGATATAGGTCTGTAATTTGTGACATCCGATCTGAGCCCGTTCTTGTAGACAGGGGTGATGTTAGCACGTTTCCATATATCTGGAAAGTACCCTTCATTCAGACATTTGTTAAAAATTATACAGAGTGGATTACAAATAATATCAGCTGTCTTCTTAAGGAATATACCTGGGATTGCATCTGGCCCCGGACCCTTGGACGGTTCTATGCTTTTTAATTCTTTAAGTACGGTGTTTACGTCAAATGATAAATCGTTAATTAGCGTACAATGGTTAGATAAGGCATTCGGAGGTGACCAGTGTGAGGTGTATGTGGAGGCTTGATAAACGGAGTGAAAGAAGGACGAAAAAAAATTACATATTGTTTCCGGGTCGTGAGATGTTTGATTAATATAAGTCATCACTGACGGTATACTATGTTTATTTTTTCTATTAGATAGGTAGGTCCAGAAATACTTCACGTTATCTTGTAGATCAGCGCCTATTCGTAAACCTTGTTCGGAATGTTGCTGAAATATTCTTATGATCAACCCTTATTGCGTGGGGGTTGCAGTTTCATCTATCTGGAGTTGCATAGACTGCTTCAGGTATACTTAGATGAGTTTCGACTTTATATTCATTTCCATTGGGTTTTGCTCGTAGCTACCGGTACAGTAATCCGGCGATAATGAGTAAAACTACACTGAATAGTATAACATAGATAGGAATTGTGGTGTAGTAGATGGCTGGATCCATAGCTCGTTGAAGATGAAAGGAAGGTTTCAATGACGCTCTCGAAATGAAGAGATGAAATTTTTTCAAGTTCGCCGAATTTAAAAAGAAAGATGGATGATCATCGTGCTTCGACTCGTCATACTGAGGCATTTCCATTATTCGTAAAGCATGGCCTTTGATTCGGTCTTTAGTGTTAGAGATTGTGAATCCCGGTGTTTTCAGATAACAGTTACGTGGGATGACTCCCAAGTAACTTCCTTGCAGAATCCGATGTTGTTCTTGTCCGCAGGATATCTTCACTTTTGTTGGAGTGGGAAAACTCAGCGTGTAATGTCTGTCATCGAGTTTTTCTATGGCTTCCGTCGTCAAGGAGACTGGTGTCAGCGTATAGGATCGGTTGAGTTCTTGTTGGGAGATGAGTTCCTGAACACAGTCCGGCTTATCTTGAATCTCATAATTAGGTTTAGAATCGCAAAGAAAGAAGGAGTTTATCTTCGCCCATTCTGTCTCCATGTACCTCACTCATTTCTAGAGATTGCTGCGAAAGGCGAGGTAGAGATAAGAGCTTGATGGTTTTTGCTAGGGACGACGGCATTTTTATATAGGTTATACAAAAATGCCGTCGTAGGATAGGCAATTGGGACATTTATAACTATTACTAATTTTCTACCTATATAAAAATAGCCTAATTTTATTATGTATAAAAGTACCTATAATCTACGTCGAGGATTTCATATTTCGAGTATAAAACCCTTAATTTACTTAATATATTTTTTATTTCATCTAAGCTAATAATCGAGAAAGGGGTGCTCGATGCACGGATAAATGAAAAAGTATTTTCTATACTATTTAATTCATTGGATAAATCCTCTATATTGTCACCTAAGATTAAAATATGCTGTGCCATATGCAATTATTTAGTCAAGTCCGTTTGTCTAGTGGCTTTGCTTTGCATAATGTTATTAAGTGTTTTACTCATTTTCTCTTGATTTTATGCCATATTTTCAATAATTTTTGAACTATGTGATATCCATTTGTTTCGTAACCGTTTTTATTTATACATAATTTTCTTGTAACGCGTGATGGTGGCATATATGTGAAACGGCGAAGATCCTCAAATTCGCGCACATTGCCGCCAACGAGTCAACCCGCCAATGCCGCTGCAGCATTCGATATTTCGTTCCGCCATTCACGCGTCGCGCACCTAGCGCCCTCACGCGGATGACGCGCGAACCCTCTCCGCGGAACGCGAGCGCAGCACTAAGTTAACAGCAACGAAAACCGATCAACCGACACGCACGCGGTCGCCATCTAAATAATACCTGTGGCGTTCCAAAATCGTTAAATAACAGGCAAAGGACACAGACAGGACAACATCGTAGTGTATCGTGTCTTGGAACGGACTACCCAGGCGGACCATCAGCGGCAAATGTGAGTACTTTCATAATTTGTCTCCATCACGTATCGTGTGCTTATTCCCTATGTACCATCCCGGTACACCATTCCTTATTTAACTAGTATGGTTATTAAGTTCGGTCTCTAATTTCTGTTCATTATTTTGAAGGACCTTTAACCTTAATAGCATTATCATACTTTATTGCGTGGGAATAGTCTAAGTTACCGGTTTTAATCAATTACACATTGAGCGGGTAGAGCGTCTCCAGCGAAACTGCTAAAAAATATTGTGCCTCCGTGACAACCTTCACCGTAAATTAAAATCCTATGAAGATAGATTAGCTCATTTCAATATGTTATCATTAGAATCGAGACAGAAAAAAATGATTTCCTTTATCTCTTCAACATAAAGCATTCGAGAATTGATTCGGCTTCTTTACTTTATCATTTAAATATTAATATTAATCTAAGATGTCGCAAGCCCAATACTTTCTCCCTTAGACTATATCGTAATAATACTTCCTATTATACTCCCATTATACCAAAAAAAAAAGATATAATATATACTCGTATCCAATGAAGAAAGCGAAAAATGTCCTAATTTAGACTTATTTAATAATAATATTAACTTTTACAAACGACAAATTTATTGTATCCTCAAAGATTCATATTTCACAAACCTCACATGATGCTATTGTATAATTAAATGTTCCTTGTTACCCTATTCACCTTACACCTTATTTTACTTTGCATTTAGTGTCTTTACTTATTTTTATATTACTTTTTGAACACATGTTTTGGGTTATAGTTATTGCCAATAATTTGTAAACATATACTCGTATTATGTTAGATGCTTACATGACTGTAACCTGCTTTGTGTTTAATAAATAAATAAATAGATATGCCTTTAATAATTGAGCCTAAGCCATCGATGAGTCCTCTTTTGCTACGATTTGGAAAAAAATATATAATTGATCGGAAATTTTACAAAGTTTAGTACTGAGATGATCAATATGGGGGTCAAAAATGGGGTCTTATTATTTAATTGAGACTTTCAATCAGCTACTTGGGTTTTAGCTAATTCTATCTGGTTTTTAATATTATTCGGATCTATGTAATAAAGAAAAGAGTAATAGTGTGATAATAATCTGGCGGGTCCGAATTTAAAGGGGAGTAGTCCGGGTCCATTATCCAACGAGTCAATCGTTACGTCCTGTCCTTGAGCCTGATGCAGTAGCAACGACAGCAGTCGTATCCTTTAACAAGGTGGTATTCTTAGAGCTACGCTTAAGGCGGGAGTTGGTGACAGGGCCGCGTTTCTTTTTGGTATAGATATGTACAAGGAGATCGGCAATGACTGTGTCCTCTGTAAAACGCGGGGCTAGTTTCTGTCGAGACGCTAATGGGTTGCGGACAAAAACCTTTTGGTCGGGACTATACTCTTTTTCAGGTTCTCTATCCTTAGTCCTATTTTGCGTCAATTGCGTCCTATCGTATAAAGAAGTTTCGTTAATTATATTACACACACGATTCATACGTTTCCGGTGCTCTTGTGAATACTGTTGAAGAAGGTGTTCAGATAAATCTATATCTATAGGGTCGCACGGATCAAAATGTCCTGTAATTAGATCTAGTGGTCGGCATTTTGTGAAACTGTGTATAGAGTTGTTATACACCAGAACTGCATATGGCATTAGGTTAACTACTCGCTCGCTAGGTTTTTCGAGCTTTAGTAACATAAGATGTTCGGGTATAGTGCAGTTAAATCGTTCAACTATGCCATTATCGTTCGGACAATGAGCTAATATTCGAGCAAATTCAAAAAGGTTTGATTCGTAAATTCTGGTCCTTGGTCGGTGACTATCGTTAAAGGTACACAATGGTGGGTGCAAAATATTAAAAGGGCTTGAGCTACGCTAAGGGCTGGTCCGTCACGCAAATAATACGCTTGGGCATATTTAGAAACAACATCTACTATTATAAGAAGTTTTTCATTCTGAGCTGTAAAAAGGTCGAGGTGAATTGTCTGAAATGGTTTAGAAGGGGAGGTACAATAGAAAATATTTGTTTGATGGGGCTTCTTTCATACTTGGCCGGGCCAAATATGTATATTGCATTCGTTTATATAAGTATTTTGTAATGCAGTTCTTCATCTTCGGCCAATAATATTTATAACACTCGGTAACTTAATGGTTGGTTTTACCCTCGTGATATTTTTATATAATTTCTTGCTGACGTAAATACTCTTTTACTTTTTCTAAATCGACTTTTGTTACTACGAGATTCATAGCGGAGTTTTTAAATGTATTTTGTATAATAGGAATTATTCTATACATAGGTAAGGGAGGGCGAATTATAATACCGGTTTTCACTTTAGGGTTAACAAATTATTTTATAGCATTTATGACGTCACTCTCGAGGTTAGACTCGGAAAGTTGTTCGAGTATGGGTTTCAAAAGGTTTTTGTGACCGACGGTCGTTTCTTAATATCTCCTACTATGTGCTAGTAACAAATCTGCCTATGAAATTTATTTAGGGGATCATCAGTTATTGGAACTTCTAAAATTGGATTCTCTGATCTTGTATGGGCGGTTGCTGAGTAGAACCATTGACAGGGGGTTTTTAGGACGTATTTACCATGACTGAACTAGTGTCTTCACTATTAATTTCGATACGGGATAAAGCGTCGGTAATGGTATTATTTTTGCCTTGCTTATACACAGTTGAAAAGTTATATTCACTTAACTTTAACCGCCAACGAGTTAACCTTGAACCGGGGTGCTTTTAGTTTCATAACCCACTGCAAGAGTTTGTGGTCGGTTACAATTTTAAATTTCCTACCAAACAGATATGGCCTAAAATATTTGGTCGCCCAAAAATAGCCAAAAGCTCCTTTTCAATAGTGCTCTAATTAATTTCGCTGGTGTATAAAGTTCTAGACGCGTATACAATTAGTTTATCGCTACCTATACTTACGTCAACAGCATAAATAACATAGGATTGAGTGGACATCTAACGCTTTATGGTGACGATACATGTCTGTTTTACTTCGATCGATCTGTTCAATTTCACGATATTATCACTGACGCACAAAAAGACCTCAACGCATTAAACGAATGGTTGCTCCATAACTTGCTAACAATTAACACGACAAAAACATCGTACATGATTTTTTCCGCAAAGAATAAACAAATACCAGAATTCGAACCACTCAAAATAAATAACCAAATTATTAAAAGATCACATATACTTAGGCTTACTTGTAGATGACAAACTTACGTGGAATCCGCACATCCAACTCGTTAGATCGAAGTTAACATCATTACTAGGAGCATTGAGAAAAACAGCATAAAGTAAGATCAGTTATATACAACTCATTAGTAAAATCACATCTCGAATATTTGATTGAAATCTGGGGGTCTGCCGCATTAAGTAATTTAAATCCATTGCAGAGAACACAAAATAAAATTATAAAAGTATTGTACCATTATCCTTTCCGTACGCCTACAAAACAACTTTATGAGAAAACCAAATTATTTAACTTAAACCAACTATATAAATACAACACATGTATTTCAATCAAAAAAATTATCACAAATACCGTTAAATCCAATATACAATTAAACATACGAGAAAATAAATGGACTCTTAGAAAAAAATACCAACTTAAAGTAATAAAGCCAAGGACAAATTATGGAAAGAAGACGATTATGTATGAGGGGGCAATGTTGTTCAATAAATTACCAAATAATATTAAAAACAGTGAGAGTGTGAATAGTTTTAAGAAAAAATTAAAATATATATTGGCACTTTGAGTATCAGTGATTAACTTAGTTTGTATTTAATATTTATTAACCTACTTTTTTGTATCTCATTGTAAGTGAAATGTAAATTTCTTATGAGAATAAATGTCTTTAAAGCGAAACCTATTACGCCTTGAAATAGTACAGCTCCTATTGCAAAATTGGATGCATCAGTCGTCAATATAAAATCTTTAGAAAAATCGGGGTACTGAAGAATAGGATCATTTGTTAGCAATATTTTTCATTTTTCGAAACAACTAATATATTCCGTGTTATTGAATGTTATTTTAGAACTTTTCTTTAGACATTGCGGCATTGGTTTTGTTATGCGAGCAAATTCCGGGATAAATTGTCTGTATATAATAAACTTTTGCAAGAAAATTTTGCACCTTTCTCCATCCCTATATACGAGTATATAATAAAGTAAATAAAAGCTGTGACATAAAACACTGTTCCATTAGGGATCAAACTTAAAGTATTGAAGTCGCTTAACACTCTCTCATACAACGATATTGAAGATATTATCAAAATAATTAAATATAAACATATCTCAATCCACACACAAACATATATTTCACACATTAACTTCGGACGCTCAATTATGTTTATATACTTATAAACTTAAGTACACTAAATTAGTACAGTAATTTATACATAACAAAATTATAATTCATACATTGAAGATTTATATATTTTTTAAAGTTACATATTCCAGGAATGCGTGTTACCGCTGAATTGTCAATTTTTAAATGGAAATTGGTCACCTACAGTACAGGCAATGCCTAGTGAAGGAGCCGCTGTTATAATAATTTGTTTTTTTGTTAAAAAGTTTATTTTCTTAAAATATTTTAGCATTAAGGAATGTAAAATGTAAATGGTGCTTATGGTACCGGGCCATCCTAGTATTAGTACCAGCAGTATCTCAATACACTTGTTTTGTTACCTAGCCTAAGCACATATTATTGTAAACTGTATTTCTGTTTGTTAATATAGGTTAAGGCAGGAATTTAATAAATGTCTTATTATTATTATTTTAATTTATGCTCTTTTAATTTCGGCTGGGAGCCGGTTAGTTAAGTGCAGTCAAGTCTACACCTACATTGGGGTCGGGAGGGTTGTAGCTACTACTACGCGCTACTTCCTGGTCTATCTGTAGACATTTTCTGACTATGCGGCAGGTATTAAGTATCACGGCTTTTTGGAGGGAAAGATACGTAAACTTCGGTAAATTAGTCAGTAAAGAATTATGGAGCTGTACGGGGATTACACCGGTTGTTGATAAAACTTTCTGAAGACGCCACATTCGAGTCACTTCTTCCTTGAGTTCTATGTATTTGGACATTTTTTCAGCTATGGTGGACTGTAAATTGAGTGTATCGCGATATCAATGATGTGGGCTAATTTTTAGGTTTTATGTACCATTATAATATCTGGTCTATTGTAGTGTATAGTTTGGTCAGTAAGTATGGCACGGTCAAAATAAAGTATGTGGCTAGAGGTTTCTAGTATAATTTCAGGTGAGTACTTGTAGTAGGGTGTTGAGGAAGATATAGGTAAGATTATATTTAAGGGCTAGCTTCTGGTGTATGATTTTGGCTACCTGATCATGTCTATGTTTATAATCTGTTTGGACTATGGATTGGAAATGTGCCTGTAATATGTTGAATGGTCTCAGAGGAACTATTGCATCTCCTACAAACATCCGATGTCAGGTTTCGGTTTGTAATTATGTATTTCTGGTAATTCCGGGTTTCTATTGTTTGATCTTGAATAGCGATCATGAACCCTTCGGTCTGAGGAAAAAGCTCACCCCGAACGAGCCTTTCGTTCGACGCATCTTTGTTGACATTGGGTTGGCTCAGATCGAGGCGATGTCTCCCGTGCAAGGACTTCAGGCACCACTCTCTCATTTTAGCCGAGTTTTCAGTTTGGGTTTCGTTTGGTTGGAGGGCCATATCACGCAAATTAAGGGGTGTAAACTTATTATCATTGAAGACTATAGCTTGGTGTAGTGGTTAGTCATTTATTTTACTATGGAAATAAGATCAAAGTGTAGTTATTTGTTTACTGTATAAGTTAGATATATCAATAAGGCCTCTTCCTCCTTCTTTGCGCGGTAGTGTCTGTCTCTGGACGCATGCTCTTGGATGGTGTTTCCTGTGTTTTGTCAGAGCTACATTTACATTGCGTTGGAGGTTTTTTAATTCGGATTTAGACCACCCAATCAGACCAAATGAGTATGTTAAAACCGGAACAGCGTATGTATTGATTGCCTTAAATGAGTGTTTGGAATTCAGTTGAGTATTCAATATAGTTTATTTTATGTTTAAATATTTGCGTTAATTTCGTTTTGGTTTCTTTTACTAGAATTTGGGGAGCTTTATGAAATCCTAGGTACTTATAAGTTCCGTTTTCATTTAAAGCCTGGATAATTTGACCTCTCTGTAGCTGGTATCGGTGGTTATGGTTCTGTCCCGCCCTGATCGAGTTAGTTTTGCACTTGTCAATACCAAATTTCATATTAATGAGGCCGTCAGTGCAAAAGTGGCTTAACCCACAATTTTGTGTTTTGGAATCTAAGTATGGTACACGATTTAAAATATGGTACATTTTGACCTACTGAAGGTCTAACAATCGATTGTTTTTGCATCGATTTTTAGTCATCATCATCATCCGATCTCATTGTAGTGCAAAAGTGGTTTGATTTTGTTACAAAAGTAACAATAACTATAGTAATTGTATTTGCATTGATTATAATCAATGCAAATACTTTTAATTAATACAAATTCGCGCTATTGAGAAAGATTTTAATTTTTTTCTGTTCACATGTTTTTGGCTAAGGCCAAAATCTATTCTGCCAAATCAACGATGGAACGGACATTCCACTTAATCCTTGGCGGTAAATATATAATATTTTTGTCATGTAAATATTAAAAATGTGAAGAATATAATGCAAGTTAAGTTGGTACGTTTTTAAATATACACAATGTATATTACTTTAACAATTTGTAATATGCGGCAATGTTACTTGTAGTTGACTTGGAGGAACAGTTTTCTACTTTATCCAATATCTTGAGAAACAGAAAAAAATATTGGCGCGAATTTCAATGGCATAAAGTATTTGCATTAGAAATTGTAATACATTAATCAAAATTGTTTAATTGTTAATATTGTAACAGAATAACATAATGTATGACATCGACGCTAATATGCATGCTATCTATGGCTATAAATAATGCATATTCATAAAAATTTCGTGCCTCTCACATTTTCTTAAAAATGTAGTGAATTGCAAACGCCTTACAGTTCAATGGTTTAAAATACAGTGGATTATGTTTAAGCAAATGCATGCTTTGGATTTCCTTTATAATAGCTACAACACTAATACGGAAGTCCACTTTCAAGATCTAAGGAAAATAAATTCAGTGGGTATTGGAACTCTTGAAGTATTTAACCCTTGTTTTCTTTCTTCCGTGATTAAACCCATCTGGAGGTACAATAACGAGAAGAAAAAAAGATTACATCTGTTAAACTATACACTACCCATTCCCATCCATCATAGTACATTTGATAATAATTTAAAGTGTTCATCAACATCAGTAATTGCTGTACTTACCTTTAACCTAATTACTAATGACATTGAAGAGGTGATATTAATAAAACTGCGACATGCATTAAGCTTTTTCATTTCTGAAAGTTATATTTCATATTTAAATATAGTTATATTTAAATAAAGCGCAGCGTGGGACGTCCACCCACTAGGTGGTCAGACGACCTGGTAAAGGTCGCGGGACGTCGCTGGATGCAGGCTGCCTCCAACAGGTCACTGTGAAAATCATTGGGAGAGGCCTATGTTCAGCAGTGGACTTCCTTTGGCTGATGGATGGATGGATGGAAATATAGTTACATATTTTACATTTCCGAGGCAAAGTTGTTCCCGTCTTGGCCTAACCTTATACTTCATTTTCAATATTGGTCGGAAAACAAAATGCAATAGTGGCTTAACACACAAAATATTCAATAAAATATGGTTGATCTAGCTAAATAAAATACTATCACAAAGAAAACAAAATGACGAGAAAGTAATGTCGATTTAGATATATATCCAAATTATAACCATAATTTAATTTTAGTTTCATGTATAATAAATAACCTTTAATTTCTCCAATGTAACTGTCACGGGGTTAAGCCACTTTTGCACTGACGGCCTGAACTGTGCGTCCTGGTACTCCGCACCGTAGAAAGTGGAGGAGGGCGCCGCGAAGAAATTCTCTATCTCTGGATTTTGAGTTTTGTGCCTATTTACCTAAGTAGTATCATTATATATTTCAACCAGCTGGATAGATAAGGGTGGCATGACAAAATAGTGAACACGTATGTGCGCCGCGGATTGAAAAAGGTTGGGCACCCCTGCTCTATCTCAAAAACTACTAAACCGATTTCTATGAAACTTACACAGCTCCTAAGTTGGACTATACATAATAGAACGCAAAAAGAATTTTCGAAATCGGACTGATACTTTTTGAGATATGTGTGGACAAACATACAAACATACATACATTTATAAAATTTGGCACACGTGTTCGGAAGCTGGTATAGACCAACGTATCCAAAAATCGTGCAATTAATATAATCTCCTTTTTTTGAATTCGGTTAATAATCTCCTTTTTAATTACTGGCCTACAATAAGCTATACCGGTAAAACCGCGAGGCATAGATGACCAGCAGGCATCGACCTAAAAAAAAAATGTTTGTATATTTAGGTTATACTTTTGAAGTCGGTTAAATTTTTAAATTATTTTTTTTTTATTCTGGCACGGCATGATGACTGCACTGCACCTGATGTTAAGCGCAAATGCCGTCCAGACAGAGTATCGAATGGCATCAGACGGCGGTCCCATGCCATTCGACACAAATATGCCGGCCTGCTGAGATGCTTCTTCACACTACGGCGGAAGGACCCAGGATTATAGGAAGGAGGGAACACGTGTGACGGCAAACAATTCCACAGCTTCACAGTGCGGCACAAAAAAGAATTTGCGAACTTTTTTGTTCGCGCCGAGATGGTTTGAACCGTCAAGCTGTGGCTTCAAAAGCCAGCACGCGTGGTTCTGTTAAGGAAAGGAGAGGAGGGGATCAAACTAAACAATTCCTCAGAGCATTCACCGTGATACAGACGGTAGAACACGCTTAGAGAGGCAACATCCCTCCGCAACTGTAGCGACTCTAAGTTGCTCGTAACGTCTGCATCATTTACAATGCGGATGGCCCGCCGCTGCAATCCATCCAAGGCATCGAGTAAGTACTGGGCGGATCCATCCCAGAGGTGCGAATAGTATTCCATACCCGCCGAACCTGCGCTTTATACAAGCGGTATAGCGGTATATTTTTTATTACAGTAGCAGATATGAAGCTAAAAAAGCGATAAGTATTTTTTAATTTTATTTGTTTTGGGTTTGCGTGTTTGTATGACCGAAAAGCCACTCATACATTATTTTTTATTACATTTTTATTTCTTGTTTTAAAATGTTCTACATAGTAGAAAATCTCTTTTTAAAAATCGCTGCGGTATGCCGGTTTCCTCACCATGTTTTCCTTCACCGTTAAAATGCTTGGTAATTGACTATAATCAATACACACATAACTCCGAAAAGTCGGAGGTGTGCCCTGGGACTTGAACCCGCGACCACCGTGGACAAGTTGGCAGTCGCGTCCAGCCCGTTACCAATAGGCCACGCATTTGGTACCTCTAGTGATGCTGAAAATAAAAATATTGTGTTTTTCTCTTTGTTTTTACCATTATGTTAATTTTTTTTCAATGTTTAATAAATAAAACTATTTTTATAATTATTATAGTTTCTGATTGACCTATTTATGACACAAGACTAAATTGTTCTTAATCTTTATTTTAAATCAATTTAGGCATTAAGAAGTCATTTGACAGCCCCCGTGATACAATTGGTTAGACGCCAGCTGTGAAACGAGAGGTTGCGGGTTCGATCGCCGCACCGAGACAAAATATGTTTGTGTGTTCCAAAGATATTTGTATTGGTTCTGAGTGTTTGTGAGTCTAAAGTCTCTCGTATTTTCTGATACCCACGGCACAAGACTCGATCTTAGTATGGGGTCAGGACGGCATTTTAATGTGTAGTTGAAACTACTTTTGTGATTGTTGGATATAAGTATTTATTTATTTATTGGCATTCTAAAAAAGGTAAACATTGGTATTCTTTGGATTACGACGCAGTTTAAAAATATTTCTGCATCAAAATAATTATCAAATATCGCATGCGAATTTTTATTATGCGGAATGTATAAGACGAAACAGGGATGGGATGCGAGGAGCAGTATAGAGGAGTTGAGCTAAAAATATATAAACAGTTAGTACACGACATAATATTATATTTCTGATGTCAAAAAAGTATCTGTACCCGAGCGGAGTCGAGCCGGGCCGTTATTTAATTATAAACAGTTAGTACGCAAAATAAGGAACAATTTGTTATGTAGACAGGCCTAAAAAACTGTCTGCACCCGGGCAAAGCCAGCCCGACCGCTAGTACAAAATGAAATGAAAAGTTAAAATCAACTCGACGTAGACAATGTTAGGGTCAGTTCACACTGAGACGGGACGCGTCGCGACGCTGCGCGCACATTTTAATAAAGTGACTTATAATTTAACTCAATTTACCACACAACTACTGCTACCCCGTGTTAGGCCACAATTCTTGTGCACGCGAGGCCAGGATATCGCAGGATACGTGGGACCTTATCCAGGATAGACGAGAACTGCGCAAGAAAGTCTATCGCAGCGTGCGTAAGGATAGAAGTGTGTGGGCTGATTCTATTGCAAATCGTGACCAACTTGCTGCAAACACCGGCAATTTGAGGGAGCTTTAAATAATATAAGGCTACTAAAATCTTGGCTGGGAAAAGAAGCTTCAAAAAGAGGCCTTTGAAGGCTAAGGACGGGTAGTTTATTGCGACTTCGGAAGGGCAACTGCAACGATGGCAGGAACACTTTCAGGAGGTCTTCCAAACCTCAACAATGACATTACCCGTTGTTACACAAGCCCGAACAATGCCACTACAGCTCCTTGACATCGACGCAGCTCCACCCAAACAAGAAGAAGTGGCAAAAGCTATTCTTTCCTTGAAGACCGGCAAATCTCGGACTGGATCTTATAACCTTGGAGATGCTTAAAGCTGACTTACCTTCTGCTGTTGACAAACTGAATCCTTAATCAATAAGATCTGGGATTCAGAAAAGCTTCAGAGGACTGGAGTAAAGAGCTCCTAATAACTGACCCAAAAAAGGTGACTTAAGTCAATGCACTAACTGGAAGAGGATTACTTTACTTTCCATCCCATCCAAGATGTTTTGTAAGATCATCTTGAATAGACTATCGAACGCCGTAGAACCGGTTCTCCGCAATGAGCAGGCTAGGATTCGTTCTAACCGCTCATGCATCGACAAAATTACCACTTCATATTACTCTGGAATAAGCATCAGAATGGCAGAAGGAGACATTACTTACATTGACAGATTACGAAGAAGCTTTTTATACGTTGCGTTGGCTCAGTCTGTGGTCCCGCCTTCTTGTCATTGGTGTCTCGCCGAAAATTGGAGCCTACTGGAATGTATCTATAAGCATTACTCTTGCTGTGTCACCCATATTGGCCTTATCTCCAACGACATTGCTGTGTACGCTGGGGTCAAACAAGGCTGTCTTTTATCACACCTTCTCTTTTTGATCGCTCTGGACGAGGTCATGCTTCATGCCATCAACACAATTGCCGTGGAATAGATTGGAGCATTCCATATGTCTTAGAGGATTTGGACTATGCCGATGATATCTGCCAACTGAGTCGAGTCATACACGTGCCGACACGCAAGCAAAGATTGATGACCTAAGTGTAGAAGCGGCGAAATTGGAGTTAAAAATTAATACCCGGAAGACAAAAGAGATGCGAACAAGCGGGACAAACACAACACCGTTGCTAATTGGCACAGAGTCAGTTGAACGAGTCCACAACTTTAAATACCTCGGTAGCGTCGTATCTTAAATGGGTGGTCCAGAGGAGGACATCACCCCACGTATTCCAGTATCGTCGCGTCGCGTCTCGGTGTGAACTGATCCTAATACGTTGCCTTCTTCCAGTCGAGTCATAAAGTTAATAAACTGCTTTTTATAAGTAATAAAGTCAACCTTGCTTCCACACTATATTTGCTATCAGCAAACGAAATCAAAGGCCCCCAAGGCCCCATTCTGCAATGCCTAGCAATAACAACAAAGTGCAGTCTGTAAATCCGATAACTCGATTTGATTGAAAAAGGGAGCATTGCAAAAATGGCCACGGGTCGATGTTTATTGAATAAATTTAGCATCTGAAAGTCGCTTATCGTGTTAGTGTGCTGTCAGTGAAGCTTTCTCCCAATTTCAATCAACCTATTTACAATCTCATGCCAATGAGAACACGTCTTCAAATATAAATGCAGGCCCTCTCAACTCTTATTTTGCTTCAAATGTTCACATGTCTGGATTAAGTCGACTTGAAATAGATCCTAACGTTATCGAAATATTACTTAAAAATTTAGATTGCTCGAAAACCGCGGGTCCAGCAGGGGCGTGCGCTCCTTGTAGGCAGAAATGCAGTGCTTTACTTGCCATTCACAGATATTTTAATAAAACGTTCGTACGTTTTAGATGACTATAATTAATAGTAAATAAATTAATAAACAAAATATAATAACTTAAAAACGCCTAATTTAATAATAGCATTAAGTGCGTGACCTGGCCTGTTGGTAACGGACCAGACTCGGCTGCCTACATGTATACGAAAGCCGCGACTCCAGCGGCAGGCTACGGAAGTTAACATTTGAAAGTGTGTACATTTAACAGTTTATTACTGAGTTTCTATAATAATTGTAATGATTTGCTTTTACTAGTGCGTTTGTTGATTTTTTAAAAATTTTATTTGATTATGAGGTTTGTGTTGAAAATGTGTGTTTATTAAAAATTAAAAATAACAAGTTCTCACAATTGTCATTCAGTGAAAAGATTCAAATTGTGTCTAAAGGTAGGTGTGTACCCGAGTTACAACAATTAAACCAGCAAAAAGGGAAAGTAACACGAAAGTTTCATGTTAAAAGTTATGAAACGTATAACTGGCTAACTGGCTGTGTGGTTGTGTACACACGATTATATTATATTGTTTTCCTTGCATATTGTTTAGTAATTCTAGTACAGTGTAATTTCTAGTAATTTTACTTATTAGAATTTCTTCCGCCGCGACGATCGGTTGCTGTTTAGTCTGCGTTGCCGTAGAAGATGTACATGAATAGTAGTACATCTAAGACTTGTCCTGTTGGCATGGTTTCCGACTTAAGAGATCTGTCGCGTGTCTGTGGCTATGCTAAACATGTTTAAAAGAAAAGGTTTTTGTGACCGAGTACTCCGCCGCATACCCAGTGTCATAATCCTATGCACGCCGCTGGGGTCCAGATAATATATCTCCTAAGTTTCTAGTTAAAACTGCCAAAAATATATATAAATTCCTATTCCTTTATTTTTACGTAAATCTCTTGTAATATATTTGCATATATCATCCCGGTTTAGTAGAAGGGTTCCAAGTGGATTGTAACCAATTATTGGCCAATATCTACACTGTGCCTAATAGGAAAAATATGTGAACGTATAGTTTATAATAAAGTATATCCTTCTTTAAATTGTACATTTAGTCCTAATTAACATGGCCTTCTTAAAGGACGGTGAACTGCTACCAATTTTATTCTCTTAAATGATTACATTACTAATGCTATGGAAAAAGGTAAACAAGTTTATGTAATCTATACGGATTATAGCAAGGCCTTAGATCGTGTTGACCACCAAATTCTACTACGAGTACAAAAAATTAGTAATGTGGGGGGGGGGGGGGGGGGTTGGTTCATGTACCAAGTGGTTTTCCGCAAGGTTCTCTTATTAGGCCAATTATTGTTCATAATTATATTAATGATATTCACGTATGCTTTAAATCATTTTCATTACTATGTTTTGCAGATGAGATGAAAATCTATACCTCAACCACATCTAGTGAAGATATAGTTAGTCTTCAGAGCGACTTAAACCATCTTGAAGGTTATTGCTATCGTAATAAACTTGATCTCAATCCTTCTAAGCATTCTTTAGTGATTTTCGCAAGAAAACACGCGTATATACAAAATCTTACACACTGAACGGTGAAACACTTTCTAAGTTACTACTATTCATGATCTTGGTGTAATCCATGATTCCAAGCTAACATTTGATGCACATATTAACCAAATTACAACAAAAGCTTTAAAATTACTTGGTTTCATTATCCGCTTTTCTAAGTTTTGTACTGATATCAAAACATTTTTTTTTATATTGTACTTTTGTACGAAGTCAACTAGAATATGCATCACACATATTATGGAACCCGTGGTAGGCACAACCAGTTTATTGACCATATTGAGTGTATTCAAAAGAAATTTATTAAATATCTACCTTTGTTTTCGCACTAAGATTTCTTACAGTAATTCTAAGTACTATGATTTGTGTAGGAAATTCTTAGGTTTAGGTTTAAGATACTTTATTTCTCATAAGATTACATAAAATCACTTACTGAGAAACGTATATAATCCAACATTTATACATACTTGGGCGAGCATACAAATTAAGTACATGCACTGATCTTAACCTATTAACATTTTGTTAAATAATCATCACTTTTATACGTTTATTACAAAGTAACAATAACATCGCACATAAAGTAGACAACTATAAAAATTGTGGTGAGTAGTTTTTGATACAGAAAGTAGGTCAATCAGCAACTGAGAGTCAGGTTGCATTACAAATTAGTTAAACGATGGTTTAACTCTTAGGATATAATGTTAATAAGTTATTTTTATTATTATTTTTTTTTTTATTTAATTATGTTATTTATATTTATTTTAATATATATATTTGTTTATTTTTATCTACTATCTGTATTATTACTCGTAGTAGTGGTATCAATAATAATCATAATTTACAATAATTTATTGTATTTATTAAGTACTAATTCAATTTATATCATTTACTTTCGTCTTCATAGAAAGTGCCTTTTTAACAGGTCATTTGTTACTTGAAATATATTTTTATACATATCCACACATACACATATATAAATATTATATACACAAACATACGGACATATATACGCATACATACATATATTTTCCTTTAGTTTAATTTATTTATGATGTTAACTTTTGTTTAAGATATGATGTTTAAGCGATTTTCTAAAAGTTGCTATTGTTTTTATATCCTTTATGTCTTTTGGCAGTTTGTTATACAATTTGGCCCCATCGTATAGAATATTATTTTTGGCATAAAGAGTTCTGGGTGTATGAAGTATAATATTGCTTGCTCGTCTGGTTTTAATGTTTTGTATTTCTTTTCTTTTAGTAAATGTAATACGACAGTGAAGATCTTTTATTAATATTTTTCTGATCAAAATACAGGTATTATAGATATAATTTTGTTGCAGATTTAATACTTTAGTTTCTTTATATAATAAATTAGTTGGTGTTTGGTATTTATATTTAAAGAGTATTTTTAACAATTTATTTTGAGCCCTTTGCAACGTTTTCAAATGAGTTTTGTGAGCTGAACCCCATATTTCTGGAAGGTAATCGAGGTGCGGTTTAACTAAAGAATTGTACATAGTATACCGTGTTTTTATGGGAATACAGTGAACAATATTTTTCAACGAACCTGTTAGAGAAGTTAATCTTGCACGTATTTTTCCTAGGTGGGGCTTCCATGTCAGTTTGTTATCTAGTATCAAACCTAGGTACTTTTCATTATCTGTAGCTTGTAATTCCACACCATTTATAGTTAGCGGTGGGTGGTCACATATTGTTTTATTTATGGCAGAAAAGATCAAGTATTTCGTCTTTGATTCATTAATAGTGAGCAAATTACATAAAAACCATTCATTTATAATGTTCAAATCATTTTGCGCCTGTTGTATTAAGATTCGAATATTTTGGCCAAAGTAAAATATACTAGTGTCATCGGCATAGAGGGTTAAATGTCCTTTAAGTCCTATCTCATCCAAGTTGTTTATATAAACTAAAAATAATATTGGTCCCAAAATCGATCCCTGGGGGACACCACATGTAATTGTTGCGACAGGACTTTTGTGCTGTCCAATTTGTACAACTTGGTACCGATTCTCTAGATATGACTTTAGTATTTCCAAAGCATTGCCTTTTATTCCTGCATGTTTATATAATTTTTCAATTAATAATTTGTGACTCACAGTATCAAAAGCCTTTTTCAGATCGATGAAGATACCTAATGCTACTTCTTTTTTATCGATGGAGATTTTAATGTCTGTTGTTAGATCAATTGTAGCTGATAATGTATTTGATTTGGGTCTAAAACCGTATTGAAATTTACTAAGAAAGTTTATGGAATCTAGATGTTCCAAAAGTCTTTTTTGTATCACTTTTTCGAAAATCTTACAAACAACTGGGAGTACTGAGATAGGTCTGTAGTTGTTTGGATCCTGTTTGTCACCAGATTTATAGATCGGACTAACTTTGGCTAATTTGAGCTTGTCTGGAAAAACTCCATTTCTAAAACATGTATTAAAGCACTTGCTTAAGGGTTCGGAAATAATATCATTAATACTTTTGATTATCTTAGTAGTTACACCGTCTATACCTGAACTAGTATTTGATTTGAGATTTTTAATTATTGTTTTGATTTCCTGTTTGTTTGTCATTTTGAAGTCTTTTAGCACACTGGTTGTATTTTTAAACTGAATCGTATTCATTGTGTGATATTTTAGTGGAATTTTATTAGCTAATTCAGCACCTATGGTAGAAAAGAAATTGTTGAAATACTTACATACTCTAAGCTCGTTGGTTACTACTTCTGTGCCAATTTTTAATTTAGGTAACGTTAATTTATTTTTAGTTTTGTTATTGCTAAGTTCATTGATTAATTTCCACATTTTTATTGGTTTACCGTTACAGTTTTTGAACGCGTTGTGGTAGTATTCAGATTTTGTTTTTTGTATAATTTGAAATGTTTTACTTCGTATCTTCTTGAATTTTTCTTTAACTTCTATGTTATCGGGGTCTCGATTAGTTTCTTTCCATAACAAGTTTCTGTTATTAATTGCGTTTAAGGTATCTCTATTAATCCAGTCTTTTCTTGGTAAATTTAGTGTCTTGGTTTTCGTCGATTTATTTTTTTGAATAGCTTTTATTAGTAATTCTTCAAAAATATTGTAGTCCTTATCAAAATTTACAAGTGAGTGGGCAATAGACTTGTGAAGTCCATGATAGTTTACTTTATCATAATACGTTTTTCTCGCAAGGATTCGTGGAACTCTCTGGATCTCAAAGTATATTTGCTTATGATCAGAAATTGAAGTTTCCAAAATTGCCAGATGGAAAGGATGATTTTGGAGATTCGTAACTATATGATCTAAAATAGTCTTTGAGTTTGCTGTTTCTCTCGTACAGTGCTTTTTATCTATCTTGTTAAGTATATGATATCCGTTTTCACGAAGAGTATTCTTGTATTGTGTTATTTCACTGTTCTTTTCTAGAAGATTAAAATTAAAATCCCCTAATAATATTGCTCTTCTTTTCCGTTCTAGCTGTCCAGATAATATATCAAGAAAGTCCTGCGTGTTTGTCCGATGAGGTTTGTAGATAACACCGACGTTTAGACTAAACTTTTCTACATGTATCCAGAGGTAGTGGTTATCGTCCTTACAGTAATCTTCTAATAAATGATGCTTAATGTCATTATGTATATAAATGGAAACACCTCCTCCCCGACTTTGTGTTCTATAATTAAAGTAATGAGAATAGTTTGGTATACTTAAGTACAGCGCTTCATTTTCTGTTTTTATCCACGTTTCAGTTATTGCAATTATATGGATTTTGTGTAAGGCATGCAATGTGCATTTTAATTCATCCAGTTTGCCCTTTTTGACTAAGCTTCTTATATTTGTGTACAGAATGCACAAAGACTTCTTATTTCTGTGTATATTATCGCAATTTGTTACAACCTCGTACGTTATAGGTTCTTTATTGATATTACAATCATCGGGCTTTATTAGTTTTTTGACTTTGATTTTAATATCTTAGGTGTACCATTTACGTATTTTATTATAATATTGTCTTCGCCATTGCTTCTGCGGGTTTTGAATTCCTCCTGAATTTGCTTTAAATATTTTTGTTGTTGTATAGTAGTATCTGAATAAATTTTAATATTTTCTAATGACTTATCTAATCTTTTACGAAGTATGTTTTTGGTAATTTGTTCACTTCCAAACATGGCTTTAATAGGTCTACATTTCCCTAGTTCATACCTTCCAAGACGTACACATCCTTGAGGAGGAGGGCTGCCTGCACTAATATTATTGATGATCTTAATGATTTCTCTCATGTCGTATGATTTTCTTTCTTCAATGTTTGCAGATTGACACTCAGATATACCAGTTATAATAAGATTGTTTTTTCTTATACTGCGTTCACGTACTTCTGTCATGATATCTTCACAGCGTGCGACGATGTTGTCAGCTCCTGTTCCTGGTAAGTCCTTTAGGTCTTCAATATCTTTTTCTAAAGAGGTGATCTTCATTTCAGTTTTACTATATTTCGTCTTTAATTCGGTTATTTCTGTTTTTAGTTTGTTTTGCTCTAGTAGTATATTGTCTGTCTTGAGTTCGATATTTTGAATTTGTTCCTTAATACTGGAAATATTATCAGATATTTTTGCCATATTGGTAGTTTGTGTTCTAGTGAAATCCTGGAGAATAGATAAAACTTCCTTTCTAAAATCTTCGAACTCTTTCTTAATATAGCTGTCGTCTTCTGGCTGCTTTCGTTTCCGAAAAGTTACTTGTTGCTCATTGGTTTCTTGCAAAAAACATGGTTGTGGTGTAGATACTCCACTTGGAGTTCCTGGTGGGCTACGTTGCACACTCATTATGTGTTAATCTTTGGTTAAACCAACGATGTAATCAGCCTTCAGCAGATGTATTTGTAAGAAAGAGATAGCTTTTTTACTTATCGGTACTGTTCCTGCGCTGCTGTATTCGGCACCGTATGATGGTAGATCAAAAAAAAAGAAAAAATCCTCAATGTAACTGAGAAACTTCTTTGTGTTTTTGATATTAGGTTGGTTTTTAATTGGCACTAATTTGTAAAAAATTTATAAAAATTGTAAGCACGTCTGGTCAGTACACTCGCCGCGCGAATACCTTCTTTTACCAATGATTAAAAGACCCGAAATTGCGGAACTCACTTTACTTATAAAATCTTTTTGAGACATTGATTGGCCCGATCTATTAAGACATGGTTACATGTTCCCTTCAAAACCACTAAACAACCTCAAACATTTTCTACATTTAATATATGTACGAAATATAGGCAAATTTCTTTTGTTGTGCAAGCAAGCCAAAACCTCAATAAATTGAGTGATCAATTGACATTGATTAATCTATACAAGTGTAAGTGCGGCTAGAGGACGTTTAACTAATATTTTTTTCCATGAGTTCCATGAATTTCCTTGTATTTGGTATAAAATATTGGTTACCTATGTTAAGTTTAATGTTCAATCTTGAATGGTGTAATGTTTTGCTACCGTGTTTCCTTCGTTTGCTTACGTATAATACTGTGTATTGTTAGGGGCATCTTATACCGGTAGTATTATTTGTTAGTTTTATTAATATTATGTAGGTAAAATTACTTTTAATAATATAAATGTTTTTGCATTTTGATGAATAGATTTTCTGATTTATTTCTTTTATCCTAATTTATATGTATTATATATTGTTCTATATTTTTATGAAATGTTTTGTATTTTAATTATTTTACAAACACAAATGGATTTAGGAAACATGTTTAATGATTAAGTTTGTTATTTTTGTACCTTCGAGAGAATATAATTATATGTCGTCATCGAGTTGATTTTCAAAAACGGAATGCCAACGCCCTCTATAGGCATTTGGCAGAATCTACGCTACACAGTGACTTGAGATGTCAGGGGCTTTATAAAGAAAATGTCAGGAGCATCTCAACGGTCTACGAGCTAGCGGAACGGTTTGTTGCGATCAAGAGAGCAAATAGCAGCATCAGGACATAGTGCTGTGTGAGTGTGGAGACTGTCTCGCGTTCCGTGAGTATGATTGTGATTACCTACACGAATTGATCCGACATATCCACATACGCCCACGATACTACGTAAGCTGTAACCAGCAATATTGAGCAAGCTATCGAACATGATAACGAACATAACCTTGTATTTCGTTATCAGAAGTGGGATTCATGTCGAGTCAAAATAGAAATCCGAAAAGTGACCATTGCCATGTTATGTTTGAAAAACAAAATGCAAACATGCGAGCATTGATTAATGAGGCATGACAAAGGCAAAAGGCGGACTGAGCGAATGTTTTTGACGGAGTTTTACCTGAATAAGACGAACACGGCCGCGAGATCTTGGTGCGTAACCGCAGACTTACCGATAATCCGATGCAAGGAGGCCATCTTATCGTTGCAATTAGTCTTGAAAGGGGCAGCATCAACATGACTATCGTACATTGAATACCATGGCATAATTTGGAGTCAGTTCAAGGAACTTTTTACTAACTGAGTTATTCCGATAGAAAATTTAGCGGGATCTATCATAAACCTGTACGGTGACAAACCAAATGAGTAAGAGAGAAGCAACTGCACTTGCTTACGTCTCTTAATTTGACTCAAGATTGCAGCGGTTGGCGTTCGCTAGTAACATTACGACTAAAGACAAGATACAACAAGAACTTCAAGTCTATGTGTATGTGAAGCGTAAAACGAGCATCCCTAGTGAGACCTTAAATTTATCTGACGTCAAAAGAGCAATGATGACACAAATGGAGTGCTTCAATTGTAGCAAGATGGGTATCAGGCGATCCGAATTTAGAAGTAAACCGAATAATGACGGAGGACGACATCCAGTAGCGACAGCGGATAGTCAAGTAGTACGGCAGTTGGTAGCGAAGCCCTTTGTCTGCTACAAATGTGGCAAACCAGGACACATCGCCATGCGCTGTACGAGCGGTGGTAGTCAAGCAGACGGTGGCGTCTCGGGCGCGGCGCGTACTGAGCGATGGGTGGACCTGTGTGTCGTTCAACCCCGACAGGAACCCTAGAGAATAATGGTCAGTTGCATTGTTTTTCTTGTGACTCAGAGCTGAGTGCTCGTTGATTAAAGAGCTTTGTGCTATATTTTATGACAAACGATTTAGTAATGTGATAGCTATGATTGGTATTGGACAGTCACGAATATTCAGCACGGTGCAAATATTGTTACGTAACGATTAACGATCGCCCTCAATGAAATCTCATTTCACGTTTTACCAGATGACTTAAATGGCATAATAATTGGTCGGTACACTTTAAAATGTATAAGCGATTTAAAGTACAATTAGCAAAGACGTGTGTGTATACTGCGTTCTGGCAATGTCCGTCGTAATAACTTTCATGATTCACTTATAAATCTCGGTGCTGAAAAGACACGTGTAATACTTTTCACTTTTTTAATGGTTTTCCGGTATGACTCAGTATAATATAACCAAATTCATTGACTATTGTGTAACGTGCAAATTCGATAAATCGTATTCAGGAAAGGTACAAGCTGAGCTTTAAGCAACTTTGTCCGGTCGTTTTAGTGCCCACCGTGGGCTGTCCCCACTCCGAGGATTTGATCTTCTATCGCGCTGGTTATTGATGGACGCGGAGACGTCGAACCTGATGTAATGATGATCCGATAACGTCTCCACGTCCACCAGGAACTCCCAGCCACGGACACGGCGGGCCATTCCGCCATGCTCTGAGTGAGCATAAACTGGGCGGCGCGGCAATGGTTAATATTCGCCTGGAGGATCTTTAGGTCCATTATTGGGCGATCTCCATATCCTCAGTCTCAGCCTATAGAGGACAGACGGGCTGCGACTGGACCGTAGCCTCAGAAGCAGTTCTTTCCCCTCTTCTTTTGTCGCGTCTCTGGCGACTGCGACGAGCATTTAGGGTGGAGGAAGCACAAGCATTCCCCCCAAGAACATGTGCCGTTGGCTTGCCGCCCGTTGCACATAAAGCGCAATACGACGCCACGGAGCAATCACGCGCCTGGTTTCCAGTTTGTCCGCAGCGGAAGCGAATCCCGCTACGATCAATTTGGGACTTACAGCGCTCCCGCATATGTCCCGTTTCGAGTAAAATAAAACCTAATGTACTTGCAACACACGTTTTAATTAAAATAACATAATTGCAAAACAATAAAATAACACGTGGAACGATATTATACATCGATCATAATTGCGTATGGCATTCATCCTGCGTGGATCAAACTTCTATGTCCAGGTTATTTTGCCAGCTTGTTGCAGCAGAAGTGTATTTATGTAGTTGCGACATTCCGCCGGGAAAATAGCGAAGTGGGCATTCGTTTACCACATGGTACTGGATTTGGTCAGGAGCTCCGCAGTCACATTGTGGTGACTATTATTAGCTTGATTGTGGCGCGACCGTTTAACGAGTGCTGTCAAATATGCAAGTGTGTAGCACCCGTCTAACGGTCGATTGGGCATTGCTTATTTAAACTGAGTACAATTTAAATATTATAGGGTTTACCCTCGGTTCGATAATGCCAAAATGATGTTAAAAAATATATTTTGCTAAATGGTTAAACATCCATGGGTCGTTTTATAGAAAAAAATATTAAGCGACATAGAAACTGAATTTATGACGGTATGCGAATGTTAAACACGCTAAAAAAAATGTTTGGGAGTGTTTTAACACATTACGTTTTTGTCTTGAAATTTAAAAATTATTGCTATAATTCGAGTTCAAATGATGGTTTACTTAATACTTGTTATTTTACGGTGTATAAAGTCGGTGTAGGTAGTTAAATGCAGCTTATTTTTAATTTTTAAATGAGCGACGTAATGAACTGTCGTTCGGCAGACCGACTTTGACAGCTCCGGGCAGCTATTTTCTGCTGAAATTTGATGCGAAATGTGATTCTAGACATTTCCATAAACAATTTATATCATTTTTGAAATTTATAATATTGCTTTTACTTTTAGCAAATTAAACTTTTTTAAATAATTGAAAATATGGATGTATTCATACAAACCTTTATTTTAACATTACGGAAAGCGCCCTTTGCATTAATATAAACCCAAAATACATATTATTTTTCAATGTTGTATTTTAATGGGTTTAGTTTTTGAATGCATGTTTATTTTCTTTGGGTTAAGCATAATGTCAAACAGCAGTAGCACAGAAGGCACGGGCCCGAGCGGGGGTACAGATCCGTACGGACTCGTAAGGAGGGGTGTACGTTCACGGGGGATGGGGTGCGTGTAAGTGATGGAAGTGATGGCGCTTGTAGTTGTGGTATCATTGAGAAAGGAGGCGGAAAGAGTGTGGCCACTGTCGATCTGGCTGGCGGTCGAGTGAGATGTGATGGCCATATTCGGCCCAGCTTGAATAATAAGTAAGTATTTTTATAATGGTTTCTTGGATTTACGCGAGTGTTACATATTGAAATAAACGAATTCTTACAGATTTTATCGCGAATTTGATTTAATTATATTGGTTTTACAAATAATAATAGTTATTGAATAACCTTTAATGTTTCAGCGTATGTTTAGGGCTCCTACTGGTAATCGACTTAACCGAACGGCCATTAAATTCTCAAAGGCCAAGAAAGTCGCCCTTCTCCATGCACGTAAGTACACATACCAACATTGCTTTTATTTACCACTTGTAAGTCATATCTATTCTGCAGTTAAAAGTTTATCAAATACTGTGTTATGTTACAGAAGCACCAGTTCACCACCACCACCAGTTTCTTTGGTATTTAGCGTCGAATAAAAAAAAAGTGGCGTTAAAGGCTGGTCGTCATTGTAGTTGAAAAGTTTGTAAATTTTATCTTGAAAACGAATTAAACACAGGCTACATAGCATTTCATACAAAAAACATAAAAAAAACGACTTCAAACTGACCACGAGCCGTTATTGCAAAATTGCACAATATGGCGCTCTCCACTTACGTCAGATTTGCATGTCATGCTATCATGGTTGAGGGGTTATACATCGATAGAACGGCATACGCCTTCGTTGTGAATGACACTCCTCGCGAAGTACTGGGATACACGGAACCGTTGTGCTGCTTCATTGATGCTCGCTGCGGGGTTCGCCTCAAAGAACTCCAGGATCTCTTCTTAGTCATGTACACTGCGCCTCGGTGGACGACCTCTATCACTTATCTTGTACTGAAACTGCCCGTGATCTCGTAGTCGTTGTGTTGCGACTAACATCGTTCGACGGCCGAGGGTAGATAAATTTGGAAACATGATTGCATATTGTCGGCAAGCTTCCGACACGTTGTCATCACATCTAGCCAGCATCCTCACCATTTCCGTATATTCAATATTGGAATACTGATACGCCATGGTAATTAAATTTGGCTTTGGGTACAATCCAAAATCAATTGTTACGGCGCGGCGACAAAACATTTTTCAAGTACCTACATGCAACACGTGCGCATCATAACCGATGACTGGTGGCTAGATAGGTCAAGTTCAAAGGCGCTCCCCGCCGCCCCGCTTAATCCCCGCCGCCCCGCTTAGTCCCCGCCCTTCAAATCGCACGTGTTCGTTTATAACTTTACATATTTTTTGCGTTGCGCACAGTGTTAAGGACATTCAAGCGGAATATCATATTAATATTTATTTTTGTAAGAAAATAAAATTTAACAAATTAAGGAAAGTCGTTGAACAAACATTGTTGTATATGGTGTTAACTATATACTCCTGCGAGGTAGTGCGTAATTTACAAATAACCCTGTATACAGGGTGCGCAAACAAATGGCGCACTTGCTAATATACATTTTAGTACATCGTGATTGCGTCCAGATTAAAATGCATTTTAATAGCGTAGTCTAATAATAACAAAGAATAAAAATGTCGCGAAATTAACAATTAACAACACACGTGCTTCCCCTTAACGTGTTGCGCCAAATAAATTGAACCATACAACTCAACGGTCAACTCAACAACAGATAAGTAGGGATACTTCTCCATAATTGCTGATTAAAACTACACGATTGCCATGCCACATAGTGTACATAGTTAGGCAATAGGAATTTAACATTGAACGAACCGCAGAATATGATATGTAGAGAATGTGGGCAGAAGATCTACATGAATTCAAGCGGACCGGTTAAATGCCACTAATTATCATAAAATAAATAATTACTAACCTTATAATTTAAGCCGTAATAAGTAGGTAAGAAAGTACAGAACCTGACAAAATCCTGCAGGATAACACTCACAATTTGTTAACATACAACACTTTTTCGTTTTTAATTTACGTCATTAGACACATTAAATGTACTATGGGTCTTCCTATGCAACGTGTTTGATTGAAGTTCGTGTAATTTTGCACGACGCACTTGAGTATTCTACCATTTTTACCCATCAACATCATTGCAATGCCCGGAATAGTTTAGATATTAAACCAGTTCATAATAAATACCATGGAATATTCCGTACGCGAAAGTAGAAAAAACTCAATCAAATTAACTGAAAACGAGTTGATAATAATATTGCACACGGTTAATACAGGCACACGCGAACGTAGTCCGAATTCAACTAATAAAAAAGTATTAAGCAGGTAATTATTTGTTTCAATAATAGAAAAATAAAGGCATGTTTACATTAGACACCTTCATACTTTTAGTTCATAATAATTTATTTGCAGCATTGTGCACGTGTTTACTGTTTTCGCTAACTTTATCTCAAGTGCCATTTCTCAAGTTAATACCATTTCCTGGGTTAAATTTTTTTTTTAATTTCGCTAGTAACATTCGATTTTAGCTTTTTTTATTGCTTTAAAGTAACTTTGTTATTAAAATTAACTAAATAATAAGCAATGGAGATATGCAGTCTTGTTACTGACTGGATCAAATTACTTAAGTACTTTAAAACATTTAAATAATATTAATATCTCTGTTGAGAGCAACGATCATTTTCACAATACAGTAAGATTTTTCGTTTTCACGTAACTCTTGTTATCCAAGTACATAACCAAATTAAGTTGTATTAAGTGTGAAGTGTGAACACGCCCTAATACGTCGGCCATCCTTTGACTATTGTACTAAATGCACCGCCAAGGGGCTTAGTGTCACTGAAACTCGGAGGCGGCGAGCTCAAAGTAAGAATAATCGAGCCGCGCTAGTTACGACAAGTACACTATGAATTTCGGCTTCCTTTAAGAAATAGGGCCGTATTTGGCATTCATTTTTAATCTTATTTTTTTATTTATCTGTGTAATCACGCAAAATTTTTATTTCATATCATTATTATTAAGATACTTTAAATGCTGTGTATTTTTTTTTTGTATCAGGCGATATAGTCCACCACGCTGGCCTAGTGCGGGTTGTTGTGTATTACTACTGGTAAAACGTTTGTAATTATTAAATTCGCCACCTTTCATGATTTAAACAATGACCAGTGTGATTTTTTGGTATCTTACATATTAGATATGTGACACTTTAAGGAAAATAATGTCAAAATACTCGATCCATACACGATGCAACTACACCTAAAGTTATATTGTTCATAATATGTTGACGTCAAAAATCTAAGTACGTCCCTGTTTACTGTTTTATTTATTTGAAATGAAACAAAAAATACCCTTTTGTAAAATTAGAGAAGGATACAATATACAGCTGAGAGTTCATGACCTATGTACCTCTGTAACAAATGTTACAGGCGAAGTCTATGAAAGTATTGTTGTTGTTCAAAATGATTTTCACTGTTTATTTCGTTAATTATTTAATAAACGATGAAATGAAAAAATATGTATATGTTAAAATCTTGTGCTTTACCCATCCCAACCGGTTTTATTCGAAAAGGTGGTGCTAATTCTTAAAACTTTATAAGGTCATAACTCCAAAATGGATAGGTATTTTCCAAATATTATTTCTTTATTATCTTATTAATATTATGCCCTTCTATCCAACTGAGCAAGTGGGCCATTTTCCTGAGCTCACTATATATGTAAAAATAATAAAAAAGGATGCAAATATAATAAAGAGAATAATAATAAAAATAAAAATTACTGGCAACACCGAATAGCGTCACTTGTTAAAAAAATATATTTCCGCTATTTATTTAATTTATATTTGCTGTATGTAAGTTTATTGGTAATAATTATAACACAGACAATTTTTTATCATAATGTTTCTAAAAATTATTCAAAATTCTCCACAAGATATTTATCTATATATATAAAAGAAAGTCGTGTTAGTTACACTATTTATAACTCAAGAACGGCTTTACCGATATGGCTGAAAATTGGTGAGGAGGTAGCTTAGAGCCAGGAGACGGACATAGGCTACTTTTTTTTGTGAAGATAAGGCTTGAACGGGTTGAAATAAGGGATGAAAGTATGTATGAAGGAATCTAAACCGTTAAAGTTAAGATGTTAAACTTGGCACTTTATTTACTCATTTAAAAATAAAAATATATAAATTAACCCTAAAGGGGTTAAAATAAGGGTTGGAATTTTATATGCATAATCGAAACAGCTGAAGCTATTTCTATAAAAATATATATTTCAGCTCCTTATTACAAACAAAAAATAATGGCTACAATAATTTTGGAAAAACATCATTACGGGGGTAAAATAAGGGTAGAAATATTGTACGGAAAGTCAAAACCGCTAAAGCTATTGATATAAAAACTTATAATTTGACACCAGTAACGAAAAATAATGTGCAGTATAAAAACATCTTAGGTAATGCATACATAAACACACGCCTTTTTCCCAGAAGGGGCAGGCAGAGGTGCTACTAGAACACCCACGTTTCGCCTTATATATTCCGTCCCACGATGTGATAGGGGGCGAGCCTATCGCCATATCGGGCACAAATTCATGACTCCGGGCTGATAACGAAAAGAAGAAAAGGGGTTTGTTTTGACGAACATTCTTAGCGCTGTTTCAGTTAGGAATTAAACAACAGAAATCACCAAGAAGGGAAAAACGTTATGACTATTGCATTGTTTACATTTGAGAAATAAGTAGTTTACTATACTTCAAAAAATCAATTTCGTAGTCAGGATTTTGGCTGAGCGGAAAGTTTTAGCAGGATTTTTGCAAAGTATTTGTGTTTCAGTATTTTTTTAAATGATATTCGTCGTATTTTCGTGTTTATATAAGGCCTATCTATAAAATAAAAGCAATTCCAAAAAAATGTCAACATGCCTATTTAGGCTTTGGGGGCTTTAAGGGATGAAATGGGATAAAGTGGGATGAACGCGATGAGACCGGTCGGATCCGGATTGCAATCGATGGGAAATAATGGGACGGGATGTAACAGAAAGAAAAGGAGCCAGATGAGATGGGATGGGATACGATAGGAAAAGGGATAGTAGGTACGTAGGTTGAGTTCAGGAGTACAAAAGTTTGAACGGGAATAAGATATTTCTGGTGTGGAGTGGAGTCTAAACATCTAAGCACCCAGGCAAAGCTGGGCCGGGCCGCTAGTTTTCTTATAAAATTCAGTGAAGTGACAAAATTGACAATGTCAAAAATTTAAAACTGTAAACTCGTAATAAAATGATAACCACAAGATGATGACACGCGCCCACAGATCACTCCCAATAGATACCTAATGCAAGGCAGCGGTTGTGCGCCACACATTTAAGTTATCAGATAGATATAAACCGATGCCAAATGTCGCGTCTTCAGTGTCATCCAAGTAGTGGACCCGCACATACCGTTGAGCGTTGGCGAAAATTAAGTTTTGGGAATATCTTAGTAAGTTAAAAATGACTTGCTCAATAAAATGGTGTGGAAAAAACTCAAAAACATCAAGTATGCAAAAAAACGGAATAACGTTTCATCGGTAACTAATATTCTTTAAATTAATTTGTTCACAAGCGAGCTCAATTTATACTGGTTGATGTATCGCTGTCAAACAGTCGAGTTTGAATCGAAAATCAGCCGTCTCTTTTTCGCATAGCAATAACCATAATAAGCCATCTTTTTCTGTTGATATCACACGTTCTTCTAGTGCTTGACGCATGTTTATAATATAATTCCAATCAATATCGATATTTTAAAACATTAATGTAAAATAATTTGATTAAATGACAATGTCACGAAATGTTTAATGATGTAAATAAAAATTGCTAATCACCATGACGACGTCATTTAATGTAATTTGAAAAAGGTCAAGTTTTTAACTAGGTACTTTTTCAATAATTGTACTCTTCCGTTCTTCTCATTTCGTCGGGTAAAAACTGTGGGTTAGTATATGACATAATGTTTGATTAATACCATTTTTATTTTAGATTCCCCACATGTCCCGAAAGGAAAAAAAATTGGGTAGATGCAACATGTCGAGGTGACGATTGGTGGCCTACAAAAAATAGCGTAATTTGTTCACGACATTTTACCCAAGAATGTTTTTTCCCAATGAAAAATCGTCGTCGTTTAATGGATACTTCTATCCCGACAGAATATTTACCAATTCTGGTACATTTTATTTATTTCAAAATGTATAATTTCGTAGTTTTGTGTGGATAGAATAATATGATTATCAAATAATATAATATTATTATATTGATTTTGTCCAGCAGCCAAGAGTAACATTTATAGCCTTCAGATGAAGCTCGTTTAAGCGTACTCGTCTGATGGTATTTCGGGTCCAATTTCTCGAATCAAGTATCTACTGACTATATCTTTCTAGAAGACTAATTTAGCTTAAGTGTTGTGGTTTATTATGTTGGACTACCACGCTGATGTCTCAAATTGGAATTACGAGTTGGGTAATGATATAGGAATTTTCTATTCAGTATCAGTTCCGGGCTCTGTAATGTGTGGCCCAATTGTGTTAGGTTAGCCCCCTATCCCATTATAGGATACAGCACACGGCGAAACATAGGATCACTGATTGTATTTGCCTATAGGATGAAAGATAAGTTTACTTCATTTGTTTTATACTCTCGATCAATGAAAGACGGTATGCTATCTGGTCAAACTGAACACTAACGAAGCTCTCCATTGTTTAATATATTATATGAAATAGAGTTTTTGCCTTTCCGTTAATGCTGCCCGAAAAGCTTGTTCACTTCGTTTAATAGTGTTTATTACTGTGCTAGACGAGTATATAAGCCCTCCCACATCTTTATTTTTTATTTTATTTTATCTATAGCATAATTAAGCCTACTTTCTTTTTTCTTTAGCGATATACGTGCTTTTAAGCAGACATTGCCCTTGATGTTTTAATTAAGTAATGAACCACGGCAATATACTCTATGATGCTGTCTGAAAATTGTGGCAGTGATACTTGAGGCAGTACGCCTCGATATTACTGTCATCTAAGGATTTCGGGATTTCGTATTAAAGTGGTATTATTGCAGGTATCTACTTCTAATGACAACTCGCAAGAAAATGAACTTAATGTTCAAGCTATTGATGCAATAAAATCTAACGAAGTGGTATGCTTTGAACTGAAATTATTTTTTCTTCCTTTCATATTTATTACAGAATTTTACAGGCAGCGTGTAATTGCAGGAACAACCGGATTCATCTTTGCCAATAGAAACAAATGCAATAATACCAAGGACTCCAGTAAGAAAAAGGAAACCTCTAAGTCCAATTGCCAACAGCCCCTCAGCTTATGATACACCAAAAAAGAAACATATGTGTAGGAGAATTATCGAACTAAATAATATCATTCAATACAAAAACAAAACATTAAAAAAGTTAAGAGATAATATCAGACGAATGAAAAAAAAAATTGTTTCACTAAAATGTGTATTAGCGGATTTGGAGAGAAAAAAATTGATTTCAGCGGAAAATAAGTATATCCTAGATTCAGTCGGAGTCAAATGCAGAGAGCTCATTCAGCGGCAAGTATACCGAAAAAGGTCTGGCAGGATGATCAGAAAAAAGTATTCTGCAGAGCTGAGAGCATTTGCCCTGACTCTAAATTTTTACTCTACAAAAGCCTACAATTACGTTCGCAAAACTTTTAATACATGTTTGCCTTCTGTGAAGACGTTGGGAAAATGGTATCAATCGGTAGATGGTCATCCAGGTTTTACCAAAGAAGCTTTTGAAGCTTTAAAATTTAAAGCTGAGGAACAAAAAACGCCAATTTATTGTACTATTGTCTTTGATGAAATGAAAATTTCAAGCAAAGTGGAAAAGACATTCGGATACGTTGATTTTGGGACCAATATTGAATCTGACTGCAGAGAAGAATGTACTGACGCTTTAGTTTTCTTAGTTGTGCCTTTACATGGTAGGTGGAAAGTCCCAATAGGTTATTTTTTCATATATAAAGTCACCGCTGACCAAAAGGTCTATTTGCTTACTCAGGCAATTGAACTTTGCCATGATGCAAACATTACAATTAAAGCTGTAACTTTTGATGGTTGTCCAGCAAATTTATCTATGGCAAAAAAACTCGGGTGCAATCTGGAACCAGGTAATTTAAAAACTGTTTTCCAAATAAATAACAAGAATATTGCTATCTTTCTTGATCCTGCGCACATGATAAAATTAATCAGAAACAGTTTTGAACATTTTCGGGAATTTAAAGATGCTGCAGGTAAAGAAATAAAATGGAAACACATTGAATTATTACATAAATTGCAAGAAGACGAAAAGTTTCATGCTGCCAATAAACTCCGAGCTGAACATCTATTTTTTAAAAACAATATTATGAAAGTAAAACTTGCGACTCAGTTGTTTAGCAAGAGTGTCGCAGTGGCACTTGAATTTTGCAAAAATGTATTAAACATTGAACAATTTAAAGATGCAGACGGAACTGCCAACTTCTTGGTGATGTTAAATGACCTGTTTGACATTCTAGACTCCAAAGTACATGGGTATGGCCTAAAAAGGGCGCTAAACGTTGAAAATTCGGAAGTGGTGTTGTCAAGATTAGAAGCCTGTAAGCACGATTTGATGACCTTAACGACGAATTATAAAAACAAAGAAATTAAGCTTGTAAATTCGCCAAGATTTACTGGGTTTATAGGATTATGCGCATGCATTGAAAGCGCAAAATTTTTATTCAACGATTTAATTACAAAAAGATTATGTCCCTACATATCATTTCACCGAATTAGCCAAGACCATATCGAACTTTTCTTTTATAACATTCGGTCTCATGGTGGAGCCAATAATAATCCCACACCGAAGCAATTTTTCGGAATCTATAGGAAAATGTTAGTACACATGGAGCTACAGGCATTAAACACCGGGAATTGCTTGGCTTTGGAAAATATTGGAATTTTGAACTGTTCCTCAGTCATCCAACGTATAAATGTAACGACCGTGAGGGGTGACACATACGAACTCCCGAAATCTTTCGATGACAATACATCAAATATCACTGTCACCATTTTCAGACAGCATAATAGAATATATTGCAGGTGCCGTGGTTAATTATTTAATTAAAAACATCAAGTGCAATATCTGCTTAAAAGCACTTATATCGCTTGACAATAATAATAAAAGTTTAATTTATGCCAAAGATATAGGAGGGCTTATATACCCATCTAGCACAGTGATAAAAATTTGTAGACGAAGCGAACAAACTATACGGGTAGCATTAACGAAAGGGCAAAAAGTGTATTACAAAGACAAACTCTATTTCACATACCAAACAATGCAGAGCTTCGTTCATGAGAATATATTCAGCCAAATAAATATGCATCAGTTTGACCACGAAAGCAGCAACCATATCATAGATTTAACTAAAACCGTAATAGAAAAATACATAGACATAAGATTATTATACTTAAGTAGAAAAACGGACCCTAAAAATGCCATCAGACGCAAGTATACAAAACTTATCCATTTTAAAAATCAATAATTGGATTCAGATGCTTATGCTCCAAATAATAATAAATCTGATTACCATTAAAAAGGTTATAGTGAGCGAGAAAAATAGACAATCGCTATCCCGATCATTTTATAGTTTTTTTTTTTTTATTTGCATCAGTAATACACAGATATTACCGCTAATCACAGGATTCAGGAAAATGCCGTCAAAAATTCCAGTCGTTCCCGAGATTAGCGGCAACAAGCAGACTGACATACGGATAAAAAAAAGTTCATTTTCGATATAGGTGTCATGTAAAACATGATATTTATGTACGTGGAAAATAAATCACTTTTCAAACAAGAAGTTCTCGCCTAATATTTATTTTTATGTATAGATTAGTAGATATTTCTTTGTAGTGTAATATTTGTTATCTTGTGCAATTAAAGTTGCGGACCTATAGTTTTAAGAAAATAAAACACAAATAAATAATATATTCCAAAGATTTTTTTTAATACATTCATTTTTATTTTGACTAGGCACAGATGACTCTCAATAAACAACAAGTTGAATAATAGAAATAAAACCGCCACATACTAAAGTATAAATCTTAATCCTATTTTATTCGTAGTTAGCGGTTGCCGGTTGTTATGATTTATTAGATCAGGCCGGTGAAAAAATGTTATCAAACATTTAATAAGTTGGTAATCAAGTTATAGAAGCGATCATAACACGTGAACTTACTGGCAAATGCAACTATCGATACGTTTTTTTTTTATTTATCGACTTGTGCCGCATCTCTCGAATGCAGTCCACGTGACCGCGCTGCAACCCGCCCACCCCCCGCGCTGTTCCCTTCGTTGACGTTTTCAGTTCAAAACAAAACTATCGTAATACGGTATCTATTGGGAGTGATCTGTGCACGCGCCACAACACGACACGCACACCCAAAATCTCCCAGCTCGTCGAGCTCCGCGTCGTGGGCGTCGGCTTCGGACGCGTCGAGCCAACGCGACGAGCTGCAGTGCTCCCAGCCGCCACCAAGACCTGCGCGGCGAAAAGGACGACCCCCTCCAACGGTGGGCTTGGGACCTGTGGGGCCGAGTGCTCCGCCAACGGTCCCCGCTACCGGTGGAGTAGTGCGCCGCATGAGATGGACTAATGAAATCAATCAAAATGTCATGCGGGCCTACTTTGGGGCGACAAAGGGGGGAATTCACCTCACCGCGTATCGTGCTCAAATGCTGATACATGCTGTTGATACAAATTTATGCAACTTCCTTGGGTCTTGTATGGGACAGTGTACCACTGTCCTTAGATATCCAGGTGGTACGGTGCCGTGTGATTGTGGTGAGCCGATTTGAATTAAGCGGGGTATATTCCAGGGTGACAGTTTGAGTTCACTGTAGTTCTGCATGGCCTTGAATACTCTCAGCACTCTGTTGTTGGATTCGGGGTTAGGCTACCGTCTGCGGAGAGGGTCTGTGCCTATTTCTCACTTGCTTTACATGGATGATCTCAAGTTATTTGCATCAAAACAAACAGAATTGATTGAGTTGTTAAAAATAACTGAAAGATTTAACAACTCAATCAATATGGAGTTTGGTGTAGATAAATGTGCGGTTATCCATGTCAAGCGTGGGAAGGAAGTTGCAGTCTCTGATGGCATACAAGTCTCAGAGACTGTAAGACTCAGATTCCTCTCTGAGACGGAGACTCACAAATATCTGGGTATGCCAGAGGCACTGGGTATTTTGAGTGCAGACGTAAAATAATCGGTGAAGGAGCGTTTCTTTGGCCGCCTGACAAAAGTTTTCAACAGTATTTTGTCAGATGGAAACAAGATTCGCGCATTCAACGGTTGGGTTATGCCTGTACTTATGTACTCCTTTGGCATACTCAGATGGACTCAGACCGAATTGGACGCCCTGGATCGTAAGGTCCGGACTCTACTGACTGCACAGTGCACATCGTATGCATCATCCACGTTCGTCAGTGATGAGATTGTACATACCGCGAAGATGTGGGGGCCGAGGCATGCTTAATGCTAAGGACTTGCATAATCGCGAGGTGTGCAATCTCAGGGATTATTTCCTTCACAGCGACGTGGATATGCATAGGGTTGTAGTTACAGTGGATAAAGGATTTACTCTGCTTTCATTGGCGAATGAGAACTGTCGGAAACCGCTGATAATGAGCGTTAAGGATCGCAATGAAATATGGAAGAGCAAGGAGCTGCACGGTCGGTTCTATCGGGCCCTCCATGGGCCTGATGTGGACCGGCCTGCGTCTGTATCTTGGCTACGTTTCGGTAACCTCTTTGGGGAAACTGAGGGGTTTTATCTTTGCAATCATGGACGAAGTTATTAAGACGAACAACTATAGGAAATACATCCTGAAGGACGGTACGGTCGACATCTGTCGGGCATGCCACCGTCCTGGCGAGTCAATCAGGCATGTTGTCTCCGGTTGTTCGTATCTTGCTAACGGCGAGTATTTGCATAGGCATAACCTAGTAACCAAGATCATACATCAGCAAATTGCTCTTCGATATGGACTTGCGACCCTTGAAGTGCCATATTACCAGTACGTTCCCCAACCAGTTCTTGAAAATGGTCATGCAACGCTATATTGGGATCGGTCTGTTATTACAGAGACACAGACAGGACTACTGTTGCCAATAAGCCTGATATTGTGATAATAGATCGATTAGCACGCCGGGCAATACTTGTTGATGTTTCTGTTCCGCATGACGGTAACCTCGTGAAAGCTGAAAAAGACAAAATGTCTAAATATTGAGATTTGGCCCACGAAGTTACTGACATGTGGGATGTGGACTCAACAATTATTGTCCCGATTGTTGTTTCTGCACATGGACTGATCCCAGAGAGCCTCGACCAACATCTCCAGAAGCTCTGTATTGGTCGTTGGGTCAAGAGCCAGATTCAAAAGGTGGTATTGCTGGACACGGCACGCATAGTGAGGAGGTTCCTTGCTTTGGATCCCTAACCACCGGTGGCTTGGGTCTTAAGCCTCGCTACTGAAGGATTAATGATTTTTTTAATATTTTTATATGTATATTGTTTTTTTTTGTATATGTATAAAAATGTAAAAAAAATTTAACAACAAAATAAAGAGGAATAATAATAAATAAATAAAGGTTAATAAATAATAATATAAATAATATTAATCACATATTTTGTAAATAGAGAATAAGTTGTACGTGTATTGACTTGTGATAAGAGCTATTTAATTGCCCACGTGCTAAGATGTTTTTATAGCAAGACGATTGCAAGGCAATTGTCTGTCATATTGCCTGCCAATCAATCAGTCACGCTTTAATCAGTGTCGCGGCTGCTCGTCTCTCTGACTATTTGTATTTTGAAAATCGAATGCCATTGCGCCATTTTTTTGTGCAATGAAGTTAGTGTATGACGTGTCTATTTGTAAAACGTCATTGCCTACGTGACCAATAAACGAATTTCATTTCATTTCATTGCCTCCAAATTAATTTATTAATATTCAAAATAATACGACGATTGTGTAATCATAATTCCTCTATTCTTTTCCAACATCATGTACATTCAAGCAAGGACTCGCTACACACAACTGGCATATTTTAATGCCTTCAATATTTACTCTTGAACAATCACAGCGTAATACATCTTCCGACTCGCCCGTCCTTCCCACCAGCAGTTGAAAACTCCGTTCTGTATTCAAATCCTTATTCTATTCTTCTTAATATAATTGCCAGCACCATCGCCATACTAGAATAGGTTGCTTTACTCATCGCTCATAAAAAAAAAATTCTTACAAATTGATTGTACAGATATCGAGGGCCCCGAGTATTTATAACGCGAAAAAATAATAACACCATATGTAGTTTATGTACGATTTACCTTTTTTCAAATATTGGTATTTTCGGGACGATTTCGCGGCTCCCGAAGATGCCGCATAATAATGCGATGAACACTTCACAACTATTTATTATAAGGCATTTATCTCCGGTGAACATAGCTTTTTACAACCTATGGTATCTTCAAATCAACAACCGTAAGTCACCATGGAGACGGGAATAAATATCGAGGGGTGTCAAAATCCTTCTCGAAATTTATTCCCGCATCGTCCGGAAACGCCACAGTATCATTAAAGTACGATGAGACATGGCTGCGGCGAGAAATATCAAAGCTGAATTGCATGTTAGAAAATGTTATGTTATTCTTATATATTGGTGAATTGGTTTTCTTGGTTGTACACCCTTCGGAGCATGTCCAACCTACCGCCGAAACATACATAACATCAAAACACATCACTCCTTTTTGTAAAAAAAAATAAAAAAGTTTTGGTATAATAAGTCAGAATAACATCGACGATATGGAGTGACCAACTTGTGTCGTCATTTGTTCTATGGAAAACCTCTTACCTGTAGGCATATTATGTAGAATTAGGTCATTCTTAACATAAGTAAAACCCTCTTAGATCCCTGGTCAGTAGGTAGCGTAATACACAAATAAGGGACTCCGAGATCTCACGAGGAGCGTGCGATGTTGACATCGTCAAATCAACAAAAAAGTAACGATAGTGATACGAGTATACACACACTACACTAGTACGTAAGTCGATATTCTTGACTTGTTGAGCATTATGTTAAAAAGTAACTTAATTGAACATGGTGATAGGATGACACGACTGCCTCGGTGGCGCATTTCCATTACGGTACGCTTAGTGATATTCGATTTTTCTATTCATTACCAGCCCGGAGCCACGGATTTGTGCCCGATATGACGATAGGCTCGGTCCCTATCACATCGTGGGACGGAACATGGGTGTCTTGGTCGCACCTCTGCCTACCACTTTTGGGAAAGAGGCATGAGTGTATGTATATATGTACACATCTATGTAGAATGTACATATATACAATGTGCATACGACCTTGATACGTAATATCAGTGTAAAAATCAGAACGTAAAGTCCTGTTGGTTGTTAACTAAGTTAAATCACGGCAAGGGCGGTCTGCATCGCTAACGAAATTATAAACGGTAGGCTAACGCTTCGATGCATTGCGGATGCGAACTAAACGAGTTTTGTAACCGCTGCGACGTTTTACGGATAATTCCTTTTTAACCGAAAGGTTAGCGATATTCGCAACAAAAATACTAGGAACAAGAACAATCTAGCTATAATATCAACTTTTATAACCAAGTTCCCACTCATATTAAAGCCTTAACTATTGAAAAATTCAAAGCTACTCTCAAGCACAAATTATGCAATAAAGCTTATTAAAAAATTTCAGAATATCTAGGTAGTAATAAAGCTTAAGAATATAATACAATTAAATAAATATATGCAGAGTGATATTAACACATGTTACTTATTTTAACCCACATATTTCTCATCACGCCAGGTGACATTGTACAATTTTTTTTGACAAAAATCTTGATTTACGTTTTCACGATTTTTGGTCACCCAGTACAGATACGAGCATTTTTACCGCTTAGCTGAACTTCAGTTCGGTTCGGGAACTTACCTGAACTGTAAAAAGAATCGTTCCTATACGTGTTGATCAAAGGACTTGGAAACTAAAATTCCGATTTTTGCTAAAACTACCAGGCCTGTTTTGTTCCAAACTTCGTACAAAGTTACATAGAAGATCTGTTAGAAGCGTCGTTTCTGATTCTACAGATCTCGTCATTTCTGATTCGATCTCGTAGGGAACACCGAGCATAGCCCTCTCCATAGCGCTTTGAGTGACCCTGAGCCGTCTTATGAGGCCCATTGTGAGGGGCCACGTTTTGGTGCCGTATGTATGTTCATCACTGGTAACATACAACAATTAAATACATTCATCTTTAGGCACTGAGAGATTTTTGTCGAGAAGACGTAGGTACCTACTATTACGTTTGGCTTGGCGCCGATTTCAAATCCATCAATAGGTAGCACATACAAATAATAGTTAGTATTTTATTAATATTAAGGTATTAGGTTTGCATAAAAGTTATATCAATATAAATCTTTATTAAGTTATTTTATACTGTTTTAGTATTTGAAGTCGGTTTTTTTTAACGTAGTTTTTTTATTTTTTACTTTTTAATGACTATAATAGGTTATTTTGTAAACTACAGTAGAATTTTTCAAGATTACATTAGGTAGACTATAACTTATCATTTCTTTTTACTGCAATATAATAAATACTATTTTTTAAGTAACTATGAAAGGTCTATGAAAGGTGCCGCTCGCCGTTGCGGGCTACTGATACAGAACCCGCCTCCGAAACATCGCTACGCTAAAATCAAAGCAAAATTGATAAAGAGGTTTGCTGATTCCCACGCCTTGCGGCCTTACGCATTACGAAAGCCCTCACGCATGAAGAGTTGGGAGATCGCAAACCCTACCTATTCATTCGTCACCTCCAGGATTTGGCCGGACCAGCTACACCGAAGGATTTTGTTAAGTCCATGTGGATGAAGAGATTACCATCTGGTGTTCAGGCACTATCGGCATCCAAGACCACCCAATCCTAGGACCAACTAGCGAACCTGGTGGATCGAATCCATGAGCTCACTCAGCCATGTCGACCCATAGCAGCAGCAGCGTCATCGTCATCATCGCCAGCTCCTCCACCTCCCAGCAACGAGATCGCCGAGATCAAGGAGATGATAGGAAGGCTTACCAAGAAGTAGGATGACCACACCCGCAGTTCACACTGCAGCTCATCCAGGCGATCCAGACCAACACATCTGTCCAGCTCACCTGCGCACAACAGCAGCAACAGATCCCAGTCGAGCTATCGGCGGTACCCCATCAGCTGGTATGATTCTCGATTTGGAGATGACGTCAGGAGGTGCATCAAGCCCTGCGATAATGGCAGGTCAGGACACGCGACGGGCACTCGCTAATGGCGACGGACGACTGCCCGGCCACCCCAGGTCGCCTTTTCGTAACAGACCGCAACTCCAATATCCAGTTTTTGGTGGACACTGGCAGTGATGTCTGTGTCTTCCTACGGACTGCGCTTCGTAATCGCCGTGAGAAGACGGACTGCCGGTTGTGTGCCGTTAACGAGACTGTTATGGACACCTACGGCTTTATAAATTAAAAAAAAATATTTTGGCTTAAGATGGGCATTCCAATGGAGACTTGTTGTGGCAAACGTCACTAAGGCGATTATTGGTGTAGATTTTTTAACTTATCAATCGACTGTAAAAATCAACGCCTCATTGACACCTCACCTCATTGTTGACACAAGTTTTCATTGCAACAAACAGCATCAGCTATTGTGGCAAGTGGCGAAACAAGGTGCTATCGCATACTAGACATATACCCCGATATAACACGTCTTTCAGGTATACGCCCAACACCTAAACACAATGTTGTACACCACATAAGGACAACACCTGGTCCCCCCGTGTCCAGTACTCCCCGTAGGTTGGCTCCAGATAAGTTGAAAATAGCCAAACAGGAGTTTCAGCATATGCTAAACAATGGGCACGTCCTTCAGCAAGTGCCTGGGCTTCACCCCTGCACCTCGTGCCGATAAAGGATAATGGCTGGAGACCTTGCGGTGATTGTCGGATGTTGAACGCTCGCACCCTCCCTAATCGATAAAATATATAAAAGTTAAAATTGGCGTTCCGGAGGGTTCCATTTTGGGCCCCTCTTTATTCCTAGTCTATATAAACGACCTACCTTACAAGGTGCAGAAGTGGTCAGACATAGTTTTGTTTGCTGACGACACATGTATTATATTTAAAGTTAGCCGAAAAGACGAAAACCTCGATACACCTAATAATAATCTTAAGTTAATTTCGGGTTGGTTTTTAGCTAGTAATCTTCTATTAAATGCTAGTAAGACGAAATGTACCCGTTTTGCTTTACCAAACGTGGCAAGCGTAAACACGCGTATCGGAATCACTAGATTTAGTTAGTTCTACAGTTTTTTTAGGAATTACATTAGATAAAAAATTACAATGAGGTCCTCAAATAGAAAGATTGTCAGGTAAACTTAGTACTGCAGCTGTACTGTACTTAGTTTTTTTCGTCCGAAAAATAAGTAAACTTACTGACGTTGCAACGGCTAGGCTGGTATATTTTGCTTATTTTCACAGTATAATGTCCTATGGCATTCTATTGTGGGGATCAGCTGCCGATATTGAGTCCATATTTATATTACAAAAAAGAGCAGTCCGCGCTATTTATGATCTAGGTAGTCGCGATTCTTTACGATCTGTTTTTAAGGAAAGTATCATACTAACCGTGCCATCTGAATATAAGTATATTTCAGAATATAATGCACGTTCGTACACAGCTCAATAAGTATTGTAAGGTTAGTGACACCCAATGTATTAATACGAGAAATAAAAATAATCTTTTAGATTAGAAAAGTCTAAAAAATCTGTGCCGACATTTTATAATTAGTATTGTAGAAACCATATAATAAACGGACGTGTGTTTCAGACCATCTTTTATTTAATACAATACTCGCAATACCTTATTAGGTACCGCCATATAAGGTACAGTGGTGACCCGATCGGACACGCGCAGACTAGAGAGAGCAAAGTACAAACGAAATTTTTTTGTCCTGCTCAAGGAAATATTCCAAGATGTCAAAACACGACAACCTACAATTACCATCACCACAAACTAACGGAGCAGAAATAGCTGTAGTTTCTGTATCTTCGAGGATTCCTGAATTCTTTAAAGACCACCCAAGGCTATGGTTCGTTCAATGCGAAGCCGTCTTTGGCCCGCAAAAACTGAGTGACGAAGCGAGGTATAACATGGTCATTACAAAATTAGGAAAAGATGTGGTACAGCAAGTCAGTGACATCCTGCTTAAGCCTCCAGAAACTAAGAAATTTGACGCTTTAAAGGAACGATTGTTGAAAGTGTATGAAGAGTCAGAGATGAGGCAATTCCAAAAGCTACTGAGTGAGATGGAGTTGGGCGACCAGAAGCCCTCACAACTCCTCAGGAAAATGCGAGATCTGGCGCGCGAGAAGATACCGGATGAAACACTTCGGATTATGTGGCAAGGACATCCACCTTCGGAAGTACGAGGTGTGCTCGCTGTTACAGAGGTTACAGATCTTGAGAATTTGGCAACTATCGCTGATAAAGTGATGGAAACAACGCGACCATTGCAGCTCTCAGAAGTGCATATGACGCCTGGTACTAGCGGCGACAATTCATTTATTTTGGCCGAGTTAGCCAAACTTAGCCTAAAAATACGAGAACTAGAAGGTCAGAGAAATAAAATACAACGCTATAATCGTTATCACTCCCGTTCAAGATCAAGGTCACGCGGTCGTAATTCAATCCGTCGCTCGCCTAACAACCCGGATTGGTTGTGTTATTATCATTATAAATACCCACAAAGGGCAAGAAAATGTATAGAGCCGTGTTCCTGGAAGAAGTCTGAAAACCAGGAAAACTAACTGAGGTACAATCGCGGGCGGAGATTTGTACCATATCGCCAGTGCACCGCCTTCGTGTTACGGATAGTAAAAGTAGATTGACATTTTTAGTGGACACGGGTGCCAATATTTCTGTACTTCCTGTGAGTAGAACTCGGTTTATCAATACCAAGTGCGACGAATATAAACTATATGCCGCGAACGGAACTGAAATACAGACGTTTGGTGTAAAAACTTTAAATTTAGACTTTAATTTACGTCGACCGTTTCAGTGGACATTTGTGCTGGCGGAAGTGAAGCAACCAATCCTAGGTGCTGACTTCCTGGCCCATCATAAGTTATTAGTGGACTTAAATAGGCGAAAGCTTATTGACTCTGTGACAAACTTGCAAACAATCGCATCTATATCGCTACAAGAACAACCTACAGCGAAAACAATCAATTGTAAAAATCCGTATAGCGATATATTAGGAGAATTCCCAAATGTAACCAAGCCGATGTGTTTTAAAAAAACTCCATGCCATTCTGTAGTTCATTACATAGAGACAACGGGACCAGCTGTTTACGCACGCCCGAGGCCTCTACCGCCGGATAAGTATAGTAAGGCAAAGGCAGAATTTCAAAGAATGCAAGAAATGGGCATATGCAGACCGCCTAAAAGCAATTGGGCAAGTCCATTACATGTCGTCGTTAAGAAAAACGGTGAGATACGGCCGTGCGGCGACTACCGTCAGTTAAATGCGATTACGAAACCGGATCGATATCCGTACATGGAAAAACCTTATTTTCACGAATAGACTTACAGAGAGCTTACCATAATATCGCTATAAATAAAGATGATATACCAAAGACAGCTATAACCACACCATTTGGGTTATATGAATTTTTAAGGTTAGGTTTTGGTTTCAAAAACGCGGCTCAAACCTTTCAAAGATTTTTAAATGATAAAGTCTTAAAGAATTTAGATTATGTATTTGTATACATCGATGATATCATCATAGCTTCGAGTATAGAAGATCACAAGAAACATGTACGAGAAGTATTAAAACGCTTAGACACGTATGGAATTACTATAAACTTGGCAAAATGCGAATTTGGTAAACCGGAGTTAGGCTTCCTTGGATATCATGTATCTACTGATGGTTTGCGACCAATGGAACAGCAAGTTAAAGTAATTTCGGAATTTCCAAGGCCGAATATTGTAGAAGAATTACGACGCTTCTTGGGTATGGTCAACTTCTACAGGCGACATCTTCCAAAAGCGGCAGAGATACATGCGAAGTTAAATATTTACCTGCACAATGCCAACAAGAAAGACATGAGTATTATCAATCAATCAATATCAATCAACAATTGGAATCAACAAATGCTCTTATGACAGATTGTTCGAACACCTGTGCCGGTGCCGTCTTGCAACAGCGTGAAGGTGATACTTGGAAACCGCTAGGATTCTTTTCGAATAGACTGAGTGAAGCTCAACAAAAATACAGCACATACGATAGAGAGTTACTTTTTGCGGACCAACGCGTTTCGGAGCGCGCCGTTCCTCACACCTTTCCGAACACGCCCTTGTGTCGGCGTTCCGCCCGGCTCAGCGCCCGCGCATCCCGCCGCCCGCCTTAGGGCTTAGTAGTCCTTCGAACTAGCGAAGGAAACGTCGCGTGCTAGCGGTGCGGCACGCTGACACGAACCTAGCCCACTATTTTATTTGTATTTATATTTGATTCCCATGTAAAGTCCTAAAACTTGCGATTTACATGGCCATTAAACATTTTAGACCGTTAATAAAAGGCAGACCGCTTACTGTATATACAGATCATAAGCCTATAGTATATTCTTTGCAACGAAACACTATCTGTAAAAGCGATACACCAAGGCGCATTCGGCATCTAGATTTTATTATGCTGTTTTGTAGCTCAATAAAACATGTATAGAGATTTCAAGTTGGCCCATTGATTACGAAAAGTTAGCGGAGGCGCAAACGGAAGACAACGACTTACAAATATTATTACAAAAAAAAACATAAAAATTTTAGCAAATATTTATACCTAATTGCAATAAACTAATTTATTGCGAAGTGTCTTGTAACAGAGCGCGTCCATATCTGCCCGCGGCATTCCGCGCATCAGCTTTCAAAGCGGTGCATGAGATAAGCCACCCAGGAGTACGGGCTACACGAAAGATGATGCAAGAGCGCTTTATATGGTATGGAATGAACAAAGACATTGGAATTTGGACAAAGTCATGTATAGGATGCCAAAAATCAAAAGTGCACAGACATACAGTGTCACTACATGGGCATTTTATTCAAACCGATCGTTTCGAACACCTACACATGGATGTTGTTGGTCCACTTACCTATACATTGCCAAGGTTACAGGTACATCGTCACTATGGTGGATAGAAAAACTGGTTGGCCAGAGGCATATCCTTTCAAAGATATCACCTCTGAAACAGTGGCTGACATTCTTTACTCTGGTTAGATAATTTTATAATAAAATTTTATAATAAAATTCCCAATTCGATAACGCATCTACCGGACAAATTATTTATTCGTACATCGGGCGGCATCCGCGCGGGGCGGCGGGGGCGCGTGGCCGGGACACACGCTCACCGCGAGCGGCGGCGGGTGATGCGAGTCCGCGGGCACGAGCGCCTCGTCCGCCGCAACTACCGATACTACACCGCTAAAATCAGTAGGTACTCAGAACCAAATCCAGCTGGCGACCCAAGCAATTGGGCATTGTATTATTTTGAGTGAAATCACAATATGAAACAAAACATTCAAAATAATTAGTAACATTAATCGGGCAAGAATATAAATTAAAATCTCCAATCACAATTACTTCCTTACCTATATCTATCACATACTTTTCTATTAACCTAAATAATAACATGTAGTCATTCTCAGAACTTCCTGGGGGAATATAAATTACACAACATAAAAATAAAAATCTATTATTGAAATGCACCGTTGCACAAATCATTTCAAAAACGCACTGGTCTATCGACGCGCCTGGCACATGTACTTGTCGTAGGTCGAATCGGTGTGTGGCCACAAGAAACGCGCCGCCCTGCTTCCGACCATCCGCTCGATCACAACGTAGTATTTTGTATCCTTGTGCAACAATTTCAGCATCGAGTATGGATTCATTGCATCCTGACTCTGTGACTGCATATAAGTCCGAATTTGATGACGCTATATTGTTTCTAAAATTGTCCAATTTGGTTCGTAATCCCCTCACATTTTGGTAATATATTCCTATCTTGTTATTATTTATTGTAGGGAAACCAAATCCACTCATTAAACTCGGCGTTGTGAGGCCACATATCCGCGTCATTCAACATATCATACGTCTGTTCTGGTACTCCTATTATAAAAGAAGAGTAATCCTGTTCTATTTTATGCTTAATTTTATCAATTTTTAGTATTACCTCTGGGCCGCATATACTCTTGACGTGATCGGTCACAGCTTCCACCGTAGTTTCTGGATGTAAACGCCATACGTGAAGGTATTTTTTTCGTTCAGTTGCTACTATCGTCATCAACTCGATATTTTTTCCAATTTTCACATCCTTAGATAAACGTTTGGTTCTCTTACTTTGCACCAAGTTCCAGCCTGATTGGTTAATTTCATCGTCTTGTTTGGACTCTTCACCAGTCTGTTGTAAATTCGTAACACCTATCTGTTCCGAGGGTACATCAGGTTTCGTGGCCCCACAAGTGTTTAGCTATAATTGTACACTGATGGTAGGTGCGATATTCGCGTTCTTTCTACACTTAATAGATTTGGAATTTTGGCTTACGGTTTCGGAGAATGTACTGATAGAAATTTCAGGTATATCTTTTGCCTTATCTTGCGGTTGGATGTTCAGAGCTAATTTAGAATTGACTTTTTTTTCTATTAACGTCATTATTTTAACCAAATTGTCGAGATCGTTTTTTGTTTGCAAGAATTGACACTGTAGGTGTTCTATGGCATTTGCCTGACTATCCAAACGGGCAATAATATCAGAACGAAATTGTCGTAGTTCATTAAGTAATGCAGAATCCAAATCTCCATCGATCGTTGTTGGTGAGAATTTCGCCCTACTCCCGCGCTGGGTGTTCACATTGGTGAAGGGTGTTATTTCTATGTTCAATTCTGCCATATTATAAGCTTTCACAGGTGTTTCTGTGTTGCCATATTTGGGTTTCAAACAAATACATTCCGGACATACCCATTTCTTCCAATGGGTATGTTAGGGTAAATGCTTTAAAAGTATCTGATGATATTTTGAGACAGTTTAAGTCATACTTTTTATTGCATTTGTCCTTCGAGCATTCCATGTAAGAGCCATCTAAAATTAATGAACAACAAGCACTGCATTCTTTACTCATAATTTCGGTTTCAAATACAAATTCCAATTTAATTCAAAATATTGCACCTGTGTGCGTGTAACCTTCGCGCGCTCCCCGCTTCGCTATAGTGCGACAAGGACGAATTGTTTGTAGCACAGAGTTCCTCTCTTTCACCCGAAGCGGTGAAGAGCCTACCTCAGCCGTCACAGTTCTCACGACTAAGCACTCGCGCGAAAATATCGGAAATTAGTTCACTCCACTTTAGTACTTGTTGCACTTAACGTTCAAACAAATAATGAGTCACTATTGCATAAATTAATACACCTTATTTTGGGTAAAATCACAAAAAAAGCGTCCGCACCCGATCGCTGTCTAACGCAAATTCCGTCAGTAGTGTCCAGTTCCAGTAGTGTCTGTGAATGCTTTAATAGTTTCTATCGTGAATCTTGCACGGAACAGCGCCAAACGTGCGCCCTGACCGATTAATTAAAAAGTGTCGTCATGTCGGACTACAACGACGACCATTTAGATGGCAATCCATTCGAATCTGCGACAAGTATGTCAGTCAAACTATCGATAACTATCAATAGAGAAAAATAAATGTCACCTTGTTTAATTGCATTATGAATTACATGCATGTTTTTAATGTTGTTCCACTAAAAATTCTATTATACGAGTATTATAATACACCTTATCAACTAAAATGCTTCGTAACTTCTTGTTATATATTGATATGTTCAACTCTTTTAATTCCTTCGGCAATTTGTTATAAATGACTGGTGCCATGCAGAAGACACTGTTGCTCGTTAACGTTGTCTTAGCAGCATGTAATCGTAGTTTGCTAATGTCATGTCTATTCCGGGGAAAAATCTCAGCTAGACGTTTGAAACGGCCCGGGTTGGACTTCACAAATACCGCCATTTGCAATATTTAAATACAAGGCAATGTTAATATTTTGAATTGTTTAAAATAATAAATAAATACACCCAAACAGTCACATACATAGTCCTAACCCCACACTAAGATCGAGTCTTGTGTCGTGGGAATCAGAAGCTACAAGAGACTTTTCGGTCTCACAAACACCCAGACCCAACACAAATATTTGTGTTGGTGCGGGGATCGAACCCGCGGCTCTCGTTTCACAGTCAGCGTCTAACCAACTACGCCACAGAGGCTGAAATTAAAAATGGCTTTCAGCTGTACAACTTTTAAACGAAACATACATCTAATGCATTGCTTTGGGCTATAAATATAATATTTTTGTTCGTTGAGTTACCCCAAAATATAACGCCATATCGTAAATGAGATTCGACTTTCCCATAGTACGCAGTGAGAATTGCATCTGTATTGACGGTTGTATATATATATATATATATATATATATATACTATATATACCGGATGAAATTGAAAACAGTCGACAAATTGATATGGGTGATTCAGTATCAGTAATACTTGTATCCTTGATAGAAATAAAACAAATTTAAATTGTAATTCAAAAAACCTATTTTTTCGCCTATAACGATGCAAACGAAGTTATTGCTTTAGGTAAACTCAAAATATCAGTACTTTATTATTATTTCTAGACAAATAAATAAAATATTCAAAGTATCAAGTCACATCGATCGCGCATCACGTGCGGCATTTACAGTCGTAGATCGTAAAAAGTGGCAACGCGTCGAACGGTCATTCAAATTTTTTTATCTATTTTGCCCGTAAAGAGCGAGTACAAACTACAAACGCACCGAGTCGACACTGCGACGTTGCCAAACCGTATGATCCCGCCGCCGCGCCGCCTAAGTACCTACACATAGGATCAAGGCTGCAGTTGCACGCGACGCAAGCGCCCTCAAAACAAACAAAAAATCACCAGTCGTCCGAAAACTATCTCCGAAATAGGTCACGGTCGGGCATGCGTCATCGATTACAGCTGATTGTAGGATTATCTTATGTGCATGTGAGTGTGTTAGTTAGTTAAATCGCAAACGACTGTGCTGCGTAAAATTAAAGAGAATTTGCGGCGTCGTGCTTTGTTGTCTTTGGAGAACGACGGAGGACATTTCGAGCATTTATTAAGATACACGTAGATAAGCCATCTCCTTAAGAACATTTACATGTGAGTTATTAACGGTGATTATTATTTAATTTAAATGTCAATTATTGTAAATATCGTGATTCCAACTTTTTAAATACGCCAAAGATACGATAGATATCTCTTAATACTCAAGTAACTAAGTGTTTGATTATGTTTTATTTATCGCATGTTTGATCGTCCTAAGCCGGTAAAAGTATGAAGGGGAAGTTGGTTTCTCAATTTTACTTATTCACGATGCGCGCGCGACGCGGTTAGCACACACCCCCCGCGCGTCTTCCTATTCGTCATTCATTCATTAACAAAACTAACACGCATGGAATAATTAATTTGATACTTTTGATTATTATAAAGTTTTTTTGTAATATCAAAAACATAACTCGATTAATCTAATTATGTGCCCTAAAATAATATTCTTGATTACAAGTTGGGTTATTCATTTAAGTTTGTCGACTGAATTCGATTTCATCCTGTATAATATATATATATACTATACTCGTGGCTTTCAACAAAGTTTTTTGTCGATTTCTAATCCTAAAAATGTTGTACTATTTACTGCCTCAATATTGTTGTTATTATAACAAATATCTAGATTATCACTGTCGGCAATGCGTTGACTAAAATATACAATTTTTTTTTACTTTAATTTACATTTTTAAGTTGTTATCAACCAGCCATTTTATAATTGATATTAATGAGTTGTTTATTTGATTTCTATATGTGTCAACATGTTTACATGGTATTGTAAAAGTGCTATCATCATCAAAAAGAGTCAACAGATAATTGATGCATTTATATATAATATAAACAACGGTGATCCCAGAACGCTTCCCTGTGGTACGCTGTACATAACTTTACGTTCTAATTATCTGAACGTTTGTTCGGTTGTTCTCTCAATATTAATTCTATTAATTTCAGTTATTTAAGTTCTATTTTTTTCAAATATGATCTAATGAGACCATAACATTACCCCTAATACCGTATGTTTCTAATTTGTCTAAGAGAGTGTCATAGTGGACGTAATCGAAAGCCTGAGTCATATCGCAGAATATTGCACAAACAGGTGTTCTTTCGTCCATATTACTTATAAATTAGAATATTGTGCATGAAGTCATATATACTGCCATATGTATTGTTCTAAATTGTTTAAATCCCTTTTGTTAGTCACATAAATATATGATTACGTACGATATAAGTATATAATTCTATATATATGAATTTTTCAAACATTTAGATATTACAGGAATGAGTGTAATCGGTCTGTCATATTCTAATAATTCTTTGTTTTCTTTTTTAATCGACTTCAAAAAAAGGAGATTATCAATTCAATGTGTATGTATGTAATTTTGTCAGAATTGCACGATTTTTGGATATGTTGGTCTATACCAGCGTCTGAACAGTGAACACGTGTGTAAAATTTCATAAATGTATGTAAGTTTGTATGTTTGTCCACGCATATCTGAAAAAGTATCAGTCCGATTTCAAAAATTCTTTTTGTGTTGGATTAGATATAGTCCAACTTAGGAGCTGTGTAAGTTTCATAGAAATCGGTTCAGTAGTTTTTTAGATAGAGCAGGGGTACCCAACCTTTTTCAAGCCGCGGCGCACATACATGTTTACTATTTTGTCGTGGCACCCTAATCTATCCAGCTGGTTGAAATATATAATGATGCTATTTTAGTAAAGAGGCACAAAACTTAGAATCCAGAGATAGAGAATTTCTTCGCGGCGCCCTCCTCCACTTTCTACGGCGCGGCGCACTAGGGCGCACAGTTTAGGACAGCGTGAGAAAAATAGTAAAGTTTGTATCATTCACTGGGAAAATGTGTAGATAGTTGCCTTAACAAAAAAATTGTAAAAAATAAGTTTCAATTACTGATATAGAAATTAAAAAAAGAAGAAACAAAAATAATTTAAAAAAATTTAACCGATTTCAAAAGTGTAATAAAAAGAGATAAATAAAACAAATCTTTTAATAAATCTATAATACCTAAATATACAAACATATTTTTTGAAGTCGGTGCCAGCCGAGCACCTATGCCTCGCGGTTTTACACGCATAGTTCGTAGTTGTGTGTTGCCAGTGATGACACACAGCACCGAGAAGTGGCCTCTTACTATGGGCCTTATTAGGGAGGCTTAAAGTCACTCAACGAGCTATGGAGAGGGTTATGCTCGGGGGTTCCCTACGAGATCGAATCAGAAATGAGGAGATCCGTAAGAGAACTAGAGTAACCGACATTGCCCAGCGGATTAGCAAGTTGAAGTGGCAATGGGCGGGGCACATAGCACGGCTGAATGGTACATATGGCACAAGAACTGATGGCCGATAAGGCCAAAAAGTTCTCGAATGGAGGCCACGAAGCGGAAAGCGCAGCGTGTGACGTCCACCCACTAGGTGTTCAGACGGTCGAGTAAAGGTCGCGGGACATCGCTGGATGCAGGCTGCCTCCAACAGGTCACTGTGGAAATCATTGGGAGAGGCCTATGTTCAGCAGTGGATTTCCTTTGGCTGATGGATTGGATTGGATTGGAATGAATAATTGGGTACCTGTATTTGATTTTCAAAACCATCTTTAATTAAATGCTCAGTAATACATATGATATCTAAATATTTTTTTTCGTGTAACTCTTCTAAACACACCACAAGAGTATCGGATTTATTTATTAATCCAGCTATATTTTGGTGGAGTATACTAAGATACTTGTTCGAGAAAAAGCAAGTTGTTTGTGTCTAAATCAGACTTGCATGTGGATTCAGTTTCATGTTGAATCATGCCACTGCTATTGCGTGTAAATACTTTAGTGTTATTATTAGTTTCTTTATTTATGATTAGGGTTAGGTTTTCAAAAATGTTTGTCATGCCATGGTTGCTAAGAGCGCCGTTACTTTTTATGAATGTTTTGTAATCACATGGTAAGTTTAAGTTGGAGTCAAATACTGTCGCGTGTTGATGAGTACAATTATTCAGATATAACAAGTTATTGAATGTCCCCACTCTACGGCTGAATACCATATATCCATACTTATACCGTATACGTAGGTACGCAAAGTATTATATTTGTTTTGTGTATTCCTAATAAGGTTTCACGTTAATAATATAAATAACTGTCAGGTCAATATAATTATTTGTTTGTTTGAAATCTTCCTCGCCGATAAGTATTATGCAGTAGTCATGTTTGTGTACTATTTTAATTTTATGTCAACGTCTTTCATAAGTTGTCGTATACCGCAGTCTGGTGTCAAGTAATAATTTACACATAATTTTAAAAGGTCTTTTCAGCGATCTTCGAAATATTATTACTTTTATTATTGCTTATAATACTTAGCTTGTGTTTCTGTTTGCCTGTTATTATGCTAAAGTTATTAATTTCTTTAAACTGTGTTTTATTCAATTGTTTGCTAATGGTCCCTTTTTTCGATTATACTCGCATTGTTTGTTTCATTTTTATTTAGAGATGGTTGAATTCGCACTGCCTTTAGCGAGTCGCGCAATTATTTTTTTTGTAGATTTTTTAGGTGTATATAACTCTGTTGTAAATTTTTTAGTAGCTTTAATTACCATGTCACGCTTATTAATAATGTCTTTAATTGTTCTCGTAAGTTCTGTGCTTTTTAATGACAGATTGTTTATTTCTTCGTAAGCTGCGCATAATTCTGTTTGTAATGTTTCAATTTGTTGTCTTAAATCGTGTGTTTCATCGTTGTCATCATCAGATATTTGGTAAACTACTGGAAGTGCCATCTAGTGTTCAATTAGGAGAGTCATTATTGTCTGTCAATGAATTTTTTTTTGGTTTGCATTGGGTGACAAAATCTGAGAAATTCATTTTTTAGGCACAAATGAATTTCTACTCACTTATAGGCAATCTAATATTTATTTGCAATTTAAATTAATCCCCAATCGAAAAAAAACTTATAAGACGCCGGGGTTTCGATCCCCCGTCCTTCGAAGACCATCACACTAATGGTGTAGTTGATCAGGTCAAGGGCGCTTAGTTAATATTTGACAAAATACTAGATCTGTTGACTGTAATGTCATTTGTTTTATGTGGCTGTAACTGATGGTTCAAAGGTCAGTGTTCAAATAATTTAAGTGTTATGTCAACCTTATTTTGTTTGTCACAGGTTTTACACTAATCGTCTCGGTCACAGTTCACAATTTCACTATCACTTAGTTTATAACCCCCGGACTGTCCATTGGCCCTAAATGGGCCGATGTCAAAACTGTCAGAACGTATTACTTCAACTGTCCATCGGCCCAATTAGGGCCGATCGGGTATCGTTTACTTTAATTAAGCTCAGACAAAAAAAAATCCACGGATCACGTTGAGAAGCGCATCAAAATGATCGTAAAGAGTCAATCTAGCTATTTGATACGATTTCCTTACATCGTCCCATAGTGAAAAAATAAATAAAGCGTCACTTTTGTCGACGAAGCGGTCGCAACTTGGCGCTCTACAGAAATAAATAAATAAAATTATTTATCGTGGTGGATTGAAGATCAAGACCAGTAAATATCATGGAAAGGTTAGTAATTTATCAAATTTCAGTGTTTTGTGTGGTGTTTGGTGTGTTTTTAAGTTGTAGTTTAATTTTATTGCATAGCTTGGTTCAAAAATTTGTAACGTCTTTCCAAACACTTAAACATTTTTGATAGAAATTTACGAGATTACCCTATTATTTTGCATTAAAATGGTGGTATATTTAATGCACTTTAAATTAATATACTGATATTGGGTCCATTCTAGAAAAAAACAGCATAAAATTTAATAAAACCTAATCGAGGTGTATAATCGAGCGAGTTGCCGTGTCATTGGGCGGCCATTTTCTCAGAACATTTGATGCGAAATACATTGTGGACATTCTCACTACGTGAATTCATTCTTAATTTAATATGAATTAAATTTTTGCGTATTTAGCTTATTTTTTTAAAACATTTGAATATTAGGGATGACTTGTTATATCCATCCATCCATCCATCCATCAGCCAAAGGAAGTCCACTGCTGAACATAGGCCTCTCCCAATGATTTCCACAGTGACCTGTTGGAGGCAGCCTGCATCCAGCGACGTCCCGCGACCTTTACCAGGTCTTTACTTGTTATATATACTTACGTATTTAAATAGAACCAAGATATTTTTAAATTTTGTATTTGGGTCGATGGTTTTGGTTTCCTTTTTTAATGAATGTTTTATTTATTTTTCAATAGGCTAAAAATCAGGGGAGTAGCCACATGGGGCCGAGGTGTATACACTCAAGAGGCAGTGGTCATATTTGGGAGACACACATCATCACCATGCAAGACCCAAGATCGGGCACCTCGCCCCTTAGACCATACATCGGGGCCTTCCAAATTTCGTGAAGAAATGCGTCATCGCTTCCCGGCCGAACATCAGACCACTGCGGGAGGCAATGCTAAATTACGGCGCGTGTGACTCTATGCGTGTTTAAGCGGGGCCAATCAAATAATGAACCTTGTTTTCTGTCTTTTCATTCGTATTGAAATAAATAAATACACACAACAGTCACATGCATAGTCCTGACCCCATACTAAGATCAAGTCTTGTATCGCGAATATCAGGAATTATGAGAGACTTTTCGGTCTCACAAACACCCAGACCCGACACAAATACTTGTGGTTTACACAAAAATTTGTGTCGGTGCGGGGATCGAACCCGCGGCCTCTCGTTTCACAACCGTCGTCTAACCAACTGCGCCACGGAGGCAGTCAAATTATTTTCTTCTAGTCTTTTTAATCACCCAATACACACGACAGTCAAAACCGCTTCCCGAACCGGGTGGTAAAAAAATACTGAATCTAACAACATCAAATAAAAGTATTTCGAAGCAAAAAAATATATATATTGATGTAGAAAAAAATATATATTCAATAGGAAAGTGAAAAAATCCTTTTATTCGAGTTTACCGTCCAATAAAATAAAACTGTTTGTAATGACTGCTGATTAATATGATTCAGGAGTTAACAAATATTGTTATAATACCGAATATAACCAATTATATACACATATAATTTTCATACAAGAATCTCGAGGAATATGACTTTACATAACCGCGAGTCGACCGCGCTGACTCGCGCAAAAAAGGCCATGACAATGGACTTATATTCGCGCATTCTCAGTCAAAATGGTGACAGACCGGGGGTTATATTACTGTTGCACTAATGGCTTAGTTTTAAATGTTTAAAACCCACTTCACAGTCTGTTGGGTGTTAGTAAATACAGACCCACGTTTAGGATTTTTGGCACTTTTTGCGAGAATTCCTTTGAGATAACACTTGTGGTATCAAGTTAGACTACGGGGTTTGCGTTTCACTAATTATAGTTATTCTACTGCACTTTTAATGAATTAAAACAATTAAAATTCACGGAGCAGTTGTTTCCCGTGGCCGCTGTTGCCAGTTTTTTTTATGTTTAATGTTTTAGATAATGTTGATTAACAATGTTTTAGATAAATGGGAGGAGATGCGAAGCTCGTATCTAAATTCTTAATTTGATAAAAATTGCTGTGGGTCATAAGAAATATTCAGTATAGTTGCTGTTGAGTTGGTGTGATGATTTATCAGTCTTTTTTACACACATGGGATTGACAACTCTCTTAATTATTGTGTTCTTCATTCACATTTCGTATCCTAAATTTACTTAAATGTTGATACTATTGGATTATAATATGCGATACATCAATTGACGACATTTATTGCCCCTCGATAAAAATATCGATATTTTAAGGATATTGGGTGTTTATGTCGCATCTCTAAACATATCCGGGCCGCTCGGGAACTGTCACAAGGTCAAACTATATAGTAACCGCCAAATCATATATTGCCATTATTAATGCAACGAAAAAAGCGGCGTTGTCGCTCTTATCTGCGGGTCGACTGAGGTCAGCAGATGACTTATAAAGTGGATTGTATTTCAGTTCAATTATTTTATTAATTAGTTTCTTTGAAAATATCATTGTTTTCAATTTTAATTTGATGTGAAGTCTAACCATTTTCATTAGTTTTTATTGAGGTGAAAAAGCCATGTTTCCAAAAAAAAGCATTAATGTCCCCGACACTTTATTTATTTTATTTATATTACACTTATAGGAAAACTTACAGCTAATAATAATATGATATAAGCTTAAAAATAGAAGGCCAATAGGGAATATGCATGATTTTTTTTTATTTCAAAAACTAATCATTTACATCTTTATACAATAGAAAAAAATATAAAAAGACTTGAAAATTGTATATTATTTTTTCAAAGTGGAATTTAAAACATTGTATAAATTTGAACCGTTCAAACGCCACCATTTAGCGCGCGCTTTTGATGACGTCATTGGTTGCGTCCCGTGTGCAGTTACTATTGCTCTGTAACTAAATTCAGTTTTATTTGCTATACAAGTCATGGAAGTAGTAAAAAAAACTCCTTACAAGTATAGTATGGTACCGAAGTGCAAAACCACTGTTATTAGTACACCCGATAAAGTATTTTTTCACATTCCACGCGATGTGGCACTACGAAAAAAATGGTGTAAGATGATGAGACGGAATAATGTATCTCCACTATCGGTTATATTCTGTTGTGAAGATCATTTTAATGTAAGTATCTTATATTTATTTACAGCTTAGTTTGAATTAGCTAATAAGCACGAGAAGATTCGGTCTAAAACTAACCTAACCTAGTTTACAAAAGCTTATTAAAAGTTTATCTAGAAAGGACTTGCATATTGGCTATTCCTATTGTAGTTTTACAAAATGTTGATGATGGTATTTGATTTCAGGTTAAGGAAAATACAGTTAATTATACATAAATACTGAAAGAAATTTGCTCACGTAAATCGGAATATCACATTTATCTCATACTAGTGGCCCAGGTGCAGATAAACTTTTTTGAAAATAGTCCATGTTTCTTCAAAGATAATGAAGGATTCTAATGGTAAAAGATTTTTTCAAATCAGTCCAGTAGCTTCAGAGTCTATTAAATGCAAGCAATCAAATCTTATCTTAAATGTTTATATTATTAGTAAGTATAGGTTTACAAAAAGTATATAACCATATCATACTTATGTAAGCTTCAATAATATAATATTAAATATAATTTATAACGATATAGACGTAAATTAGAAGTTTACATTGAAAGTTTAGTAACAATTTTAATGAAAAATGGTTGTTTAAAAGTTATGTTTTGTTGTAATAAATAAATATTTATGAACAAAAATCTAAGTTAAGGACTAAAATATACCATATAACATAATAATTACCTTGTAGCTTTCACTGCTTTGATCTCTGCGCTCGTAAAATCGAGATTTGATGCAAAATATGTTGACATCATAAATGCATCTATTTTCGGTAGATTATCCGATTGTGCTTTGACAAAACCAGGTAATGCCATCGTTCTATATTTACTACAAATATATATCCACTAACAACTAACCTAACCACCTACTGGCCTAACCACTCTCAATCGTACTCTCGATTGTAGAGGAGGCCCGTGCCCTGCAGTGGGTCGTATATGGGCTGATACAATACAAAAAAAAAAATATATCCACAAGTAATCACACAGGTATTCAGTTTCAAACAATTCTTCTCACAAACATAAAAAAACAATAAATAACAGTATGAATATCGACGCCGATAAATCGAATGTCAGACGTGAGACGTGACCATTGACGTCACCTTTGGTTTGACCAATGGTGACGCGTTTTGTAAGATTGAATTTCCCTTCCATAATTTGCATTATCTTTTTATTATTTTCTGGGTTGAAATAAGAACTAAATAAAAAAATATCTTATAAGTATATTATAGAGACAATAAAGAATGTAAAATAAATTATTAGAGACGAATTAAAATTTTATGCATATTCCCTATTAAAAGTTTTCACATATTAATGAAATAATACAGTGGTAATCTTATTAGATAACATAAGTTGGATACAAACATACCAACGTGGAATACAAGATATTTCAAAAAGTAAGAGAAAAAAAAGCTTTGAACTTAAACAAAAAAAGAAATATTACATAAATATTAAACACCTTCTCAATTCACCAACTTTGTTATTAAATAAATCGTAATCTGAGTCGCTCAAGGCTTCGTTTAATGTAGAACTACTTCTTATAATAAATTACAATTAGTGGATGCAAAAGGGGTACTAAAAATAGAACGATTTTTTGTAGCAACATGGGGTACGCGAAAATTAATTTTAGATAACAATTGTGAACACTCAATATTATTATTACAGATTTGAAACATGCAGTCAACATCTACTATTTTTCTGCGCTCATAAAGCGGTAATAGGTGGAAATGTTAACATCTTGTTATATAATTAGAAAGAAATGTATAAAAAAGGTATTGCAAATATTTAACAAATATTTTCTGAATAGATTCTATACGACTTACGTAGCATTAATAGTTAGGGTTCCACACTTGGGATGTATACTCCAAGATGCTGCGGATGAAAGCGCAATATAATATTTTTATTGCTTTAATTTCATTAAAATGATTCGACATCCTTAATACAAAACCTAATGCCTCCAAGGGTTTACCTACGATACTGACAATATGTTTATCAAAAAACACTCATTTACAAGTGATTTCACGTGTTGCTCCAGTATTATTTGCCCTTAGAATTGTGCAAGGTAAATCTTTCCTTTCTATAAAATGTGAGCCGTCATGAGACGCCTGGCAGATGTGAAACATCATGTGTGTACAAGGATTATGCATAAAAGATAATAATATTATTACAGGAATTAAATATAGCCTAATGAAAAAATGAAGTATTACGAATTTCTTACAGAAAATGGTAACTTTATGTAATAAACATTTATTTACATGTGATATAAATATATGACTAAAGATTTGCAAATATAAATTTAAAATTAATAAATTTTTCCATATTAATTCCTTCATGAATAATAAAAAAATAATTAATTGAAGATAATATTAATATATTTTATATAATTATTAATCTTAATATAATTTATATAATTACTAACATGATTAATATGAATATAATTAATTAAATATGGAAAAAGAAAAAAAAATTGAGTGTGGCTTCAATATACTCATGAACTCAAATCTTAGTTAATTATTGCAATATATGACTAAAGATTTGCAAATATAAATTTTATTGATAAATTTTTCCATATTAATTCTTTCATGAATAATAAAAAAAAAATTGAAGATAATATTAATATAATTTATATAATTATTAATCTTAATATAATTTATATAATTACTAATATGATTAATATGAATATAATTACTTATATGATTAATATGAATATAATCAATTAAATATAAAAATATAGTAATTACATTTATGGACACTTGAAAAATACGATCTACTTACTGATGACTTGGTAGTATGCCATAGTGTAGTTTCACTTTCTTTGCACAAGGTTGATCACTTTGATCTTCTGAATTATCACTATCACACATATTTTATTGTCAAAAATTAACATAAAAAATTAAATAAAACGCAGGTTATGTGTACCGTAGTAAACAACAACGTCGAACTGAGTGAGAAGCCACACCGTACACGCTACTACACATAAAATATATATATGTATACCTCAGTATAGCGTGGCGACCCGTCGCCACGGCAAGCGTCGCCACGCCAACGATTCGGTTTACAAGTGATCCTATAGATGTTTCACATCAAAAGTACTTTGGAATCGAAATAAACTCCAAGATCCCTCATGACATTCACCCTTGTCGCGGTGTAGTCATTCAGTTTGTAATCAAATAGTAATTGTCTAGGTTTACGAGTATACGAACATACATAACATTTGGATACATTTAAATCTAATCTATTTCTATAACAGTACAATAAAAATCTATTAAGGTCTTGTTGGAGTATATTAGGTCACTATGATCTGATATAAGAGAAATATACGAGAATATAAGAAACATTCAGAAATATCGTTCATGAATAAGGTAAACAATAACGGCCCTAATAGGGATCCTTGAGGCAAGCACACCTGAGGGAATTATCTTAAGTATAGACGTACATATCCATTGAGGAATACTGTTTGACATCTATTTTTAACGTACGAAGAAAACCATCTAAAAAGATTGCCTCTAATACTAAGGGAGGAAAGTTTATTCAATAAAATTATGTGATCGATACGACGGAAGGCTTTGCAATAGTCCGTATAAAGAACGTCCACCTGCAACGGCTTACACATAATATGTTCTAGTATATATTCGCTACACAAAATAAAGTTAGAAGTTGTTGATCTATCATGAATAAAACCGTGTTGATTTTCATTTATGACATCTCTAAGAGAGGAAAAACGCTGTGAGTAGATAATTTTTTCCAATATTCTTCATGGCCTCTGTAGAAAAGCATGATCTTGTCTAGTGCGTTTCCTTTCCTCCTCCGATGGAAGCAATGGTTGAATGGGAGGACTCACAGGACTACCCTGCCTACACGAACTGCATTTCCAGGCAGTTTTCCGGTTCCGGTACCTTGTTTCGGTGATTCCGGCACATTGAAAGTCAAAGTGACCATGACAAGTATTACACTCAGGCCAATCACTAACTAAACATATTGGGAAAAAGTTTGAGAACCGTAGTTTGTTTACAGACGAGTCATAACTGTGCAAGCGTGCGATCGGCGCGTCAAGACTACCGACTTACTTTGTATTTAAGCGAACAAACTGTTTATTTTTTACTTATTTAGGTCTAGAAAACACTATTTACGTTATAGCATTAGGTACTTAGGTCTATACATTGCTCGACAATGGCGGAAGAGCACACGGGTCACGCCCGCGCGCACACATCTATCCCGGACAACAGCCGAGTCGGCACTGATGAAGGGCGGCGGGGTGTGGGCGCGGGCGCAACCCGTAGGCTCAGTTCGGTACGAGAGCCGGTGGTGTGGACGGGTGCGATTCGGGAGCCGCTGGAGCGGCAATATGGCGCGCTACAGTATAAGTCCGTCAACCAGCACTAGCCCAGCATGGGGGACTATAATATGGCCTAACCCCTTTCAACCGTACTCTCGATTGTATAGTAGGCCCGTGCCTTGCAGTAGGACGTACCTGTGTTGATACAGATATACATATACAATAGAATTACGATGGAATTTCGACTGCTCCGTGATCCCTAGTATTAGTAAATGCACACAACAGTCCCATACATAGTCCTGACCCCACACTAAGCGTCAGGATCTACGAGAGACATTTCGGTTTCACAAACACCTAGATTCGAAATTAATACACACACACACATTCGTTCACACAAACATTTGTTTCGATGCGAGGATCGAACCCGCGGCCTCTCGTTTCTCAGCCGGCGTCCAACCAACTGGGCCGCGGAGGTTGTGAATGAATATCAGTGAATTAAATTACAATATATTTTGTTCAAACAATCCAAAACTATTTTTATTTACTTAGTGTAACGTTATATTATTTCATAAGCATACTCACATATTTAACAAAATTAACGAACTGATTACAAAGGCTTATTTGTCTCGGAATTTATAAGCCAATCAGTATTATAAGAGTTTGTTACGTCTACTGGGTATCCATAACCGAAAGTTTGCTGACGTCCAGTGGGCATTACGTGTGGGTGGGCCAAATCCATAGCTACTGGGTGTTGCATCATGTTCATCCTATAGTCATACTGCAGCGGGTAGTTCCAATATTTGCTCACCTGCCCCGGATATTGCATAACGCCTTCCCCATTGTAGCCGACAAAGGAAGGATACATCATCCTTGTGCCAATATTGAAATAAGGTGGTAATGGTTTTTCCGTCGAAGTTGAAGCTTGCCCCTGTTGTGTCTGGAACAATAATTGAAAATATTTATAAGTATTATAATATAGTACATATAGCTATAATGAATTAATACAACAATGTGAAAATAATATTACCTGATATTGTTGTGTATGCAAAAGATTATCTGGATTGTTCGATTTTATGTAATTTGGCCCCTCTAACACAGTATCGTCGGACGGACGTTCATATTGCTGGTATTGAAAAATTCTATTTGAAAGCATTGGGAGCGTATATTGCTCTTGCAATTGTGACGTAGCAGCCTCTGGAACTGGTTCATTTACAAGTTGATTATCAAGACAAACTTGTGACAACGGACTGGAAGAGAGCTTTCTTCGTTTTATGTCTATTATACCATCAGCAGCCGGTTGTTCAATATATGTATTAGTCATTACAGGTAATGGACTTAAATTATCGTTAAATGTTAAATTTTTCTCTGCTTTATTACAGTTTGTATCATCAACACTATTTACTCCGTCTGGCACACCGAAATTGGGATATGTGTTTCCATAAAGATCATAATTATTAATTAAAACCTTGTTATAGTGACTATATGCTACCGCACGTTTTAAGCTCTGCGCTGTCTGTGGATCTTGGGTCCCCTGGTCGTTTACAGGTGTACTATCACTATCTGTGTTGGTTCCTGCGTCACAATAAATAGTTGAAAAGCGTTTCCTTAATTGTGCAATGGTTATATTATTAGTTTTTAATAAATGTAACATTTCTTCTTCTTCATTCGTTTTGTGCGATGTTACAGTGTATGAAATCTGACTCATAGGCATACCTGTTGAATCAGTGACATCTTGGAAATATGTTGGCTTTATTTTATTAATGTTACAAACTTCTTTTTCAGGAAGAACCGACAGCGGTAGATTATCTTTTATACTATTATGTTCTTGGTTTACTATAATGTTCGGGCTTTTCATAGGGACGACATCGACTTTCGAGGTTTTAATCACCGAAATACGTTCACTGGTATTACTTGTCGCTATATGATCATTTACCAATGCTTTGTTATGGAATCCGGCAATTTCTTTTGAATTGGATGTTTGCGTACTTCCCAGCCCGTCTAGATTTGTGTTGAAGTGCGGGGGTCTACTTTTTGGATCAGAAGTATTTAAATCAGTTTCGCTGTCTAAAATATTACCATAATCTTCATAATGACTGAAACAATGTTACATTTTTAAGTATAAATCTTGGTAAACTTTATTTTTCACAAACAACCTTTGACTGGTGACATGGTTTTTGTGTGACGTCGATGGTGAGGAACGGTCTGAGACGCCGCTGCCGTTACTCGTCTATAGCGTAATAAATAATAAGCAGTTAAAAAACAAACAAACAAAAAAATACGCTTTACTAAAACCGCAAATAAAAAAAAAGAGATATTTTAATGAGATTAGAAAATAAAAACCGCCTTCAAAAAAACAGCTGCAAAATAATAATAATTATCTATTTAATTGCACTTGCACACATTTATTAATTTGCTTATTGACTTGACAAGTACTAAATGATAATAATAAATCTATTCTTCTATATACATATAATAAATTTGTAACCGATCGATGTCTGTACATGGAAGATAAATGAGAAAAACTAATTTTGGGAGTCCCCCGCCTTAATATACTCCCCATATTAAGGCGGGGGACTCCCAAAAACGGTATTTTCGAATTCATTTCATTTAAGCATTAACCATATTTGAGTTTTGAAAAAAATATATGTTATTTTACAACATTTGATTTAGACGTGTCGCGTAGCCGATACACGATTGCATAAATTTTGATGCATCAAAAAAAATCTCAAAGATAGGTCTAAACCGATATTTCAATTCAAGATGATAAGCTTAATATTCACTTTAAAAAAATAAAAAATATACCAAAACAACAAGCAAGTTATGCACTAGGCGGCTCGGGCAAAACATTTTAGATTATTAAAAATCCACCCCCTCTATTCCAAAATAATGTGATTTTTGCCACCGTTCCGCCGCGCTCCACGCTCGGCGCGTCTGTTCACTCCCCAGCGGGACGTCTTCGAAGCAACATGTAAACTCGACGCCACCAAAGAAGTCCCGCGAAAAAAGTAGGAACTAAAATTGACAGCTCCGCCATGTTGTAGGTGTCAACTCATGACTGACTCATGTCATTGTTCGTTTGCTTGTTTGGTGCCGTCGTTACGCTCCCAAGTATTTCGTGATTTATTCATTTATAATTTTCGTTTACGATGCCAAAAGTAGTCAAGAGTGAAGGCCGGGAAATGATTCTCAAGGTGAAGGAGTTTTGTGAAGCAGAGATGAATAATAAAGACGTGTTGATCCCATTATATAATGTTCGTGCACGAGTCGCCGCCATGACCGGTAAGTTTTGGTGTTAACAACAAATTAATAATTTACCTCAGGAATCAACAAGTGGTTTAATTATATTCTTATTATGATGGTCCTAAGTATGGAGAGTTCCTTCTGTTTTATATATATTACATCATTGTAGATCTCTTGGGATTGTAAAAATATTTAGGCAAAAAAAAAATAACATGCGGGGATTACTTAACATATTTCAGAATGAAAAACATTAATTTTAGTTTGTACTTGTTGTCTGCGCAAATCTTTGTTGACCGATCATACCAAGCCTATTCAGTTAATTCAAAATTATCAAATAACTAGTATTGAGATTTTGTTTTTTACTTACTAAGGTAAATCCATGTTTTCTATTGTAATTTAAAGGTTAGCCTCTGCCTCGGTAGCGTAGTGGTACTACGGTATGATTGCAAAGCTGAGGTCTCGGGTTCGAATCCCGGGTCGGGCAAAGTGATATTGGATTTTTCTATTCATTATCAGCCCGGAGTCAGGAATTTGTGCCCGATATGGCGATAGGCTCGCCCCCTATCACATCGTGGGACGGAATATACAAGGCGAAACGTGGGTGTTCTGGTAGCACCTCTGCCTACCCCTTCTGGGAAAAAGGCGTGTGTTTATGTATGTTATGTATGTATTTAAAGGTTAGAATAGATCTAATCCAATGATGAAAATTTGTTTGATACAACTAGTTTTGAATACTTTTTAGCTCTCATAACTCATAAGAGTGAGTAATTTTGGAAAATTTAACCTTTTTTGTTTCCATTTCAGGTGTATCTGCGAAAACGGTGTCAAGGATCACAAAAGAAGGAAAAGTTGCAGCAAGTACATCTACAAAGATTGTGACACCAGGAAAAAGTCGGCCACATTCAAAGAAAATTGATTTGGATGACTTTGATCTGTCGGTAATACGTCAAAAAATTCATCACTTCTATTTAGTGAAGAAAGAATTACCAACTGTGAATAAATTGAGACTTGAACTGAAAGAAGATATAAATTTCCAAGGAAGCAATACTACTTCACGAAGAATATTGAAGTCCATTGGATTCCAATTTAAGAGATGTCAGACAAAACGTAAGGTTCTCATAGAAAGAATATTACTGCTTGGCGTGCTAGATATTTGGAAAGAATGAGAAAAAATAGGTTGGTCGATAAGCGACCAGTTGTATACTTAGATGAAACATACATAAATGCAACCTATCACATGAAAAAGTGTTGGCAAAGCAATGAAGAACAAGGAGTTCTGGTATCTGACTCGGTTGGAAGTCGCTGGATCATTGCGCATGCCGGTTCCGAAAATGGTTTTATTGAAAATGCCTTGCTAATTTTCAAATCTCAATCGAAGTCCTCTGATTATCATGACGATATGAATGCCACCAACTTTTTAAAGTGGATGACAGAAAAAGTTGTGCCCAACTTGCCAAACAACTGTCTTGTTGTAATGAATAATGCTCCATACCACTGTACACAAGTGAACAAAGGGCCAACCATGTCTACTCTAAAGAGTGAGATGCAAAATTGGCTCAGAAATAAAAACATATATTTCGAGGAAAACTGGATCAAGCCTGTTCTTTATAATATTATAAAAGCAAACAAAGATCCACCCAAACATGCGGTTGAAGAATTACTGAAAAACCACAATCATGAGGTTTTAAGGTTTCCCCCTTACCATTGTGACCTTAACCCTATTGAAAAAATTTGGAGCCTCGTAAAGAGAAGAGTAGCAGAAAAAAATGTAGCCCAAGATGCTAAAAATATAGTTCAACTAACCGAAGCAGCTTTTGAAAGCATCACTCCAGAAGACTGGCAAATTCAATGTAAGCATGTGGAGCACATTGAAGCCGAATACATAAAAGATGATGGATTAATGGACATGGAGATGGAACGCTTCATAATAAGTGTTGGAAGTGACAGTGATACTGACTCCGATAACCACAATATTACCGAAAATAGTGACAGTGATTGTTCCATGAGTGGCATTACCCCAATGGATGACCACAGTTATGCTAAAAAAAATTGAATAAAATATATTTATGACTACTTTGTTTTTTTTTCAGTCTCCAAAAATAAATATTACAAATATTGGTTTTCATTCATTTATTACTTATATCGAATATTTTTTCCATATATTTGCATTAACTAAAATATGTTTAGAAATATTATATCTTCGTCCCTTTTAAAGGGTTCCTATTTAGATCACGCCCAATTTTTCTATGTTATGATCCATCACCAATGTAATATATACCGGGTATATCAAGACTGCTACCGAAAACGAAGCCGGGTGGTACTTTTAGTGGCTACAAATACAATGCAACTAAAAACTTCGCACAGAAACGCGACAATTATTTTTTATGATTTTTTAAATATCGTCATTTTTGGGTGGTAAATCCATAGTTTTTGCTAAAATAATAATTTAAACTCTTTTATACCTTAGAGTATTTATAAATAAAAGGGTATACACTATTATTTTAGGAAAAAATGTATTAACCACCGAAACATGGTTATAGGAAAAAAATAACAAAAAACAATTGACGCTTTTTTTTGCAACTTTTTCTGTTGCATTGTGTTTGAAGTCGCTTAAACTACCACCCGGCTTCGTTTTCGGTAGCAGTCTTGATATACCCTGTATATATATATATATATTCATAGCAAGCCTATTGATTTGATAGGTTGGATCAAATAGGGTTGGTTGACACCTATTTATTACTCGCTGAACAAAGAACATAAATCATTTTACTTAGAGGGCACGGAAATATCAATTACCATATAATTACGGGAAAAAATAGAAATGATTACTGGCAACATTGTGTCTTAACGATATCAGCGCCGCGTCTACGGGACTTCTTTGGTGGCGTCGAGTTTACCCTAAATTTCGTAGCGCCGCACAGCGCCGTACATTTTGACAACAAAAAATAAAATCCTGATTTTGAATTTGGGCGGCGTGCACGTTTGTGATATAATATTGTTTTTATATTCCGTATTGTAACAAAATATCTAAGTGATAATGATTTGTATTTTTTATGAATTCACTTGAATTTTAATCTATTGTTTTGGAAATAATAGATACACAACCGCATGTTGACTTGCGGTTATTTATGTAAAGATATCCCTGAGGGGGTAAATAGAGTTTTTATATGCACGAGATTATTTTATTCCCAATACGTGATAGGATATCGCCATGCCGTTTCCCTTTTCTAAGAAACACAAAGTTGAGTCTTCTACAAGGGGATCGAACCCAGCACCTTATAGTTCACTGTCAAACCCTCTGCCACTAGACCAATGACGCGAGTTTTACCGCTGTGATATAATAATTTACTATGTCGAATTATACGGTATTCTTATTTCATAGCACCGTGGCGCAGTTGGTTAGACGCCGGCTGTAAAACGAGAGGGCGCAGGTTCGATCCCCGCACCGAAACAAATATTTGTTTCGGGTCTGGGTGTTTGTGAGACCGAAAAATCTCTCATCGTTCCTGATACCCACGACACAAGACTCGATCTTAGTGTGGGGTCAGGACTATGTATGTGACTGTTGGGTGTATTTATTTATTTATTCACATCTAAATTATGTATACTTATATCATTGAATCTAAATTATGTTGAACATTTTTACAGATTCAATTAATTATTTTCATTTCATTTCATTAATGAAACAAACCCTGGCTTTTCTAAGCTCTTCGATCATGTTGTTAATGTATAGATTAAAAAGCCTAGGCGATGTCAAACCTCCCTGTCTCACCCCACAATCCAATCCATACGAACGTGATGGATTAACAATAAATATGCAGGGTGTCCCGAAACTTAACGTCAAGCAGGAACTAGGTGAAGTACCAGTCTATACCAGCTCCAATAAAAATAAGGAAAAAAATCTACAACTCATGGTTAAGGCACAATTGTCATATTTCTGAAATCGACACCCTATACCAAATCTTTAGATACTATCATCACAAGTTTCAGTCATTTGACGGTTTTTTTTTTTGCTACGCAATGCTTAATAATCACTCTATTATAATAATTACTAGTCACATAACTGCCTCGACTGCCTCGGTGGCGTAGTGGTACTACGGTACGATTGCAAAGCTGAGGTCTCGGGTTCGAATCCCGGGTCGGGCAAAGTGATATGGGATTTTTCTATTCATTATCAGCCCGGAGTCAGGAATTTGTGCCCGATATGGCGATAGGCTCGCCCCCTATCACATCGTGGGACCGAATATACAAGGCGAAACGTGGGTGCTCTGGTAGCACTTCTGCCTACCCCATTCTGGGAAAAAGGCGTGTGTTTATGTATGTAGTCACATAACAAATGTCTTAGTTTCGTTTAAAAAAAAAACATTTTAATAGAGGCAAAGATGTAAAAAAGAAAGTTTGACTAACTTTGAGACTTCCTTTCGAAAAAAAAATTACTTCACTACCCAAGGCAAGTAGTTTTAAAAGATGGCCTATTTAGTCCAGATTTCAAAAAAGTACAACATTTCCCACTTTAACACAGTCAATAATTTTTATTTTTTATATTTTTACGAACGGTCGTTATTTTTATCATGTATTACGATAACTACTGATCGTATTTCGGCATTATGAACGTGTGAGAAATATACCTAATGTGTTAGAGTGAGAAAGATAGTGACGAAAAGTGACAAGAGGTGACCACTTTTTTTTCTCATTTTTATTGGAGCTAGTATACTGTATAGCCCGATACTTTACCTAGTTCTCGGTTGACGTTAAGTTTCGGGACACCCGTATATGTATATATTTATTATATTTAATTAAAAATAAATTCCCTTTGATGTTTATATGGGTTATATATATTATTATAATTGTGTTGTATAAGGTCCATAAAATATTGGTGTATTCCTAATAAAAGAAGAGATATAATAAATATTGTGATGAATATGCTTGGTTTTCCTTATCTGCATGGGATTTATATAAAAATAAATAATAAATATCGAGACAAACATTGTATTTTTATACCTATACATCGTTATTTTAACAAACGCGATTCAGCGCCTGCCCGTCGAATACTGTTGACCTGGCCTCCGTACCAATATTTAAATGCGTTAATAATTGAACTTGGAAGTTGAGAATTAAGAGGACGATCTACGTGAAATGACCTTTTTCATGGTACATTATAACCATTTTTCTTTATAATATTTATAGGTAGGTCTTCAAAAATATATATGTTGATTTACACGATATGGTGCATGTCCCCTTCTTTTTAGATTTTTTTATTACAAAACAAACAATATAGGTTCATACAATACCCGCCTTAAACATGCATCGTTTTTTTAAAATCAATGACTATACCTAATTGCTAAGCCTCACTCTTCGCATTATTTGTTTTCTATTTCACTCACTCCTTCATATATCACACGATAATGCTTAAAAGTATTAGTCGAGCGGCTTTGTGAATCACAGTCGCATTTCACATATTTTAGCAAAAGTATATAACTTGTGAAATGCTATTATCGATTTCACTTGCTAATTGTGATTGCTATTGCTATTGCTATTTTTTCCATCATTAACTTAGAGTATTATTTCATATCATATTACTTAATTTATATTGCACTGGGTATCCTTTTTTAAATCGATTTCAAAAAAAGGAGATTATCAATTCAATGTGTATGTATGTAAGTTAGTCAGAATTGCACGTTTTTTGTATATGTTGGTTTATACCAGCTTCTGAACACGTGTCCAAATTTCATAAATGTATGTATTTTAACGCATATCTCAAAATTGTGTAAGACAGATTTAAAAAAATATTTTTGCGTTGGATTAGGTATAGGATAGGTTGGTTAGCCGCCCTCTTCTACTTTTTACACCAAGGCGCGGCGCACCAGGGCGCACATTTTAGGATACCGCGAATAAAGAGTAAAGTTTGTATTATTCACTAGAAAAACGTGTAGATAGTTGTCATAGCAGAAAAAAATTATTAGAAAATAGTTTATATTGCTGCTATAGAAATAAAAATTTTAAGCAATAAAAATAATTGAAAAATTAAACCGACTTCAAAAGTGTAATAAAAGGAGAGAAATAAAACTAATCTTTTAATAAACCTATAATACCTAAATATACAAAAAGAAATTGAGTTCGGTGCCAGCTAAGCGATTTTAAGCTATAGAGGGAGCGCCCGAAAATGGCACACTTGCTAAGTTAAGTTGAATACAAGAGTATAATATTAATATGTTAATAAAAAGATATATTTGGAAAATAACTATCCATTTTGGAGTTATGGTTGTTTGAAGTTTGAAGTATTATCACCAGTTTTTCACATAAAACCAGTTGGAATGGGTAAATAACAAGATTTTAACATATAGTACGTATTTTTTCGTTTCGACGTTAATTTAATAGTTAACGAAATAAATATAGAAAACCATATTTAACAGCTAAGAAAGTTTCATAGACTTTGCCTTATACTACTTTATCTACTTTATGCCTTTCAGCCGTATACTTTATCCTTCTCTTACCTTCAAAAAGGGTAATTTTTGTTTAATTTCAAATAAATAAAACGGTTAAACAGGAACGCACTTAGCTTTATGGCATCAAAAAATTTAAAACATAATAACTTTAGGTGCATTTACGTGTAAGGATTAGGATAACGTATGATACCAAGAAATCACACTGGTCGTTGGGTAAATCATGTAAGGTTGCGAATTTAATAATTACAAACGTTTTAGTAATACATAATTTTTTTTACGTGACTACAGTGATAAATAAAAAATAAGATATTAAAAATGATTGCCTAATTCAGCCCTGCTTCATATGTTTTCAAGCGAAAAACCGACGGTCTCTGCGTACTAGCCGGCACTAGCGCGGCTCCATTGTTCTTCCTTTGAGCTCGCCGCCTCCAATTTTGAGTGGCAGCCGAAAAGGCGCTAATCCCTTTGTCGGTGAATCCTAGCACTTCGCAAAAGAAGTCCGTCATCTTAAGGTGTATTCACACTACACACTTTGTATTAACTTAATTTGATTATGTACTTGATGTACAAGTTCCGTTAAAATAAAAAAAGATCACAGTGAACTGATAGAATGGTCGTTACTCGCTTAAGAGATATTAATATTATTTAAATATGTCATCATCCGATCCAGTCACACAAATCTACCTATTTACTTCGCTTATTCTATTATTTAAAGTTGTTTCAATTTATTTTGATAATAATGCTACTTTAAAGTGATAAAAGTTCTAATAAATGTTCATACCAAGAGAAATGTCGCCTACCATTATAAACCCCATAAATGGTATTAAACTCAAGAATTCACATATGAGACTCTTGCGAGATAAAATAGGTGAAAGCAGTAAACACCCTTCCTTATTGTTCATTTGAATTATTATGAATAGGGCATCAGAACCGGGAATTCCCGGTTCTGAAAGACCCTGATAGAACCGGTTCTGTAAAACGAGGAACCGGTTTTTTCGGTTCTTACGGTTCTCTCTTAAAATTTTAGAAATAATATTATCTCTATAATACTCTTAATGCTAAATATCAAGTTATTATCCAAATTTATTATAAAACAGAATATATGCAGTTATTTCACTGTTAAAGTAATAAATAACATTATAATTTATTATTAATGATGAATCTTTAAGAAACTAACAAGGGACATGAAAGTAAATGCTCCAGGATACCCCGCGAAATTCAAATTTTTGACAGTTGTTTTGCAATTTTCAGCTCGGTCTCGGATAGTATAGTAATAATAGGTGTATTCGCGGTATTGACACATACTATAAAAGAACTGATTGTTGCCAAAAATAGTTAAAAACGATGTTGTAATTTGAGTATAATTCAAAAAATATATAAATATGCGTACCAATAAAGTGTGTTTTATTTAGACACTTTTCAAATAGAATTTATGAAAAAAACCCGGAAGAACCGAAAGAACCGGGTACCCGGTTCCGTCTAGAATTTAGAACCGAAAGAACCGGTTCCTAAAATAGGACCGGTTCTCGATGCCCTAATTATGAACTTAAATAGGTAAGAAAGCTTGTATCTAATGTGAACAGGCCTTTATCTATCACATTAAAACAAAATCTTTTTTATTAGCTGAGTTCGAATTACGATCGCGTGTGCATGTATTTGTCGTGTGCATATTATTGTCAATTCGTTTTCGGTTATTTTAATTCAATTTTATTAATTTTACTATGCCGTTTTACTTGTACTATAAGTACTATACTTGTACAGTACACCAATATGGTCGTGGCGTATGGAATGGCCCATGGTTATTATGGTGAAGCCTTAGTTTTATACTTGGACTATTTCAGGCATCGCAATGATAAGCCCGTGCCTACAAGCGGCAGAACACTTATGTCAGTTGTGCAACGGTTGCGGGGAATGTGGTAGCTTTACGCCGTGCAATACAGATGCCGGCAGCAATGTTGATGTAGATGTTCGTACTGTCGTACTCAACCATTTTGACGACCATCCTGAAGACAGTACAAGATCGGCGGGAAGATTACTCGCAATACCTCATAGCACGGTCCATAACATTCTCAAGGAAGATATGCATAACACTTTTAAGCTCACTACAGTGCTACCCTTGCTACCTGCTGATTTTCAAAGACGTCTTGATTACTGTTAGTGGTTAATTAATAAATTGAGCGACGACGCCAACTTTATCAACAATGTTTTATGGTCCGACGAATGTACCTTTCAGAGAAACTGAATGTTTAACCGTCGCAACACCCATCTGTGGGCAAGACAAAATCCACATGCTTACAGACCAACTGGTAATTGGCATCGCGGATCCATTAACGTCTGGGCTGGAATAATAGGATAGCGCGTAGCAAGTCCATTTGTTTTTTGTCCAGCCGGCTAACGGGAGAGGCTTATCGTAACTTCCTCTTGCATGACCTTGCTGTTTTCCTGGATAATTTGCCATTAGACCTAAGGCGTAGAATGTGGTTCCAGCAAGATGGCGCTCCGGCACACTACAGTCATGTAGTAAGAGATGTGAATTTGGTGATAGGTGGATAAGTCGTAACGCACCACATAGCTGGCCTCCACGTTTTAACCCAATTAGATTTTATTCTATGGGGTTATATAAAAGATCAGGTGTTTGCTACGGAGACCGAAACGGAGGAAGCGATGTGACAAAAAAATTCTAACGCGTTTAATAAATTGCGAGAAAATGATATGAATATCTTGCATCGTGTGCATCATGGGGCCGAGCGACGCGCCCTACAATGCATTGCAGTTCAAGGGCGAAACTTTGAACATTACCCACTTGAATAGTCTAGTGACCAGTGAAATGTAAAAGAAAAAGAGATTTGTGCTACCAAATTGTTAAAGTGATTTCGTGCCGGATTTTGGCGGATCCTTTGCTTCCGTCTTTGCCTGAACAAGGCCATAAATTACAAGTTCAGTTAATTATTTTTAACAACTAAATAGTCCATATGAATCACTGACAGCCTCCGTGGCGCAGTTGGTGAGAGGTCTGTGAAACGAGAGATCGCGGGTTTGATTCCCGCTTCAAGACAAATATGTGTATGAACCATAGGTATTTGTTTCAGCTCAGGTCGTTTGTGAGACTGAAAAAGTATCTCGTAGTTTCTAATATCCACGACACAAGATTTATAACTCAGTGTGGGGTAAGTACTATGTATTTGACTGTTAAGAGGTATTTAATATCTTTCCATAAACCCTGATTGTCATGTAAACAATCGCGCGAAATTTAAACAAAGAAGTCTGCTTATTTATTACTGAGCAGGAGTGTCTACCGCCTACCGGTCAGTTATAACGTTCAATTACTTTAGCGTAATATGTTAAGGGGTAGTATATGTAACGTATTTTTTTTATCCCGGTATCTTAGTTAATATTCGCTTACGCCATGGAAATCCCTCTTAATTAATGTACATTCACAATATACTAAAATGTATACTAGCAGGTGCGCCATTGCTTTGTACACCCTGTATAACATCACGCTACGAATTATGCGGGTAAAACCGCGAGGCAAAGCTGGTCGGCTAGCACCGACCTTACAAAAACTATTTGTAAATTTGTGTATTTAGGTTTATTCAAAGATTTAATTTTATTTATCTCTTTTTATTACACTTTGGAAGTCGGTTTAATTTTATAATTATTTTTTAATAATTCTTATTATTTATATGTGTTGATCTGTGTATGGTTCCGTAATGGATATTTTGTTTGATATTGTTTTTTATTTCAAAACAATATGTTTTGTTTTAAGCATTAATTATACAGGGCACATCAAGACTGCTACCGAAAACGAAGCCAGGTGGTAGTTTTAGTGACTACAGACACACTAAAAATTTTGCAAAAGAACGCGACGATTTTTTTTAATGTTTAAATATCATTGTTTGGGTGGTAAATCTATAGTTTTTGCTAAAATTATAATTTCATGCCTTGCGTACTATAGCGTCTTTAAAAATAAAAGGGTGAACATTTTTTTAGGCAAATGTATGTATTTACCACGACCTCAAAACAAAAATGTTTGTATATTTTGGTATTGTAGATTTAATAAAAGATTAATTTTATTTCTCTCTTTTTATTACACTTTTGAAATCGGTTTATTTATTTTTTATTTTTTTTATGTGACAAATAAATGTTTTTCTTTCTATTTCGAAGTCAGAGTTAAGCCATTGGAGTTACAGCCGTCAAACTTGGCACTTTACTTACTCATTAGAAAACAAAAGTATGGGCGTACTTTATTTTCTTAAAATTAACCCTAAAGGGGGTAAATTAAGGGTTGAAATTTGATGTGGAAAATCGAAAAATAATATCATGGACTATAACAAACATCTTTAGTAATGCATAGTTTTCCTTATTAGCCTGGAAGGGAAAAGGGTTTTTTTTTTAACGGAGATTCTTAGCGCTGTTTTAGGAATTAATTAATAGAATTCACCAAGACGGGAAAAACGTTATAATTATTGCATTGTTTACATTTGAGAAATAAGTATTTCGTTTTCAGGTTTCTATACTTCAAATATTCAATGTCGTAGTCAGAATTACTATTGCTGACCTGCCTATTCACATTTTTAGTTATTGATCCGATTGTTGCCAAATTCTATATCTTAGGCACTCTTTGTTCTGATTATTATTGCCCCCATTTGAACTTTTTTGTTATAGTTTCGATTGGTGATGAAAATATGTGTGATAATATTGGAATTGGAATTATATCTCCTTATCACTAATAAATAATGAAGTGACTCACGGTTTTTTATATTTTCGAATATCCAAATTTTAGAGGGGTGAGACGAGGGTGATATAGATTATATAACAAGAACTTAAATATTTAATTGAATAGCCAATATTATGCGAAGTCACAGGCATAAGAAACTTTCATTCAAAATACTACATAGGGTTCCGCGCAAATAATAGTAATAAATAAATATTCTAAGTGGTTCAGGATTTTGAAGTATTCGATTTTGGTGGTGGAGTGGGGTGGTGACATTTTGTACGGAAATGCGAACTTTTTAAGTTGCGCCATAATAAAAATTGTATCTACTTAACCTAGATGAATAATGACGAATTATAAGGATTTAGTATTTTCATGTTTTAAGTGGGTATAAGAAAGAAAATGTTAGCTAATAAAGTAAATCGCGCAGACGAAGTTGCGGGCATAATCTAGTTTATAAATATATTTGTTCTTGGAAAGCTACAAAATGATATAGGTGTACAGTACGGCCTACAAGTCATGGCCGGCCTGAAGTTCGCGCAAATGGATTTCCTTTCGTTTTGTTGTCGCTATTATAATTTAGTATTTTATGAAAACATTTACCATATTTGGTTATTTTAAATAAGAGTATTTTTATTCGTAATTGTTTGTATTTAAGTATTTTCTTCATGAGTTTACTTGCGCAAACATTGTTCTGTGGCTATATTCACAGCGGCCATGACTCGTCGGCCGTACTGTAGTATGCTTTGTTTTTGGGTAAGAGGCTTCAGTAGGTGAAATAAAGGATCCTTATTAATACTATAAACGCAAAATTTTGTATGTATGCTGGACAGATTTTGATGAAATTTGGTATAGGGCCAGTAGATACCCTGGTTTAACACATACTTGTACTATAGGTTACCTTTATCTCGAAAAAATGTAGTGTTCCCATGGGATGAGTAAGGAATTCAGATAAACCTTCAGATATGCTACTTTGCAAACTCGAATGCATGGCACGGTATAAGAGAGGACAGGATTGCATGATTTTCTTTATGGGACAGAATGAGCCGGGACAGAACAAGATATAACGGGACGGGACGGGAAAAGCAATATAGCCGACGGCGGTCATATTGAGTTTAAATATAAAATAGTACTCAAAATAATATGTTGATGTGGACTGGACTCAAAAACTATCTGCACCCGGGCGAAGCCGGGCCGGGCCACTAGTAAATAATATATACACCGTTCTTATACGTTCGCATCCTCAACTGCTGAGATTCATCAAAATGTCCGCTACCGGACATAGCCTCACCGATGTTTTATGTTATACACAGCATACAGCGTTGGCTATAGGCTACTTTCTGCTGTTCATAACCAATGGTTTTCCACAATTTTTCCCAAGTCATCGGTCCATCTGGTGGTCCGGTCCATTTTATTTGGAAAACAAACAGTTTCTTTTATTTATTCATTTATTTATTTATTGCTCTCCAACTAATACTACACTTAACAAACATTCAATATTCTACATAATTTTAAGAATGAACACTGTGCATCTTAAATTACCAATTATCTTGCCCAAATTGTGGGAAATACAATTAATAGAAATACAATCAAAAAGATAATACAAAAAGAGACAAAAGAAAATAAAAACATTTGAATAAAATTAAATAACAACAACAATATTATGGTAACTTAAAAACAATGTAGAAAGAAGATAAATATTCATAATATATCAAATTATGTTATTTTAATGAAATTATATTTAAAAAAAACAAAAGTAATGCATAAAAATAGACTTATTTTTATCGTATTAAAATTTTAAAAAAAGTTTCAATTATATTAAAAAAATGTAATAATGTATTTAATAACAAAAAATAAAATAAAAAAGAACAATAAAGAACAAAAAAAAAATTTCTGTTAGAATTAGTTTAGTTCAGTTATACTTTTATTTAACTTTAATTATGATTATATTCCTTTTAAATTTTTTATAATTTTAAAAGTTTGGTAAGACTGCGAGCGCAATTAATGATAAAAAGAGGTGGAATGTGGTGTGGACCAGCACCTTTATTCTGATCTAAGGATTTAAATAGTCTATACAAGTCATCTTCGTTAATTTTAATATCACTTATATAAGAAATTTGTCTATTGTCATAAACTGATAATGTGTTAATATTAGGAATGTAAGATGAAGGAAGAAAGGTAGAATGAAAGTAGGTGACAAACATATTAACGATTTCCTCACCAGTTTTGAATGAATGCCCTTCAAAATTTAAAATAGAAGGAAGTGCATTTGTCTCTTTGTTATTATTGTTTATAAGACGAATTGACGAATAAGAATGTCCAAAACATTTTTGGGTTCTTAATTATAGAATATTCACTTCGTTTTAAATATGCAACGTAACATTCTTTTACAATTAACACAGCTCTGTTACGCAGTAAAGTAAAAATGTTATAGTCTCTTATGTTATTATATAGCTTATATTTTTTATGAAATTTACTTCTTTCTCTAAGAACTTTCTATAGATTTGTATTATACCAAGGCGGAAAAGTGGAAGAATTAATATTTTTTTGCGGAACATGTGTTCCTGAGATTATAAATAAAAGTATAGAAGTAGTTTTCAGCTTCCTCCAAAGAATCATCGCATAATGTTCCCATCTTTCTTCATTTAACAATAGTTAATTTGGTCATAATCTCTTGAATTATAATAAAATAATTTTCTTAATTGAGGTTTTAAAGAATCTATGCCAGCACAGTTCAAAGATCAAGCCAGGGTTTTATGGTGAACGTCCTCGGTAACTAATGGATCATCGCAGGCTGGCACAGCCAATGTAGAATTACATAGTACCAAGTCCAATATTCGATTATTTACATTCCGACAAAAGTTATACTGAGACAAGTTGCACATACAAAGATAATCAAATAAATATTTTTGAATATCACCCGTGAAGCCCTCGGGACGCAAGGAATTTCCATCAATAAACCAATCAATATTGCTAATTGTAACGGATGATTTTTATGAGCGATGAGTAAAGCAACCTATTCTAGTATGGCGATGGTGCTGGCAGTTATATTAAGAAGAATAGAATAAGGATTTGAATACAGAACGGAGTTGTCAACGGCTGGTGGGAAGGACGGCCGAGTCGGAAGATGTATTACGCTGTGATTGTTGAAGAGTAAAATATTGAAGGCATTAAAATATGCCAGTTGTGGTTGTGTGTAGTGAGCCCTTGTACGAATGTACATGATGGTGGAATAGAATAGAGGAATTATGATAACACAATCGTCGTATTATTTTGAGTATTAATAAATACGTTTAAAAATCCGACTGCAAATACTACTAAAAAATAATTTTAAAAAATTGAACCGACTTCAAAATTGTAATAAAAGAGAGAAATAAAACGAATCTTTTAATTAATCTTCAATACCTAAATATTCCAACAATTTTTTGAATTCGCTGCCAGCCGAACAGTTATGCCCCGCGGTTTTACCCGCATAGTTCGTAGCGTGATGTTATCACACCTATAGTTTATAGACGGCCAGCTGGCACCGACCTAAAATTTTTTTTGGAATATTTAAGATTAATTAAAAGATTAGTTTTACTTCTCTTTTTTTGTTACAATTTTGAAGTCGGTTTAATTTTTTTTATTTCGTTTTTTTTTTTATTTCTTTAGCGGTAATTAAAACAACTTTCTTACCATTATTTTTTTTGCTACGATAATTATCTACACATTTTCTTAGTAAATTATACAAACATTACTCTTTATCTCACGGTGTCCTAAAGTGTGCGCCCTGGTGCGCCGCGCCGTAGACAGTAGAGGGCGCCGCGAAGAAATGCTCTCTCTCTGAATTTTAAGTTTTGTGCCTATTTACCTAACTAGTACCATATTATTTTCAACCTGTTAGATAGATTACGGCGCCGCGACAAAATAGTAAACATGTAAACGTTCCGTTCAAAAAGGTTGGTCACCCCTGCTCTATCTCAAAAACTACTGCACCGATTTATATGAACTTTACACAGCTACTAAGTTGGACTAAACCTAATCTAACGCAGTGCGTGGTGCGTGGTGCGTGAAGTGCGTGGCGGCCTGTTGGTAACGGACCAGACGCGGCTGCCTACATGCTTACGGTGGTCGCGGGTTCAAATCCCAGGGCACACCTCTGACTTTTCGGAGTCATGTGTGTATTGATAGTCAATCACCACGCACTATAACGGTGAAGGAAAACATCGTGAGGAAACCTGCATACCATAGCGATTTGTATAAATTTCTATGGTATGTGAAAGTCCACCAACCCGCACTAGGCCAGCGTGGTGGACTATATGGCCTAACCACTTTCAATCGTACTCTCGATTGTAGAGGAGGCCCGTGCCCTGCAGTGGGTCATATATGGACTGATACAATACAAAAAAATCTAACGCAAAAAGATTTTTTGAAACCCAACTTATAGTTTTTGGGATATGCATGGACAAACATACATACATTTATGAAATTTGGCATACGTGTTCAGAAGCTGGTATAGACCAACATCTCCAAAAACCATGCCATTCTGACATAATTACTTATATACACATCGAATAGATAATCGCCTTTTTTTGAAGTCTTTTAAAAAGTATAAAATGACTTAATAAAGATTTAATTTAAAACACTTTTTATGCAAACCTAATGCCTTTAATATTAATAAAATAGTATTATTTCTATGTGCTACCTATTTATAGGTTTGAAGTATTATTTAATACAGATAATTATAAAACTGCTAGAATTTCAATTTTAATGGTGACTTCTAATGATGTTTTTTCTATGGAGAAAATTTAATAAAAACGTGTTTTGGTCTCAATGATCTTCTCATAAATTAATATGATCAAGATTAACATATTTTAGATGTACACATTTGGGTAAAAAACTGTGTAAATGAACCTATTTTCAGTAGGCACAGCGCTTTAAAAACTACATTACCGACTCCTAACTCACTACGCTTATTTTTTTGGAGGGTCGTAATTATTACAAATAATAATGAAAAATACGATATTACATTTTTTTTTTCAAATGTTACGTAATTGGTGAAAAAGGATGCGAGAGACCGCTGCCCAACTTACACCGATGTAATTTACCGCTTTGTGACTATACGAAGCAACTATTTTAATGCATGGCATACAGGCAACTTAAAGTCAAAGCTACTTAGAAGTTAAAACAAGGAAAGCACCAGGAAGGGGGTAAATGATGTATCACTGTCACCGCTCCGCCTGTGAGACAATTTGTCACCAGTTAAAGGTTAAAAAAATAATTGAATAATACTTACTGTTCTGGCGGTGAATCATTTATGAGATCATGATGTACATGAGGTGAATTCCCAAATTTCGTATTATTGTCCTGATTGTGAGCACTCATTTTACTCTATTTGTTTAATTTCTTATTGACTAATTGTGTTCGAAAATTTTTAGTACGGCTTAGTATGTACGTTTTGGACTAAAAATTATTTGAAAAATTATATTTTACGATTATCTGCATAGTATGTGTCACACAACTTAGTTATTAACAACGCTCCTGTTCATATTGTGATCGCAATATAAAATGCAATCCGCCAGAATTCTTCAACGTAATAGAAAATGTCTGGTCGCTGTGGCAATATTGCAAGGTGCGCGCTCGGAGAGGTTTCGGCGAGTACTGACGATCGTGGAGGGTTATTGTGATGCTGTAATAGGGCAAATGTAATAGTTACTTGTGGTTTCTCCGCCCAATGTGACAGTGTTGCGTGCGCATCGGCCACCCGCCCCTTTTCCAACTTTAAGAGTTCATCAAGTTATATTATTAACGTCATCCGTTTGTATAAGCATCATAATACAGGATGTTTAAGGGGCTGTGCCTAGTGAAAACAGGCTTCTTAAAATAGTTTTTTTAGCAGCGAAAAAAATATACACATATGTTAATCTTAATCATATTAATGTTGTATTTAATAGACGTATTTGTTAAATTACTCTCAATCGTACTCTCGATTGTAGAGGAGGCCCGTGCCCTGCAGTGGGTCGTATATGGGCTGATACAATACAATACAATACAATTTGTTAAATTTTCTCGATAGAAACAAATCGTAAAGTAACCATTAAAATTGAAATTCTAGCAGTTATCGCTCTGTTATTTATTAAAAAATCTAGGTAAAATAAAAACAGTGATGTAATCTATAGTCAGGTCATAAGTATTGTCACACAGTAAAAACTTTTCTTTTAGAATGCTGGCCACAAAAAAGTTTATTGAATTCGAATTTCGAATTGTTCATGAAAATAAAAATGTATACTTTTTAGAATTTTACTCATTTTTAAATATGGAGTAGACGCTTAAAGACCGTGTTGCAGTTATTGCGTTGCATCGTTGCGGTTACGCGCCAATTCAAATTGTTGACATACTGAAAATTTTAATATAACCAAAAAATTCGTTTATCGTACCATCAAACGATACAATGAGGACTCTAGTGTAGATGACAGGTCAAGAAGTGGTCGCCCTCGGTCTGTTAGAACTCCAGCAGTGATAAAAGCTGTGAAGGCGCGAATTCAAAGAAATCCCAAACGTAAGCAGAAACTGTTGGTCCTTCAGATGGGGTTAAGCAGAACCACGGTGAAAAGGGTGTTAAATGAAGACTTAGGGCTTCGCGTATATCGAAGAAAAACAGGACATCGTTTGAATGCTCGTCTAATGGACCTGAGACTGAAGAGATGCCGCGCTTTGTTGAAGCGGTACACGGGAAAATATATCGGAAAAATCTTTTTTCGGATGAAAAAAAAATTACCGTAGAAGAGAGCTACAACAAACAAAATGATAAGGTGTACGCACACAGTAGTGAAGAAGCGAGCAACCGTATTCCGCGTGTCCAACAAGGTCATTTTCCATCCTCGCTCATGGTAACAGTATTCCTTATAGACATTGCCATACCTAATACACATAATCTGACACCCACGCATACTATTAAACTAACAAAATACACGGAGTTATCCATTGAACTTAAGACCCAGTGGAGAGTCCAAACTGTAAAGACTATACCCATTATAATTTCCAGTACCGGCGTTATCCCTAAAACACTCCACACAAGTCTTAAAACCCTAAACATCCATCCACTTACATACATACTTAATACATGCAGGATAGTAAGGAAGTTCCTCACTATTGAGTAGACAGAAAATTCCGTACGAACACCACTAAAGTACTTTGGCCAAAAGCTCGGTACTTTGGTGTACTCCCCGAACTTTGGGAGAACAACGTAGAAATATTGCATTAAAACAAATAATAATAATATATTTTTATTGTGAAAAATCTGCAAGAAGATACAATGTACACATTATCATTTTACAGTCATTTGTTTATCAAATATGTGGGTCCCAAAGTAGGCAAGCCCGTGTCTTGGGCACCCATCCTGATACAAGTACTGCCAGTGTAAACAATTTCAATAAAACAATCAAAAGTGAAACATTGAAACAAAACAAAAGAAAAAAAACAAAATAAACTGAAAGTAACTGCAACACAATATAATTAAATATTAATAATAATAATAACAAAAGGAAAATAATGTGCGTGCGTGCGTGCGTGCGTGCGTGTGTGTGTGTGTGATCGCTGTGCCGTCATCGCCGTGGCGTCATCGTCGTGACGTCATCGACATGCTACCGTATTATTTGTAACGGTTGTATACGGAAAACGCACTTTTCAGTTCGGAATAAACTGATTTCTATAATCTATCACTGGTATTATTTCCACACGACCGGCACGTATCCTGAACATAAAGTGAACGTGGACTGATCGAAGGCGGTGTCGTTCATTCTGGTCCTTCAAGTTCGCCGGATACTGTGTGGAATAATGCCAGTGACTAGATGGGAAGGCACACCGCCCCGGCTTCAGCCTAGGCGTCTGCCACGGTGACATCCGCCACTGCCACGACAGACGTAACAAGTGCATCGCACACCGCTACGACTGTCACCGGCACCGATGACACCACCACCTCGGGAACTCAAACAGAACAGTCAAAACAACACGCCGCAGTCGAGCCTCCGGTGACGGAACCCGCCACCTCCGCCGAGACTGAAGACAAACCGAGAAGCAAAACGACGACAGCATCAAGAAGCAAGAAAACTACGAAATCTCGCCGCCTCGCAGATGCCCGAGCCGAACTCGCCCAACTCAAAGTCGAGCTCACCGCCGTCCGAGTCCAACAAATTGAAGCGGACTCGAGCTCCGAAGAAGATGACAGCACGACCGTCACGGAGGACGAATAAGAACTCCGCGTCCATACTTGGCTGCAGAACAGTCAACTTCTCGCCATCGACAGCGAGCCGCATCAAGCGACGCCACAGCCGCGCGTCGACACCGCCGCGCTGGCACCGGCGGGAACCTCCGCCGCACACCTGCCGCATCTGACGTCAACCGAGGAGGCCATACCCGTGCCTCCACTCGCCGACTTGCACGCACCTTCGCCAACAGCCACTGGCGCGCCCTGGCGGCCGAAATCCGACGTCACGCAACAGTTACCGGCCGCCACCACCACCGCCGCGTCCTGGTGACCGAACCCCAGGGCTGCGCAGCCGCCATCGTTCGTCGCCACATGGTTGCGTGGCAGCGAAGAGCCACCGCCGCCGCCACCATGGGGCTCCGCCGCCGCTGCCACCACCGCCAGCCTCTCAGCTGCCGCAGCCGCCAACGCGTCGTGGCAAAAGCACCACGCCGCACCGCCGCCGCAGCCGCCGCCGCCGGGTGAAGCACTCGCCGTCCCGCAGAAGAAGACGGAAATGCAGCAACTGGCTGCAGCCATCACAAACGATGTGCAATCGACACAAATAAAACAAATAGGGTATGTGGAATTACCATTCTTTAACGGTGATCATCAAGATTGGCTTACGTTCCGCACTTCGTACGAAGAATCCGCACACAATTTCACGAAACTGGAAAACATGTCCCGTCTGCGCCGGAGCCTGCGCGGGACCGCCAGAGAGGCAGTGCAAGGCCTCCTGATAACCAACGCGGATCGGGATAGTGTGATGCGCACATTGGAAATGCGTTTCGGCCGACCAGAGTCCATCGCGGCAGCTGAAATCGAGCGACTCAGAATACTGCCACGCCTCAGTGAAACACCGCGTGATGTTTGCACGTTTTCTACGATGATAAGCAATGCAGTGAACACGTTACGAGCGTTGAGGTGCGAGTACTATATGTACAATCCGGAAACCGCACGGGCCGTTTGATGGTATGAGTTCTCCGCCACCCAACCCATGGAGGAACCAGACCTCTCAAAATTAGAGCGTTTCCTACAGAAAGCAGCGGAAATCTGCAGCCTGTACGCGATTGCCGAAGCAGTCACACATCGAACGCCCCGACCGGAACAAATCAAGACGCGTCAAAAGGTGTTCTCCATAGCCGTTTCTCAGAAGCCCAACTTTGCCTGCATTCTGTGTAACAGGGAAGGACACGCAGTCACGGAGTGTGCAAGGTTCAAGAACGCAAGTATTGATAAACGGTGGGTCGCAGCGAAGGAACACCCACTATGCTTCCGGTGTCTACGGCGCCGCACACAACAACATACTTGCAAGTTGAAAAGGTGCGACGTTGACGGGTGCTAACACCCACACCACCGACTGCTGCACTCAACGAAGAGCGCGCCACGCAAGACGGAAGAAAACCCGGAACAAGAAAACGTCAACTCCGGGTGGACCTCTTCGGTGTCGTTTTTGAAGATTTCGCCGGTACGAGTCTCGGGACCGGCGGGAGTCCGCGACACGTACGCACTGCTCGACGATGGGTTTACGGTGACCCTTATAGACGAAGAGCTCGCGCCTCACGGACACCATAGGCGCAGACGGACCGGATGACCCGCTTCGCATCTGTACATACGACGGGCATACGAAGGAAAACGAAACGTTGCGTCGCGTGAAGATGAAGATCCAAGGGAAAGATCGCCACGCTCAGTACATACACGCCCGGACGATGCCCGACCTGCGCCTGGCAGCACAACGTATTTCACAGGAAGCCATTAGTGACTGCCCTGCCCTCGACACCTTCGAGAAGTCCTGAACACCATCACCACAAGCCTCATCGGATAGGACAACTGGCACCTCCTGATCGCCACGAAGACACGATCAGGGAGGAAAGACCAGCCGGTGGCCTTACTCACACCGCTGGGATACGTGGTGCATGGCAGCAGGATCCGAACCCTCGGACACCATGTGAACTTTGTTGACTACACGAAAACGGGTGACGAAATAGAAATAATGGTGCGAGAATACATCACGGCCGACAACACGTATGTACGTGTCACCGAAGCGCCCGGAACGGGAGGCTCTTCACATACTGGAAACCAACACAATCCAGTTGCCCGAGGGCGGGTACCAAACAGCTCTATTGTGGAAGTCGGAGGAGGTGTCACTCCCCGATAACTACGAGAACACACTCCGGAGGTTTTACGGGGTCAAGAAAAAGCTCGACAAGAATCCAGCGCTGAAAGAAAAATACAACGCCGAAATGAACCAGCTGGTCCAAAAAGGATACGCGGAGCCAGCGCCGACCACGAAGACACCGGGAAGAGCCCAGTGGCGAAGGGTGATTTTTTTAAAAAGGGAAGCCGTAGCTCAATACGCGGAATAAGTGTGTTTATTTTGTTTATACCTACTGGCCCTACATAGTGAAGACAATGCGACTGATACTTGATAGTAAACATAGTGCAGTCCGGATTGAGTAGATCAACTTATCGTGAGATGCTTCAGAGAATTAGCCCGAAACGCGACACATTTACATAATATGTACGTATATCCTTATATCCGGACGTTTGCGAATATCCAAACGCCAGCAAATTATTCCTCCGACAATCTCACTCACCAAACGAAACGATTGCGTTTCGTATGATAGCATCTACGTACTGCGGTCGTCAATTATATTTTAATATTTCCAATATACAAAAGTTGCAATGTCATCATGAGAAAAGTAAAAAAGTATATTTTTAAACCGCACGTGAATATAAGATTAATAAAGAAAAATTAATGATCTAGATAAATGTTAACAAGTACGTTAGCCGCGCTTTTATTAGTTGTATTATTAGTAGTCGAGCACTTCCTAAAATCTAAACAGTAACGTTATTTCCGAAATTGACAATCTAAACATGTACGTCCCTCACGATTATTAATTTCCATTACAACATAATAATACTATTAATATTTATGTACATTTTGTAATTTAAAACATTAAAAACTAAATGCGTGAACCAGCTAATACTCGTATACTGTCAAAATGTTAATACAACACTTACAAATGCAGTGATATCTACACAAATACATACATAAACACACAAAATGCTGAAGAATCGCAGCATACCTCCTGCTTTTTTAACGGAAATTGAACCTTAAATCATTTTAAGTTTAAGGTACAATTTTGCGTGATTTGTTGCAAAATACACAACCATGTCACACCAATGCGTAACATGCAGCCGACGCGGGCGGTCGGCGCACGAGCCGCGCCATTGTTATTCAATAACCCGAACAATTTTGGTAGTAATTCGCCAGAGGTCGCAACGCGGCGCAATCTAATTACGTGTTTGCTATGCGCCTCCGCAGTAATATTTACCTATGTGGCCGACAGATGTCGTTGAATAAAATGAGTTTTGTATTGTATTGTATCCGCCCATATACGACCCACTGCAGGGCACGGGCCTCCTCTACAATCGAGAGTACGATTGAGAGTGGTTAGGCTGTATAGTCCACCACGCTGGCCTAATGCGGGTTGGCGGACTTTTACATACCATAGAAATTTATACAAATCGCTATGGTATGCAGGTTTCCTCACGATGTTTTCCTTCACCGTTATAGTGCGTGGTGATTGACGATCAATACACAAATGACTCCGAAAAGTCAGAGGTGTGCCCTGGGATTTGAACTGGCGACCACCGTGAACATGTAAGCAGCCGCGTCTAGTCCGTTTACCAACAGGCCACCACGCACAAAATGAGTTTAGATATTACATAAATAATTTTGAAAAATTTGCTTGTTTATACTTATAGTGTAATGATAAATTACAAAAGGTAAGCCGCAGGGAATCGAGTTATATGGAGCCTTCGCCACTGCCATATAGTCCACCACGCTGTTTTGTTTACATACACACGTATTGTTTTAAAAGGGAAAAATACTAAGAACGAATAAAACAAATGTACGTCAGCAGACTTAACAAACCATCTATACAATATTAAGATTAATAAAATAACAGATAACATATGGACATACAACCGTAACTTGTTAATGCACTAACTACTGAGCACTTCTAGTAGGTACACTAGCACAATGGTAGCTACTATGGTGCCGTGTTTGACTTGGCAGTTAACCAAAATTGCGGGCATTTCATTAGCCGGTATCTCAAACCCCCATTTTCTATACATTATACGCGAAGTTGGCAGTACTTTATTGAAATGTGTGAATTGGTTTGTTTAACATATTCCCGCGATTTCCCTTTCGCTCTAACGCCTAACTGTCTGTCTGTCTGTACTTCTTGCAGTTACGTCGCGCGAGAACCACGGAATGTGGGGACGCGCTGAGGCCCCACACTACTTCGCTTCGAACCGCCGCCCGCGCCGCACATGCACTCGTAAGACGTACTTACGTCTTACGCGGGAACACTTGTTCCCGCCGCCGCTATCCCGCATGTGCAAATGGCGTATCGCTAATCCGCGCAATTTTCTGTAATCCCATACCGCTTTCTATAAAATTAACAAACTTTAATGATTTTGAACCGCAAGGTTGATGCCGGCATCGCTGTTGTAAGGGACAAGCCCCTGCTCGCGCGTGTGTCGTGATTCTACGTCGACGCCATAGCGCCCGGACCGCGTGCCACATCGCTAAGGATGCAGATGTAAGGTAAGGCGTGCATATCCCTTGTTCCTGACTCAACCGCATCACCGCGAATCAGCTCCTCTGAAGGGGATAGTTTCTATACAGTCCACTCACATATTCGTAGATATTTGCCAACTCCGCCGCGCCGCCGTTTAGCATCAACTTCCCATTTAAATCCCTCCATCGCATAGGCAACAATTTAGGGCCAATTTCGGCCTTCTCACCGCACCGCCACCGCATGGCACGCAGGTCGATTTACGCACCAGATACCAAATCGCTTTTTTAATTTATCCAGCCATCCATCGCTGGCACGAAAAACATCTTTATTGGTATTTTTTTTATATTCGATTGCTTTGGCTTTCAGAATTTCTCCAGATACAGGGTGTGTTTAGAACGCTGTTTTATGCACCACATGTAGGAAGCGTTTTCCATCTTTGGACAATCGCCAACTTTTAGTGTTTTACGCTTTCCTAGCCCCGATTCCATTGTCTTGACGTGGTCTACTATCTTTTGCTTTTTTTTCTTAACATCGTACATAGTAGCACGCCCAGCACCATAATATTCTTTTGCTAATTTGCACATGTTTTCTCCACGAACTTTTTTTTTTTGTTATCAGCCCATATACGTCCCACTGCTGGGCACGGGCCTACTCTACAATCGAGAGAATCGATTGAGAGTGGTTAGGCCATATAGTCCACCACGCTGGCCTAGTGCGTGTTGGCGGACTTACATACCGTAGAAATTCTTTAAAATAGCTACGGTATGCAGGTTTCCTCACGATGTTTTCCTTCACCGTTAAAGTGCGTGGTGATTGACTATCAATACACACATAACTCCGAAAAGTCAGAGATGTGCCCTGGGATTTGAACCCGCGACTACCGTAAAAATGTAGGCAGCCGAGTCTAGTCCGTTACCAACAGGCCACCACGCACTTCCACTCCACTATCTAACTTCTTTGAATTTCCCATTTTATTATTCAAATCTACTGACTTGTGTTTGCGTTTATTTGATATTTTTAACTATAAACTATTCTTAAGGATCAGAAGCTCATTTAATTATTAAAAACAACGAATAAGAAATTGTAATCAACTTATCGACTATTTAATTACAAACAGAATTAAATCATATAACATTTAAGAAATAATTAAAGTCCCGCCTTTCGGTCACATCCGAGCTCCCGCGTAAAAAACCCAAAACCAGTCCGAATGTATCGTCGTCCCTTTCACTCGCTACGTCATTGCGTCACGTGATTGACACGTGACACGCGGTGTTCCCGCCTCCTTGGCTGAAATTCTCTAAGACTATGTATTCTCACTTGAAAAAAACTAATACGTAAGCACGTGCACGTGATAAGTTTTGAGGTTAGATTGGTAGTCGACAATGCAGCGACCGGAGTGCGCAAGTGTAGAGGGGCGAAAGGGGCGCGGGCGGAGGGTACCGGATTATTGGACGTGCCGATCTATCAAAGTGCCGGTTTAGTGAGATTATACAGTACTTGCTTCCTTAACCCCCGGTCTGTCACCATTTTGAATGACAGAATGCGCGAATATAAGTCCACTGCCATGGCCTTTTTTGCGTAAGTCAGCGCGGTCGACTCGCGGTTATGTAAAGTCATATTCCTCGAGATTCTTGTATGAAAGCTATAAATTGTTGGTTATCTTCGGTATTGTAACAATATACTGGGTGTAATCGCTTAACGTCACGAAAAAAAATGTGTATGGCAAGTACATGACTTAGAAACCTTTGGCATACTTATTTTAATTTTTTTTTTTGTTTTTTTTATGTAGTGTAAAATTAATTTACCGCCACTAGTTATTAATTTATAATTAGTTATTCATAAAGAAACGTTTTTCAGAGAGAGATGAAAATAAATAAAAATATCTCTACAAATACACATCATTGTTACCCTACTTTATACAACTTGAATCCGAGTAGAAATTTCAAAATATAGGTAATAAAACTGTCCTTTGATGAAGCCGCCCGTAACACCGAGCCGCCGCGCCCCGCCGCAAGCGCAAGTACAACGCGTCCCGCCGCCCGCTCCCGCGCCGCTGACGCCTTCCAGGGATGTCGCCACTTCCCCAGTCGCGCGAAATTCGGCACTAAGTGACGACGTACGATAGTATTTTTGGTTAGTTTTTGCGGTAAAAATTAGTGATTACACGAACATTGAGTATGTGGCAATGATGAAATGCTATATCCGATCCAATGAAAACTTGGATCGTGCAAGAAGTATGTATGCAGATCCAGAACATCTGCAGTCTTTGCGCAGGAATGGGATCTTGAATCCACGAGTTCCCACCACAAGACTTATTTTAAATAAAGACGAATCGATTTTTACGCGTGTTGTTTATAACCCACACAATGAACACTGGTGGAGTTCCCAATATCCTTATAAAATAAAGGAAAACTCCCACCAAGTAAGATTTAGTGTCAATGTTTGGGCCGCAATTATCAACGATCGAATAATCGGTCCAGTATGGATTACGGATCGCCTTACAGGACTCACGTATTTGAATATGATACGTTCTGTTGTAGAAACGATGTTAGACGATGTACCTCTGAGCTATCTGAGAGGGATGTACTTCCAGCACGACGGCTGTCCAGCTCATTATGAACGCTCTGTGCGCGAATACTTGGACAGTGAATTCAGTGGTAGGTGGATAGGTCGCGGGGGACCTGTAAATTGGCCAGCGAGGTCACCGGATTTAACGCCATTAGACTTTTATTTGTGGGCTGAACTAAAACGTTTGGTGTACACCGAAGAAGCCCAAAATGTGAGGGAGTTGAAGCAACGCATTGTTGATGATTTTGATATTTTAAAAAGTAACAGAGACACGCTGGGTCGTCTCAGAAACAATTTATTGAAACGTGCAAGGCTGTGCTTGGAAAACAGTGGTGGACACTTTGAACATTTACTCCAATATCACTAAAAGGTATTTACTTCCTTTTTTTATAAACATTGATCATTGTAATTTGTAACTTAGTAGATTTAATAAAAACGTCTAGGTTAATGTATTCAAAGTTTTAAATAAAAACAAATCCAGCTTTTTTAAGATAGGTACGTTATGAAAATAATATGTTAAAATGCAAATCTTAACAACCTACCAATAATTACATGTGCTTACATGAATCCAAATGATGTATGGTAACATTAAGAGTAATAATACCGATAAATAGACGCGAAGTAGGTTCAAGGTCACTCCTCGCTAGTCATCTGTGGCGCGGCATGACTCATAAATGCGCGCCGCCGTGTATTTATGGGTACGTTGCACTTTTATGTGTAGGGTGATTAAAATTAATATGTATTTTGGGGATATCTTGAACCATGGTAAACTAAATAGTATTCAATGTTTAATCTTGTATATAACGTTAATTTCTCACACACAATACACTATGCAATTTTCAAAACGCTAAGCGATTCCACCCTGTATACTAACTTCTGAATCATATTAATCAGCAGTCATTACAACCAGTTTTGTTTTATTGGACGGTAAACTCGAAAAAAAGGGATTTTTTTCACTTTCCTATTGAATTTTTTTTTCTACATCAAAATATATATATTTTTGGTTCGAAATACTTTTATTTAATAAACATATATACATGGAATAAGGGAAAAAAAACAAAGATATATTTCACTTCAACTACTTTTTTCTGAGTGTTCAAAGTCACATAAAATTTCGACGTCATCAGACTATCGCAAAAAATTGGCAATTTGTACCATCTGTTTACCAGCGTACTATGACGAAATGGTAAATTGTTTTAATGTTATAATGAAGGTAGGACTATATTTTAAGTATTTTAAACATAAAATATGAACTATTACAATTCGATTTTTAAATATGAAACACATTGCTAAGCTATATACATTTCAATGCCTTTGAAAACATAGCTTAAAAAGCAACTTATTGTTATCTGTCCCATGAAAGATGCATATTAATATAAAGTGCAATAAATGTACAATTCAATTATATTTAAAGAATTACAAAATATACTCAAAAAAATAAATTACAGGGCATCAAAAACAACACAATTTCTTTGAATAAATTAAGTTCCTCGTCTAGGATAACAATATGGACATGAGTTCGTAAAATGATTATTTTTTTATTTTATCAGCCCATATACGTCCCACTGCTGGGCACGGACCTACTCTACAATCGAAAGAATCGATTGAGAGTGATTAGGCCATATAGTCCACCACGCTGGCCTAGTGCGGGTTGACGGACTTACTTACCGTAGAATTTCTTTAAAATCGCTACGGTATGCAGGTTTCCTCACAATGTTTTCCTTCACCGTTAAAGAGCGTGGTGATTGACTATCAATACACACATAACTCCGAAAAGTCAGAGGTGTGCCCTGGGATTTGAACCCGCGACCACCGTGAACATGTAGGCAGCCGAGTCTGGTCCGTTACCAACAGGCCACCACGCACTAGCGACGACTTCCTTCATAGCGACGTGGATATGCATAGGGTTGTAGTTATGGTAGATAAAGGATTTACCCCGCGCTCGTTGGCGAATGAGAACCTTTATATAGAGAAGTATAATATATAGAATATATAGAATATATAGAGAAGCTTTATATTACCTATTATTTATTAATATTTATATTACCTACATTTAAGTAACGGGAAAAGGGCGGCAACTGACAATGTTTGATCTTTTAATAAATATTGTTATATTTAAGTTATGTTTAAAGTTTATTTAGTCTAATAGGTAATCTCAAAACGCAAAACAGCCTAATAATGTTTAACATGATATCCAGTGTGATTATATTTGTGTAAATTCAACCTGTGTTTTTTAAAATCTAACTAGAAAAATGCAATTCATGATATAAAAATGATCCATCACGCAAGGTTCTACGTGTATAATTTATAAAATCACTATAGGTAATCAATTCGTCATTAAAAAGTTTTGTTAAATATGTACGAGTACGTATACATTTCCACTTTAAAATCGGTAAAATATCAAATACTACCGACTAATTATATACAAACCTAAATGTAGACACGACATTATACAGAAACAGTAAAACAATACAGTAGTACATAATATTTTCTAATTACAAACACGAAAAAAATTAGGCGCGAACTAGCAAATTACTTTATAAGCCGCAGGCCGCCAGCATACTCCTACGCAAAAATCATCGCATATCACTTACAAATAAATATAGACTGCGTGTAGCTCTGTCCTTAAAATAAATGACAGAGATAGCAAATACCGTACCGTATAAGAGCGCGAGCGCAATGGCAAGAGGAAGCCGATAAAAAATTTGGGAATCATCGTACTGTTGAGGCGTGTTGTACTTTGTTTCGCATTGCACTCGCAACGTGCGTTTAGTTTGCATTAGCATTGAACGTTTAACGCGTTGCAGTGCGTTTTATGTTTATATATTTTGTTTGATAAGTTGGATTCATTATTAAGATGATGTTTGGTGTTGTTTTATAATGTTGTATTAATTACATTTTTTGTTTTTTATTAATATTATATACAATAAAAATATATAAGTTTATAAGACACATAAATTACAAAAGGGAAACCGGTAGGAAGCGGCATATATGGAGGCTTCGCCACTGGTGCCCGATATAGCAATAGGCTCGGCTCCTATCACATAAACATGTGATCGCCCTGTATGTTCCCTGTGTGAGTCCCTGGTGAAAATCAGGGGAACCTTTGCCTACTGCTTCTGGAAAAAAGGCGCAAGTTTATGTATGTATATGTACATAGATTATACGTAAAAATTGCCAAGATTCTCCGCATTAGTTTAGTAACAGTGTAACGTACGTACGTACGTTACGTGTTTACATACATAGTTGTGCTCTCAGATTTAAATTTGATTAAAAATATTCAGAGTTTAATATTGCTGCTTTCGAAAGTGTTAGTACATAGAAACATTCAAACACTCCCCTAAAGAAAATAGACTGCAAGTTAAGTGTTATTAGTTACATAGAAACTTTTTTGCCTTTATCTTTATAATTCCTTGATACGCCCACAAGTAGAATATGCATGTATGATAAGGGACCCATATTACGACAAGTGTAGCCTGGCGATAGAAAAAATACAACGCAAATTCTTAAGATCTATCGAATATAAAATTCCATCAACAGCACGAATATCATACACAAATTCGCTTAAAAAATATAGTTTATTGACATTACAATCAAGAAGCCTGTTTCTCCAAACCATGATGTTCCATGGCATATTACATAATAGGTATGACTGTCCCGACCTAGTCAATAATATTTTCTATATTGTACCAAGAACCGTAGTTAGGCGAGGGACACCCGCACCGTATACCCGCTTTTTGCCACAACCCCTTGTCGTACAAATGCGGGTGAGAGAGCACCCCTCCATAGAATGGTTAAAAATTATAATAAATATTTTGTTGATATAGATATATTCGATCTTAGAAAAAACATATTTAAAAAACAAATTATGCATTTTCTGACGACAAACACAAATTATTAAAATTTATATCTGCTTCATACACTTCTGTACCACTGTTTTGTATTGTAATCTGTGAAAACGTAGTGGAATGTACAATGATAAATATAATTATTTTTCTTAGTTTGTAAGTCAGATTGTACATTTGTTTGTTTTCCAAATAAATAAAATAAAAAAAAACAGTGAATATTAAGACATCGAGAAATTGGATATATCAGTGCTTTTCCGAAACTGTTCCCGCCCAAATTGCGGGAATAGAGATTTTAACCTACTTTATGCTGTGTGCTTGGTGAAAATTGCAAAACATCAAGTTTAGTGTGAAAACCAAATAAAGGCTTCCTATTCAAAAACCCACCAAATCCTACTCTATTGTAGATCGTGCTGCCATCTATCTACGTAAGAGCAAGCTGCTGTTACGCACAGTATTGGACATAACAAATAGATTTTCACACGGGCCGCTAGGTAGCGCTGTACACTAAGCCCCATAGCAGTCCGAACTTTGTTCCGGCAGCACACGCTAGGTGGCGTATTATACCATGATGAACTGCAGTTGATGCAATGCTCGAATCCTAACTGCTGCTCCACACCTTATTTGCAATACTTGTAAATGCAAATACCACTGTGAATGCCTTAATATTAGCTCGAGTCCATATTCCGCTCTGACTAAAGAACGGAACGAACGGAACGGAAAAAAGTGTCCGTCATGCATTAATGTCACCCACCGTGTTCGGTCAAATCAAAATACTCCCGTTCGGTCTTTAGCGATGCTTGGCGTTGGAACTACAAGTAAACAGCAATCCGACCATTCCCATGGGAATGTCGTCAAATGACAGCGACAATGCTTCAATGCCTCCGTCCGTGAATGTATCGACTGAACAAGTTGCTAGCAATACTGCGTCTGTACACCATATGGACTTTGACAAGTTTTCACAAGACATACAAGCCACGTTGCAAACTAAAATGTCAGTAATATCATTAATAATATTTAATAATACTCATTTATTAGTACATAGTACTTTGTATAGTCATGTTAGTCCATATAGGTAACTGATCGTGCTGCCCTTTTTATTATAAATACATTTCCGCTGTGTTCTGAATTTTATACATCTGTTCGACCAATTCATTACGATGCAATCAACAAAGTTTTTACAATATTTTACGCCAATATCTTGTTCGTGCTCTTTATAAAACCACCAACACAAGAGAACTTATTAATTTTATTCATAGTTTACTGTAACATTCTCCAATAACTTGACCTTTTATTACCAGAATTGCGGTGGCACCCGCACAAAATTACAGGAACTTTATTTGAATATTTTGTCATAGGTACTCTTATGATGTCATCACCTTACTGAGACATGGCCACAGATCACTGCCACTAGATACCTAATGCAAGGCAGCGGTTGTGCGCCACACATTTAACGGCCGGGTGCAATACTCTGTCTGTCTTTTTCCACCCGTTAAAATCGCTAACTTTAGGCTACGTTCCACTTGACGATCACGATGCCCACGGTCACGACCGCGATTTTTCCCGTTCCACTTGGTCATGAGCGTCGCGATCGCAAGACCCAAGTGGAACGGTTATTGGGGCGTTTTGAGCGTTGATGTCAAAATTACATTTCCGCCATATAGTACTTGTACTTGTCAGTTGTTCGCTCGATAATTACACTCCTAAGTATTTGGTGATATTTTTTGTAAATTGTCGTTTACAATGCCAAAAGTAGTGAAGAGTCAAGACAAGGAAATTATCCTTAAGGTGAAAGAGTTTTGTGCAGCAGCATGTTCGAACAGGAGTCGCCGCCAAGACCGGTAAGTTTTGGGGCTAAAAACAACTTACCCAAACAAGTAATAAATAAAATAAATAAATACACCCACGTAGTCCTAACCCCACACTAAGATCGAGTCTTGTGTCGTGGGAATCACAAGCTACGAGAGACTTTTCGGTCTCACTAACACCCAGACGCAACACAAATATTTGTGGGCCACAAACATTTGTCTTGGTGCAGGGATCAAACCCGCGGCCTGTCGTTTCACAGTCGGCGTCTAACCAACTACGCCACGGAGGCTGTCGTTTAGTTTCACGGAGTGGTTTAATCCTATACTTATTGTGAATAGTGTTCCTAGGTTTAGGGAGCTCCTTCAGTTTTTACATATAACATAATAACATTGGAGATCTCCTAGGATTGTAATTTTTTTTAGAACAAAAATATCATGTTCGGAATTAGTAACATTTCAGAGTGTAAAATATCAACTTTATATTGTATTTTTTACCTGCTTAAATCGTTGTTCACGTATTACACTCAACCTACTCAGCGATTTCAAAATGTCACTATGAAATAACTCGTAACTAACAGTAGTAGGTTTGTTACTTATTAGGGTAAATCCATATTCTCTGTTGGAAGTGTATATCAACAGGAGTGTGACTTACATTGGTTTAGATTTAATTCCATGCTGACGATTTGGTTGAAACAACTAATTTGAAATACTTTTGCAGGTCTCAGAACTCTGTATGAAATTGTAGAAAATTATAAATTATTTTTATTTTCATTTCAGGTGTATGTTGCAATGTTTAATATAATATTATGAAGACAAACAAAGATCTACCTGAATATGCAGTTGATGAATTACTAAAAATCATAATCATGAGGTTATAGGTTACACCCTTCCCATTGTGACGTTAACCCCATAGAATAAATTTGGAACCTTGTAAAGAGGAGAGTTTCTGAAAAAATATAGCCCAAGATGCTAAAATATTGTATTATTGACAGAAACTGCATTTGAAAGCATCATTTAAAAATACAATAAAAGTTATGGATTAATGGATATAGAGATGAAACACTTCATAATAAATGTTGAAAGTGACAGTGCTAGTAACTTGAATAACCACAATATTACTGAAGACGGGATGGTGATTGTTCAATGAGTAGAATAACTCAAATGGATGAGCATATTTATTTTGATAAAATTAAATAAAGTATATTGAAGACTACTTTGTTTTTGTTTTTTCAATTGACCTAAAATAATATTACAATTATTGGTATTCATTCATTTATTGTTTATATGTATATTATTAAAAAATATATATAATTAATTTTCATCAACTATATTATGTTCTGGTGGTTTAAAAATGATGTCTAAAAATATTTATACCTTTGTCCCTATCAAAGGGACAGGGACAAAGGTATAAATATACTATACATCAAAAATTCGTCCAGACGTTTGAGCGTGAAGAAGTAACAAACACACAAACTTTCGCCTTTATAATATTAGTAGGAAGTAGGTTAGAGTATTCGAACAAAATGTAAGTAATTATTGTTGCGATGCGTTTCGAAATATGATATTAGTATGCAAGGATATGTATTTATTTTGTCTCGTATTGGACATAAATGAAAGTTCCAGATAGTTTTTTATTTTCGACACAAAAGGATCTTATATTATAACTAGCGGGACGATTTAACTGTTGTACAAGATGAAGTGAGTATTATACAAAAAAAAACATATTGTGGGGTAGCCTATGAAATAGCAGAACTTTAATAACTCCTAACTATTTACTGCATCTTATATTATCGAAGCGTATTGCTATGAAAGTAGTAGTAGGCGCCAACATATTTATTGATATATCTATAAGAATGTCATGATGAACACAATCAAATGCTTTGCAGAGATCATAGCATACACCTAAGACATCCTAATGGCTTAGGTGTATTATTCCTTATTGATGACTTAGTAAATTACCTTATTCTCAGGAGAATAGGGTATTTTACTATAAGCTAAAGACTCATGAACAATTCTATTTGCAATTCTTTACCTAGCATGTCTGGCTATTTTGTTGCACTAGTTTTAAAATATTGTTGTTACCCATATTGTTAACACTATTCCGACTAATGGGTGGAGAGGCATACTTAATATGATAAGTATTCATGACGTTTAATTTACAATTTAACTTATACCTAATTTTTCTTTCCATGTGTGACAATCCTGTTTCTTAGAGGAATATAAACATTACAATTTATCTTTCAGAGATGTCAATTTGTTAAGAATAGTAATATACTGGCATGTGTTTACTTTGCCCCTATTACCAATGCTTTTACAAATAAAATTGATCATTGTTGTAGATTTAATTATATTTATAATTATACTGTTTCCATTCGTTTATTTTATTTTTGACAGTTCACGCCTATAAAGTACGACATTACAGTAGAACAATATTTTGAAATAAAAGTAGATACTTTCTTGACGGGTAACGCCCACTTAGAGTTGTGCCATTCGTAACGAATGACCACAGATAACAAAAACGATTTTGAATAGAATCAATCAATCGGAATCATTTGAAATAAAATTACATTAAAATGCTAATGAAAACAGTTAAACGTAATATAGTACCCAATATTAGGATCGAATGTATTTGCTGCAAATTAATTAATATGAATAAAGGTATACGTATTGAAGTGACTTTTAATAAGAGTTTAATTTAAAATAATTACAATGATTACAACGAAAATAAATGATTAGTACCTACTTGTAATAAACAGTTAAACCATGTTGGAATTCATAGTACTTTAAGGATTAAATAATTAAAACAACTAAAAGGTAATTTGTTAATATTTTTATTTATAAACAATAATAACAATTTATAGTAAATGGTTTATTTTAATATAATTATTAAATCAAGTAACTTAAATATCCCTGAAGTTTTATAAAACAATGCATGGAGCAAAAAATAAAATATGTATTAAATCGATTAAAACTTGTTCAAAAATAAAATCGTTTGTTATAAAAAATTGATTCGATAACGCATCAGGCCATCACTATTTGATTCAGTACTCGATGTGTCAAAAATAAAATAAACGAATGGAAACAGTATAATAATTTTATCCACAACTGGTCGATAGGAAAGCCCTGGCATACAATAATTTATAACTTTTTGTCTTGTCTTATTCAAAACTTAACCTAATCCTTTCCCAATATTGTTGATAAATATTACTATGCTATCTTTCTCTGCAAGAGTATAAGTAGTACTGTGAGAGTTCAGTATATCAATATGTTTTTTTTTTATGATAAGGATGATTTAACCGAACGGTCACAGTTGCAAGTGTAATTGTTGATTAAGGAATTGAAACTTTCTGTATTATAATGACATATCTCTACTAAGCTAAGCTATAACATATGCATTTTCTTGTTGCAAAGTTCATGTTCATATCTTGTTGGTGATAGATTTTAATGACTCTTCAGGTCCTATTATTTCCAATTTCACAGTAATACTGTTTGTGTTCAGATTTATTTCATTGTAACAGGACTGTAACTGTTCTCATAAGTTAATACTTCAATTGCTGTGTCAAAGTTACTTAATTTTTAATTATTAGTTTCTGAAACTTTTTTATATTTATTTATGTTAATATATATTTTTAAGTATGTTTCTGGTGAATTTACTTATCTCACTATTAAATTCATCACTGTTGTTGACAGTCAAGTCAGTGTATGGTTAAAAAATGTGGAGAGGTTAAAAGTAATTCATCAAATAAACTTTGGTTTTGTACAATAGTTTCAGTAAGTTTGTCAGCTTCTCACTTATTTATAACCATAAGGGTCTCCTGAAGTGAGCATTCTTACTCAGTGATGCGTTTGAAAAGCTAGCAGCTAGCTCATACTCATCATTGCATTGCCCAAACCTTTTTAGAATAGTTTTCACCTCTCCCGATCATCTAGACAAGCTTTTAACAGCATGTGCAACTCAGATAGTTCACTTTTCAATTTAGAATCCGCTGCAGAAACATTCAACTCAGCCAATACACCCCTTTTCGAAACAAGCATAATTTCTACGGTCGACATTTTTATTGTTTTGACATTTGAATTTTGACAATCCATCAACAACGATCGCCGCGAGTCGCCTCTTGACACAGGTCTTCGTGAGCGTCTCGTGAGCGTATGTCATGACGTCATTAATGACGTTTTCGCCGCGACCATAACGATCATGATCGTTAAGTGGAACGGCGAACTGAATGTTACGATCGTCGTGATCGCCAACTGGAACGCGCCCTTAGTATGAGTTCTGTCATTTTTCGGTTTCAATAATCGTTGACAGATGAATAAATGGGCGCGTTCCAGTTGGCGATCACGACGATCGTAACATTCAGTTCGCCGTTCCACTTAACGATCATGATCGTTATGGTCGCGGCGAAAACGTCATTAATGACGTCATGACATACGCTCACGAGACGCTCACGAAGACCTGTGTCAAGAGGCGACTCGCGGCGATCGTTGTTGATGGATTGTCAAAATTCAAATGTCAAAACAATAAAAATGTCGACCGTAGAAATTATGCTTGTTTCGAAAAGGGGTGTATTGGCTGAGTTGAATGTTTCTGCAGCGGATTCTAAATTGAAAAGTGAACTATCTGAGTTGCACATGCTGTTAAAAGCTTGTCTAGATGATCGGGAGAGGTGAAAACTATTCTAAAAAGGTTTGGGCAATGCAATGATGAGTATGAGCTAGCTGCTAGCTTTTCAAACGCATCACTGAGTAAGAATGCTCACTTCAGGAGACCCTTATGGTTATAAATAAGTGAGAAGCTGACAAACTTACTGAAACTGTTGTACAAAACCAAAGTTTATTTGATGAATTACTTTTAACCTCTCCACATTTTTTAACCATACACTGACTTGACTGTCAACAACAGTGATGAATTTAATAGTGAGATAAGTAAATTCACCAGAAACATACTTAAAAATATATATTAACATAAATAAATATAAAAAAGTTTCAGAAACTAATAATTAAAAATTAAGTAACTTTGACACAGCAATTGAAGTATTAACTTATGAGAACAGTTACAGTCCTGTTACAATGAAATGAATCTGAACACAAACAGTATTACTGTGAAATTGGAAATAATAGGACCTGAAGAGTCATTAAAATCTATCACCAACAAGATATGAACATGAACTTTGCAACAAGAAAATGCATATGTTATAGCTTAGCTTAGTAGAGATATGTCATTATAATACAGAAAGTTTCAATTCCTTAATCAACAATTACACTTGCAACTGTGACCGTTCGGTTAAATCATCCTTATCACAAAAAAAAAACATATTGATATACTGAACTCTCACAGTACTACTTATACTCTTGCAGAGAAAGATAGCATAGTAATATTTATCAACAATATTGGGAAAGGATTAGGTTAAGTTTTGAATAAGACAAGACAAAAAGTTATAAATTATTGTATGCCAGGGCTTTCCTATCGACCAGTTGTGGATAAAATTATTAATTATAAATATAATTAAATCTACAACAATGATAAATTTTATTTGTAAAAGCATTGGTAATAGGGGCAAAGTAAACACATGCCAGTATATTACTATTCTTAACAAATTGACATCTCTGAAAGATAAATTGTAATGTTTATATTCCTCTAAGAAACAGGATTGTCACACATGGAAAGAAAAATTAGGTATAAGTTAAATTGTAAATTAAACGTCATGAATACTTATCATATTAAGTATGCCTCTCCACCCATTAGTCGGAATAGTGTTAACAATATGGGTAACAACAATATTTTAAAACTAGTGCAACAAAATAGCCAGACATGCTAGGTAAAGAATTGCAAATAGAATTGTTCATGAGTCTTTAGCTTATAGTAAAATACCCTATTCTCCTGAGAATAAGGTAATTTACTAAGTCATCAATAAGGAATAATACACCTAAGCCATTAGGATGTCTTAGGTGTATGCTATGATCTCTGCAAAGCATTTGATTGTGTTCATCATGACATTCTTATAGATATATCAATAAATATGTTGGCGCCTACTACTACTTTCATAGCAATACGCTTCGATAATATAAGATGCAGTAAATAGTTAGGAGTTATTAAAGTTCTGCTATTTCATAGGCTACCCCACAATATGTTTTTTTTTGTATAATACTCACTTCATCTTGTACAACAGTTAAATCGTCCCGCTAGTTATAATATGTGAAAGATTCTTTTGTGTCGAAAATAAAAAACTATCTGGAACTTTCATTTATGTCCAATACGAGACAAAATAAATACATTTCCTTGCATACTAATATCATATTTTGAAACGCATCGCAACAATAATTACTTACTTTTTGTTCGAATACTCTAACCTACTTCCTACTAATATTATAAAGGCGAAAGTTTGTGTGTTTGTTACTTCTTCACGCTCAAACGTCTGGACGAATTTTGATGAAATTTGGTATGGCCGTAGCTGATACCCTGGATTAACACTTATGCTACTTTTTACCTCGAAAGTGGGATGATTAAGAAGTCTTCCCGCTTAAACGGCTGTGCCCATTTTAATGAAATTTTGTATGGTGGTAGCTGATACCTTGATGATGATGATGATGGTTACCTTGGATTAACGCATGGGCAACTTATTATCCTAAAAATGTAGTTATCTCATGCGATGGGAAAGGATTTCAAAAATGTAGATTTGCTACTCCTACTCTGTAGGATGATTTGACTACCTTCATACTAAATTTCATCAAAATTGGTCCAGCCATTTGAGCGTGAAGAAGTAACAAAGACACAAACTTTCGCCTTTATTATATTAGTAGGAAGTAGGATAGGATAGGGTTCAAATTATTGATGTCAATGGAGAAGAAAAGATAAGAAATAGACTTGCTTTATATGGGTAATGGGTCCTAATATGGAAAAATTGGGTGTGACTAAACTAGGTAGTAGTATATTTATACCTTTGTCCCTGTCCCTTTGATAGGGACAAAGGTATAAATATTTTTAGACATCATTTTTAAACCACCAGAACATAATATAGTTGATGAAAATTAATGATATATATTTTTTAATAATATACATATAAACAATAAATGAATGAATACCAATAATTGTAATATTATTTTAGGTCAATTGAAAAAACAAAAACAAAGTAGTCTTCAATATACTTTATTTAATTTTATCAAAATAAATATGCTCATCCATTTGAGTTATTCTACTCATTGAACAATCACCATCCCGTCTTCAGTAATATTGTGGTTATTCAAGTTACTAGCACTGTCACTTTCAACATTTATTATGAAGTGTTTCATCTCTATATCCATTAATCCATAACTTTTATTGTATTTTTAAATGATGCTTTCAAATGCAGTTTCTGTCAATAATACAATATTTTTAGCATCTTGGGCTATATTTTTTCAGAAACTCTCCTCTTTACAAGGTTCCAAATTTATTCTATGGGGTTAACGTCACAATGGGAAGGGTGTAACCTATAACCTCATGATTATGATTTTTAGTAATTCATCAACTGCATATTCAGGTAGATCTTTGTTTGTCTTGATAATATTATATTAAACATTGCAACATACACCTGAAATGAAAATAAAAATAATTTATAATTTTCTACAATTTCATACAGAGTTCTGAGACCTGCAAAAGTATTTCAAATTAGTTGTTTCAACCAAATCGTCAGCTAGAATTAAATCTAAACCAATGTAAGTCACACTCCTGTTGATATACACTTCCAACAGAGAACATGGATTTACCCTAATAAGTAACAAACCTACTACTGCTAGTTACAAGTTATTTCATAGTGACATTTTGAAATCGCTGAATAGGTTGAGTGTAATACGTGAACAACGATTTAAGCAGGTAAAAAATACAATATAAAGTTGATATTTTACACTCTGAAATGTTACTAATTCCGAACATGGTATTTTTGTTCTAAAAAAAATTACAATCCTAGGAGATCTCCAATGTTATTATGTTATATGTAAAAACTGAAGGAGCTCCCTAAACCTAGGAACACTATTCACAATAAGTATAGGATTAAACCACTCCGTGAAACTAAACGACAGCCTCCGTGGCGTAGTTGGTTAGACGCCGACTGTGAAACGAGAGGCCGCGGGTTTGATCCCTGCACCAAGACAAATGTTTGTGGCCCACAAATATTTGTGTTGGGTCTGGGTGTTAGTGAGACCGAAAAGTCTCTCGTAGCTTGTGATTCCCACGACACAAGACTCGATCTTAGTGTGGGGTTAGGACTACGTATGTGACTGCTGGGTGTATTTATTTATTTTATTTATTACTTGTTTGGGTAAGTTGTTTTTAGCCCCAAAACTTACCGGTCTTGGCGGCGACTCCTGTTCGAACATTATTGTTTGGGATCAATACGTCTTTATTTTTCATCTCTGCTGCACAAAACTCTTTCACCTTAAGGATCATTTCCTTGTCTTGACTCTTCACTACTTTTGGCATTGTAAACGACAATTTACAAAAAATATCACCAAATACTTGGGAGTGTAATTATCGAGCGAACAACTGACAAGTACAAGTACTATATGCACAGACTAACCCGCTACTATATGGCGGAAATGTAATTTTGACATCAACGCTCAAAACGCCCCAATAACCGTTCCACTTGGGTCTTGCGATCGCGACGCTCACGAGAGCTCACGAACAAATGGAACGGCAAAAAACGCGGTCGCGACCTTTGGGATTGTGATCGCTAAGTGGAACGTAGCCATGTATCTATGATTTGTATCTATCAATGGGAGGGCTCTTGCATATCATAGATACGAAATTGCATATAGTTTAAACTTTAAAAACATTACCGTTTCACAATCGGTTCGAGGTTACTGTGGTTATGGTCATTTAACTAGTTGAATTCTGAGGGATAAGCAAACACTTATCAAAGATTTGTGTGATATTTTCATAGGAAAAATAAGGAAAAAAGCATCATGGATGTTTTCAGTGACGAAAGTGACAATGAAATGTTTGAAGCCGGTGTGTTTGATGCCGAATATAATTTAGAACCAAGGGATCGTCGGGTTATGGTTCGAATTAATTATGAGAGTGAACTTTCAGATTCCGAATTTATTTATCGATTCAGGTTAAATAAAACGTCGGTTAATGAGTTACTGATAAATATTAGTCCAGCCCTCAAAGTAACTTCATCCCGGTAAGCATACGGCATATGCTCCAAATTTCTTGTGAAGTTTTATAGTTGAGTATATAGATTTATTCCAAAATTGATTAAAGTCATGTAGGTACTTATTATGATTATAACATTACAGGAACAATGGTGTATCACCTTTACACCAACTGCTCCTTACATTGCGATTTTACGCATTGGGCACAATGCTGGTATCAGTTGCAGACTATATTGGAGTATCCAAAGCCACAGCCAGCCGAATAGTTGCTAATGTGTCTCAATGTATAGCTGGACTATACCCACAATATATTAAAATAGGAGAAAACACTCAGTATGGATTTCACCAAATTGCAGGATTCCCAAGAGTCCTCGGTGCAATTGACTGCACTCATGTTCCCATACAATCACCTGGTTAGTACTTCCCTATAAACATATATATAATAAATAATTGTAATAGATACATTGGAATTATATATCACTTACTTGCTTGTTATATGTAATCAATTTTAATGTTTTTATTTTAGATTCAAATATAGGAGAAGAGTTTCGAAATAGGAAAGGCATATTTTCTATAAATGTACAAGGAGTATGCAATGCAGAGCTACTCTTCATGAATGTGGTAGCTCGCTGGCCAGGGTCTGCCCATGACGCTACTATATTTAACAACTCTGTGCTAAAAGGTATATTGTTAAACTTTATTTGAAACAATGTTTAGAACATTATATTCTATAGGTAATATAATATGCATATAATGTATATTCGTGTAGCTACATAGTTTTTAATATTGCCCTTATCACAAAAGGCTAAATAGCCTGTTGGAATTCTTAGAATATATATATCTAGAAATTCCTGCAACTAATTATGCACTTATTTTCAGTGCAATGTGAAGAAGGGACATATGCTAATTGATGGCTCATTGGTGATAGTGCATATCCATGCACATCATATCTATTAACACTACTGCTGAATCCAACATCTGCTGCGGAGCATCGCTATAATGAGGCTCATATAAAAACTAGAAATGCAATAGAAAGGTAATGTTACTCATATTTTACTAGTCTAGTAATTAAAAAAATATTATTCTGACTCATATACTTTTTTATTACAGAACGTTTGGCATTTGGAAAAGAAGATTTCCTGTGTTATCTTTAAAAATATGTCTTTCATTGCCAACAACATTTAATGTTATCACTGCAACAGCGGTATTGCATAATATTTGCAGAATAAACAACATTAATGATGTTGAACCTGAAACTGGAATTCTTAATGATTCACCAGATGTTCCTATTCCACCGGACGGGAGCCAACACAATCATACTGTTCGGATACAATTAATTAACAATTATTTTAATGCAATGTAAAAAACTCTACCTACCTACTTATTTTAACCTTCAGAATTTGACCAAATGTCTACATTTTATTGTAGTTTCACATCAATAATATTTATTGTTTTGTAAAAATAATCTTATTCCAACCTGTGCACAGGTTCCCACAGCTGTAGAAAAAGAGAGATCTTATTTTTTAAATGTAAGTGCTAATTTTTAAGCATATTTTTAATCTAATCAAGAGCATTTGAATATAATTTTCATTTGATTTAAATTGTTTTAATTATCCAACTATAATTCCTAATTATTTTAAATTAAATAAACAACTGAAGTGGTTACCTAAAATTCTTTGCCTATAAAAAGATTGACACCAAGTATAGATTAATGCAACTATTTACAATAGGAATAGTAACTCAACATGACAGTGTAAACTGTATAATTTATGATGGATGTAACATTTTAGAAAAGCATGGGATTAAATACACTGTCAAAGGAACCCTATAATCTTATCTTAATATATATAAGTCTCGTGTCACAATGTTTGTCCTCAATGGACTCCTAAACTACTTAACCGATTATAATAAAATTTGCACACCATATGCAGTTCGATCCAACTTGAGAGATAGGATAATTTAAATCTCAAATTATAGTCGCAATTTTAATTTATTGCTAATTATTTGTCTGTTATTATTTGACAGTCACAATCATCTGTTAACTCCAAATGATTCTAACAGATGTCGATACCTTTCGACTGGGTTGAGTAAGTAATCAATAGATGGCGCTGCTATGGTAAATCTACGAACGTGTCATATAAGCTACATTTTAACAGTATAATTACCACGTGTTGTTGACGCTATAAAATTAATTAAATTTAAAATAAGTAGTTCATTATACTTTAAAAAATCAATTTCGTAGTCAGAATTTTGGCTGAGCGGAAAGTTTTAGCAGGAATTTTGCAAAGTATTTGTGTTTGCGTATTTTTTAAATGATATTCGTCGTATTTTCGTGTTTATATAAGGCCTATCTACAAAATAAAAGCAATTACAAAAAATTTACAACTTGCCTATTTAGGCATTAAGGGATGAAATGGGATAAAGTGGGACGAACGCGATGAAACCGGTCGGATCCGGATTGCATTCGATGGGAAATAATGGGACGGGATGTAACAGAAAGAAAAGAAGCCAGATGAGATGGGATGGGATACGATAGGAAAAGGGATAGTAGGTACTTAGGTTGAGTTCAGGAGTACAAAAGTTTGAACGGGAATAAGATATTTCTGGTGTGGAGTGGAGTCTAAACATCTTAGCACCCAGGCGAAGCTGGGCCGGGCCGCTAGTTTTTAATAAATATAGAGTTCCCTTCATAGTAGGTATCAAATTATGTTTTTAACGTTAATATTATCAAAGCCTCATGATTCTTAGTTTTAATACAAATACATACATACATAATTGTCACGCCTTCGCTTTATTTATATACTTTCATCAATATTTTCATGCATTCTTATGGGTTCAAGCCCCTTGCCTAGGATGCCATCTATCTGGTTGAACTAGGTCCGGTGGAGTCGACTCTTTCATTCACACATGCCTTTTAAATTCAGGTAGGTATGTTTTTTTTTATTTATATGAGACGCTAATAAATAGGGATTACAGATTTGTACTCATGACTTGGTATATCTTGCACAGGACAGTGTTCTTGGTATTTTAAGCAGAACCATATGAATGTTTATATATTGCTGTGTTTTTGAAGGAGGTTTTATTAACTTTTTATCTGTATAATGAATTAGCCAAACAAAAGAGGTCTCATGGGGCTGTGCCCCCCAACCAAAGTTTGCTTCTAGAAAACAAGTTAAATTGTATGACCGTATATTTTTTTATAAATAACAGACTTTTCATGTGTTCAAATTCTTTTTATTAATAATATATTTCTTCAACACATTTAAATCACAAAACTCCAGTTTTAAATTATTCGCAACTTTCTCTTATGCTAAAATTTCTAAAAATCCTACCCTTAATGCTTATTTTTATCTATATAAGATGTAACAGTTACTATAGAAAATATAAAAATACTTTTATATAAGTACAACATTGATCAAGCTGAAAAACAATGAGTTATAAACTAGGAATCACACAAGTCAGTCTTCATCAGTATCACATTTTTTTTATACCTACATAACAATTGACACATATTGTTTCATTGATCTGAAATTATAGTGGCTACATTAATATCATCATCAAGATACATATTCTGCAGATACTCAGTGTATGTAATATAGCCTCTGAGTACTGGTGTCTGGATTTATTGCGTAAATACTCTGACACTTTTATGTATACACGAAGTGTATGTGTAAAACTAAGTACAGTAATGTAAATATCACTCAAGTTCTCTGCCATAATTAAAGTAACTATGACTATAGAGTCGAAATCCAGAATTAATTAAGACATATGTCATTTCTTAAAAATAATGATTAAAAAATCAATATACTATAAGGAATAACACATAAGAATAATTAAATTACTATACAACTTCTTATACAAAAAAGATAGTGTAACAAAATCAAAACTTAGGTAGAATGTAAACAATATATATATATTATATATAACAATCATTAATAACATCTAGGAATAATGACATCACAATAAAACACTTTTAAACATAAAAAAGATACAGTATCAGAATCAACAGACAAACATAAATAAATTAAAACTACCATAACATAAGGTTAAAAAAGTAAACTATCAGGAACAAGACTTGGAATAAATTCCTAAAAATAAAACAATTTCAATAAACAAACAATAACATTCAAAGAGATCAACACTAAAGCACTCTACTAATCACATCACATACATCTATATTTAATTTACTTAGGATTATTCTTTAATTGTTCGATTTCCATTTTTAATTTAATATTTTCGAGCTCTATTTTCGCTGTTTTGACCCGAAAATAATCAGCCATTGCTGACTCTTTGTCTCTTTGAGCTATTTGAAGTTGCTCTGCTAACTTTCGCTTTTTGTTTGTTGCAACAAATAAATAATTATTAATTGAAATATAAATAACTATAAAGTCAACAAAGTTCAGTTTCAGCAATAACAATAAATTGTTTTATACAATAAAATCTGTACCCTAGAGTTTCATTCATGTTAAACTTAATATAGATTTGTTTTATTGGTTAAATTTTTATATTACAATATTAAAAAACAACTTACAAAAAGTTTTAGGTGTGTTCACTTGGTGTGGTTGCACAATTGGCTCACTGCCACCGCTGCACCCTGCCTCAAGAATATTTGAAACTGCTACAAAATCCTCTGTTTGTGGCAGTTCCACCAAAAGTTGCTCATTACTTGGCTGTATCATTTCTTCTTGAATTGATGTGCTCTCCTGTGTCCCATCACCACCAAACTCGACACTGTACCCACTGCATGTTGCACCTAACATAGATGCTACTCGGTCCAGTATCTCATCTGGTGGTATATACAATTTCCCACCACCAGTCTGGAAATAATCAAAAGATCTTCATTATATAGTTGCGCGTACATTAATAAATAATATATAAGCTCTATGTATGTTTACAGACCTTGATGTTGTTTTGTCTAATTAATGCAGTCCTTTTTCTGGCTGCCTTTATTAAATTCTCCCATTTTAATCTTAATTGTTGGGGTTTACGGATTTCTCCTTTTATTGCGCTTAAAGAAAAAGCAATGGATTGCCAAGCATCCTCCTTTAATTTATTATTCGTCGCATTTGTGGCTTTTGAGGTAATAATTTTATTTTTTTCAATTTCGTTTAATAGGTAGACGATCTCGTCTTTCGGAAGGGGCCTGGATTTAACCTGTAATTTAGATTCTTTGAGTTAAATACACTTGTGATTTGGTCCGATCTAGGCCATATATTTTATACCTAACAAAAAATAAATACAGGTACAATTATTAATAGAATCAGTACAAGTATGTACTTACGATGAATTCTTGAGCCATTGTATGTCACTTGTTTTTCAAGAATAGTTTCTTATGTATTTCTATTTCTAATGATGTTTTCTCAAAAATCCTAAATTTAAATTCGACGACAAATGTCAACGACCAGCGTACGCGCCATATGATACGTTTTGTTGTTAAAATATAACGTTTTCATGAACATATAGTTTTCCGTTATTTATAATGATTCCTTCATTATTATTACGTTTTAACTTCATATACGTACAAAAAAAGATGAACTATTATTTATAGTGATCAAAAAATATTATAAAGACTTCACTCAATAAATGTTGACCTCAATTAAAAGTGCAAAAATAAAACGTTTGGGAGGGATGTTCTTACAAGAGATATATTGCAATATCTCAGTTCAGCGTCGTTATCTTAGTTTAGTTTTTGTTATTGAAACATCGGTTAAGCAAAGATAGAAGACACGTAATTATCGGGGATAATTTTTACCGCTTAACTGTCAATATATTATTGAATCCGGCCGTAAGTTATCAGATAGATATAAACCGATGCCAAATATCGCGTCTTCAGTGTCATCCAAGTAGTGGACCCGCACATATCGTTGAGCGTTGGCGAAAATTAAATTTTGGGAATATCTTAGTACAGTTAAAAATGACTTGCTCAATAAAATGGTGTGGAAAAACTCAAAAACTTCAAGTATGCAAAAAAACGGAATAACGTTTCATCGGTAACTAATATTCTTTAAATTAATTTGTCCACAAGCGAGCCACAGATCACTATAGTAATAAGCGAGCTCAATTTATACTGGGCGATGTATCGATGTCAAACAGTCGAGTTTGAATCGAAAATCAGCCGTCTCTTTTTCGCATAGCAATAACCATAATAAGCTATCTTTTTCTGTTGAAATCACACGTTCTTCTAGTGCTTGACGCATGTTTATAATATAATTCCAATCAATATCGATATTTTAAAACATTAATGTAAAATAATTTGATTAAATGACAATGTCACGAAATGTTTAATGATGTAAATAAAAATTGCAAATCACCATGACGACGTCATTTAATGTAATTTGAAAAAGGTCAAGTTTTTAACTAGGTACTTTTTCAATAATTGTACTCTTCCGTTCTTCTTATTTCGTCGGGTAAAAACTGTGGGTTCAGGGTTAGTATATGACAATGTTTGAATAATACCATTTTTATTTTAGATTCCCCACATGTCCCGAAAGGAAAAAAAATATGGGTAGATGCAACATGTCGAGGTGACGATTGGTGGCCTAAAAAAAATAGCGTTATTTGTTCACGACATTTTACCCCAGACTGTTTTTTTCCAATGAAAAATCGTCGTGGTTTTAATGGATACTTCTATCCCGACAGAATATTTACCAATTCTGGTACATTTTATTTATTTCAAAATTTATAATTTCGTTTTGTGTGGATATAATAATATGATTATCAAATAATATAATATTATTAGTTTTAAGAAAATAAAACACAAATAAATAATATATTTCAAAGTTTTTTATAATACATTAATTTTTATTTTGACTAGGCACAGATCACTCTCAATAAACAACACGTTGAATAATAGAAATAAAACCGTCACATACAAAAGTATTAATCTTAATCCTATTTTATTCGTAGTTAGCGGTTGCCGGTTGTTATAATTTATTAACATTTAACAAGTTGGTAATCAAGTTATAGAAGCGATCATAACACATGAACTTACTGGCAAATGCAACTATCGATACGTTTTTTTTATTTATCGACTTGTGCCGCATCTCTCGAATGCAGTCCACGTGACCGCGCTGCAACCCGCCCACCCCCCGCGCAGTTCCCTTCATTGACGTAAGACGTTTTCAGTTCAAAACTAAACTATCGTAATGCACTATACAGACCTCCCAACGGGCGTAAAGAAACCTTTGCGCTACACTTCGAAATGGTATTCAACTTATTTCAGACTATGGTCATAGATCATTTCCTCCTCGCCGGCGACTATAATTTACCACACGTATCTTGGCCCCATCCAACATTCCCCAATCAAGGCAGTGTTTGCGGCAATACATCATCCCTATCAGAAAGTCTACAAGTTTTCATGACTGACATCAATGTTTCTCAGTATAAAACTATAATAAATGCATCCCAACAGCATAGAATATTGGATCTAATCTTTTCAAATGTGTGTTGTTCCGTGTGCCAGCCTTCTCAGCCGCTCTTAAAGCCAAACATCTATCACCCACCCCTGTCAATTGATGTCCCTTTTCCGGTCCAAACAACCTACTTAAAAAGATAATCCGCTCCGAGATTTAATTTTCGTAGAGCTAATTATGACTCAATTAATGAACGTCTTAATACATTTGATTGGAATTCTCTTTTATGCAACTTATCCTCTGAGGCAGCACTCGATACGTTTTATTCTATCATCCATCATATCATCAAGGATTATACTCCACTAATACCTAGAAAGGTCTCTAAATTCCCTTCTTGGTTCTCGCGACCGCTAATTCATATATTTAATAATAAGAACAAAGCCTGGATTCGATGGAAAAAATACAAAAACCAGTCAGATTACGAATAATTTTCTCTCTACAGCGCCAGATTCAAATCTCAATGTACTAAATGTTTTCCCGTTATATAAAATCCGTAGAGGACAGCATATCTAGCGATATTAAGTATTTCTGGACATTCTTATCGAATAGAAAAGTTAAGTCTGACATCCCGGCATCCATGAACTACCAGTCACGATCTAGTAAGGATCCGCAAGACATTTGCAACATGTTCGCACACTTCTTCAACTCTGTATATGAGACATCAACCCTAACAGAGACATGGTCCCTACCTGCTGATAATCCGAACATTGGCATCTACCTTACTAATCTGTCAATCCAATCTGACAAGCTCATTAAAGCCCTTAGGTCCTTAGACCATAACAAGGGCGCCGGACCAGATGGTATACCCGCCCTATTCCTAAAACGCACAGCTTCGAGTATCCATCGTCCTCCACACATTATTTACAACAAATGCTTATCTGAAGGAATTTTTCCTACTGTATGGAAATCAGCCAATATTACTCCCGTGTTTAAAAGTCGGGTAAAAAATAACGTTGAAAATTACCGGCCAATTTCTATTCTATCTTCCATGTCTAAGCTTTTTGAAAGTCTGGTCCATGCTGAAATATACCTTCTCCTACATAATACATTACTTCCCCATCAACATGGTTTTGTCAAGTACAAATCAACTTCTACAAACGTAGTATGTTTTACCAGTTCCCTATTCGAAAACTTAAATAGAGGGTATCAAACTGACGCTGTATATACCGACTTTCAAAAGGTCTTTGATAAAGTCGATCATGAACTATTCCTGAAAAAATAGCATTAAATGGAATTAGAGGAGATCTACTACGCTGGTTTGCCTCATATATAATATGTAATAGGGTACAAAAGGTAGTTTTGAATGGATACCAGTCTTGCAACATACTAGCAACCTAAGGGGTACCACAAGGGTCAATCATCGGCCCATTGCTCTTCATACTCTATCTAAATGACATAGATGAATGCTTCCTACATTCTAAATTCCTTTTATATGCTGACGACCTCAAAGCGTATCGCAGTATCTGCTTGACTCATGAGTGCCGTCTTTTCCAACAGGATTTGGACAGGTTATCAGTATACATACATACATACATAAACACACGCCTTTTTCCCAGAAGGGGTAGGCAGAGGTGCTATCAGAACACCCACGTTTCGCCTTGTACATTCCGTCCCACGATGTGACAGGGGGCGAGCCTATCGCCATATCGGGCACAAATTCCTGACTCCTGGCTGATAATGAATAGAAAAATCCAATATCACTTTGCCCGACCCGGGATTCGAACCCGAGACCTCAGCTTTGCAATCATATCGTAGTACCACTACGCCACCGAGACAGTCTCTCTCAGTTCTCAGTATACTGTACCAATATTATGCTCCATTTGAGTATTCCTAAATGCAACGCCATTACATTTACTAAAAATAGAAACAGAATTAATTTCACTTACAAACTAAATAATATCGATATTACTAGAGTATCGTCTGTTCGTGATCTTGGAGTTCAATTAGATAGCAAGCTTCATCTAGATACACACATTCATACCATTGCAAATAAAAGTTATCAAATGTATGGTTTTGTAATGAGGGCCAGTAGGGACTTTAAAAGACCCAGCACATATCTAAGACTGTACCGCCCGAATACTCAAACGTCATTTATATCTTAAGTTCCACCTAACTACCCGCGTCCTACTTAGCCAGTACATTTAGGCGGGACTTGCGTAGATAAGTGCAACATAATATTTAAGTAGCGTTTGAGTGTTCGGGCGTACAAGACTCTGATTAGGTCTCAACTGGAATACGCTTGAAGCTTTTGGAACCCACTTTACGATAAATACATAAAACAAACTGAAGCAGTGCAACGTAAATTCTACGCACTATGCATTATAAGTGCCACCGCGAGCGACTGACTTATAAAAAGCTACTGAACAGATATAAAATGCTCACTTTAAAATCTAGGCGTTCACAACTAGAAGTAATGTTGCTTTATAAAATATGCCACGGTCATATTGATTGCATCGAACTCAATAACAAAATTTGTTACTTAATACCTAGGACAGGTCATCGACGCGAGGTGAGAGGGCGTACGCTCTTCGCAATCGGTGCCTGCAGGACCAATGCTGGTATGCGCTCTCCCCTATGAAAATGAAAATGAAAATGAAAATGAAAATGAAAATGAAAATGAAAATGAAAATGAAAATAATTTATTGAATCCATTAAAATGTTCAACATTATTTAGATTCAGTCATTTTTTTTTTCTACCACCCGGTTCGGAAAGCGGTTTTCACTAGAGAAGAACGGGCAAGAAACTCTAGTGTTGCTCTTTTCAAAACCAGTTTACAATATCGTGATTATTACAAAAATTACAAGTTGGTCCAAATCAGAGCAGTTCATTAATAATTTGTTATAATTTGCAAGTGAAATATATTTTTAATACAATATTGTTTATATTCTGTTTAATATGGCTGAGTGAAGTGAAGTAGGCTACGCCGACTTGCTGAATCTTATAATAATCTCTTCACGGATGTAGACATATTTTCTCTATCAGCGTATAAGTTTAAGAGGCAGACTGTGAAAATACTTACATCAAATGATCTGTCGCACCTGTAAACTTACTACTACTATTTCAAGAATTCACTCTGCAATTAATAATGTCACCTATTGATATTTTATTATTTATATACTTTTGTTGATTTGTTTCTTGGTTTTTCTTTCTTTTTATAATTTAATAGGGCAAGTTACTATTGTATCAGAATGTAAACGATCTGTTATAACGCCTCCTGTACTTATGTAATCTCCATTTATCTATCCGTAGAAAATGCTGTTGATTGTATATTTACCTATCCACTATTAATATTATAATATCTTGTGTACAATTTTGGAATATACAATTGTTTGTTTTCCCTAATAAATAAAAAATAAAAATAACAGTGATCCTTCAACCGTAGAGTCCTAGGTTCGATTCCTAAGTCAGGCAATCTACTTTGTGTAAGTTTTTCGATTTCCTATAGTATAGTATTTCATTGGCCATATTGAAAGGATGGATGTAAGAAGACTGACGAAAGATATTTACAGTGCGACTATGAGTGGTGATGTTGGCTGAGGACGCTCTAGGCGGTCCTACGAAGACCAAATTGGGGAGTTGCTTCGAAAGTGCTAAGTAAGGAGTACTCGTAATCTAATATTGACTAATGACAGTCGACGAAGCGAAAGAATCACATCAGGACCCTGAAACTTGGCGCTCCATAATCTTTAGTCTGCCTACGCCGACGAGACGCAGGTGTGAGTTTGTGTGTGTGTAGGTATTACTTCATAGAATACTACATACAGATCCCCTATACTCTGAATTTGAATAAATAAATAAATAAATACACATACATAGTCCTGACTCCACACTAAGATCGAGTCTTGTGTCTTGGGTATCAGGAACAATGAAAGATTTTTCGGTCTCACAAACACCCAAACCCGAAACAAATATTTGTTTCGGTGCGGGGATCGAACCCGCGGCCTCTCGTTTTACAGCCGGCGTCTAACCAACTGCGCCACGGTGGCTGTCAAATAAGAATACCGTATAATTCGACATAGTAAATTATTATATCACAGCGGTAAAACTCGCGTCATTGGTCTAGTGGCAGAGGGTTTGACAGTGAAGTATGAGGTGCTGGGTTCGATCTTCTTGTAGAGGACTCAACTTTGTGCTTTTTAGAAAAAGGAAACATGGGTTGCCCAGGATTAGAATTGTGCCCGGCATAGCGATATCCTATCACGTATTGGGAATGAAATAATCTCGCGCATATAAAAACTCTATTTACCCCCTCAGGGATATCTATATCCCCGCATACATAAATAACTGCTTGTCTACATGCGATTGTGTACGTATTACATATTTCCAAAACAATAGACTATAATTCAAGTTAATTCATAAAAATTAAAAATAATTATCACATAGATATTTTGTTACAATACGGAATACAACAAAAATATTATATCACCAACATTAGTTAACCATATATAGAGTGCACGTGGCGTACGCCGCGGCAAGTTCAAAATCAGGATTTTATTTTTTGTTGTGAAAATGTACGGCGCTGCGCGGCGCTACGAAATTTGGCGTGCGTGTTACTTCGAAGACGGGACGTCTTGGGGAGTTAACAGACGCGCCGAGTGCGTAGTGCGGCGGAACGGTGGCAAAAATCACATTATTTTGGAATAGAGGGGGTAGATTTTTAATCATCTAAAATGTTTTGCCTGAGCCGCCTAGTGCATAACTTGCGTGTTATTTTGGTATATTTTTTATTATTTTAAAGTGAATATTAAGCTTATCATCTTGAATTGAAATATCATTTAGACCTATCTTTGAGATTTTTTTTGATGCAGCATAATTTATGCAATATCGGGTGCGCGACACATCTAGGTTAAGTGTTGTAGAATAACATATATTTTTTCCAAAACTCAAATATAGTTAATGCCTTAATGAAATGGATTCGAAAATACCGTTTTTGGGAGTCCCCCGCCTTAAAAGCCTTGCATACTATAGCGTCTCCTAAAATAAAAGGGTGTTTAGGACTTTACATTAATTTATTATTTTTGTGTACAATAGGTTTGACATAGTCGCAAAGCGACTCAAAGACCTTATTTAAAATAAAGATAAAAAGATAATTATACATTGTATCGTATCAGCCCATATACGTCCCACTGCAGGGCACGGGCCTACTCTGCAATCGAGAATACGATTGAGAGTGGTTAGGCCATATAGTCCACCACGCTGGCCTAGTGCGAGTTGGCGGACTTACATACCATAGTTTTTTTTTTATCGCTACGGTATGCAGGTTTCCTCACGATGTTTTCCTTCACCGTTATAATGCGTGGTGATTGACTATCAATACACACATGACTCCGAAAAGTCAGAGGTGTGCCCTGACATTTGAACCCGCGACCACCGTGAACATGTTGGCAGCCACGTCTGGTCCGTTTACCAACAGGCCACCACGCAATATTATACACATAATAGAAAAATCATAACATAAATACACGCCTTTTTCCCAGAAGGGGTAGGCAGAGGTGCTACCAGAACACCCACGTTTCGCCTTGTATATTTCGTCCCACGATGTGATAGGGGGCGAGCCTATCGCCATATCGGGCACAAATTCCTGACTCCGGGCTGATAATGAATAGAAAAATCCAATATCACTTTGCCCGACCCGGGATTCGAACCCGAGACCTCAGCTTTGCAATCATACCGTAGTACCACTACGCCACCGAGGCAATAGAAAAATCAATTGCAGTTAAGGCATTGTATTGTATTGTATCAGTCCATATACGACCCACTGCAGGGCACGGGCCTCCTCTACAATCGCGAGTACGATTGAGAGTGGTTAGGCCATATAGTCCACCACGCTGGCCTAATGCGGGTTGGCGGACTTTTAGTTAAGGCATATTGTTAAATAATTTCCGATCGATCCTGAATATAAATAATTAAAGATGAAAATATATCTCCAGACTTTATTGATTACTTATTAATGAATATATAATTACAAACAGTTTTACTTGTTTTTCAGTTCTTTTTCATTGCGCCTCTTTCTATTCAATGGCCGCCGCTAGCTGTCACACTGTTGCCAGACAAATCAATTTAATTTGCTCACTTTTTTTATTCATTGCAATATTTTTAAATCCAACAAAAGTAATAATTCTAATATTATCGTAACAATATATATGCACATTCAATTAATTTTATCTTAGAAATACCATCAGTCTCTTCCAAAACAGATGATCGTATCCACCTTTACTCCATCCCTGATAAAAATAACCTTTCAATTATCCCAAAATCCAAATATCTTGCACTTACCTGGACAACACCTGCACCCTGCTCATCGACAGGATACTACTCTGCAAAACAAACCACCACAGTGTACGCGCGCTAAGATGAACCTCGCCGACGGCAAAATACAGAAGATCGGAGAAAGCAACTGGTTGGTGATCCTGAAAGAAAAGGAATGTAATTCGAAGACAGAATACAGCCGAGCATCGGGAGTCGTCCTAATCTCCCTAACAGAAGATTGCAAGATATACCTCATGAACACAACGCTCATATCACATACAAGCACAATAGTTATCAGTGAAATCATCCCCCTGCCTAAGTGTTGCGACTATTACAGATAGCAGCGGCAGCAGCGTAGTCCAGCTGGACTACGCTGCTGCTGTACATCCTGTTAATAGTAGCAGTAATCTGGAAACTATATATATATATATATATATATATATATATATATATATATATATATATATATGTGTCGCAGATTCGAATGGATTGCCATCTAAAAGGCCGTCGTTGTCGTGCAACATTATGACTCTTATTAATTAATCGGTCAGTGCGCACATTTGGCGCTGTTCCCAAGTAAATAAGAGATTCCAAAATAAGAGCCCTGTGTAATATATATATATATATATATATATATATATATATATATATATATAAATGGAAGTTCGCAAAATGCCAACACGACAACAATAAGGAAAACCAGAAAACCAAAGGTAGCGAGGACGCTGTTGGAAGCAGCCCCTGCTTCCGTCTTAAGCAGGGAGGAGTTACCACGGCACAGCAACCCCTTTATGCAGACGTTGCAGCCCACTTCCAGCATCGAGTCATCAGTCTATTGCCGATGCAGCAATTTCATAAATTATTGATTGTTTATTTAATTGTAATAGCATCAATCTTGTCATAAATAGGTTTTAATTGAATAACATTGTATTTTTTATAAATAAATATTTGTTTAAGTTTAAATCCCGATCGCGTAATCTTAACTCCGGCCGGGGGATATTTTATTTCGCGGTACTCACTGTAGAAAAATAAAAGTACTTACCGAAAGTAAAGTTGAGTAAATTCACTAATAAACGAGATAAAACTTTTTTTAAAACAATAGTTCATGCGCCTACCTTGATTTCTCTTTACGACCCAAAGGTTGACTGGGAGAGAATGCCCCCAGGCATTTTCTTTTCAATAAAAGGCAGGTCTTTCCAAAATCTAATTTTGATGTTTCAGCTTTATGGTATACAAAAATTGATGTTGTATATACTAATTCTAAAAATGAAATGTTCTCCTTAAACAAATGGGTTAGTAGTGTGGATGTATCCTATATAAAAACGAATGTTGATGTTATCCATAACCCCAAACATAAATATGATCCATGTTATATGAGGAACATATGTGCTAATCATTTAATAGAAAAATATAACAACTGTAAAATTTATTCTGGTGGGTGTAAGGAAAGAGTATAGTCAGGTGTGTGGCTATATTTGATTCGCAGATGAATTATTCTGTAAAATTAAAATTGGAAACAAACATGCATGCATCAGGAACACAGAGCTTATTACTATTGCAGAAGCAGTTTCGTATATTTAGTCATTGAGCACTGGGGTGTATGTAATTTTGACTGACTCCAAAAGTGCGCTCCAATATCTTGCTCGGTGGACGACAAACTTTCGAGGTGCACGAATAACGTACCACATTTTACAATCGCTTGATGACAACAAAAGCTAAAATCAATATATAACACTTCAATGAATACCACCGCATTTGGCTTGCCAGGTAATGAAGTAGCGGATCGACTAGCCAAAGAAGCTTTTGAAGATGGTATCTATATGAACTTGTTACCCTACCACAAGGATCACTTGCCCTTATTAAAAGAAAAATGCAGAAATATGTGGAGGCACTATTTCGATGAAAGATCCGTCCAAGGGTATTTAGTACAAGAAAATAGCCTGAATTTTCCAAAAGGCAAAATTTTATTGTTAGACAGACCCGAGATATCAAGGGCTGAGGTAATGGCTGACCTTAATGAGGTTACGAACAGGACGCATTCCATTATTTAGTTTTGCTCACCTCATGGGTAAAACCTATTCACCGTTCTGTGCTGAGTGTAATGTAGTAGAAGACGTCTACCATATTTTAATGGAATGTGTCCGAATTGAAAAGGAAAGGACAGACTTTATTGAAAAATTTGGCAACGATTTAGTAATGACTGGGAGGTGTAACTATATTTAGGCATTCCCATTATCGTACCAAGCAAAATTGTTGCCCAGAATTATAATTACTGCTATGAAACTTAGAAAATAAGTAGTTTTATACAGGTATTTGTGAAGTGTAGCATATGAATTATAAGTACATTGTCTTTTTGTGACCGACATAGCCCAGCGGATTAGTAAGTTGGAGTGGCAATAGGCAGGGCACGTAGCACGAAGAACTGATGGCCGATGGGGCCAAAAAGTTCTCGAATGGAGGCCACGAATCGGAAACCGCAGCGTGGGACGTCCACCCACTAGGTGGTCAGACGACCTGGTAAAGGTCGCGGGGCGTCGCTGTATGCAGCCTGCCTCTAACAGGTCACTGTGGAAATCATCAGGAGAGGCCTATGTTCAGCAGTGGACTTCCTTTGGCTGATGGATAGATGGATTTCTTTTTGTACTTTTATGTATATCTTAGAGGGTGACATTGTCTGTAAGCTTAACCCTCTTAAATAATAACAGAAAAAAAGAAATAAAACGTACTAAAGTCTATCATAAGTAGCAATACAGTGAAACAAACACTTATGTTGAAATGCTCAAGTAGAATCGATTTATACTTAACATAAGAATCTTGTTTATTTCGTGTAGAGTGAGAAATGAAAACGTATTCTCAATTATTATTTTGCGTACTTATGCTAAGGGTAGGGTAGCATAAATGTTTCTATCGAAAAATATAGTATACTAGCGGCCCGGCCCGGTTTCGCCCGGTCGCAGATAGTTTTTGAGTCCAGTCCATATCAATAACGTATTATTTTGAGTACTGTTTTATATTTAAACTCAATGTGACCGCCGTCGACTATATTGCTTTTCCCGTCCCGCTCCGTTATATCTTGTTCTGTCCCGTCTCATTCCGTTCCATGACGAAAAGCATGCAATCCTGTCCTCTCTTGTATTAAAAATCAGAAGACGAGTTGGCAAAAGTAAATATATATTTATATTCTACTACTTCTCTACAATTACTTTAGAAATACTGTTTAACTGATATAAAACAATACAGGCCTCGCTTTTAGTACCAAATGATTAATTACATCATTACTATTCAAAGGTTTGACGGCGAATGTGTCGTCCTCCGCAAAATACAGTCTTCTTATACAAAAATAACAAGTGACGTAATATTAGAAAAAAAGGGACCCCTCGTTTTAAACGAGGGTTAGAACATTAGTGTCGCCTTACAAACAAAATTACATGCGGCGAATTATTAAGACAAAAGGGAACCACATGTTGTCTCGGAACTCAAATGTCACTCTCAACGAAAACTAAAATGGTAACTTCATGTTACTTAAGTAGGCAATAAATAAAAAGCAGTGACAGTTGAACTGTAATTGACTAAGCCCACATTTCAGATTGGTTGTTATGCAAAAACAATTGGTTTGTTATCGTTTACTTATGTTACAGAAAATGTATATTGTAAACATTTATTGTAATTAAGGGCCCTGATACTACATAACTAGCAATTACATAATGGTATCTAACACTTGTACCGTGCCATCCATTCGAGTTTGAAAAGTAGCAAATATGCATATCTGAATTCCTTACTGATCCCACGGGAACATTAATTTTTTTTAATAATCCTGTTTTTCCAAAATTATTACATACATAAACACACGCCTTTTTCCCGGAAGGGGTAAGCAGAGGTGCTACCAGAACACCCACGTTTTGCCTTGTATATTCTGTCCCACGATGTGATAGGGGGCGAGCCTATCGCCATATCGGCAGCGGCGTGCACAGGATTATGACACTGGGTATGCGGCGGAATACTCGGTCACAAAAACTTTTTCTTTTATAGATTTTTAGCATAGCCACAGCCACGCGACGGATCTCTAAGTCGGAAACCATGCCAACAGAACAAGTCTTAGATGTACTACTATTCATGTACATCTTTTACGGCAACGCAGACAAAACAGCGATTGATCGTCGCGGCGGAAGAAATCCTAATAAGAAAAATAATAAGCTAAAATATTATAACTACTCACCTAGTCAGTTATACGTTTCATAACTTTTAACATGAAACTTTCGAGTTACATTGCATTTTTGCTAGTTTAATTGTTGTAACTCGGGTACACACCTACCTTTAGACACAATTTGAATCTTTTCACTGAATGACAATTGTGAGAACTTGTTATTTTTTCTTAATAAACACTTTAATAAACACACATTTTCAACACGTAAACCTCACAATCAAATAACTTAAAAAAAAAATCAACAAACGCACTAGTAAAAGCAAATCATTACAATTATTATAGAAACTCAGTAATAAACTGTTGAATGTATACACTTTCAAATGTTAAAATTAAGAATCTTTTAAGAAAACTATAAATATACTGGTGCAAACAAAATAGTAAACATTGCTTATCACATAAAAAAAGCAAAATGGCCCCCGCGAAACACAAAATATCTCTGCTATTTAAACAAATAAAACCTTGTATTGTATTGTATTGTATCAGCCCATATACGACCCACTGCAGGGCACGGGCCTCCTCTACAATCGAGAGTACGATTGAGAGTGGTTAGGCCATATAGTCCACCACGCTGGCCTAATGCGGGTTGGCGGACTTTTACATACCATAGAAATTTATACAAATCGCTATGGTATGCAGGTTTCCTCACGATGTTTTCCTTCACCGTTATAGTGCGTGGTGATTGACTATCAATACACACATGACTCCGAAAAGTCAGAGGTGTGCCGTGGGATTTGAACCCGCGACCACCGTGAACATATAGGCAGCCGCGTCTGGTCCGTTTACCAACAGGCCACCAACCTTACTAAACAAAAATGCATAATGTGCATACGTGATTTAGTAGATTTCCGTCTATTATTTTTACTCGGATTATAGGCAACGAACATTTCCGATTACTCCCGACAACTGCCGAATTTCTGTAGCCTGCCGCTGGAGTCGCGGCTTTCGATATTCATGGGAACTCTAAACACTACACACACTAGAACAAATGTCCTGCGGGACGCGACGGCATGAGTTGGTTGATTAGGCACATTAATTTTTGTTTGTGCTGGCAAATAGGTGACATTTATAAAGTATTAGGCGTTTTTAAGTTTTTATAATTTGTTTATTCATTTATTTACTATTAATTATAGTCATCTAAAACGTACGGACGTTTTATTAAAATATCTGTGAATGGCAAGTAAAGCACTGCATTTCTGCCTACAAGGAGCGCACGCCCCTGCATATCGGGCACAAATTCCTGACTCCGGGCTGATAATGAATAGAAAAATCCAATATCACTTTGCCCGAGCCGGGATTCGAACCCGACACCTTAGCTTTGCAATCGTACCGTAGTACCGTTACGCCACCGAGGCAGTCAAAAATATCCAAAATACAATAAAATCCAAAATTATTGCTCGCCATTATTTTTCTTTTGTATAAGGCCCCATTAGCACGGGAGCTTAAAAAGCGTTACGTTAAAACCCGACGTCGACGCTTTTTTATTCGTTTGTAATAAGGAGCTAAAATATAAATTTTCAAAGAAATAGCTTCAGCGGTTTCGATTTTCCATATATAAATACATCCCATATTAAATACACTATAATAGATCAAAGCCGGATTAGAAAAATCTCCTCTTTACAGGAGAGATGATTAAAGTTTTTTATTGAATTATTTTACTCATAGTAAAGTATTGTCAAGCATTCTATTAATAAAAATTAATTAAAAGTTATCTTACAAAATTATTACTGACACGTGACACAATTTAACAACTGGTAAGTTAACACGTGTCAGTGCGTCGGCAACTCATTTTCCTTACATACATACATAATCGTCACGCCTTTATGCCATAGGGGTAGGCAGAGACTATGGATCGCCACTTTGCTCGATCCTGACATACTACTTTTGCTTCATCCACTTTCATCAATCTCTTCATGCGTGCTCGTCGGTTCAGGGTACTTTTGACCTGACCCTTTTTAAGGATATCACCGATTTGGATGGTGTGGGTTCGGTGAGGTCGACCCCTACCTACTCTTTCATTCACCCGCGCCTTGTATATTCGCTTGGTTAGTTTCTTTTCATCCATCCCCTCTACATGACCAAACCATCGTAACATTCCTTTGTCAATTCTCGTCTCTACATCTTCTTTCACTATACAAGTTTTCATCACCACGCACTCTGTCACGCAAGCTCACGCCACACATTACCCTTAGTGACCTCATCTCCACTATCCTTATTTTACTTTCATGTTTCTTCTGCCACACCCAACTTTCACTACCATACATAAGCGTTGGCGCTAACACTCCTCCATGGACAGCCAGTCGAGCCTTTTTAGAGCCCTTCCGACTCCCCATAAAGGAATGTAGCGTACCATTCACTCTATTTCCTGCATTCACTCGTTTTTCAATATCACTGTCATGCTTTCCATCACTTGTAAATACATAGCCCAGATATATGAATTCATTCACTTGTTCTACTCATTCATTACCTATCATAATATCGCACTTTGGGGTATGGGGGTTAATGTCACTCGCGTCCGTAGGTTTTGACTCTAATTTCCATACACGTGTGACGTGACCCCTGGGTAGTACTAAATGAGTGACACAGTTCGCGGTGGTAGGATATTAGTATCCGCCCGGGTAGCGACCACCATCAACGTGACGTAAATACCGCCATGGTGATCGCCGCAGGGGGTTCGCGTTCCGGGATCAGCATGTTTTCCCGCGGTTTCTCGAGGGGCTTGAGTCCGGGTATGAGGTTGCAACGTGTGGGTATTTTCGGTTCGCTGTCGGTGAGAGGAGTGTTGACCCGTCGGCCAGGGAGACCCGTAGAAACGGTTGTTCGCAGGCCGCTCGCGCTACAGTACAGGGGCCCAATCGTGGCTGACCACCACGAGAGGCTGCCTCACCATGCCGCGCATAATCTTGGGTGGGTCCGTCGTGCCGGTTAGTCAGCGGATGTGGGGTCCCGGCGGCCCATCCCGGGAGGGTACGGGGGCCCTTCCGTCCGGCGGATCAATTCGCCTCCTGTCGACTCTTTCGTCCCGGTACCCATTCGGTCTTCTTAGTGCCCGAACTCAATTCTTTCGATGCTTCTTCACCAAACCCATCCCGAACCCATGACAGTGCAAATTAAGAGAGCAGGTCCTTCAGCGGTGCATAACCCCACCACCGCGTTCACTATGGAGTTCACCAACATCCGCGAACTCCATACGAACCTCAATGCCGTCCACCACCATCTCGAGACGGCCCGGCCTGCTTTGCTTTTCTTGACGGAGACGCAGATTCGTTGTCCGGCCGACAATTCCTACTTGCTAATGTTTATTATAAATACATTTAAATTAATTCATATTAAAAATACATGTGACCTTTGGGGAATCTTGACAAAAATATTAAATTCTGTAATACCTATCTTAGCTCCCCAACTAGCAGTAATTTTTAATGCTTGTATAAACCGTAGTATATTTCCTGATAAAATGAAGTTAAGTAACATTATACCTCTTTTTAAATCTGGTAGTACAGATGACCCCTCTAATTATAGACCTATCTCAGTACTACCTTCATTAAGCAAAATTTTTGAAAAACTAATGCTCTTACAGCTACAAACTTATTTTTCAAGAAATAAAATACTTCATGGTAAACAATTTGGTTTCACGCGGGGCGTTCCACCACTGATGCTGGTGTGGAGCTTATAAGTAACATATTTTATGCTTGGGAGAAGTCCCAGGATGCCTTAGGTGTATTCTGTGATCTATCCAAAGCATTTGATTGTGTTCACCATGATATTCTTATCAGGAAATTGAGCCACTATGGAATTAATGGCGTTGCTCTCGAATTATGTAGATCGTATTTAAATAATAGAATCCAAAGCGTTGACATCAACGGAAAAATATCTCCTGGGTCTGTTGTTACTATGGGAGTACCGCAGGGCTCAATTCTTGGACCCTTTCTCTTTTTAATATATATTAATGACTTACCTTTTTTTATAAAGGACAACTGTGAGGTGGTGTTTGTTTGCTGATGATACTTCACTAATATTTAAATTAAATCGACACCAACCAGATATTGACGATGTAAACCACACCCTCTCAAAAATAGTGTATTGGTTTAGCGTTAACAATTTGTTATTAAATAGCCAAAAAACTAAATGCATAAGATTTGTGACACCCAATGTAAAAAAAGTTAACGCTAACATTTCTTTGAATGGGGATGAGTTGAGACTTGTGGATTCAACTAAGTTCTTGGGAATTACATTAAATCCCAAACTTCAATGAGGTCCTAATATAATCGCTCTAGCTAAAAAGATGAGCGCCGTAGTCTTTGCGGTGGGTAAGATTCGCCAATTGACTGATATAGATACAGCTCGATTGGTTTATTTTGCCTACTTTCATAGTCTGATCAGTTATGGAATTTTACTATGGGGTGGCGCAGCTGACATTAATACTATCTTTGTTCTCCAAAAGAGAGCTATAAGATCAATTTATTCGCTAGGGTCCAGATGTTCTCTTAGAGATAAATTTAAAGAAATAAACATAATGACAGTAGCGTCACAATACATTTATGAAAATTTAATGTATGTCCATAAGAATAAAGAAAATTTTCGAAAGATTAGCTATATTCACGACAAAAATACTAGGCATAAGTACAATCTAGCTAGTCATAAGACCAGATTCCACAGGATCAGTAAATCTTTTAAGGGTTACTGTATACACTTTTATAACAAAGTTCCCATTCATATGAAAGCCTTAACTATTAAAATATCAAATCTACTATCAAGAAACAATTATGTAATAAAGTTTATTATAAAATTTCAGAATAACTGGATAATAATAAGGCTTGGGTATAGAATAAAATTAAACAAATAGATAGTATTTCGGAGCGGAGGTATGGGTGTGCTCTGTATATTAAAATTTATATTAAGTAACTTAACATATTGTATTTTACTTTCTAAGCGATTGGGTATGTCATGCTCGCTTAAAAGTCTGTTAAAAAAAAGCTTGCTTAAAAAGCTTGCGGCGGCGTCGTGTACCGGGTCGGTCACTTCCCTGTAGCATGGTTGAGGAGGCCGATGGCTGGCACATGCGTCATACTCGTGAACGGGTGCTGCTTGTGTGGACTGGTCTGTCCGATTTGCTTACATTGTAACTGATTTATAGATTAAATAAGACTTTCACAAGTATTCACTGCGTTGGTGAAACAGGGTATACTGATTCTTCGTTGTGGGCTACTTTATCTCACTCAGCCATATTAAACAGAATGTAAACATATTGTATTAAAAATATATCACTTGCAAATTATAACAAATTATCAATGAACTGCACTGATTTAGACCAACTTGAAATATTTGTAATAATCACGATATTGTAAACTGGTTTTTAAAAGAGCAACACTAGAGTTTCTTGCCCGTTCTTCTCTAGTGAAAACCGCTTTCCGAACCGGGTGGTAAAAAAAAATGACTGAATCTAAATAATGTTGAACATTTTAATGGATTCAATAAATACACTTGATTATTTGGCTTATGAAATTAATTGAGAAAGTGTCGAAAATTAATAGATCATAAACACAAAATATTATAAAAAAAAAATTGATCTTGACACCATAAACAAACAGTACATATTACATGAAAATATAAACACAAATTAAAAAAGAAATTATTAAATTAAAGAAAATATTCATATTTCAAATTAATCAAAAAGACCGCCCCGAACCATACCCGGTGAGAATGTTCCCATTATGCTTGCAACATTGCCACGTTGAATGGCAAGAGATAAGTGCTGCACAAAGAATGATTCGGCGCGGTGATCCTGCCCATTCCGCCTCAGACGTCGCCCCAATTCACGGACAAAATCCTTAGCCTCTGCGCACCACACCCCACTGACCTCAACCGCGAACGGGACGAAAAAATAAGCACGTTCAACTGTGGCATACTTATGATGCTTCTGAATTGCCGCCCATTCAGCAGCCGATCCGGCTCTTCGCGAGGTGCGAGTCAAATGAGAGGCCGCATAAGTGCTGACACAGGTCGCATTCCACAACAGACAGCGACCCTTCTCCCACGGCACAAGTGTGAGCCCGTCAGGACGCTTACCATCAGAGCGACTCAAACCGGGCGGTTCTAAGGTGGAGGGCAAACCGGCGGACACCAAAGCACGACGAATGACCTCGTTCAGCATGTGGTGGCGTGGAAAACGTCCCGCCGATCTGCCGCAACTTAGACCGTGGTGACCCGTGGCGTCAACGTGTACTCCGCACATGAAAACGTGTGACTCACAGATTTTGCTGCCGACTCTGAGCGCCACGGCTACTCTCAGTGAGTCGTTGTCGAGGAGGGTACCCAAGTAAGGAGATGGAATTGCATGCCCCCGACTCTAGGGTGGATACCGATTTAAGCCGAGCCAAATCGACTCCTCGTGCCGAATGGAGAAGCTCGGCAAAACTTGCTGCACACACCTGCTCGTCCCACTGACGCTGCACACTTGGGTTCTCAGGCTGATCAGCGGCCAGACACAACAACGACCAGGCGCTTAAAGCCTCCGCTGCGTAAGGAATTGCAGAACTGTCCCCTTGTAATTGGAGTATATTAGTGACCAGTTCTACAACACCTGAAGTGCGTGGTGGCCTCGTGGTATCGGACCAGACTCGGCTGCCTACATGTTCACGGTGGTCGCGGGTTCAAATCCCAGGGCACACCTCTGACTTTTCGGAGTTATGTGTGTATTGATAATCAATCACCACGCACTTTAACGGTGAAGGAAAACATCGTGAGGAAACCTGCATACCGTAGCGATTAAAAAAAAAAAATAATAATAAAAAAAAAAAAATCTACGGTATGTAAGTCCGCCAACCCGCACTAGGCCAGCGTGGTGGACTATATGGCCTAACCACTCTCAATCGTACTCTCGATTGTAGAGGAGGCCCGTGCCCTGCAGTGGGTCGTATTTGGGCTGATACAAAAAAAAAAAAATCTACAACACCATGCGCAGACGCCAAAAAGGCCGATACGCTGACATCCCTCACACGCCTAACACCCAATCCACCGTCGTCGAGGTGTATATTTAAGATAGTCTCCAACGCATCCTTAATGTCGCTATTCAATAAATTATTTTCATTTTCATTTTCATTTTCATTTTCATTTTCATTTTCATTTTCATTTTCATTTTCATTTTCATTTTCATTTTCATTTTCATTTTCATTTTCATTTTCATTTTCATTTTCATTTTCATTTTCATTTTCATTTTCATTTTCATTTTCATTTTCATTTTCATTTTCATTTTCATTTTCATTTTCATTTTCATTTTCATTTTCATTTTCATTTTCATTTTCATTTTCATTTTCATTTTCATTTTCATTTTCATTTTCATTTTCATTTTCATTTTCATTTTCATTTTCATTTTCATTTTCATTTTCATTTTCATTTTCATTTTCATTTTCATTTTCATTTTCATTTTCATTTTCATTTTCATTTTCATTTTCATTTTCATTTTCATTTTCATTTTCATTTTCATTTTCATTTTCATTTTCATTTTCATTTTCATTTTCATTTTCATTTTCATTTTCATTTTCATTTTCATTTTCATTTTCATTTTCATTTTCATTTTCATTTTCATTTTCATTTTCATTTTCATTTTCATTTTCATTTTCATTTTCATTTTCATTTTCATTTTCATTTTCATTTTCATTTTCATTTTCATTTTCATTTTCATTTTCATTTTCATTTTCATTTTCATTTTCATTTTCATTTTCATTTTCATTTTCATTTTCATTTTCATTTTCATTTTCATTTTCATTTTCATTTTCATTTTCATTTTCATTTTCATTTTCATTTTCATTTTCATTTTCATTTTCATTTTCATTTTCATTTTCATTTTCATTTTCATTTTCATTTTCATTTTCATTTTCATTTTCATTTTCATTTTCATTTTCATTTTCATTTTCATTTTCATTTTCATTTTCATTTTCATTTTCATTTTCATTTTCATTATAACCGAGCCTGCAAGAAGGTCTACGTCCAAACCATGTCGGTGCGAACTAAAAAGATAGCAATTTTTTTTGTGCCGCACTGTCAAGTTGTGGAATTGTTTGCCGTCACATGTGTTCCCTTCTTCCTATAATTCTTGCTCCTTCCGCCGTAGTGTGAAGACTGAAGAAGCATCTCAGCAGGCCGGCATAATTCTGTCGAATGGCATGGGACCGCCGTCTGATGCCATTCGATACTCTGTCTGGACGGCATTTGCGCTTACCATCAGGTGCAGTGCAGTCATTATGCCGTGCCAGTGTAAAAAAAAACAATAGAGCAGAAACCTCTTCCTTGCATTGCGCAGTTAATAAGATTGACTTACTCCCCTATACTTACAAGATTTAACCCAACAAAAAAATGAAAAAAAAACAACTTGATCAGCAGTCCGTTATAAATCAATGGGCCCTGAAGTCTCTTCATGGCAGACACTACCAAGATCAAAGTCAGCCATACGTCGATAAAAAGGCATCGAACGAATGACTCAGATGAGGCGAACTCTTCCCGGAGACTGAAGGTTTCATGATAGGTATCCAAGATCAGACCATTGAGACACGCAACTATAAAAAACATATCATGAAAGTAAGGAATCAAACCGACATATGCAGAAAATGTAACAGTAACTCAGAAACTATCCAACATATCACAGGCGCCTGTAAAGCAATAGCCCAAACATATTATAAATACAGACAAGACCAGGTTATCATATAACATATAACATTATCCATCAAAAACTAGTTATTAAATATAGGTTAATAGTTCCCCCCAATAAGCGTATACCATATTACAAATATACCCCAGAAACAGTCCTAGAAAACACCAATTACAAACTATATTTCGACCGAGTCATCTTAACCGATAAGACAGTGCATTTTAATAGGCCTGATATCACTTTTATTGACAAAATAAATAATACTGCTATTATCCAATAAATTGCTCACCACAGGAAATATTTTCGGTGAAACGGAAGGCTTCATGCTAGCCATCCAAGACCATGTGATTAAAACAAGAAATTATGCCAAATACATTATGAACCACATGTGAACCGATAATTGTAGATTATGTCATCAAACCAAAGAAACAATAGAACATATTTTTTTTTTTTTTTTTTTAAGCCTTTATAGGCAGACGAGCTAGCGGCCCGCCTGATGGAAAGCGGCTACCGCTGCCCATAGACCTCCGCAGTGCCAGGGGTCCAGCACAACAAAGTCGCTGCCTACCTTAAGGAAAGTACTCTCTTTAAGCCTCGTTTGAAGAAGGACAGGTCATAGCGCTCAGGAAACACCGATGCAGGGAGTTCATTCCAGAGCTTACACGTGCGTGGTAAGAAAGAACGCTGAAAACGTGCCGTTCGGGAACGGTACGCTTCCATATAACATATAATATAACACATATATTTACATATAACCGGAGGGTGCCACATACTAGCAAGTAAAGAATATACAAATAGACATGATAACGTAGCTAAACAAATAAACCAACAAATTGCTCTTAAATATAAACTTATCAACGAATACATGCCATATTATAAATATAAACCAAAAAGTGTTAGAAAATAACCAAAGTAAACTGTATTGGGACCGCGATATAATAACTGATAAAACTATTGCTTGTATTAGACCGGACATCACACTTATCCTAAAAGAATCCAAAACCACATACTTAATAGATATAACAGTACCTAATAGCGAAAACCTAAATAAGAAACATATAACGAGAAATTACAAAAATACATACCGCTCGCAGACGAAGTTAAAGATATGTGGCACCAAGAAAAAGTAATAGTTATTCCCATAGTAATATCGCCCACTGGAATAGTCCCTAAAACCCTACACAGTGCCATTAAAAACTAGACATTGATAAAAATATTTACATCCAACTACAAAAATCTATAATTCTGGATACATGTAGTATTGTCCGACGCTTTCTATATGCCCCTGTTGATTTCCAATAGAGGCCTAAAGTGCCTGGTACCCACCCGCACTTTAACCTCTTTAAAATTGGCCAGCTTTGCTAAGTACTCAAAATCGAAAAGATATAAATAATAATAACAAAAAAGCTACGAAATACACTGAACTCAATGAGGAAATAGCTAGGATGTAGCGAATGGAAAAAGTATACATAGTGCCTATTGTAATATCTTCCACAGGGGTCATCGCTAATTACTTACACCATAGCCTGAAGTTACTTGATCTACCCCTACACACCTATAGTCTCCTACAGAAGGCAGCAATATTGAATACCTGCCGCATAGTCAGAAAGTTTATGCAATGTGACAACCTGGAACCTGACGTCACATCACAAGGCCAATCTTAAATAATGGTTACCTATGTAGCTATTAGTGGCGGTACTTCCATGCAAGCCCAAAAGCCCGGCTTGCCCTACTTAATACGTACATACTCGATACTGAACATAAACCATTACAATAAATACAATACATTCATTTATTAGAAAACATCTACAATTTTTGAATTTACCGCGTCTTGTCGCGGCGCGTCTAAATACAGCACTTGAGACGGAGCGCCAAAGCGCCGCGCGAAATTCATTCCATAAGCAATGATATTAAAACTCAAAAAACGGTGGCTCCACGCGCTCCCTTAAAAAGGCGGCACAACGCACATATATCTATCTTTTTCTCTCTCGTGTGCTTTTACGAGGCTTTTGGCAACGCGGTCCACGTATGGGTGAAATGGTGTACAAGACGCTACGAATGTATAGGTATGGCTATTTTTGTATAGCTCTCAGTACGAGACGAAATGCCCAGCTTCGTGGTGAACATCGTACGTTTCACGGTTGTCACGTTATTATTTGTTATTGTTGTTTAGTAAATATATTTATTGTTATTAAATTAACTTGTTTCGCATTTATAAATATTTTTAATTAAATGATTAAAAATGTGCCTGTAATGTCGGTACTTTTTAATAAATTATAATTGCAGTTTGTAATTTGTAGTAATGTCTATATTTACGTTTCGTTTCGCAATTCTGAACGAATTCGTACTAACTTCATAAGTATTTTGACATTGTGCAATTATTGTAAATAGTTCTAATATAGGTTAATTATTAGTTTTTTTTAATGTTATTGAGGCTTTTTGATACTAAAATGAGTTGTATTGTTTCCTGTGATGGTTTTAGTGTGATGATGAAAGTGTTCGTTGCCAGTATAAAGGTAATTTAATTCAATTATATTGAATTAGAAACTAGAGCTAAAACAACGCCGAGTTTGTGCATTTCTTATATTCGTGGTAAATCACGAGAGGTATTTTATCAGTTCAGTTAAATAAACTACGTAATTTGATTTCTACATGCTCCCCTTTGTATAGGATATTAAATAATGATGTTCCATATTATGTTTTTCAAACGACACTTGTGTAGTAGAATAGTTTGATAAAATATAAACATTGCAATAAATTAGGTGGCTCTTTCAAAAAGTATGTTATTACTTGTAATTTTTAAAAACTTAACGTTAATGAATTAATAATAATAATTTATGCCGCATTTTCGGATAACTGCGAAGTCAAACACGGCACCATAGTAGCCATCGTTGTGCTAGCGGAATGTCGGGTATTAAAAATGAAGGGCTCAGCAGTTATTGCAATAAACAATTACGGTTGCATTTCCACAACTAATCTATATTTGTATTAATCCTAATATTGTATAGATTATGTGTTAAGTCTGCTGACGTACATTCGTTTTCTTCGTTCTTAGTATATTTTCCTTCTAAATCAATATGCATTAAACATAAAACAAAATATTGGGCTTGCCCTACCCCAAAACCCTAGGCACGCCACTGGTAGCTATGGCTCGTAAGTCGTAACCATTACTAACAACCAGTTAAAACTGAGTTATCCTCAGGGTATTCAAAACAATAATAATAATAATAACTGGCAACATCGAGAAAGTCACACTAAAAAAAAATATTTTAATTTTATATTTAATATAATTATATTGGCTATTTTTCCACTTTTAAAAATAAAATTTATTCACCGGCAATACAAAATTATTACTAAATACAGCAAATAAGAAACAAATTTATGAAAAGGGCATGACAGTGTCAAATGGTGTAAAATTACAATATAATTAAAATGACTTCAAGATGATAATCACACGAGCCAGGACTGAAAACGCATGCATTAGATCTCCCAGCTCGTCGAACTCCGCGTCCTGGGCGTCGGCTTCGGACGTGTTCGAGTTGACGCCGGACATCGAAGCGTCGAACCAACGCGACGAGCTGCAGTCGTCCCTGCCGCCACCAAGACCTGCGCGGCGAAGAGGACGACCCCCTCCAGCGGTGGGCTTGGGACCTGTGGGACCGAGTGCCCCGCCTACGGTTCCCGCTTCCGGTGGAGTAGACGCCGCATGAGATGGACTCGATTATTTAGAATTAGAGAGAATTTAGAATTAGAGAATTAGAATTAGAATTCGAGAATTAGAATGTCATGCGGGCCTACTTATGGGGCAACAAGAGGGGGAACTTGCCATACTGCGTATCGTGCTAAAATGTTGTCCCTGTTTCAGACTTTGGAACCAACAGTTGAAGTATCATCTCAACGATTGTCGGATCAAGTGCGATTTATTCAGCGACGTAAGTTGTTGGATGATGAAACACTTGAGCGGTTGCGCACAGACTCAAGTGTCGTCCAGGACATCAATGTCCTACCCGTCAGTGAAGCTTAAGCAGCAGACCCAACACCCACTTCTGTTGCTGATATCGAGCTGGCGGATAATTTGGACGTCAGTGTAAGTCCCCAAGATGAACAGCGTCTGAGAGGGGCTTTGGAAGTGCGATTTCGGAATTTGTGTCTTTATCAGCGTCCTGTAGACCGCGTCTGCCGCGTTTTATTTTTTTTTAATATTTTTATATGTATATTGTAACGGATGATTTTTATGAGCGATGAGTAAAGCAACCTATTCTAGAAAGGCGATGGTGCTGGCAGTTATATTAAGAAGAATAGAATAAAGATATGAATACAGAACGGAGCTGTCAACGGCTTATGGGAAGGACGGCGAGTCGGAAGATGTATTACGCTGTGATTGTTCAAGAGTAAACGTTGTAGGCATAAAAATATGCCAGTTGTGTGTAGCGAGCCCTCGTATGAATGTACATGATGTTGGAAAAGAATAGAGGAATTATAATAACACAATCGTATTATTTTGAGTATTAATAATGTTGTTATTATGATGTATATAAAGATGTTAAAAAAAACTTACAAAATAAAGAGAATATAATAAAACATTTATTAAATTCCTTCCTTAACCTATATTAACAAACAGAAATACAGTTTACAATAATATGTGCTTAGGCTAGGTAACAAAACAAGTGTATTGAGATACTGCTGGTACTTATACTAGGATAGACCGGTACCTCAAGCACCAGCTACCATCTGTATGTGCAGGGTCTACTTGAAGTGGGTATAAAGAATATAAGTGGGTATAAATAAGACCTGCTTTTAGATTTGTAACATTTTTAAGAATAATCAAAAGTAGTTATAGTTATAGACTAGGAATTATATAGCTAATTAAACAAAAACAACATTATAAAATAGTAAAAAAAAACAATTGCCATTTAGGGAAACCGCGTCACAACGCACATAAAACGCATGTTTTTCTGTGTACGTGTCAATGAGTGTATTTCTGTGTGCGTGCATACTTAATATGTGCGCATATTAGATGGGTGTGTGTGTGTACGTAGGTGTGTGTTAAGTTAGAGGATGTAGAATATATTCTGTGTCTTCATTACATTCATAAAGACGCCATACACTGACTGTTTTCTTTAGAGTATATTTAGTAGAGTATGTTTTAATATTCAGAATTCGGTGTAATCTATTGTAGAGCGAAGGACTAAAGAAGAAAAAAATATGTGGCTAAAGGAGGTATTTAACCTTAATAAACTATTGTGTAAATTGCATGGCAGTGGCATTCAAGGACCGTTATTTAAGTGGTGCCAAAACTTTCTTGAAGATCGTTACTTTACCGTAAAAATAAACAAATCAAACAGTAACCAAAAAATAATGTCACAAGGCGCAGCACAGGATTCAGTGATTTGTCCACTACATTTTTTTAGTTTATGTTAATGAATTACCAAACGTAATAAAAAACTGTTCAGTTTATCAATTCGTCGATGATACCTGTTTGGTAATATCATGCAAAAAATTAGAAGTGGCCGAGGTTAAACTCCAAGAAGTTTTTAACACAATTTTGAAATGGTCACATGACGCTGGCCTTGTCTTAAACACACAAAAAACTAAATTATTTCATATACACAAAATATCATACCATAAAAATCATCAGTCACATGGTCACATACAAATTTACGCTTATATAATAACTTACAGTAATATACATTTAACTGCAATGAAATAGAAGCAGTTACATCACAAAAATATCTTGGACTAATGTTTGACAATATGGTGGTGGACTATATGGCCTAACCACTCCCAACCGTACTCTCGATTGTAGAGGAGGCCCGTGCCCTGTAGTGGGACGTATATGGACTGATACAAATAATATTTGACAATAGCCTTTCTTGGAATATGCACATAAATAGTGTATGTAAAAAATAAGAGCCTTTTTGCCTATGTTGTACATAATAACAATTAATATTCCATACAAAACCCTTTTATTACTATACAAGACTATGGCAGAATCTTATGGATTAAGCAGTTATGGGAGAACTTTTAAAACATACATACAAAAAATACATACCTTACAAGTAAGAATACTAAAAACAATAGTACCTAAGAATATAAAAACCTTACATCAAAATCAAGACAATCTACTGTTTAAATATTGCCCATAACCGTCAAAATCAATTACGTCATTCTTACAGAAAACTAATTTTATAATAAATACATAACAAAAATTCCAACACAACGCAAAATAATAATTAGATCAGTGACTGCAAACAATCTTAAGGTATCGCATCATTATAATTTTCATGGTACAAGAATATAAAAATATTTAGTCCCCAAGTTAATAAATGATCTACCTTACCCCCTAAAGCATACCTAAAATAAAAATAATTTAAAAAATAATTAAAATAAAAAATAATTTAAAAAATTAAACCGACTTGAAAAGTGTAAGAAAAAGAGAAAAATAAAACTAATATTTTATAAAATCTATAATACCTAAATATACAAACAGTTTTGTTTTGAGGTCGGTTGTATTTCTCTCTTTTTCTTACACTTTTGAAGTCGGTTTAATTTTTTTAATTATTTTTTATTTCTTCATTTTTTAAATTTCCATTGCAGTAATTAAACCTAATTTCTTACGTTTTCCTAGTGAATGATACGAACTGTACTCTTTATCTCACGGTGTCCTAAAGTGTGGGCCCTAGTGCGTCGCGCCGCGCTGTGGAAAGTAGAAGAGGGCGCCGCGAAGAAATTCTCTCTCTACATTTCAAATTTTATGTCTATTTATCTAACTAGTATCATTTTATATTTCAACCAGCTAGATAGATTAGGGTGCCAAGACAAAATAGTAAACATGTATGTGCGCCGCGGCTTGAAAAAGGTTGGGCACCCCTGCTCTATCTCAAAAACTACTGAACCGATTTCTATGAAACTTACACAGCTCCTAAGTTGGAGTATACCTAAGAATTTTTGAAATCAGACTGATACTTTTTGAGATATGCGTGGACAAACATACAAACATACATACATTTATGAAATTTTGCACACGTGTTCAGACGCTGGTATAGACCAACATATCCAAAAATCGTGTAATTCTGACAAAATTACATACATACACATTGAATTGATAATCTCATTTTTTTGAAGTCGATTAAAAATTAAACCAATATTACTTGAACAACTCATAACAAGTATAAAACTAAATTCATACATATAAAGATAAATTATATAATAAGACTGGGTTACGGACTTTTTTATTTATTTATCTAACACGCTGTTCCACCTAGACAATCGTTGGGCAATCGGAGAAATACACTCTGTCCTTCACATAACCCCACAAAAAGAAGTCCAAGGTTGTGAGGTCCGGAGAACGAGCAGGCCATAGCACCGGTCCTCCGCGGCCGATCCACCCTCGCGGAAAGCGAACGTTTAGATGTTCTCCTACGTTGCGAGCAAAATGTGCCGGAGCTCCATCATGCTGAAACACCATTTTTCTTTAGTTCTCAAAATAATCCCAGTCAGTCACAGGAAAGTCGTCAATCGCCTCTTGGAATTCCGTTTGTAAAAACGTTAGATAGTTGCTACTGTTCAGACCTGATGGCATAATGACGGGACCGATGACATGTCCGTTATCAAAGGCCAGCCCACACATTCAGCTGCCAGTAGTGTTGGAATCTGCCCTGCCGTGAAGTATGTGGGTTCTCGCGAGCCCAAACGTGATCGTTATGCATATTTGAAAGTCCTGACCTGTGAATGTTGCCTCGTCCGTCCAAAAAACATAGTTTACGTAATTAGGGTTTTCCTCTAACTGCCTGAGGTACCACTCGCAGAAGTTCCTCCTGGGTGCAAAATCGGAGGGTATCAGCTCCTATGTACGGCGATAGGGACAAGGGTGACGATTGTAGTCACGATTGTACGATTGTAGTAGTAGTAGTTTATACTGAATCGTGTTCCTGCTCGCCTCGTACTTGTGGTCGGCTCTTCTTCAAAATGCTCTAATACTAATTCAGCCTGCCTAGCGTCTACTGTGCTTGGACGTCCACTTTCAGTAGACCGATGAAAAGAGCCAGTGGAATGTAGTCGTCTTGAAATGTTCAAAAAACACTGGTACGAAACAGCCGTCGCTGTTCAGTGGGGGGTCTACCATCGATAAATCGTTGCCGATACAGTTCGCGAGCACAATTTAAATTACTATCTTCATGGCCTACGCATAACATCATATCGTAACATTCCGAGTTAGAAAGCGTCGTTATTTTGCAAAAAATATTGGAAAAATAAACTCGAAACAGTTGTAGGATATTGATTAGAAGATTTGAAATTGAAAACATATATTTTTTCCAACTTGACATTTGTTGAAGCCAGTACTTGAGTTCTTGTAATGAGGTAGCCAACATTTATGAATGAAAAATAAAAAAAACTATTAAAGTAGACAATTATTAGGTAAAATAGGTACATACGTAGGCCTTTCTATTAAATAATCTGGTTCCCTGACATAACAGCTTACTAGGGTTGACAATATTTTTGATTTAGATAAAAATTGCATTTTCTGATATTTACACATTAAATTGTTATTACGGACGGTTTCGACGAATAAATCCTTGAAAGTCACTCAAGAATGATAGTTGCCATGAAAAGTTGAAATGTCCATGACGGTGTGGACACTTGTTTTCAATTTTGTGATCACATCTTGCTATTGAGATTATGATATATCCGCTCGTAGTTAGTGTGTACCACTCTCAATGGTAATCTCAATTGCAGGGGCCCGTGTCCTGCAGTGGGACGTATATGGGCTGATACAGTACAGTATAGTTGATGTTTACATTTTTATACTCCTGGTTAATTTCTTCTAATTCGTTATTAATTTCCCAGTGAAGGGTGTTGATGACTGACCAATGCGACTCAATTGATTTGAGAAGGTCTTCGATCTGCCACTTTTCAGTTACGGACTCCATGTTGAAATTATTTTTATGCTTGCGTAATAACTTTTGTGTCTTAGAATTAGCGCCACGTGACTGAGGTTCAGGTAATTGAAAGGATGTTCCTGGAATTGACATGGGTACTGCTGGTTTTAAGACCGGAGTTGTTGGGCTCGAATCACTCTGATATATTTTATGACTGCTTTGATTGTCTCATACCTATATTTCACAAGGTCGTATTGATTATTGGCAAAATAAGGATGTGCCTTTACACCCAAATTACATAGTTGCAAATGATTAGATTGGTACTCCTTCCAATAATTTTGTAAAATGTCTAATCTACGCGTAATATAACCTTTAGTTTTTCTACCAGCACCATATTTTCTAAAGCTGTATAATTGCTCAATGCTGCTTTTTATTTTCCGCGTGGGTAGTCATAAGAGCAGTTAAACACTTTTTTGCTCTACAAGTTTTAATTATTTAAATTTTTAATTATTTAAGTTTTAATATATAAAATAATACACAAGTGTAATTGTATACTTTGTATGTGCACAATCACCTGCTTAGGTGTTTATCTGCCGGTTTTAGTGTTTATCTTCTATCTCCTTTTCCTTCATCTGACTCAACACACTTTGCACAGCACTGCATTCGTCTCGGCACAATAGAGTCCTCACTGAGAGCCACTATTGAAGATATAAAGGATGACTTCCAGAAGAGGTTGAATGCCGTCGAGACTGATCTCCAAAAGTCTTCGGTCGCTGCAACAGGTTCCTCCGATTTGTCCACAGATATCGCCAAATATAATATGTATGTATGTAATTTCGCCAGAATGGCACGGTTTTTGGATAATATGTTGGTCTGTATCAGCTTCTGAAGGTGTGTGCCAAATTTCATACATGTATGTATGTTTGTCTAGGCATATCTCAAAAAGTATAAGTCGGATTTCAAAAAATATTTTTGCGTTGGATTAGGTACAGTTCAACTTAGGAGCTGTGTAAGTTTCATTGAAATTGGTTCATCAGATTCTGAGATAGAGGAGAGCTGTCCAACCTTTTTCAGTACGCGGCGCACATACACGTTTACGATTTCGTCCAGGCACCCTAATCTATATAGTTGATTAAAATGTACAGTGATAATAGTTAGGTAAAATGGTACAACATTTAAAATCCAGAGAGAGAATTTCTTCGCGGCGCCCTCTTCTACTTTTTACGGCACGGCGCACCAGGGCGCATATTTCAGAACATCGCGAGATAAAGATTTAAGTTTGTATACTTCACTAGGAAAATGTAAAGATGGTTATGTTAGCAAAAATGGTAAGAAATTATTATAATTACTGAATTAGAAAAAAAAATAAACAATTAAAAAAATTTAAAGCGACTTCAAAAGTGTAATAAAAAGAGAAAAACAAAACTAACCTTCTAATAAATCTTATATACCTAAATATGCTAACAATTTTTTGAGGTCGGTGCCAGGTGACCGACTCTGACTCATATTACGGATGGCATTTGGGCATGCTGACAGTCTTAGCATTGCTAGACATCGGCAATGCCCTCAATACCATTGACTTCGATACCTATTCAGCGTACTGTGTTTTCTTAACATATTTCCAACGGCGGTTGCCTGGTTTCGTAGTTACCTACGGACGCCAACAGCGCATCAGTGTCGAGGAAATGTTATCCTCGTGGCGCAGTGTAACTGCTGGCGTACCACAGCCGGCGGCGTGTAGTGTACCTTTACTCTTCGTAGTTTTTATAAATTCCATTACATATCGTCTTCGCTCCTTCTACCACCTCTATGCAAAGGATCTACAAATTTACACTCGAGCAGCCTTATTGCGATTGCAACAATAAATCTAGATATCCATCACATCCATTGTGAGTGAAGCAAGACTTATGTCTTGAAATCAACCCAACCAAAACTCAGTTCATTGTTGTCGGCAACCCCAGAATGATTTCGATAGTAGATTACACCCAACTACCTAGTGTTTCTTGCGATGGAATTACTGTTCCGTAGAGTGACACCGTAAGAAATCTTGGTATACACTTCGAGCACCCGTTTACCTGGGGCCCACAGCTTCGCGAGCTAAGTCGCAAGCTGTTTGCCTCGGCAAGCTCCTTGCGACGGTTACGCAATGCTCTACCCATTGCCACGAAAATTTCACTCGCGCAAATGCTCCTACTTCCCATCCTTGATTATGCCGATGTCAGCTATCTAGATCTCACCGAAGACCAACTTAATAAACTTGAGCGTCTTTAAAATTTCTCTATAAGTTTCATATTTGGACTACGCAAATATGATCATGTTTCTGAATTTCGTGCTAAGCTCAAGTAGTTACCTATACGGCTTCGTTGGAATACTCACATTCTCTCACTTCTTTATAATATTTTGTTCAATCCTCTTACCCCTTCTTATGTTAAAGTACGGTTTGTTTTTCCTCATGACTCACTTACGAGGTTCTTGAGGTCATCGGAAAACCTAAAACTTAGAGTGCCCGTACACACCACGACATTTACGCATAAACGCTTTGCTGTAGGTGCGCGCCCGCGGGTATATGTCATTATACCGCATTTCGTCACATTGAAATACAGCTTGTTGACTTCGCTCCATTGCACCACCCTATCAATATCCCGTTGGAGTCGTTCACAATCAGAGGCCACAGATATCGAGAGAAACATCTTGAGGTCGTCTGCAAACAATAAACACTCCGCCTCTTTTATTACGGAAGGTAGGTCGTTGATCATAATAATGAACTCCAGAGGCCCCAGATTGCTGCCCTGACTCACTCCTGAGAAGGTGAAATAGGGCTTAGACTCATATCCAGCGTATTCGGCGTACTGTCTGCGATCACTAAGATAGTTAGCGAAGAATTTCAAAAGATGTGGGGTAAAACCTATCGCTGCAAACTTCCTCAACAATATATCATTGTCAACGGTGTCGAACGCCTTCCTAAAATCAAAGTATGTAGAGTCCACTTGCCCTCCACTATCAAGGACTGGTGTTAAATATGTAACGAATGACAACAGGTTACTCTCCGTACTTCTACCTGGACGAAAGCCATGCTGTACATACGTTAGCTGGCTGTTTATTTGATTTAATATGCTCGTATGCAAGGCCGTTTCAAATACCTTAGCAAACGCAGACAGCACCGCAAACGAACGGTACTCGCTGACATCCGTCTTTAATCCACCTTTTGGAACTGGGATCACTCTAGTCAGTTTCCAATTATCCCGGTAATGACCATCCCTTAAACATAAATTAAATATATGTAATAGAGGTTTCTCAAATACTGCACTACAGTCCTTTACAATATTTGGCGGTATACCGTCGGGGCCGACTGAGTGTTTGGCCTTGATGCGGCGCAGGGCGGCACGCAACTCGCGCGCAGTCAGCTGGTTGACATGCACGCGAGCCGCGCCCGCGCCCCCGCCCGCCTCGCGCTCCGCCGCCGTTGGAAGAGATCGCTTATATAAGCAATAGGACCATCTTTTGTACTTTTATTACATGTTATTTCTCTATATTGTTATTTTTTGTGTACAATAAAGACTAAATAAATAAATGCTTACTAATAATTGCTGCTGGTTTTCAATTAGAGCCTTCATGATGTCGATGTTATAATGCGATATTTCAAATTAGAAAGATCTTATTTGAATTACCGATACTCGTGCTGTGACTCCAACGAAGAAGTCTGGTGAATCCTTCTGCTGATGTTCTGATATTCCGGCTCGAAGGATCAAAAAGATTTAAGGTATAGTTTTAGCAGGATTTCCTGGTAAAACTACCAAATGACTGGACTAATTCTAACGTTATACGTATTATTATTTTGCATTTTACTTTTAAGCTAAGTAATTATTCGTATAACTTGATACATGAACCGGGCTAGCGTGACGGTACATTGGCTGTTGCACATTCATTGCATGTGAGGGTACCACGTTGTAAGCCATGGGCTGTCTCTCCGCATACAGTTGCGTGTAGTGCGAATATTCGTGCCTGGGCTGATATTGCGGGATATGCTCACGTCCTTGTTGCATCGCGTACGAGCGTACCATTTGCGACCCAGCATTGTAGTATAGTGACAACTGTTCCTCCGCCGTGGTTGTTACTTGCGGTTGTTGTGCGAGGGGAAACTGCAAATAAACACACGTATTAAAAAAATGCACTTCTCGTATTAAATGATTAGGCTGGAAAATATAAATATACCTACCTGGTATTGCGGCATACTCATTGGGCAGTTTGGGATATTCGCATTAAGCCCTTGGTAATTTGACCCCTTCGGCATCGCCGTATGAGTAGCGTATTGCTTGTGTTGATGCACGGTTCGTGTGTACGTTTTTATCTTCTGTTGATCGCGCAGTTTTGATCTCCTAGGTATTGGATCGGGTTGGATTTCCGTTTGATTTTTGATCGTAATGTTATTTTGTACCAATGCAGGCAATGAAACCTTCCTTCTCTTAATTACTGACGAATTATCACCAGTAGTCTGTTGATGTAATTTATTACCGGTCTCTTCAAATGACGGACTCTGTCGATCAACTATTTTTTGGATAGTTTCGTCTTTAGTGCTGTTGGATTCAGTAATAAAATCAGCTCTTTCTAACACAGGTTGGTTGGGATGTACTTTTTTAAATAAATTAGTGTATTTTTTTAGTAAAATCTTGTTATAGAGGCGGCAAGCTATGATTTGTTTGAGGCGCGCCGCTTCATTTATATCTTGACTTTCTTGTTTACTTTCAAAATTACTGTTGTCTGTGTTGGTTCCTACGTCACAAACAACTGTTGAGAAGTGTTTAGCCAGCTGCGTAAAAGTAATATTCTTAGTTTTTAATAAATGTATTATTTCGTTTTCTTCGTCTTGCTTAAATCTAACAGAGTCCGTCTGAGTGCCAACATTGGCAAATTGTGAATTATGCCTCAAATGGGTACTGTTTTGATTGATAATAGGCTCAATTTCTGCCGGTTTTGTTTTATGAATTTTATATTTCTTTCGTTCACGGAGAGATAACAAAGGCAAATTGTGTTTTGTACAATTACTTTCATTACTCACCAACATGTATGAACTGTTATTAGTCCAATCACTCACTTTCGTGTTTGGATTAAATCCGCTATTTTGAACAACATTTGATTTTTCTTTCATATTATGTTGGTCAAGATTGTAGTTGGATTTATTATTTTGAAATTCGGACAGATGATCTAATTTAGGTTCATACAGCCATTTGTGATCACATTTAGGTATTTCGTTATAAATCTTGTATACTGCCTCGGGATCTGGATTTTTCGTTATATTCACTGGATTTCTCTCTGTTCTGTATAATATATTTTGAAGGTCATTTGTGCGTAAATAATTAACATTTTCATTTAATTTGTTTATCCCACCAATCGAATTTTCCTTTGGACTGAAATAAAATTATATTTTAATTTTAAAAAATCAATACAATGAATTATATATAGCCCATTTACACGTTAAGAGTTTCTAGCCCGAATTCGGAAGAGAATCGTATGCTATTGTAAACAAGGTCTCACAAAACTTAACGATAAACCAGCGACGTGTATAGATCAAACTATGACGATTTTTTTCGATTCAGTAGTTACACGTCAGGGGTGACGGGCGCATGCACATCATTGCAGTCCGCTCTGTACATTTTTATCGTTGAAAATTGTCTAAAGTGAACTTACTAAGGCCTAATTACACACAAACAATTAATGTTCATTTAACCATATAATAGTGTATGTGTATGTACTATTCAGTTAATAAAAATGGGAATCGAAACCGTGTTAACAATTCTCGCCCAATATCCGTGCTACCAGTAATGTCCAAAATACTAGAACGTTTAATCAACAATCGTCTTGTTGGTTACCTAGAAAGTAACAATTTACTAAGTAGTCAACAATTCGGTTTTAGAAAAAATAAATGTACTGGACAAGCTGTGCATAAGCTCACTGATTATCTAGTAAAAAACTTAGATTCAGGAAAAAAATGTCTCGCTATTTTTCTAGACCTTGCAAAAGCTTTTGACACGGTATCGATCCCCATACTGAATAAACTGGGATATTTAGGTACCAGAGGAGCCCAATTAGAATTATTTAGGAGCTATTAAACAGGTCGATCACAGTGTGTTACTCTTGATGGACATGTTAGTGACGATCTACCAATTAGCTATGGTGTGCCACAGGGGAGTTTTCTAGGCCGTAGTCTATTTAAATGATTTATGTCAAATCAACTTGATGGATGGAAACCTTTTGTTATTTGCAGACGACACGGTTCTATATTTCTCAGGCAGCACATGGGACGAAGTTTACAAATCTTCCCAAATTGGTTTGATACAGTAACCACATGGATTGCACAAAACTTGCTTACTTTAAATATAGACAAAACTAAACACATTATATTTACCATTCGCAACATACAACTTCCTGACCCTAACTCATTCCAATGTATAAACTCTGTCATAGAAAGAACTACCCAAATAAAATACCTAGGACTACTCATAGATAACAACCTTTCATTCAGACCCTACATAAAACTGTTATCAGGAAGAATACGTAAACTATTTTTTGTATTCAAACATTTACGACGCGTAGCTGATCCTTCCACTCGGAAAATGGTTTACTAGGCATTATGTAAATCCCTACTTACTTATTGTATTACTTCTTGGGGTGGAGCACCCAAAAACCACCTAATAATAACAGAGCGTGCCCAAAGAGCCTTACTAATAGTAATTACATGTAAACCATTGTTATTTCCCACAAAAGATGTACATATATTAAATTTGTGAAGTGCTCACTGTCCGTCAAGTGTTTATCTTAAATACTATTCTATTACAACATTCTGTAACATCTCCATGTAATATCAGTATAACAAATCGCCGCAATTTTCTCATTGTAAAATCTACATCATTAAATACCTCCTTTAGTCACAGATGTTGTTGTTGTTCCTTGGTCCTTTTCTGTAGAATAGATTTCACACACGCACGCACGCACGCACGCACGCACGCACGCCCGCACGCACGCACGCACGCACACACATACACACACACACACACACACACGCCGGACTTGAGCGCTGAGTTGTTTTCAAACTATTTTCACAAATTATTTTCGGTACCAGCTTGTCGAACAATTTCTCGTACCAAGTCTCCTATACCACGTGTTCTTGCAGCGCTAAATGCCCTCCTCGATACCAACTTCAAACTTGAGCGGCTTCAAAACTTCTGTATAAGATTTATATTTGGACTTCGTAAATATAATCACGTTTCAATATTTCACGCTAAGGTCAAGTGGTTACCAATTCGCTTTCGTCGGAATGCTCATATACTTTCTTTACTTTATAACGTATTATTCAGTCCCTCTTCATCATATCTTAAAGAAAGATTTCATTTCCTTTGTGAAAGACATGCGAGATCATTGAGATCATCGGAGAATCGTAAGTTGCATATACCAAGCCATATCACAGTGTATTTAGACAAATCTTTCACTGTTCAAGCAGCTAGGTTATGGAATGCCTTACCTCTAAATATAAGACTTGCTAAATCACTTAACATGTTTAAAAAACAAGTAAAAAATCACTACCTATCCCTGCTTAATTAAGAATTATACTTTCATTTATATATTATATTGTATAATTGTCAATGTATACATATGTAAATGTCTATGTATGTATATGTGTATGTATATATACTATCTATATAATTTTTGTTTTCTTTTGTTAATGTACTCTTGTTGCACGTCAGGCCCTATTTATCAATGCAACAATTCCTGTTCATGGTTGACAGGAAGAAATCGCTCAATGCGATAGGGCCGCCCATTGTACTACTGTGAGTTTATTTCTTATATTTAATTATTATGCAACTTGAGTATAAATATAAATATGAAATATAAAGCGCAGCTTGGGACATCCACCCACTAGGCGATCAGACGACCTGGTAAAGGTCGTGGGACGCCGCTGGATGCAGGCTGTATCCAACAGGTCACTGTGGAAATCATTGGGAGAGGCCTATGTTCAGTAGTGGACTTCCTTTGGCTGATGGATTGGATTGAATTGGATAAGCGAATGACTAAAACCTTAGTCCGCCCCGTGACCACGAAAACTATAAAATGATCGAAACGTCGGGAAATTAAAAATTAAATCGAATTCGCGAAAAAATCCTTAAGAATTAGTTTTATTACAAAATTGAATTTTTGAAGTATAGAAAAGTACTTATTCCTCGAATGTAACCTGTGCAATAATTATAACGTTTTTCCCATCTTGGTGATTTTTGTTAATTATTTATTACCTGAAACAGCGCTTAGAATCTTCGTTCAAAACAAACACCTTTTCGTCCTTTCAGGGCTAATAAAGAAAACTATGCATAGTGCACCTAAGATTTTTTTATAGTGCATGACATTATTTTTAGTTACTGGTAATGAGTATATTTTCATAAAAATTGCTTCAACAGTTTCGATTTTTCATATATAATTTCAACCCTTATTTTAAATCTTTAAGTTTTTAAATGAGTAACTAAAGTGCCAAGTTTGACATCTGTAACTCCAATGGTTTAGATTTTCCAAATAATATTTCATCCATTATTCCACCCCCATAATTTTACTTCTCGAAAATTATTTCATGCTATTATTTTTCGTTTGTATTATAGAGCTGAAATATATATTTTCATAGAAATAACTTCAGTGGTTGCAATTTTCCATATAAAATTTCAATTCTTATTTTAAACCCTGTAGGGTTAATTTTCAGAAGACAAAGTATGCAAACATTTTCGTTTTTAAATAAGTCACTAAAGTGCCAAGTTTGACATCTGTAACTTCAAAGGTTTAGATTTTTCCATACAAACTTTCATACCCTATTTCAACCCTTCAAGCCTTTACTTCACAAAAAAAAAATCTATGTCCTTTCCCGGGGTCAAATCTATCACTGTATCAAATCTCATTCAAATTGGTTTTGTAGTTTAGACGACCTGGTAAAGGTCACGGGACGTCGCTGGATGCAGGCTGCCTCCAACAGGTCACTGTGGAAATCATTAGGAGAGGCCTATGTTTAGCAGTGGACTTACTTTTGTTGATGGATTGGATTGGATTGTAGTTTAGACGTGAAAAGGTAACAGACAGACAGACAGAGTTAATTTCGCATTTATAATATTAGTAAGGATTTTAAATTTATTTTGAGTGTAGACGCAACGTGATCGTGAACGGTTTTGATTGGCTAAAGGACATATGCCTTATATGTATAAATTTAATTTTCTACATATTTGTTGTGTACTTGGCGACCCGCTTACAATATGTTACGCATATATTTTGATTTGTTGGCTAGTAAATTCAATAAGCAAACTAATCAACGTGTACATGTACAAGTAAAATGAAATAGATTTTGTTTCTTACTTTGTAGTGGATAACTTTTAATTATATTTTTTACACTTTATAGTGTTTTTTTTTAATCGGTTTTAATTATTTGTTAAAAAATTTAGTTATTTGTGTCTTTTTAGTGTTGATAGGCATTTAAATGACGGAGAGGTGCTCGCATAAGGAACTCGGTTTAAACCTGTCGAAGATATTGAATATTTACGTGTTTACTCATTTTATTACTCATTTTATTTGCTACTTTTCAACCTTGAATGGATGGCACGGTACAAGGGAGGACAGGACTGCATGATTTTCGTCATGGAACAGAATGATGCGGGACAGAACAAGATGTTACGGAACGGGACGTGAAAAGGAATATAGTCAACAGCGGTCACATTGAGTTTAAATATAAAATAGTACTCAAAATAATATGTTCTTGATATGGACTGGACTTTAAAACTATCTGCACCCAGGCAAAGCCGGGCCGCTAGTTTCTAATAAATTAAAGTCAAATATATATGTAACTAATTTTTAACAACAGAATGCTTGCTCGTGAATGCTCTTGAGTCTCGAACACCGACTAACCAGAAAGTCTTGAATATTGATTTGGGAATGAGCCACAGTTTAGAAAGTGGAATGAGGGAATGCGAACAAATCAGAACGAATCTGTGGAACGGATGTTTACAGACGTGTATAGAGCCACCAAGTTATCTGTTCAGTCGGAAGTTCGGAATCGTCGCTAGTGAGGAATTGAGTATTGCCACTTTAAAAAAATCTTGAATTAGATTAGAGTAAATTAGAGAATTATATACACAGTTATGTATCTTATAAAATACGGTAGAAACGACACGGTAATATAACATTACCGTTGGCAGTGTTTTGGTAATAAAATAATATGTATCTGCAGTAATTACCGTATATCTGATAACACTGGTTTAGTTCCAATTATGGCCACCTGAACAGATAAGTTGGTGGCTCTGTAATAACATGGACGCCATATTGCCTGACATAGCGTTTATAATCAGTGTATTTTTAACCGACTTCAAGAGGAGGTTATCAATACAGCGGTTTTTTTTTAATATATGTACACCGATTACGCTGAGATTTATTAACTGATTTTCGTAATTTTTCTTTAGTTTGATGCGGAATAGATGCCGTTTGGTCCCATAAAAAAAATGGTGAAGACCTGATGAATATCTTCGGACCTAGAGAATAAAACTCCTAAAAAATTTCCAATGGTTCTTTTTGCAATAGGCTCAGTATTAAAGTCAAACTATAGTGAGGCAGAGAAGAAGGGGTGAGGATGAGGAGGGGAATGAGAAAATTAATATACAATTGCGTCTAGCGAAATCCACTCCGGTAGTGGAGCCGCGCGCCCCCCTCAAGTACGTAATAGCTTACTCGACGAGTGTACGGTCAGCTGATATACCGACATCATCCGCGACTAAACAGGCGCTCTGTAAGGCATTTAAAGCGGGGTATTCGCGATTTGAGGGAATTTTAGCCCCGCACCTCGATACTCCGCATGGAGCGCGACATATGTATATCTACATAGTTCTACGATTGCGCGGCTCGAGTTACGACGCGACGCGGGCGCCGCGACGATCGGGGTAGATGACCTTACAGAGCTGCGCGTTCGAAATGTTATTTACAGTTTATTATTATTACTATGATGAACAGATTGACAATGAAAAATAAATTTACTTTTTGTATGGAAGTGAACTCAAATCTCAAAACAATTGCCAGATTCAATTAATTTGAATTGTTTGTTGTTTTAGCAATTAAAACTTAATTTCACCTATTAATAAAAAGTTTTTGTAACAAAGGTTCCCTCCGATATCGAATTTGAGACCAATTGGACCAATAACTAAAAAGTTAAAAACAGCAGCCAAAACTTTCAATTCCGACTATGTGTATATATTTTTCCTTCACCGTTATGTTGCGTGGTGATTACTATCAATACACACATGACTCCGAAAAGTCAGAGGTGTGCCCTAGGATTTGAACCCGCGACCACTGTGAACATGTAGGCAGCCGGGTTTCATCCGTTTCCAACAGGCCACCACGCACTTCGAACGGTTGTTTTTTGAACAAAGAATCTACGGAGTAGTTTAAACCTTGGTATATTTTTTATTTATAATACGGTCTTTCTTTACTTCACCGTTGCATTGGTCTAGTCACTAGACCTAGATGATTAGTGTAGGTGTTATTTATTATAATCTGTTTAAATAAACATCACAATAGGCATATTGGCTAATTATCGGAATTGCTGTTATTTTATAGATAGGCCCACATAGTAATCACGAAAAAAATAATTTTAAGAAAATATACGACAGATTTTCATTAAAAATACGCAAATAAAAATATGTTTCACTATTCCTACTAAAACGCTCCAAGCTGTCACGTGGCTATAATCTAGGTAACCGATCGGGTCCAGAATCTCGCGTTCCATCAAAATGAACTGAGATCTTACAATATAACTACTTCTTTTGATGAATCCGTGGCCATTGTGGTGAAAATCGTAAATCATACAACCTGTCAATACCTTGTCGAACATATCAACATATCAGTCCCTTATGAGTTACCCAGGCATCCGATCAAAAATATCTTCAAAATCCCACCATGCCGAACAAACTTAGGTCAAAATGCTCCATTAGCTAGAATGTGTGCCCTATACAACGAGACCAACAATAAAGTGGATATCGACATATTCAATGACACTTTTAGCCGGTTCAAGGATATGGTGTTGAAACATCTCACTAACTAATTAACATACATTTTTTTTATTTTTTTTATTTTGCAATTACTGTTAGTCATAATTATGTTAATAAGTCTTATTGTTTCTTAATATTTTGTTACATTTTATTTTACAGTTTTTATATGTTTTGTTTATTCTCTCTATTACCATACTTTTTGTTTCTTTGGTTTGTAGAAAAATGTTTATTTTTAAAGTATAATTAATGTTAATACAAATGTTGTGTTCGTCTATTATTGGCACGTGTACTTGTATAGAACAATTGTTACATTTATTATAACACTATTATGTATACTGTGCAACAGCACATTTTATTATTTATTATTATTTATTTGGAACACCTGTTGGTGTTCCAAATAATATTGACTAATGACAGTCGACGAAGTGAAAGAATCACATCAGGACCCTGAAACTTGGCGCTCCATAATCCTTAGTCTCTGCCTACGCCGACGAGACGCAGGTGTGAGTTTATGTATGTGTGTAGGTATTACTTATAGAATACTACATACAGATCCCCTATAGTCTGAATTTGAATAAATAAATAAATAAATACACATACATAGTCCTGACCCCACACTAAGATCGAGTCTTGTGTCTTGGGTATCAGGAACAATGAAAGATTTTTCGGTCTCACAAACACCCAGACCCGAAACAAATATTTGTTTCGGTGCGGGGATCGAACCCGCGGCCTCTCGTTTTACAGCCGGCGTCTAACCAACTGCGCCACGGTGGCTGTCAAATAAGAATACCGTATTATTCGACATAGTAAATTATTATATCACAGCGGTAAAACTCGCGTCATTGGTCTAGTGGCAGAGGGTTTGACAGTGAAGTATGAGGTGCTGGGTTCGATCTTCTTGTAGAGGACTCAACTTTGTGCTTTTTAGAAAAAGGAAACATGGGTTGCCCAGGATTAGAATTGTGCCCGGCATAGCGATATCCTATCACGTATTGGGAATGAAATAATCTCGCGCATATAAAAACTCTATTTTGCTCCTCAGGGATATCTATATCCCCGCATATATAAATAACCGTTTGTCTACATGCGGTTGTGTACGTATTATTTCCAAAACAATAGACTAAAATTCAAGTGAATTATATTTTGTAACAATACGGAACAGAACAAAAATATTATATCACCAACATTAGTTAGCTATGTAGTGTGCACGTGGCGTACGCCGCGTCAAATTCAAAATCAGGATTTTATTTTTTGTTGGCAAAATGTACGGCGCTGCGCGGCGGTACGAAATTTGGCGTACGTGTTACTTCGAAGACGTCCCGCTGGGGAGTGAACAGACGCGCCCGGCGCCGAGCGCGAAGTGCGGCGGAACGGTGGCAAAAATCACATTATTTTGGAATAGGGGGGGTGGATTTTTAATCATCTGAAATGTTTTACCAGAGCCGCCTAGTGCATAACTTGCTTGTTATTTTGGTATATTTTTTATAATTTTAAAGTGAATAGTAAGCTTATCATCTTTAATCGAAATATCGGTTTAGACCTATCTTTGAGATTTTTTTTGATGCTGCAAAATTTATGCAGTCGTGTATCGGCTGCCCGACACTTCTATGTCAAGTGTTGTAGAATAACATACCTATATTTTTTTCAAAACTGAAATATGGTTAATGCCTTAATGAAATGGTTTCGAAAATACCGTTTTTGGAAGTCCCCCGCCTTAAGCCTAATGATGATGGGTTCCAAATCGTGGGCGTAAAAAAACCGCTAATTCTGGTGTTGCTCTGCGCCTCGCAAATGAGACACAAGTAAGAAAATTACAATCTGACGCGATAAAATCGGCGGGGCTGCGTCTCGAGAAACCGAAGGGCCACCGTCCTCGTATCCTAGTTAAAGATGTGCCATCATCCATGGAAGACCGCGTTTTCTTAACCGCATCATATCGTCAAAATATCAAAGACAAAATGCCCATAAAAGAGGATGACTTTACAAAGTCAGTTAAAATAACCCGCAGACGGATTTTTGATAGCGGTCGTAAATGAATAGGCTTAGAACTAGACTCAGAGATTCGTAAACACTTAATGTATACAAAGACAAACTATTCATTGATTGGGCTATCTGCCGTTTTATCGATGACATAGAGGTGGTACGTACGGTTACACACCATAATCCTCCCAGAGTATATCTATTTAGCCACCAATCCTAGTCGGCAATATTATGTGTCAACAAGTTCGCTAGACGGATGGATGTACCACCTTCGCACCAAAGAAGAGTGTCTACCTAAATCTCGTGGTCTACGAGTCTTCAACACGCCCAATCTGCGAGTTAAGCATCCTAACAAGTAAATCAACGACACTGCCGAAGAATTGTACGACAACTACATTTCTCTCAAACATCAATATATTTCTACCATTAGGACAAAAGAACTGGCTCTACGTGGTTACAAATGAAATAAGCACTGTCCTCCAATGCAACAATGAATTGTCAAATCATAAGTTACAAGGCTCGGGATTACTAACTTTACCTCAAAACTGCAAATTACACACGGGATACAGCACTCTATCAGCCTTTCATAATGAAGATAATATTACCTTTTTTTTTTTTTATAAGCCTTTTAAGTCCCACTGCTGGGCAAAGGCCTCCCTCCCTTCCTTCCATTTGTCACGGTCGGATGTTAGACACGCACACGCACACGCACACGCACACGCACACGCACACGCACACGCACACGCACACGCACACGCACACGCACACGCACACGCACACGCACACGCACACGCACGCGCACACGCACGCGCACGCGCACACGCACGCGCACACGCACGCGCACGCGCACGCGCACACGCACACGCACACGCACACGCACACGCACACGCACACGCACACACACACACACACACACACTAGCTCTCGTATACATACGCATATTTTCTTTTCAAGTTCCTACTTTAGGAACCAGCGATCTATAAAAATGTATGATGGATTTTCTAATAAACCATTTATTATTCTCTTCTCTATTACCATTTCAATAACGATTCCTGATATCGGAAACAAAGATTGTTTCGAACTCTCCGATGACCATGAATCAAAGAATTTATTACGAATTACCATTAATGAAACACCGTTGGACGCGCTACAAAACATTCATTCCTATTTAAGAAAATACTCAATAAAATAGCAGATTCCAGACAACAATCATTCACAAAAATATCTACCTTCACTTCGATCAGTTTCTCAATTAGACTTTTTATGATAATCTATGTCATATTCAAAATCTACAAGACATGATCGATCGGAATCATCGAGACCAACGACAGAAACTGCATACAAATATTACAAATACGGCGAAACACACAAATATCAATTCTAATGAGGAATATCCACGACACCTCCGGAGATGATGAAGATATCGCTTCGACTCGCCACAGTCACCAAAGATCAGGCGCTTACACCCAATCTTTAATTTAACGCGGGAGGTGTTTTGTATGATGTATTTACACCGTTATCTTACTAATTCATTAATCCTTAGGTTGTTTATGTACATTACTATATTTGAACTTCTCACATTATCGACGTGTCTAATCATTATTTACATTGTATTCAAAATTCTCATAAAGACATTATTGTATTTGAGTAATTAGGGTGTGGCCTTATACCCACCCTAATAGTGCCTAATAGTGTTTATAAATCTCACACTGTTTAGTATATAAGAGAAGTGCATAAGCATCACAAAGACAATTCTAATTCATACTCTAACTCTGACCACATTTTAGTTCTAACTGTCGTTGTAATTCAATTTCTATATTTAATTGTAAAATATTTTAATAATTTTTTTTTTTTATAATCAAGTTGTCGCTTATTGCATAACATAGTGAACATCGCTTCATTGTGTACGAGTTCTTGCCTAGATTGACAGAGGGTCCAAAGCGCCGCACATGCACTCGTAAGACGTAAGTAAGTGTTCCCGCCGCCGCCGCTATCCCGCATGTGCAAATGGCGTATCGCTAATCCGCGCAATTCTCTGTAATCGCACACCGCTTCCTATAAAACTAACAAACTTTAAAGACTTAGAACCGCAAGGTTCATGCCGGCATCGCTATTGTAAGGGATAAGCCCCTGTTCGCGCGAGTGTCGTGATTCTACGTCGACGCCATAGCGCCGGGACCGCATGCCACCTCGCCTGGGATGCAGATGTAAGGTAAGGCGTGCATATCCCTTGTTTCTGACCCAACCGCATCACCGCGAATCAGCTCCTCTGAAGGGGATAGTTTCTATACAGTCCACTCACATATTTCGTAGATATTTGCCAACTCCGCCGCGCTGCCGCTTAGCATCAACTCCCCATTTAAAGCCCTCCATCGCATAGACTTTAACTCAGTGTCCCACCATACCTCCAAGAAAGTTTCAATCTCATTCTTGAGGCATAGCTGCTCTTCACTCGCACCACGTTGCCTTTTGCCTCTATGTGAGACAAATGGAGGAGCAGAAGTACCAGCATATATTTTGGTAACGTCGGAATCAGATAAAGTGTGTTGCAAATTTTGGGCCTGTGGAGTTCTAACAATTCGAGACATAATTCCACTAATGTGCAGTTTATGTGGTCGCTTTTATGACGACAGAGAAATTGAAACCTCAAAAAAATGTTGGCATATTTAGGTATTTTAGATTTATTAAAATATTAGTTTTATTTCTCTCTTTTTATTACACTTTTGATGTCGGTTTAATTTTTTTAAATTATTTTTTATTTTTAATCGATTTCAAAAAAAGGAGATTATCAATTTAATGTGTAAGTATGTAATTTTGTCAGAATTGCACAATTTTTGGATATGTTGATCTATACCAGCTTCTAAACACGTGTGCCAAATTTCATAAATTTATGTATGTTTGTCCACGTATATCTCAAACAGTATAAGTCGGATTTCAAAAATTATTTTTGCGTTGGATTAGGTATAATCCAACTTAGGAGTCTTGTAAGTTTCAGAGAAATCAGTTCAGTAGTTTTTGACATAGAGCAGGGGTGCCCAACCTTTTTCAATCCACGGCGTCCATACATGTTTACTATTTTGCCTCGGCACCCTAATCTATCTAGCTAATTGCAACGTATAACGATATTAGTTAGTTAAATAGGCACAATACTTAAAATCGAGATAGATAGAATTTCTTTGCGGTGCGCTCCTCTATTTTTTACGGCGCGGCGCGACGCACCAGGGCGCAACACTTTAAGACCGTGAAATAAAGAGTAAAGTAGTAAAGTTTGTATAATTCACTAGTAAAATGTAGATAGTTGTGTTAGCAAAAAAAAATTGGTTAGAAATTAGTTTTAATTACTGCTATAGAAATTAAAAAATGAAGAAATAATAATAATTTAAAAAATAATTTTTTTAAATAAAAAAAAATTAAACCGACTTCAAAAGTGTAGTAAAAAGAGAGAAATAAAACTAATCTTTGATGTCACCAACAATTTTTGAGGTCGGTGACAAAAAATTGATAAGCTATACTGTACTGTATCGGCCCATATAAATCCCACTGCAGGGCACAAGCCTCCTCTACAATCGAGAGTAAGATTGAGAGTGGTTAGGCCATATACATAAATCCACCACGCTGGCTCAGTGCGGGTTGGCGGAATATTACATACCATAGAAATTTGTACAAATCGCTATGGTATGCAGATTTCCTCACGATATTTTCCTTCACCGTCATAGTGCGTGGTGATTGACTATCAATACACACATGACTCCGAAAAGACAGAGGTGTGCCTTGGGGTTTGAACCCGCGACCACTGTGAACATGTAGGCAGCCGCGTCTGGCCCGTTACCAACGGGCCACCACGCATAGTTCATAGCGTGATGTCAAATATCTTGTAGTCGTAGAGCTGGCACCGACCTCAAAAACGTGGTTCACAAATTAGTTATTTATTCACAAGTTTATATTTATTTATTAAATTAAACATAAACATACAGGAGTTACACCCAATGTGATTATATGTACATAGTTATATGTATATATTTACATATTAAATTCGAGATTTATTGGAGGTTTATTTTTCTTTTTCTCTTGTTTTTTTAATCACATACTTTTTACATCACGGGTCGCACAAATTGATATTGGACTTTTCTACATATTTAAGTATTATAATTATCTTGCTGACTTTTCGGTGTTATGTGTGTATTGATAGTCAATCTCATCAAACCTGCATACCGCAGCGATTTTAAAGAATTGCTACGGTATGTAAGTCCGCCAACCCGCACTAGGCCAGCGTGGTGGACTGTAGAGTAGGTCCGTGCCCAGCAGTGGGACGTATATGGGCTGATAAAAAAAAAATTGTATCTTCGAGGCGAGAAACTCTGTCTATGTAAATAGGCCTTTACTGTTTTTAACAAAATATTTTGAACTATGTTATAGAAATGTACGTGTATGAGTACTTACCTTTCTGATGGTGAGTCTTCTATATCTATTATTATGGATGTTCCAGGCGGCTTCCTCTTATCATTTACAATTTGACTGTTTGTTCCTGTGTTAATGGTATGAAATGTTGAACTCATTTTACTTTATGTGTTTAACTTGTTTACAAGTAATTGTGTTTGTCAAATCACCAAGTAACCAAGTATTTATACAGTCTCTTTCGGACCGGACTTAAAATATTATTATGCGAAATTATAAGTCGAATGTCTCATGCAAATTCGTAAAATTTGATTTTGCAATGAACTTAGTAAATAAACCAGTTCTACCGGCACTCTCACGCGCGAGTTAAAACTATGGCTAGTTGGAGATGCGAGCTTGGAAGGGGCGCTCGCGGAGAAGGTTCGACGAGAACTGGCGAGGGCTGTTCACGTGTTGAACTCTGACAGAGCGAAGGACGGTATGGGCGGCTTTCCAAAGAGAAAGCATTGCGCGCGCATTCTATCCTAGCAGCACCCTTTTCTAACTTTTCAGTTTAGTTGGAAATATCAGAAACCTGGGCTGTTTGCCTAACTACATGGACGTAATATCAAATGGACGCGACATTTCAGTTCCGGCGTAAGTGACGGATATAAAGTGAAAAAAAAAACAGGGATACTAGATCATAATTTTTTTTATTTGTTTATAGCATAGGTCTGGCAAACGAGCAAGCAGGTCACCTGATGGTAAGTGATCACTGTCGCCCATGAACATCCACAACGCTCGTGTCATGGATGTGTTGCTGGGTCATCAGATCGGGAGGGGAGCGGAAGTATGTATATAAATACACCTGATAGTGCGAATTTTCGGTGTAATATACACCCAGACTCGAAACAAATACCAGTGGATCACACTAATATTTGTCTCAGTGCGGGATCGAACCCACGGCCTCACGTTTCACAGCCGGCATCGAACCCACTGCGCCACGAAGGATACCAATAAAGATTAAATAACGTGACATTTTCCGATTTTCCGCAAAAGTCATAAAGCAAAGAAAATAACGGTTTTGTAACGGCTTAATACGGATTATATCCTTCTAAGACAAATAAAATAAAAATAAAAAAAAAAAACAAAAAAAAAATAATTAGGAAGCGAAGCCAGGCTTCAATATATTTTTAGCAATCACGTCTCGGCTTGGTGACCGAACGCACTAGGGATCGGGGCATTCGATACTGATTCACCGTCGAACCGTCTTAAACGATAATACCTACCTGCTTTAAAGTAATTTATATTGGATTACGTCTTTTGAATTGAATAATTTTATTTCTAAATATTGCTGAAGTTAGTGCTGTGATTGTGATTACCCCGAATTGGGGTTCATCTCAGCGGTTCAGTTATACGACTGTCGACGTTCGTGCGACGTCAACGTCGCTCACACGACATAACCGGCCCTGCTGCATCGAGCAGGGAGTGCTGTTATCGCCGTCGATCCCTTCGGCTTGGAGCTACACCGTGCGGCGCCTACCCTCCCTCGGCGCTCCGATTCTACAGGACAGTGGTTTTGGTTGGACAGACTTGTATACGTTCGGTCCGTGAATGTTTGTACCCACCCTAGTTTTATTGTATGTAACTAAATAATATATTTTGTATACCTGTCTTGAAATTGTAATAGTTTTATTTGGAACCCCAAAAAGAAAGAGGTGACAGTTTGTTTAGTACATACATACATACATAACCACACGCCTTTTTCCCAGAAGGGGTAGGCAGAGGTGCTACTAGAACACCCACGTTTCGCCTTGTATATTCCGTCCCACGATGTGATAGGGGGCGAGCCTATCGCCATATCGGGCACAAATTCCTGACTCCGGGCTGATAATGAATAGAAAAATCCAATATCACTTTGCCCGACCCGGGATTCGAACCTGAGACCTCAGCTTTGTAATCATACCGTAGTACCACTACGCCACCGAGGCAGTCTTAGTTAGTCTTGTTTAGTAATAGTATTTATTTATTTACGTATCTGAAACAATATACAAGGTATATCAAGACTGCTACCGAAAACAAAGCCAGGTGATAGTTTTAGTGACTTTAGACACAATACAATTAAAAGCGACGATTTTTTTTTTTTTTTTTTTTCTATGATCGTATTTGGGTGGTAAACACATAAATTTTTCTAAAAAAATATTGTACATCCTTTTATTTTCAAAGACGCTATAGTATGCAATACTATGTATTTAAATTATAAATTCAGCAAAAACTGGATTTACAACCTAAACACAATGATAGTTAAATCATTACAAAAAAAAAATTGTCGCGTTTCTTTGCAAAAATTTTGGCCTGACTTCGTTTTCGGTAGTAGTCTTGATATACCCTGTATACACATGCCAATAAAAATATGTTTATAAATAAGTGATTACGGCCGAGTGTTCCATCAATTATCACAGAGTTCAGATATGTGAGGCAGCCTGGGTAGCTACCACCGCAATGGTTTTTCCTCCCGCCAAACAGTAATGTAAAAAGCAGTTTAGCCAGGGTAACTACTGGACCTAATGCGACTTAACATATTAAGTCACTCAGCTAAAATTCCGACTACAAATTGAATTTTTGAAGTTTAGAAAACTTTCTATTCCTCGGATGTAAACGATGCAATAATTATAACGTTTTTCCCATCTTGGTTATTTCTGTTAATTAATTCCTACCTGAAACAGCACTAAGAATCTTCGTTCAAAACAAACCCCCTTTTGTCCCTTTAGAGCTAATAAAAAAAACTTTGCATTATCTATAATGTTTTTATAATGCATGACATTATTTTTCGTTACTGGTAATGGGTCAAATTATTATTTTTTTACATCAATAGCTTTAGCGGTTTTGATTTTCCATGCAATATTTCTGCCCTTATTTTAGCCCCATAATGCTGTTTTTCCAAAATTATTGCACGCCCTTATTTTTCGTTTGTATTAGAGAGCTGAAATATATATTTTCATAGAAATAGCTTCAGCGGTTTCGATATTCAATATAAAATTTTAACCCTTATTTTAACTCCTTTAGGCTTAATTTTAAGAAAACAAAGTATGCAGATATTTGTTTTTTAATCGACTTCAAAAGGGGGAGATTATCATTTCGATGTGTAAGTATGTAATTTTGTCAGAATTGCATGATTTTTGGATATGTTGGTCTATACCAGCTTCTGAACACGTGTGCTAAATTTCATAAATGTATGTATGTTTGTCCACGTATATCTCAAAAAGTATCAGTCAGATTTCAAAAATTCTTTTTGCGTTGAATTAGGTTTAGTCCAATTTAGGAGCTGTGTAAGTTTCATAGAAATCGGTTCAGTTGTTTTTGAGATAGAACAGGGGTGCCCAACCTTTTGCAGTCCGCGGAGCGCATACAATTTTGTCTCGGCGCCGTAATCTATCTAACTGGTTTTTTTTTTTTTTTATTTAAGCCTTTATAGGCAGACGAGCTAGCGGCCCGCCTGATGGAAAGCGGCTACCGCTGCCCATAGACCTCCGCAGTGCCAGGGGTCCAGCACAACAAAGTCGCTGCCTACCTTAAGGAAAGTACTCTCTTTAAGCCTCGTTTGAAGAAGGACAGGTCATAGCGCTCAGGAAACACCGATGCAGGGAGTTCATTCCAGAGCTTACACGTGCGTGGTAAGAAAGAACGCTGAAAACGTGCCGTTCGGGAACGGTACGCTTCCAGGTGGTAGGAATGAACTCTGCTGCGGTGACGGGTGGTGCGATGGTAAAAAGGTGACGTTGGTACCATCTCAAACAATTCCTCGGAGCACTCCCCATGGAACAGACGATAGAACACACAGAGAGACCCGAAGTCTCTCCGCAGTCCTAACGGCTCCAATTTGTCCGTGAGATTGGGGTCATCGACTATTCGACAAGCACGTCGCTGTAAGGAGTCAAGTGGGTTGAGCTGGTATTTTGGGGCACCTGCCCAGAGGTGAGAGCAGTACTCCACGTGGGGCCGGATTTGTGCTTTGTAGAGCGTCAATCTATGACCCGACGTGAAGTACCGCTTGGCTCTGTTCAGGATACCCAACTTCTTGCTCGCCAGTTTGACTTTATCCTCCAAATGGCTCTTAAACTCGACGCTGCTCGATATTTCGACGCCGAGGATCCCAATACTTTCGGATCTTTGGAGAGTAACTCCTTGGAATTGTGGCGCCAAGACAAAGGGGTCCTTCTTCGCAGTGAATGCGCAAACTTGTGTCTTTGAGGGGTTAAATTGAACTAGGTTCAATTCACCCCATTCGGAGGCCCGCCCCAAAGAGCTCTCGATTTCAGACACAAGTTGAGACCGTCTTTCCCCAATGGAATCTCGAGAGAGACTCTGATGGCCGATGTATCGCGCGTCACTCGTACTATCATCTGCATAACAATGCATGCTGTCGATAGACAACATGTCATTGATATGCAGGATAAAGAGTGTCGGCGATATCACCGATCCTTGTGGAACACCAGCATTAATGGTTTTGGTCTCGGAGCAACAGCCGTCCACCACGACTTTTATGCTCCGACCATCCAAGAAGCTGGCGATCCACTTGCAGAGTGCCTCAGGGATTCCATACGCAGGTAGCTTCGCCAGAAGGGCGCCATGCCACACTCGATCGAACGCCTTCGCGATGTCAAGGCCGACCGCAATCGCCTCACCCCCACTCTCCAAAGCCTCCGCCCAGCGGTGCGTGAGGTACACGAGAAGATCACCAGCCGAACGACCGTGACGGAAACCATACTGGCGGTCACTAATCAGCTGCCGGTCCTCAAGATACCTCAGGAGCTGAGTGTTTATAACTCGCTCCAAGACCTTGGAGAGTAAGGATGTGACAGCAATCGGCCTGTAACACAAAGGGTCCGAACGATCACCCTTTTTGGGGACTGGGTGTACATGGGCGACCTTCCACGAAGCCGGAACCCGGTTGGTTTTATAGGAAAGACGGTACAGGCGCGTGAGCACGGGGGTCAACTCAGGGGCACACGTCTTAAGAACCACTGCGGGGATACAGTCTGGCCCACTCGACTTATGGATGTCGAGAAGCATGAGTTCCCGTCTGACAGATCGTTGGGTGATTTTGATGTCAGACAGGAGACTTTCACACCGTGGGATGTTCGGTGGTGTGGCTCCCCCGTCATCCAGAGTCGAGTTCGAGGCAAAGTGTTCGGCCAAGAGATCGGCCTTCTCCTTTGCACTATGGGCCAAACTGTTATCGGGTTTACGCAGTGGTGGGAGACTGGATAGGCAGAAATTGCCCTCCACAGCCTTAGCGAGCGCCCAAAAAGCACGGCCCCCAGAGGGATAGCTTTGGAGCCGCTCGCCAATTCTGCGGATGTGCTCCGCCTTGGCCGTAGCTAAGGCTCTTTTGTTGGATCTAGAGGCGGCATTGTACTTCCGTTTCTCCTCCTTCGAATTTGGATCCCGACGCCTCCTGGCGTCTTGCCACGCCGCATATGCGAACTGCTTGAGGCGCGCAGCAACGGCGCAGGCACGATTGTACCACGGCCGGCCGCGACGCCCAGCGGGTATTTTTGAGCTGGGTATGAAAGTTTCCATACCCAAGCTAATTGCCTCCGCGACGCAGTCCGCACAGGCGTCAGGATCATCAGAGGAGAAGCAAAGCCGCCCCCATGGGTAGGACGCGAAGAATTCTCGGAGTCCGTCCCAATTTGCTGACATATACCGCCAAACTGTGCGAGTTCCAGTTGTTGAAGAACGACTGGAACCCGCCGCAGGGGCCCACGAACGGACCAGGCAGTGGTCAGAAGATCCCAGAGGAGCGTCAACCACTATCCTGTATCCGTCCGGGTGTGTCGTCAGCAGAAGATCCAACATAGAGGGCTCATGGCTCTCAACATCTGGAACACGGGTGGGCTGTGTTACCAGCTGCGAGAGACCATAAGCCAAGGCCATCTCGTAAGCAGCCCGACCGGGGAGATCAGTGGTCCTGGATCCCAACCACTCCTTATGATGGGCGTTGAAGTCACCGAGGACCACCACCTCCGCGGAAGGAAACTGCTCGAGAATCCGGTCAGTCCCCACTTGGACGCTCTCAAATAATTGAGTAGATAAACAAAAAATACATTTAAATTACATATTAGAAAACATTTATTATACGAACAAAAGCACTTCCAACAAAACTAAGTAATTACATAAAATATGGTATTATTAATATATTTGTATGCACATCTATGTCATCTATATTTGCCTTATGTTTGTGAATCATCGGCGAGGCGTGATAGTGTCCTTGCGGCGGGTGGCAGCGCTCCTCCAGGACGGATAGTTAGTCTTTTTTACGTTATTAGTCACCAAGTTGTCCCCTTCGCGTCGTTTTCACCTTTAAAATATTTTAATTATCTTATGAATATTATTGTTTATTATTGTTTGTATTTTTATTTTATTTTTCCTCGAGACAATTGCTAAAGCTAATTAATTAGATATTTCATATTTATGCCATAACCTTATTACGCAAGTTGCACTTACCGGAGACAGTCATTTTATGCCATACAGTTTGGTGGTACTTTTGACTCGCCAGGACAATTAGTCATGCCTTCAACACTCCATGTTTGCGACGCGTAGCACTAGCCGCACGGCTAAGTCTTACGCATTGTAATTGGCAAAGAACGTCCTCTCACGTCCCCGTCGCCGGACGAATGCAGACTGCAGAGAGCATTCTGCATTAATTATTATTGTGCAATGCTGATGTGTTGTGCGAGCGGAAGCGGGACAGAGCATTATGCAAAGGCTTGTTTTTTAGTTCCTTGAGTTCATAACTTAATAGTTATTACTATTGTAGTATTGTAATCAATACTTGTATAAACTAGATTAGATATTATTTTTTGCTTTTTCTTTGTATGTGTTGTACTGTTTGTGTAGTAGATTTTTATTTTTTATATTTTACTTGTTTCCTATTGTTATACAATATGTTTTAATTTATGTTAGTATGTAAGCTGGCGTTCGCATGTCACTCAAGGTGACCACTGAAAACCAGCGTTGCGCTGTGGCTCGCGTCGCAGTGCAACAATGAGCTGAGTGGTCACCTACGTGTCACATTTATGCGACGTACAAACTCCCTTTTACGGACTTTTTGTGGTTAGCTATATATATAAATTTATGTCAAACGAGTGTGTGCGTCATATTATTTGTGGCTAATAAATGAGTTTTCTTTCTTTCTTTCTTTCTTTCTAGATCCCGTATCACTGCCGTGGGACCTGTACAGGCATGCGTAGATTCGGGACTTACCCTTAGATTCTACCCGTAGCCATAATAACGACAGGTCCCGACGCTCGAGGCCCCGAAGGCGGTGACAACATATATCACCCCTGACGAAGACGCACACCCCGGCTTTACGTAGGAATAGGTGTTCCAACACGTAACCGGGGTAATTTAAGTACGAGACATCGTCAGGGGTGGATATTTGCGTCTCCGTTAAAAAGAGCAGGGCAGGCCGCGCCGTCTCTAGATGGTGGTGGACGGCGTCGAGGTTGCTGTGTAGACCCCTGACATTGCAGAAGTCCACAGAAAATGTGGATGCATTTCCCGCCGTAGAGAGCCTACTTCTTTTCATCCTTGGCATTTTTGTCTTAAAGAGAGTGGGATAGGGAAAGGAAAAGCGTGGTTGACCCAAGACGAGACCCGAGAAGGGCGGATATAGTGCGAGACGGGCGCACGGCAAAAGGAGCAGCCAGCGTGAAGCACGGAAGGGCCCCCGGTGCCCCCCCGCGTGCAATCGCCGGGATCCACTCCAGTCTCCTACTCTGGCACGACGACTGCATGTTGGGATTTTCGCCGGTTGGCGGGACAGCTTCCCGGGGAGGGAGTTTGACATAAGTGGTTCCCCGGGTTCAGGTCCCCTACTGACCGGCAGGCGGCCGGCGGTGACCGTTCCCACCGGGTCTCCCTGTACTCCACACCAGCATCTCCCAGCCTAACGCCCACCCCGGCACTCAACCACACCAACGAGAATCGCCTGGACCAACCAACGCCTATCAGAGAGGTGGGAACGGATGAAGGAAGGAACGGCTATCCAGCCCTTCTACCGGAACGCATTTCTACTTAGCGGCAGAAATAGACCGGACGGTGGTACCAACCCGCTCGGATTTGTCATTGAGTAAAAGTATAACTCAGTTCCAAACCCTACCACCAGTGATGGGGGGGGAGGAGGACGCCAGAGCCGCGGATTGGGAAGTGGAATGCGGCAATGGTGGCTCGAGGGGCCGGGAGTGCGTGCCCGTGCCATTCTGTAAGACAGTCGGACAGGTTGCCAGAAGAATGGCCCTCTGACCTAAAAGGTTGAAAGTAATATGGTACTAGTTAGGTAAATAGGCACTGAACTTAAAATCCAGAGGAGATAATTTCTTCGCGGCGCCCTCCTGTACTTTCTACAGCGCGGCGCACCAGGGAGCACACTTTAGGACACCATGAGATAAAGAGTATAGTTTGTATAATTCACTAGGAAAATGTTTAGATATTTATCTTAGCAAAAAAATTATTTTATTTTAATTACTGCAATACAAATTTAAAAATAAAAAAACATATTTTAAAAAATTAAATCGACTTCAAAATTGTAATAAAAAGAGTGAAATAAAAGTAATATTTTAATAAATGTTAAATACTTAAGTATTCCAACAATATTTTGAGGTCGGTGCCAGCTGGTCGACTATAAGCTTTAGGTATAACATCACGCTACGAACTATGCAGGTAAAACCGCGGGGCATAATAGCTGGTCGGATGGCATCGAGCTTAAAAAGTTGTTGGAATACTTAGCAGTGGCGAAGGCTCCATATAACTTGATACCCTGCGGCTTCCCTTTTGTAATGTATCATTATACTATAAACAAGCAAATTTTTCAAATCTATTTATTTAATACCCAAAGTCATTTTATTGAAGTAAAACTTCTTTAGGCACGTTTGACTTGGAATGTAAACTGGCGAATGCATAGCGAGAGCGTTACGGAAATGCTGTGACACGATGAAGACAACGGAAGTTGAAAATTTTCAATAGAGATCCCTGATTAATAATTGAAGGATAACAGTCGATTTTGTCCAAGTACGTGCAAGAAATAATTGATGAATAAAAAAATCAGGCATATTTTTTTAGGTTTATTTTTCATTTTATTTTTATCCTACACCATCGGAATAAGATTTATAAGAAAAATAAGGACATATAGTTTCTACTATTTTTATAATAATGGAAACAACATTCATATTTGACACCTGTCAAGTCATTAGTATGAAGACTTTGTTAAACTTCGTTGTATATTATTTTGTCTCGAAAAGTATGTGTATTTAAAATTAAATTGATAAGAATATGTTTTCATTTTGTGATTGAGTTATTTTGTGTTTATTCTCTACGACGTCGCTTGCATTTTTCGTCCTTGGGTTTTCATCTTTCAATCACATACCAAGAACGCATAAAGTTGACACGGATGAGGGTCTTTCATCACACTATAATTTTCTCATTTACTTATGTTCCGACTAGCCAGTGTCGAGATTTGCGTTTATAATAATACCGACAATACCGAGTGAAAAAGAAAACCAAATATTGGGTTTTTCGTAATTCCGTCTATTTATGTATTACATCTTTGGGCGCGTTTGGAAAAAAATGTGTTCAATTAGTATATCTGTGGAGAAAAAAAAGGTTAATGTAGTCATAATTAAATTCAAATTCAAATTCAAATTTATTTATTTGTTTGTCAAACATAAGTATACATACAGAGTAAGTAAGGTGTTCAAAATAAAAAAGATCAATTATGTTTGGCCTTATTGGCGTACAAATACTTTTAAACTTATACAAAAACGGAAATAAAAACAAAACTTATTTGAGACTTAACAATTAACAAATTACACTTACTTACTACATGTACAATATTAGTCACTACAAAAAAATAATATCTAAAACTTATCATTAACAAATTCTTTTATATGGTAGTACGCTTTTCTTTCTAAAAGTAATTTTATATTTCTTTTTAAATTATGAGCATTCATCTCCCTCCAACTCTTTGGTAGTTTATTGAATATTATTGGCGCCAGGCAAAAAACACTATTGTGCATTAGCGCTGTTTTTGAGCGACATAACATCATCTTTGAGTTATCACGTCTGTTACGTCTGACAACTTCCGATACACATGGAAATAATTGGGGATTATATTTAGTGAACATGATGACTTCTAAAATGTAAATGCAGGGCACAGTTAATATTTTATATTTTATAAAGTAGGGTTTGCAAGTATCTGTTGATTCCAGTTTAAACATGGTCCTAATGCATCGCTTCTGGGTTTTAAATATAATTTCCTTGTCCGTGGAATTGCCCCAGAATATAATTCCATATCGGAGATGTGATGAGACCAAGCCGTGGTATGCCGTTAATAAAACCTTGATGTTAAGCTTCGGTACTAATTTATTAAGAGCATACGTAGAGTTACTGATTTTTTTGCTTATGGTATTAATATGCTCTTTCCAGTTTAATTTTTTGTCAATTATTATGCCTAGGAATTTAGTATTGCTAATTTCTTCAATAATTGTATTATTGAACTGGACCTTGATATTAGACATTGTCGGTAAGCGTTGACTGAAATGCATAACATTTGTTTTGTTTAAATTTATTTTTAAATTATTATTATCTAACCAATTAATTAATGAAGCAAGGGAATTATTGATGTCGTTATTATAATTATCTTTATTGTTGCATTGTATTGTTACTGTACTATCGTCGGCAAATAGTGACACTGGTTGATCGACTGATTTGGGTAAATCGTTTATATACAGTATGAATAATAGGGGCCCTAACACGCTACCTTGCGGAACACCATATTTTACTTCTCGTTCATGTGACTTAAATATCTCCTCATGTTTAGTTACTGTGTTTATTGAGGATATTTCTGTGACTTGTGTTCTATTTTCTAAATAAGATTTTATTAACTTTAAAACATTACCCCTGATACCGTATGCCTCTAGTTTATTTAATAAAATATCATGTCTTACATAGTCAAACGCTTGGGTCATGTCGCAATATATTGTGCATACAGGATTGGTCTTATCAACATTACTTATAACTTTAAACAGAAAATCATATATAGCCATATTTATCGTTCTCTTTTCTCTAAATCCTTTTTGTTCATTGACTAATATACATTTTTTTTCCAAATATTTACTTAGCTCTCTGTATATATATTTTTCATATATTTTGGAAAGTACATTTATAAGAGAAATTGGTCTGTAATATTCCATGTCTTCTCTATTTTCTTTTTTAAACAAAGGTTTAACTATAGATTTTTTTAAAACATCTGGATATATACCTGAGCTTATGGTTAAGTTTATGAGGTAGCTTAAATGAGAACATACTTCTATGGAAACCGATTTTAGTATTTTTGTTGATATACCGTCATACCCCACACTGTTTGTGTTTTTCAAATTCTTTATAATTTTTAATATATCACCTGGCAAGCATGGAGGCATAAAAAAAGATTTTAGACTATTTGAAATGTTCGAAGTTACTTTGTAACCGGAATTCGTTATAGGGATTACTTTTTCTATAAAATATTTATTAAAAGCATCAGCTATTTTCTGCGGATTTGTTTCAATGTAATTATGTATTTTTATTTTTGATATCAAATTGCGAGGGATATTACTTTTTGAACTGTTAATCATTTTCTAGCTGGTCTTAGATTTATTTTTAGATATTTTGATATCATAATTGTTTTGAGCGTATTGTGTTAAGTGTATAATTTTCCTAAATAGTTTCGAGTACTCAGTAAAATTTATTTTATTCGTTATTGAAGGATTTTTTCTATATTGCCATAATAATTTTCGTTTCTTTTTGCTGCATATTTTAATACCACGTGATACCCATTTACATTTTTTTGTTAACTGTAGGGTTGTAGTTTCTTTAGGAAAGCATAAATCATAAAATAGTGAAAATGTCTCCATAAAAGCATTGTAGGCTATGTTAGGATCATTTGTTCTGTAAATTTCAGAGAATTGTAAACTATGCAAACAATTTTTAAATTTTATTATATATTCCTCATTATAATTTCGTCTTTTCCTTCGCCAATATTTTATAGTAGTATTTTCAATAGGTAATTTTATTAATTGTGCTGTGTGATCAGATAGTGCAAGTTCCAGTACTTGTGTCTTACATGACTTTTGAAAGTTATGGGCAATATTGTCTATACATGTTTGACTTTTCAATCTGGTAGGTTGGCTAATAGATAATTTTAAATTGTAACTCAGTAATAGACATTCGAAGTCTATTGTTTGGTATGTTCTTTTTAATACATCTATATTAAAGTCACCCGCGATGATGATATTTTTGTAAGATTTTCTATTAAGGTCTTGTAACAGTACATCTAACTTTTCCATGCATAAATTTACATTATTCATTTTTGGTACTCTGTAAATACAAACAACAACAATTTTATAGTTAATTAATTCAATGGCACAACATTCAAAAATACCAATTTCGGACATTTGTGTGATTTGTTTCAGTTCCTTGTATTGGTGTCCATTTCTTACAAGTATGCACGTACCTCCTCTTTTACTTTCCTTTCGGGTGAAACATGCCGCTAGTTGATAGTTAGGTATGGTTAAATATTTTTCATAGCCTTCCATAATAAAATGTTTCGTAACACATAAGATATCAATACTTAATCCTTTTTCAGCTAACTCATTCAAGGATACTGTAATTGCGTCTGATTTATTTAATAATCCGGCAATGTTTTGATGCATCAACTGCAGATATTTATTCACGAAAAAAGTCTTTCATATTCTGGTTGTAAATTGTATTATGTATCATATTATCTTCTACTAAATTATCACTACATTCAAGATCATTGCCTATGTTTACATTATCTATGTCATCAATTTGAGTTTTAATTTGTTCAAAAATTGTTCTTAAAGCATTGTTATTTATTGAACCTGAGTATTTGTTAAACATACTATAATCACATTTAAGATTCATATTGGAATCTAAGTAATAGGCATATTCATGAGCTAATAAATCCAAATATAATAAATTATTAAATGTTTCCACTCTGCAATTGTACAGGCTGTTATCTCTTCTATATATATAGGTGGGGAAGCATAAAATTATGTTCGTATTCTGTATTCGTTTGAGTAAATCTCGTATGTACTCAATAATTTTGTGGTAGTCTTTTGTTATTTTAAAATCTTCACGTCCTATTAATATTATACAATAGTCATCAGTTGTGTAATCAGCTATCTTCGATTCTATTCCATTCAGAAGTTGTTTTATCCCCACTTCAGGTGTAAGATAATGACACATATTATCCTCATATTCTGGTAGTACATGTCGTGCAATACTGAGGACGTTTACATTTTTATAAGTGCTGAGTATACATATTTTTTTCCTCTTTAGAGGATTTTGTTGATAATTTCTGTCTTTATTATTATTTCTTATGTTCTCGATGTAGCTATTATTTTTAGAATTATCTGTCTTTTTCGGATGTATTTGTTTTCTTTTATCTTTATTATCTTGTGTTTTAATCTGTATGCTATTCGTATGTGTGTCTTTTACTAAACAATTATTCTGGAGATTTTTCTCCAGTGAGGTTTGACATGCTTTAGTTTTACCTGGGCTTTTAGTTGCAATAAAGGTGTTTATGACTGCCTCGGTGGCGTAGTGGTACTACGGTATGATTGCAAAGCTGAGGTCTCGGGTTCGAATCCCAGGTCGGGCAAAGTGATATTGGATTTTTCTATTCATTATCAGCCCGGAGTCAGGAATTTGTGCCCGATATGGCGATAGGCTCGCCCCCTATCACATCGTGGGACGGAATATACAAGGCGAAACGTGGGTGTTCTGGTAGCACCTCTGCCTACCCTTTCTGGGGAAAAAGGCGTGTGTTTATGTATGTAGGTGTTTAATTGTTTTTTCTTAGTTGAATCTTCCTTTAAAAGTTGGAGTTTATTATTCTCTAAGATCAATGAATTAATTTTATCATGGGCATAATTCAGTTGTGATTGAAGCTTATTAATTTCTTCTTTTAGCTTCTTTACTTCATCGCTATTTTCATCCTCCGAAATGTCTGGTATTCTGTTAGTGCATTCAAATGTTTGTGTATCTTCTTTGTCGTCGGGAGATGGGTCCGAAAGTGTTCGCATTCGGCTCCTTCGAAACGTTATGTTTTCAATGAAATTCATATTTATTGATTAATCAATTCAATAAATCCACAAATTCAGAAAACAATTTCACAAAAACAATTTCTGTGTAGGTTTTGATCACAGGACACGACACGGCGCTGCGCATGGATATCGCTTGCATAAACCGCGAAGCCAACTGCTCTTATAGAATAGCTATCAAATAAGAGTTGTGCTTTACTGAACTTTTGGCGTTTTATTTTGAAATTTGAATTTGTAACAGTTCTTCGAACACTGATTGTTTATCAGAGTTTACCCACTTTATTTAACATATTTTTATACACTTGAACATGTCTTGATTTTTCGCAATTGTGCACTTTGTTTGTAACTATAACGTGAAGCTGTTCAGTGAACACTAAAATTGCACTTTATTTGCTTTTCCGAACACATAGAAATATTTTATAGTCATTTACTTTTCGGTGGTGAATATTATCACTTATCACTAATATATTTTCGTGAAATCATTTGTACATGATATTTGAACTGTATAATATACTTTATACACGTAAATATTTCTTTAACATTAATATAACTATTTTTAAACATTTAAATTTCACGGATCCAATGTTACCGTGGCACTAGCGCCATCTTCAAGATGAACTAAACTTAAGTGTAAGTAAAAATTCTTGACAAAAGTAACTTTTAATATAAAACTAAAGTGCATAGATATATCGATTTGAGGTTAATAGTCGGTACGTATTCTTTTTTCTTGTTAATATACATTGTAAAATTTCGTGATAAAAATAACTTTTATCAATTATATAGATGGAGCTAAAGAAGTTTTACTTCAGTCGTGTGGTCCAAAGCACACTCGTTTTTTTTTTATTCAACGCCATCTGTCCGTCAGATAAGTAAATATTATTGCGGAGGCGCACTGCAAACACATTATTACATTGCGACGTGTTGCGACCTCTAGCGAATTACTGCGAAAATAGTTCGCTTATTCCACGGCTTATTTAAATACAATGGCGCGGCCCGTGCGCCCATGGATAATACACTATATACTAGAAATATATGCGCCACTCAAATTTCAAATTGATTCACACGAGCGTACCCAAATACATAGATGGTGCTGAATGTTTTACATCTGGCCCGCTGGATGGAACTAGTGTATGTTTTAATAGGTTCGTAGATTTAGGAATACAATTTGAATCATATAAAACTCCAGTTTGAAAACATTCAAAATCTTCGTTTATTATGCGTATTATAATATTTTAACGCTTGTATTTTTGTTTTATTGTTATGGCATATATTCGTTTTGCCTTTCAATAGTCTGTTGATATTAGTGCACCAACTATTTATAATAATATTAAATATGCAGTCTTCAGGAAATTTAAAAATTCTGTTATATGAGTCGTACAAGAAAATTGTGAATAATTACAATATATGTATGAAATTTGCTTGATAGTACCCTTCAGAAGTTTTTGCTGTGGTTCCTCATATATAACTGTGCTTGAATAACCATGGAAACCTCATCAACAAACTCATACAATGCCTCCGATGGATAACTGGGAGATTTTCTTGTGTAATCTCTTTGTAAAATATAATCTTTATTACTCGGAGGCGTTGTTGTTGATATTTTTTTTATTAAATAACCCGCAACATATCTTTTTGCCTCTGCTTGTCATGTTTAATTCCGTATCTGAGGTTAGCATGAAGCGATTTAATACGGAATCCACATTAACAATATCTAAAGGTTGTTGTGTTTTATTTTCTGTATAATTTAATAGTGTTTTTAATTATTGTAATGCTTTGTTACCATCTTGCTCGCAGTTCGCCCCAACTGAGTGAGGTGATGTTATATTATTTATTATCCAATCCAATGCGTCCGCCAAAGGAAGTCCACTGCTGAACATAGGCCCCTCCCAATGATTTCCACAGTGACCTGTTGGAGGCAGCCTGCGTCCAGCGACGTCCCGCGACCTTTACCAAGTCGCCTGACCACCTAGTGAGTGGACGTCCCACGCTGTGCTTTCCGCTTCGTGGACTCCATTCGAGAACTTTTTGGCCCCATCGGCCATCAGTTCTCCGTGCTATGTGCCCCGCCCGTTGCCACTTCAACTTGCTAAGATCGGGAGGTTTTGTGGTCTAGCTCTACGGCGAGGTCTAAAATACTTAGATCCCACAGTGTAGACAGGGTCTGCCAAACCTTCTACAAAAATGTTTAGAGAGATGTTAAGAATGTTAGAATAGGTATTACGTTTCTTTCTTTTTATTATTTGTTTTGTTAATTCTATTTTCTTGGGGGGTAAACTGGCGAATGCATGACGAGAGCTTTACGGAAGTACTGTGACACGATGCAGACAACGGAAGTTGAAAATTGACAATAGAGATCCATGATTAATCATTAAAGGAGATCAGTCGATTTGGTCCAAGTACGGGCGAGAAATTCATGATGACTAAAAAATCTGGCTTATTTTTTTCGGTTTATTTCTCATTTTATTTTCATCCTACACCATCGAAATAAGATTTATAAGAAAAATAAGGACTTATACTTGTAATATAAAATATTTCTACTATTTTTATAATAATGTACTTAAGCGATATTCATATTTGACACCTGTCAAGGCATTAGTATGAAGTATTTGTCAAACTTCGTTTTATTTTAATTTATCTCGAAAAGTATGTGTATTTAAAATAAATTGATAAGAATGTGTTTTCATTTTGTGATTGGGTTATTTATTGTTTATACTCTACGACGTCGCTTGCATTTTTTTGTCCTTGGGTTTTCATCTTTCAATTACATACTAAGAACGCATAAAGTTGATAGGGATATTTTGGTTCTTTCATCACACTATAATTTTCTCATTTACTTATGTTCCGACTAGCCAGTGTCGAGATTTGGGTTTACAATAATACCGAGTGAAAAGGAAAACCAAATATTGGGTTTTTCATAATTCCGTCTATTTATGTATAACCTCGTTGGGCGCGATTGGAAAAAAAGCGTGTTCAATTATGTTTATCTGTCGAGAAAAAATGTTAACTTAGTTATAATCAAACTTAAGTGTAAGTGAAAATTCTTGACGAAAGTAACTTTTAACCTAAAACTAAAGTGCATAGATATATAGATTTAAGGTTAATTGTCGGTAGGTAGTCTTTTTTCTTGTTAAAATATATTTGTGTATGTGATTAAAAATTATCAGACTGTATCTTCAGGAACGATGTTCCGACGGAGACCTATCCAAAGATAATGATTCTGGAACCGTGCGCTCTCAACACGACGCCGTAGTTATTATGTATCCCCGGTTACATTAATTACTTATATAACCCTCGGACTGCCCATCGGCCCCAAATGGGCCGATGTCAAAACTGTCAGAACGTATTACTTCAACTGTCCATGGGCCCAATTAGGGCCGATCGGGTATCGTTTACTTTAATTAAGCTCAGACAACACATTTTTCCACGGATCACGTTGGGAAGCGCATCAAAATGATTGTAAAGAGCCAATCTAGCTATTTGCTTCGATTTTCCCACATCATCCGATAGTGAAAAAAATAATAAAGCGTCACTTATGTCGACGAAGCGGTCGCAACTTGGCGCTCTAAAGAAATATATAAATAAAATTATTTATCGTGGTGGATTGAAGATCAAGACCAGTAAATATTATGGAAAGGTTAGTAATTTATCATATTTCAGTGTTTTATGTGGTGTTTAGTGTGTTTTTAAGTTGTAGTTTAATTTTATTGCATAGCTTGGTAAAAAAAATTGTAACGTCTTTTCAAACATTTAAACATTTTTTATAGAAATTTACGAGATTACTCTATTATTTTGCCTTTAAATGGTGGTATATTTAATGCACTTTAAATTAATATTATTTTTGTACAACTCCATAGTCAGTGTATAATATTGTTAAGGGTTTGTCGGTATTGTTTAATGTATGCATTAAATTCAATGTTAGGGGAATGATAATTATGATCCTATTTTAATATAAAGAAGGATATAAATTCCTTGGACGCGTTTTGTTTTGCTTTTTATATTGGGTCCATTTTAGAAAAAAAACTGCATTCAATTTAATAAAACTTAATCGAGGTGTATAATCGAGCGAGTTGCCGTGTCATTGAGCGGCCATTTTCTCTGAAAATTTGATGCGAAATAGATTGTGGACATTCCCACATACGTGAACCCATTATTAATTTTATATGATTTTAATTGTAGTGTATTAAGCTTATTTTTTTAAAACATTTATTAGGGATGACTTGTTGAACATACGTATTTAAATAAAATTAACATATTTTTTTCATTTTGTGTTTGGGTCGATGGTTTTGGTTCCTTTTTTAACGAATGTGTTATTTATTTTCAATAGCCTAAACATCACGGGAGTACCCACATGGGGCCGAGGTGTATGCACTCAGGAGGCAGTGGTCATACTCGGGGGACACACACCACCATGCAACCCAAGATCGGGCACCTCGCTCCTTTCACCATACATCGGGGTCTCCTAAATTTCCTGAAGAAATGCATCATCACTTCCGGCCGAACATCATACCACTGCGGGAGGTAATGTTAAATTACGGCGCATATGTGTGAAAAAACGGACGTACACATATTGCCCCGTTTGCAACGTGACTCTATACGTGTTTAAGCGGGGCCAATTAAATAATGAACCTTGTTTTCTGTTTTTTCATTCGTATTTAAATAAATAAATACACCCAACAGTCACATACAATATGGTCCTGACCCCACACTAAGATCAAGTCTTGTATCGTGGGTATCAGGAACTACGAGAGACTTTTCGGTCTCACAAACACCCAGACCTGACACAAATATTTTTGGTTTACACAAACATTTGTTTCGGTGCGGGGATCGAACCCGCGGCCTCTCGTTTCACAGCCGGCGTCTAACCAACTGCGCCACGGAGGCAGTCAAATTATTTTCTTCTAGTCTTTTTAATCACCCGATACACACGATAGTGAAAACCGCTTCCCGAACCGGGTGTTAAAATAAAAAAAAAAACTGAATCTAAATGATGTTAAACATTTTTACAGATTCAATAAATTATTTTCATTTTACGAAATCATATCCATGTTCGCCTAGACGAGGAACTTAATTTATTCAAAGAAATTGTGTTATTTTTGATGCCCTGTAACTTATGTTTTTGAGAATATTTTGTAATTATTTATATATCATTGAATTGTACATTTATTGCACTTTCTATTAATATGCATCATACACGGGACAGATAACAATAAGTTGCTTTTTAAGGTATGTTTTCAAAGGCATTGAAATGTATATAGCTTAGTAATTTGCTTCATATTTAAAAATCTTATTGTTAAAGTTAATATTTTATGTTTAAAATGCTTAAATTATAGTCCTATCTTGCTTATAACATTAAAACAATTTACCATTTCATCATAGTACGCTGGTAAACAGATGGTACAAATTGCCAATTTTTTGCGATAGTCTGATGACGTCGAATTTTTAGATGTGACTTTGAACACTCATAAAAAAGTATTTGTTGTGAAATATATCTTTGTTTTTTTTTCTCTTATTCCATATATACATGTTTATCAAATAAAAGTATTTACAAGCAAAAATATAGATATTTTGATGTAGAAAAAAATATATATTCAATAGGAAAGTGAAAAAAATCCCTTTTTTTTCGAGTTTACCGTCCAATAAAACAAAACTGGTTGTAATGATTGCTAATTAATATGATTCAAAAGTTAGTAAATATTGTTATAATACCGAAAATTACCAACAATATATAACTTTCATACAAGAATCTCGAGGAATATGACTTTACGAAACCGCGAATCGATCGCGCTAACTCGCGCAATAAGGCCATGACAGTGGACTTACATTCGCGCATTCTGTTATTCAAAATGGTGACAGACTGGGGGATAAATCAATAGACCAACTATAATCATAAGAAATATGATGTATTAGAATTTTAAGACACAGTTTCATTTATATAATTTCAATTACCTTTTAACATTAATTTTCGAATATATAATAATTTATATTTTCTTGTTATATTTTCCATTATGATTTCCACAGTGACCTGTTGGAGGCAGCCTGCATCCAGCGACGTCCCTTGACCTTTACCAAGTCGTCTGACCACATACATCTATGTCTGACCACCTTTTGGGTGGACGTCAGTTAGTTAGAAAGTTAACTTAGTCATAATTAAACATATTATGTGTAAGTGATTTTTTTTTGAGATAAGTAACTTTTAACATAAAATTAAAATGCATTTATATATGTGATTTTAATTTTCGGTACGTATTCTTTTTATTGCGTGGTTGCCTGTTGGTAACGGACCAGACTCGGCTGCCTACATATTCACGGTGGTTGCGGGTTCAAATCCCAGACTACACCTCTGACTTTTCGGAGTTACGTGTGTATTGATAGTCAATCACCACGCACTTTAACGCTGAAGGAAAACATCGTGATGAAACCTGCATACCGTAGCGATTTTAAAGAATTTCTGCGGTATGTAAGTCCGCCAACCCGCACTAGGCCGGCGTGGTGGACTATATGGCCTAACCACTCTCAATCGATTCTCTCGATTGTAGAGTAGGCCCATGCCCAACAGTGGGACGTATATGGGCTGATAAAAAAAAAATTGATAATATTTATTCATAAATATACATGTGTGTATGTGATTAAAAATACTATATTATGGTGGTAAAGGATAGGCCAGTGTAAAAATTCGTGATAAAAGTGACTTTTATCATATTATACAGGTTGTGTAAAAAAATGGCGCACTTGCTGATGTACATGTAAATCGTGATTGCGTCTAGATTAAAATGCATTTTCATAGCGTAGTCTGAAAATAACAAAGATACCAAGAAATTAACAATTAACAACACATGTGCTTCCCCTTGACTGTCTCGGTGGCGTATTGGTACTACGGTACGATTGCAAAGCCGAGGTCTCGGGTTCGAATCCCGGGTCGGGCAAAATGATATTGGATTTTTCTATTCATTATCAGCCCGGAGTCAGGAATCTGTGCCCGATATGGCGATAGGCTCTCGCCCCCTACCACATCGTGGGACGGAATATACAAGGCGAAACGTGGGTGTTCTGGTAGCACCTCTGCCTACCCCTTCTGGAAAAAAGGCGTGTGTTTATGTTTATGTATGTGCTTCCCCTTAGCTTATTACGCCAAAGGGATTGAACCTTACAACTGATCGGTCAACTCTACAACAGCTAAGTAGGGATACTTCTCCATAATAACTGATTAAAACCACATGATTATAGGCAATAGGCGTTCAACATTGAACATTGACCTGTGTGCCTTTGTAAAAAGTGTTAAGGTGAAGTCTATGAAAGTTTTGTTGTTGTTCAAAATGATTTTCACTGTTTATTTCGTTAACTACATATTTAACAAACGACGATACGAAAAAATACGTATATGTTAAAATCTTGTGCTTTACCCATCCCAACCGGTTTTATTCGTACTCCAAAACGGATAGTTATTTTCCAAATATTAATTCTTTATTATCATATTAATATTATGCCCTTATATCCAACTGAGCGAGTGCGCCATTTTCCTGCGTTCCCTGTATACATATAGATGGAGCTAAAGAAGTTTTACTTCAGTCGTGTGATCCAAAGCACACGAGCAAACATGTCACCTGATGTGATCCTGATAAGTGATCACTGCCGACCATGAACATCCATAATGATTGGATCATAGATGTGATGTCGGGCCATCAAATCGCGAGAAGAGCGGGAAGGAAAAGTATGGGAAGTGGAAAGGGGTAATTAGTATCCGGCAAACTCACTCACCAAAACGCGACAGGGAAGCTGTGGCTTCACGTCGATTTCCTATGAGACAGTAATACCGCCCGGATGATCATGCCCTTTCATGCTTGACAATAGTGTGGCTTTACCAGTTCCAAAAAAACTATTAAATATAAAAAATGCGCAATTAAGGCGGGGGTCTCCCAAAAACGGTATTTTCGAATCCATTTGATTAAGGCATTAACCATATTTGAGATTTGAAAAAAATATATGTTATTCTACAACACTTGACCTAGACGTATCGGGCAGCCGATACACGATTGCATAAATTTTGCAGCATCAAAAAAAATCTCAAAGATAGGTCTAAACCGATATTTCGATTCAAGATGATAAGCCTAATATTCACTTTAAAATAATAAAAAATATACCAAAATAACAAGCAAGTTATGCACTAGGCGGCTCGGGCAAAACATTTTAGATTATTAAAAATCCACCCCCTCTATTCCAAAATAATGTGATTTTTGCCACCGTTCCGCCGCACTTCGCGCTCGGCGCGTCTGTTCACTCCGGGACGTCTTCGAAGCAACACGCACGCCAAATTTCATAGCGCCGCGCAGCGCCGTACATTTTGACAACAAAAAATAAAATCATGATTTTGAATTTGGCGCGGCGTACGCCACGTGCCCACTACATGGCTAACTAATGTTGGTGATATAATATTTTTGTTCTATTCCGTATTGTAACAAAATATCTATGTGATAATAAGTTATATTTTTTATGACTGCCTCGGTGGCGTAGTGGTACTACGGTACGATTGCAAAGCTGAGGTCTCGGGTTCGAATCCCGGGTTGGGTAAAGTGATATTGGATTTTTCTATTTATTATCAGCCCGGAGCCAGGAATTTGTGCCCAATATGGCGATAGGCTCGCCCCCTAACACATCGTGGGACGGAATATACAAGGCGAAACGTGGGTGTTCTGGTAGTACCTCTGCCTGCCCCTTCTGGGAAAAAGGCGTGTGTTTATGTATGTATGTATGTATATTTTTTATGAATTCATTTGAATTTTAGTCTATTGTTTTGGAAATAATACCTACACAATCGCATGTAGACAAGCGGTTCTTTATGTATGCGGGGATATAGATATCCCTGAGGGGGTAAATAGAGTTTTTATATGCACGAGATTATTTCATTCCCAATACGTGATAGGATATTGCCATACCGGGCACAATTCTAATCCTTGGCAACTCATGTTTCCTTTTTCTAAAAAACACAAAGTTGAGTCCTCTACAAGAAGATCGAACCCAGCACCTCATACTTCACTGTCAAACCCTCTGCCACTATGCCAATGACGCGACTTTTACCGCTGTGATATAATAATTTACTGTCTAATTATACGGTATTCTTATTTGACAGCTTCCGTGGCGCAGTTGGTTTGACGCCGGCTGTAAAACGAGAGGCCGCGGGTTCGATCCCCGAACCGAAACAAATATTTGTTTCGGGTCTGGGTGTTTGTGAGACCGAAAAATCTTTCATCGTTCCTGATACCCACGACACAAGACTCGATTTTAGTGTGGGGTCAGGACTATGTATTTATTTATTCAAATTCAGACATACATAAACTCACACCTGCGTCTCGTCGGCGTAGGCAGAGACTAAGGATTATGGAGCGCCAAGTTTCAGGGTCCAGATGTGATTCTTTCGCTTCGTCGACTGTCATTAGTCAATATTAGATTACGAGTACTCCTTACTTGGCACTTTCGGAGCAACTCCCCAATTTGGTCTTCGTAGGACCGCCTAGGGCTTCCTCAGCCAACTCATAGTCGCACTGTAAATTTCTTTCGTCAGTCTTCTTGCATCCATCCTTTCAATATGGCCTATGAAATACTACACTACAGGAAATCTAAAAATTACACAAAGTGGATTGCCTGACTTAGGAATCGAACCTAGGACTTTACGGTTGAAGGATCACTGTTACTAAGTAATGCGGAAAATCTTGGCAATTTTTACGTATAATCTATATACATACATACATAAAGCCTGCGCCTTTTTTCCAGAAGGGGTAGGCAAAGGTTCCCCTGATTTCCACCAGGAACTCACACAGGGAACATACGGGGCGATCACATCTTAATGTGATAGGGGCCGAGCCTATCGCTATATCGGGCACAAATTTCTATCTCCGGGCTGATACATAGTAAAAAAATCTAATATCACTTTCCCCGACCCGGGATTTGAACCTTCGATCAACAATACACTAGACGAACAGATGCACGAACAAAAACCAAACTCAAATATGGCATCGACTGACTAAACCATAAAATGGAAAACGATCTAAAGGTTTTATAATTTCAACGTAAACGATGCCTTATTTCCTACGAATAAAACGTTATTTAGAATGTACTAACATTCACTTGCGACCTTACGCCATGTATAACAGATACAAATAAGAAATGTACAACTCTTTTGTTCAAAATTCATCCTTATTTCTTTAACTGTAAAGCAGAGAATAAGAAACACACCATTTTATTTACGTCATTTTATGATAACCATAATAATACTACTGGTCCGAATAAACTACTACGGAGTCGCGCTTCTTTTTTGTAAGAATATAATTTGAGTAATTTATTTTTATTATATTTTATATAGCTTCTGGCCGTAACATCGTTTACGTAGTTATCTTTACTAAAAAATCTCATCCCGTCCCGTGCCGTGATATCCCGCATTGTTCCGTCTCATTCTCACTAAAAATAATTCTCACTGATATATGTAAATCCAGTCCCATCCCATTCATTTGAGTACAAAAAAGTAACAAATATATCGGAATTCCCCCCTCATCCCACGGGAACACTACATTTTTCGGGATAAAAAGGAGCCTAAGTGTTAATCCACGGTCAATCTACCTCCATACGAACCTAACTGTTCTTCATAAATGAAATAAAAATATTTCAAATAGTTTTTTGATTCATTACCATCATCATCAAAGGTGCGCCCTAGGATATGAACTCGCGACCACCATGAACATGTTGGTAGCCGCGTCTAATCCGTTTATCAACAGGCCACCGCTTAATAGTTTCACTTATTTTTAGTTTATGTTCAGACTCTTCGAGTTTGGGCACATTTTAGATGTTGAAGATCGTTGGTAAAGACTACACAGTAATAGTTAACTGGCAAAATTGACGCACAATTTTTTTTTACTACTGTAAGAAAAAACTACGTAAATCTCTAAAAAATAATTTTAAGCACATTATACTCGTATTTCTGGAAGCGTAGGTACCTACTCAATCTTAATACTTTAAACTCGGTAATCCAACTTTTTTTGTGTTCAAGAGGAAAAGCTATTAAACTCCCCTTTCGTTACCCCGGGGGAGGTTGAAAGGGGTATGTCTGTGTCTCTGGCCTTCCAGCCCGGCACAATGACAGAGACGAAGCTCTATCGTTCGCCTCAAAGTCGTTTTACGTTAGAATGCACCGCCCCCGCAGTGTTCCCAGTGACTCCGATGACCCTTTTCGCCTCTTACGACGGGCAGGGATACCGTGGCAGAATTCTTGCATCCCCTTGGACAACAGGGCAAAATACACCGAGAACTTTGCTATCAGTCCCCTTGGTCTCGCACAGTTCTTCCGCGGTATGAGTGAGCAATTTTTATTTCGATTTCTCCCGTCAAACCGACAGTAAATTTGACTGAAGCGAAATTATTATTAAATAATACAATGTAAATGGTATTAGATTAGATGAAGGGCATTTAAATTAATTTGTCTAGATCAGACGATAAGATATACATTTATCTAAGAGACCAACTCGATCGCTTCTTTTCCGTGGAACATCGACGACGTAGCTCGCTCACCACCAAGAGTGTTTAGGGTACCTATCACCGACCCAAATTCGCAGCGCTCGGGGTTCGATAAATAAATCTTTATATAACAACCGCACACAGTCCTGTCGTACCAATAAGGTACCAAGCTTTGTGTAGTCATTATCAAAAACTACGATAAACTTGTTCCCATAACAACCATACATAATAAATGATTAAATCGTACAAACATTCGTCTCAGTGCGAGGACTGAACCAGTAGATTCTTGTTTGATGTCACCAATGCGGCTGATAGTGATAAAATTATCAATGGAGGCAGTTTTGATTGGCAAGCTACTCGGCCGTCTAAACGCGCCACTGCATCGTGTGATGGATGGCGTGAAGGATTAAGTCACGTGACTTCTGGCGTCGGACACTAATGCAATTACGTACTACTGCGTAGGAGCCGTAATTGCATGAAATCAGAAATTGCGCGTAGTATTTGGGCCCAGTTGCATCACCTGACTTTGACCTCTATCTCGGGAACAGAGTTCTTTTTAGGCAACAGATTTTCGTCCAAAATACTACAGAACTCTACTTCTGCCGTTCAGGCATTTAGTTGCAATTTATTCATGTTGGCAGACCGAATGTTCATTCGGTTTAATTACTTGCGGGGGTTAAGACTTCGGAAGAGAAAAGTTCCCAATATTAATGGGTGTGGGTGGGTCAGGGGTGTGTGCACGAGCGGTCACTGCGCACAAGGACCCGCGGTCTTTTCTCCTACGTAAACTGGTCGCTCGCCTGCTGTCGCCGGAGCTGTGTACACGTAATCCTGAATCCCGTCGCGCGCAGTACTCAACTCATAGTGACGGTAATAGCCGTATAGGTGTATGGATATTGTAGTTGTGTGGTTAGAAGTGAAATTAGTTTCTTTAATTACTTTTCGGATATTCGTCATTTGTTTTCAACCTGCTTTGTTACGTTATATTTCAGTTTTTGTTTTTTGTGTGCTTCGTGATTGTTTGTTGGTAAAGATATTTTAACTCGTGTTGGCGCGCTGCGCTGGTCTATGTGTAAGTCAAGCATATTTGTATACAGTAAGTGCGTGTGCGTGACAAATAGTACCTACAATCAAGTACGTTTCATTAATGAAAACCCCTGCCGGAAATAGTCATTTCATGTTCTCTTAATTAAAACAAAATAAAAGCTTCATAAAGTGAAAGCGTATTTATGATAAAATATAAGCTTGAGAGTACATAAACGGCCCATCTCATAGGTTTACACGTTAAACGCGATAAAAAAATAAAGAAGGATACTTTATGAAAAATGAAGTGTTATTCTTACTGCAATAAATTAACATTGTACTTAATTATCGTACCGACTTATTGTACCAGGAAACTAACCATACAAGATGGGAATTTTTTTAGCACTAAAGCAAGTATATTGTAAGTGCTACAGCCTTACAATACACTTGCCTGATAATGAATAAAAAAATCCAATGTTACTTTGCCCGATCCGGGATTCGAACTCGAGTTCAACTTTATCATCGTACCATAGTACAACTGTGCCACTGACGCAGTGATTTTATAAAATTATTTTTTCTTCTCTCTCGTGTACTTTTACGAGACTTGGCAACGCGTGACGTTTAGCTCGCACTTGCGGGTGAAATTCTTTATGCTATGCACGGCATCTAAGAATGTATAGCTAGTTAGGCGACTTCTACCCTATACCCCATATAGGACAAAGTGTAGCATGACGTTCATCGCACTACCTGATACAATGTGTTCGTTCTACCGATGACAAAGAATATTGGCGTAGGAAAAGACGAAATTATTATCATGAATATATATTAAAATTCAAAAATTGTTTGCATAGTTTACAATTCTCTGAAATTTACAGAACAAATGATCCTAAGCTTTTATAGAAATATTTTCACTTTCACTTTTTATGATTTATGCTTTCCTAAGGAAACTACGAGCATACTGATGAGAAAAAAGTGTAAATGGGTATCACGTGGCATTAAAATATGCAGTAAAAAGAAACGAAAATTATTATGGCAATATAGAAAAAATCCTTCAATAACAAATACAATAATTTTTACTGAGTATGTACTCGAAACTATTTAGGAAGATTATACAATTAACAAAATACGCACAAAACAATTATGAAATTAAAATATCAAATAATAAATCTAAAACCAGCTGGAAATGATTAACAGTTCAAAAGTAATATTCCTCGAAATTCAATTGCAAAAATAAAAGTACATAATGACACTTTAACAGATCCACAGAAAATAGCAGATGCTTTACGAATATTTCATAGAAAAAGTAATCCCAATACCGAATTCCGGTTGCATAGTAACTTCAAACATTACAACATCTTTTTTTATGCTTCCACGCTTGCCAGAGGATATATTAAAAATTATAAAGAATTTTAAAAACACAAACAGTGTGGGATGTGACAGAATATCAACAAAAATACTAAAATCAGTTTCCATAGAAATATGCTCTCATTTAAGCTACCTCATAAAACTAATCATAAGCTCAGGAATATATCCAGATGCTTTAAAAAATCTATAGTTAAACCCCAGTTTAAAAAAGAAAAGAGAGAAGCCATGGAATATTAGAGACCGCTTTCCCTTTTAAATATAATTTATATATGAAAAATATATACACAAAGAGCTATGTAAATATTTAGAAAGAAATAGTATACTAGTCAATGAATAAAAAGGATTTAGACAAAAAATAACTATAAATATGGCGATATATGATTTTCTGTTTAAAGTAATAAGCAATGTTGATAAGACCAATCCTGTGTGCACAATATACTGTGATATGACCCAAGCCTTTGATTATGTCAGACACGATATTTTATTAAATAAACTAGAGGCATGCGGTATCAGAGGTAATATTTTAAATTTAATAAAATCTTATTTAGAAAATAGAACATAAATCACAGAAATATCCTCAATCAACACAATAACTAAACATGAAGAGATATTTAAGTCACATACATGAACGACAACTCAAATATGGCGTTCCGCAAGGTAGCGTGTTAGGGCCCCTACTATTTATACTGTATATAAACGATTTACCTAAATCAGTCGATCAACTAGTAACACTATTTGCCGACGATAGTACAATAATAATACAATGCATAATAAAGATAATTATTATAACGACATCAATAATTATTTTGCTTCAATAATTAATTGGTTGGATAATAATAATTTAAAAATTTATTTAAATAAAACAAATGTGATGCATTTCAGTCAATGCTTACCGACAATGACTATTGTTAAGATCCAGATCAACAATAAAATTATTGAAGAAATTAACGCTACTAAATTCCTAGGGATAACAATTCACAAAAAAACCGCTTCGCACCACACGACTGAAGTAAAATTTCTTTAGCTCCATCTGTATAATTGATGAAAAAAAGAAATATTGTAACTTATATGTGCGGCAGTATGGCTGGATGCAGATAGTGCATTGAATGCAAGGGACGTCGTAAAGAATTGTAATGTATGCAATGAAACACAGACTATCGCGAACTGTCATTTATTGGCCAAGTAGGAAACATGTACAATAGGCGGGTACTTATAAATAATTTATTATTTATGTACCCTATACATATCAAGAATAAACACAAAATAACTCAATGACAAAATGAAAACACATTCTTATCAATTTTATCTAAATACACATACTTTTTGAGATAAATTAATATATAAAGAAGTTTGACAAATACTTCGTGTTAATGACTTGACAACTGTCAAATATGAACATGCAAAAAATAAATTAAATAACAAAAACATCATCTTATATTTAATATAAACTAAATATCAGTGAGCGTGAGTGAGTGAGTGGAATGGTCTTATCTTTACGTGGTCGCAATGTCATTGAATGAGGAGCATGGAAAATATGGCGACGTTGTTTACGAATTTGTATCGGCTGATTTGTAACTTCGTCGCCCGGTCGCTCACTATCGCCCGAATGTTCTACCGATGTGGGCATGTTGTGACTCGGTGACATAGATCGTAAGGGTGACCTACTCTCACCCTCCCCACCTGACGACTCTTCGGTCTCGCTGGCGTTGCCCTCGTCCTCGGGACTCGTGCCTAGCTCAATCCTCGATAGAGAATGACGTGATCTAGATGTCGGTGTAGTGATTAATTGGTCTATGTGTCGCCTTTGCATATTACGATCATCGTCTGGCTTAATGATGTAAGACACAGGACCCGTCCGCTTGGTCACTACTCCCCCTGTCCACTTATTATTATTCCCTAATCTATAGTCGCGTATATACACTTGGTCCCCGACATTTGCCTCACGGGGCGTCCCTCCGTATCGCGACGTTTGTTTATCTTGCGCTTCTTTTACTATAAGGCTAGTTTGCGGCCGTATAAGATCCAAACGTCCCCGTAACCTGCGACCTATCATAGCAACCGCCGGCTCCTTCCGTGTAGTACAATGTTCGGTATTACGGTAAGAAAATAAAAATCTACAAAGTGCTATTTCGAGGTCGTCGTTGTCAGTAGTCGCCTTTTTCAGCACTTGTTTGACACTCCGAACTGCGTTTTCTGCCGCACCATTACTCGATGGATGATACGGGGACACTAAAATTTGCTTAATGCCATTCCTACTCAGATATTCTCTAATATCTATTGAGGAAAGAGGTAGGCCATTATCACTTACTATACATTTTGGAAAGCCAAAACGAGCAAATATCTTTCTGAAAAAGGAAATAACCACAGCCGCTGAGGTGCTCGGTATAGCCTCAGCTTCTAGCCACTTTGAATGTGCGTCAACTAATACAATATAATATTTATTACGATACGGACCTAAAAAATCTACATTAAGTCGAGACCACGGCTCCTCCGGCCAGGCCCACGTGTGCAGCGGCGCGTGCGGCGGGCTCGGCCGGTGCGCGGCGCATGCGCTACACTCGCGGCACACCTGTTCGATGTCCGCGTCGAGGTGATCCCACCATACGTAATTTCGTGCTAACTGTTTCATTTTAACAACGCCTATGTGTCCACTGTGCAATTCGTCTAACATTTTGACACGTAATGATTCCGGTATAATAACTCGATATCCCCAAACTAGACACCCGTGTTCTGAAAAAAGATTATCCTTTTTTAAAAATAAGGACTTCTCATTGTCATTCGCACACTGCTGAGGCCAACCGAACTTTATGTAACCTAATACTTTATTTAATAACGGATCTTTTTGAGTCTCGGATTTAATCTCTCGAAACGTTATAGGTAATTTATCTTCTATGTAATTAAGATAGCTTTTCTCACAAATGGATAATTTATGCAACGACTTTGTTGGTAATCGAGATAAGAAATCTGCGAAACAGTTTCTTGTGGAAGGGACGAATTCAATATCAAAATTATAACCGGCAAGTTTAATAGCATAACGCTGAATACGACTAGCCGCGGTTTGCGGAATACCTTTATTTTTGCCGAATATATAACTTAAAGCCTTGTGATCACTACGTAATACAAATTTTCTGCCATATAGGTACTGATGGTGTTTAGTCACCCCGAAAACAATGGCAAGCGCTTCTTTATCTAATTGTGAATAATTTTGTTCGGCATCGTTTAAAGTTCGGGAAGCGCTGCTGATCAACCGTTCCGTTCCGTCCGGGTACCGGTGCGACAACACCGCGCCGAGTCCGTACGCGCTGCTGTCTACAGACAATACCAACGGCAACGTCGGGTCATAGTGAGCTAGCATCGGCGCGCGCGTTAATTTACGTTTAATATTTTTAAATGCCGCATCACACTCCTCACTCCAATGCCATTTTACATTATTTTTAAGCAAATTATACAACGGTTTTAAAATTTCAGATATGTTAACACAAAACTTAGCATAAAAGTTGACTAGTCCTAAAAAACTTTTTAATTGACTAACATCTGTTGGAGTGGGGGCAGCAACAATAGCCTCATCTTTCTTATCGTCCGTATGCAGACCGTTTTTATCGATACGGTATCCTAGGTATGCCACACTATTTTTAAAAAAATCACATTTTTTCCAATTAACTCGTAGTCCTACTTCATTGAGTCTTGACAATACTAATTTTAAATTTCTCAAGTTTGTGGCTTTGTCTTTTCCCGTGACACAGATGTCGTCGATCCACACAACCGTTGAAGGCAATCCACTAAGTGTTTCCTCGATTATTTTTTGGAAATGTTCGGGAATACATTTTATACCAAAGGGAACACGTTTATAAACATATGTACCGACGTGGGTCGTGATTGCTGTCATCGGCTGTGAATCCTGAGTTAGTAAGAGTTGCTGATAAGCATGAGACAAATCGAGCTTCGAGAATTGTTGACCCCCTGACAGCGTTGCAAATATGTCTTCAATACGCGGTAAAGGGTAATGAAAGTCTTTAATACGCGGATTAATGGTGATCTTGTAATCACCGCAAATGCGGATTTCGCCATTTTTTTTTATCACCGGGACTATAGGAGTCCCATAGTCTGAACTATCTACTTTATAAATTACATCATCACGCTGCAATCTTTCTAACTCGCGCTCAACTGGCTCGCGTAAGGCGAGTGGCAATGGACGCGCTTTGACATAAACAGGCGTCGGGTCCGCCAAATGTAACCGTAACGGCGTTTTAAAAGTCCCAAGCCCATCAGCAAACACTTCCGGGAATTCTTTTCTTAAAGTGACTATTTCATCATCGAAACCTTTAGCTATATTGTGACAATTCGAGACATCTAACCGTAAACATCGTATCCACGTTCGGCCCATTAATGGTGGGCCTCCTTTTTCGACTACATATAACTCGAGCATCTCGGTTAAAGATTTGTATACGACATTTTCAATAATACAACCCAAAGGTTCTATGATAGTACCCGTGTAAGACTTTAAGCGTAAACATTTCTTTTGAATAGGAATATGAGATAACAATTTATCATAAAAATTCTTAGAAATAACAGATATTTTACTGCCGGTATCCAATTCAAAAGTAATGTACCGATTTTCCACTTTCAACTGAATATAATACGGGGCATCACCGTCACCGCACACGATATTATAAAAGTTTAAGTCACCGTCACTAGAATCATTCAAGAAAAACTGACCTCTAGGATTCTTGGGTCCGCCGGACGTTCCACTGACACTTTCACTACATACCACTTTGAGGTGCCCTTTCTTGCCGCACCGGTCGCACGAGTAATTTTTGAATCGGCACCTGGCTGCTGCGTGGCCCTCCTTCCCGCACCGCGTGCACCCGCGTCGCGCCCCGGAGCTGCCACTGAAGTCCTGCGACACGGCCCACGGCTCAGCCCGTGACAAGGGTGCGCGGCGAGCTCCGCGCGATGACGCCACGCGGTGAAGGGGCTCGGCCGCCTCCGCCGAGGCGCCGCCGCCGCTGTTGCCGCCGCTGCTCGACGACGCGATCATCGCGTGTCTAGTTGCCGCCTCCAGCGCGAGTGCCAACTCCACTGCTCGGTTGTAGTCCAAATTCTTTTCAGCAAAAAGCCGAGATCGCATATCTTCGTTGTGAAGGCCGGAGACGAATTGGTCCCTCAAGTTAATCTCCAATGGATTGGACGTTACGTTGGTAAAATTGCAAGTCTTGCCCAGATGTTTCAGACTTTGCAAATATTCGCTCACGGTCTCCCCCTGCGTCTGCTTTCTTTGCCGAAATATATGCCGTTCCGCGATCTCCGATCGTTGAGGTTCGAGATGTACTTTGATGATTTGTTCTAACTGATTGAACGTTTTACTTTCCGGTAAGTCGGGCGCGCACAGGTCACACATAAGATCATAATATTTTTCACCCACGTGTGTCACTAAGGTAGCCACGTGCAAATTGTCTGGTATTTGATTAAGTGAAATAAACTGTTTCACCCGGCGGCAATACGCCGTCCAATTATTAGAACCGATATCAAACGTCTCGATCTTTCCAATAGGCATGGCGAGCAAAACAAATCACCGAAACTGAATAAATAACCGACTGCGCCAATGTAATGTATGCAATGAAACACAGACTATCGCGAACTGTCATTTATTGGCCAAGTAGGAAACATGTACAATAGGCGGGTACTTATAAATAATTTATTATTTATGTACCCTATACATATCAAGAATAAACACAAAATAACTCAATGACAAAATGAAAACACATTCTTATCAATTTTATCTAAATACACATACTTTTTGAGATAAATTAATATATAAAGAAGTTTGACAAATACTTCGTGTTAATGACTTGACAACTGTCAAATATGAACATGCAAAAAATAAATTAAAAATGGTAGTAATATTTTGTGTTCAATGTCCTTATTTTTCTTATAAATCTTATTTCGATAGTGTAGGAAAATAAAATGTGTAATAAACCTAAAAAAATAAGCCTGATTTTTTAGTCGTCATGAATTTCTCGCCCGTACTTGGACCAAATCGACTGATCTCCTTCAATGATTAATCATGGATCTCTATTGACAATTTTCAACTTCCGTTGTCTTCGTCGTGTCAGAGTATTTCCGTAACGCCCTCGTCATGCATTCGTCAGTTTAACCCCTAAGTCAAGCGTGCCTAAAGCAGTTTTACTTTAAAAAATTAAGCTGGATAGACCATATTAATAAATTAAGCAAAAAAATCAGTAACTCCACGTATGCTCTTCATAAATTAGTACCGAAGCTTAACATCAAGGTTTTACTAACGGCATACTACGGCTTAGTCTCATCACATCTCCGATATGGAATTATTTTCTGGGGCAATTCCACGGACAAGGAAATAATATTTAAAAACCAAAAGCGACGCATTAGTACCATGTTTAAACTGAAATCAACAGATACTTGCAAACCCTACTTTATAAAATATAAAATATGTACTGTACCTTGTATTTATATTTTAAAAGTCATTATATTTACTAATAATAATCCCCAATTATTTCCACGTGTATCAGATGTAGTCAGACGTAATAGACGTGGTAACTCAACGCTAACCGTATGTAGTTCAAAAACGGCTTTAGTGCACAAGAGTGTTTTTTGCAAGGCGCCAATAATATTCAACAAAGTACCAAAAAGTTGGAGGGGGCAGAATGCTTTAAAAAGAAATATAAAATTACTTTTAGAAAAAAGTGCATACTACCATATACAAGAATTTCTTAATGATGGGTTATAGCATATAATTGTTTATTTTTTGTTGTAACTAATATTCGGAGTTATTAAGTTAAGTATCATTGGTAATATGTTAAAACTAGTAAGTAAGTGTAATTTGTTAATTAATAATTAACAAATAAGTATTTTTTTTCTTCCCTTTATTAGTATATTATAAGTTTTAACTATTTGTACGCCATTAAGGCCAAACATAATTGATCATTTTTTCAACTGAACATCTTGCATGCTCTGTAGGTGTACTTACTTATGTTTGACAAATAAAGAATTTTGAATTTGAATTTGACACTTCCAATGATGTGGAATAGATGTTCCCACGAGAGAAGAGAAAAAAAGCCACGCACAATAGTCTCGGAGATTTTCTGACTTTGTTAGTATAAATATAATAGTATTAGCACCGTGTAACTTAGCGATATTTTTTTTATTAAACAATGCTTCTTAATTATTTGAATAGCTGTAGATATTTTGTAGATACCTATAGCAATTTGTACTTGACCAAATACCTACCGGGGTATGTGCTTGCATGTCGTTCGTTTTATCGTCGCGTCGTTACGTTATTATTAGTCTAGTAAAGTATGTACATTTACTGTTACAAATTAAGTTGTAGTTGTAATGAATTAAGTTGTTACCTTTTTGAAATTATTTTCAACAATTGTTTTAGAACAAATAATGAAGTTTTCATATACTTTTTAATAAATTACAATTGTATGATTATTTATTTATTTATTTTATTCATTTTAATAGAACATACAGTGTTACAAAAACTTTTTTTTTATCAGCCCATATACGTCCCACTGCTGGGCATGGGCCTACTCTACAAACGAGAGAATCGATTGAGAGTAGTTAGGCCATATAGTCCACCACGCTGTCTAGTGCGGGTTGGCGTACTTACATACCGTAGAAATTATTTAAAATCGCTACGGAATGCAGATTTCCTCACGATGTTTTCCTTCACCGTTAAAGTGGGTGGTGATTGACTATCAATACACTCATAACTCCGAAAAGTCAGAGGTGTGCCCTGGGATTTGAAGCCGCGACCACCGTGAACACGTAGGCAGCCGAGTCTGGTCCCGTTACCAACAGGCAACCACGCACAAAAATTTAACATAGTAAAAGTTATACTCTATTTACATGTTTCCACAGATAAGTGAAAAAAAAATAAAGAAAGAAAAGGCCTTATTATGTTTACTTCACGTTTACTGGTAATATTGTATGAAATCCTGCTATAGATTGTTTACGATCTTTTGGCGTCCGAATCCGTTGTGGTCGTCTCGTTGTCAAAATATTAGGAACAGTTTTTATTACCCGACTACAAGGAAGGAGGGTTATGTTTTTCGCGTGTATGTATGTATGTGTAATTTTTTGGCACGCCCTAGAGCCTAATCGGCTTGTTGTATTAATATGTGAGAGGCATCAATAGATTCGTCTTAGTCGTGAGAGTGACACTGGATACAACAAAAGAAAAAAAAAAGGATTTTAGGCGTCAAAAAATAATTGACAAAAATAATTAAATATTTTCAAAATAGATCGAGGGTAGTACCTATCAAAATAAAGGATTTTTAACGTTGATTACGAATATACTTAGTCTTGCCATAAATATTGTTCCAACGAAAAGCAAAATTTTTTATTGTACGTAGCATTTATTACTATTACAGTATGTTAGTTTAATACATTAATATAAAACCACTAGCGGCGCGGCACACCTTCGCCTGGGAGCTTAGATGTTTAGACTTCACTTTTTTTGGCTCTTTTTCTTTCTGTTACATCCCGTCTCATTATTTCCTATCGAATGCAATCCGGATCCGACCGGTCCGTACTACTTTATCCCATTTCATCCTTTAATGTCTAAATAGGGATGTTAACCATTTTTTGGAATTGCTTTACTTTGCAAAATTCCAGTTAAAACACTCCAAATCGTCAGGTGACTATGATCTACGTCACCGACTGATGACCGAATCTCGCGTTCTATTAAAAACAACTCCTATTGACTCAGTTCTTACGATCCAACTACTTCCTTTAATGTATCCGGTCTCCATTGTGATGAATATCGTATAATACCTAGTCAGGTCATAAATTCTGTCACATGTTTAATATAAAATAATTGAAACAAGTTTATTCATTATGTAACCATTTATATACCAAAATGAACTTAACAAAACATAGATTCTTATGACACTAAAGTTTATTCAAAATGACCTCCGTGATTTTGAATACAGGCCTTCAATCTGCGCGGCCAGTCGTCTATCGCAGCACGAACGAGGTCCATGTCAATATCGGCGGCTGCCTTAATCAAGGATGTCTTGAGTGACTCCAAATTGGGATGAGGCTTTGAGCACGCCTTTTCCTCCAAGTGTTGCCATATCTTGTAATCTAACGGATTCAAATCTGGACTGGAAGAGGGCCAGTCTTCGTGCCGGATGAAGTCGATTTCACGCGCCGCCAGCCAGTCTTGTGTGCTCTTCGCTCTATGAGCTGGCGCCGAATCTTGTTGGAATACCCAGTGCCTGTTATTGAACATGGTATGAGAAACAGATTCCACAAGGTTCATCAGGACTGTATTTTGATACACAACTGTATTCGTTTTTACACCTTTCACACAAAAATGTACCTCTGCTAAGCCCCAATAAGAAACTCTCAACCATACCATGAGCGAGGATGGAAAATGACCTCGTTGGACACGCGGAATACGGTTGCTCGCTTCTTCACTACTGTGTGCGTACACCTTATCGTTTGTTTGTTGTAGCTTTCTTCTACGGTAAAAATGTTTTCATCCGAAAAAAGAATTTCCCGATATTTTTTTCCCGCGTACCGCTTCAACAAAGCGCGGCATCTCTTCAGTCTCAGGTCCATTAGACGAGCATTCAAACGATGTCCTGTTATTCTTCGATATGCCCGAAGCTCTAAGTCTTCATTTAACACCCTTTTCACCGTGATTCTGCTTAACCCTATCTGAAGGGCCAACAGTTTCTGCTTACGTTTGGGATTTCTTTGAATTCGCGCCTTCACAGCTTTTATCACTGCTGGAGTCCTAACAGACCGAGGGCGACCACTTCTTAACCTGTCATCTACACTAGAGTCTTCATTGTATCCTTTGATGGTACGATAAACGTATCTTTTGGTTATATTCAAATTTTTCAGTATGTCAAAAATTTGCATTGGCGCGTAACCACAACGATGCAACGCAATAACTGCAACACGGTCTTCTTGAGGCGTCCACTCCATATTTAAAAAATGAGTAAAATTCTAAAAAGTATACATTTTTTTTTTATGAACAATTCGAAATTCGAATTCAATAAACTTTTTTGTGGCCAGCATTCTAAAAGAAAAGTTTTTACTGTGTGACAATACTTATGACCTGACTATGTATTATTGTTGTTATAACTAATTACCGACAGAAATAATTTACTCGTGATACGTTGAAATTTCCGCTCGGTCAGTGACATCAGAGTGCTCCGATTGCTGATATTTAGTCAGTGATAATGGTTAATGATTAACATAAATTAAAATATTTTTATTTAATTTGTCACGAATAATTAGGTTATTAAAATATTATACATATAAAGTTTTAAATTACTGCGAAAAAAATAACCTTATACACGCATACAAGAAATCTAATAAATAAAATTCTCGTATCACAATGTTTGTTCCCATACTCCTCCGAAACGGCTCGACGAATTCTTATGAAATTGTATATGCATATTCAGTAGGTCTGAGAATCGGCTGCTATCTATTTTTCATCCCCCAAATTGTTATATGGCTATGCTCGGGGTTTCCCTACGAACTAAAGTAACCGACTTAGCCCAGCGGATTAGCAAGTTGAAGTGGCAATGGGCGGGGCACATAGCACAGAGAACTGATGGCCGATGGGGCCGGAAAGTTCTCGAATGGAGGCCACGAAGCGGAAAGCGCAGCGTGGGACGTCCACCCACTAGATGGTCAGACGACCTGGTAAAGGTCGCGGGACGTCCCTGGATGCAGGCTGCCTCCAACAGGTCACTGTGGAAATCATTGGGAGAGGTCTATGTTCAGCAGTGGACTTCCTTTGGCTGATGGATGGATGGATGATGAAATTGTTAAGAGTGGTTCACCCCAATTTTTTTATTTTTTAGACAACATTTTTTGTTTAATTTTTTTATGATACAGTGATCATTTTTTATCCCGCTCGATACCATCAATTATTATCACTTGGTAAGTTATCCCCTCCATGTGTCTACCGGTGACACTTCTCACCCAGTAAACAGCACGGAGTAGGGACGACAACGAAGATGGTCTCCTATTTCTCTCAAACAATAAGCCTTCTCTCACTCCCTCTACAGTTTTCGCCTATTATTAGTGTTTATGCGTGGAGCGTAGTAGTTAAACATCTTTACTATCTCAGTGCAACTCTCATATAAAATATATTCTCAAGTAACTTTATTATTTATTAATTTATTGCTAATAATATTGAATATAATTAATTATTAATAAGTTATAAAATTATTAATTTTAAGTGTAATTGGCATGATCAGTTAATTGAAAGTCGTGTTAGTTACACTATTAATAACTCAAGAACGGCTGAATTGATTTGGCTTAAAATTGGTGGGGCGGTAGCTTAGAGCCAGGAGACCGACTTAGGATACTTTTTATTCCGTTTTCTTTACGTGACATAAAACGTGGTATAACAAAACATATTTTTGTCCGCTTAAATCGCAAACGCTGGCTAAAGCTTACGAGCTAAATCATATTGACAGCCTCCGTGGCGTAGTTGGGTAGACGCCGACTGTGAAACGAGAGGCCGCGGGTTCGATCCCCGCACCAACACAAATGTTTGTGTGTCCCACAAGTATTTGTGTCGGGTCTGGGTGTTTGTGAGACCGAAAAGTCTCTCGTAGTTTCTGATACCCACGACACAAGACTTAATTGATCTTAATGTGGGGTTAGAACTATGTATGTGACTGTTGGGTGTATTTAATTAATTTATTTATTTATTTAATTAATGCACTACGGAATTGTTTATCACAAAATATCGATAAAAAGTCCGCGATGATATAAGTATGTTTATCTCCAAAGGATAACCCACAGTAACTATTTTTATCTTTTACGTATTATTAAATAATAAGTGCTGTTTACCAAGGTATTTTATACAATACAGTATTATTCATTATTAAATACATTACATACGTAGGACATTTAATGTTGATCAAAGCTGCCCTTAACAGATTTTCATTAAAATCTTAGGAGACATCAGAGATTTAAAAAGTGGTGGCCCAGCGGCTGGCGGGCCGTAACTTTCGTTCCGGCTACCAGCGGTCGATAGGGCTACTATCGGAGCTGTGCGGAGAAAACTGCTCCAAAGCCAACGTTTGGCGTTGATATTCTTGTGTAAGGCGTATAGAACTGTTAGTACCGAAGCTTTGCCTGTCCTAGCGGGTGTACTCCCAGTCGACCTGGAGGAACAACGTCGCGCAGCGCCCATGTTCAACACCTAATTGCGTATATGAACAGTCGGCGCATCATATACTTCGGGAGTGTAGTCTTTGGCAGAATGAGCGTAAAACCATGCTGGATAGTATGCAAATATCATCTGGAGTTGTATACTACATGTACCTTGTAGAAACTAGAGGGAATAACCGTGCTTTCCAGCGTTTTTGCCATACCTATATTGGAATCCATTATAACAGTTCAAATAATAGGTCTCATTTAAATGTAATTATGATTTGATCTGTGGTGCTTTCCAGCTGGCTTCTCTGGCTGTAAAAGTCTTTTTTTTGCGAGGTTATTTACCTCTTTAGTTCATTGATTTTGTCACCCGCTTTGTTACGGAGGGAAGAGGACAATAATTTATTTCCAACTCCTGTTAATTTAACTTTATGATTGATTTCGTTGCTGGTTAAAGACAAGTTAGACATTCCCGGAGACTCGCTGAGCTTCAATGCTCAGTGTCATTACAATGCGTGCCACTGTTGATCCTGGCTTACAGGAGTTGCAGTGGTGTGAGGGCGGGACAGTCTCCAAAAAAGTAAAACTTCTTTATGCACGCTTGACTTGGGGAGTAAACTGGTGAATGCGTGACGAGAGCGTTACGGAAATACGTGTGACACGACGAGGCCAACGGGGGTCGAAAATTGTCAATAGAGATCCATGATTAATCATTGAAAGAGATCAGTCGATTTGGTCCAAGTACGGACAAGAAATTCATGATGACTTAACAATCAGCCGATTTTTTTTTGGGTTTATTTCTCATTTTATTTTCATACTACACCAACGGAATAAAATTTATAAGAAAAAAATATTTAGGTATTATAGATTTATTAAAATATTAGATTTATTTCTCTCTTTTTATTACACTTTTGAAGTCGGTTTAATTTTTTAAAATTATTTTTATTTCTTCATTTTTTTAATTTCTATATCAGTTATTAAAACTTCTTTTTTTGCAATGACTACTATCTACACATTTTAACACAGTGAATGATACAAACTTTACTCTTTATCTCACGCTGTCCTAAACTGTGCGCCCTGGTGCGCCGCGACGTAGAAAGTGGAGGAAGGCGCCGCGAAGAAATTCTGTATCTCTGGATTTTAATTTTACCTAAATAGTATCATTATATATTTCAACCATCTGGATAGATTAGGGTGCCACGACAAAATAGTGAACATGTATGTGCGCCGCGGATTGAAAAAGGTTGGGCACTCCTGCTCTATCTTAAAAACTACTGAACCGATTTCTATAAAACTTACACAGCTCCTAAGTTGGACTATACCTAATTCAACACAAAAATAATTTTTGAAATCGGGCTGATACTTTTTGAAATGTGCGTGGACAAACATACAAACATACATACATTTATAAAATTTGGCACACGTGCTCAGACGCTGGTATAGACCAACATATTCAAAAATCTTGCAATTTTGACAAAATTACATACATACACATTGAATTGATAATCCCCTTTTTTTGAAGTCGATTAAAACGATTCAAATAAAAAAATACAAAAAACCCGACTGCGTCACAATATCTGCCATCTTTACTAAATTTATTAAAGAACTTAGAAGATAGAAACAAGATATTAATTTGAATATTTTACATACATAAACACACGCCTTTTTCCCAGAAGGAGTAGGCACAGGTGCTACCAGAACACCCACGTTTCGTCTTGTATTTAAATATTTTATTTATTTATAATTCTTTATTGTACATAAAACATATACAAAAGAATAAAACAAACAAGGAACTTAGATCTAAATATCTGTACAACGGTTGTCTCGCTGTCGATGAACTGGAATGGACAGGAGAACACAGTTGAAGATTATACGCAGGAAAAGTGCAGAAACCTAGGTATTATTTAATTAAAATATGTACTGGAAATTCATTAAATTAAATTAATTAAACAGTTGAAGCATCAAGTGTCCATCCAATATAATATGGTCTGCCTTTGTTTGACAAGATACGTAAAAGAAGTTCAAGTTTTGACGGACCAACCAACGTAAAATGATATGTTAACTCATTGACAGGAGACGTAATAGAACGAAATTCAAAAAAAATATACATAGATTGTGTAGCGTCTGGATACGACGTATTTCGTATAATTTTCTTAATCCTTACTAATATTATAAATGCGAAAGTAACTCTGTCTGTCTGTTACCTTTTCACGCCTAAACCACAGAACCGATTTTAATTAAATTTGATACAGTGAAAAATCTGATTTTTCACTGCCTTTGTCCTTACAAAGACTACTTTCTTTGTGAAAAAAAAAGGCTTGAAGGGATTGAAATAGGGGATGGAAGTTTATATGAAAAAATCGTTAAAATTACAGATGTTAAACTTGGCACTTTAGTTACTCATTTGAAAACAAAAATATCGGCATACTTTGTGTTCCTAAAATTAACCCTAAAGGGGTTAAAATAATTTTATATTGGAAATCGAAACCGCTGAAGCTATTTTTATGAAAATATATATTTCAGCTCTATAATACAAATGAATAATAATGGCGTGCAATAATTATGGAAAAACACAAATATGGGGATAAAATAAGCGTAGAAATATTGATCGGAAAATCAAAACCGCTAAAGCTATTGAAGTCATAAAATTCATAATTTGACTCATTATCAATAATGAAAAATAATGTCATGCACTATAAAAATCATCTTAGGTAATGCATACTTTCTTTACTAGCCCGGAAGGGACGAAAAGGGATTTGTTTTGAACGATGATTCTTAGCGTTGTTTCAGTTAAGAATGAATTAATCGAAATCACCAAGATGAGAAAAACGTGAAAATTACTGCATTGTTTACATTTAAGAAATAAGGACTTCTTTTAGTTTTCTATACTTCAAAATTCAATTTCATAGTCAGAATTAACATTGCTGACCTGCATTTATCATTTTTAGTTATTGATCCGATTGTTGCCAAAATCTATATCTGACGCATCCTTTGTTCAGACAATCTTAATTCGTAGTAGAAATTGAATAGTTACTTGACTGCTATCTCGAACTTTTTTATTAATATATTTGGTCTTAGAACGCTACAAAATGATATAGGTACCTATAGTATGCTTTATTTTTGTATAAGAGCCCTTAATGGGTGAAATAAAGGATCCGCGTTTATTAATATTATAAACGCGAAAATTTGTTTGTATGCCGGACAAATTTTGATGAAATTTGGGCCAGCAGAAACTATGGATTAACACATTATAGGTTACCTTTTATCTCGGAAAAACGTAGTGTATATTTATTAAATATAGTCGACGGCGGTCAAATTGAGTTTAATGAGTAAATAATAAATAATAAAATAATTAATATGAACTGCACCCGGGCGAAGCCGAGCCGGGCCGCTAGTGTCAAATAAAATTATGTCCGTGTCTTCTAAAATAACTCACAATTTTTTGAGATAGTGACAACAATTCTATATGAGGTATGGTTTAATCGAAGCATTTTGCCGGAATGCACGAATTGTAAATACCATTTTTAGTTTTCATAGTTTTATGAACTTTTTAGATACCGTCAAATGCCCTGATTTTGCCTCGGGTCCTGTGTTTGCCTAAAATGAAGAAATGGGAATATCTAATTTAATTTATTAGTTTGGCAATCGAAACGTTTGTCAGTTTTTAGAACTATTATCTGGCAACACTAAATTGGCGACATTATGTTGGTAACGTGCTTATATTTTGACAGTTGTGTCTCAAACTAAAGCGCGACATGTCGGTTAATGCTAGTTTCGGAAAAACTTTTCGGGTAAGTTATTAAAATACGAAAGTTTCTTATTTATTTAAACATATTCTATAAATCTTTGAAAGCTTAATCGTTTGTCACTGTTACTTATAGAAAAAACACATTACGTAGTGAGAAATATTGGAATAGGCAAAGTCAGGCAATTTTTTTGAACAAATGTTTGTGACTTTGCCTAGGCTAGGGTTGACACTTATGTTATTTACCGATATCGAAAAATTGAGGTTTATTTTTGTTATTACTTAAAACTATTTGAGTTATTGAGTAACATACACTTGTTACGCAATAACTCAAATAGTTTTTCATATAAATAATTGAAAGTTGATTGGAGATGTACGGTTTTTTTGTCATTATTGGTCACGATATATTAAGAAAACACTCTTCGTTACAACTAAATTTTGGCGGAACGGATGAACCATTAGAAATTTGTAATGTCATGGAGGCGTTATTACCACCTGTATCACTGTTCACCAATCTAACACCGAACATAAAGCCCATTGCAGTTCGTTCAAGAAGCCACAGTCAAGAAGACAAAATATTTATAACCAATGAGATCTCTAAGCTTCTTAGTCAGGGAATTATTGAGCCTAGTATTTCACCTTGGCGGGCACAAGTGTTGATTGCAGGTGGAGGCCATCATAAAAAGAGACTAGTAATAGATTATTCGCAAACGATAAACAAATTTACAGAACTTGACGCTTTTCCACTTCCTAAAATCGAAACTATTGTTTCGGAAGTGGCTAAATTCAATTATTTTAGCCAAATCGATTTAAAAAGCGCTTATCATCAAGTACCTATAGTAAAGAAAGAAAAACTTTATACAGCATTTGAAGCAAATGGTAAATTGTACCAATTTACTAGGATTCCATTTGGAGTAACAAATGGTGTGGCAGCATTCCAGCGCACTATGAATTATATTGTAGAACATGGGAATCTGAAGGGAGTATTCACGTATCTTGACGACGTTACTGTTTGCGGGAAGACGAAACAAGAGCACGATGATAATTTATCAAAATTTATGGAAGCAGTAAGTAACTATAATCTTACATTGAACGAGCAAAAATGTGTATATAATCAAGTTACTATAAGCCTTCTGGGCTACACGATACAAAATAACAAGATCAAACCAGATGAAAGTCGATTAAAGCCATTGTTGAATCTACCGGCACCTGAAAATGCCGCAGCATTAAAACGAGCGTTAGGACTTTTCGCTCATTATTCAAGATGGATACAAAACTTTTCAGAAAGAATTAAGCCACTTCTTTCTATAAATACTTTTCCGCTTTTAGATGAAGCTATAACTATATTTAATGGACTAAAAAAAGATATAGCTAAGGCAACTTTATTCGCCATTGACGAGAGTGCTACATTTGTTGTAGAAACAGATGCGTCTGAAAACGCGCTAGCGGCTACTTTAACACAAAAAGGCCAACCAGTTGCATTTTTTTCTCGCACTTTAACTGACTCAGAAAGACGACAGTCTTCAATTGAAAAGGAAGCTGCTGCTATTGTTGAATCTCTTCGTAAATGGCGCCATTATCTTAGATCACGACATTTTTTACTTATAACAGACCAAAAATCGGTGTCTTTCATGTTTAGCAAACACTCAAGTAAAATAAAAAATGAAAAAATTGAGCGTTGGAGATTAGAATTATCCTGTTATAGGTATGATATAATTTATCGTCCGGGCAAGGAGAACAAAGCTGCCGACGCTTTGTCTCGAGTGTGCGCACATATGGACATAAGCAATCTTAAACATTTGCATGAAAATTTATGTCACCCAGGAATAATACGAATGAATCACTGGGTACGATCAAAGAATCTTCCGTATTCAATTAACGACATCCGTCAAATGACAGCTAATTGTCGAGTATGCTCTGAAATCAAACCGAGATTCGCGCAGTCAAATGGACAGCTTATTAAAGCGACAGCATGCTTTGAAAGACTTAACATTGATTTCAAAGGACCATTACCATCTAAAACGCAGAACAAATATATATTGTCCATAATCGATGAATTCAGTCGCTTTCCTTTCGCCTTTGCCTGTAAAGATATGACTGCAAACACTGTCATTAAATGCCTTAATGAAGTTTTTTTCATATTCGGAACACCAGCCTATATACACTCAGATAGAGGAACTTCGTTTATGTCGCAAGAACTTACAAAGTATCTCGTTTCTCTAGGCATAGCCTGTAGTAGAACGGCACCTTATAACCCTCAAGGAAATGGCCAAGTGGAACGTTTAAATGGAACATTATGGAAGACTATTCAACTAAGTCTGAGAAACAAATGTTTAGATATTACAGAATGGGAAAGAGTTTTACCATTAGCGTTACATTCGATTAGGTCACTGTTGTGTACGACTACCAACATGACACCACATGAACGAATGTTAAGTCATTCAAGAAGAAGCCCAAACGGAATATCTCTGCCTGCGTGGTTGATCAACCCAGGCCCAATCTTAATTAAAAAAAATGCTAGGAATACAAAATTTGATCCTGTTGTTGAAGAAGGTGAACTGCTACAAAGTAATCCAAATTACTCTTATGTCAGATACTCAGATGGAAGAGAAGGAACAATATCAAACAGGCATCTAGCACCACTACCATCTTCAGATGAAAATGATTTTGAGCCAATTGTTACTAATAATACTGAATCTCCTGAATCTATGGTTAATGAAACTGCAACTCCATCAACGCCTGATGATAACCTTCCTGACCCTGCTATAATAAATAATTATGGAACTCCTGAACCTATGGTTGAAGATCAGAGAGGTGATGTCAGGCGTTCCGCGCGCCTCAAACGTCCACCCAAGCACTTTAAGGATTACATTTTAGGGGAGGGTGAATGATATATATTACTGGCCACTTCGGCTCTTACTCTATTATCATATTCTAGTTAGTCTATAGTCTATTATTGTACTCTATATTATACTTTATACTTCATGTAATGTTTTTAGTGGAATAAAGCCATATTTCTCTGTGGTATTATTTCTGTCATTTATGTATCACTAATATTACTTATAAAAATGAAAGATTTTCTCTTTCGTGTGTTTTTATAAATAAATACGTATCTATGTCTTATTTTATGATGATAAAAACAGCTATATATTTACTTTGCTTTTTGTTTGAAGGGCGATCAAAATGGACAAGGCAAGAAGAAGATATAAAGACTATGATGAGAGCATATTAAACATCGCCGTAGCTCTCGTACAAAACAAAAATATTTCGTCATATGATGCCGAAAAACAATTTGGTATACCTCGCCGCACGATTTTAAATAAAGTCAAACAAAAACATTTAAAACATATTGGAGGTCCCACTAAACTATCACCAGCAGATGAACAAAAAATTGCTAGTTGTTTGATTCTTTGTGGAGAATATGGGTATCCTTTAACATCCTTAGAATTGAGGTCAATAGTACATGATTATTTAGTTAAAAATGGACTGAGTGGAATTTTTAACCACAAAATGCCAGGCCCAAAGTGGGTAAGAAACTTTTTAAGGCGCCATAGAAATATTTTGACGGTGCGCTCTACAACTAATATAAAAGAATCTCGAGCCAATAAAAGCATACAAGATTATAACACGTATTTTGAAAATTTAAAGATATCACTGAATAACGTAAAACCACAGAATATAATAAATTATGACGAGACAAATTTTTCCGATAACCCAGGTTCTCAAAAATGTATATTTAAAGCAGGCACTAAACATCCAAACAAAACAATAAACAATACCAAAACGGCAATATCAGTTATGTTCTCAGCCACTGCCAGTGGAGAAATTTTTCCACCTTATGTAGTATATAAAGCCGAACATTTATGGACAAATTGGTGTGCCAATGGTCCTGAAGGAGCGAGATACAACAGAACCAAATCTGGTTGGTTTGATGCAGATACCTTTGAAGATTGGTTTAATTCAATCATTATTCCATGGGCTGAAAAAACTAATGAGCCTAAGGTGTTAATAGGAGATAATTTATCATCTCATCTCAATATTAGTATCATATCTAAATGTCAAGAGCTCAACATTAGATTTATTTTCTTGCCACCGAATTCAACACACCACACTCAGCCTCTCGATGTGGCATTCTTTGGCCCCTTAAAGAGAGAATGGCGAAAAATATTAATGGATTACAAAGTAAGGCATCCTAGCGCAAGTACGCTAAATAAACAGATTTTCCCTGAATTATTGAAGATGTGTTTAGATACATCCAAACTTATGCAAAGTAAGAATATAATTAGTGGCTTTCGAGCTGCTGGGATCCACCCCATTAATCCAGAGGCTGTTTTAAAAAAATTGCCAGATTATTGCAGGTCTCATGCAAACATCAGTTTTGACGAGACCTTTGTCAATTATTTGAAAATTTTGAGAACTCCCGGTAGCAAACAGAAGAGAAATGCAAATAAAAAGCTATTCATAGAACCTGGAAAATCTGTAAGTGTTAATGATTTATTGGATGAAAGAGCAAAAAAACGAAAATTATCAAATAATATCACTGTTAGCAAGGCAAAAAAAACTAATATCCCACAGGAAAATACTATTACCGATGAATTACTATTTAATCTAGACATAGAAAACACTTCCGCAGCTATTGGAGAATGTATTTTTGACAATGCTTTACCAAATATTAGAAGAGAATCATCTTCCGATGCAGAAGATGTAAATGAAAATAAGACAAATGTAATAGTTCGTGCGGAAATACATCAAACAGATCAAGACACAGATTCATCTAACCGTACACAGAGCAATAGTACTATTTCGAAGGTTCCATCAGATGTTGTTGTAAATGTCGATAAAAATTTACGTCTATCAAAAAACAAGAGTTTATTCAGAGATGTTTGTAACGTTAAAGCTACTACATCAATTAAAGGTACTATGTCGACAAACCAGATTCTATCTAATATTTGTATCAAATCTCCGGATATCATTGGATTTGAAGATAGTGCTACACAGAGCCACGAGAAGCAAGATAATGTCTTAAAAAAACGAAATGATAGACAGTCGAGTTCAGAAAGCTCAGGGATGTATACTGTTCATGATTCTTCTTGTGATGAACATTTTGTTCCATCTAATAGTGACACTGAAACTTACTTGGAAGAAAGTATCGAAGAAAAGGAAGTTGAAAAAGACAATAGTTACTGTGAAATTGGTATTGATAGATATGTTCTCGTTAAATTTAGTACATCAAAGTTGGTTAAATTTTATATTGGTCTAGTAACCGCGTACAACGATTTGGAGCGCCTATATACTATAAAATACTTAAGAAAGAATTCAAAAGGTACGTTTTATTGGCCAACAGTAGATGATATTTCGGAGATAACTTTGCTGGATGTTGAAAAAACGTTACCAAATCCACAAGTTGGTCGTAGGGGGCAGTTAAAGTTTGATTTAGATCATTTGGGTGTTGGTTTGTCCAATATTTATTAAAATATATTTTGTGTTTTTTCATTCTCTAAGAATGATAAGATTTTTTGAAGATTGTTTTTGAAAATGTAGCGTTATTTTATTTTTTTGTTTCTTTTATCTGGATATTCGCCAGTATAATTAGGTATCTAAGTGATTCTGTGATTTCTTATTTAGTTATGTGTGCGAGAACAAATAGCTACTACAATTAGGTAATTACTTGCTGCACGTTTCATCTTGATAGGTTATAACAAAGTTGTGATGTCGAATATATTGTTGAATGGACGCTATGATTATAGGGATAATGAAAAGTTGTTATTATGTTATATTATTACTTTTAGTTTAAGATTATTTTATTTTTAATTACGTACATTCCTACTTAATGTGCCTTTTCGTAAATATGAACATTGTTTTCTATTCTAATAATACTATTTTATTAAACATTGGTAATATTTTATTAAAAAAATATGTTTCATACTTATTCTGTTTGATTTTCTTATATCACTAACGAGACAACCCTATTTATTTTTTATCAATGTATTGAGATTGTGCAAAATGGTGTCCAGACATTGCCTAGGCAGTTTTACCTCCTAAAATACTTCCAAAATATGCCATCCAAATTGGGTCTTATTGTCTTGATATTAAACTACGTTTGAGATTGTGCTAATATAATAATTTAATAAATTATTTAGGAGTAAATGCATTAGGCAATGTAATAGACATGAGACCATAACTTTGCCTGATTTCTAAAATACCTCAAAAACTGTATTTACACACGAAAATTTAATAAAATAAATAAAAATGCCAACGTTCTTGCCGTTTTTCTACGATAATATGTGTAAATAACATGAAAATCAATCGTAGTTTTGATTTAATTCTACATTAAACGGCAAAAATATAAAAATCTGGGCAAAATCAAGGCAGTTGACGGTACGCTAGGAGGCAAAAACAAATTAAGCGTCACTTGTTTTGAGCAACGAAAAATGTTTTTTTTTACATTGATATTATATTCGTATTTGCAATGATTTATTTTTAAATGTTGTTCTTTTACATAATTATTATGTAAGATTATGAAGGCAGTGTGAAGGTTTTATTTTTTTAGGAGTCTGTGCATTGATAGTCAATCACACACAATATTTGTATTGTATTGTATCAGCCCATATACGACCCACTGCAGGGCACGGGCCTCCTCTACAATCGAGAGTACGATTGAGAGTGGTTAGGCCATATAGTCCACCACGCTGGCTTAGTGCGGGTTGGCGGACTTACACACCGTAGAATTTTTTTTAAAATCGCTACGGTATGCAGGTTTCCGCACGATGTTTTCCTTCACCGTTACAGTGCGTGGTGATTGACTATCAATACACACATAACTCCAAAAAGTCAGAGGTGCGCCCTGGGATTTGAACCCGCGACCACCGTGAACATGTAGGCAGCCGCGTCTGGTCCGATACCACGAGGCCACCACGCACTTACACACAATAACAGTGAAGGAAAACATTTTGAGGTAACTTTGCATACAAATGCATTGCAACGTGAGTACTAGGCCAGCGTGATAGACTATATAGCCTCACCCTTTTCAATCATACTGTCGATTGCAAAGGAGGCCTATGCCTTGCAGTGGGACGCATATGAGCTGATACAGATACATACATACAACATACAGTTGAATAACGGTCGAATTTCTGCCGCTGGGCGACCTCTAGTTTTATTTTATTAAATTTGACATGTTAAAACTATTTTATTATGAGTATAAGTGCTTATTGTTTATCAATTGAATGAATGAATACAGTCTGTTGGCTTTAAAGCCGAAAATATATGGTAAATATTCATTGCCCTTTCGTTTCTACCTCCAACTTAGTAAATCACGAAAACGTTAACTTTGTGAAAACGTGAGGCCCACAATGCGGAGTATTTACTATTCATAATTTCCATTATCGAAATATATTATAAACTAGCTTCTGCCCAAGAATTTCGTCTGCGTGATTGACTTTATTTGAAATTTCCCGTACCGCCCAACCTGGTGGACGGGATATAACCATATCCCGCCCTGTTCTGTCTCATTCTCACTCAAAGTATGTAATCCGGTCCTATCCCATCCCTTTGAGTACAAAAAAGTAACAAATATATCAGAATTTCTTTCTCATCCCACGGGAACACTAAACTTTTAGGGAAAAAAAGAAGCCTACGTGTAAATCCGGGGTGTCAGCTACCTCCATATATAATTTCATCGCAATCCACTAAGCTGTTTCTGAGTTCATTGCGCACAAATATACAGACAGACAAAATCATTGTTTAGTAATATAAATAATCATATAGTCCCCCACAACAGTTTTTCTCATTTATCTTCAATGTACAAACATCGATTGGTTACAATTTATATGTAAGTATAGATAGATATAGAACGCAGAGTTTGACAACTTTTTTATTTTTGTTTCAGATTACAACATATCTAAAAACTATATTTTAAAACAAATTCCTGACGTAACCACAGGTAAGGTACATTTCATAATGTGCGATACTAACAACACTCCGTCACTCACCTCAAGGGTGATAGTATAATTATGTTAAATATTTCATACTGTTTGCGGGAGTTGCAATTTTATACTACTTCTACATAAAAGCCAGACTTTCATAAACGGTGTCATCACACATCCCTATTATGTCCTTCCTTCATTGGCGGGGTCACCAATGTAAGCGTCTAGATCACTAATAAAAACTTGTATATTCACTGAATATTATTTATTCTCACACTAATTGCTCGCGGTACAATATGCGGTGTTCGACAGCTGATAGTCCAAGTGACGTAGTTTTTATTTTTAATTATGAATAATTAATGTACACCTGCACTTCCATTTTTCAGTAATTCATTGCTTCATTTCCGAAATAAGTTTAACGTACGCTACGCAGATCATCAGCTCGTAAACTCAGACACACATTAATTCAATAAAAATGAAATAAAATTTTGCGCTATTTAATCCCAGAACTTATGTTGTAAGACTAACGACTAAAGATGCTTATAATTAGGTACTCACAGAAATAGCCGAAATTTAATTCTGAAAAAACAAAAATAATATACCAGCTAACTTTCACGCGTTTATATTTTGAATTATGACGGACGTTATTTCCTACGTTGCATGAAATTACGTGATATTTTTTGATAGATGTTGCCCGCAACCTTGTCTGCATGTGCTCATTGATTAAAAATACACTTTATTTTAATAACATATACAACCACGCCTTCACAAGGTTTTTTATGAATATTGCATGTTTTTTCATGCACTATGTCATGTCATATATTAAGTTCTCATCTCACGCGTAAACCTCCTCTTCCTCCCGTTATGTTTGTCTAAAAAAACAATGCATCTAATTATTAGATAAATGATGTAATAATAAATTATTTTAAGAGTGATAGAGCCGCCCTCTAGGCACCTTGGACTGCAGTACGAATGGGCCGGCTCGACTAGGGTGGTATCATACTCCTACACAAAACCAGAGTGACGAGACGACTTTGCCCCATTCCGTTCGGAGGGTAAGATTGCCGGTAGCCCAGTATACCTTCCCTTTCATTTGAAGAGGCTCAACGCGTCTGCCGTCCAAGTGTCGTATTTGTCCAGGGGCTGCAATAATCACTCACCATCAGATGAGCCGCTTGCTCTTTTGCCGAACCTAAGCAATAAAAATGGGTAAACATCAGCAGTTTAGCGGTTTCAATTTTTCATACAACATCAATTGATTAATAAATAATAGCTGAAAGTGGTCGACACAATGCTTTAATTCGACATTGATTTGAAAGGGTTCAATAAAAATGTTAAATAGTTTTCCTACTGTCAAATATTGATATTGAAAGCAACCGCATCAATAAAATACACAATTATCAAAATGTCGCTTTCGCGATGACGTCATAATTTACGAGTACTTACATAAAAATATCGTAGACGGCCACGTATAAGGACATGAAATATCTTATTTATTAACAAAGAAATTAATGCAAATAGTTCTATGACAAATTAGTACTGGTTACTAAGAAAACTTTTTTATTTTTTATTTTTTTATTTTTTATTTTTATTTTTATTTTTATTTTATTATTCCTATAAAATAGAAATGTACTAGTAGTTTTCCGAAACATTTAATCTTAGTAATATGAAGCTCGTAGGTGTACCGGATCCATTAAAAAATAACTTTGAACTAAAATTCCTATATCGCCAATTAAATATGAGAGCAGTGATAAAGTTGCGTAATATTTCACCGCATGATCTCCTACCTGTCCTGAAAGTCGACAGGCAAGGATTTTCGGGGTCGCCGGATACACTACGGAGGCGGCGCCACACTCACGGCGATCCCGAGAGGGCAGCGGCACTCGTGAACCTCGCAGGCGCCTACAAATGGGCGTCCAAACTAAACTATGAAAAATTCAACTGCTTGTTCTTGATTAAACGGCGGCCAGAATACCAGTGGTCCTAGATTATTAGCACGGCTGCGACAAAGTACAAGCCTCTCAGATATGTTTATCAAGCAGCCGCCAGTATATGGTCACATGATTAGTTTGCTTTGCTGGCTTTAGTTCAGCAGTGGACTTCCTGTGGCTGAAGAGAGAGAGAGAGAGACCGTATGCTCGTTCGCCCCCTGTATTATAAAAAATATATAATAACGAGGTTTACGCGTCCCCTCAACGCTACAAAGAACTAGTTCCACTATACATAATATTATATCTGTACCTACAACTGCCTCAGTGGTGTAGTGGTACTACGATACGAATGCAAAGCTGAGGTCTGAATCCCGGGTCGGGCAAAGAGATATTGGATTTTTCTATTCATTAGCAGCCCGGAGTCAGGAATTTGTGCCCGATATGGCGATAGGCTCTCCCGTATCACATTGTGGGACGGAACATACAAGGCGAAATTTGGATGTCCTGGGAGCACCTCTGCCTACTCCTTCTGGGAAAAAGGCGTGAGTTTATGTATGTATGTAAAATTATTCCAAGGAATATTTACAAGAAGGTTTTCGAGACAAACAAAATGTCTACTCTGTGTATTAAAATTTGAAAACAGCAATAACGGTATTGCAATTTTATGAGAAAGCATTTTGTTACAAAACGTATTTTACCACACTGGTGTATTGCAGGTTGCTAGACATCACGTACCATAGAAATAATCGTTAATCTCCATGGTTTTCCTTAACTTTAAGTACAATTGGATATAAAATTGCGTATTAATACACACATGACTGAAAAGTCCGAGGTCTCACAATCTACGTTTCGGTACTCAGGCCACCACGCATTAATTCATAAGTATTTACAGGGTTATTTTGATTTGAGTGCGCATGAACAAGGGTTATTATGTACCAGGAACGGTAACAATTATCCGTCCGTATGATTAGTCCAGGATAAAATAAAAAGATCCTTAAGTATTTTTAATAATAATGAACGCATATGAGCACGTTTCATCAATTATAGTCTCGTTCAAAATAAGGTTTTAACAATAGGTTGAAGGATTTAATGAATTTGAAATAAAATATTATCATAGAAAAAATAAACACTACGTTATTAATCGACTTCAAAAGAATGAGATTTTTTTGCACACATGTTCAGCCGCTGGTATATGCTAACATATCCAAAAACTGTGCAATTCTGACAAGTTACTTAAATACAGGTCAAATTGACAATATTTTTTATTTGAAGTGGAATATAACAAAAATATTAAAAAAAATTAAACCGACTTCAAAATTGTAATAAAAAGAGGAAAATAAAACTCGTATTTTAATGTATCTAAAATAGCCTACTATAAGCTATATAACATCACGCTACGAATTCTTCTTCTACCTAGCGTTATCCCAGCCGGTGCCAGGGTCTGCCTTCCGGCTAATTCTCCTCCGTTTCACCCCATCTTCGTCATCTTCTATAGTAAGGCTATTGACCATCATATGTTTTTTAACGACATCCAGCCACCGCTTCTTTGGTCTACCCCTCGGTCGAGGTCCGGGAATATTGAGGCTCAGGCACACATTGCCGACGTGGGTACCAGTGGCGAAGGGTGGATTTTTAAAAAAGGGAAGCCGATAAAAAAAATCATGTATTTACCTCGCGTAGCGTTGCACATGCTGCGCAGTTGTTGTAATGGAATACTCACTTTAGTCCATATCACGTTCTGATGATTAGGTTTTAAGCTACCTTTACTATGCATGTAAGCATTAAATGATAATACAATGTCTTTCATGCATGACAAAGGCGGCTTTGAAAAAAGCCTTTGACAGCAAAATAAAGGTGCATGCTATAAGAAACAATGCAATAACTATAGAAAAGAAAGATTAAAAGCAACAATAACTAATGTAAATACATAACAATATATCTAAATACTTCCTACTCGTATAACTACTGATACCAAATGTATTTTTGCTACCGCTCATAAATACTATGTGTATAATAAACAAGACATGACATAAATAGGACACAACGTAATACGTAAATATAATATAAAGTTTAAAAAATACACCTAATGAACATAACTACTAAAAAAATTTGTGATGTCTACCATTGGGTCACAAATCACTAGTAATATATCGAATTAATTTTATTTATATTCCAAAGCTAGCCTCCTGTTCTTTTTAACAAAATGAGATAACACATTATCATAAAAATTGGGTTGTTGCTTTAATTTCATTAATAATTGTTTTTCTATTGACATAATAGCCAAATCAGAGAGTCTGTCTTGTTTCTGAGAATTACGTAAATAAGTATGTATGCGTTTCAAGGCCGAGAACGACCTCTCCGCGGATGCTACTGTTACGGGAATGGTAAGAATGATATTGCACAATAATATCGTCTGTGGAAAAGTGGCACACAATGAAGAATTCCTTAAATGAAGAAAAAGTTGATATACGTTTAAATTGTTTAAAGATGACGTCGTGTATAACACCCTAAGCTCATTTCTTATTGCAGTAAAGTCAAATATTCCTGGAAACATTACTAGTAAATTAGATATTTTATTTTCTGGAAATGATCGACTATATAAGCTGTATTTAGTATAATTAAGCAAATCAAGAAATGTCATCTGAATTAATGGTTGGTACCTGCTCTTTATTTGTAATGAAATATTGTCTATAATCTCAATAAAAATGCGCCTATACGAAGTTTTTGGATCTAAGTCTGAATTCAGACGCCGGCGTCGTTGAGGTGGCTCATTAAATTCCTGAATGCTGTTATAATAATAATCAAAGTTACTTTTAAAATCATTGAATAACCAATTATCAAAACTGTCTATATGTTGTTTTGCAACATCGATATCGATTTGTTTTGATTGGATAAAATTAAACAAAACGTCTGTTTTTTCGAAAATGTCAGATAGAATATGTAGGAAAAAACAAAATTGCATATTTTCTAACTTAATGAGGAAACTTTCTGCCAAGGAAATGGAATCACTATCCCAAGACTGAGGATCGTCTAATATAGTGTTGAATGTATTAATAATATCGGATCGGCAATTAAAAATAACATTTATGATGCGAGAGTGGTATTGCCAACGCGTATCGGAAACCCCCGGTAAACGGCGGTCAGCTATTTCTTTTAAAAGATGAGACCTTTTTGTTGACTTATTAAAAAAACGAACTAAACTGTTTATGTTTGCGAAAAAAATCTTTAATTCCTGAACGTTTTCTAAGGAACGACTAAGAACTAAATTCAGCACATGTGCATGACAAGGAACAAACAAGGCCATTGGACATACTTCGCGAATTTTTGCCTGTACCCCTCCGTGCTCGCCAGACATAACAGCCGCGCCGTCATATGACTGACCTACTAACTTAGTCCTACAGCGATACTCATCAAGGATTCCTAAAAGCTGACGAGATAAAACATCGGCAGTCCGACTGCCGCTAACATCATAAAACCCTAGAAAACGTTCCTCAAGGCCACTTTCTGTCAAATACCTAATTATAACTGTTAATTGCTCCCTATGACTGACATCCGGCGTTTCGTCAATCATGGCAGACACAAATAAAGCCGTATCTATTTGTGATTTAATCTCGTCGCGTAATACCGATGCAATACAATGTATTAAGTCATTTTGTATATCCGAGGAAATGCCAGAAAAAACGGGGTTTTGCATTGATGAACATTGCTCAAAATGTGAATCGATCACTGAATCATATGTACTTAAGTATGATAATATTTCGATGTAATTACCGCGGTTATCAGAATCACGGCTTTCGTCGTGGCCACGGAAAGCTAGTTCTTGTTTACCTATCAATATTACGGTGTCAATGAAACGTTTCATTAAATTACGATTACGGTCTACTTTTTTATTATGAACTTCAAATGAGTTGTTAAAAAATAACTCTATTCTACTATTCCCGAAATCATGCAAAGATAAACAACTACGTATATGCTTCTCAGTTTGGATATGTTTCTTTGTTGAATTGGCTAAGTTATTAATATCTAAAAATCCTGTACTATTCCAAACGCTATGTGAGTCTGAAAATAATAAACAAGGAAAACAAAACAATCTATTCAATTTACAACTAGCTGTTAGCCATGTATATTTTTCATACAAAGAATTATGAAAACGCTTGTAGTAACCGTCGTATCGTTTATAATCAATTGTTATGTCTGGACGAGCACGACCTAAACTAATAACATGTTTTTTATTTTCAAAACTTAATTTTCTAAAACAAGTTTCCTCAGATAATAAATAGTCTGTCAAGCAACAGTCGATGTGTATCAACGCAGCCATAATTGTATTAATTGTTAAAAATGTTTTAATTGCTGTTATTGAATAAAAAAATATGTATGTAAATTATGAATGTCTGAAAACACAAGTTAATCATGTACATACCTAAAAGTAGACACCACACTACACTACACTGAAATACACTAACATACACTACTCGTACACTCACTAATCACTACAGTCTCCAATATTTATTACTTTCTAATTAGAAACAAAAAGCGGGAACTGATGTTTACAGTACAAAGCTGTCATTAAACTGCCATATTAAGAGATAACGCTTCTAAATGAAGTAGACTCGCAATTTATAAGTCAATAGACTAGCTAAGTGTTCACGTTACATGGCAGCGTTATAAGTCATGCTGATCTAAACCAGCATTTGGGCGTCTTAAACACGCCAAATTAAACCTTAAAATTAAGTGCGAATAAGGTTCAAATTTACGTGTGTCCGACGATATTTCAAATATAAAGAAACGGTTTTAATTCTCGCATTTACGAAGTTTCAGTTGCGGCGCATCGATATCCATAATGCCGATGCTTAGGAACATGAATCATCAATAGATGTCGCTACTTGTTTATATTTTGTCGAGTGCGAAATGATTTGTTTTGGTGTTATATTGATAATTTGAATTCATATTTTTTTATTAGTAATCTCTGTTTATACAAAAGGTAACCCGAGAATAATTCGCATATATTGAGGCTTCGCCACTAGTGGGTACTCCTGTGGTTTTCTTAGGACGTGACCATACCATTTCAAGCGACACTCTTGGAGCTTATCCGCTATATCGCAGGCACCAAGACTGCCGCCAATGTGCTCGTTACGAATTTGGCCCAAACGCGTAACGTTGCACATCCACCGCAGCATCTTCATCTACACGACGCGGACCTCCTGCACATGTCGCTTGAGGGCTGGCCACGTCTCAGAACCATACAGGAGCACAGACCGTACGATGATTTTATAGATGAGACCCTTGACCCTCATCGGCATTCGGCGGGCTCAAAGTATAATCGGGACCTCCCTCCACTTAGACCAAGCAGTGCCTATACGGGCTTCGACGTCAAGATCGATGTCACCGGACTTATGCAGTACGGACCCGAGGTACTTGAACTTGTTCATTTTCACGGTAAGTTCGTTCCCTATCTAGATGCTTTGGGAGTCCGTACTCCCGCAAGCCATGTACTCGGTCTTCGCCACATTTAACTTCAGACCACCGTTCTCAAGCGCCACTTTGCCACCGATTGACCTTAAGCTCCAAAAGTAGCCGGAATTATACGGATAAAACCGCGGAACATAGCTGGTCCAGCATAGTTCGCAATGTGACCTCAAAAAAATTGTTGGCATACTTCGATATTTTAGATTTATTAAAAAACTAGACTTATTTCTCTCTTTTTATTACAATTTTGAAGTTGGTTTAATTTTATTACATTATTTTTATTATATACACATGACGTTTTTGTAGGCTGTCACCATTTCGCTGTCTTGTTATTTTGGATTTATGTATTGTGTGACTTTTTTAATAAGTTTATATTCGTAAATTGGTTTTATCATACTTTCTTAAAAATGACATTACGTATGTGTTATTTTTATTTTTATACACGCACGCGCGCTTTTTTGTATCAAAATGGTTGGCGACTGTGCTTGTAGCAAAGGTTGAGCATAATTTGAACATTGATTAGGATAATATGAAATGGAAATGAATTACTTATTATGCGCAAATTTGAATATTCAAGTAATGGAATATTTATTAAATTTATTTCCATTTCCATGTATTTATTCCATGTGGTGGAAATATTTCTACCATATGTTAATCAGTATTATTCTTTTGAGTTCTATTTAAAAAAATGTGCAGACCTTTAAACTGTGTTTGAGACTCTTGCGCATATTCATCTATCACATGCCTATACACTAATTGCTAAATAACTTTATTCGCGTCCTAAAAAAAACCTATACCACATTTTTTTCCAGCGTATGCATCTTACCTCTACGAGCAACATAGCCGCGCACCAAGTTGCAGACCCTGCCCGTCGAATAAGCAACGCGCGCGCCGAGTTCACGACTCCACGCAACGAGTGTCAATGAATGGCGGTGTTAATGAACAATAAGTTTACTCCCTAAATTTAATATAGGTAACCGCTATTTTGTTGTCTAATTTTTAGACAGTAAAATCCGTGTAAAGATTATGTTATTCCGCGATCAGCGTAGAAATACTGTACCTTAAACAATTTCACATACTTATATAATGTATAACCATTTAGAATATAACATTTCATTTGAATAAATGCTTAACTAATAACCAAATCGTTTTATTTATCAACATATACACAAATATAATCACAAATTTACACATTCTAATTTGAACAATATGCATAACCATAGCAATAACTTTTCCCTCTTCCAAACAATATAGATTTCGCGCAAAATAAAACACCCTTTCAGCCACAAGAAACCTTGTAACAAATATAAAAAACAAAATATACAAGGAACAGATTGCATTCTGCATTTAAATATACCTAAAGGACTTCGATACAATAAGCAATAAACTACTTTTTCAATAACTATATAGAAATGGGATTGAGGATACTAAAGAACAGATGAATATGGTTAAAAATATAATTTAAAAAAATTAAATCGACTTCAATATTGTAATAAAAGAGAGAAATAAATCTAATCTTCTAATAAATCTTAAATGCCTAAATATACCAACAATTTTTTGAGCTCGGTGCCAGCTGGCAGACTATAAGCTATAGGTATAATATCATCACGCTACGAACTATGCAGGTAAAACCACGGGGCATAGATGGTTGGCTGGCACCGAGCTCAAAAAATTGTTGGTATATTTAGGTATTGTATTGTATTGTATCAGCCCATATACGACCCACTGTAGGGCACGGGCCTCCTCTACAATCGAGAGTACGATTGAGAGTGGTTACGCCATATAGTCCACCACATATATAGTATATTTAAGTATTTAAGATTTATTAGAAGATTAGATTTATTTCTCTCTTTTTATTACAATATTGAAGTCGATTTAATTTTTTTAAATTGTATTTTATTTCTTCATTTTTTAATTTTCTATGGCAGTAATTAAACCTAATTTCTTACAAGTTTTTCTAAGATAACTATCTTCACATTTTCCTAGTGAATTATAAAAACTTTACTACTTTACTCTTTATCTCACGGTTTTAAAGTGTGCGCCCTGCTGCGCCCTGCTGCGCCCTGCTGCGCCGCGCCGCGCCGTAGGCACTAGAGAAGGGCGCCGCGAAGAAATTCCCTTTCTCTGGATTTTAAGTTTTATGTCTATTTACCTAACTAGTATCATTATATATTTCAACCAGCCGGATAGATTAGGGTGCCAAGACAAAATAGTAAACATGTATGTGCGCCGCGGATTGAAAAAGGTTGGGTACCCCTGCTCTATCTCAAAAACTACTAAACCGATTTCTATGAAACTTATACAGCTCCTAAGTTGGACTATACCTAATCCAACGCAAAAAGAATTTTTGAAATCAGACTGATACTTTTTGAGTTATGCGTGGACAAACATACAAACATACATACATTTATGAAATTTTGCACACGTGTTCAGACGCTGGTATACACCAACATATCCAAAAATCGTGTAATTCTGACAAAATTACATACTTACACATTGAATTGATGATCTCCTTTTTTTGAAGTCGATTATAAATGGTTATAAGAGCGTTTGACATGTACGCGTGGTGGCGCCCTGTGGACTTTATTGCCGCTGAACGGATAATTAGTCAAATTAGTCGCTGTCGAAATGCTTTGAAGCGTTGTGCTCCGGATCCGACGAAATACAGTAAAAAAAAATTTTTTCTGTTATGTTATCCTGTATTTCCAATTATAAAGCGTCAAATATCAAGAAAGGAGGAATTACATACCAAAATTAAACCTGATTTATTTCCGAAAATTTCGGTTATTGATTACGTCATTTTAAAGAATCAGATAATATTATAGACGACTTTTCAAAAATATATTTCTGATTACGCGTACATACAAATAACTGCATTGTGCAAAGTTCCTACGCAATGCACACGATTCATTATGGTTGTGTCGACAGCGAAAGTTGTCACATGCCACGTAGTGTTGTAGTCATTCACATAATTACTATATCTATGTAGTTATAGATTTCGTATAAATCAGTGTATCACAGGCGTTAAACAAAGAAAACTTATTCAAATCCTTTAATAATATTAAATTGTAGTAACGTTTGATAACGTTGATGACCTATCTTTAAAATGTTCTAATGTAAAGCATTCGCTTAACTTGAGAACAACATGTGTTACGGTCTGATTATATAATAATATATAATACCTCATTTATTTACATGTCCAAAAGTGTGTGTTTGGGAAAATATATATTGAAAGGTAAAATATAAGGGAAATGCGTGTTCACTAAAACTGCGTTTATTAGCGACTGGGCAGGAAACTTAAACGGCGGGCGCAGCCGCCTCTACTTACACACACATATATATCCCTTACATGCATACACATATGTATCTGAATTATGTTATACAGTCATACTGTACCTACAAGTGGAAATCCAATACAATTTGTTCTATTCATTTTCGTGGAACTGATGCCCATAAAAGATCTGGATATTGGTACTTAAGTATACAGGGTGACCAAAGATAGAAGTCGAGTTCGTCTCGCCATCTCCTTCTGGGCCTACCGCGTAGTCGGTTTCGGCTGCTGGGGAGCCACTGTGTGGTGGCTTTCGCCCAATGGTCGTCGGACATGCGGTAGATGTGGCCAGCCCAGTTCCATTTTAACTTGGCAGCTGTTTGTCCCACGTCGGCGATTTTGGTTATGGAACGCAGCGTTGAGTTCTTTCCGCGGTTGATGAGTTTAACTCCAGGAATGGTGCGTTCCATCGCTCGTTGGCAAACCCCTAGGGCGGACTTTTGACGGTTAGTTAGTGACCAAGTTTGCCCTCCGCATGTGAGGTTGGGGAGTATACACATGTCCATAAGTTTCCATTTAAGGGAGAGAGGTAATGACCGTTTCATGAGATCTTTCATTGACCAATAGTTCTTCCAGGCATTCTCGGTTCGTCTTGAGATTTCTTTGTCTCGTCTTGCCTGGAAGGAGACAATCTGGCCAAGGTAAAGGTACTCATGAACATATTCAACTCACTCACCCCCGACTTCTATGCGCCTATTCACGCTGTTTGTCATTACTTTGGTCTTGGTCATATTCATAACAAATCCGACCTCGAGGCTCGCTTGGCTCAGTTGTTCGGGCATTTGGGTCAGATTAGCTGCAGATGAGAAGAAGAGGACAATGTCGTCGGCGAAGCGAAGATTAGTTAATCTCTTTTCCCTATCTTTGCGGGATGTACAATCTCATCACTATCGAATGTGGATGATGCATACGATGTGCAGTCAGTAGACTGCGTACCTTACGATTCAGGGCGTCCAATTCGGTCTGAGTCCATCTGAGTATGCCAAATGAGTACACAAGTACAGGCATAACCCAACCGTTGAATGCGCGAATCTTGTTTCCACCTGACAAAAACTGTTGAGAACTTTTGTCAGGCGGCCAAAGAAACGCTCTTTCACCGATTATTTTACGTCTGCACTCAAAATACCCAGTGCCTCTGGCATACCCAGATATTTGTAAGTTTCCGTCTCAGAGAGGGATCTGAGTCTTACAGTCTCTGAGACTTGTATGCCATCAGAGACTGCAACTTCCTTCCCACGCTTGACATGGATAACCGCACATTTATCTAGACCAAACTCCATATTGATTGAGTTGCTAAATCTTTCAGTTATTTTTAACAACTCAATCAATTCTGTTTGTTTTGATGCAAATAGCTTGAGATCATCCATGTAAAACAAGTGAGAAATAGGCTAAGACTCTCTCCGCAGACGGTAGCCTAACCCCGAATCCAACAACAGAGTGCTGAGAGGATTCAAGGCCATGCAGAACTACAGTGAACTCAAACTGTCACCCTGGAATATACCCCGCTTAATTCAAATCGGCTCACCACAATCAGAAGGCACCGTACCACCTGGATATCTAAGGACAGTGGTACACTGTCCCATACAAGACCCAAGGAAGTTGCATAAATTTTAATCAACCTTATACAAATTTAACACCCTCATGAGCCAAGTATGTGGCACCGAATCAAAGGCCTTTTTATAGTCAATCCAGGCAGCCGATAAATTCCTACGATGGAGACGAGCCTGTTGGCAAATGGTCATGTCGTGAGGAGTTCTTTTGTACCACAGACCCACTCTTACATCCGGTTTGCCTAGGGAAAAGGATATTGTTAGTGGAAAAATGAGTCGAAATTTTGGTTCTTATTATAGATGTAAAAAGTTTGTATATAGTGGGAGGGCAAGCAATAGGTCGACAATTTTTTGGGTCCGTGGTATTGCCAGATTTGTAGAGGAGGTGAGTGACACCTGTAGTTCTAAAGGTTGGAAGCGAAACCCCATAAAGCGCCTCTAGGAAGTGTGCTGCCAAACGAGCATGCGAACTTGGAAACCATTTCAACCAGAAATTATGCAATCCGTCCGGACCAGGAGATTTCCAGTTTTGTGTCGGACGGATCGCAACCAGAACATCCTCTGGTCTGATTTAAACGGCCTCCATAATCGGAATATGTTCACAAGCTCGGTCAACAACACCAAACCAGTCGGCTTCAGTGTGGGAGACCGATGACGACCAAAGATTTGTCTAATAATGATGCATATCATGGACACTAGGCAGCCGCCCTTCTACCACAACTTGTGGAGAATGCTCCCAACATCTATACACCCTCTTTTGGTCACTTTGAAAAGTACGATTCAGGTGGAATCGATCCCACCGCTTCCTATACCGACGAATGCGGTTTGCCCACGCATAGACTTTTTATTTGTAGTAGTCTATGCGTTCTGTGATCCAAAGCCCGTAGTCCCGGGAACTTATATTAGTCCCAGAGAAGGCCTGGATCACAAAACGCATAACTCTTGGCCTAAAGTTACCGCTTCGAAAAGCGGTAAGCTTGCCGATGTCCTCGATCCTACACTGCCAGGCAGGCACTGTCGTAACATCTCGAGCGTAGTATATTATTTGGAAATTTTACATTAGCCACCCGACATGCTGCGACAGCCGCGCAGTAAAGGATCGAATGCGTTTCATCAAGGCCCCGACTGGACTCCATGTACGTAGCTAACATGGAGTCCAATGCCCCCATCAGCGCCAAATTTCGCCTATGAGTTGACAAACGCGGCACTCGCGATCTACAGGATGCTGGTATGGATTTAAATTCCAAAATCGCACTTTCCAAAGCCCTTCTCAACCGCTGTTCGTCATGGGTACTGACTGTGTTGTCTAAATTGTCCACCAGCTCGATATCAGCATCAGGAATAGATGGTGTTTCTGCAGCTCGCTGGGTGACAGGTGTGACAACATCTAGAGCAACACACGCTTCAGTACGCAGCCGCTCAAGTGCTTTATCATTCAACAACTTACGTCGTTGGATAAACCATACTTGATCCGATAGTCGTTGCGCCGATACATTGATCGTTGGTTCCAGAACCTGAAACATAGACAGCATTTCAGCACGATACGCGGTGAGGTGAGTTCCCCCCTTTGTCGCCCCAAAGTAGGCCAAGATACATCCCACTGAAGGGCACGAGCCTCCTCTACAATTGAAAATACGATTGAGAGGGGTTAGGCCATATTATAAGGTTTATTTATTTATTTTTATTTTTTGTTTATATTATATTTAATATTTTTCGATAGTCATAAGTATAATATTTATTATTTTTTTATGGTAATATCTATTTTCATTTTTTTTTCTAGGAAATACATTATTTATGTTAATCAGTGTCTGAGTGGACCATGAGTATTATTAATAGCGGTTTACTGTTACCACCGGATCTAACGCGGCCCTGCCTGAGAAGACCCGGCGAAACAAACTCAGTGATCTTTCATTACCACTGGAACTACGCGACGCGACACAATTCTGAGTATATCCAGCAAATAGTACTCAGTGGGCTTGTTTTGGGTCCAATGATTAAATAACGACCATGAGTATTTCCGAAATGTCTCGTAATTTTAGGCTTACTACAGGATCCAACGCGGTCCTGACTGAGAAGACCCGGCGAACAAACTCAGCGGGCTTAACTTTACCACTGGATACTACGCGGCGCGACCCATTTCTGAGTAGATCCAGCGAGTCAAACTCAGTGGGCTTGGTTTTGGTCAATTTACTAAAATAAATATTTATGACTTGTCTTACAAAGTTTGACATGTTTATTATTATTATTATATTTTTTTATTTATTTTTAGTCGATCGGTCGTCATATGGTTTTAATTTTCAGTTAATGATTCATTCATTTAGTAATAGATTAATTTAATTGATTAGGTACTTAGTTTGTCTTATTTGATTAGTTTTTAATTAACAAAATGTAATTTATTATTTAATTATCTGTAATCTATTTGATTATTTGTAAATGGGAATTTAATAAGTGAATGTCTTAGTGCCCCAGGAGGTCGCAAAATGCAAGAGAACATCTAATGCCAGGCTTCTTTATCATCAATATATTGTTTGATACTATAATAACCCCTAGTCATAAGTACGCCTTTCATTATCGAATTGGGAATTTTATTATAAAATTTTATGCAATTACCTACAAAAGATTTTTTAGACTTTTCTAATCTAAAAGAGGGTATTGCTAGTTTATTTTTATTTCTCGTATTAATACAGTGGGTGTCAATAACCTTACAAAACTTATCGAGCTGTTTACGAACGTGCATTACATTCTGAAATATATATTCAGATGGCACGGTTAGTATATTATTTTCCATAAAAAGAGATCGTAAAGAATCGCGACTACCTAGATCATAAATAGCGCGGAAAACTGTAAAATTAACTAAATCTAGTGATACCGAATTTAATTCGATACGCGTGTTTACGCTTGCCACGTCTGGTAAAGCAAAACTGATACATTTCGTCTTACTAGCATTTAATAGATGATTATTAGCTAAAAACCAACCCAAAATTAACTTAAGATTATTATTAGGTGTATCGAGGTTTTCGTCTTTTCGGCTAACTTTAAATATAATAGATGTGTCGTCAGCAAACAAAGTTCTATGTCTGACCACTTCTGCACCTTGTAAGGTAGGTCGTTTATATAGACTAGGAATAAAGAGGGGCCCAAAATGGAACCCTCCGGAACGCCAATTTTAACTTTTATATATTTTATCGGATGGGATAGCGATTGGGGAGGGTGCGAGCGTTCAACATCCGACAATCATCGCAAGGTCTCCAGCCATTATCCTTTATCGGCACGAGGTGCAGGGGTGAAGCCCAGGCACTTGCTGAAGGACGTGCCCATTGTTTAGCATATGCTGAAACTCCTGTTTGGCTATTTTCAACTTATCTGGAGCCAACCTACGGGGAGTACTGGACACGGGGGGACCAGGTGTTGTCCTTATGTGGTGTACAACATTGTGTTTAGGTGTTGGGCGTATACCTGAAAGACGTGTTATATCGGGGTACATGTCTAGTATGCGATGGCACCTTGTTTCGCCACTTGCCACAATAGCTGATGCTGTTTGTTGCAATGAAAACTTGTGTCAACAATGAGATGAGGTGTCAATGAGGCGTTGATTTTTACAGTCGATTGATAGGTTAAAAAAATCTACACCAATAATCGCCTTAGTGCCGTTTGCCACAACAAGTCTCCATTGGAATGCCCATCTTAAGCCAAAATCATTTTTTTAAATCTATAAAGCCGTAGGTGTCCATTACAGTCTCGTTAACGGCACACAACCGGCAGTCCGTCTTTTCACGGCGATTACGAAGCGCAGTCCGTAGGAAGACACAGACATCACTGCCAGTTTCCATCAAAAACTGGATATTGGAGTTGCGGTATGTTACGAAAAGGCGACCTGGGGTGGCCGGGCAGTCGTCCGTCACCATTAGCGAGTGCCCGTCGCGTGTCCTGACCTGCCACTATCGCAGCGCTTGATGCACCTCCTGACGTCATCTCCAAATCGAGAATCATACCAGCTGATGGGGTACCGCCGATAGCTCGACTGGGATCTGTTGCTGCTGTTGTGCGCAGGTGAGCTGGACAGATATGTTGGTCTGGATCGCCTGGATGAGCTGCAGTGTGAACTGCGGGTGTGGTCATCCTACTTCTTGGTAAGCCTTCCTATCATCTCCTTGATCTCGGCGATCTCGTTGCTGGGAGGTGGAGGAGCTGGCGATGATGACGATGACGCTGCTGCTATTATGGGTCGACATGGCTGAGTGAGCTCATGGATTTGATCCACCAGGTTCGCTAGTTGGTCCTAGGATTGGGTGGTCTTGGATGCCGATAGTGCCTGAACACCAGATGGTAATCTCTTCATCCACATGGACTTAACAAAATCCTTCGGTGTAGCTGGTCCGGCCAAATCCTGGAGGTGACGAATGAATAGGTACGGTTTGCGATCTCCCAACTCTTCATGCGTGAGGGCTTTCGTAATGCGTAAGGCCGCAAGGCGTGGGAATCAGCAAACCTCTTTATCAATTTTGCTTTGATTTTAGCGTAGCGATGTTTCGGAGGCGGGTTCTGTATCAGTAGCCCGCAACGGCGAGCGGCACCTTTCATAGACCTTTCATAGTTACTTAAAAAATAGTATTTATTATATTGCAGTAAAAAGAAATGATAAGTTATAGTCTACCTAATGTAATCTTGAAAAATCCTACTGTAGTTTACAAAATAACCTATTATAGTCATTAAAAAGTAAAATATAAAAATAACTACGTTAAAAAAAACCGACTACAAATACTAAAACAATATAAAATAACTTAATAAAGATTTATATTGATATAACTTTTATGCAAACCTAATACCTTAATATTAATAAAATACTAACTATTATTTGTATGTGCTACCTATTGATGGATTTGAAATCGGCGCCAAGCCAAACGTAATAGTAGGTACCTACGTCATCTCGACAAAAATCTCTCAGTACCTAAAGACGAATGTATTTAATTGTTGTATGTTACCAGTGATGAACATACATACGGCACCGAAACGTGGCCCCTCACAATGGGCCTCATAAGACGGCTCAGGGTCACTCAAAGCGCTATGGAAAGGGCTATGCTCGGTGTTCCCTACGAGATCGAATCAGAAATGACGAGATCTGTAGGAGAACAAAGGCTACCGACATGGCCCTTAGGATTAGCACGTTGAAGTGGCAGTGAGCCGGGCACATAGCATATAGCACACCCACAAGGTGGACGGACGACCTGGATAAGGTTGCAGGAAGTCGCTGAATGCTGACCGCTTCTAACAGATCTATGTGAGGATCCATGGGGGAGGCATGTGTTCAGCAGTGTACTTCCTGTGGCTGAAGAGACACAGAAAGAGTAGTAAATTCTGCTACTATACTCCATGGGCAGATTGACTCACCACTAGAAATCATTACAAAAGTCCAATTGGTATGATATTTAGAATAGATGTTTATTTTACTGAGTAGAGATGCCCTAGCGAGGTAATGGTAACAGCCCCTCTTTTGTCTAAAGAAGAAAGCTGTAAAGCTCCCCTTTCGGTACCCCGAAGGAGGCTGAAAGGGCTATAGAAAGGTCTGTCCAATTTGCTTACATTGTAACTGATTGATAGATTACATAAGGCTTCCATAATTATTCATTGCGTTAGCGAAACAGAGTATACTGATTCATCGTTCTGGGCTACTTCGCTACACTCAGCCATATTAAACATTATGTAAACATACTTGTATTAAAAATATTTGCTACTTGCAAATTATAACAAATTATAAATGAATTGCTCCGATTTAAACCAACCTGTAACTTTTGTAATAATCATGATATTGTAAACTGGTTTTGAAAACAGCTACACTATAGTTTCTTACCCGTTCTTCTCTAGTGAAAACCACTTTCCGAACCGGGTGGTAGATCAAAAAATGACTGCATTAAATAATGTTGAACATTTTAATGGATTCAATAAATTATTCATTCATATTAATTTTTCATTTTCATTATGTCAGTGTCATCAGTACAGCCTAGCACGCTACGGATATTGCGACCGAGCCGGGTCCCTAACAATAACCTACGCCAGCACACCCTCGCTGGCCGTCGCACGCATTTTGGTCGGCACTGGATATCTGAGGACGATAAGCCGGCACGCAAACCGGTCTTTCTTATTGAGGAACAAAGTTGCTTTCTATTTATGTCTAGATCTGGACGGCCCTTTAAGGTGTTATGGGTGTCAACGACAGGTGCGAACCCATGCGCTCTGTCGTCCACCTCGGAATCGCAGTTAGTGAGGGTGCACCACCTCCGCAGTACCCCCTGCGACTCTGATAATCACTTTTGGTTGCCTCCTAGGAAAAGTAGGGGATACCGTGGCGGAATTCTCATGCTCCCTAATCACGGGGTGGTTTGGTTACAGCCCTATTAAAAATAGTTTTAGCTACCAACAATGTACAATAGGGATGCTGACTCATGTTACAAATTTGTGTAAGGTTATTTTTTATACATTAACACTTTCACCGGCCGACTTTATATCAGTGGTTGTGCTCCCAGCGCCCGGAACAGTGAATCGACAAATGAATACCTAGAACGAAGGAATTGTATACTCCGTTTCACCAACGCAGTGAGTAATTTTTAATCAATCAGTTACAATATAAGCAAAGCGGATGGACCAAATCACACAAGCAGCACCCGTTCACGAGTATGACACATATGTCAGCCATCGGCCTCCACCATGTTACAGAGAAGTGACCGACCCGGCACACGACGCCACCGCAAGCTAAGACTTCTACGCGAGCGTTACAAACCCAATCGCCCACAAAGCAAAATAAAATGTTTTAAATCATTTAATATAAATGATATTATACAGAGTACACTCAGCTCTGAAATACTACAGGGTTATATTGACATATGGTATTTAATTTAAACCACATTTTCGTTGTTAACCCATGTAACTTTGTACCAAGTTTGGAACAAAACAGGCAAAAATAATAAATAAATAGTTTTAGCAAAAATCGGAATTTTAGTTTCCAAGGCCTTTGCTCAACACGTATACGAACGATTCTTTTTACAGTTCAGGTAAGTTCCCGAACCGAACTGAAGTTCAGCTAAGCGGTAAAAATGCTCGTATCTGTACTGGGTGACCAAAAATGGTGAAAACGTAAATCAAGATTTTTGTCAAAAAAAATTGTACAATGTCACCTGGCGTGATGAGAAATATGTGGGTTAAAATAAGTAACATGTGTTAATATCACTCTGCATATATTTATTTAATTGTATTATATTCTTAAGCTTTATTACTACCTAGATATTCTGAAATTTTATAATAAGCTTTATTGCATAATTTGTGCTTGAGAGTAGCTTTGAATTTTTCAATAGTTAAGGCTTTAATGTGAGTGGGAACTTGGTTATAAAAGTGTATACAGTAAACCTTAAAACATTTATGACTAGCTAGATTGTTCTTGTTCCTAGTATTTTTGTTGCGAATATCGCTAACCTTTCGGTTAAAAAGGAATTATCCGTAAAACGTCGCAGCGGTTACAAAACTCGTTTAGTTCGCATCCGCAATGCATCGAAGCGTTAGCCTACCGTTTATAATTTCGTTAGCGATGCAGACCGCCCTTGCCGTGATTTGACTTAGTTAACAACCAACAGGACTTTACGTTCTGATTTTTACACTGATATTACGTAGCAAGGCGAGTTCGAAAATGTTATCGACGACATGAGGTGGCGTGGTTTTTACGTATGCACATTGTATATATGTACATTCTACAAACATGTATACATATATACATACACTCATGCCTCTTTCCCAAAAGTGGTAGGCAGAGGTGCGACCAAGACACCCATGTTCCGTCCCACGATGTGATAGGGACCGAGCCTATCGTCATATCGGGCACAAATCCCTGGCTCCGGGCTGGTAATGAATAGAAAAATCGAATATCACTAAGCGTACCGTAATGGAAATGCGCCACCGAGGCAGTCGTGTCATCCTATCACCATGTTACAATTAAGTTATTTTTTAACATAATGCTCAACAAGTCAAGAATATCGACTTACGTACTAGTGCAGTGTGTGTATACTCGTATCACTATCGTTACTTTTTTGTTGATTTGACGATGTCAACATCGCACGCTCCTCGTGAGACCTCGGAGTCCCTTATTTGTGTATTACGCTACCTACTGACCAGGGATCTAAGAGGGTTTTACTTATGTTAAGAATGACCTAATTCTACATAATATGCCTACAGGTAAGAGGTTTTCCATAGAACAAATGACGACACAAGTTGGTCACTCCATATCGTCGATGTTATTCTGACTTATTATACCAAAACTTTTTTATTTTTTTTTACAAAAAGGAGTGATGTGTTTTGATGTTATGTATGTTTCGGCGGTAGGTTGGACATGCTCGGAAGGGTGTACAACCAAGAAAACCAATTCACCAATATATAAGAATAACATTAAATTTTCTAACATGCAATTCAGCTTTGATATTCCTCGTCGCAGCCATGTCTCATCGTACTTTAATGATACTGTGGCGTTTCCGGACGATGCGGGAATAAATTTCGAGAAGGATTTTGACACCCCTCGATATTTATTCCCGTCTCCATGGCGACTTACGGTTGTTGATTTGAAGATACCATAGGTTGTAAAAAGCTATGTTCACCGGAGATAAATGCCTTATAATAAATAGTTGTGAAGCGTTCATTGCATTATTATGCGGCATCTTCGGGGGCCGCGAAATCGTCCCGAAAATACCAATATTTTAAAAATGGTAAATCGTACATAAACTACACATGGTGTTATTATTTCTTCGCGTTATAAATACTCGGGGCCCTCGATATCTGTACAATAAATTTGTAAGAAATTATTTTTATGAGCGATGAGTAAAGCAATCTATTCTAGTATGGCGATGGTGCTGGCAATTATATTAAGAAGAATAGAATAAGGATTTGAATACAGAACGGAGTTGTCAACGGCTGGTGGGAAGGACGGCCGAGTCGGAAGATGTATTACGCGGTGATTGTTCAAGAGTAAATATTGAAGGCATTAAAATATGCCAGTTGTGTGTAGCGAGTCCTTGCTTGAATGTACATGATGTTGGAAAAGAATAGAGGAATTATGATTACACAATCGTCGTATTATTTTGAATATTAATAAATTAATTTGGAGGCAATGAAATGAAATGAAATTCGTTTATTGGTCACGTAGGCAATGACGTTTTACAAATAGACACGTCATACACTAACTTCATTGCACAAAAAAATGGCGCAATGGCATTCGATTTTCAAAATACAAATAGTCAGAGAGACGAGCAGCCGCGACACTGATTAAAGCGTGACTGATTGATTGGCAGGCAATATGACAGACAATTGCCTTGCAATCGTCTTGGTATAAAAACATCTTAGCACGTGGGCAATGAAATAGCTCTTATCACAAGTCAATACACGTACAACTTATTCTCTATTTACAAAATATGTGATTAATATTATTTATATTATTATTTATTAACCTTTATTTATTTATTATTATTCCTCTTTATTTTGTTGTTAAATTTTTTTTACATTTTTATACATATACAAAAAAAAACAATATACATATAAAAATATAAAAAAAAAACATTAATCCTTCAGTGGCGAGGCTTAAGACCCAAGCCACCGGTGGTTAGGGATCCAAAGCAAGGAACCTCCTCACTATGCGTGCCGTGTCCAGCAATACCACCTTTTGAATCTGGCTCTTGACCCAACGACCAATAGAGAGCTTCTGGAGATGTTGGTCGAGGCTCTCTGGGATCAGTCCATGTGCAGAAACAACAATCGGGACAATAATTGTTGAGTCCACATCCCACATGTCAGTAACTTCGTGGGCCAAATCTCAATATTTAGACATTTTGTCTTTTTCAGCTTTCACGAGGTTACCGTCATGCGGAACAGAAACATCAACAAGTATTGCCCGGCGTGCTAATCGATCTATTATCACAATATCAGGCTTATTGGCAACAGTAGTCCTGCCTGTGTCTCTGTAATAACAGACCGATCCCAATATAGCGTTGCATGACCATTTTCAAGAACTGGTTGGGGAACGTACTGGTAATATGGCACTTGAAGGGTCGCAAGTCCATATCGAAGAGCAATTTGCTGATGTATGATCTTGGTTACTAGGTTATGCCTATGCAAATACTCGCCGTTAGCAAGATACGAACAACCGGAGACAACATGCCTGATTGACTCGCCAGGACGGTGGCATGCCCGACAGATGTCGACCGTACCGTCCTTCAGGATGTATTTCCTATAGTTGTTCGTCTTAATAACTTCGTCCATGATTGCAAAGATAAAACCCCTCAGTTTCCCCAAAGAGGTTACCGAAACGTAGCCAAGATACAGACGCAGGCCGGTCCACATCAGGCCCATGGAGGGCCCGATAGAACCGACCGTGCAGCTCCTTGCTCTTCCATATTTCATTGCGATCCTTAACGCTCATTACCAGCGGTTTCCGCCAGTTCTCATTCGCCAATGAAAGCAGAGTAAATCCTTTATCCACTGTAACTACAACCCTATGCATATCCACGTCGCTGTGAAGGAAATAATCCCTGAGATTGCACACTTTGCGATTATGCAAGTCCTTAGCATTAAGCATGCCTCGGCCCCCACATCTTCGCGGGATGTACAATCTCATCACTGACGAACGTGGATGATGCATACGATGTGCACTGTGCAGTCAGCAGAGTCCGGACCTTACGATCCAGGGCGTCCAATTCGGTCTGAGTCCATCTGAGTATGCCAAAGGAGTACATAAGTACAGGCATAACCCAACCGTTGAATGCGCGAATCTTGTTTCCATCTGACAAAATACTGTTGAAAACTTTTGTCAGGCGGCCAAAGAAACGCTCCTTCACCGATTATTTTACGTCTGCACTCAAAATACCCAGTGCCTCTGGCATACCCAGATATTTGTGAGTTTCCGTCTCAGAGAGGAATCTGAGTCTTACAGTCTCTGAGACTTGTATGCCATCAGAGACTGCAACTTCCTTCCCACGCTTGACATGGATAACCGCAAATTTATCTACACCAAACTCCATATTGATTGAGTTGCTAAATCTTTCAGTTATTTTTAACAACTCAATCAATTCTGTTTGTTTTGATGCAAATAACTTGAGATCATCCATGTATAGGAAGTGAGAAATAGGCACAGACCCTCTCCGCAGACGGTAGCCTAACCCCGAATCCAACAACAGAGTGCTGAGAGGATTCAGGGCCATGCAGAACTACAGTGAACTCAAACTGTCACCCTGGAATATAACCCGCTTAATTCAAATCGGCTCACCACAATCAGAAGGCACCGTACCACCTGGATATCTAAGGACAGTGGTACACTGTCCCATACAAGACCCAAGGAAGTTGCATAAATTTGTATCAACAGCATGTATCAGCATTTGAGCACGATACGCGGTGAGGTGAATTCCCCCCTTTGTCGCCCCAAAGTAGGCCCGCATGACATTTTGATTGATTTCATTAGTCCATCTCATGCGGCGCACTACTCCACCGGTAGCGGGGACCGTTGGCGGAGCACTCGGCCCCACAGGTCCCAAGCCCACCGTTGGAGGGGGTCGTCCTTTTCGCCGCGCAGGTCTTGGTGGCGGCTGGGAGCACTGCAGCTCGTCGCGTTGGCTCGACGCGTCCGAAGCCGACGCCCACGACGCGGAGCTCGACGAGCTGGGAGATCTTGGGTGTGCGTGTCGTGTTGTGGCGCGTGTCATCATCTTGTGGTTATCATTTTATTACGAGTTTACACAGTTTTAAATTTTTGACATTGTCAATTTTGTCACTTCACTGAATTTTATAAGAAAATAAATATCTTGTGGAGAATTTTGAATAATTTTTAGAAACATTATGATAAACAATTGTCTGTGTTATAAGTATTACCAATAAACTTACATACAGCAAATATAAATTAAATAAATAGCGGAAATATATATTTTTAACAAGTGACGCTATTCGGTGTTGCCAGTAATTTTTATTTTTATTATTATTCTCTTTATTATATTTGCATCCTTTTTTATTATTTTTACATATATAGTGAGCGCAGGGAAATGGCGCACTTGCTCAGTTGGATAGAAGGGCATAATATTAATAAGATAATAAAGAAATAATATTTGGAAAATACCTATCCGTTTTGGAGTTATGACCTTATAAAGTTTTAAGAATTAGCACCACCTTTTCGAATAAAACCGGTTGGGATGGGTAAAGCACAAGATTTTAACATATACGTATTTTTTCATTTCATCGTTTATTAAATAATTAACGAAATAAACAGTGAAAATAATTTTGAACAACAACAATACTTTCATAGGCTTCGCCTTAACATTTGTTACAGAGGTACATAGGTCATGAACTCTCAGCTGTATATTTTATCCTTCTCTAATTTTACAAAAGGGTATTTTTTGTTTCATTTCAAATAAATAAAACAGTAAACAGGGACGTACTTAGATTTTTGACGTCAACATATTATGAATAATAACTTTAGGTGTAGTTGCATCGTGTATGGATCGAGTATTTTGACATTATTTTCCTTAAAGTGTCACATATCTAATATGTAAGATACCAAAAAATCACACTGGTCATTGTTTAAATCATGAAAGGTGGCGAATTTAATAATTACAAACGTTTTACCAGTAGTAATACACAACAACCCGCACTAGGCCAGCGTGGTGGACTATATCGCCTGATACAAAAAAAAATACACAGCATTTAAATTATCTTAATAATAATGATAAGAAATAAAAATTTTGCGTGATTACACAGATAAATAAAAAAATAAGATTAAAAATGAATGCCAAATACGGCCCTATTTCTTAAAGGAAGCCGAAATTCATAGTGTACTTGTCGTAACTAGCGCGGCTCGATTATTCTTACTTTGAGCTCGCCGCCTCCGAGTTTCAGTGACACTAAGCCCCTTGGCGGTGCATTTAGTACAATAGTCAAAGGATGGCCGACGTATTAGGGCGTGTTAACACTTCACACGTAATACAACTTAATTTGGTTATGTACTTGGATAACAAGAGTTACGTGAAAACGAAAAATCTTACTGTATTGTGAAAATGATCGTTGCTCTCAACAGAGATATTAATATTATTTAAATGTTTTAAAGTACTTAAGTAATTTGATCCAGTCAGTAACAAGACTGCATATCTCCATTGCTTATTATTTAGTTAATTTTAATAACAAAGTTACTTTAAAGCAATAAAAAAAGCTAAAATCGAATGTTACTAGCGAAATTAAAAAAAAATTTTAACCCAGGAAATGGTATTAACTTGAGAAATGGCACTTGAGATAAAGTTAGCGAAAACAGTAAACACGTGCACAATGCTGCAAATAAATTATTATGAACTAAAAGTATGAAGGTGTCTAATGTAAACATGCCTTTATTTTTCTATTATTGAAACAAATAATTACCTGCTTAATACTTTTTTATTAGTTGAATTCGGACTACGTTCGCGTGTGCCTGTATTAACCGTGTGCAATATTATTATCAACTCGTTTTCAGTTAATTTGATTGAGTTTTTTCTACTTTCGCTTACGGAATATTCCATGGTATTTATTATGAACTGGTTTAATATCTAAACTATTCCGGGCATTGCAATGATGTTGATGGGTAAAAATGGTAGAATACTCAAGTGCGTCGTGCAAAATTACACGAACTTCAATCAAACACGTTGCATAGGAAGACCCATAGTACATATTTTAATGTGTCTAATGACGTAAATTAAAAACGAAAAAGTGTTGTATGTTATCAAATTGTGAGTGTTATCCTGCAGGATTTTGTCAGGTTCTGTACTTTCTTACCTACTTATTACGGCTTAAATTATAAGGTTAGTAATTATTTATTTTATGATAATTAGTGCCTAGTGGCATTTAACCGGTCCGCTTGAATTCATGTAGATCTTCTGCCCACATTCTCTACATATCATATTCTGCGGTTCGTTCAATGTTAAATTCCTATTGCCTAACTATGTACACTATGTGGCATGGCAATCGTGTAGTTTTAATCAGCAATTATGGAGAAGTATCCCTACTTATCTGTTGTTGAGTTGACCGTTGAGTTGTATGGTTCAATTTATTTGGCGCAACACGTTAAGTGGAAGCACGTGTGTTGTTAATTGTTAATTTCGCGACATCTTTATTCTTTGTTATTATTAGACTACGCTATTAAAATGCATTTTAATCTGGACGCAATCACGATGTACTAAAATGTATATTAGCAAGTGCGCCATTTGTTTGCGCACCCTGTATACAGGGTTATTTGTAAATTACGCACTACCTCGCAGGAGTAGATAGTTAACACCATATACAACAATGTTTGTTCAACGACTTTCCTTAATTTGTTAGATTTTATTTTCTTACAAAAATAAATATTAATATGATATTCCGCTTGAATGTCCTTAACACTGTGCGCAACGCAAAAAATATGCAAAGTTATAAACGAACACGTGCGATTTGAAGGGCGGGGATTAAGTGGGGCGGCGGGGAGCGCCTTTGAACTTGACCTATCTAGCCACCAGTCATCGGTTATGATGCGCACGTGTTGCATGTAGGTACTTGAAAAATGTTTTGTCGCCGCGCCGTAACAATTGATTTTGGATTGTACCCAAAGCCAAATTTAATTACCATGGCGTATCAGTATTCCAATATTGAATATACGGAAATGGTGAGGATGCTGGCTAGATGTGATGACAACGTGTCGGAAGCTTGCCGACAATATGCAATCATGTTTCCAAATTTATCTACCCTCGGCCGTCGAACGATGTTAGTCGCAACACAACGACTACGAGATCACGGGCAGTTTCAGTACAAGATAAGTGATAGAGGTCGTCCACCGAGGCGCAGTGTACATGACTAAGAAGAGATCCTGAAATTCTTTGAGGCGAACCCCGCAGCGAGCACCAATGAAGCAGCACAACGGTTCCGTGTATCCCAGTACTTCGCGAGGAGTGTCATTCACAACGAAGGCGTATGCCGTTCTATCGATGTATAACCCCTCAACCATGGTAGCATGACATGCAAATCTGACGTAAGTGGAGAGCGCCATATTGTGCAATTTTGCAATAACGGCTCGTGGTCAGTTTGAAGTCGTTTTTTTATGTTTTTTGTATGAAATGCTATGTAGCCTGTGTTTAATTCGTTTTCAAGATAAAATTTACAAACTTTTCAACTACAATGACGACCAGCCTTTAACGCCACTTTTTTTTTATTCGACGGTAAATACCAAAGAAACTGGTGGTGGTGGTGAACTGGTGCTTCTGTAACATAACACAGTATTTGATAAACTTTTAACTGCAGAATAGATATGACTTACAAGTGGTAAATAAAAGCAATGTTGGTATGTGTACTTACGTGGATGGAGAAGGGCGACTTTCTTGGCCTTTGAGAATTTAATGGCCGTTCGGTTAAGTCGATTACCAGTAGGAACCCTAAACATACGCTGAAACATTAAAGGTTATTCAATAACTATTATTATTTGTAAAATCAATATAATTAAATCAAATTCGCGATAAAATCTGTAAGAATTCGTTTATTTCAATATGTAACATACATACATAACCACACGCCTTTTTCCCAGAAGGGGTAGGCAGAGGTGCTACTAGAACACCCACGTTTCGCCTTATATATTCCGTCCCATGATGTGATAACAATATGTAACACTCGCGTAAATCCAAGAAACCATTATAAAAATACTTACTTATTATTCAAGCTGGGCCGAATATGGCCATCACATCTCACTCGACCGCCAGCCAGATCGACAGTGGCCACACTCTTTCCGCCCCCTTTCTCAATGATACCACAACTACAAGCGCCATCACTTCCATCACTTACACGCACCCCATCCCCCGTGAACGTACACCCCTCCTTACGAGTCCGTACGGATCTGTACCCCCGCTCGGGCCCGTGCCTTCTGTGCTACTGCTGTTTGACATTATGCTTAACCCAAAGAAAATAAACATGCATTCAAAAACGTGCATTAAAAAACTAAACCCATTAAAATACAACATTGAAAAATAATATGTATTTTGGGTTTATATTAATGCAAAGGGCGCTTTCCGTAATGTTAAAATAAAGGTTTGTATGAATACATCCATATTTTCAATTATTTAAAAAAGTTTAATTTGCTAAAAGTAAAAGCAATATTATAAATTTCAAAAATGATATAAATTGTTTATGGAAATGTCTAGAATCACATTTCGCATCAAATTTCAGCAGAAAATGGCTGCCCGGAGCTGTCAAAGTCGGTCTGCCGAACGACAGTTCATTACGTCGCTCATTTAAAAATTAAAAATAAGCTGCATTAAACTACCTACACCGACTTTATACACCGTAAAATAACAAGTATTAAGTAAACCATCATTTGAACTCGAATTATAGCAATAATTTTTAAATTTCAAGACAAAAACGTAATGTGTTAAAACACTCCCAAACTATTTTTTTTGCGTGTTTAACATTCGCATACCGTCATAAATTCAGTTTCTATGTCGCTTAATATTTTTTTCTATAAAACGACTCACGGATGTTTAACCATTTAGCAAAATATATTTTTTAACATCATTTTGGCATTATCGAACCGAGGGTAAACCCATAATATTTAAATTGTACTCAGTTTAAGTAAGCAATGCCCAATCGACCGTTAGACGGGTGCTACACACTTGCATATTTGACAGCACTCGTTAAACGGTCGCGCCACAATCAAGCTAATAATAGTCACCACAATGTGACTGCGGAGCTCCTGACCAAATCCAGTCCCATGTGGTAAACGAATGCCCACTTCGCTATTTTCCCGGCGGAATGTCGCAACTACATAAATACACTTCTGCTGCAACAAGCTGGCAAAATAACCTGGACATAGAAGTTTGATCCACGCAGGATGAATGCCATACGCAATTATGATCGATGTATAATATCGTTCCACGTGTTATTTTATTGTTTTGCAATTATGTTATTTTAATTAAAACGTGTGTTGCAAGTACATTAGGTTTTATTTTACTCGAAACGGGACATATGCGGGAGCGCTGTAAGTCCCAAATTGATCGTAGCGGGATTCGCTTCCGCTGCGGACAAACTGGAAACCAGGCGCGTGATTGCTCCGTGGCGTCGTATTGCGCTTTATGTGCAACGGGCGGCAAGCCAACGGCACATGTTCTTGGGGGGAATGCTTGTGCTTCCTCCACCCTAAATGCTCGTCGCAGTCGCCAGAGACGCGACAAAAGAAGAGGGGAAAGAACTGCTTCTGAGGCTACGGTCCAGTCGCAGCCCGTCTGTCCTCCATAGGCTGAGACTGAGGATATGGAGATCGCCCAATAATGGACCTAAAGATCCTCCAGGCGAATATTAACCATTGCCGCGCCGCCCAGTTTATTCTCACTCAGAGCATGGCGGAATGGCCCGCCGTGTCCGTGGCTGGGAGTTCCTGGTGGACGTGGAGACGTTATCGGATCATCATTACATCAGGTTCGACGTCTCCGCGTCCATCAATAACCAGCGCGATAGAAGATCAAATCCTCGGAGTGGGGACAGCCCACGGTGGGCACTAAAACGACCGGACAAAGTTGCTTAAAGCTCAGCTTGTACCTTTCCTGAATACGATTTATCGAATTTGCACGTTACACAATAGTCAATGAATTTGGTTATATTATACTGAGTCATACCGGAAAACCATTAAAAAAGTGAAAAGTATTACACGTGTCTTTTCAGCACCGAGATTTATAAGTGAATCATGAAAGTTATTACGACGGACATTGCCAGAACGCAGTATACACACACGTCTTTGCTAATTGTACTTTAAATCGCTTATACATTTTAAAGTGTACCGACCAATTATTATGCCATTTTGTAAGTCATCTGGTAAAACGTGAAATGAGATTTCATTGAGGGCGATCGTTAATCGTTACGTAACAATATTTGCACCGTGCTGAATATTCGTGACTGTCCAATACCAATCATAGCTATCACATTACTAAATCGTTTGTCATAAAATATAGCACAAAGCTCTTTAATCAACGAGCACTCAGCTCTGAGTCACAAGAAAAACAATGCAACTGACCATTATTCTCTAGGGTTCCTGTCGGGGTTGAACGACACACAGGTCCACCCATCGCTCAGTACGCGCCGCGCCCGAGACGCCACCGTCTGCTTGACTACCACCGCTCGTACAGCGCATGGCGATGTGTCCTGGTTTGCCACATTTGTAGCAGACAAAGGGCTTCGCTACCAACTGCCGTACTACTTGACTATCCGCTGTCGCTACTGGATGTCGTCCTCCGTCATTATTCGGTTTACTTCTAAATTCGGATCGCCTGATACCCAGCTTGCTACAATTGAAGCACTCCATTTGTGTCATCATTGCTCTTTTGACGTCAGATGAATTTAAGGTCTCACTAGGGATGCTCGTTTTACGCTTCACATACACATAGACTTGAAGTTCTTGTTGTATCTTGTCTTTAGTCGTAATGTTACTAGCGAACGCCAACCGCTGCAATCTTGATTCAAATTAAGAGACGTAAGCAAGTGCAGTTGCTTCTCTCTTACTCATTTGGTTTGTCACCGTACAGGTTTATGATAGATCCCGCTAAATTTTCTATCGGAATAACTCAGTTAGTAAAAAGTTCCTTGAACTGACTCCAAATTATGCCATGGTATTCAATGTACGATAGTCATGTTGATGCTCCCCCTTTCAAGACTAATTGCAACGATAAGATGGCCTCCTTGCATCGGATTATCGGTAAGTCTGCGGTTACGCACCAAGATCTCGCGGCCGTGTTCGTCTTATTCAGGTAAAACTCCGTCAAAAACATTCGCTCAGTCCGCCTTTTGCCTTTGTCATGCCTCATTAATCAATGCTCGCATGTTTGCATTTTGTTTTTCAAACATAGCATGGCAATGGTCACTTTTCGGATTTCTATTTTGACCCGACATGAATCCCACTTCTGATAACGAAATACAAGGTTATGTTCGTTATCATGTTCGATAGCTTGCTCAATAGCTGGTTACAGCTTACGTAGTATCGTGGGCGTATGTGGATATGTCGGATCAATTCGTAGGTAATCACAATCTTACTCACGGAACGCGAGACAGTCTCCACACTCACACAGCACTATGTCCTGATGCTGCTATTTGCTCTCTTGATCGCAATAAACCGTTCCGCTAGCTCGTAGACCGTTGAGATGCTCCTGACATTTTCTTTATAAAGCCCCTGACATCTCAAGTCACTGTGTAGCGTAGATTCTGCCAAATGCCTATAGAGGGCGTTGGCATTCCGTTTTTGAAAATCAACTCGATGACGACATATATATTCTCTCGAAGGTACAAAAATGACAAACTTAATCATTAAACATGTTTCCTAAATCCATTTGTGTTTGTAAAATAATTAAAATACAAAACATTTCATAAAAATATAGAACAATATATAATACATATAAATTAGGATAAAAGAAATAAATCAGAAAATCTATTCATCATAATGCAAAAACATTTATATTATTAAAAGTAATTTTACCTACATAATATTAATAAAACTAACAAATAATACTACCGGCATAAGATGCCCCTAACAATACACAGTATTATACGTAAGCAAACGAAGGAAACACGGTAGCAAAACATTACACCATTCAAGATTGAACATTAAACTTAACATAGGTAACCAATATTCTATACCAAATACAAGGAAATTCATGGAACTAATAGAAGAAAATATTAGTTAAACGTCCTCCAGCCGCACTTACACTTGTATAGAATAAATCAATGTCAATTGATCACTCAATTTATTGAGGTTTTGGCTTGCTTGCACAACAAAAGAAATTTGCCTATATTTCGTACATATATTAAATGTAGAAAATGTTTGAGGTTGTTTAGTGGTTTTGAAGGGAACATGTAACCATGTCTTAATAGATCGGGCCAATCAATGTCTCAAAAAGATTTTATAAGTAAAGTGAGTTCCGCAATTTCGGGTCTTTTAATCATTGGTAAAAGAAGGAATTTCCTACACAAATCATAGTACTTAGAATTACTGTAAGAAATCTTAGTGCGAAAACAAAGGTAGATATTTAATAAATTTCTTTTGAATACACTCAATATGGTCAATAAACTGGTTGTGCCTACCACGGGTTCCATAATATGTGTGATGCATATTCTAGTTGACTTCGTACAAAAGTACAATATAAAAAAATGTTTTGATATCAGTACAAAACTTAGAAAAGCGGATAATGAAACCAAGTAATTTTAAAGCTTTTGTTGTAATTTGGTTAATATGTGCATCAAATGTTAGCTTGGAATCATGGATTACACCAAGATCATGAATAGTAGTAACTTAGAAAGTGTTTCACCGTTCAGTGTGTAAGATTTTGTATATACGCGTGTTTTCTTGCGAAAATCACTAAAGAATGCTTAGAAGGATTGAGATCAAGTTTATTACGATAGCAATAACCTTCAAGATGGCTTAAGTCGCTCTGAAGATTAACTATATCTTCACTAGATGTGGTTGAGGTATAGATTTTCATCTCATCTGCAAAACATAGTAATGAAAATGATTTAAAGCATACGTGAATATCATTAATATAATTATGAACAATAATTGGCCTAATAAGAGAACCTTGCGGAAAACCACTTGGTACATGAACCCCCCCCCCCCCCCCCCACGTTACTAATTTTTTGTACTCGTAGTAGAATTTGGTGGTCAACACGATCTAAGGCCTTGCTATAATCCGTATAGATTACATAAACTTGTTTACCTTTTTCCATAGCATTAGTAATGTAATCATTTAAGAGAATAAAATTGGTAGCAGTTCACCGTCCTTTAAGAAGGCCATGTTAATTAGGACTAAATGTACAATTTAAAGAAGGATATACTTTATTATAAACTATACGTTCACATATTTTTCCTATTAGGCACAGTGTAGATATTGGCCAATAATTGGTTACAATCCACTTGGAACCCTTCTACTAAACCGGGATGATATATGCAAATATATTACAAGAGATTTACGTAAAAATAAAGGAATAGGAATTTATATATATTTTTGGCAGTTTTAACTAGAAACTTAGGAGATATATTATCTGGACCCCAGCGGCGTGCATAGGATTATGACACTGGGTATGCGGCGGAGTACTCGGTCACAAAAACCTTTTCTTTTAAACATGTTTAGCATAGCCACAGACACGCGACAGATCTCTTAAGTCGGAAACCATGCCAACAGAACAAGTCTTAGATGTACTACTATTCATGTACATCTTCTACGGCAACGCAGACTAAACAGCAACCGATCGTCGCGGCGGAAGAAATTCTAATAAGTAAAATTACTAGAAATTACACTGTACTAGAATTACTAAACAATATGCAAGGAAAACAATATAATTTAATCGTGTGTACACAACCACACAGCCAGTTAGCCAGTTATACGTTTCATAACTTTTAACATGAAACTTTCGTGTTACTTTCCCTTTTTGCTGGTTTAATTGTTGTAACTCGGGTACACACCTACCTACCTTTAGACACAATTTGAATCTTTTCACTGAATGACAAATTATTGTGAGAACTTGTTATTTTTAATTTTTAATAAACACACATTTTCAACACAAACCTCATAATCAAATAAAATTTAAAAAAAATCAACAAACGCACTAGTAACAGCAAATCACTACAATTATTATAGAAACTCAGTAATAAACTGTTAAATGTACACACTTTCAAATGTTAACTCCCGTAGCCTGCCGCTGGAGTCGCGGCTTTCGTATACATGGGTGTGTGCGTTTACAAACTGTGCACGGACACCAAAATTACTACAAAATTACTACGCACACGCGAACAAATGTCCTGCGGGACGCGACGACAGGAGTTGGTCGATTAGGCACATTATTTTTTGTTTGTGTGCTTGCAAATATATTTTTTTTATCAGCCCATATACGTCCCACTGCTGGGCACGAGCCTACTATATAGTCCACCACGCTGGCCTAGTGCGGGTTGGCGGACTTACATACCGTAGAAATTATTTAAAATCGCTACGGTATGCAGGTTTCCTCACGATGTTTTCCTTCACCGTTAAAGTGCGTGGTGATTGACTATCAATACATACATAACTCTGAAAAGTCAGAGGTGTGCCCTGGGATTTGAACCCGCGACCAGCGTGAACATGTAGGCAGCCGAGTCTGGTCCGTTACCAACAGGCCACCACGCACTTAATGCTATTATTAAAATATTAGGCGTTATTAAGTTATTATATTTTGTTTATTAATTTATTTACTATTAATTATAGTCATCCAAAACGTACGAACGTTTTATTAAAATATCTGTGAATGGCAAGTAAAGCACTGCATTTCTGCCTACAAGGAGCGCGCGCGCCCCTGCTGGACCCGCGGTTTTCGAGCAATCTAAATTTTTAAGTTATATTTCGATAACGTTAGGATCTATTTCAAGTCGACTTAATCCAGACATGTGAACATCTGAAGCAAAATAAGAGTTGAGAGGGCCTGCATTTATATTTGAAGACGTGTTCTCATTGGCATGAGATTGTAAATAGGTTGATTGAAATTGGGAGAAAGCTTCACTCACAGCACATTAACACGATAAGCGACTTTCAGATGCTAAATTTATTCAATAAACGTCGACCCGTGGCCATTGTTCGTGCCGTGGCCGTTATTGGCCGTGCAATGCTCCCTTTTTCAATCAAATCGAGTTATCCGTTTACAGACTGCACTTTGTTGTTATTGCTAGGCATTGCAGAGTGGGGCCTGGGGACCTTTGATTTCGTTTGCTGATAGCAAATATATTGTGGAAGCAAGGTTGACTTAATTACGTATAAAAAGCAGTTTATTAACTTTATGACTCGACTGGAAGAAGGCAACGTATTAGGATCAGTTCACACCGAGACGCGACGCGACGATACTGGAATCCGTGGGGTGATGTCCTCCTCTGGACCACCCATTTAAGATACGACGCTACCGAGGTATTTAAAGTTGTGGACTCGTTCAACTGACTCTGTGCCAATTAGCAACGGTGTTGTGTTTGTCCCGCTTGTTCGCATCTCTTTTGTCTTCCGGGTATTAATTTTTAACTCCAATTTCGCCGCTTCTACACTTAGGTCATCAATCTTTGCTTGCGTGTCGGCACGTGTATGACTCGACTCAGTTGGCAGATATCATCGGCATAGTCCAAATCCTCTAAGACATATGGAATGCTCCAATCTATTCCACGGCAATTGTGTTGATGGCATGAAGCATGACCTCGTCCAGAGCGATCAAAAAGAGAAGGTGTGATAAAAGACAGCCTTGTTTGACCCCAGCGTACACAGCAATGTCGTTGGAGATAAAGCCAATATGGGTGACACAGCAAGAGTAATGCTTATAGATACATTCCAGTAGGCTCCAATTTTCGGCGAGACACCAATGACAAGAAGGCGGGACCACAGACTGAGCCAACGCAACGTATAAAAAGCTTCTTCGTAATCTGTCAATGTAAGTAATGTCTCCTTCTGCCATTCTGATGCTTATTCCAGAGTAATATGAAGTGGTAATTTTGTCGATGCATGAGCGGTTAGAACGAATCCTAGCCTGCTCATTGCGGAGAACCGGTTCTACGGCGTTCGATAGTCTATTCAAGATGATCTTACAAAACATCTTGGATGGGATGGAAAGTAAAGTAATCCTCTTCCAGTTAGTGCATTGACTTAAGTCACCTTTTTTGGGTCAGTTATTAGGAGCTCTTTACTCCAGTCCTCTGAAGCTTTTCTGAATCCCAGATCTTATTGATTAAAGGATTCAGTTTGTCAACAGCGGAAGGTAAGTCAGCTTTAAGCATCTCCAAGGTTATAAGATCCAGTCCGAGATTTGCCGGTCTTCAAGGAAAGAATAGCTTTTGCCACTTCTTCTTGTTTAGGTGGAGCTGCGTCGATGTCAAGGAGCTGTAGTGGCATTGTTCGGGCTTGTGTAACAACGGGTAATGTCATTGTTGAGGTTTGGAAGACCTCCTGAAAGTATTCCTGTCATCGTTGCAGTTGCCCTTCCGAAGTCGCAATTAACTACCCGTCCTTAGCCTTCAAAGGCCTCTTTTTGAAGCTTCTTTTCCCAGCCAAGATTTTAGTAGCCTTATATTATGTAAAGCTCCCTCAAATTGCCGGTGTTTGCAGCAAGTTGTGCACGATTTGCAATAGAATCAGCCCACACTCTTCTATCCTTACGCACGCTGCGATAGACTTTCTTGCGCAGTTCTCGTCTATCCTGGATAAGGTCCCACGTATCCTGCGATATCCAGGCCTCGCGTGCACAAGAATTGTGGCCTAACACGGGGTAGCAGTAGTTGTGTGGTAAATTGAGTTAAATTATAAATCACTTTATTAAAATGTGCGCGCAGCGTCGCGACGCGTCCCGTCTCAGTGTGAACTGACCCTAACATTGTCTACGTCGAGTTGATTTTAACTTTTCATTTCATTTTGTACTAGCGGTCGGGCTGGCTTTGCCCGGGTGCAGACAATTTTTTAGGCCTGTCTACATAACAAATTGTTCCTTATTTTGCGTACTAACTGTTTATAATTAAATAACGGCCCGGCTCGACTCCGCTCGGGTACAGATACTTTTTTGACATCAGAAATATAATATTATGTCGTGTACTAACTGTTTATATATTTTTAGCTCAACTCCTCTATACTGCTCCTCGCATCCCATCCCTGTTTCGTCTTATACATTCCGCATAATAAAAATTCGCATGCGATATTTGATAATTATTTTGATGCAGAAATATTTTTAAACTGTGTCGTAATCCAAAGAATACCAATGTTTACCTTTTTTAGAATGCCAATAAATAAATAAATACTTATATCCAACAATCACAAAAGTAGTTTCAACTACACATTAAAATGCCGTCCTGACCCCATACTAAGATCGAGTCTTGTGCCGTGGATATCAGAAAATACGAGAGACTTTAGACTCACAAACACTCAGAACCAATACAAATATCTTTGGATCACACAAACATATTTTGTCTCGGTGCGGCGATCGAACCCGCAACCTCTCGTTTCACAGCTGGCGTCTAACCAATTGTATCACGGGGGCTGTCAAATGACTTCTTAATGCCTAAATTGATTTAAAATAAAGATTAAGAACAATTTAGTCTTGTGTCATAAATAGGTCAATCAGAAACTATAATAATTATAAAAATAGTTTTATTTATTAAACATTGAAAAAAAATTAACATAATGGTAAAAACAAAGAGAAAAACACAATATTTTTATTTTCAGCATCACTAGAGGTACCAAATGCGTGGCCTATTGGTAACAGGCTGGACGCGACTGCCAACTTGTCCACGGTGGTCGCGGGTTCAAGTCCCAGGGCACACCTCCGACTTTTCGGAGTTATGTGTGTATTGATTATAGTCAATTACCAAGCATTTTAACGGTGAAGGAAAACATGGTGAGGAAACCGGCATACCGCAGCGATTTTTAAAAAGAGATTTTCTGCTATGTAGAACATTTTAAAACAAGTAATAAAAATGTAATAAAAAATAATGTATGAGTGGCTTTTCGGTCATACAAACACGCAAACCCAAAACAAATAAAATTAAAAAATACTTATCGCTTTTTTAGCTTCATATCTGCTACTGTAATAAAAAAATATTTAAAAAATTAAACCGACTTCAAAAGTATAATAAAAAGAGAGAAATAAAACTAATATTTTATTAAATCTATAATACCTAAATATACAAACATTTTTTTTAGGTCGATGTCAGCTGGTCATCTATGCCTCCGGCCTCGCGGTTTTACCGGTATAGCTTATTGTAGGCCAGTAATTAAAAAGGAGATTATTAACCGAATTCAAAAAAAGGAGATTATTAATTGCACGATTTTTGGATATGTTGGTCTATACCAGCTTCCGAACACGTGTGCCAAATTTCATAAATGTATGTATGTTTGTATGTTTGTCCACACATATCTCAAAAAGTATAGGTCCGATTTCGAAAATTCTTTTTGCGTTCGATTAGGTATAGTCCAACTTAGGAGCTGTGTAAGTTTCATAGAAATCGGTTTAGTAGTTTTTGAGATAGAGCAGGGGTGCCCAACCTTTTTCAATCCGCGGCGCACATACATGTTCACTACTTTGTCATGCCACCCTTATCTATCCAGCTGGTTGAAATATATAATGATACTACGTAGGTAAATAGACATAAAACTTAAAATCCAGAGATAGAGAATTTCTTCGCGGCGCCCTCCTCCACTTTCTACGGTGCGGAGTACCAGGACGCACAGTTCAGGCCGTCAGTGCAAAAGTGGCCTAACCCCGTGACAGTTACATTGGAGAAATTAAAGGTTATTTATTATACATGAAACTAAAATTAAATTATGGTTATAATTTGCATATATATCTAAATCGACATTACTTTCTCGTCATTATGTTTAGTTTTCTTTGTGATAGTATTTTATTTAGCTAGATAAACCATATTTTATTGAATATTTTGTGTGTTAAGCCACTATTGCATTTTGTTTTCCGACCAATATTGAAAATGAAGTATAAGGTTAGGCCAAGACGGGAACAACTTTGCCTCGGAAATGTAAAATATGTAACTATATTTAAATATGAAATATAACTTTTAGAAATGAAAAAGCTTAATGCATGTCGCAGTTTTATTAATATCACCTCTTCAATGTCATTAGTAATTAGGTTAAAGGTAAGTACAGCATTTAATGATGTTGATGAACACTTTAAATTATTATCAAATGTACTATGATGGATGGGAATGGGTAGTGTATAGTTTAACAGATGTAATCTTTTTTTCTTCTCGTTATTGTACCTCCAGATGGGTTTAATCACGGAAGAAAGAAAACAAGGGTTAAATACTTCAAGAGTTCCAATACCCACTGAATTTATTTTCCTTAGATCTTGAAAGTGGACTTCCGTATTAGTGTTGTAGCTATTATAAAGGAAATCCAAAGCATGCATTTGCTTAAACATAATCCACTGTATTTTAAACCATTGAACTGTAAGGCGTTTGCAATTCACTACATTTTTAAGAAAATGTGAGAGGCACGAAATTTTTATGAATATGCATTATTTATAGCCATAGATAGCATGCATATTAGCGTCGATGTCATACATTATGTTATTCTGTTACAATATTAACAATTACCGTAATTAGCGTACCGTTCCCGAACGGCACGTTTTCAGCGTTCTTTCTTACCACGCACGTGTAAGCTCTGGAATGAACTCCCTGCATCGGTGTTTCCTGAGCGCTATGACCTGTCCTTCTTCAAACGAGGCTTAAAGAGAGTACTTTCCTTAAGGTAGGCAGCGACTTTGTTGTGCTGGACCCCTGGCACTGCGGAGGTCTATGGGCAGCGGTAGCCGCTTTCCATCAGGCGGGCCGCTAGCTCGTCTGCCTATGAAGGCTTAAAAAAAAAAAAAAAAAAAATAAACAATTTTGATTAATGTATTACAATTTCTAATGCAAATACTTTATGCCATTGAAATTCGCGCCAATATTTTTTTCTGTTTCTCAAGATATTGGATAAAGTAGAAAACTGTTCCTCCAATTCAACTACAAGTAACATTGCCGCATATTACAAATTGTTAAAGTAATATACATTGTGTATATTTAAAAACGTACCAACTTAACTTGCATTATATTCTTCACATTTTTAATATTTACATGACAAAAATATTATATACTAGCGGCCCGGCCCAGCTTCGCCTGGGTGCTTAGATGTTTAGACTCCACTCCACACCAGAAATATCTTATTCCCGTTCAAACTTTTGTACTCCTGAACTCAACCTAAGTACCTACTATCCCTTTTCCTATCGTATCCCATCCCATCTCATCTGGTTCCTTTTCTTTCTGTTACATCCCGTCCCATTATTTCCCATCGAATGCAATCCGAATTCGACCGATCTCATCGCGTTCGTCCCACTTTATCCCATTTAATCCATTAATGCCTAAATAGGCATGTTGACATTTTTTTGGAATTGGTTTTATTTTGTAGATAGGCCTTATATAAACACGAAAATACGACGAATATCATTTAAAAAATACGCAAACACAAATACTTTGCAAAATTCCTGCTAAAACTTTCCGCTCAGCCAAAATTCTGACTACGAAATTTGTTTTTTTGAAGTATAGTAAACTACTTATTTCTCAAATGTAAACAATGCAATAGTCATAACGTTTTTCCCTTCTTAGTGATTTCTGTTGTTTAATTCCTACCCGAAACAGTGCTAAGAATGTTCGTCAAAGCAAACCCCTTTTCGTCGCTTTAGGCTAATAAAGAAGATTATGCATTGCCTATTGACTGCCTCGGTGGCGTAGTAGTACTACGGTACGATTGCAAAGCTGAGGTCTCGGGTTCGAATCCCGGGTCGGGCAAAGTGATATTGGATTTTTCTATTCATTATCAGCCCGGAGTCAGGAATTTGTGCCCGATATGGAGATAGGCTCGCCCCCTATCACATCGTGGGACGAAATATATAAGGCGAAACGTGGGTGTTCTGGTAGCACCTCTACCTACCCCTTCTGGGAAAAAGGCGTGTGTTTATGTACGTATGTATGGTGTTAAATTATAAGTTTTTATATCAATAGCTTTAGCGGTTTTGATTTTCCGCACAATATTTCTACCCTTATTTTACCCCCGTAATGATGTTTTCCCAAAATTATTGTAAGCCATTATTTTTTGTTTGTAATATGGAACTGAAATGTATATTTTTATAGAAATACATACATACATACATAACCACACGCCTTTTTCCCAGAAGGGGTAGGCAGAGGTGCTACTAGAACACCCACGTTTCGCCTTGTATATTCCGTCCCACGATGTGATAGGGGGCGAGCCTATCGCCATATCGGGCACAAATTCCTGACTCCGGGCTAATAATGAATAGAAAAATCCAATATCACTTTGCCCGACCCGGGATTCGAACCCGAGACCTCAGCTTTGCAATCATACCGTAGTACCACTACGCCACCGAGGCAGTTTATAGAAATAGCTTCCGCTGTTTCGATTTTGCATATAAAATTCCAAACCTTATTTTAACCCCTTTAGGGTTAATTTATATATTTTTATTTTTAAATGAGTCACTAAAGTGCCAAGTTTAACATCTTAACTTTAACGGTTTAGATTTGTCCATACATACTTTCATCCCTTATATATCCCTTCAAGCCTTTTATTCAAAAAAAAAAGTAGCCTATGTCCGTCTCCTGGCTCTAAGCTACCTCCTCACCAATTTTCAGCCATATCGGTAAAGCCGTTCTTGAGTTATAAATAGTGTAACTAACACGACTTTCTTTTCTATATATAGATTTACCGCCAAGGATTAAGTGGAATGTCCGTTCCATCGTTGATTTGGCAGAATAGATTTTGACCTTAGCCAAAAACATGTGAACAGAAAAAAATTTAAAATCTTTCTCAATAGCGCGAATTTGTATTAATTAAAAGTATTTGCATTGATTATAATCAATGCAAATACAATTACTATAGTTATTGTTACTTTTGTAACAAAATCAAACCACTTTTGCACTACAATGAGATCTGATGATGATGATGACTAAAAATCGATGCAAAAACAATCGATGGTTAGACCTTCAGTAGGTCAAAATGTACCATATTTTAAATCGTGTACCATACTTAGATTCCAAAACACAAAATTGTGGGTTAAGCCACTTTTGCACTGACGGCCTCATTAATATGAAATTTGGTATTGACAAGTGCAAAACTAACTCGATCAGGGCGGGACAGAACCATAACCACCGATACCAGCTACAGAGAGGTCAAATTATCCAGGCTTTAAATGAAAACGGAACTTATAAGTACCTAGGATTTCATAAAGCTCCCCAAATTCTAGTAAAAGAAACCAAAACGAAATTAACGCAAATATTTAAACATAAAATAAACTATATTGAATACTCAACTGAATTCCAAACACTCATTTAAGGCAATCAATACATACGCTGTTCCGGTTTTAACATACTCATTTGGTCTGATTGGGTGGTCTAAATCCGAATTAAAAAACCTCCAACGCAATGTAAATGTAGCTCTGACAAAACACAGGAAACACCATCCAAGAGCATGCGTCCAGAGACAGACACTACCGCGCAAAGAAGGAGGAAGAGGCCTTATTGATATATCTAACTTATACAGTAAACAAATAACTACACTTTGATCTTATTTCCATAGTAAAATAAATGACTAACCACTACACCAAGCTATAGTCTTCAATGATAATAAGTTTACACCCCTTAATTTGCGTGATATGGCCCTCCAACCAAACGAAACCCAAACTGAAAACTCGGCTAAAATGAGAGAGTGGTGCCTGAAGTCCTTGCACGGGAGACATCGCCTCGATCTGAGCCAACCCAATGTCAACAAAGATGCGTCGAACGAAAGGCTCGTTCGGGGTGAGCTTTTTCCTCAGACCGAAGGGTTCATGATCGCTATTCAAGATCAAACAATAGAAACTCCATAATTCTTTACTGACTCTGAATTTACCGAAGTTTACGTATCTTTTCCTCCAAAAAGCCGTGATACTTAATACCTGCCGCATAGTCAGAAAATGTCTACAGATAGACCAGGAAGTAGCGCGTAGTAGTAGCTACAACCCTCCCGACCCCAATGTAGGTGTAGACTTGACTGCACTTAACTAACCGGCTCCCAGCCGAAATTTATTTTATTTATTTATTTATTTATTTATTTATTTATTTATTTATTTGCCACATAACACTACTTTTACAGGCTAAGACCTAATACAGTAGCATCGATAATCTTATAACTATATAAAAAAAATATATATATACATATCTTAGACTATGTTAGACTACAAAAAAAAAAATTGATAATAAAATAAAAGGTTATTTATAACATATTATCCGTGTTGCTATCTTTGTGAATTCATTCAGCGCGCAATGAAATATATCAATTTCAGCCGCAATATGGTTGAGAGTGCGGAGCGCTCGCGTCAGCGGCGCCTCCTTTAGCAAATTAGTGCGGGCGCGCGGGATAGCCAGCAATGCAGGCCTACGCCGCCTCCACACATATCGGTCCGGAACACACAGTCTCACCTGTTCCAATACCTCCCCATTGTGACACTTTCCTTTTATTATTTTAAAAATATAGGACACTAGTGCAAGTTCCCTTCTAACTCTCAATTCATTGTATCCGACCATACCTAAAATAAATAAGGTCGGATACATCAGCGGGTAAAACGGGTAAACGCCATATTGTTTTAGGTATATGTGTCTAATAAATTTATTCTGTATTTTTTCCAAAATGAGTATATATTTATCTTCATACGGAGACCATATAACTGCATTACTTTCTAACTGACTTCTTACTAATGCGTTATACAAGACTTTAATTGCGTTTATATTAGTAAAACCCCGAGTGACACGAAGTATAAATCCTAAATTTCTGTAGGCTTTCTTACAAATGGTTGTGATGTGATCGCGAAATGTAAGCCCTGCGCTAAGACGAAAATTAAAAGAGCATAAATTAAAATAATAATAATAAGACATTTATTAAATTCCTGCCTTAACCTATATTAACAAACAGAAATACAGTTTACAATAATATGTGCTTAGGCTAGGTAACAAAACAAGTGTATTGAGATACTGCTGGTACTAATACTAGGATGGCCCGGTACCATAAGCACCATTTACATTTTACATTCCTTAATGCTAAAATATTTTAAGAAAATAAACTTTTTAACAAAAAAACAAATTATTATAACAGCGGCTCGTTCACTAGGCATTGCCTGTACTGTAGGTGACCAATTTCCATTTAAAAATTGACAATTCAGCGGTAACACGCATTCCTGGAATATGTAACTTTAAAAAATATATAAATCTTCAATGTATGAATTATAATTTTGTTATGTATAAATTACTGTACTAATTTAGTGTACTTAAGTTTATAAGTATATAAACATAATTGAGCGTCCGAAGTTAATGTGTGAAATATATGTTTGTGTGTGGATTGAGATATGTTTATATTTAATTATTTTGATAATATCTTCAATATCGTTGTATGAGAGAGTGTTAAGCGACTTCAATACTTTAAGTTTGATCCCTAATGGAACAGTGTTTTATGTCACAGCTTTTATTTACTTTATTATATACTCGTATATAGGGATGGAGAAAGGTGCAAAATTTTCTTGCAAAAGTTTATTATATACAGACAATTTATCCCGGAATTTGCTCGCATAACAAAACCAATGCCGCAATGTCTAAAGAAAAGTTCTAAAATAACATTCAATAACACGGAATATATTAGTTGTTTCGAAAAATGAAAAATATTGCTAACAAATGATCCTATTCTTCAGTACCCCGATTTTTCTAAAGATTTTATATTGACGACTGATGCATCCAATTTTGCAATAGGAGCTGTACTATTTCAAGGCGTAATAGGTTTCGCTTTAAAGACATTTATTCTCATAAGAAATTTACATTTCACTTACAATGAGATACAAAAAAGTAGGTTAATAAATATTAAATACAAACTAAGTTAATCACTGATACTCAAAGTGCCAATATATATTTTAATTTTTTCTTAAAACTATTCACACTCTCACTGTTTTTAATATTATTTGGTAATTTATTGAACAACATTGCCCCCTCATACATAATCGTCTTCTTTCCATAATTTGTCCTTGGCTTTATTACTTTAAGTTGGTATTTTTTTCTAAGAGTCCATTTATTTTCTCGTATGTTTAATTGTATATTGGATTTAACGGTATTTGTGATAATTTTTTTGATTGAAATACATGTGTTGTATTTATATAGTTGGTTTAAGTTAAATAATTTGGTTTTCTCATAAAGTTGTTTTGTAGGCGTACGGAAAGGATAATGGTACAATACTTTTATAATTTTATTTTGTGTTCTCTGCAATGGATTTAAATTACTTAATGCGGCAGACCCCCAGATTTCAATCAAATATTCGAGATGTGATTTTACTAATGAGTTGTATATAACTGATCTTACTTTATGCTGTTTTTCTCAATGCTCCTAGTAATGATGTTAACTTCGATCTAACGAGTTGGATGTGCGGATTCCACGTAAGTTTGTCATCTACAAGTAAGCCTAAGTATATGTGATCTTTTAATAATTTGGTTATTTATTTTGAGTGGTTCGAATTCTGGTATTTGTTTATTCTTTGCGGAAAAAATCATGTACGATGTTTTTGTCGTGTTAATTGTTAGCAAGTTATGGAGCAACCATTCGTTTAATGCGTTGAGGTCTTTTTGTGCGTCAGTGATAATATCGTGAAATTGAACAGATCGATCGAAGTAAAACAGACATGTATCGTCACCATAAAGCGTTAGATGTCCACTCAATCCTATGTTATTTATGCTGTTGACGTAAGTATAGGTAGCGATAAACTAATTGTATACGCGTCTAGAACTTTATACACCAGCGAAATTAATTAGAGCACTATTGAAAAGGAGCTTTTGGCTATTTTTGGGCGACCAAATATTTTAGGCCATATCTGTTTGGTAGGAAATTTAAAATTGTAACCGACCACAAACTCTTGCAGTGGGTTATGAAACTAAAAGAACCCGGTTCAAGGTTAACTCGTTGGCGGTTAAAGTTAAGTGAATATAACTTTTCAACTGTGTATAAGCAAAGCAAAAATAATACCATTACCGACGCTTTATCCCGTATCGAAATTAATAATGAAGACACTAGTTCAGTCATGGTAAATACGTCCTAAAAACCCCCTGTCAATGGTTCTACTCAGCAACCGCCCATACAAGATCAGAGAATCCAATTTTAGAAGTTCCAATAACTGATGATCCCCTAAATAAATTTCATAGGCAGATTTGTTACTAGCACATAGTAGGAGATATTAAGAAACGACCGTCGGTCACAAAAACCTTTTGAAACTCATACTCGAACCACTATACAACTTTCCGAGTCTAACCTCGAGAGTGACGTCATAAATGCTATAAAATAATTTGTTAACCCTAAAGTGAAAACCGGTATTACAATTCGCCCTCCCTTACCTATGTATAGAATAATTCCTATTATACAAAATACATTTAAAAACTCCGCTATGAATCTCGTAGTAACAAAAGTCGATTTAGAAAAAGTAAAAGAGTATTTACGTCAGCAAGAAATTATATAAAAATATCACGAGGGTAAAACCAACCATTAAGTTACCGAGTGTTATAAATATTATTGGCCGAAGATGAAGAACTGCATTACAAAATACTTATATAAACGAATGCAATATACATATTTGGCCCGGCCAAGTATGAAAGAAGCCCCATCAAACAAATATTTTCTATTGTACCTCCCCTTCTAAACCATTTTAGACAATTCACCTCGACTTTTTTACAGCTCAGAATGAAAAACTTCTTATAATAGTAGATGTTGTTTCTAAATATGCCCAAGCGTATTATTTGCGTGACGGACCAGCCCTTAGCGTAGCTCAAGCCCTTTTAATATTTTGCACCCACCATGGCGTACCTTTAACGATAGTCACCGACCAAGGACCAGAATTTACGAATCAAACCTTTTTGAATTTGCTCGAATTTATAAAATACAGCATCATAAAATATTAGCTCATTGTCCGAACGATAATGGCATAGTTAAACGATTTAACTGCACTATACTCGAACATCTTATGTTACTAAAGCTCGAAAAACCTAGCGAGCGAGTAGTTAACCTAATGCCATATGCAGTTCTGGTGTATAACAACTCTATACACAGTTTCACAAAATGCCGACCACTAGATCTAATTACAGGACATTTTGATCCGCGCGACCCTATACACTTCTTCCCCACCACCGCGTTCACTATGGAGTTCGCCAACATCCGCGGACTCCATACGAACCTCAATGCCGTCCACCACCATCTCGAGACGGCCCGGCCTGCTTTGCTCTTCTTGACTGAGACGCAGATTCATTGTCCGGCCGACAATTCCTACTTGCTGTACCCCGGTTATTCGCTTGAAGAAAACTTCAAGCCTAAAGACGAGGTATGCTTGTATGTCCGGTCGGACGTCTGCTGTCGCCGTCTGCGCTGCATGGAGGACCCCTCCTTCTCCGCTCTGTGGGTACACGTGGATCTTGGTTCCCTGAGCCGCATCTACGTGTGCCTCTACAGGTCGCACAATGGGGATAATGAGACGACTCGGCTGTACAGGTACCTTAGCCGAGCGACAGATGACGCGCAGTTGCAGTTCCCGTCAGCCGAAATGGTGGTCTTGGGGGATTTCAACGCACATCACGAGTTGTGGTTGGGCTCCTCTAAGACTGATCATGCTGGCAGGGCTGCCCATGCATTCGCTCTGACTTATGACTTGACACAACTCGTGAACCAGCCCACCAGGATGTGGCGAGTCATGTGCCTTCACTGCTGGACCTTCTGCTGGCGAGTCACCCGGCCGGGTATCGTGTGACCGTTAGTGCGCCTTTGGGCACCTCCGATCACTGCCTGGTCGGGTCGTCAGTACCGTTCGCTTCACCTCCACGTCCCGTGCAGGTTAAGCGAAGGGTCTGGCACTACTCGTCGGCGGATTGGGATGGTATGCGGGAATATTTCACATCCATCCCTTGGCGGCAGCGCTGCTTTGAGGGCAAAGATCCTTCAGCGAGTGCCAACGCTATTGCTGGCGAGATCAGTCTAGGTATGGAATACTACATTCCTTCCTCTGAGATCGCCAGTAAGGGCCGTGGTCGCTTCTGGTTCAATCGTGCATGCGCCGATGCTGTCGATCTTCGCCGTTTCACATATATGCCACCATCACGCGTTACAAGAAAATTATGTATAAATAAAAACGGTTACGAAACAAATGGATATCACATAGTTCAAAAATTATTGAAAATATGGCATAAAATCAAGAGAAAATGAGTAAAACACTTAATAACATTATGCAAAGCAAAGCCACTAGACAAACGGACTTGACTAAATAATTGCATATGGCACAGCATATTTTAATCTTAGGTGACAATATAGAGGATTTATCCAATGAATTAAATAGTATAGAAAATACTTTTTCATTTATCCGTGCATCGAGCACCCCTTTCTCGATTATTAGCTTAGATGAAATAAAAAATATATTAAGTAAATTAAGGGTTTTATACTCGAAATATGAAATCCTCGACGTAGATTATAGGTACTTTTATACATAATAAAATTAGGCTATTTTTATATAGGTAGAAAATTAGTAATAATTATAAATGTCCCAATTGCCTATCCTACGACGGCATTTTTGTATAACCTATATAAAAATGCCGTCGTCCCTAGCAAAAACCATCAAGCCCTTATCTCTACCTCGCCTTTCGCAGCAATCTCTAGAAATGAGTGAGGTACATGGAGACAGAATGGGCGAAGATAAACTCCTTCTTTCTTTGCGATTCTAAACCTAATTATAAGATTCAAGATAAGCCGGACTGTGTTCAGGAACTCATCGCCCAACAAGAACTCAACCGATCTTATACGCTGACACCAGTCTCCTTGACGACGGAAGCCATAGAAAAACTCGATGACAGACATTACACGCTGAGTTTTCCCACTCCAACAAAAGTGAAGATATACTGCGGACAAGAACAACATCGGATTCTGCAAGGAAGTTACCTGGGAGTCATCCCACGCAACTGTTATCTGAAAACACCGGGATTCACAATCTCTAACACTAATGACCGAATCGAAGGCCATGTTGTACGAATAATGGAAATGCCTCAGTATGACGAGTCGAAGCACGATGGTCATCCATCTTTCTTTTTAAATTCGGCGAACTTGAAAAAATTTCATCTCTTCATTTCGAGAGCGTCATTGAAACCTTCCTTTCATCTTCAACGAGCTATGGATCCAGCCATCTACTACACCACAATTCCTATCTATGTTATACTATTCAGTGTAGTTTTACTCATTATCGCCGGATTACTGTACCGGTAGCTACGAGCAAAACCCAATGGAAATGAATATAAATTCGAAACTCATCTAAGTATACCTGAAGCAGTCTATGCAACTCCAGATAGATCAAACTGCAACCCCCACGCAATAAGGGTTGATCATAAGAATATTTCAGCAACATTCCGAAAAAGGTTTACGAATAGGCGCTGATCTACGGGGGCAGGTGTTACGCAAATACTAAACCAGAGAATTGCATATATATCATATGTCCTACTTAAAATTTGCACGAAGAGGCGACGCAGCACAACGTGCCTGATGCCTCGTGGACCACGCAGCAGAAGCGCAAGCAGCGGCCCGCGCATCGAGATTTTGCACACTATCGATTGTTGCATCGTGCAATAAACGTAAAATTACCTATAGTTTAATTTTGTAATTTTTATTTTATTAAATTAATATATAAGTCACTTTGCATTTTTTTTTACATCCTTCGGCTGTAGAATTCGTACTTCGCCGCTCGCCGTTAAAACAGTTAATTAACTCATGCAAAATAAGCGCGATGCGTTTAATTACTACGTAGTTTGCACGTCCGCGACCCGTGCCGGAACTAACACGCCTCTTTGTTGTTGCGCGATCGAGCGTCCGAAATGACGCTCACTGTTTGTATACTCACGGTTCAGTTGTACCTAGTCAGGTCATAAACTCTGTCACATGTTTAATATAAAATAATTGAAACAAGTTTATTCATTATGTAACCATTTATATACCAAAATGAACTTAAGAAAACATAGATTCTTATGACACTAAAGTTTATTCAAAATGACCTCCGTGATTTTGAATATAGGCCTTCAATCTGCGCGGCCAATCATCTATCGCAGCACGAACGAAGTCCATGTCAATAACGGCGGCTGCCTTAATCAAGGATGTCTTGAGTGACTCCAAATTGGGATGAGGCTTTGAGCACGCCTTTTCCTCCAAGTGTTGCCATATCTTGTAATCTAACGGATTCAAATCTGGACTGGAGGAGGGCCAGTCTTCGTGCCGGATGAAGTCGATTTCACGCGCCGCTAGCCAGTCTTGTGTGCTCTTCGCTCTATGAGCTGGCGCCGAATCTTGTTGGAATACCCAGTGCCTGTTATTGAACATGGTATGAGAAACAGGTTCCACAAGGTTCGTCAGGTTTTAGGCATTAGTTTTTACACTTTTCTCACAAAAATGTACCCCTGTTAAGCCCCATGAGAAACTCCCAACCATACCATGAGCGAGGATGGAAAATTACCTCGTTGGACACGCGGAATACGGTTGCTCGCTTCTTCACTACTGTGTGCGTACACCTTATCATTTTGTTTGTTGTAGCTCTCTTCTACGGTAAAATTTTTATCATCCGAAAAAAAAAATTCCCGATATTTTTTTCCCGCGTACCGCTTCAACAAAGCGCGGCATCTCTTCAGTCTCAGGTCCATTAGACGAGCATTCAAACGATGTCCTGTTTTTCTTCGATATTCCCGAAGCCCTAAGTCTTCATTTAACACCCTTTTCACCGTGATTCTGCTTAACACCATCTGAAGGGCTAACAGTTTCTGCTTACGTTTGGGATTTCTTTGAATTCGCGCCTTCACAGCTTTTACCACTGCTGGAGTCCTAACAGACCGAGAGCGACCACTTCTTGACCTGTCATCTGCATTAGAGTCTTCATTGTATCGTTTGATGGTACGATAAACGAATCTTTTGGTTGTATTCAAATTTTTCAGTATGTCAAAAATTTGAATTGGCATGTAACCGCAACGATGTAACGCAATAACTGCAACACGGTCTTCTTTAAGCGTCCACTCCATATTTAAAAATGAGTAAAATTCTAAAAAGTATACATTTTTATTTTCGTGAACAATTCGAAATTCGAATTCAATAAACTTTTTTGTGGCCAGCATTCTAAAAGAAAAGTTTTTAACTGTGTGACAATATTTATGACCTGAATGTATATTACTATAATACCCCATCTATATTACCCCCGTCTCCTACCTCTAAAATGCGGATGACCATAACTTGGAGTTCGCCAACATCCGCGGACTCCATACGAACCTCAATGCCGTCCACCACCATCTCGAGACGGCCCGGCCTGCTTTGCTCTTCTTGACGGAGACGCAGATTCGTTGTCCGGCTGACAATTCCTACTTGCTGTACCCCGGTTATTCGCTTGAAGAAAACTTCAAGCCTAAAGCCGGAGTATGCTTGTATGTTCGGTCGGACGTCTGCTGTCGCCGTTTACGCTGCATGGAGGACCCTTCCTTCTCCGCTCTGTGGGTGCACGTGGATCTTGGATCCCTGAGCCGCATCTACGTGTGCCTCTACAGGTCGCACAATGGCGATGATGAGACGACTCGGCTGTTTAGGTACCTTAGCCGGGCGAAAGATGACGCACAGGTGCAGTTCCCGTCAGCCGAAATGGTGGTCTTGGGGGATTTCAACGCACATCACGAGTTGTGGTTGGGCTCCTCTAAGACTGATCATGCTGGCAGGGCTGCCCATGCATTCGCTCTGACTCATGACTTGACACAACTCGTGAACCAGCCCACCAGGATCCCGGATGTGGCGAGTCATGCGCCTTCACTGCTGGACCTTCTGCTGGCGAGTCACCCGGCCGGGTATCGTGTGACCGTTAGTGCGCCTTTGGGCACCTCCGATCACTGCCTGGTCGGGTCGTCAGTACCGTTCGCTTCACCTCCACGTCCCGTGCAGGTTAAGCGAAGGGTCTGGCACTACTCGTCGGCGGATTGGGATGGTATGCGGGAATATTTCGCATCCATCCCTTGGCGGCAGCGCTGCTTTGAGGGCAAAGATCCTTCAGCGAGTGCCAACGCTATTGCTGGCGAGATCAGTCTAGGTATGGAATACTACATTCCTTCCTCTGAGATCGCCAGTAAGGGCCGTGGACGCTCCTGGTTCAATCGTGCATGCGCCGATGCTGTCGGCGACAAGCAAGCGGCGTATCGCGCTTGGATCAGGGGTCGCGCCAAGAAGGATCCCAATATCAGCTCCCTCAAGGAAGCTTATAACCGAGCCACCAAGGCCTGCAGGAAGGCCTACGTTAGAGCGGATGCCCAGCGCGTTTGTAGCATTGGGCGTGCGTTGGCCAATCACCCAACTAGCAGTCGTGCTTATTGGAGTTTGGCCAGGGCCGTCCAGTCTAACTTCTGCCGTCCTACATTGCCACCACTGAAGTACCCGGAAGGATCACTGGCTCATAAGCCGCAAGAGAAAGCCACTTTACTGGCAAATCTTTTTGCGGCTAATTCCCGCCTCGAGGACCGTGGTTCCCAGACGCCGCCCACGCTGCCTGATTGCGGTTTCTCAATGGCTGATATTCGCATCAGGCAGTGTGATGTGCGGCGTGAGCTACGATCCCTCGATGTCCGGAAAGCCAGTGGTCCGGATGGAATACCGGCGGTGGTTTTAAGGGCTTGTGCAGCGGAGCTGTCTCCTGCACTGACACGCCTCTACCGAGCGTCTTACCGCACAGGTGTTGTGCCGGAATCTTGGAGGGAGGCCAATGTGCAACCGATCCCCAAAAAGGGTGATCGGTCAGACCCTACCAATTATCGCCCTATCGCTATCACCTCAGTGATGTGCAAAGTCATGGAGCGGATCATAAACGCTCAATTGGTCCGCTACCTGGAGGATCACTCGTTGATCAGTGACAGACAATACGGTTTCCGTCACAAACGATCAACGGGTGATCTTCTAGCGTTTGTCCTGCATCGCTGGGGTGAAGCGATTGACCGGCGTGGCGAGGCTCTTGCTGTGAGTCTCGACATAGCCAAGGCGTTTGATAGGGTCTGGCACCGTGGTCTTCTCTCCAAGCTTCCGGCATAAGGTCTGCCCGGCAACTTGTGTTCGTGGATTTCTGGCTTTCTGCATGGGCGTAGAATGCGTGTTGTCGTTGACGGACACGCTTCGGCGCTCATGTCGGTAAATGCCGGAGTTCCACAGGGCTCGGTACTGTCGCCAACCCTGTTTATTCTGCATATCAATGATATATTGTCGCTCGGCAACATTCATTGCTATGCAGATGACAGCACGGTTCATGGGCGATACTGCTATGGGCCCCCAGGTTGCCGTGACGGCACTGTGAGCGGGCGCGAAGATCTTGTCATTGAGCTCAACCGGTCCTTGGATCTCATTTCTACATGGGGTTCCAGGAATATGGTTGAGTTCAATGCCAGGAAAACCCAGGTGTGTGCGTTCACGTGCAAAAAATCCCCGTTCTCTCCCCTCCCCAATCTTCAGGGTATTCCCCTCTCAATGCGGAATGACCTGAGTATCCTTGGTGTGGATATCCGCTGTGATCTTAATCCAAGGAATCACATCGAAGGCGTAATATCTGCCACATCGCGCAGGGTCGGAATCCTGAACAAGGTGCGTCGGTTTTTCACGCCCGGTCAACTATACCGCTTGTATAAAGCGCAGGTTCGGCGGGGTATGGAATACTGTTCGCACCTCTGGGATGGATCCGCCTAGTACTTACTCGATGCCTTGGATGGATTGCAGCGGCGGGCCATCCGCATTGTAAATGATGCAGACGTTACGAGCAACTTAGAGTCGCTACAGTTGCGGAGGTATGTTGCCTCTTTAAGCGTGTTCTACCGTCTGTATCACGGTGAATGCTCTGAGGAATTGTTTAGTTTGATCCCCTCCTCTCCTTTCCTTAACAGAACCACGCGTGCTAGCTTGCGAAGCCACAGCTTGACGGTTCAAACCATCTCGGCGCGAACAAAAAAGTTCGCAAATTCTTTTTTGTGCCGCACTGTGAAGCTGTGGAATTGTTTGCCGTCACACGTGTTCCCTCCTTCCTATAATCCTGGGTCCTTCCGCCGTAGTGTGAAGAAGCATCTCAGCAGGCCGGCATAATTGTGTCGAATGACATGGGACCGCCGTCTGATGCCATTCGATACTCTGTCTGGACGGCATTTGCGCTTAACATCAGGTGCAGTGCAGTCATCATGCCGTGCCAGAATAAAAAAAAAAAAAAACCCGAAAGTACAAAAAGTAAAAGTACCCGAATGAAGTGTGATGTAACCACCCAAACATACACCCTATTTGTATATATATTTAGAAAGTAAATTATAATTTTTAGTACTGCTCCAAGACTCGTTTGACCCCGAGACCCGAGACCCGAGGCCCGAACTCGACACCGTCGTTATACGTGTACCCAACTTTAAGTTAAGTTAACTTTAAGTTCAAAGTCCGAAAACAAGATGGAGAAACCTACAGCAAGTTCTACTCAACATTACGACACTACGAATATCCAGCAAGAAGTGGCTGGGATAGCTTTATCCATGCGCGTCAGTGGCGAAGGCTCCATATAACTCGATTCCCTGCGGCTTACCTTTTGTAATTTATCATTACACTATAAACAAGCAAATTTTTTAAAATTATTTATGTAATATCTAAACTCATTTTATTCAACGACATCTGTCGCCCACATAGGTAAATATTACTGCGGAGGCGCATAGCAAACACGTAATTAGATTGCGCCGCGTTGCGACCTCTGGCGAATTACTGCCGAAATTGTTCGGCTTATTGAATAACAATGGCGCGGCCCGTGCGCCGACCGCCCGCGTCGGCTGCATGTTACGCATTGGTGTGACATGGTTGTGTAGTTTGCAACAAATCACGCAAAATTGTACCTTAAACATATAGTGATTTAAGGTTCAATTTCCGTTAAAAAAGCAGGAGGCATGCTGCGGCTCTTCAGCATTTTGTGTGTTTATGTGTGTATTTGTGTAGATATCACTGCATTTATAAGTGTTGTATTAACATTTTGACAGTATACGAGTATTAGTTGGTTCACGCATTTAGTTCTTAATGTTTTAAATTATAAAATGTACATAAATATTAATAGTATTATTATGTTGTAATGGAAATTAATAATCGTGAGGGACGTACATGTTTAGATTGTCAATTTCGGAAATAACATTACTGTTTAGATTTTAGGAAGTGCTCGACTACTAATAATAAAAATAATAAAAGCGCGGCTAACGTACTTGTTAACATTGTATCTAGATCATTAATTTTTCTTTATTAATCTTATATTCAAGTGCGGTTTAAAAATATACTTTTTTAATTTTCTCATGATGACATTGCAACTTTTGTATATTGGAAATATTAAAATATAATTGACGACCGCAGTACGTAGATGCCATCATACGATACGCAATCGTTTCGTTTGGTGAGTGAGATTGTCGGAGGAATAATTTGCTGGCGGTTGGATATTCGCAAACGTCCGGATATAAGGATACACGTACATATTATGTAAATGTGTCGCGTTTGGGCTAATTCTCTGAAGCATCTCACGATAAGTTGATCTACTCAATCCGGACTGCACTATGTTTACTATCAAGTATCAGTCACATTGTCTTCCCTATGTAGGACCAGTAGGTATAAACACACTTATTTCGCGTATTGAGCTTCGGCTTCCCTTTTTAAAAAAATCACCCTTCGCCACTGATGCGCGTCCCACCTTTCTTTAAAATTGTCTCACAGAGAATATCTGGACCCTAGTGAATAAATTAATCTCATAGCTCGCTTTTGGAGGATAAAGATGATATTAATGTCAACAGCGCCACCCCACTGTAAAATTCTATAACTCATCAGACTATGAAAGTAGGCAAAATAAACCAATCGAGCTGTTTCTATATCAGTCAATTGGCGAATCTTGGTCTCGCTCAGCTTTATAGCTAGAGCGACTATATGAGGACCCCATTGAAGTTTGGGATCTAATGTAATTCCCAAGAACTTAGTTGAATCCACAAGGCTCAACTCATCCCCATTCAAAGAAATGTTAGCGTTAACAATTTTTACATTAGATGTCACAAATCTTATACATTTAGTTTTTTGGCTATTTAATAACTGCTTATTGTGCTTTACATCGTCAATATCTGGATATAATATGGATGTCGTTAATAGTTTAAATATTAGTGAAGTATCATCAGCGAACAACACTACCTCACAGTTGTCCTCTTTATCTCCCCACTCCATTTCAATATCACAAAATATTGTATGATATATTGGCGCGAAAATAAAAATACACAATAAACAATCGTATAATAATGACAAACTCCAATTCAAAAGTAATATTTTTCATTTTAACAGTATTTATGGCCACACTAAGTACATAGTGCGCTATTATTTTATTTTTTATTGTAAATTATATTAACCTATGTATGTTTTACAGATAAATTATTTTGATTACGTGTTTTGATTCGCATTGCCTCTATTTATTACTTTTCTCGTTTTAAGCCGTGACGCCTATAATTGATCAAAAGACTAGTTCGTTTTGTCATTCTGGCTAATAGAAATCCTTCAGCCTTCTCATACATAATATGAAAATATTCAAGGGAGTAAATTTATATACACAGTCAGGTCATAAGTATTGTCACACAGTAAAAACTTTTCTTTTAGAACGCTGGCCACAAAAAAGTTTATTGAATTCGAATTTCGAATTGTTCACGAAAATAAAAATGTATACTTTTTAGAATTTTACTCATTTTTAATTATGGAGTGGACGCTTAAAGAAGACCGTGTTGCAGTTATTGCGTTGCATCGTTGCGGTTACACGCCAATTCAAATTTTTGACATACTGAAAAATTTGAATACAACCAAAAGATTCGTTTATCGTACCATCAAACGATACAATGAAGACTCTAATGCAGATGACAGGTCAAGAAGTGGTCGCCCTCGGTCTGTTAGGACTCCAGCAGTGATAAAAGCTGTGACGGCGCGAATTCAAAGAAATCCCAAACGTAAGCAGAAACTGTTAGCCCTTCAGATGGTGTTAAGCAGAATCACGGTGAAAAGGGTGTTAAATGAAGACTTAGAGCTTCGGGAATATCGAAGAAAAACAGGACATCGTTTGAATGCTCGTCTAATGGACCTGAGACTGAAGAGATGCCGCGCTTTGTTGAAGCGGTACGCGGGAAAAAAATATCGGGAAATTCTTTTTTCGGATGAAAAAAAAATTACCGTAGAAGAGAACTACAACAAAATGATAAGGTGTACGCACACAGCAGTGAAAAAGCGAGCAACCGTATTCCGCGTGTCCAACGAGGTCATTTTCCATCCTCGCTCATGGTATGGTTGGGAGTTTCTTATTGGGGCTTAACAGGGGTACATTTTTATGAGAAAGGTGTAAAAACGAATGCAGTTGTGTATCAAAATACAGTCCTGACAAACCTTGTGGAACCTGTTTCTCATACCATGTTCAATAACAGGCACTGGGTATTCCAACAAGATTCGGCGCCAGCTCATAGAGCGAAGAGCACACAAGACTGGCTGGCGGCGCGTTAAATCTACTTCATCCGGCACGAAGACTGGCCCTCATCCAGTCCAGATTTGAATCCGTTAGATTACAAGATATGGCAACACTTGGAGGAAAAGGCGTGCTCAAAGCCTCATCCCAATTTGGAGTCACTCAAGACATCCTTGATTAAGGCAGCCGCCGATATTGACATGGACCTCGTTCGTGCTGCGATAGACGACTGGCCGCGCAGATTGAAGGCCTGTATTCAAAATCACGGAGGTCATTTTGAATAAACTTTAGTGTCATAAGAATCTATGTTTTATTAAGTTCATTTTGGTATATAAATGGTTTCATAATGAATAAACTTGTTTCAATTATTTGATATTAAACATGTGACAGAGTTTATGACCTGACTAGGTAGATTATGTATCAAGAACTTCAATAAGACATAAGATTTCGCGCAAAAATACTCATCAATACATATTGCACGTGGTTCTGGATTTTAAAATATTACATTTGGGGGAAGAACGAAAACTACGTGGGTAGTAATACGTAAATTTAATTTTTAATTAAAGTCTTAACATTTATTTTGGTAAACATTTTAATGGTGTTAAATTCATATTAACATTAAGCACTTGCCGGTGTAGTGTTTTCTTCTGTACGCATTCTATATCTCGTCAATAATCACTACGAAACGCAATGGATACCAAGGACAAAGGACCAAGGACACGTTCACTGATATGAGGGAGATTTTCCACAAAAAAAGATGTCCGATTTTGAAGGTGAGCTGCAGAAGTCTGGCAACCGAATTCGCCTCGTTCCGTGCGTTCATCACTGGAGTTCTCAGCAATCTATAACGGCAGATCGAGTTCCTGGCCAGCAGTGTGGACAACCTCGAGATGCGGAGCCGCAGGAAGATATTGCTGCTGCATGGTGTGAAGGAGGCGAATAAGGAAGACACTGCGCTTGCGGTGTCTAAAGTCATCAACGAGCGCCTTAATATCTCGGACTTCCCGCGTGATTCCATCAAAAGGTGTCACAGAATGGGACGCGCTTGTGATCCTCCAAAATCACGTCCCATTATTTTTAAAATTCACGATACGGTTCTGCGGGATAAGCTCTGGTACAACAAGACCAAACTGAAGGGTTCCGGTATCACGATGTCGGAGTTTTTAACCAAAACGCGCCACGACGTGTTTATGGCGGCGAGGGAGAGATTCGGTGTCAACAAACGCTGGACCCAGGAAGGCTCCATTTACGTCGTTAGTCCTGATGGCGCGCTGTAAGGATGGCGCTCCGTGGGTCCTTTTGAAAAAAAGTACACTTTCACTGCTAAATTGATTTATTGAAGTGATTTTACAATTATATATGTTAAATCACTAGTACGGACAATGTGTAAGTGCTCGGCGGCGTTACAAACACACCTATATATACCCTAGGCTCGAGCACATGGTCAAAAAGGTATATTGCATACATTGCATTTTGAAATGGAAAAAATTGTTATAACATTTCCCTCCTTTTGACACAGTTATATCTTGTAAATAAAGATAGAAATTAATTAGAAAAATTAAAATTCACAAAATTCTAAACAAAAACAAAAATACAAAGTAAAATTAAGTAATATTAAGAAAAAATATAAAGTAAATATTTATAAGTCCCATGATAGAAATTAATAACGTTTATATACTACTCACAAAAATTAAAGGATATTTTTTTTTATCAAATTTTTAAGGTGTTTTTTAACAGTCTGTATCTTGCAGAAAATTGATCGTTAAGAAATTTTAAACTAAGAAATTGGAAGCCTGAAATGTCTATTTTTTAGATCTGTGCTCTATTTCTTTATTGCGTGCCTGGTTATTAAACAATCGTAGGAAAACCAACGAGAAAAAAAAAACCAAACTTTTACTCGTGTTTGACACCGTGCATTTACGTGGGTGATATTTATTTGGTTACATCATCATAAAGAGAGAAAGAAAGCATTTATTCGTGATAAGCAATGTTTACAGTTATACTCATATATAAAATAACTATGTATAGTATTGCTTGTCACAAAACGGCTCAAGCTCAGCATGTGCTGGTAATGAAACCAACGCTGATCTTCCGCAAGGCCGGTAAGTGACGTCACAGGCGCCAAAAAAGTAAAAAAAGAAAATGTGAAAAAATATACATTAAAACAAAATAATGAAAACCGTAGCGTGTCATATAGTGTGTCAAAACCATACGCAATTATGGACTGAATCGGCATGGCACGACGCTGTGCAGACCAGACCCTTATACCCAAAAGAAACAAATTGCCGACTTTCAACACATATCGCAAATTTTATTCTGTTGCAATTTTTCGAATTTTATCCCAAGGATTCTTAAGAAAAATCGGTGATTTTTTTTAAGTTCGCTGTTAGACATGCCACGGCGACACACAACGACACTCACAAAAATTTGTAATTGTAAAAATGTCTAATTGCTAACTTTGAAAATTAAACTGCATTTTTCTTTATTTATATTTTTTTATTTATGTATATTAGGGAAACATACAGAACTATTACAATTAATCATAGATATATAAATATGAAACATAATCCAACAAAGTTTCCACCGAAAGCTAATACATATTGTTAGATACAAGTGAACGGGAATATTACACTACACAATGAATACAAAACAGAAAACAGAAGTAACAGTAGCATTTAACTTACACTTCACTTTAAATTATGGAAAAATTAAACTATATAAAAATAAAAACAAATTTCCTTGAGTTATTAATTAACTAACATTGCAATCCTTAGCCATAACTGCTTTCTTAAAACGAGAAAGTGATTCATAGAAAATATCAATGTCGGAGAAAAAAGTATTATAATTGTGTGACGATCTATAAATGAATCTATTAGATGAGTAATTAGTACGAGCTGTAGTCTGTTGGAACGTCTGTTTATTTCGTGCGGAAATACGAGGACACTTAAGAAAGATTTTGCTCAGAAGGTAGGGTGAGTCTATATATGAATTAATTATTTTATACAATAATACTTGGTCTTTAAATGTTCTTCGATCGGCAAGAGTTTTTAACTTATAAGTTTGTGACGAATCTGAATTACAAAAAACAAATTTCAAATGCCTAAGGAATCTGTTTTGAATTTTCTCTAATTGATTTATATGTATCTGGTATTGTGGATTCCATACTGCTGAGCCATATTCTAGGGTTGAAAGTACAAAAGAATTATATAAAAGCTGTAAAGTCGATATTCTTTTAAAATCTTTACCTAGTCTAAATACAAAGCCCAACATACGGGTAGCTTTGGCGGCAGTTCTCTCTATATGACTATTAAAATTGAGTTTTGAATCCAGATATACACCTAAATCTTTGACTAATGTGACTCTTTCTAAAATTTGATGATTTATAGTATAGTTAAATAATATGTGTATATTAGTCCGCCAACCCGCACTGGGCCAGCGTGGTGGACTATATGGCCTAACCACTCTCAATCGTACTCTCGATTGTAGAGGAGGCCCGTGCCCTGCAGTGGGTCGTGTATGGGCTGATACAGTACAGTACAGTAGTTTTTTTTTGTGAAAAGGTAATAACATTTTTTTTTTTATATTGAGAAAGACTACATTATTGTGACAATAGGTTGATAGTCTTGTGATATCTTCTTGAAGTTCAATACAGTCATGCAATGATTTGATAACTTTAAATATTTTTTATCATCTGCATATAACAGAAATTTTGAATACTTAAAGTTTAATTGAATTGAATAATTGAATACTTAAAATACAAGATACATCATTGATAAAAATGTTAAAAAGCAGCGGGCCCAGGTGCGATCCTTGTGGTACTCCTGATGGAATAGGAGTAAAACTAGAGCAAAATCCCTTGACTGTAATGGCCTGACTACGATTCCTAAGATAATATTCGAGCCATCTAAGTAGATCACCGATATTATTTGCCAAAATTTAAAAGTTTCTTAATTAGAAAATCATGGTTGATCCTGTTAAATGCTTTTGAATAATCGGTATAAACCACATCTACTTGGTACCCCTCCTCCATAGCATTAGAGATATAATCAACAAACTCCAAAAGATTCGTGTCCGTGGACCTCTTACTAACGAAGCCGTGTTGCTCCTGAATTATAAATGGCCTAACTAAAGGAAAAATTCTATCAAAAATGATACGTTCAAACATTTTCGGAATCGTGCTAAGTTTAGATATAGGACGATAATTCACCACATTGTGTTTATCACCACTTTTAAACACAGGTACTACAAAGGACTTTTTCCATATCTTAGGCATTATTCCAGATCTTAATGATAAGTTAAAAAGTAGAAAAAGTGGGTGGCTTAAACTTTTATAACATTGACGCAGAAAGAGCGGCGGGACACCGTCCGGTCCAGCGCCTATACTGACGTCCAGAGATTTAAGATACTTCATCACAACATTCTTGCTAATAAAAAGAGACGATATATCAGCACAGGAATTCGTTTTTATATTGCTTTCGGGCAAAGGTAAAGTAGTTATATTACTAAGTTAGAATGAAGATTTAAAATGTTCGTTAAACAGATCACAAATTGTATTTCCATCAGAGGTAGACATATCATTTAAAAATAAGTGCTCAGGCAAATCTCCTTCTCTCTTCTTAGATTTTACGAACTTCCAGAAGTGCTTGCTACATTTTGATATATCATTTTCAGTATTTTCAATGAAGGCTTTATAACAAGCAACTTCAAGATTTTTTTCGTCTTTCTCTGAGAATAGAGAAGCTTCGATAGTCAGCTTGACGCCTATAGCACTTCCGCCTTTTGTGATACTTAAGTTTTTCTCTGACAACTTTAATTAAAGAGGAAGTGTATGTACCAAATAGGATAGTTCGAGTCCGCGCGTAAAAATCTCGTAGGAACATGATCCGAAATTATCTTATCTAAATTATCATAAAAAGTAGCAATCGAAAGCTCAATATTGATTTTATCAAAACATGTATCCCAGTTGATTTCTGAAAGAGCATGATGAATGGCATTGTAATCACATTTATGAAACAATCGAATAGTATGAGGAGAGGAACGGAGAGTTTTAGGATAGATACCAATAACTATTATTTCAAGGGATGGGTGGTGGTAATCCTCTTTAACCAGCGGAAACATTGATTTATTAATATTACATTCACAATTACTCATAACTAAATCTAAATATCTCATATTAGAATTTGGAATAGCATTATATTGCTTAAAACCATTAAAAGATAAGAACATAGACAAAGCAAGCACTAGTGAATTATTGTTATTGTCATCAATGCATAACATTTGTTCACTATTTCCAGAAGTCCAGTTAGCATTACTTATATTAAAGTCACCTACAATGATAAAATTATCGTCAGAATAACATATTGTATTTTTAGAAACGGATTCAAAAAAATTTACTTCATCATCAAATTGGGTAGAACTATGCGGAAAATAACAGCAATAAATGTGACTTGTTTCTTTTTTATATTTATTTTGACTGGAAATACAAATAGAGATAATGTCATCTAAACGCTCATGATTTAACGGGAGTGTATCAACCGAAGATACTACGATTCCTTTACGCACAGCAATAAGCACACCGCCACCCATGCAGTCTTTCCTAGATGCATAATCACGGTCGCACCGATATACCACAAATCGTTTCGTCAGAATCCTTGGGATAAAATTCTAAAATTGCAACAGAATAAAATTTGCGATATGTGTTATGAAAGTCAGCAATCCGTACAATGGAATATCTGTCTTTAATTTTTCTTCAAAATTGACACTACTTATAACAAACTGGTTATGGGGCCAGGATATTTTTTTTTTTTACAATTACAACTTTGTTGAATGTGTTTGAAAGAGAGTATTTGATTAAATGAGTATGGGCAAATACTAAAAAATGAACGACGAAATTGAATAAGAAGTGAAAATTGCTCATTAAGATGGTTTTTGGCGAATACAATGAGTTTAAACCTTTCGAACACTAACATAATAAAATCGTAGCAATTAAATATTTTTAGGGTGTCTTTAGAATACTGTAAGGTAGAAAAGTTACAGACGATTTTTTTAATTTGTCAATTTTATTCAAAGATATGCAAAGTTTTCCGAATATTCTTACATAACCCTTTTTTTACCTTTTCTTCAGTCAACAATTTCACTCAGTTATACTGTTTTACATAATAAAACTTTAATAACAACTTATAGAGTTTGCTATTAAGTTTACAAAACGCCAATTTTTTTTTTTGCGTGATCATTATTTCTGGAGTAATCCCGAGTCAAAGTCGGAAAGGCCATTTTTGCTTTGATTTACCATAAGTCAGCTCCAAATCATACTACGAAGTCGCTAGTATATCAAATTAAAAGGAATTAAATAATCTATAAGAGCTTTATGATGATGTCACCAAATAAACATCACCCACGTAAATGCACGGTGTCGAACACGAGTAAAAGTTTTAATTTTTTTTTCTCGTTGGTTTTCCTACGATTGTTTAATAACCAGGCACGCAATAAAGAAACAGAGCGCAGATCTGAAAAATAGACATTTCAGGCTTCCAATTTCTTAGTTTCAAATTTCTTGACGATCAATTTTCTGCAAGATACAGACTGTTAAAAAAACACCCTAAAAATTGGATAAAAAAATATCCTTTAATTTTTGTGAGTAGTGTATTTAAATCAATTAGAAATTAGTTAGGTTCCTGTTAGATCCATCAAATTGTCTAAACACAACTCTATTTTTACTTTTATTAATTTCTATTTCTGGCAGACTCTTGATTGACTTCCTGTCGCATTCTATTTTATCTGCGAAATCGGACAATTCAATAGAAGTACTGACCTTTGTATTTATTTCATCTTTCCTCTTATTATGGCATTAATTCAATATTTGAATGCAACAATATGTACTTTTACAATTAGAATAACAACAAATTTTATATAGTTTATATACGATATAAATGAAAATTAGCAAAATACATATGTAAGTGAATGCAGAATAATAATTTCCATATTTAACAATATGAGATTGATTTTCACTTTGACGGATTTGATTTTCTAAATGATCTAATTTATGAGAGGCCAATTTCAATGTCTCTAAATCAACATTTGCCAAAGTGATTGGTGACAATGAGTCATAACTTTCATTTATAATTTTATATTTGCAACAATCATCTTCAATTATATTATAATCTATTGTTAACTGGCTTGGTAAAACGGTTTTGTAGTTATGAGATGAATAAAACTGTAAAGTTTGAAAATATGCAATGCAATCATTTTCCAAAGACAGAATGCCAGTTCCTTGCAATGAGTAATCAGAAATTTCGTTATTACATTTTGTTGTTAACTTATTTTGTTTAGATTGTACATAAATGTATTTACCATCATTAAGTTTCTGCCATACATTAACATTACTATATATTAATTTATAATCACAAATATCGGGAAGTGACAAAGTAACTTCTGTTAAGAGCTTTGTTTCACAAGTCGGATTGTTAACTGTTGATAAAATTCCAATTAAGGGACAAATAATATAATCGTTGTTTACATTCTTACAATTTTCTATGCTATCTAATAGAGTATAACTTAGTCTATCATCCGTTACGGCAATATATAATTTAGAGGGATGAATTAAAACATATGTTTGAAAATGATTTTCTTCATGTGGTATAGGCAATGGAAGATTCGTATAAACATTAAACTTTACTGGATTAATTAATAGTATTTTAATCACAAATACCAACTTATTGTTATAAAAATAAGAAGTCAATAACGATAGATCATTATAGTATGAATATTTTGTAGTGATAAAGTAACGGGAAACTCTGAATTTCTTTTAGTCACACTTTTGGAGAGTTCCTCATACAATTTAGTTGGAGTAATAACATAAGGATGTAATATATTGGCCTTTGCGAATAATATTGAGTTTAAAATAGTGTCTAGTATATTAGAGATTGACAATAGAGATCCTTCAATGACATTAAATATTGAATTAATTCTTTCTGCATTAATTAACTTTGTGTGCATCTTAGAATGTTCGGAAAATATGAAATCTAATTTTTCAATCTGTTCATTTAGTTTAATCTCATTATTGTGTAATTTTTGGATAGATACGTTAAAATTGTTAATAGTAGATTGTACAATATGAATATTATCTTTCATCATAGAATATATTTCATGTTCATTAAGCTGACATGCTGTAATAGCTTCATCGTATTTTCTGGCGTCGTCAGCGTCCAGAGTTCCAAAGAAAAATTTAAGTATCTCGCCACCGAATTCAAGTGCTCGTTTGCGTTTTGACGGATTTTCAGCAATCAGATGCGAAAGAGATTCGTATTTTAAATTATTCGCATTTATTAATATTTCTAAAGGATTTATAGTATCTTTACAGTCAAGATTCACATCGGCATAGTTTTGAGCTTTATCGCAAAACTTTTAATAGATTTCTCAATTTTTTCTAAGTATGGCTTTATAGGTAGGAATTCTAAACAAGTGACTACATTCCAATAATCGTCATAAAAGTAAGCAATAGAGGTAGGGTCGAAATGTATTCCTGGACCGTGTGATATAGGTTTAATGGGTTTTGAAAGAAACAGTCCCGGGTTAAGCAGAAATCTGAAACAATGACATAACAAGAGTAATATTACGCTGGTTTGATTTCATTAATATGATATTTTACGTGTTTTCGATTAATGTAGAGAGTTACATTATTTTTTCCATGTGTTTTAATAATTTTATAAGGGCCTTTCCAGACCGGAGATAGGGCCTTGCGTAACCTGTGGTGATATTTTAAATATACCAAATCACCAGTTTTGTAACTTTTCTCGCGAGATGTTGAATCGTAATACTTTTTAGAGGACTCTTTACTTTTATTCATGTATTCAATAGCCTTTTCACGGGAGTATTTCATTCTATACTGCAGAGCACGAATATATTCCTGGTATGTAGTATTATCATTAGACCCATAAACACTGCTAGGAATAAATGGTTTATAACCGTATAACAACTCAAAGGGTGTGTATTGAATAGTACAATGCGGAGTCGTGTTATATGATAAGATAGCGGTTGCCAGATAACAATGCCAATCATCTTGATTATCATTAATAAAAGATCTTAAATATTCCTTAAGGGTTACATGTGATCTTTCGAGAGCACCATTAGTTTGAGGATGATATGGTGTGGAAAATATTTTTTTTACTTTAAGAATATCTGTTAATTGTTTGAATAGGTCGGAAGTAAAACAGGTGCCTTGATCTGTTAAGATAGTTTTACAAAATCCAAATAGTGAGAAAAAATAAATGAGGTTACGTGCGACTTCATCTGTAGTCGACGTTATCATCGGATAAGCACATGACAATTTTGTCAGGTCATCTTGAAGTGTCAAAATGTATTGAAACTTCTGAAGACCTGCTTCGGGTAAAGTAGCTACAATGTCAAGAGCCAATCTTTCAAACGGCTTGGTACTTGTAGAAGTTATGACCATAGGTGCTTTATTTGAGGCACGTAATGGTTTATTTATTTGACATAGTTTGCAATCTTTTACAAAACGTTCTATGTCTGAGCGCATCGTTTTCCAATAGTAAGAAGCTTTAATACGATTATACATGCGCTTGATACCCGGGTGACCAGCTATTGTGGTCCCGTGATTTTCCTTGAGAATATTTGGAATTTCAGAAGGGGTAGGATAAATTATTTGATTTTTATAAATATTAACTTTTATGCCAGAACCGTGAAATACAAATGAAATCATGTTGTATATTTTTGTGTAATTTATCTTGCTAAACGGTTCCGAAAAATCTGAAATAGCTAATTCTTTATCACAATTTTCATTTAGAATAATTTGCTTCCTCAATTCATGTAGTAAATTGTAAATAGACTGGCAACACAGGACTGGCCACAGGAAAGAACAGCTCTGTGTATTTTGATAATTTAAAATAAGTTAAACCCCACTAAATTTCATTATAAGTACTTCTTGTTAATACTCATATTCCAATTATATTGTACAAGTGTTATCTCCAAGTTATTATTGTGATAAGTGCCAAAATTTCGAGTTAATAGAGTGCTCCAAAACTTACGTGTAAACTCAGTGAAATTCGTTTTAAACCTATAAATATTCAACTATGTATTATTGCAACAGTGAATAGCAAAACCTAATTCAAGCAAAAAAGTGAATCATAATTAAACAGTTATAGAAAAAACTTTTATTAACAATAACAGTGACGGTTAGCTCACAGTTTAAATTTGAAATATTTGTGATCAACGTCTACTTTAACATATTAGTCATTTAACCACAACTTTAATTACACCACGCTAATACATGCGCGTGCTGGCCTTGCGGGCAGAATTGCACATTCATTGACCTGTGAAAACGGCACCGTGATCGAATCCTGTGTGCCGCTTGTTCAATTTTCGCACTTTTTGTATGAAATAATAAATTAAATAATTATCAATAAAATAAATATTCATCGAATGACAATATAATATCTAAAGGCACAATAAACGGAGTTGAGTTTTAAAACAAGGAATACGACAGGCAACCCTACGCGAAGGTTTGGATACAACAAAAATGTCTTCATTAATTTGTGCCGGTTGTAAGAACGCGTTCGTCGTTGGAAAAGGTCTGCAATGTTTTAACTGCCATCAATGGTACGACTCAAATCGATGAATATTAATGCAAAAAGTACTTGGAAATGCCCCGGGTGTATGAACAAGTTACCTAAATCTGACAATACCAATACTCCAATTCGGCCACACAATCCGGATAGCCTGCGAAATACCCACGACAATTCTTCGCCATTAAATGTCAATGTAACTCTTCGAAACAAAGTATCTCAATCTCAAACTTATGAAGAAAACGAGACACTGTTGACGGACTTCACTAGTGGCGATCTCAGAGAATTGATAAGACAAGAAGTTGGCGGAGCGTTGAAGAAGGATACAGTAAAGGAAGTATTGAATGAACAACTCACTGTAATTAACGACATGATATCCGAATTTCGATAGTCGCTATCGTTTTTCAATGATAAATATGATGAGATGGAGGCAATCCTAGAAGAAAAATCTGATAAAATTAAAAATCTTGAAAAGAATAATTCTATGCTACAAAATACCGTCAAGTCACTAACAACACGAATGAATTTATTGGAACAACACGCTCGCTCTAGCAACGTTGAGTTGCAGTGCATACCTGAGCACAGATCAGAAACCCTAGTGACCACCGTACTCCAGCTCAGTAAAGTAATAAATTGTTAAATCGAAGATACGGATATCCAACTATGCACAAGAATAGCTAAAATTGATAAACATACGTCACGACCAAGATCAATCCTGGTGAAATTTAATAACACTCGCATACGAGACAAGTTTCTTGCTTCATCCATATTATACAACAAGAATAATCCCAAAAACAAACTGCATTCTGGTCATCTAGATATAGCTACGGATAAACCTGTGCCTATATTCGTAGTCGAGCACTTATCCCCGGAAAACAAAGCGCTTCATGCAGAGACACGTACAAGAGCCAAGGAATTAGGTTATCAATTTGAGTGGGTGCGCAATGGAAGAATATTCCTTAGGAGGGACGATACATCACAGAGTATTATAATTAGTGATTACGAAAAACTCAATTCATTGACGTAATTTTTATATTAGTTTTGCATAACTTTGAGGCTGTTGTATAGTTTTTGTTCTCTAAATTCAACTCGTATCCTTTAAAATGTTATTATCAAAACACAAGAGGTCTACGTAGCTGCATGTCTGAGGTACGTCAACATTTGCACAATTGTGATTACGATGTTTATATTTTGACTGAGACTTGGCTATGCGGTAGAGTCTTTGATTCAGAACTGTTTAACGACAACTTTAGGGTCTATAGAAGGGATCGTGAAACATCTAGTCTTAGTAACCACAAAAAATTGGTGGCGGTGTCCTTATAGCAGTATCAATGAAATTTAATTCATGCCGTATGATGGAATGGGAAAGTCAATGCGAAGACTTATGGATTACAATAGACCTTCAGTCAAACATAAGCCGAACACATCTGAAACTATGTGCTGTATACCTTCCCCCACCAGTACACATTGAAGTGTTTGAACACTTTATAGACAATTGCAATTTCGTGACACATGCTAATAGTAATAATCCAACATTAATTATCGGCGACTTTAATTTGAGTAGTATTGACTGGATACATGATGAGACTATGGAATGCTGTGCACCTTCTACCAGTAGCACTAGCAGTCTAAATAATCTCTTATATGACTTTATGGCTTTTAATAATTTAAAACAGTGCAACTGGGTAAAAAACTTTCAAAATAGAATTTTAGACTTAATTCTGTCTGACCTTGAACATGTAAATATTACTAATTGCTCAAACCCTATTAAGGTACTTGATAAATTCCACCCAGCCTTAGAATTCAAGCTTTTATTACCTAACTTGGTTAAAATCAAACCCAAAAGTATATGCAGGCACAACTATCGCAAAGCAGATTATGAAGCAATTACTGAAGCACTCAGTGATCAGTGATGTCAATTGGAACAATGAATTTGCAGTTACCAATGATGTGAACATTATGATGGATAGGTTTTATGCCAGAATTAGAGAAATCATAAAAAAAACATGTTCCTCTAAGGGTATATTCTCGATGTAGATATCCACCCTGGTATTCCTATCAATTGATCAATTTACTTAAACGCAAAATGAAACTCCGCAAGAAAGTAAAAAAATATAGTAATCCATTAGACTTTATTGAATTTAGTTATATGAGAAAAGATTGTCAAAAACTTACATCAAAATGCTATAACAATTATATTGAGGAAATAGAAAGCAAAATAAAGGGACACCCTAAATTTTTCTGGACACATGTAAAAAATCTACGGAAATGTGATAGCTCTTATCCCTCGGAAATGACCCTTGGCAATCTTACTGCAACTAATAGACTAGATATTTCTAGTTTATTTGCAGAACAATTCTCGTTCGTTTATGATCCACCAGATGATGACGATTCTGTTATTCATTTATGTAGCTCTATAACTCCGGTACCAACTATTAGTGACTTTCCAATATCTCAAGAGGCTGTTTATAAAAAACTTTCCAAATTGGATCTGTCCAAAGGGGCAGGACCCGACGACATACCTCCCATATTTTGGTCCCGTTGTGCACGATACATTTCTTATCCGCTTTCTAATATCTACAACACATCGTTAAAAACAGGCATTTTCCCAAATTTTAGGAAACGGGCCAGGATTGTGCCTATTTACAAGAACGGCAAACGCGAATCGGTATCCAACTACCGCCCTATTTCAATTCTCTGTGCCTTGTCTAAGGTCTTCGAATCGCTTGTGTACCCGATTTTATTTAACCATGTTAAAAACTGTATATCCACTTACCAACATTGGTTTTTACCAAAAAAGTCAACTAACACAAATCTTGTCACATATGTCACTGAATTGACCTCCGCAATTGATCAGGGTTTCCACGTAGACACAATTTATACGGATTTTTCCAAGGCCTTTGACAAGGTAAATCATCGCATATTATTACAGAAACTAAGCTCTTTAGGCGTGACAGGCACCAATTTGAACTGGTGCAAATCCTACCTTGATGCTCGACCTTCGTCTGTTGTTGTGGATGGCGCTGAGTCGGATCTGTATTTCGCTACCTCCGGTATTCCACAGGGCTCAATCTTGGGGCCGCTATTCTTTAACATTTTTATTAATGATATATCTCAAATATTTAAATACTCTACGCCGTATCTTTTTGCAGACGACCTACAGTTATCCCGTGTAATGACAACGGAATCCGGCATAGATTTATTGCAGGCGGACATAAATCGTTTAAGTCAGTGGTGTTCAGCCAATAAGATGTGTCTTAATTTAAATAAATGTTATCACGTAGAATTTACCAGAAAACGTCATAAAATAGATAGATCATAGATAGATCCATAGTCTCTGCCTACCCCTATGGGATACAGGCGTGACGATTATGTATGTTATGTATGTACGCCATAAAATTCAGTCAACGTACAATATACATGGTCACTTACTTTCAGAAGTATCCACAATTCGCGATCTGGGTGTCTATTTTGATAGCCGATTAACATTTATTGAACACATTGATAAAACCCTCAACGCCGCTTGTCGTTCGCTTGGATTTGTACTTCGTGCGTCAAAAGAATTAAAAGAAACACAAACTACAATTCTACTATATAATAGTTATGTCCGTAGTCAACTGAAATACTGTAGCACCGTGTGGAACCCATCTTACCAGATCCATATCGAAAGATTGCAAAAAAGACTGCTACGCCAATTAGCTTTTCGACTTAAACTTAAGAACATCAAATCATACCATGAGAAATTATCGCATTTCAAACTCATATGTCTCGAATCGCGCCGCACTGTCTCAGATCTGTTATTCTTGTATAAGCTACTTAATAACAGTATTGACTCTCCTGAAGTGCTAAGCAAAATATGTCTGAGCGTACCGAGCAGAGTACCACGTTTCCCTCGTCCTTTATTTAAAGCTCTAAGGTGCAGGAGTAACTTGGGTAAACACTCGGCCATCGCAAGAGTTGTTCACAAATACAATTCAGTGGCCAGCTCTTCGAAGGATGTCGGTATATTTTCTAATACACTAGATAAATTTAAGTATCTCATACATACATACATAAACACACGCCTTTTTCCCAGAAGGGGTAGGCAGAGGTGCTACCAGAACACCCACATTTCGCCTTGTATATTCCGTCCCACGATGTGATAGGGGGCGAGCCTATCGCGATATCGGGCAGAAATTTCTGACTCCGGGCTGATAATGAATAGAAAAATCCAATATCACTTTGCCTAACCCGGGTTTCGAACCCGAGACCTCAGCTTTGCAATCATACCGTAGTACCACTACGCCACCTCGGCAGTCAGGCATGTATCTCATATCTAAACAACCAATGTGTAAATGTTGACGTGTCTGTATGTCTATATTATATTATATCATATTAGCTACATTGTTGTTCCCTTGAATTATGTAACTATTTTTATGCATATGTTGAGTGTTTATTTAGTACAATATTTTAATTTTATAGTCGTTCATTGATATTTGTTTTCTCTTTAATATTGTTTATTTTTTCATGTTTAAATATTTTGGTTCCTATTTAGTCTTTCAATTTTGTCGTTTAATTTTAATTTTATATTGATAGTTTATAGATAAGTTATTTCATAGTTCTTTCCTGTTGTACAATATTATTGCATGTTGTGATCTCCTCTAATTGAAGAAACACAATGTTTAAACTGCAACACTACAATAGCAAAGCTTGTAAAGTGTATTCTTTGTTGGAGATCCTAATAAATAAAAATAAAATAAAATAGTTTTATAACTTGTTTCATCGAAATGATGAACCTTAGTGTATAAGAAATAAAGTCGTTTATTTTTAGTACTAACTAATTGTATAGTGTCAGGTTCGCGTTCACCTGCTCGAAATTCAGTGACATCATCTAAAATAGATAGTAATTGTTCACAATGTGGCATAGAGTAGTCTAAATCTAAAGAAACTGGACAAGCAACTGTATTTTGTTTGGCCAAATGCAGACCTACGCTGTGTTCTTCAATTTGGGTATCGCAACTTGGAAGAGTTTTAAGGAATTGCTTTTTAAAATATTCCTCATAAGTAATACTCGTAATACTATTTGATTTCGAACGGGTTATTACATTTACTGGGTAACGAGATAAGACATCGACATTGCAATTTATTCTACCTGGTTTGTAAACAATCTCAAAATCATACTCTTCTAATTTAAGTCGCCATCTAAGTAAAAGTCCACCTGGATCCTTAGCGTTAAATAGCCAAGTGAGAGGACGATGATCCGTCACGATTTTAAATTTGTAACCATAGATGTAGGGACGGAATGTGTTAATACCGAATAGTTAATATAGCAAGAAGTTCCTTTTCAGTTGACGAATAATTTCCTTCTTGTTTATTTAGAGTGCGAGAAGCAAAAGCTATAGGCTTGTCTTTACCGACTTCACCATGTGACAATATCGTGCCTATGGCATAATTAGAAGCGTCAGTTGTAACTAAAAAAGGTTTTGTAAAATCAGGGTATTGCAACAAAGGGGCTGACATGAGTTTTTGCTTAAGAGTGTTGAAAGCATGCTCTTGTTCATGAGACCAATGAAAATTTACGTCTTTTTTTTAATAAGGTCGTTAAAGGTTTTGTAAGATGAGAGAAATTCTCAATAAAACGACGGTAATAACCTGTTAGCCCTAGAAATGATTTTACGTCTTTAGGAGTTTTTGGTACAGGAAATTCAGAAATGGATTTAACTTTATCAGGGTTAGGCATAACGCCATTATCTGTTATAACATGTCCTAAGTAAGCTACTTCACGGCGGAGAAATTCACATTTATCGGGCTGTAATTTTAAATTTGCTACTCTGAATCTTGAAAATATAAGTTCAAGTTTTTGCATATGAGATTCAAGGTTATGGGAATAAACTATGAAATCGTCTAAATAAACATAACAGTGAAGACCTTGTAATCCTGACAATACTTAATTCATGACCCTTTGAAAAGTAGAGGGCGCATTTTTTAATCCAAATGACATTCTTGTAAATTTGTAATGCCCTGAGATGCCATTTGTAGTAACGCTAAATCCTGTTTTTTCAGTATCTTTGGGATCTAAACACAGCTGATGAAATCCAGATGCCAAATCAAGCGTACTAAAATATTTTGAATGACCTAGTGGATCTAAAATGTCTGTTATAAGAGGTAGCGGATACATTTCAGAAACGGTGACATCGTTTAATCGCCTGTAATCAATAACAATTCGCCATTTTTGTTGCCCGGAAGCATCAAGCTTTTTTGGTACTACCCAAACGGGTGCATTCCAAGGTGAAATTGAGGGACGAATTATTCACTCACACTCTCACTTCGACTCACAAAAATTAAAGGATATTTTTTTTTAATCAAATTTTTAATGTGTTTTTTGACAGTCTGTACCTTGCAGAAAATTGATCGTTAAGAAATTTGAAACTAAGAAATTGGAAGCCTGGAATGTCTATTTTTTAGATCTGTGCTCTATTTCTTTATTGCATGCCTGGTTATTAAACAATCGTAGGAAAACCAACGAGAAAAAAAAATCCAAACTTTTACTCGTGTTTTACACCGTGCATTTACGTGGGTGATGTTTATTTGGTGACATCATCATAAAGCTCTTGTAGATAATTTAATTATTTTTAATTTGATATACTAGAGAACTCCGTAGTATGATTTGGAGCTGACTTATGGTGAATCAAAGCAAAAATGGCCTTTCCGACTTTGACTCGGGATTACTCCAGAAATAATGATCACGCAGAAAAAAAAATTGGCGTTTTGTAAACTTAATAGCAAACTCTATAAGTTGTTATTAAAGTTTTATTATGTAAAACAGTATAACTGAGTGAAATTGTTGACTGAAGAAAAGGTAAAAAAGGGTTATGTAAGGATATTCGGAAAACTTTGCATATCTATGAATAAAATTAACAAATTAAAAAAATCGTCTGTAACTTTTCTACCTTACAGTATTCTAAAGACACCCTAAAAATATTTAATTGCTACGATTTTATTATGTTAGTGTTCGAAAGGTTTAAACTCATTGTATTCGCCAAAAACCATCTTAATGAGCAATTTTCACTTCTTTTCAATTTCTTCGTTCATTTTTTTTATTTTTTAGGATTTGCCCATACTCATTTAATCAAATACTCTCTCTCAAACACATTCACCAAAGTCGTAATTGTAAAAAAAATAAAAATATCCTGGCCCCATTCTCATACAAGTGACGTAGTTTTGGGGGTTAACGTCACTTGCGTCCGTAGGCTTTGACTCTAGTTTCCCTACACGTGGCCCCTGTAAAAACTTAACGCTAAAGCATTAATAATATTTTCTGTCCGCAATTTCGGTTAACTGCGAAGTCAAACATGGCATCATAGTAGCTACCGTTGTGCTAGCGTACCTACTAGAAGTGCTCAGTAGTTGGAGCATTTACAAGTTACGGTTGCATGTCCACATTTAATCTATAACTTTATTAATATGAATAAAGTGTTTGTTAGGTCTGCTGACGTACATTTGTTTTCTTCATTCTTAGTATATTATTCCTTTTAAATTAATATGTATTACATATAAAAAAGTTTTACATATAAAAAAGTGCGTGGTGGCCTCGTGGTATCGGACCAGACTCGGCTGCCTACATGTTCACCGTGGTCGCGGGTTCAAATCCCAGGGCACACCTCTGACTTTTCGGAGTTATGTGTGTATTGATAGTCAATCACCACGCACTTTAACGGTGAAGGAAAACATCGTGAGGAAACCTGCATACCGTAACGATTTAAAAAAAAAAAAAACAAAAAGAAATCTACGGTGTGTAAGTCCGCCAACCCGCACTAGGCCAGCGTGGTGGACTATATGGCCTAACCACTCTCAATCGTACTCTCGATTGTAGAGGAGGCCCGTGCCCTGCAGTGGGTCGTATATGGGCTGATACAATACAAAAATAAAAAAAGTTTCCGGCTTGCCCTATTTCAAAACCCTAGGCCACTGCCATACCGGTGCTGTACCGGAATCTTGGAAGGAGGTCAATGTGCAACCGATCCCCGAAAAGAGTGATCGGTCAGGCCCTACCAATTATCGCTCTATCGCTATCACCTCAGTGATGTGCAAGGTCATGGAGCGGGTCATAAACCCTCAATTGGTTCGCTACCTGAAGGATCACTCGTTGATCAGTGACTGGCTTTCCGCATGGGCGTAGAATGCGTGTTGTCGTTGACGGACACGCTGAAGATTGGGGAGGGGAAAGAACGGGGATTTTTTGCACGTGAACGCACACACCTGGATTTTCCTTGCATTGAACTTAACCAGTCCTAAGAACTCATCTACATGGGGTTCCAGGAATATGGTTAAGTTCAATGCCAGGAAAACCCAGGTGTGTGCGTTCACGTGCAAAAAATCCCCGTTCTCTCCCCTCTCCAAACTTCAGGGTATTCCCGTCTCAATGCGGAATGATCTGAGTATCCTTGGTGTGGATATTCGCTGTGATCTCAATCCAAGGAATCACATTGAGGGCGTAATATCTGCCACATCACGCAGAGTTGGAGTCCTGAACAAGGTGCGACGGTTTTTCACGCCCGGTCAAGTATTACCTTGATTGTGGCGCGACCGTTTAACGGGTGCTGTCAAATATGCATCAAGTGTGTAGCACCCGTCTAATGGCCACCGCACACATAACGATATAACTGTGCAAGTCTCAGTTTGTAGCAGTATACTGGCACGTGTGTGGGCAAATAACTGCGCAATCTTCGTTCAAATTTTCGATTCGAGACTGGTGCAAACTCGCGTTTGCGCAAATGCACTTCAACGTGTGTGGCGCCCATAACGGTCGATTGGGCATTGCTTACTTTAACTGAGTATAACTTATATATTATAGAGTCTACCCGCGTTCCAATAATGCCAAAATGATCTTAAAGAATGTAGTTTGCTAATTGGTTAAAGATTCGTGGGTCGTTTCATAGAAAAAATCTAATTAAGCGTCAGTGAAACTGATTTTATGACGGTATGCGAACGCGCAAGTTAAACACGCTAAAAAAAAATAGTTTGAGAGTTTTAACTACTGGTTTTGATATAGATAGGTAAGTAATTTAACTTATTAAATCATAAGATGTCGTGTACAATGTGTTTTTCACTCATATTTATGATTTTAATGTCCACGTAATTTTGAAAATTTTTGGTGCCCTCACAAACACATCACGTTTTTGTCTTGAAATTGAATAATTATTGCTATGATTTGAATTCAAATGATGGTTTACTTAATACTTGTTATTTTAAGGTATATAAAGTCGGTGTTGGTAGACAAATGCAGCTTATTTTTAATTTTTAAATGGACGAGGTAATCAACTACCGTTGGGCAGGCCACCCTTTGACAGCTCCGGGCAGCCATTTTCTGCTGAAATTTGATACGAAATGTGTTTGTAGACATTCCCACAAACAATTTATCATTTTTGAAATTTAAAATATTAACTTTTTTTTTGTATCAGCCCATATACGACCCACTCCAGGGCACGGGCCTCCTCTACAATCGAGAGTACGATTGAGAGTGGTTAGGCCATATAGTCCACCACGCTGGCCTAGTGCGGGTTGGCGGACTTTTACATACCATAGAATTTTATACAAATCGCTATGGTATGCAGGTTTCCTCACGATGTTTTCCTTCACCGTTATAGTGCGTGGTGATTGACTATCAATACACACATGACTCCGAAAAGTCAGAGGTGTGCCCTGGGATTTGAACCCGCCACCACCGTGAAAATGTAGGCAGCCGCGTCTGGTCTGTAACCAACAGGCCACCATGCACTTATTGACTTTACTTTTAGCAAATTTAACTTTTTTTTAAATAATTGAAAACATGTATACATTCATATCAACCTTCATTTGTAACGATAGTGAGAGCGTCCTATGCAATAATATAATCCCAAGATACATATTATTTTTTAATGTTGTATTTTTGTGGGTTTCGTTTTTGAATGATATTTATTTTCTTTGGGTTAAGAATAATGTCAAACAGCATTAGCACAGAGGGGAGTGCAAGTACGTGACGAGAAGCACGGGCCCGTGCGGGGGTACAGAAGCGGAGAGGGGGGTACGGTCTCTGGAAGGGGGGGGGGTGTACGTTCACTTGGGAGGAGGTGCGTGTAAGTGGTGATGGAAGTGATGGCGTTGGTAGCAGTGGTATCATTGAGAAAGGAGGTGAAAGGGGAGTAGCCACTGACCATCTGGCCGGCGGTCGAGTGAGACGCGATGGCCATATTCGCCCCAGCTTGAATGATAAGTAAGTGTTTTTATGTTACAAATAGTTATAGTTATTGAAGAGCCTTTAATGTTTCAGCGTATTTTTAGGGCTGATTGAAGCTACCTGAAGTCGACTTAACCGAACGGCCAATAATTTTAAGAGTCTCTTCTCCATCCACGTAAGTACATATACCAATATTTATTTGATTTACCACTTGTAATTCATATCTATATGGCCTAACCACTCTCAATCAATTCTCTCGATTGTAGAGTAAGCCCGTGCCCAGCAGTGGGACGTATATGGGCTGATAAAAAAAAAATCATATCTATCCTGCAGTTAAAAGTTAATCAAATACTGATTTCATTTTTAGATCCCGATTTGCTGCGCTCATGTAGCCATCGACCATAATCAAAGGTGGTTCTACAATTCCTTTGATAATTTGTTTACCACCACCACCATCGTCACCATCACCCAAAAACCAATTATAATTAAATTACTTATAAATAAGATGCATAATAAAATTTGAATACTAATTGGTACTTTACATTCCTTACATTTTACCGGACAGTCTTATCAATATTAACCTAGTCGGAGGTAACGATTTATTCTAAGAAATTTCGCTGTTTTCGATGTCCTATATTTTTAGTTTACAATTCTTATTTGTACTTGTTTTATCACAATTGTGTAAATCCAAATTTATTGCACTTTATAATAATGTAAGTCTTACTTGTGGGAGATAACTCTAAGTTGCTTAAAAGCGTGTTTTTCGAATGCATTGTATTTCATCGAGTCCTGCAATTATCGTCATATATATTAAAATTGTAATAATATATCGCAAATGTTGCATTAACTATGTTTAGTTTATGCACCAAGCATCGTTTTAACATTAAAACATTTCACAATTTCAAATTTTAACAATGGTAAACAGATCGTACAAGTTGAACCATTTTTCGTTGGTTTCGGATAACTGAGATTTTTTATGGGTGAGTTTAAACTCTTTTAAATAAAAAGATATAAAATGAAACATGTGGAACTTAATTTTCCCTTATGCCTTGATTAATTGTTTATCGAATAAAACCAAAATATAGCATTAATTGTATTTAATTTATGTTTGAAAAAAATATTTAAAAATATATTATGAAAAATTACCACTTTTTTATATTTATCGTCGTAAAAAAAACAAAGTGGCGTTAAAGGCTGGTAGTCACTGTAGTTGAGCGGTTGGTAAATTTATCCAAAAAACCAATTCAACACACGGTACATAGCATTTCATACAAAAAACATGCAAAAACGACTTCAAACTGACCACAGGTCGTTGCAAAATTTTACATTATGGCGTTCCCCACTTACGTCAGATTTACCTGTCAAGCTCCCACAGTCGAGGGGATAAACCGTTTGTATAAAGCGCAGGTTCGGCCGGGTATGGAATACTGTTCGCACCTCTGGGATGGATCCGCCCAGTACTTACTCGATGCCTTGGATGGATTGCAGCGGCGAGCCATCCGCATTGTAAATGATGCAGACGTTACGAGCAACTTAGAGTCGCTACAGTTGCGGAGGGATGTTGGCTCTCTAAGCGTGTTCTACCGTCTATATCACGGTGAAAGCTCTGAGGAATTGGAGCTCCTGGGTCCTTCCGCCGCAGTGTGAAGAAGCGTCTCAGCAGGCCGACATAATTGTATTGAATGGAATGGGACCGCCGTCTGATGCCATTCGATACCCTGTCTGGACGGCATTTGCGCTTACCATCAGGTGCAGTGCAGTCATTATGCCGTGCCAGTATAAAAAAAAAAGTTGAGCGCACGTCCAAGGGCCGCTCGTCGCAATCGTAAAAATATGCAACTATTCGATTTAGACTATATATAACATTACCTATAAATACGGTAAAGCTTGATAGAAAACTTCTAAACTAAGGTTTTTATTCTCCAGCTGAGATTCTTTTTCATAAGGTGTTTAATTACATCGTCTTTCGTTATGTATCTGTAGTCATCATATACTTTACTAATAACATATACTTTAGAAATGTAATAATTAGTCAGTAATTTATTGAATTAATATAAAGGATTATGAGTGCATGGTGGCCTGTTGGTAACGGACCAGCCGCGGCTGCCTACATGTTTACGGTGGTCGCGGGTTCAAATCCCAGGGCACACCTCTGATTTTTCGGAGTCATGTGTGTATTGATAGTCAATCACCACGCACTATAACGGTGAAGGAAAACATCGTGAGGAAACCTGCATACCATAGCGATTTGTACAAATTTCTATGGTATGTGAAAGTCCGCCAACCCGCACTAGGCCAGCGTGGTGGACTATATGGCCTAACCACTCTCAGTCGTACTCTCGATTGTAGAGGAGGCCCGTGCCCTGCAGTGGGTCGTATATGGGCTGGTACAAAAAAAAAGGATTAAAATATACATTTTAAGAAATCTTGCATGAAAAATATTGCGTCACATAAAACGCTTATATTTATACAATAAAAATTGCAAATGAAAACAAACTTTTCGTTAATCTGTGGAAAATTAATTGGAACTTAGCTGAGTAGAGCCGTTTTAGAGCTAAATGGGTTTTGTGTAAACCGCCTCCAAATTTCACGGATACTTAAAATAACTGCTTCTTAAAGGACTCTGCTGGTTGAGTACCGTTTCTGTATGCCGGCGATAGTGTGTAATGTGTTTTTCAGTCATATAAATGATTTTAATGTCCACGTAATTTAAAAAAAATTTGATGCCGTCACAAACGCATTACGTTCTCGTCTTGAAATTTAAAAATTATTGCCATAATTTGAATTCAAATGATGGTTTACTTAATACTTATTATTCTAAGGTATATAAAGTTCTCAAATGGAGGCCAAGAAGCGGAAAGCGCAGCGTAGGATGTCCACACACTAGGTGGTCAGACGACCTGATAAAGGTCGCGGGACGTCACTGGATGCGGGCTGCCTCCAACAGGTCGCAGTGGAAATCATTGCGAGAAGCCTATGTTCAGCAGTGGACTTCCTTTGGCTGATGGATTGGATTGGATATAAAGTCGGTGTAGGTAGTGAAATGTAGCTTATTTTTTATTTATAAACGGGCGAGGCAATTAACTGCCGTTCGGTTGACCGACTTTGATATGGCAAAGTGATATTGGATGTTTCTATTCATTATCAGCCCAAAGTTAGAAATTTGTGCCTGATGTGACGATGGGCTCACTCCCTTTCATTACGTGAGACAGAACATACAAGGCGAAATGTGGGTGTCCTAGTAGCACCTCTGCCTACCCGTTCTGGAAAAAAAGGCTGAGTTTATGTGTTTATGTACAATTTTCTCTCACCTGTTTATACCTGTCTTCTTTAAATTATTACTAGAACGTGGACGGTGGATATGCAACATTAACAAATAATTTAAATTACATTGTTGAATGTTTACTCTCGATTGGCAATTTATTCGGAAACTATTTTTTTGTTTTATTTTTGGGAGTAATTAAGGCGGGGGACTCCCAAAAACGGTATTTTCGAATCCATTTCATTAAGGCATTAACCATATTTGAGTTTTGAAAAAAATATATGTTATCTACAACACTTGACCTAGACGTGTCGGGCAGCCGATACACGATTGCATAAATTTTGCAGCATCAAAAAAAATCTCAAAGATAGGTCTAAACCGATATTTCGATTCAAGATGATAAGCTTAATATTCACTTTAAAATAATAAAAAATATACCAAAATAACAAGCAAGTTATGCACTAGGCGGCTCGGGCAAAACATTTTAGATTATTAAAAATCCACCCCCTCTATTCCAAAATTATGTGATTTTTGCCACCGTTCCGCCGCACTTCGCGCTCGGCGCGTCTGTTCACTCCCCAAGACGTCCCGTCTTCGAAGTAACACGCACGCCAAATTTCGTAGCGCCGCGCAGCGCCGTACATTTTCACAACAAAAAATAAAATCCTGATTTTGAATTTGGCGCGGCGTACGCCACGTGCCCACTACATGGCTAACTAATGTTGGTGATATAATATTTTAGTTGTATTCCGTATTCTAAAAAAATATCTATGTGATAATTATTTTTATCTTTTATGAATTCACTTGAATTTTAGTCTATTGTTTTGGAAATAATACGTACACAATCGCATGTAGACAAGCGGTTATTTATGTATGCGGGGATATAGATATCCCTAAGGGGGTAAATAGAGTTTTTATATGCGCGAGATTATTTCATTCCCAATACGTGATAGGATATCGCCATGCCGGGCACAATTCTAATCCTGGGCAACCCATGTTTCCTTTTTCTAAAAAACACAAAGTTGAGTCCTCCACAAGGCGATCGAACCCAGCACCTCATAGTTCACTGTCAAACCCTCTGCCACTAGACCAATGACGCGACTTTTACCGCTGTGATATAATAATTTACTATGTCGAATTATACGGTATTCTTATTTCATAGCACCGTGGCGCAGTTGGTTAGACGCCGGCTGTAAAACGAGAGGCCGCGGGTTCGATCCCCGAACCGAAACAAATATTTGTTTCGGGTCTGGGTGTTTGTGGGACCGAAAAATCTTTCATCGTTTCTGATACCCAAGACACAAGACTCGATCTTAGTGTGGGATCAGGACTATGTATGTGACTGTTGGGTGTATTTATTTATTTATTCAAATTCAGAGTATAGGGGATCTGTATGTAGTATTTTATGAAGTAATACCTACACACCCACAAACTCACACCTGCGTCTCGTCGGCGTAGGCAGAGACTAAGGATTATGGAGCGCCAAGTTTCAGGGTCCTGATGTGATTCTTTCGCTTCGTCGACTGTCATTAGTCAATATTAGATTACGAGTACTCCTTACTTGGCACTTTCGGAGTAACTCCCCAATTTGGTCTTCGTGGGACCGCCTAAGGCGTCCTCAGCCAACTCATAGTCGCACTGTAAATTTCTTTCGTCAGTCTTCTTGCATCCATTCTTTCAATATGGCCTATGAAATACTACACTACAGGAAATCTAAAAACTTACACAAAGTGGATTGCCTGACTTAGGAATCGAACCTAGGAATTTACGGTTGAAGGATCTCTGTTACTAAGTAATGCGGAAAATCTTGGCAATTTTTACGTAATCTATGTACATACATACATTGCGCCTTTTTTCCAGAAGAGGTAGGCACAGGTTCCCCTGATTTTCAACAGGGACTCACACAGGGAACATATAGGGCGATCACATCTTGATGTGATAGGGGCCGAGCCTATCGGTATATCGGGCACGAATTTCTGACTCCGGGCTGATACATAATAAAAAAATCTAATATCACTTTCCCCGACTCGGGATCCGAACCTTCGATCAACAATACATTAGACGAACAGATTCACGAACAAAAACCAAACTCAAATATGGCATCGACTGACTAAACGATAAAATGGAAAACGATGTAAAGGTTTTATAATTTCAACGTAAACGATGCCTTATTCCCTAGGAATAAAATGTGATTTAGAATGTACTAACATTCACTTACGACCTTACGCCATGTAAGACATAGAGATAAGAAATGTACAACTCTTTTGTTCCAAATTCAACCTTATTTCTTTAGGTGTAAAGCAGAGAATTAGAAACACGCAATTTTATTTACGTCATTTTATTATAATCATATTAATACTACTGGTAGGGAATTCACGTAATTAAATAAGTTCAGTTGCAGTGCAGTTGCAGTTAAGTTTCGATCAAAACAGACCTTTTCGTATTCTCGTAATTTTGACAACCGCTGTCAGATACGCTCGCGTCAAGTCCGCGTCGCGCGAGCGGTTTAGCGTATTTTATTGCTGCGTATTTTATGTGCGTGATTCAGATGGCAATTTGATCGGTATTCACGTGTAAGCTTCTTGCATACAACTGACGTACAGTTGACGCGCAGCACCCGCGCAGTTTACGCATAGCTTAGGTGCAATTCACGCGCAGCTAAACAATTATAAGAATACCATTTTGCACTAAGACGTAAACTTCATTGCAACTGCACCGCAACTTGATCGGCGCGTCAAAAAATTACGTGAATTACCCTACTGGTCCGAATAAAGTACTACGGAGTGGCGCTTCTTTTTTTTCTAACAATATAATTTGAGTAATTTATTTTTATTATATTTTATATAGCTTCTGCCCGCAACATCGTTTACGTGGTTATCTTTATTAAAAAATCTCATCCCGTCCCGTGCCGTGATATCCTGCATTGTTCCGTCTCATTCTCACTAAAAAATAATTCTCACTAATATATGTAAATCCAGTCCCATCCCATTCATTTGAGTACAAAAAAGTAACAAATATATCGGAATTCCTCCCTCATCCCACAGGAACACTACATTTTTCGGTATAAAAAGTAGCCTAAGTGTTAATCCACGGTTAATCTACCTTCATACCAACCTAACTGTTCTTCATAAAATAAATAAAAATATTTTAATTTGTATTATTCATTACCCATTATCACGTGACTACAAATGCGATAGCAGCACGCTGGCGTCATGGATCGGGCGGCACCAGTAGGAAGTATCATCGGTAAACTATTACTCTCGATAATTTGTAACAGCAATGTTAATATTTTTCGATTTTCATCACAATGGACACTTGATTCATTAAAGGAAGTAGTTATATTGTAAGATCTTAGTTCATTTTGATGGAACGCGAGATTTTGGACCCGATCGGTTACCTAGATTATAGTCACGTGACAGCTTGGAGCGTTTTAGTGGGAATAGTGAAACCTATTTTTATTTGCGTATTTTTAATGAAAATCTGTCGTATATTTTCTTAAAATTATTTTTTCGTGATTACTATGTGGGCCTTGTGGGCCTTTCTATAAAATAACAGCAATTCCGATAATTAGCCAATATGCCTATTGTGATGTTTGTTTAAAACAGATTATAATAATTAACACCTACACTAATCATCTAGGTCTAGTGACTAGACCAATGCAACGGTGAAGTAAAGTGAGATCGTATTATAAATAAAAAATATACCAAGGTCTAAACTACTCCGTAGATTCTTTGTTCAAAAAACAACCGTTCGAAGTGCGTGGTGGCCTGTTGGAAACGGATGAAACCCGGCTGCCTACATGTTCACAGTGGTCGCGGGTTCAAATCCTAGGGCACACCCCTGACTTTTCGGAGTCATGTGTGTATTGATAGTAATCACCACTCAACATAACGGTGAAGGAAAAATATATACATATAGTCGGAATTGAAAGTTTTGGCTGCTGTTTTTAACTTTTTAGTTATTAGTCCAATTGGTCTCAAATTCGATATCGGAGGGAACCTTCGTTTCAAAAACTTTTTATTAATAGGTGAAATTAAAATTTATTTTTTAAAACATCGAACAATTTAAATTAATTCAATCTGGCAATTATTTTGAGATTTGAGTTCACTTCCATACCATAAGTAAATTTATTTTTCATTGTCAATCTGTTCATCATCCTAATAATAATAAACTGTAAGGACAATTCGAACGCGCAGCCGTGAAAGGTCATCCACCCCGAACGTCGCGGCGCCCGCGTCGTGTCGAGTCTCGAGCCGCGCAATCGTAGAACTAGATACGTCACGCTCCATGCGGAGTATCGAGGTACATAAACACACGCCTTTTTCCCAGAAGGGGTAGGCAAAGGTGCTACCAGAACACCCACGTTTCGCCTTGTATATTCCGTCCCACGATGTGATAGGGGGCGAGCCTATCGCCATATCGAGCACAAATTCCTGACTCCGGGCTGATAATGAATAGAAAAATCCAATATCACTTTGCCTGACCCGGGATTCCAACCCGAGACCTCAGCTTTGCAATCATACCGTAGTACCACTACGCCACCGAGGCAGTATCGAGGTGCGGGGCTAAAATTCCCTCAAATCGCGAATACCCTCGCCTTACGGGAAAAAGTACAAAATAATACATACATACATACATACATAAACACACGCCTTTTTCCCAGAAGGGGTAGGCAGAGGTGCTATCACACCCACGTTTCGCCTTGTACATTCCGTCCCACGATGTGATAGGGGGCGAGCCTATCGCCATATCGGGCACAAATTCCTGACTCCGGGCTGATAATGAATAGAAAAATCCAATATCACTTTGCTCGACCCGGGATTCGAACCCGAGACCTCAGCTTTGCAATCATACCGTAGTACCACTACGCCACCGAGGCAGTCAAATAATATTGACTTTAAAATAGCAATGTCAGGATATGGGATGGCAACCTAATTACGTTTTGGTCATTTACAACAATATAAAATTGCGCAAAATATTTGTTTCATCGAGAAACACGGCGAGGGAAGGCTGATTTTAGGCTAGATCTTAGACTATTAGGTGTCTTAATATTCATTAAATAGTGACTTCAATATATTTTTTTGTATTATATTAGCCCATATACATACGTCCCACTGCAGGGCATGGGCCTCCTCTACAATCGAGAGTACGAATGAGTGTGGTTAGGCCAATATATGCGTAGTACTAAATAAAAAGTTTGTCTCTATGGGCGTGTATTGTGATGGGCAACTGTGCAACCCTGCACAACGCGGGTTCGGGCGTTCATGTGATTTGCATAACAAAGGCTGTTGGGAACACGATTAATATCACATGAAAACGTTGGACGTTGTGACCTTCAACACATAGATAGAATTCAATAAAGCTGACAATTGGCTATCAATATTCTTTGCAATATAATACGTACATAACATGTTATATGTATGAATGACGTGAAACAAAACAATGCCGTCATTTGGAATAAAAATACGTAATATACTGTATGGTGATTTTTTTAAGTGGACGTGGATGGCCAAATGTGAAATTATATGGAATCAGGAATAGCGAAAAATGCTGAAAGAAGTCACGACCTCGATTTTGATGAAAACTGAAACTGCATTCTTAGATTTTGATAAATCAATATGCTTAACGAAGATTCGAACCCGAAGTTTTTGAAAAAAAAAAACGCGCCCTGTATTAATAAACCATCCGATATTGTTGCTAATAAGGATCAAATTCGGGTTAATCTGTGGAAATTTAATTGGAACTTAGATGAGTAGAGCCGTTTTTGAGCTAAATGACTTTTGTGTATACCGTTTCGAAATTTTACGGAAACTTAAAATAACTACTTCTCAAATGACTCCGCTGGTTGAGTAGCGTTTCTGTATGCGGGCGGAATCACGTAAGAGTGCATTTAGGAATTAATAGTAAGATGAAATCACGCATTCGTATGAATTCGTTGAAATTCGTGTAGGAAGTAACAAGATAAACTCACGTACGAACGCGTGTAGGAATTTAGATTAATTGTATATATAATTCTATACTCGTAAATAGGTTTGAATGGTATTAAATATGGACCCTTAAACCAACAACATGTTTCATTATTACAATAAATATTTAGAAAATATCAATAGTGTAAAAATAAAGTGAAGTAATAACTAATATTGTGGAAATAATATTATAATTCAAGATTATAAAATTATAGCGAAATATGAATTGTCATCGACTATTTTTATCGGCAACATATTTTTGTTCGAAACTGTGAATAAATCCCTAGCAAATATTGGTCGAAATTATTAAAAATTCACGTATTTAATATGATTTTTGTAGGCAATGAATATAATTATCGACTACATCTATGGTTCCGCGGCAGTGATGCTCACTGGGCGCCACCACGCCGCACGCGTACATGTCAAACGCTCGTGTTACCCAGAAGGGTAAGCTGACTATGGTTGACAGACAGACAGATGACTATGGTTAGAAAACCATAGTCATCTGTTATGTGATTTAAATAAATCATCAGTATTTCTTCCAATATTATTAAACTTTGAACTACATTTTCTAAATGCAATATTGTAATATTATAAATGTGTTTGCAAAACCGATAATTTAATAATTGTTCCCATTCGTCCATGGCTCGTTTCGGTGTTCTTTAATATTCCGTCGACCGTCTCGATTTCTTGCCAATCATAAATTAATATTGGAGTTTTAAAAAGCGGAATATTAGTTGCCGTAGCGATAATATTCAATTACTATGCATGTACAGATTTGGTGTAACCCTTATAAATATTATAAATGCGAAAGTTACTCTGTCTGTTATCTTGTCACGCCTAAAACACAGAACCGATTTAAATGATTGATACAGTGATTGATTAGACCCTGGGAACGGACAAAGGTAACTTTTTACTTTTTTGTGAAGAAAAGGCTTGAAGGGATTGAACGTTTGTATGGAAAATCTAAACCTTTATAGTTACAAATGTCACACTTGGAACTTTAGTTACTCATTAAAAAAACTGCGTACTTTATTTTCTTAAAATTAACCCTAATGGGGATAAAATAAGGGTTGCAATTTTATATGGAAAATCGAAACCGCTGAAGCTATTGATGTAAAAAATTCATAATTAGACATATTAACAGTAATGAAAATGATCTCATGCACTATAAAAAACATCTTAGGTAATGCATAGTTTTCTTTATTAGCCCCGTAGGGACGAAAAGGGGTTTGTTTGAACACAGATGCTTAGCGCTGTTTCATGTAGGAATTAATTAATAGAAATCACCAAGATGGGATTAACGTTATAATTATAGCATTGTTTACATTGGAGAAATAAGTATTTTGTTTTAGTTTAAGTATCATCAACATCATACCACATCCTCATGCGTGTAGAGTTGTAAGTTGCCCGTAGAAATTTCCAAACGCAGTATCTACCTAACGTATGACGATTATGTATTTAGAAAGAAAGTTCATCTATAATAGAGTAATGCTTAGCGGCATTTATAATTATATTTATACCCCTGAGCATAACTAGCTGAAATTGTGCCGTTGACAATGGCAGAATTGTCATAAATTGGTTGTTACAATAGCCGAAACTAATATGTTTCAGCTATTTTACAGAAAATTAATCTGAGTATATATTTCAAAGACAGAAAGTAACAATATAAACAATTGTGCACAAAATTGTATTTATTTAATTGATGCACGAACGATAATATTTTTGTAGGAAATCACAACCACAGATACACCCACAGAAAGTTCACTTTAAAGTAGTTTTTTTATACCTACTTATCAGACTAAGTTTGAAAACATCTGAATTTTAGTATGAGTCTTGGCAATGGGGTAAGTTTGAAAATTTTATATGTTTGTTTTACCCTGTCAAATTATGTTTGGGGAAGATGGAAAGTTGTAATAAATCCTGAAATACGACAAACAGAGATATATTGATGTAATGACATATTTAGAATTAAAAATAGTTAGGACATATTCCAATAAAAAACTTGTACCTACCTTGGAATAAATGTTACAGGCCACGGGGTAAAATAAAAATACTCTAAGTAGCGCGTGAAAAAGCCACAACTTGGTAATTTGCTTATATCACACAACCATACTCTACAAGCGTTCAAAGTGGTTTGAGATGTGGGAACTAATAAAATTGCGGCCTTAACAATGTTATCAGCCATGTAAAATATGCGCTAAAACTGGTGTTATGGAGCAATTTTTGTGTTACCCTGTTTTTTATCCCCCACTCACTCTATTCAAAATAATATGTTGTTGATCTCAAAAACTATATGCAACCGGGCGAAGCCGGGCCGGGCCGCTATTAGGATATATTTTGTACTTAAATAACCTTGTGTGGAAATTAAATGCGATTTTATACAGCTGAGTATAACACTTAAGGCCATTTTCACCAGTTCGTGATAAAATTTTAGAAAGTTTTCCGCCCTCTAACACGATCTGTCAGATAAAGATCGCTGATATACGAATGTATTTTTTGATTTCACTATCAAACTCCCTAATAAAATAGCTGACAGAAAATGTCTGACCGTGGCCACTGTGTGTTTGCGTGCAATCCTAATAAAGGCATTGTTGTCCGAATTCGCTTAGGGGTGTCATGGATGCGGTATATTCGCAAATTGTACACTGAATGGTATTTAACGAGGTCGCGTGTGACTGAATTTCTGATGCATTGATATAAATAGGCCTTGTTTGCTGTCAAATGCACTGTGAATATAAATAAGCGGAAATCATAGGTGCCGTTCGACACCACTCCCTAATGGACGCGTCGCATTGTAACATCGCTACTGTTTAGTGTTTATCACGCTGTGACGCCGGAACTATAATTTTATAGATTTTGTTTTTTGATGTGCCTAGTGAATATTTGTACAAAGTACAGATATAAACTATACAGGTACATCCTTTGTTAGCATTGGGAAGCAATTGAATAAATCTATAAAATGAATAACAATAATATGTATTACTCGAGTTTTGTTTTAAATAAATATTTATAGATCGTATAACATTTGTATGCATGCCAGGAAAGAACCCGGAGCCTTTCGTTTCACAGTCTGCTCTTAGCGAATTGCGCCACGGAGGCGAAATTACACGTTCTGCTGGTGCCTCCTGTAAGAAATGTAACACGGCGCGGGAGTGTCCGCCGAACTGTCATTCTAGCACGTTATCGTGATTAAAACTTTCAATGTATAAGCTATGTTTTTATTGCTAGCCGGACTCTAAATAATAAAGGAAAGCATAATATAACGCTAGTACACATGAAAAAGTGGCGTCCAACAAGGCGCAAGTAAAAAGTGCGCCGCAAAGCCGAACTCGCAAAACTACACGACGCGTCGTATAATTATTGTGACTAGGTGCTATCCGTTTGTGCTTTCACAATGCCACGTACGCGCAGAGATCCAGCGACGCCATCCATCAACGAAGAGGACGTCGACGATGATAGGGGCTCCGATGACGCCGCGAGCTATTCATCGAGTCAAGTAACCGCCATGGTGGCCGCGATGTAGCGGACACAAAGTGAAGCTTTCAAGAGCCTGCTGGAGAGACTTATGAGTCGCCAGCCATCATCCCCAGTACCTGCGCCTACCACGCCATAAACCGCTGGCGGCACCTTCACGCAATGCACCGCCAGGTTCGGCGGTGACGCCAACGAGTCTGTGGACGCATTCATCGGTGCTATACAAAGTTTTAAAGAATATACTAACGTGTCCGAGCAAAATGCCGTCAAAGGCCTATCAATGTTGTTAACAAATAATGCCGCGATCTGGTATCAAGCTGTTAAAAAAGAAATAACGTCGTGGGATATGGCCATCGATTTGTTGATCGTCACGTATGGTGACAAGCGACTCCCACACCGTATATACAAAGAGTTATTTACTCTTATCAGGGAGATGAAAACACTGATGTGTTCGTCGCAAAATGTCGTGCTCTATTGTCGCGGATTCCCGAAGGCGGCCTATCTGAAAGGGCGCAAGTGGACATGGTGTACGGTCTTCTAGACACCAAGATAAGGAAATGTCTGAGACGAGAGGAATTTAAGGATTTCTCCGCTTTGCTTCGCCTCGCTCGGTCGGCCCGGAAAATTAATCGATAAATAATTGAGAATGCCACATCTCTAATCGTGGGTAAGACTTAGTCATTTATTACGCATATAAAAATTCAAATCAGCGCTATCTAATGCCGAATAGCTGTATTACTTCAAATTTAGTAAAATTAAACACGAAACAAAAAAAAAGGTTGGTAGTATGTCTTGACAGATAAGATAAAAAGGGCTTTATTAATAAGGTTTAAGGTTTAAAATATCTAAAGACAGAAATGTCTTTTAATTGGATTTTCTTCAAAATACTGCAACCAATGAGATGGTTGTGTTGATGTGTTGCAAATACTATTTAATTTGTAAATGTGTGAGTTTGGCGACAGCGGTTTTCATAGAAATCGAAGTTAGTGTCACTTCCACGTGTTTTTTCTATTCCGTCGTCACTTCGTTCGCCGGTCGACCGAAATAGTTCCAGTGTAAAAGTTAGATGTGTATATTGTAAACACGGTAATGTTATATAAAAGTATTCTGTCTTCATACAAACGTTCGGAACTTGAGTCATACCTACGCGCCCCGAGTTCGGTACACACTCGGTACACAACCAGTCGCGAATGCGCCGCTGCACTGCGACGAACGGAAGTATTTTTTATTAAACTTTTTATGCAAATGCGTTTTTTTTTATATAATTATAGCAATACTTAAAGCTTTTCGTAAGTCTCAGTTAAGACGCAAATGTTTTTCAGTTTCAAATTTATAAGGGTGGTATTTTTATTAAATCTACTAAGAACACAGATCACTCCCAAATCCCAATAGATACTGCATTATATCAATTTTGTTAGGATTCAAAAGTGCCAGTTTAGGCTACAAGAGAGGTAAGCGGGGGACGTATCAGCAAATTTTAGTGATGTGACCGAGATATTATTGTATTAAACAAGGTCGATAAGCTTGTCGATAGGTTGAATATAATTATTTGATAAACAATTTTTTTATTGTTATGATATAATATTTTGATTGATATTTTCAAAGGAAATAATAAAAACGGCATTTCAGTATTTTTCTATAATATTAATGGAGTTGAGACTTATAATCATTTATTAAACTTCATTTGTCTTTACAATAATGTAATTATACATACTAAAATTGGCCAATGCAAAGTAGAGCCAAACCTGTTTCTTGAAGTCATATTACTCGTATATCTTTCATACAATCAATACTAACTACCAAGAAGTGACTAGAATAATTAACTCTGATAGATCGGGAACCATTTATTATCACGACGTGTAAGTATTATAAAGGTATTATTATTTTGTTTCAGCATTTTATGAAAACATTAAACAAAATTTATTAACATTATTTATGGTTAATCTATTCGTTTATACCTGATGAAAACATTACATAATACATATCATTTTATATGCTCGACTGCCTCGGTAGCGTAGTGGTACTACGGTATGATTGCAAAGCTGAGGTCTCGGGTTCGAATCCCAGGTCGGGCAAAGTGATATTGGATTTTTCTCTCCATTATCAGCCCGGAGTCAAGAATTTGTACCCGATATGGCGATAGGCTCGCCCCCTATCACATCGTAGGACGGAATATACAAAGCGAAACGTGGGTGTTCTGGTAGCACCTCTGCCTACCCCTTCTGGGAAAAAAGGCGTGTGTTTATGTATGTTTTTATGTATCATTTTATAAATTTGTTTAGACATTAGCAGGACCAGTCATATTGATTTTGAGAGCAATCGTTTCAATAACAAAAAATGCAAAACAGAAATAATATGACGATTGCAATATGGACATCGATCTAAATTAGAATGCATGTGGTCGCAACACTAATGTAAAGCGTGTTATCGAGAAGTTTCCAAGGTGATTACAGGAATGAGGAAAGAGATAACTTTCAAATTGTTTTTAGTTGTCCATCATAACTTGAGCTCCAGTCACATGCATTTAGTAAAATGTTATATTTCATACGTATGAAAAATTATATGATATTTTTTACAATGGATCTCCAGCTGTTCTTTCTATGCCATTTCACACAACAATTGATTTCTATTGGTATATTTAAACATATTAAACAATAAAGACAATATGCATTATATTTGCGCAATGACGCTGACAGATCATAAAAGTTGTCGTTACTGACGTTGCGCGTAGATGCACTGCGCTCATCTGTGAATATTAATACACGCAAGAACATGCATCACTTGCCTTTGATGTGGTATCTATTGGGAGTGATCGGTGGCTAAGAATAAAACACAAGATTTAATTTTATTGAACACTTTCTTTTTCATTCACAACGAATTTCATTTTTTAATACAAAAATATAATATTTACAATAAAGAATTCCGAACTAGAAAAAGTTCAAGGAAATAGATAAAATTAAAATACTGTGGCCAGGCAGCCCTATCGCGTGACTGCGCACCGCGCAGCTGTACGTAGTTATTTCAGGGACGGGGCCGAGTCACAATACTGTTAGATACTATTACCGTGATTGTAAACAATATGGACACATACGTGACGACTGTAAAAAGTTAAATAAGTGCGGCAGTGATGTTAAGTCACTATATTGTTACGGGTGTGGAGCGAAAGGGGTAGTCAAATCGAAATGTCCATCGTGTAATAATAACAGTTTTGCGAGTGTAGTACCTAGTTGTTATGAGTGTGGTGAGAAAGGTGTCACTCGGTATCAATGTATTAAATGTAATTCTCGTTATTGCGCGATCGGATGCAGTGGCGTTGCATTAAGATAAAGATAAAGATATATTTATTTTGCAAATATGGGTAATAATACAGATGAATATACAAAAAAGAAATACAGTACAGCCATATTTAACCAAAAGATGGTGTGCAAAATTGCATTATTATGTACATGCATTACAATTTATTTAATTATTATTATAAACACTAGAATTTATTAAATTTCAATGGAACAATTATACAAAAATACAAAAAATAAAGTAGTAAGTAGGTACATAGTCTTGTCATCATTAAAAATTAAAATAATCTTATTAAGTCAAGTTCATGTTAATGTCAATTCATTAGAGAGTACCGAAATGTCATTTATATTCCATTAAAAATTCTGATATATTATAATACACCTTATCAACTAAAATGCTTTTCAACTTCTTTTTAAATATTGATATGTCCAACTCTTTTAATTCTTTTGGTAATTTATTATAAATGACGGGTGCCATGCAATAGACACTGTTGCTCATTAACGCTGTTTTAGCAGTATGTAAGCGGAGTCTGTTATTGTCGCGTCTGTTCCGGGTGACAGTATCGGCCAGACGTTTGAAACGACTCGGATTGGATTTCACAAATACCGCCATTTCCAATATGTAAATACACGGCAATGTTAATATCTTAAATTGTTTGAAGAAAGACTTACAGCTATCATTTACTTTTAGACGAAACATTGATCGAATGCATTGCTTTTGGGCTTTAAAAATAATGTCTTTGTCGGTTGAGTTACCCCAAAATATAACGCCGTATCGTAAATGGGATTCGACTAGCCCATAATACGCAGTGAGAATTGCATCTGTATTGACGGTTGATGACATTATATACCATGCATACGCAGATTTACTTATTTTTTTGCAGAGATTTTCTATATGTTGTTTCCAGCACAGTTTTTTGTCAATTTCTAATCCTAAAAATTTTGTACTATTTACCGCCTCAATAGTGTTATTATCATAACAAATATTTATATTATTATTGTCGGCAATTCGTTGACTGAAATGTACTATTTTTGTTTTACTAAGATTAATTTTTAAGTTATTACTGACCAACCAATTTATCACAGATGTCAATGAGTTATTTATTTCATTTCTATATATGTCAATATGTTTACAAGGTATTGTCAAAGTGCTATCGTCAGCAAAAAGTGTCATAGGGTAATTTATACATTTAGGTATGTCATTGATGTATAATATAAACAAAAGTGGTCCCAGAACGCTTCCCTGTGGTACGCCATACAGAACTTTACGTTCCACTGATCGAAATATTTGCTCGGTTTTTGTCTTAATATTAATTCTATTAATTTCGGTTATTTGAGTTCTGTTATTTAAATATGATTTAATGAGACTATACACATTACCCCTAACACCGTATGCTTCTAATTTGTTTAAGAGAGTGTCATAGTGGACATAATCAAAAGCCTGAGTCATATCGCAAAAGATAGCGCAAACAGGTGTTCTTTTGTCCATGTTAATTAGAATATTGTGTATGAAATCATATATTGCCATATTTATTGTTCTAAATTGTCTAAATCCCTTCTGTTCGTCACACAGTATATTATTACATTCAATATAATTATATAATTCTTTGTATATGTATTTTTCAAACACTTTTGATATCACTGGAATGAGTGAAATTGGTCTATAATATTCTAGTAGTTCTCTGTTTTCTTTTTTGAATAGCGGTTTTATTATAGATATTTTTAATGCGTCAGGATATACACCTGCACAAATACTGAGGTTTATCAAATGACTTATATGGCCGCATATAACATTAGCCGATGCTTTCAAAATCCTTGTTGAGATCCCATCATATCCCACACTGTTAGTATTTTTTAATGTCATGATTATTTTGTGTATAACATGTGGCGTACAAGGCGCCATAAACATGGAGTTAAGTTTCGAGTTATTTATTTTATTTTTAATCACACTGTGGAGGTTAACATTCGGCTGGATTTTATCTACAAAGTAATTATTAAAAGCATTGGCGATATCAACTGGATTTGTGATAGAAAGGTTACCTATCATGATTTTATTAATTTGCTGTTTAGGAATATTCATTTTTGCTTGATTTATGATTTGCCAAATAGCCTTTGATTTATTTTTGGACTGCTTTATTTTATTTATATTTTGAATTTTCTTGGTCATATTTATAATTCTTTTATATCGTTTAGAGTACTTGGCAAAGTTTATTTTATTGGACAGATTAGGTTTACTTCTTGATTGCCATAATAGAATTCTCTTCTTTTTACTACATAATTTAATACCCTTAGATACCCATTTCGGTTTTGAAATTAAATATTTCTTTATTCTGGTAGCAGGGAAACATAACCCATAAAAAAGTCCAAAAATGTCAGCAAAATAATTGTATGCAGTATTGGGATCAGCTGTGTCATAAATTTCAGCAATTGATAATTTTTTTATGCATTCTATAAATTTAGCTATATTTTGTTTGTTATAATCGCGCCTAGTTATATACCAGTAATTGATAGGACACAAGTTTTGTACTGGACATTGCAATAGTTATGCTGTATGGTCTGACAGAGCAAACTCAAAGACTTCCGTCCTACAGTTTTTACCAAAATTATGCGCAAAGTTGTCAATGCATGTCATACTGGCCAGTCTAGTGTTTAAATGCTAGTTTCATGTTGAAATTTAAAAATAGGCATTCTAATGCATTTGATTTGTTATTGGATTTGAGCATATCAATATTAATCATAATCAATATTAAGCATTGGCTGGCATAAGTTGATTAACCCCTAACCCGCGCCATAATTCGATTAGTTCATTATCGGGTAACTCAAATTCTCATGTGAGTCCTTTTAAAAAATATAAGGTAGCAGGTATAACACTCATATAAACATATGAGTCTATGTGCAGATTCTCCTTCCGGTGAAAGATCGTCTATACTTTCGAAATGTCGTTTAAAACATTCTAGACGACCTATTAGTACGATTAGAGCGCATGAAAAATCTGTTAACTGTTTGCCTAACGACTATAAGACGGAAATTCCGACGTATTTTTGCAGTCGGCATAATAGTACTAATTATTATCTTCCAGCTGATTTTAAGAAGGTTATACCTAAAAAGTATTTCGATACTCGGATAGGTACGTCAGCATCACAGATCACTCCCAATAGATACCACATCAAAGGCAAGTGATGCATGTTCTTGCGTCTATTAATATTCACAGATGAGCGCAGTGCATCTACGCGTAACGCCAGTCCACTTTTTTGATCTATCAGTGTCATTGCGAAAATACACTACTCACAAAAATTTAAGGATATTTTTTTTGATTAAATTGCATTTATGTGGGTGATATTTATTTGGTGACATTATCATAAAGCTCTTGTAGATAATTTAATTCCTTTTAATTTGATATACTAGAGAACTTCGTAGTATGATTTGGAGCTGACTTATGGTAAATCAAAGCAAAAATGGCCTTTCCGACTTTGACTCGGGATTATTCCAGAAATAATGATCACGCAGAAAAAATATTGGCGTTTTATAAACTTAATAGCAAACTCTATAAGTTGTTATTGTATTGTATTGTATTGTATCAGCCCATATACGACCCACTGCAGGGCACGGGCCTCCTCTACAATCGAGAGTACGATTGAGAGTGGTTAGGCCATATAGTCCACCACGCTGGCCTAGTGCGGGTTGGCGGACTTACACACCGTAATTTTTTTTTTTTTAAATCGCTACGGTATGCAGGTTTCCTCACGATGTTTTCCTTCACCGTTAAAGTGCGTGGTGATTGACTATCAATACACACATAACTCCGAAAAGTCAGAGGTGTGCCCTGGGATTTGAACCCGCGACCACCGTGAACATGTAGGCAGCCGAGTCTGGTCCGATACCACGAGGCCACCACGCACTATAAGTTGTTATTAAAGGTTTATTATGTAAAACAGTATAACTGAGTGAAATTGTTGACTGAAGAAAAGGTAAAAAAAGGGTTATTTAAGGATATTCGGAAAACTTTGCATATCTATGAATAAAATTAACAAATTAAAAAAATCGTCTGTAACTTTTCTACCTTACAGTATTCTAAAGACACCCTAAAAATATTTAATTGCTACGATTTTATTATGTTAGTGTTCGAAAGGTTTAAACTCACTGTATTCGACAAAAACCATCTTAATGAGCAATTTTCACTTCTTAGTTCAAAATTTTATTTTTTTAATATTTGCCCATATTCATTTAATCAAATACTCTCTTTCAAACACATTCACCAAAGTCGTAATTGTAAAAAAAAAAAAATATCCTGGCCCCATAACCAGTTTGTTATAAGTAGTGTCAATTTTGAAAAAAAATTAAGACCGATATTCCATTGTACGGATTGCTGACTTTCATAACACATATCGCAAATTTTATTCTGTTGCAATTTTCGAATTTTTGTGAGTAGTGTATATTATGCATAAAGATTAAGTAACATTTTTTATATATTGTTTACAACTAGCTACATCTATCGCCATTTAAATTAAAGTGTTTAATTTTTCGGTACCAGAGCCCTAGAGGGCGACACTTTGTATGAATCGCTTTTCGAGCACGGTAATGTATGAAAGATTCACTGCCCTGGATTCTGGTGCTACAGTTTGCATCTGAAGGCGGTTTTTTCCCTTTTTTTGTTAATTTTGTGTGCTAATGTATAAGATAAAAAAGTACCTAAGTAAGTGACCTTAGTGTTTACCGGCTCAAACGAGTAATAATAGATTTAATTTGTGTTAAGATACTTGATATTTTTAGTATTTACAATGGTAATTAAGTGCATTGTTCCCGGGTGCAGCACTCAAGGACCGAATAATAAATATTTTTGCGCTGCCTTCACACACCTAGCAAGGTAGGAAATATCAAATATGGTTAGAGGTATGCTCATATTTACAAAACATTCCATTTATCAAACACGGCCTTCGTTTTTGTGATAAATATTTTCTTGCTGAACATATCGCTCCTTGAATACAAAAGGGCCACAATTAAAAAAAAAATGAAAATCGTTTTATTACAAAAATGACACCTGAATCGACTATATTTTATAGTGAAAAAAAACTCCCATCATTTTTGCTTATATTATGGCTGTACTGACTTACCGCCATTTTTGCATTAGCTCACTTTGACAGGTAATTTCAGTGCAAAACCGCCATTTTGTTAGTTGCGCCCGGAGATTCAACGCAAATGCACGTCGGTTGCGTGAAAAAGTGCCACAATCCAAAATACGTTTGTGTTGGATTCAAAATTTCAGGTAAGTGTAATTATATTTTACAATACAAAAGTGCCATATTTTGGAAAACGTCCGTTTTGCATTCTAACATTAGTATTTGTAACCATAATATATAATACAAAAGTGCCATATTTTGGAAAACGTCCGTTTTGCATTCTAACATTAGTATTTGTAACCATAATATATAATACAAAAGTGCCATATTTTGGAAAACGTCCGTTTTGCATTCTAACATTAGTATTTGTAACCATAATATATAATACAAAAGTGCCATATTTTGGAAAACGTCCGTTTTGCATTCTAACATTAGTATTTGTTATTATATTTTGCAATACAAAATTGCCATATTTGAAATGCGTCCTTTTTGTAATACAATATTAGTTAAGTATAATTATATTTTATAATACAACAGTAGCATATTTTGAAATACGTCCCTTTTGCGTTAAATTATAGTGGAATAAATAATTATTTTTAGCGTGCTAGAATGGAAAGGCCAGAAATATGGCCGTTTTGCATGATAATAATTTTAGTTTCCGTTACAATTTTTTAAATAAAAAATCCCATTTTGATGTTAATTTTGTTATATTCCTATTACTTCAGTGATTTTTAACTTAAAAATCATACAAATGCATTTACTTGTTTGTAAATTAATAATATAAACTAAATTGAAGCCCTGTCCCTGTAGCTTTCGTCACTAATTTAAAGTTTTTTTAAATAATATCAGTGAGTGTTTAAAGGGACCTATAATAATATGGGTAGGTAGATATTCGTAAATGTTGAAAAATATGTGATTAAGATGCATTGCCCCATATTTTCTGTGAATTTGAATGTTAAACATGAGGTGGTAGCTTAAATTTGTCAAATATAATTAAGGTGTTATTACTGGCAAATTAGTATTGAAAATGTGATATTAAGGATTGTTATGTATTTGATTGTGTGTATGTTTTAGTGTATTATGTATTGTGTGTATATAATAAGGACTGTATAATATATGTATAGAATTGTGGGTACTTTATGTTTTTTGGCTATAAAACGTTAAAGATGTTTTTTTTTACAGATTGACAAAATGAATAGAGCACGAAAAATGTTGAATATGGCAACCTCCGTTCAAGAATTGGAAAAAGTTCAAGCATTACCTGGCCACAATAATAATGTGCAAAATAAAACTTTCTTTAATACTCCAGCTGCACTCAGTCTACCCGTCACGTTACCCATTGATTCTTCGGATACAAATTCTATAGCAGACAGTCAAACTTAACCTATCAATATTAGAGGCTATAATATTTTGCTAATGAATTATGTGCCTCGAACTGATCACGAATTTCGAATTGTTCATGAAAATAAAAATGTATACTTTTTAGAATTTTACTCATTGTTTAATATGGAGTGGACGCTTAAAGAAGACCGTGTTGCAGTTATTGCGTTGCATCGTTGCGGTTACGCGCCAATTCAAATTTTTGACATACTGAAAAATTTGAATATAACCAAAAGATTCGTTTATCGTACCATCAAACGATACAATGAAGACTCTAGTGTAGATGACAGGTCAAGAAGTGGTCGCCCTCGGTCTGTTAGGACTCCAGCAGTGATAAAAGCTGTGAAGGCGCGAATTCAAAGAAATCCCAAACGTAAGCAGAAACTGTTGGCCCTTCAGATGGGGTTAAGCAGAACCACGGTGAAAAGGATATTAAATGAAGAATTAGGGCTTCGGGCATATCGAAGAAAAACAGGACATCGTTTGAATGCTCGTCTAATGGACCTGAGACTGAAGAGATGCCGCGCGTTGTTGAAGCGGTACGCGGGAAAAAAATATCGGGATATTCTTTTTTCGGATGAAAATTTTTTTACCGTAGAAGAGAGACAAACAAAATGATAAGGTGTACGCACACAGTAGTGAAGAAGCGAGAAACCGTATTCCGCGTGTCCAATGAGGTCATTTTCCATCCTCGCTCATGGTATGGTTGGGAGTTTCTTATTGGGGCTTAACAGAGGTACATTTTTGTGAGAAAGGTGTAAAAACGAATGCAGTTGTGTATCAAAATACAGTCCTGACGAACCTTGTGGAACCTCTTTCTCATACCATGTTTAATAACAGGCACTGGGTATTCCAACATGATTCGGCGCCAGCTCATAGAGCGAAGAGCACACAAGACTGGCTGGCGGCGCGTGAAATCGACTTCATCTGGCACGAAGACTGGCCCTCCTCCAGTCCAGATTTGAATCCGTTAGATTACAAGATATGCGACACTTGGAGAAAAAGGCGTGCTCAAAGCCTCATCCCAATTTGGAGTCACTCAAGACATCCTTGATTAAGGCAGCCGCCGATATTGACATAGACCTCGTTCGTGCTGCGATAGACGACTGGCCGCGCAGATTGATGGCCTGTATTCAAAATCACGGAGGTCATTTTGAATAAACTTTAGTGTCATAAGAATTTATGTTTTGTTAAGTTCATTTTGGTATATAAATGGTTACATAATGAATAAACTTGTTTCAATTATTTTATATTAAACATGTGACAGAATTTATGACCTGACTAGGTATATTACTTAATAATAAGTTAAGTTTTTTAGTTCAGATTGTTTAATACAATGTTTTCCTGGTGTCCATTCACTTATGTTTTTACTTAGTAATAAGATTAAACTTTTTAATACGGTTTTTTTTACCAAAAAGGTACAATAAACCATTTTTATTTGTAAAACTGTGTTTAATTTTTGACATATTTTTTATAATATTGGTTCAAATTTTGAATGCAAAAGGGACTTTTATGCTTTTTTTTCTTAATAGGTAACAGCTATAACAAAGTTTATATTGTAGATAGATAGAGCTAAAAAATACGCATCTAATGATATATTAACATCTTATATTTAATTAATAAATATATGAAATATTATAAAAAAACAGTTTCAAAAATTTGTTTTGGCTGTCCTGTAAAATTTATGGATTTCGATTTGTGTCCCTTTTGTATTCAAGGAGCGATATTAATGAAAAACTTAAAGACTTGTGCAAGTCCATGCATAAACTTGAATATAAATATAGAGAAACATTTACAAATAACGCCTATTAATAGCTATACAGAACCTTATATTTTTAAAGTAGTTGCCTATTCTGAGAGAGTGAATCAACTGACTATAGTCAGTAAAAACTGCTTTACTAGTGTATAGACAGATAAGTTTTGACTGTGCTGAGTTACCTAATGCCATAAACGCATTTCAAGCAACATAATATAATGCACCTAGTAGTAGTGCTACATCTTGTATTGGCTCTTACATACCACCTAACCGAGAACATCTTGAAATATGTGTGACCCCATCCACATCAACCACCCTTGCTGTGTCTAATGTTAAAAAACGAAAATTTAATAGTCATGTAAAATGTAAGTTAAGCATATTAAACTAGATCCGAGTAAAACTACCCCTCGTAAGCAGATGTTATTGCGAATCCAATAACAGATTAAGGAATAAGTTACGTCTTTCACAATTACAAAATAAAAGACTAAAGATCAAAGTAGATCTTAATGCTCCTAAAACTAAATTCATTTTGAAGAAATATTACATATTAAGTATGTTTGGGAAGTTATTCGTAGATTCACAGTTACATTTGGCTAGTAGTTCATTAACAGGTCAGGGCTATACTAATGACAAAAAAGTATTTGCTTTTAAGTTAAGCCCTAAGTGCTATGGATTTTTACGAAAATATTTAGCATTACCTTGCAAATCACAAATTAATTCCCTACTCACCAACATTCCTTTGAGGCCTGGTATTAATTACTTTATATTTAAACATTCAGCAGATGCTGCATTAAATAAACCTACAATAGACAGGCAATGTACATTAAGGTTTGATGAGATGACTATTAAAAAAACCTGAAATTTTAATTATTTTACTAGGGTTATTGAGCGTTTTGAAGATATCGATTCTAGAAATTGTACAAATAATGCAGCAGATAAAGCTTTGGTCCTTATGCTACGAGGTTTATTTTCTCCTTGGAAAATTATGATAGCATTTTATTTTGCACGAGACGGGGTTAAAACATTTATTTTACAGAATATTACTAAAGAAATGGTGTTAGCAGTTTTAAAATCTGGTTTTATAGTTCAAGCTACAATTAGTGATCAAGGATCTGCTAATGTTGCTGCTATTAAGTCATTAATATCAGATTCCGATGCTGAATTCTTAGGTAGTAACAATAGCCCTAATGATATCTGTTACAAAATTGGTTCCAACCAATTATATAATATTTATGATATACCACATCTATTAAAATGTTTTTGTAATAATTTCCAGAAAAAACATCTTCTCATTGGCTATTGAAGGGCAAAGTGGAGATGTATTGAAAGGCTATACAAAGTGGATGGCTTTGGTGGTCGAGCAAGAGGCACCAAACTTACTGGGAAACGAATAAATCCAACTTCTTATGACAAAAAGAAGGTACATTAATATATTGTATTGTATCAGCCCATATACGACCCACTGCAGGGCACGGGCCTCCTCTACAACCGAGAGTACGATTGAGAGTGGTTAGGCCATATAGTCCACCACGCTGGCCTAGTGCGGGTTGGCGGACTTACATACCGTAGTTTTTTTTTTTTAAATCGCTACGGTATGCAGGTTTCCTCACGATGTTTTCCTTCACCGTTAAAGTGCGTGGTGATTGATTATCAATACACACATAACTCCGAAAAGTCAGAGGTGTGCCCTGGGATTTGAACCCGCGACCACCGTGAACATGTAGGCAGCCGAGTCTGGTCCGATACCACGAGGCCACCACGCACTATACACGCATTAATATATATATAAACATATTTATTATAATTTTTAGTAACATGAATATAACAAAGAAATAACTTTTTTTATAATAATAACTTTTATTTAAAATAAGACAAAGTGCTTAAAATCTATTACCAGGGGTTCCCAAACTAGGCACAGCCTGTATCTTGGGATACCAACTTATAATGTAATTACAGAATTATACCATACAAGTACACGAAAAATTATAATATATATCGTCAAGTAAATTAAGTAAAGAAATTTAATATAAAAATAACAATCAAATAATTAAAAAAATAATAATAATAATAATAAAAAAAAATTAAAATATCGGGACATGTTTGATTAATTCACTCGTATTCTGTTTAATAATGCTTCAGTGTCATCGTAATTCAGACTTTGGAGCCAGTCATCAATTTTACTTTTTAATTTGTTAATCGGACAGTTTTTTATATTTATTAATTTTGAGACCCTATTATATCATCTATAATCCGACAAAAAGGCATGAAATGGGAATCTTGTAGGAAAACTAGAATATACTCTTGGTACATCTAAGCTATAAACTCTTCTCTTTAATAGATTATTATGAATATCGGAGTTAATGACTGATTTGTGGGTGGAGACACATGCCTTTCGGACGTAAAGTTGACGTACAGTTAGTACCTTAGCTTCACTATAGAGTTGGGTCGTGGAATATTTGAAGGGTTTTAGTAGCATGACCTTAAGTACACCTCGCTGGGCTCTTTCAATATTTAGCATATGTGTCTTAGCGGCATTTCCCCACACTCCAATGCAATACGTGATTACTGATTGACACAGAGCGAACTAAACAAGCTTACGAGTTTCCACACTCGCAGACCTACGTAAGAGCTTCATTATACCGATGTTTTTGCGCACTCTGCTTGCTATAGCAGTGATATGGTTTTCAAAGTGAGCGTATCATTTAAGATGACTCCCAAATATTTTAGGCTTTTCGTTCGGTGTATTAATTTGCAGTCACAATTTGCAGGGGAGCTGTAGTCACATGTGTGCATTTTGATGTCTGATAATGATACTGGTTGAGTTTTAGCAGTCTTGTGAAAACACATATATTTAGTTTTTTCTGTATTTAGCGTCAGTAGGTTTCTCTGCAGCCACTTTGAGACAAGATGCATTCCTTTTTCGGCCATTACATGAGTTTCTTTTCAATTTCATTTAATAATAAAATTATTTTTTAGTAAATAATAGTTTGTCTTATTGTTCCGTGAAAAGAAACGTCAATGATGACGTATCGGACAGCGATGGTGTCCAGTGGCAGTTTAAAACTTTTAAAACACTTCAGTTCACTTCTGTTGTTTGCTTCGTAGTGTTTGGTTCTGGTTATTTGTCTCCTGCTTTTTACGACTAAGGATTGTGTTTATTGACTTGATATCTGGTATAAACGTGTGACCTTGCTTCTCCCCCGGACTCTGTTACGATACTTTTACGATATAACTACCGCTGTGTATAATGGACTTCGTTTTTGCGTTTTGATCGGTGGCCGTAATGCGAGTTTTTTTAACCAACTCGATCTCGTTCACGTAAACTTCGTTTTGTATGGCATTTGATCAGCGCCATCTAGTATCTACATTGTGAATCATAATTCGCGAGTGCAAGATTTGTTTAAGTTACGTTATCGCGGCGACACTCGAATTGTTTACGGAGCGAGCGAGTTACCGCGCGAAAACGGTCATTTTGCAAGTGCGAGTTGCAAATTTTACTCATTTGACATTTCAAATGGTAAAATTACTCACGTACGCGACGGTGAAGTTATTCGCAAAGGATTTTGCAGTGAGAGTGGCTTTGAAAGTGATATTTTATTAGAAGTTTCGAGTATATGAACTTGTGGAAATACAAAAAAATAATGGCATCACGTTTTTTTTTGCTTGGAGAATGGTTGCGAGTGCTGGGGCACAAGATGATAGTAATAAAACTTGTGATCTTCTTGCAACAGCCCGCAGACCTAATAACCCCTTAAATGATCTCACGGACACTGAGTTTAGGAAGAGGTATCGTCTCTCACAGAGAGAATTTAAATTTTTGTGTAAGGAGTTAAGACTAAAGACTCTTGACTAATTTAAAACCTTAGAAGTAAAGGTACTTACTTAAGTTTATTTGTGATATTATATGTGACATCTGTGTTTTGTATTCTATTTATGGTACCTAGTGTAAATGTTATCTATTATTCTAGGTCCTTACAGCACTATTTTTCTTTGCGACGGGATCTTACCAGCGACCAGTGGGAGTAGCAAAGCATATTTCTCAAAAAAATGTGCAGTGTTTATATTGAAGAGGTAACCAAGGCTCTATTACACAAAAATATTATTAACAAATATATTCAGTTTCTTGACACACCGGCTGCTAGACAAGCAATTAGTCAAACGTTGGTTTGATTATAATATAAAAATATTAGTTAAGCACCTACTAATATTTATAAATAAATAATACACATAGTAAATAGCTATAATACTTAATGTATAATATTATTACAGATATTTTACTAAACATTACATGCCTGGAATTATTGGGTGCATTGATTGCAGTCATTTTAAAATATTTGCACCACCCAGGGAGACAGAATATTGGTACTATTGCCGAAAACATTTTCATTCACTTAATGTGCAAATGATATATATCTATAATCAAAAATGAATTGTTTAAAATACTTTTGTTGATTTTTTTTTTTTTCCATGATCATTAAATTATTTACTATTGTTATAGGTATGTGATGACAATTATAGAATTTTAAATGAGAATGCAAAATTTGGAGGAGCAAACCATGACTCATTTATTTGGGAGAACAGTAATGTCAACAATTATATGCAGTCCTTGCATCAAAATGGGGAAACAGTGTGGCTCTTAGGTAAAAATCCTTAGTACAATGACTCTGGATATCCACAGCGCCCATAGCTACTGACTCCAATTTTAGAAGCAGCTCCTAACTCGCTAGAGGTGATTTATAACTCTAAGCATATTATGTGAGCTAGGGTTGTAATAGAGAATACCTTTGGGAGATTAAAAAATCGCTGGCGCTGTATGAACAAAGAGAGGGCTCTTCATTCCAAGCCACTACAATGCTCACGAATATCACAGGCATGTTTTGTCTTGCACAATATATAAATTAGTAGTGTTACAGTGGAAGAAGAACCAATCATAGGTATGTATCAATTAAAAAACATAAAACATTCATTATGTCAGATAATATTATGACTTATACTAATTTGATGATACGAAAAAGCGAAACCAAGTAGGCAACTTGAAAATAGTACTTGAATATATCAGAATGTAATTAGTCCTAAATATGAAATTATATTATTTTGTATTAAAATAAAAAAAAATTGAGTTTGATAAAAATATTTTTAAAATAATAAACATTACAATATCATACATTATCCTAATACTCCTAATTGTTCTAATAATTACGTACACACACTATTTTTGTTGCAACTTCTAATCATTGTTTTCATAATTTCAGCTCATGATATCCTTCCGGAGGAGTGTATTGGCACTACGGATTTATTCCTACTTATAGGCAAGCTTGTTCATTCTTTTAATGGCCACAGTTATGAATATAAGCAAAAAATTTACAAGTGCGCATTAAAAGGAAACTCGCCACAATTTAATTTATGGGAAGAATTATTTCCGGTACTAAAATCAATCCAATTTAAAGTGCAAAAAAAATTAAGAGATGGCACTACTTTGACGAAATTTGACGAAGTGGCATCAATTACAAATTTTATTTCAAATATTAATGTTTTTAAAGAAATGTTCTTATACTTATGTAAAATACACAATGTAAGTAGTCTGTTGACGAGAAATTTAAACCAAGATCCATTGGAAAACTTGTTCTGTAATATACGGAGTAATGGGGGTCGTAACACTTCACCAACTTGCTCGCAGTTCACAGCAGCATTTAAAACCTTGCTAATAAATAATTGTCGGTCCGAGTACAAGATCAGAGCACGAAGGCTATTCCACTACAGAGAGGCGTAAGACAGGGAGATGTCATATCTCCGAAACTGTTTACTGCCGCGCTGGAAAACGCCTTCAAGCTCTTGCAGTGGGAAGGATTCGGCATCAACATCAACGGCGAGTATATCACTCACCTTCGATTTGCCGACGATATTTTAGTCATGGCAGAATCGCTGGAAGACCTTAGCACTATGCTCGAAAACCTAAATCGAGTCTCCCAACAGGTGGGTCTTAAAATGAACATGGACAAAACGAAGATAATGTCGAATGCCCATGTTGTGCCCACCCTCATCGAAGTTGGGGGCTCGACTCTCGAAGTTGTAGACGAATATGTCTATTTAGGACAAGTGGCCTCTTACTATGGCCTAATTAGGAGGCTCAAAGTCACTCAACGAGCTATGGAGAGGGCTATGCTCGGGGTTTTCCTACGAGATCGAATCAGAAATGAGGAGACCCGTAGGAGAACTAAAGTAACCGACATAGCCCAGCGGATTAGCAAGTTGAAGTGGCAATGGGCGGGGCACATAGCACAGAAAACTGATGGCCGATGGGGCCAAAAAAATCTCGAATGGAGGCCACGAAGCGGAAAGCGTAGCGTGGGACGTCCACCCACTAGGTGGTCAGACGACCTGGTAAAGGTCGCGGGACGTCGCTGGATGCAGGCTGCCTCCAATAGGTCACTGTGGAAATCATTGGGAGAGGCCTATGTTCAGCAGTGGACTTCCTTTGGCTGATAGATCGTTATCTTCAACTTGTTTACCGGTGTAATCTCTGTAGTCATTATCACTGAAAATAACATCGTCCGCCATCTAAGGTTCATAATTTGTGCAAATAATGCAATCGTTGCTCGCTCCAACACGTGTTTAGAGCCGTAATCGATTTAATTAATTGTAATAATGGCGCACCAAGACCCTTGCGGACCGAAAGCGATCTTGGCGATAATTGTATTATGGAATTCTCGGAGCTGCCCGTGGATTTGGTTTAATTTCAATGGATTTCATGTATTTTTAACCATGTACAAAGTATTGAAATGAAACGAATTCTTACGGATTTTATCGCGAATTTGATTCTTCGGACTCCGGAGTCCGCCCCGTGACCGCGAAAACTGTAAAGTGATCGAAACGTCAGGAAATTAAATAATGTAAAAATTAAACCAAACTCGCGATAAAATCCGTAAGAATTCGTTTCATTTCAATGTGTTACATTCGCGTAAACCCAAGACACCATGAACAAAGTATTTGTATCTATTGGTTTTTAGGCTAAAAATTTATTGGAGATGCATATAGTATTTTACCATATGAATACCTGGCTGATTGCGCATTTATAATTGAATACAAACAACAAAAACATCCAGTACAATGCGGTGCGAACACAGCCTCACGGGACGTGCCTAGCAACTCGATGCGTTTTGCTACATTTTACTTGTGTATTCCAACTACAGAAGCCGATAAAAGAGGAACAAAAACAACAGTGTATTGATTGTATTTTATTCACACATTTTATTTCTTAAAAACAAAATTCTGCTAATCGAATAATATCACAATTTTCGTAGCACATGACATTTGGATCAGTGTACCCTCATCTAATAAAGGCTCATAGCGCACTGTCGACCAGTCGCCCGGCGACTGTGCTGCCGCGCTACCAAAACATAAGCGACCAGGGCCGGGAGACCAATACGGGCATAGTATTTCTTGCACATTCGTGCGGAAAGGTCTTCTAAGAAGCGGCAATAGTAGCGTTACTATTTATCATAAAGATAACAAAAGAAAAGAAACGAAAAATAGTATTGGGTAGATCTTTGTTTGCAAGAACGGAGATTAAAAGAAATGCTTAAAATATTTTATAAGATCGTTAGAAACAATTCACGTATTTCTTTTATTACGCAAAAATGTCTGTGCGCTACTTTGTTACACTATGGGTCTTATAAAACCATAATATATAACTGCACTGATTTTCGGAATTGTATTTCCGATATAAAATCAATATGGAAACACTGAGCCGTTTTTGTGCTCGATGTCCAGTCGCCTCGAAAGTCGCTCTCAGTGCGAATGCTTCCATTTGAACCCGTGCTTTTAATGGTCGCCGGCGACTAGTAGTCGCCTGTGTGTCGACACTGCACGGCGAGTCGCCGAGTTGCCGGCGACTGGTCGACAGTGCGCATCGAGTCAAAATGAATGAAGTGAGAGTAATCAAGATAGAGGATACTCGGACTGCTATATACCTATATCAACAATATACCTATATATGTGTGAAGTGCGTGGTGGCCTGTTGGTAACGGACCAAACGCGGCTGCCTACATGTTCACGGTGGTCGCGGGTTCAAATCCCAGGGCATACCTCTGACGTTTCGGAGTCATGTGTGTATTGATAGTCAATCACCACGCACTATAACGGTGAAGGAAAACATCGTGAGGAAACCTGCATACCATAGCGATTTGTATAAATTTCTATGGTATGTAAAAAGTTCGCCAACCCGCATTAGGCCAGTGTGGTGGACTATATGGCTTAACCACTCTCAATCGTACTCTCGATTGTAGAGGAGGCCCGTGCCCTGCAGTGGGTCGTATATGGGCTGATACAATACAATACAATACAATGTGTATATATCCGCCAGATATATCTAAATTTGCTAAATTGAGCTACCAATTCCTTTTTCGATACCCTGGGGAAGAGCAAGAGATAAATGCCGGTGTCACAACGTTCCAGCTAACGTATGTCCTCCCCAGCATACTGAGTATACCAAAGTTCTGTGGCACCGAAAACTGAAAGACGAGAGCATGGGGGTGACAGTTCTATACTTGTCGCAGAGAAAAAATATTTGTATGGAAAGTGGCGTCACCTAGCGTATAGGCCGGGCTATCTAAGTTGGAATTTGGATAGAAACATTACAATTGTACCTACTAGATAGCGCTGTACCACTTCCTCATTTTGAAATTAGAAATTAGGCTATTTTAAAATGTTGGGATTTTGTATCTTACTATTTTTTGGAAAGAAAATAATATTTACTTATTCCAAAAATAATCTTGACATACTTTATCACATGTGACCGAAAGGACTTGCATTTGATCTGTAAATGGTTCAAAAAATATATGATTTATGTGTCAAAAAGTTTTAAACCGTTTTCCGTTGTGAGTTGTGGTTCGTACTGTGTTGTATAATTATTTTCCGATTTCCGATATTTCCTTAATTTAGTGACCTTTGCGCGTGTTTTGGACCCTGATAGTGCTTCTTTTGATGTTATTTGGCTTTCTATACGGATATTGATTAACACACCTGATAAAACCCGGCTACGTTTCAAGGACTTGAACTGATCGCAATATTTCACGTAATTCAATCGTATTTTCTATTTCTACAATATATTAATTTCATGTCTTAAATAATCCATATACTGTATGTTTAGATGAATGTGCATTAAATATATAAATATAACTCAATTTCTTTGTTTTTTTGAAGGTGCATTGAAAATGTGTAAAAAATCTACTAAAAATATAATTTGATGACTATATTTTTAGTAGATTACTTACACAATATGTACTCTATACCCTTTCTAACAGTTATACAAAGTAGCCTATATAATATATGTGTATATATATGAATAAAAATAATCTAGCGCCATCTACCGGAGAACGCGAGTCAAAAAAAAGTAGTTGATTGGTGAGTGGCTCATCTATCTCAGTTTATATGTATTATCTATGGACTAGAGGCAACTTTATCTTTTGCGTGACGCCTAGTATTTTACAATTACCGGTCCCATTGGCTAAGTGGCAGAGATACCACTGATCCCTATTTTTTTAGTAAAATTTACTACTATGGAGCACATCAGATTGATCATGGAAGACGGCAGTTTTAGCACTACTCGACTTCAGAAATTTTTATTTTATTTATTTATAATATCGTTACATCATCGATGCGCCACCGATAAAATTACACATACATATATTTTATATCAGAATTGTACAAGGTGACGAGCCTTTATACGTGTATACAGCATTACAATGTTATGTTATCAAAGACAAAAGCACAACGTAATATAAAAAATGTGGTAAAAAATAAAAAAAGAACACTAAAGACAATTATAGTATTAAATTACAAAATATTTGAACATAGTAACAATATTAAAATTAAAAATTACAACAGTGCAATGAGATCTAAGCAAGCATTAAAATTAATACTAAAATTATTTAAAACATTATTCACTTTTAAAAAAGGTGTTGCACATATGTCGCAATTTAGAAACACTGTCCACATGGAATATATCAATGTTGCCACTGCAGTTTAGGTTGTTATAAGACCTGACGGTGCGATTGAAGGGAGCATTTTGACCCAAATTTGTTCTACAACTAGATATCGAGAAAGTATGTTTTATAGGGTACCTTGGTAAAACGCGAGGGACTGTGATATTTAAATTACTTAATGATTCAGGAGAACTTATTTTACCGTGTGGAAGCTTAAATAAAGTTGTATATTTAGAAAAATATAGATCTCATTATTGACATTCGAAAGTACTTAGATGCCCGTAAATAGTACCGTGCTATCATCAGCAAAAAGGATCATTTAATGATTAGTAGTATAAGGTAGCTCATTACTGTATACAATAAAGAGTAAAGGGCCTAACACACTGCCCCATGGCACACTAAAGTTATTTTTGCTGTACTGTGATTGATAAACAATTTATTTTTTTCGCACTGGGTATTCTATAGTAATGTGACTAGCTGAGTAACTGGTAGACAGCATCTACCAGTTAAAAAAGATTTTATTAAATTATTTACGTTGCCTCTAATACCATAATTACATAATCTTTTAAGCAAACTATCACGTTGAACGTGGTCAATTGCTTTCGTCATATCTAATTAAATGGCTACTGTAGACTTTCGTTTGTCTACGTTGTTGATGGCAGTATTAATAAAATTATAAATGGCTGAATACAGAATCCGTACTGTTCGGTTGCTAGAAGGTTATTAGTTTCAAGAAAAGAATATATACCTTTTTCATAAACTTTCGCAAGGATAGGTATTAGCGCTATATGTGTGTAACAATTAATATATTGCGTGTCTTCTTTCTTGAATACAGGTTTAAATATAGAGAGCTTAAGCTTATATGGAAAGACACCGTATTCTATACTCAGGTTAAGGGCCTACGTCGAAAAATATTCACATCGTGTGGGCGTGGTTTACGTGAAGTAAGTGCGGAACGCTCCGCTAGAGGTCTACATTGTTGCAAATTGTAAAGCACGACTCGCGCGCATTCCTGCCAAAAATGAAATATTGGCTAAAATTAATATTAGTAAAAACGTAGAGTGCACGCTTTCCGCCTTACAATGAAATAATGTAGCCATGTTTTTTATCATCCATGACATTTTGACTCTAATATACAAATAATTAAGATATATAGTAAAAATGATAGCCTTCGTGGCGCAGTTGGTTAGACGCTGGCTGTGAAACGAGGGACTCCGGGTCCGGTCCCCGCACCGAAACAAATAATTGTGTGAATCACAGGTATTTGTTTCGGGTCTAGGTTTTTGTGAGACCGAAAAGTATCTCGTACTTCCTAATACCCACGACACAAAATTCGGTCTTAGTGTGGGGTTGGGATTATGTATTTATGTGACTGTTGGGTGTATTTCTTTATTATTATTTTGAACATTTCAGTTATTGGTCCTATTGGTCTGAAATTTGATATCTGAAGGAAGCTTTCTTCCAATATTCTATATTGATAGTTGAAATTTAAAATTGTGGCCGCCATTTTAAACTTTTTAGCTAAAGGTCCGATTGCTCTCAAATTCGATATCTGAGGAACCCATCGCCGCGATAATCTAAATTGGTGGTCAAAATTGAAAATTGTAGCCGCCATTTTGAACTTTTTAACTATCGGTCCGACTTCTATCAAATTCGATATCTAAAGGACCCTTCATTCCAATAAACTAAATTAATGGTCAGAATTTAAATTGTGGCCGCCATTTTGAACTTTTTAGTTATCCATCCGAGGGCTCTCAAATTTGATATCTTAGAGACGCTTCGCCCCGATATTCTAAATTGAAGGTCAGAATTGAAAATCGAAACGTAGCTGCTTTGGTAGCTCCTCTGCCTAGCCCTTCTGGGAAAAAGGCGTTAGGTTTATGTAAGCGTGTACGTATTTTGGACTTTTTAATTATCAGTCGGATTGCTCGCAAATTCGATATCTGAGGGACACTTCGCCCTGATAATCTAAATTGGTGGTCAAAATTGAAAATTGTAGCTGCCATTTTAAACTTTTTAATTATAGGTCCGATTGCTACCAAATTCGATATCTAAGGGACCCTTCTCACCAATATTCCAAATTGATGGTAAGAATTGAAAATCGTGGCCGCCATTTTTGAACTTTTTAGTTATCCGTCCGAGTGCTCTCAAATTCGATATCTTAGAGACACTTCGCCCTGATATTCTAAATTGCTGGCCAGAATTGAAAATTCTGGCCGCTATTTTAGAACCTTTCAGTTATTGATCCAATTGATTTCAAAATAGATATCTGCAGGATTTTTCATTCCGACAAACTAAATTGATGGTCAGAATTGAAAATTGTGGCGGCCATTTTGAACTTTTCAGCTATCGGTCCGATTGCTCTCAAATTCGATATCTGAACCCTTTGTTCTGATTATTTAAATTTTTTGTCAGAATTGAAAAGTATGGCCTTAAGTTTGGGTAAGTGGTTGTGGAATTAAGTTTGGGTCCCATTTGACTCAAAATCTTGAAAAAATATGAAAAAAAGAAGGACAGACAAGACGAAAATCATAGGTAACACTGTTTACTTATGTATCATCATTTCGTAGGCGATAGGCTAAATCCTAAATTCAATTAAAAATTGATTAAATAAATCATAATAAAATAGTGTGTTTATGTGTGCAATTCACACAAGGCAGAAATGAAACTTGAAAAAAGTACCCTACAATAGAATGAGATAAATATATGTATAATATACTATATTAAGTTTATTTCTTATATTTAATTACTATGTAACTTGAGAGCACAATAAAGAGTATAAATAAATAAATAATTTAGAATATCGGAAGAAAGGTTCCCTCAAATATCGAATTTGAGACCAATCGGATCAATAACTAAGAAATTCAAAATGACGGCCACAATTTTCAATTCCCATCAATTGAAAATATCGGAACAAAGATTCCCCCAGATATCGAATTTGAGACCAATCGGATTTATAAATAAAAAGCTCAAAATGGCGGCCACAATTTTCAATTCTGACCATTAAATTTAGTTTATTGGAATGAAAAATCTCCCAGATATCTATTTTGAAATAAATTGGATCAATAACTAAAAAGTTTAAAAATGGCGGCCAAAATTTTCAATTCTTACCATTAATTTAGAATATTGGTGAGAAGGGTCCCTTAGATATCGAATTTGATAGCAATCGGACCTATAATTAAAAAGTTCAAAATGGCAGCTACAATTTTCAATGTTGACCACCAATTTAGAGTATCGGGGCGAAGGGTTATATGTTACCTCAGATATCGAATTTGAGAGCAATCGGACCATTAGCTAAAAAGTTCAAAATGGCCGGTCACAATTGTCAATTCTGACCATCGATTTAGAATATCGGGGCTAAGGGTCCCTCAGATATCGAATTTGCGAGCAATCCGACTGATAATTAAAAAGTCCAAAATACGTACACGCTTATATAAACCTAACACCTTTTTCCCAGAAGGGCTAGGCAGAGGAGCTACCAAGGCACCCACGTTTCGCCTTCTATGTTCCATTCCACAAAGTGATGGGAGGCAAGCCTGTTGACATATCGGGCACACATTCTAGAGTCCGGGCTGATAATAATTAGAAAAGTCGAATATTACTTAGCCGACCCGGGACTCGAACCCGAGACCTCAATGTAATAATCGTACCGAGCCAAAAATCCGTCCTTACTATTATTCCACGAGATAAAAGGAACCTGTGTGCTAAATTAAATTTTCAGTTATTTCATGTATGCATTCGTCAGTCAATGACCTTTCTCTTTTATTTGATAACTAAACAAATAATCGGCGCGGCTAGAATTTCAAAACGTCGAGCGCAGGTCCATCGTTCACCAAGGCCCGCGGCCGTCTGAAGGGAACGCCTGTAAGGGATATCATATATGGCCGCGGATTCTAAAAGAATGAGATAGAGAGAACTGTGCGCTTCTCGAAATAAAACAACGTATGCGCCAAACCATATTTTATTTTATTAAAATCATATTAATTAAAAAATATTTATTTTTACTGGTGAAAGTGTAGAATATATGCATTTATTTATGTGAAATTAATCTTGAGTTTGTAAAATTTAGGTAATTTAGAGGTTCCAAGCGTTTAAAAATACTAGCAGATGCTACTTTGGACTTTATTTTTATTAAAGCAAAGTGTAATATTTTTTTGTGATTGGTAAAAATATTTATATGTTCAATTAAAACATATCTGAAAATGGATTACCTATTCTTATTCATTTATGATATGTACACTTTTGAAAAAGCCATATTTTTCGAGGTGTCCCCTTAATTAGGAAATTAAAAAGAAGATACGAGAGAGAAAAGCTTTCCCAATCAGTTAAGAACCCTAAAGTTCTCTGGAAAACCATTAAGTCTATAACTATTTACAATGTGACAAAAACTCAAAAAACTGATCTCTAATAATATAAATCACCCATATTGAGTCTGTTAATCTTGTCAATGACTTTTTCGCTAACGTGGGTAAAAAATTGGCTCAAAACATCTACTTAGGTCAACCCTTCCCCTTAATAAGTACTAATTATAGTATACAACCATTGGACTCAAACCTTTCATCCTTCGTCGTTTAAGACACAGATCCCCATGAAGTTTACTAAGTACTTATGAGCTTAAAATCAGAAAGCGCCCCTGGATATGACAATATCCCAACTAAAGTCGAGGATCTAGACTAACGAAAGCTTATATTTGTTTATTTATAAGTTTTACAACGCGAGCTATTCACTTGGAACTTGTCACAAGTCTTTCCACAATTGACTACATTGTAGCTTTAAAGCGAATTATAAGTCGCAGGGGAAAATCGGAATTTTTATTCTCTGATAATGGGAAACATTTTGTACATTCTCAAAGGAAAATTTCATCATTTTTTAAAAGCAATTCTAATAAAATTACACGATTCGCTGCAGGCGAAGGGATTCATTTTAAATTCATCCCGCCATACGCTCCTCATTTTGGAGGCCTTTGGGAAAATGGGGTACGCTCTTGTAAGTACCACCTTAGACTTAGACGTGTAGTAGGGAACGCTAGTTTAACTTATGATATTTTTTCTACAGTTTTGATGCAAATAGAAGCAATTTTAAATTCCCGTCCTATGTCACCTCTATCTGCTGACCCAAATGACCTTACTCCCCTCACAACTGCACACTTTTTCATTGGCAGACCGCTTACTGCTCCTGCTTGCGAAGACCTAATTTCAAACCCGAAGTCGACGCTCTCACGCTATCACAGAATCGAGCAAACTCGTCAACATTTTAAAAGTACGTTTTCCGTATACAGCCGATACAAATAATACGGTAGCGCGTCGATGACGTCACGGCGATGACGGCAAGGCTATGACGTCACAGCAATGACGCCACGACTATGACGACACGTCGTAGGCGTTGAAGGTCGTTGATGCACGGAACCAACTTGCTGACTACTTGCTGTTACTGTATTCGTTGTGATGTATGAAGTTCCTCCACCAATAACGGACCGGTTTCACGGTTGTGTTTATTCGGGTTTGCAATACGTGTGTTATGTATAAATCTCAAAATGTAAGCACCTACACGTTTTAATTTATTAAATGAGGAATACCTTTCGAACTGAAAAATGCATTCAATCTGTATACATACGAGATTTACGGTCGTTTGTCTTAGTTCCGGCAAATTTTCTATGTTTGTCTTATCACTAGTATTGCAAACTGACAAATGAAATTTCGTATCGTGCAAATATGAAGGACCCTTCCACCATAATCCATATCCTGAACTGATGAATCTAAATATAGACCTCTAGATAACATGTCACCTGGGTTTTGTTTACTGTCAACGTGTAACCATAATGTGTCACCGGTAAGTTCGTTTATCTCATTCACTCTATTTTGTACGAAAGTGAACGAGACCGCCTTCGATCAGTCCACGTTCATTTTGTGTTCAGGATACGTGCTGGTTGTGTGGAAAGAATACCAGTGATAGATGGTAGAAACAGTTTATTTCGCACTGAAAAGTACGTTTTCTGTATACAGCCGATACAAATAATACGGTAGCGCGTCGATGACGCCACAGCGATGACGACACGGCAATGACGGCACAGCGATGACGGCACAGCGATGACGATACGGCGATGACGACACGACGTGGGCGTTGCAGGTTAACTTGCTGACTACTTGCTGACTTGCTGTTACTTGCTAACTTCTTCTTATTGTAGGCAGGAACTGGAGCGTACCGAAACCGAACTGATTTGGCCAACACCGAGGTCATCACAAACACGGGTCCTCTGTGATTGAAGAGGCCCCACGTTGTGGATACAAGACCGGGACTTGTGTCCCTTTATTGTGGCCGATCCTAGCAGTTCGTAAATACGATACCGTTCCTTGGGGTATAGTCCGTGCGGTCGGAACTATGCGGTTGCTAAGCTAATCTTGGCCGGCCAAGAGTCCTAAGCCGCGCGCGAGATCGAAACGGATGTCTTTGAATGCGAGCTCCCCGAGATGACTGAGATGACGCGGACTTGAGTCGACGTTTTCCTACTACCGATTCCTAGTGTTATGGCTGATTAGAAGAAGCGGCGCAACAAACTTTCAGCAACACGGTTGACCAGTCCGCTCGGATCGTTCAGTCACTGGAGCGCCTATCACGTTGCGGGCCTAAACGGAAGGGTTTCCGGTAATACTACTCGAGGAGTTGGTGTCGATGGTAATGAGGTCGCGAGGGAGTGGTCGGCCATCCGGTGGCCGTGCGTGCTGGGGCGCTATGTTCTGGAGGTGAACCCAGTCCGAAGCCTCAGCACGCGCGAACATGAATGTCGACAGATGGCGGACGAAATTGTCCAGGCTTTCGATTTGGAGATCTCTCTCGATGGTAGCATTGCTGACACCCCCGGGGAGCCTGAACGATTCTGCGGAGGGCAACGGATTGTACTCTCCGCAGTGCGCTCCTTTGTGACGGGCTCATGAGCCCGTACCAAGAGGGCGCCGCGTATGTGATCCGGGGTCGGATGTACGTTTTGTACACCCCCAGTTTCACGCTGAGAGGAAGGTTAGAGGAGAGTATAGGCCGCAGTTTTGCGTTCGCGATTGTACCACTTGCGACGGTCGCTTTTGAGTGCCTATCCATACGGAGATTTCTATCAATGATAACCCCGAGATATTTGGCTTGGAAACCCCACCGGATTTCCTGGTCGAAGATCTGCAGAGGTTTCACTGCCTCCTGGTCTTGGCAGCTGCATCGTAGACGTCTCGTAGTTTTTCGGGTTTCAGTGCGTTGACAACGGCGAAGTGAGGCAGGTACCAGGTTCTTCCCGGTGTCTTCGTGGTTGGCGTTGGCTCCGCGTATCCTTTTTGGACCAGCATGTTCATTTCGGCGTTGTATTTTTCTCTCAGCGCTGGATTCTTGTCGAGCTTTTTCTTGACCCCGTACAACCTCCGGAGTGTGTTCTCGTAGTTATCGGGGAGTGACACCTCCTCCGACTTACACAGTAGAGCTGTTTGGTACCCGCCCTCGGGCAACTGGATTGTGTTGGTTTCCAGTATGTGAAGAGCCTGCCGTTCCGGGTCGTTTTCCGGGCGCTTCGGTGACACGTACATACGTGTTGTCGGCCGTGATGTATTCTCGCACCATTATTTCTATTTCGTCGTCCGTTGTCGTGTAGCCAACGAAGTTCACATGGTGTCCGAGGGTTCGGATCCTGCTGCCATGCACCACGCATCCCAGCGGTGTGAGTGAGGCCACCGGCTGGTCTCTCCTCCCTGATCGTGTCTTCGTGGCGATCAGGAGGTGCCAGTTGTCCTATCCGATGAGGATCTTCGGTACCACCTGGCTTGTGGTGATGGTGTTCAGGACTTCTCGAAGGTGTCGAGGGCAGGGCAGTCACTAATGGCTTCCTGTGAAATACGTTGTGCTGCCAGGCGCAGGTCGGGCATCGTCCGGGCGTGTATGTACTGAGCGTGGCGATCTTTCCCTTGGATCTTCATCTTCACGCGACGCAACGTTTCGTTTTCCTTCGTATGCCCGTCGTATGTACAGATGCGAAGCGGGTCATTCGGTCCGTCTGCGCCTATGGTGTCCGCGAGGCGCGAGTTCTTCGGTCTATAAGGGTCACCGTAGACCCATCGTCGAGCAGTGCGTACGTGTCGCGGACTCCCGCCGGTCCCGAGACTCGTACCGGCGCAATCTTCAAAAACGACACCGAAGAGGTCCACCGGAGGTCCACAACGTCAACACGTTTTCTTGTTCCGGGTTTTCATCCGTCTTGCGTGGCGCGCTCTTCGTTGAGTGCAGCAGTCGGTGGTGTGGGTGTTCGCACCTGTCAACGTCGCACCTTTTCAACTTGCAAGTATGCTGCTGTGTGCGGCGCCGTAGACACCGGAAGCATAGTGGGTGTTCCTTCGCTGCGACCCACCGTTTATCAATACTTGCGTTCTTGAACCTTGCACACTCCGTGACAGCGTGTCCTTCCCTGTTACACAGAATGCAGGCAAAGTTGGGCTTTTGGGAGACGGCTGCGGAGAACACCTTTTGACGCGTCTTGATTTGTTCCGGTCGGGGCGTTCGATGTGTGACTGCTTCCGCAGTCGCGTAAAGGCTGCAGATTTCCGCTTCTTTCTGTAGGAAACGCTCTAATTTTGAGAGGTCTGGTTCCTCCCTGGGTTGGGTGGCGGCGAACTCATACCACATGTGTCGTAACGTTGGCGTTAATTTCTCTATAGCGGCCCGTGCGGTTTCCGGAGTGTACATAAAGTACACGCACCTCAACGCTCGTAACGTGTTCACTGCATTGCTTTAACATCGTAGAAAACGTGGAAACATCACGCGGTGTTTCACTGAGGCGTGGCAGTCTTCTGAGTCGCTCGATTTGGGCTGCCGCGATGGACTCTGGTCGCCCGAAACGCATTTCCAATGTGCGTATCACACTATCCGGATCCGCGTTGGTTATCAGGAGGCCTTGCACTGCCTCTCTGGCGGTCCCGCGCAGGCTTCGGCGCAGGCGGGACATGTTATCCAGTTTCGTGAAATTGTGTGCGGATTCATCGTACGAAGCGCGGAACGTAAGCCACTTTTGATGTTCACCGTTAAAGAACATACCTCGTTTGTATTATTTGTGCGGCTTGCACAACGTTTGTGATGGCTGCAGCCAGTTGCTGCATTTCCGTCTCTTCTGCGGGACGGCGAGTGCTTCACCCGGCGCGGCGGCGGGTTCGGCTCTGTTCTGCGGCAGCTGTGAGGCCGGCGGTGGTGGCAGCGGCGACGGAGCCCCATGGTGGCAGCGGCGGTGGCTCTTCGTTGCCACGCAACCATGTGGCGACGAACGGTGGCGGCTGCGCAGCCCTGGGGTTCGGTCACCAGGACGCGGCGGTGGTCGCTGGCGGAGGGGCGTGCGCTGCTTGCTCGGTGAACCAGGCGGCGAGGGCAGGCGGCGGCTGCTGTTGTTCTTGAGTGTTCGGCTGCCATGCCGCGGTCGCGGTGGCGGCGGCGGCGGTGGCGGTGGTGGTGGCGGCCGGCAACTGTTGCGAAACGTTGGAGTTCGGCCGCCAGGGCGCGGCAGTGGCTGCTGGCGGCGGGTGTGCAGCACCGAAGTTCGGACCCCAGGACTCGGCAGTGGTCGCTGGCGAAGGTGCGTGCAAGTCGGCGAGTGGAGGCACGGGTGTGGCCTCCTCGGTTGACGTCAGATGCGGCGGGTGTGCGGCGGAGTCTCCCGCCGGTGCCAGCGCGGCGGTGTCAACGCGCGGCTGTGGCGTCGCTTGATGCGGCTCGCTGTCAAAGGCGAGAAGTTGACTGTTCTGCAGCCAAGTGCGGACGCGGAGTTCTTGTTCGACCTCCGTGACGGTCGTGTTGTCATCTTCTTCGGAGCTCGAGTCCGCTTCAATTTGTTGGACTCGGACGGTGGCGAGCTCGACTTTGAGTTGGGCGAGTTCGGCTCGGGTATCTGCGAGGCGGCGAGATTTCGTAGTTTTCTTGCTTCTTGACGCCGTCGTCGTTTTGCTTCTCGGTTTGTCTTCAATCCCGACGGAGGTGGCGGGTTCCGTCACCGGAGGTTCGACTGCGGCGTGTTGTTTTGACTGTTCTGTTTGAGTATGCGATGCACTTGTTACGTCTGTCGTGGCAGTGGCGGATGTCACCGTGGCAGACGCCGAGGCTGAAGCCGGGGCGGTGTGCCTTCCCACCGATCTAGTCACTTGCATTATTCCATTGACAGTATCCGGCGAACTTGAAGGACCAGAATGAACGATCTCCTTCGAGAACGCCTTCGATCAGTCCACGTTCACTTTGTGTTCAGGATACGTGCCGGTCGTGTGGAAATAATACCAGTGATAGATGATAGAAAAAAGTTTATTCCGCACTGAAAAGTGCGTTTTCGTTTAAAAAAATATATAAATAAATATATAAAGAAAGGAAAATCATACAATATTTTTTTAATAAAAATAAGAAAAAAAGTACAGATGGCGGTCTTATCGCTCTAGGCGATTTCTTACAGACAACCTTTGGATGGATATAACACAATGAAAAGAAGACAGGGCAGTCTGTAATATAAAAGAGACAAGCTCCAACAAAAAACAAAAAACAAAAAACAAAAAGGAAAATTAACAAATTGTTTATAATTTATGGATACACAATATGTGATACATAGTAATTTACTCCTAATATACATACACATGTCAATTCTTATAAAGATAAATATACATATAAATACATACATATACATACATACATACTATAAATTACCTATAGGTTCAAAAGCACGAAATTATATAAATCAATATGTCTGTTCAGAGAGAAAGGTAGTGGTCTTTTACCATTTTTTTGAACGAAGTTAGTGTTTCAGCCCGTCTTACAACAACTGGTAATGCGTTCCACAGTCGAACAGCTTGGTCTGTAAACGACTTATCCATAAAAGTCGTGGCGTGCACTGGCATTCTCAATTTCAGATTCTCCGACGACCTCAAGGACTTAGAATGAGACTTATGGAGAAATATAAAAAGTTATTTAAGATATGGAGGGGTGAGGGGATTAAACAAAATATTGTAAAGAAGAGTAAGAATATGAGCATTCCGACGAAGTCGTATGGGTAACCACTTGAGCTTAGCACGGAACTCAGAAACATGATCATATTTGCGTAAACCAAATATAAATCTAATACAGAAATTTTTAAGACGCTCAAGTTTATTAAGTTGGTCCTCGGTGAGATCTAGATAGCTGACATCGGCATAATCAAGTATGGGGAGTAGGAGAGTTTGTGCAAGGGAAATTTTCGTGGTAATGGGTAGAAAATTGTGCAACCTTCGCAAGGACCTAGCGGAGGCGAAAACCTTACGGCTAACTTCCCGAAGCAGCTGCGGACTCCAGGTGAAAGACTTGTCCATATAAAGGCCAAGGTTCTTGACCGTGTCACTATTTGGTACAGTGACGCCATCACAGGACACAGATGGTAGTTGGTCCCAATCAAGTTTTGATATCATCCTGGGGCTGTCGACAACAATGACCTGAGTTTTAGAAGGATTGACCTTCAATCGATAGGCTTTGCTCCATGCGCATATATGCTGGATGTCAGTGTTAATACTTTTAATAGCATCGACCATCTTGTCCAGAGGTGCTCGAGTATATATTTGCAGATCGTCAGCGTAAAGGTGGTAAGATGTGCGAAGATTATTAGTAATGGAATTAATAAAAACAGCGAAGAGTAAAGAAGATAATACGCCGCCCTGAGGAACACCAGCAGATACAGAGCACCAAGAGGAAAAGCATTCCTCAAGACAAATGCGTTGCTGGCGTCCATATAGGTAACTACGAAACCAGTCAACCGCCGTTGGAGATATGTTAAGAGAACACATAACGCCTAGTAATACATCGAAATCGACGGTGTTGAAGGCATTACTGAAGTTCAGCAATGCCAGAACAGTCAGCTTGCCTTCCTCCATGCCCGACCTGATGGCATCCGTAAAATGGGTTAGAGTGGTAGTCGTGCTATGCCCAGGACGAAACCCCGATTGGAGAGGATTTAGGAGATGGTGTTTGGAAAGGAAATCATTCAACTGGGTATAGATTAGACGCTCAAGGACTTTGGACAAGAAAGGAAGAATGGAAATAGGACGGAAATCTGTAATATTGGATGCATTGGATTTTTTCGGAATGGGGATAATATGCGCTTGTTTCCAAGCTGCTGGGAAGATGCCAGAGGAAATAGAAAAGTTGAGGATATGGGAGATGATAGGAAGGATTCCGTCTAGGATTGGGAGAATTATATTACGGCTGACACAGTCGGTTCCCGTCGCATTGGATGAAATGAGCGCAATGGTCTTTCTAACATCACAATCGGCAAATTGTTTAAAAACAGAAGCAGAGCATTCGGGAGTCTTGTGGATCGAAAGGGACTTAATAGTTTTATCTTTCATCGCCTTATCAAAGAAGGACGAAGAAGAAAAATGATTATGATGAATATAGAGATTTCACAGATGTATTTTCATATCCCGAATAACAAAATCCACTGCCGTTATCTTTCCCTACGTTATCGACTCCCGAGTCAACTTTCGGAATGATGTACCTCTAATTTGGCCTAACAAGCGCGCCATCAGCTTTTGAAAAAGTCACAAAGGACTAAGGGGAGTAGCCTTCTTGAACATTTTTCCTATTTATCCACGATGATCCCCGTGTTATGAATGGGTAAAGCGACTTCGCTATAAATTACCTAAAGTAAATAATTGGTATGGCGAATAAACACAGTGAAGTCATGTATAAAAGCGGCAACGGAACTAGAATATGTGGGTGTGAATTGGGACACTAACAAATACGAGGAAATTTTCGGCAGTAATTAGTAGCATAATTATAATGCTCCATTGGGTCACATGAATGGAGCGGATGTTGGAGCCGGTACGAACCCTGTCATTTTAGGGAGGCTCCAGGGAGGTTGCCTTCATTGCCGATTGCTTCAAAAGGCCCTACATCGTCAACCACGGAGATATCCACGTAAAAAAGGCTTACCCAGGTAGATCGTAGTGGTAGGTGATCTGTAATGGTATAAGTAGGTGTACCTTAGTCGCAGTTTTCAGATCTACCTATCCTTTTTCATCACAATCATTGCAGAGCGCGGTTTGACGCGGTTTGGTGCCATAGCGAAGAGTAATCACTTGTGGGGGGAATGGACATCAAATCTGCAAAATTGGCACTTCAGTCTATAAGAATTGTCGTCGGTGTCCGAGGATGTAACTTGTGAGTCAAGACGCCGATGGTTCAAACAGACTGCCGAACAAGCATAGCTTCTTTAAACAATAAAGGTGGTACAAGGTAGGTGAGAATCTGTTGAGAGTCTCCACGAAAATCCTCCTGTTTTGCGAACACAAAAATTATCACCGGAATGCCTGGCATATTTTGGGCCTGTACAATGGAATTGCCAACGGTCTATTGAGTTGAAAACTCTTCTGGAATGTCATTTCGACAAAGAGTTTAGTCATAATGTTCGCGAAATTCGGCCCATCAGAGATAAACCTTTTCGCATCCAAGATATCTGCTGTTTTCCCGGGGTATGTAAGCGAAGACGCAGGAATCCTGCACAGCTTTTCCACCGATGCTTTCACCGGGAAGTGGGGGTACAAACTGGGATGGGTTTTTCTCACCTCTGCATCTAATATCCGGAATCCTTCAGCATCTGCGCACGTCGGTGGGCCAATATCTGTTCGTAGTCCCATAGTGGGACCACCGTTTCCAATCGCAATTTTGAGGAAAAATATCATAGATCTTCAAACGAGTTGCGCATCACAGTATTTGGAAAGCCTTCGTTTGGAAGGTTCGGGCGGCATGAAGCGAATAGAAGGCTGAAATTAAACTAAATCAGATTGCTTGAAATATCACGGAGTCGGCCGACCGTTAAAACTTAGAGCCGTTCGGTCAAAGTGCAGTCAGTGGGCTCGACAACACGGTGTCAATGTTGATAAACCGGTCCTACAAACTATCGTAAAACACCTCTGATACCCTATAATGTTGATTAAAAATATGGTTATAAAATGTACAAGCCCATTATTAGGCTCGGGAAAGCTTACGCCTATTCGTTCTATTGCTCGATATTAAAAGGTTTATTCGCTGATAAACCTCTCACATTAACAAATATGACGGAAAAATAGAAGTATTGGTTACCTTCATACGTACATTCAATTCGTGGAAACCAGTATCTTGGCCGTATCCAGTCAAACTTGTGTCCTCCTCCTGTTAGCATTAGGTAGAAGATTTCACGATCTGAGGCTGTTAACGCTAAGAGACGAAGCTGTCGGGGACAAGGTCATGCCTTAATTTTGCGGCCCAGATTCGGTTCAAAATCGATTTCCATTATTTAGTTGTTGGTTGTTTATAAACAAAAGAGGTCTGTGGAGGATCATCTGGCATTGCTTCTAGTCTATTGGTTTTGAAAACTCATTGCCGTGTCGGGGACGCGCCGCAGGAATTTAGTCATTTTATTAATAGCCATACGAGGCCCTGTTAAGCATGCATTTTGCATAGTCATTGCAGGCTGTGTTCGAAACTTATTCACGATGGCTAATATATGTATAATAGCAGATAGCTTTTAAGCCGCGGTAGCAACTCTTTACTAATTAAATAAATTTTATGGTAGTTTTACATAGAAGTAATTGGAAGTCTAAGAATTTGTTTTCCAAAATTATTTCAAGGACATTCTCGAGGAATTTGAAAACCAATCTATCGTTAATTAAGTTAATGTCTGTTATTATATTCCTTTTTAAGGGATATTTATAAACGTTTGATATAACAATATATTAAATATGATATATTGATATTATTATCACAGTACGCTTTGTCATAAGACAGCGCAGGTTTAAGCTTCGGCTAAAACCTAAACATACATTTTCTACCCTTCGGGGGGGAAAACGGTTCTATTATCATATTGTACCATTGACGTGCTATGATCGACATTTGACATATTTTCCTCCGAAATATGATTTTTCTTGGACAAACTTCTAGCAAAACGCTTTCTACAGACTGTTATATAACCATCATCATCACCTACTGTGTCCTCACTGTCCTTCCGGACTGTGTTCTCCTGTGTCCTCTGAAACTCCATGGCATCACTATTATCGACTGTATCTTTCCCTACTCTGCCTCCGCATTCATAGTAAATTTGTTGCTCGCTATCCAATACTCTCTCTTCTTCCATAATATCACTTCCACTAGAGTCATCAAAGAGCACATTATTATCTATGGCATTCATTAAAATACAATTTGATAAATTAAATACAACTGATTACAATTTGACACGTGCGCTCGTGACAGTCACTCACGTGAGAATGTGTTGATAAATGATCTCAAATAAGCGGAAGCTGCTTCGTATGCATTTTGAGACGCGTCAGTAAAAATATGAAGTACCGTATATTTATTGTAGTCACTTCTTACGTATCGAGGAATATGTAAGTCTGTTAATGACCCAAACGAATTCATGAATTTATTCCAATTCAATTTGATATCTTGATATACTGGGGTATCTTAGTCAAGTTTACTTAACCACAATTTTCGCAAGAATATTTTAGATACTATTACAGTTGGAGCAAGCAAACCTAATGGATCGTATATTTGTGAAATTATAGATAACATTATCTGTTTAGTAAGAGGTTCGTTTAATTTGTGATTTAATTTAGTTGTGTATTATAATTTATCACTAAGGCTATGCCAGCCTAACCCGAGAGTTTTATTTTGTGTATGTTCCTCAGATTTATCATGGTTACTAATATCAAAATTAAATGTCCATTTACGCAATGGAAAACAACAACCTTGTAATATTTTCTAAATTTTATCGCAAGTGTGTAATAAACTTTGACAATCATCGTCACCAGCAATTAAATCGTCTACGAAAAAATAATTAAGATGACTCCTAATATGACGTCATCGTTGCACTCTGACGCTAATTGTCGGAGACACCTCTCATGCTTAGAAATGGTGCAGAAGCAGTACCATATGTCACCTTATTGAGTTGATAACGTAAAAGCTCCTATTAACGACCCCCTAAAATGTGACTCTATTAACGACCTAATTTTTAAATCATTCATATTAGACATAATATAGGGTTCCAGAAAAGTCATATCTTAAAAATTTGTTACGTATTTTTGTTGGAAAACAAAAAGAGTAAAGTTTCTGTGTTTAAATAGCCAGTGAAAGAAATAATTTGACAATGAGTGGGACGCACCCGAAGCGCAGTTTCATAGTGACGCGGCTCCAGCCACGTAAGTACACCTAAATATTACTTAAGGAAAAATAACACACCAAAAATGGATTTGTCTTCTTGCTATCACATTACAACTGTAACGTATATATTTTGTACGGTTTTTGTGTTATAAAATCATGTTTTAATTTAAGGCGGTAATAGAATCCAAATTTCAAAACTTGCTTCTAATAACGACCCATGGCGTTGTTAAATTTTGAGAACATTTAGTATTTAAAAAAAAATATCTATTATAAACTACCTCATTTGATTAAATTTTTTGCTTGTTCAATTCTTAAAATTATTTTACTTAGTTAGATCTATTAACAACAAACCTATTTCTTAAAGTTTTTGTGTAAAACTCAATTCAACGTAAGACAATATCCCTATTATTATAATGATATTATACTGTAAATAACCTTTATTATCTGAATTAAAGACTAACTGACATTAAAATAAATAATATAGCAATGAGATCGAATTTAACAGTATTCCATAAAGCGGATATTTTATCTGTTTATTATTGATCTTATTGGTCGCTAATAGAATATTGTAACCTTCATACTTAATTATATTACCGACTTTTATTTGTGGTAATATTACAGTACACAAAAACAAAATGTATATTTTTGAACAAATTGGATTATTTCTTGCATACGTGACGTTTTGAGAGATTTTGTCACAGGCCATATTATTAATGTAAAATAATATTTGCTATCCAGTTTCATTCATGGCTTCATGGCATTGGCTATATTTCATATGTTTTCAAATCAATTAAAAATGGCGAGACGGAATGGGGGCCATGTAACTTTTTAAAGCTTCTTTCGAAGAATTAAATTCTATATCTCTTTAAAGATTGTGTTCTTTTATAGAATCATGGAGCCGCAGAAGTGCAAGCAGTAGGCCTCTGCTCAACTAGAAGCTGCGCTTCTAGCTATAAATGAAGGGACCAGCATATACGAAACTCCAAAAACCTATGGCATACCGAGGACAACTCTGCGTGATAAGAGACTTAAGAAACCATTCTCATTCTCATTAATTCAAAATAAATAAAAAAAAAAAAAATCTTTTCCGGGAACTCCACCTTTAAAAGGATTAGAGCGATTTAAGTTTTCCACCAATTTTGCTAATGTTTCCAACAATTGGTCCTTAGTTACAGGAAAACCTGACTTCCCGAGATAAACAATCCAGTCTACCAGTCTTTTTTCTTCCTCCTTCGTTAAAATAGTTTGTTTTCCACAATGTTCATTTATATGTTTATTATTTCTCTTTTTCATTTATATATTTTTTATTTGTCTTGGTTTTTTAATTATTTGAAGACTGTTTTCTGAGACTGATTATATTTGTTATTAATTAAAATAACAAAAAATAAGTGCTCTAAGCGTCGCAATAAATAATTATGTTCATATTGCAATAATGTTGATCTCATAACTATTGTTATTATAGAATAAATACCTTAAAAATGATTTTTTATTTTATTTAATAGTACAGAAGAAGTGACAATTTCGTAGCGGTCGGTAATAGAAGTCGAAAAATCGGTAATAGAATCTTGCCGCATTCTATGGGTATTGGGTCGGTAATAGAATCAACTACTCTTTCGGATTAAATAATTTTTTATTAACTATTGTTTTATTGAATATTGAATGTAAGTACTGAATTGCAAAGAATACTTCGTTGAGATTAATTATAAATTATAACATCTTTCCTAACATAAAAGCTTATATCTATTTTTTTAAAGTGAATCCTAAGACAGATAAAACTGGCGGTAATAGGAGCATTTACGTTAAATGTCTAAAGGTTCTGTGGAATTTTCCCGCCAAAGAATAAGCTGCAATGACCTTTAGTACTTGTCTTAAAAAAAATTTCAACGTCAGCTCATGCAACGTATTTGTACTGTCTGAATCGAAACAATATAGAAAATATATCGTTTTGCAACGCTGGACCTGGAAACTGGATGTCGTTTAACGATTTATAAGATCTAGTCACGGCACTACCATCGAATACAACTCGTAATTTAAGAGTAGAACTACCTTCTCTGAAAACGCCGTGATGTGGTAAATAAAAATAAGGTGCGTCGCACAAATTAATTTTTTCATGTGCCCCCAATCTTTATATTCGCGCATAAAATCTGTATACATAAGTTTATACTACGGTAACCGTGCGAGCTTACGTTCTAGTGAAAGAAATCGCGTCTTTGCTGACGTATACGAATTACCCAGTGAATCAGCTGATTCCCTTAGTGGAATCCGAATAGAAAACCTACCATCTAGTTCACATTTAGTGGTAATAGTAAACAATACCTCACATTTACGTTCATCATAACTTAGCTCGTCGTGTGAAGGTGAAGATATGTATGTTCTCTATTTCCCAAAATTTTCTGAGCTGCGTATTTATGCTCTGCGAAAAGTTACACTGGACTTGATTAATGTGCAAAAGGACCGGAAAGCAGCCATCCTAATTTTGAAGCTTGCAAATATGGTCCGCATGGTAATCGAATCCTTCTATCTTCAATGAGATCCCAAAAAATATTAGCACCTGTCAATAGATAAATTTCTGAAGAAACGTTAAAATTAGGATCAGCGAGTTGTACATTCGCGGGAATATTTTTAATGTCAAATTCAATGTTCATCGAGGGCAAACTAGAATTAACACACGGCAAGACAAAACATTTAATATTTGCATTATAATCGTTTATTTTCGAAAGTATAGAAATGTCGCATAAATAAGTCGATTGTGTGATCGCTCTTCCCACACCCGATATATTAACAGTGGACTGTATAAGAGGCGAATTTAAACGTGAACATAATTTATTTGTATAAAACAATGTTGACTGCCATTGTCAAGCTGCGCGGACTGTCTGATAACAATTATTATTATCGACAATTTCTAATAAGGCGGTAGATAGTAGAACTAGATCGAGTAATTGAGCGCATCGTTTATTATTACTCAGCGTCGAGTCGTGTTCCACGCGCGAATTAACATTATTATTATTTACACCTGCACTATTCCCTATTATATGCAGCAAGCTGTTATGTTTACGTTGACAATCTTGCATGGCCCGATAAGCACTCATTTATTGTATGGCCGCTTCGTAAACAATTTCGACACAACTTTTTATCATCTACAAATTTTATTCTATCTTTCACCGACAAATTAAGAAAAGTAACAAATCAAATCAAATCAAAACAATTTATTGTGAATCATAGGTACATTAAGATCTTAAAATATTATGTTTCTACGTTCAGCTACGATTTGCCACATTGGCGTACAATAGGATAAAAATAAAAATAAAATTAAACACAAAAACATAACAAAGAGATAAAAAAATGTTAATTACAATTAAAATAAAAACTTAAACTAGGAATACAGATTTTTTGAAAGCATATATTGTCTATGTGGTAATATTAACAAAGGAATCTTGTAAATAATCTTGTATTGTGTAATAGCATTTACTTGCAAGTAGTTTATTTAGATATATTTTAAATAATTTATTATTTAGACTTTTGATACTTTCTGGTAGCTTATTAAATATTTTTATGGCCATACAATATATACTTTTATTTTTAAATGTGGTCCTGGATACTTCAGTACATAAAAGATTATCTCCTCTTAAATTGCGTGTTCGTTTCTGGGCGTTAATAGTGAATAAATTGGGATTAGCTTTGACAAATATAGCAACTTCATATATATAAATTGATGTGACGGTCAAGAATTTGAGTGATTTAAAGTATGGAACACAACTATCTTTAGGTTTAATGCTACAAATAGCGCGTATGCATCTCTTTTGGGGCTTAAAGACTGACTGGTATTCAGTGGAGTTGCCCCAGAAAATTATACCAAAACGTAGATTAGACACAACAAACCCATGTTAAGCAACCAGAACAGCTTTTTGGTCTACTATTTTTGCAAGTTCATGGAGGGCATAAGAATATTTGTGTAGTTTCTTACACAATGTTTCTGTGTGATTTTTCCATGACAGTCTATTATCAATATGTACTCCTAAGAACTTGGTGGTATTGGTATCATCTATTATATTTTGTTTATATTTTACATTGATATGGTTTTTGATGGCCCGTTGCGGGAAATGGATGATTTTGGTTTTTTCTAAATTTACTTTAAGTTGATTGCTTTCAAGCCACGTTATAATCTGATCTAGAGCGTTATGTACTTCGGTTTCATATGTTGTGGTGTTATTGCATTTTATTGTTATTGTACTATCATCTGCGAAAAGGCTAATTGGATACGTTACACTTAATGGCAAATCGTTAATATAAATTAAAAATAATATGGGTCCAAGGACGCTTCCTTGGGGTACTCCACAAGTTATTTTCCGTGTATTGGAAGCATATGACGTTTCTATTTTAGTTTTAGTACATATTTGTGTTATTTCGGTATGTTGAGTTCTATTGCTTAAATATGATGATATTAGCTGTAAAGCATTACCTCGTATGCCATATATTTCTAATTTATGGAGAAGAATCTGGTGATTAACAAAATCAAAGGCTTTAGTCATATCCATGAAAATTGAGCATACCGGTATTCTATTGTCAACATTGTTTACGATAAGTTTTAAGAAGTCAAAAATTGCCATGTTAATGTTTTTATCTTTTCTAAATCCTTTTTGTTCTTCAGCTAAGATATTAAATTTTTCGAAAAAATTATGAAGAGTATTGTAAATAACTTTCTCAAAGATTTTTGAAAAAATAGATATTAGGGCAATATGTCTATAATTTTTTAATGCTGCTTTGTCTTCTTTTTTGTGTAGAGGTATAACTATAGTGTGTTTTAATTTGTAACACAACTATACAGTGCATGATTATTATTACAAAATAAACAAACTCGAATAGAATTCTTTATGTTAGGTCTAGCATTGGAAACATAACTATGCACCCTATGCTTGTTACTATGCAATGATGTATTATTTTGTTGTGGCCTTTGAAATTGAAAATGCGTGCCAGTGACGTCCAAAACATTTGTTCTGTTCCGAAGGAAGGTCAATAAATTTTGTAAAGTTATTTTGTCACAAGAATCAGCTTTTAATTGAGAATTAATAGATGCCCTGTGATTTTCCCACTCCCTTTCCGTGCAGGAATCGAGTTTAGCAGTTATTAAATAAGTAAATAATTAAAGTAAGCCACGAATCGGTGGGTTCATTCAAAGTATTTAAGGCGCGTAAATTTCGTGACAGTGTATGTATTAATTGTCTAATGTTTGACGATGATTCTTGTTTTGTACTAGAAATGTTAAATAGTGCTTTTATATGGTTATTGATTAAAAGCCTAGTTTTGTTATATCTAGCTTCAAGAAGCTCCCATGCTTGGAAATAAATTGGCGCTGTGAAATCCAAAGAAGTGATTATTTTTATTGCATCACCACTAAGTGAAGAGCGTAAATAATATATTTTTTGTATTTCGTCGAAATCTGAGCGTTTGTGAGTTAATGTAATGTATGAGTTTCTAAATTCGAGCCAATTATCATATGAACCGTCGGGAGAATTAATAAATGTGGCGTACTCACTCGTAAGTATTTGCACCACGATATTGAAGAAAATATATAGGTACAAGAAAAGGAGACACCTGATCTTGCCACTGGCTTCCGCGTGTGATGCAGTGACGAAGCAGCAGCGAAGTCCCAATGATGCGGAGACTGGTTCTTTAATAATTATTCAGCTACGAAGGTCCAAATGTTGCGGCGACGACTGGTGTGTATAATTGTGTACTTGTGTTTTAAATAAAAACTCTGAGGCGTTTAACAAAATGAGCACATTTAATATTTGTAAAGTATGAGAAGGAAATCGAAAAGTGAATGTAAAAAAAAAGTTATATCTTCTTCTTCAGCCTATGTATCCACCCAATGCTGAGTGTAGGCCTCTTATAATGCACGCCAAGTTATTCTGTCCTGGGCAGATTTATTCCAAAGGAAAATATTGCGGGATCTATCATAAATCTGTATGGTGACAAACCAAATGACAGAGACTAGCAACTGTACTGTTGATTTGACTCAAGATTGCAGCGGTTGGCGTTCACTAGTAACATTATGGCTAGAGACAAAATGCAACAGGAACTTCAAGTCTACGTGTATGTGAAGCGTAAAACGAGCATCCCTAGTGAGACCTTAAATTAATCTGACGTCAAAAGAGCAATGATGACACAAATGGAGTGCTTCAATTGTAGCAAGATGGGTATCAGGCGATCCGAATTTAGAAGTAAACCGAATAATGACGGAGGACGACATCCAGTAGCGACAGCGGATAGTCAAGTAGTACGGCAGTTGGTAGCGAAGCCCTTTGTCTGCTACAAATGTGGCAAACCAGGACACATCGCCATGCGCTGTACGAGTGGTGGTAGTCAAGCAGACGGTGGCGGCTTAGGCACGGCGCGTACCGAGCGATGGGTGGACCTATGTGCTGATTGTCAGCTTTATTTTTTTACGCACCAAGTAACCAAACAAAAATATTGTATACCATAAAGCATTAGAATAGATAAGTATTATCAAATTTATAAAGTATTGCAGTCTACAAAATTGAAAACTTATTTTTGTAAGTAATTGTCGTTGGTTGTTGAGATATAAGTAACGTAATCCCTCGAAAAACTTACATTTATTTAATTTTTACTATTAACTTTTGACAGAACGAAGTCTGTCCGGGCAGCTAGTAGTTAATAATTATAATTTCTTTGTTCTTAATAGCGCGTCAATTATTTCGTTCATTACAATTATTGTGACTATTATATAATTTGCTATGAGAGAGCGGATTATTTTGCTACAAGCATATTCAATGCTTACTAGAAGATCCCAACCTTACCTTGTGTTCTGTATTTTGTGAAACTAAATAATCATTTTTCATTTCCGAACCGGGTGGTAGATCAAAAAATTACTGAATCCAAATAATGTTGGACATTTTAACAGATTCAATAAATTATTTTCATTTTCATTTAATTTACTTTTGTAAAACTTGTCAGCGTTGATTTATCTGTAGTTTTTTCAATACCTAGCAACAAGTTATAAAATTTTGGCGTGGGATGGTTTGATCATAATGAAAATTTCTAAGTTGGGTTATCCATTTAATAACAATTAGACACAGTTAATACAACAACGTATAACATGATTACTGTTCTACAGAATATGTCACCACTTTTTTATATATTTTTATTACCTACTAAGTAGCACAAAAATATATTTTGAAAATTATCGCCCGAATACTCAAACACCATGTAAACTAAATATACTTAAATTTAGTTTACGTGACGCAGACATCCTCCGTGGCGCAGTTGGTTAGACGCCGGTTGTGAAACGAGAGGCCGCAGGTTCGATCCCCGCACCGAGACAAATGTTTGTGAGGCCCACAAGAATTTGTCTCGGCTCGGGTATTTGTGAGACCTAAAAGTCTTTCGTAGTGTCTAATACCACGACACAAGACTTAATTGATCTTAGTGTGGGGTTAGGACTATGTATGTGACTGTTGTGTGTATTTTATTTTATTTATTTATTTACTTAAAATATTAAGTTCCACTTAATTACCCGCGTCATATTTAGCAAGTACATTTAAGGGGGACTTGCGTAGTTAAATGCAACATAAAATTTAAGTAGCGTTTGAGTATTCGGGTGATTTCTTTTAAAGCATCTTACAGTAAGAACAATGGTCATTATAGACCAGCAACGCCAACAGTTAGAAATGATACATCAGAAAATAGTACAATTTTATACGATTACAATGCATATTATATTCATTTATTTTTAAAGTCCTGGATTAAAAAAAAACATCTTAGGCTGCACCCAAGATGGCAGTAGGGCAGCGTCGAGGGGTAAGGCTGCGGCAGCGCGGGTGAGGGGTGCGGATTGCCGTTGACGCCTGAGGCCGCGCCCCCCACCCGCGTCGCCACAGCCGTCCGTATGCCGCTACCGTCGTGGGCGCGGCCTTAAAGTATTTTTATTAATATTAAACGCATGTGTGCACGTTTTATCAATTAAAGCCTGTTTCAAGATAAGGTTTTAACAATAGGTTGTAGTATTTATTATATTTAAAATAAACATGAACATAAAGAAAGTAATCATTACGTTCTATATTATTTTATGACACACATGACGTTTGTGTTTGTGCAGACTGTCACCACTCCGCTTACTTATGATTTTCAATTTGGTTATTGAGCGATTTTTTATTTAAATTTCAATTCAATTAGAGCTGTGTTGTTTTCAAAATGTAATGACATGATAATGACAGCTTGATGCGCGAGTGCAGTACGCGACACGTGGTGACAGCAGCTTGGTGCACGAGTGCAGTACGCGACACGTGGTGACAGCAGCTTGGTGCACGAGTGCAGTACGCAACACGTGGTGACAGCAGCTTGGTGCACGAGTGCAGTACGCGACACGTGGTGACAGCAGCTTGGTGTACGAGTGCAGTACGCGACACGTGGTGACAGCAGCTTGGCGCACGAGTGCAGTACGCGACACGTGGTGACAGCAGCTTGGTGCACGAGTGCAGTACGTGACACGTGGTGACAGCAGCTTGGTGCACGAGTGCAGTACGCGACACGTGGTGACAGCAGCTTGGTGCACGAGTGCAGTACGCGACACGTGGTGACAGCAGCTTGGTGCACGAGTGCAGTACGCGACACGTGGTGACAGCAGCTTGGTGCACGAGTGCAGTACGCGACACGTGGTGACAGCAGCTTGGTGCACGAGTGCAGTACGCGACACGTGGTGACAGCAGCTTGGTGCACGAGTGCAGTACGCAACACGTGGTGACAGCAGCTTGGTGCACGAGTGCAGTACGCGACACGTGGTGACAGCAGCTTGGTGTACGAGTGCAGTACGCGACACGTGGTGACAGCAGCTTGGCGCACGAGTGCAGTACGCGACACGTGGTGACAGCAGCTTGGTGCACGAGTGCAGTACGTGACACGTGGTGACAGCAGCTTGGTGCACGAGTGCAGTACGCGACACGTGGTGACAGCAGCTTGGTGCACGAGTGCAGTACGCGACACGTGGTGACAGCAGCTTGGTGCACGAGTGCAGTACGCGACACGTGGTGACAGCAGCTTGGTGCACGAGTGCAGTACGCGACACGTGGTGACAGCAGCTTGGTGCACGAGTGCAGTACGCGACACGTGGTGACAGCAGCTTGGTGCACGAGTGCAGTACGCGACACGTGGTGACAGCAGCTTGGTGCACGAGTGCAGTACTCGACACGGGTTACAACTTGGTGTGCGGTGAGATTGATATACTGAAATAAATTCTTCATTTAGTCTAGTTTCAAAACGTTTTAATTATGCTTTTGTATATAAATTGATTAATTGACTATATAATATAACGTTACTGTTTTTCAAATCTGTTAGAATCGATGTGCTATCAGAGGGATATTGTTATATAGTGCACTAAATAAGAGTTTACTTCTCACATACGTAGGTGTGTGCGAAAAATACGTTTACACTTAATACATATAGGCAGGTAGGCGCATATATTGTGAAATACTTATGGAACATTCTTTTAGAGTTTAAAAATTGTCCGCCTATATGCTAGTATCAAGACAGATATTATCTAGAAATCTCACCTCTGTTGGTCGGCGTGCGGTCACCTCGGTAGATAGGTGCGTGCTGACGGCAGCTCGTCGTGTCCTCGGCCGCTAACTCTAAGAGCGTTCATGACTATGTTTGGCGCTCTCAATTCATTAGACCATAGACTGTACTGTTTAAGTATTCATTATGATTACTCAACTATGCTTAAAAGTTTCTGTACAAGTTATCGATATCTTTACGCGACAATGTCACAGACTAAATGCAAAAATAATGATTTCAAACAGCTGCTCAGTTTCATTTATTTCTCTTAGAGGGTATTATCGTTTATATGTAGGCGTATCTGATATATTGCATAATATTGGATGTGTTCAGTGATTCCTTCGAGTGGCTTCTTCAATGGCTAATAATAATATGTTACACAAAGTAACAAGTCCGATTCTCCAGTGAGATAGTAGAGTTCTCATTTACTGATGATACAACTTTGCTGCGGCGTCCTTATAAGTTTTTTCAACATCTCCGACAGCATTGTGATGTTCTCCAGCAATATTTTTTTTTTCGCTATCACAATACCACTCATTGTAGTGTGGCGCCTGGACCTGCGAGCCTAGGGTGAACTCAGCGAAACGAACAAGAAAAGAACTGTGGCGCCACTCTCCTCCATCCCACCTAGCAGGTTGAGTAACCAGGCCGGGTTGGGGGGGACATTGGTGGTGATGAAACCAGGTCAGGCCATTCGCGTAATATATATTAAAACATTTTTTTTATATTTTGCTTAGTAATTATATATAAGTACAGAACTTTTTAAATATAATAATTAAATTCAGTTACAGAAAACTTAGAATACTTAATAAATAATTAATTACACTATCTGAATTAATTATAAGAAACTAAAACAAATTAAGTACTAGTTATAAATCATATTTTGTCACATATTTTAAAATATGTGGTGGATACCTAAAATAGGTTTTTAAACTGTATATGAATGTGGTCGTCAGACAATATGTACGAACATAATAAGCCCATTCTTATATAAACTACATACACACACAAGCGCGCGTATTTGTATAAATAAATAATAGCTTAAAAATCTAAAAAATACGCTTTAGTAAAAATCAAAATAATTGAAATTTATGATTACAAAATGGAGTGTCATACAGACAAACTATACAGTTCATTATTTGAACTTATCAAATGTGAATTTAGACAAATATATTATAAATCTAAAACTATTATGATCAATGACGGAATGTCCAATGAAAATCTATAGTCTATACCATGATATAACGTATAACCACCGTCCGATCTTTAATTAATATAAGTATTGTAATATCTTTATCGAAAGTTTTGAAACGAGTCTGTTCTATAACTAAATCGTTGTATTTAAGAAACAATACTATATAAAATAAATTATATTACAATAAGATCATATTTTATAGGGATTTGTCAAACAGAAAGCGGCCGCGCGTGCAACCGTTTGGGAGTCGCGTTCTGCGTTCGTTGTGTTGTATTACCGTAAATATGCACACCCCGATGAGAGTAGGCGTTTAGACCGCATCTATGAACCGATCCCGAACACATATAGCAAATACTAAATGGAACGCGCGGCCGCTTCCTGTGTAACCAAACAACTTAGTTGTGATAATTACACGCAGACGCAAAATACACAATCGACGAGCTCTACTTAAAAATACAATCACGTACCTATAGTCAAACAAACAAACAAAGACCTGACACCACATTAAAATACAACTTTTGTGGCGTGGGTATGAAAAAGTACGAAATACTTATTGGTTTATATAAACTAGACCCGAAACAAATAAATTTATGTACATATTGTCAAAAGGTTTTTAGTACCTAATAGAAGATTCACAATTTCAATGTCAATTTTAACGTTGTCTCTGATAAAATTTGTTACGAAGATTTCTAAAGTAAAGAATACTTAAGTGGTGACTTTAATACCAAATATACAAGATTGACTACATGTTTGCACTCGCGCAACAAACGCGGCGTAAAACTATTTAACGCGGATAACATATGAGGCGATAATTATGTCAATAAAAAATAATTAAAAAAAATAACCGACTTCAAAAGTGTAATAAAAAGAGAGAAATAAAATTAATCTTTTATTAAATCTATAATACCTAAATATACAAACATTTTTTTTGAGGTCGGTGCCAGCCGACTATCTATGCCTCGCGGTTTTAAAAAAAAAATGCACACGTGTTCAGATGCTGGTATAGACCAACATATCCAAAATTCGTGCCATTCTGACAAAATTACATACATACACTTTGAATTGATAATCTCCTTTTTTTGAAGTCGATTAAAAAATTAAATGCTTCAAAGCATCAGTACTACTGTTATATACATATCTACGGTTATAACATCATCATTTTGACGTAGCAGAGATTTACATGTTTAGTATCAACGGTTACAGATACAAGGTATACATAATAATTATATGTACAATGTACATCATTCAAACACCTTGAAACAACTCTTGTACTGTATGTATAAAGTATACGATTATCTCTAACTTGACTACAATAAGTAATAGATACATAAGATCTAAGTCCACCCTTTTAGGGGATTGAATATCCATATTATTTTAATTATCAAATTTATACTTCTTTTGACGAGTTTGGAAAGAAATATGAGAGTAAAATTTTTACGATGCGCGGGCACACCGACTGCCAAAAAGCGACATAATGGAGTTAGCTGTTAACTGTCTCTCAAATTTCCATCAAAACTCAATTTTCTATAATGTAATCAAAGACGTTTCATAAATCCATAACACGTGTTTTATTTCAGTGTAGATAAAATATATATATTAATTCACGAACACACATGTAAGTGTAGTGTGTATGTGAATTAAATTAATATTGTAGTGAAAAATAGGCCGTTGTATAAATTCGAGATAAAAGTAACAACTTTTATATAAAAAAAACTTTTATAGTAGATACATTTTACAGATTTTAAGTTAATTGTCGGTATGTATTCGTTTTATTTTTTAATCCTTTATCATTCTTTTTACAAATAATGTGTTGTGGCCTATGGGATGAACCGTCTTTGTGGCGCTACGTCAAAGAAGTATAACTTTTCACGTGCTTACACAAGCACACACACTGTTGTGTTATTATTTTATATTACATGTATTATGATTAAATGAGTATAACATTTAAAATGCACTCGCTTATCTTCAACTATGTATCAAATACACTTACAGGCCTGCCATTACTACACTATAAACTGATAACGGGAATTGCCCAATCTATGACAGCACAGCAAGATTAAAATTATAGTCCTATCTCTCACAGTATTCAAGTAACAGCCATTCTAGTAAACATTCAAAAAAATCTACTTTGATCAACACTTTGTAGCATTCTGATCAGTGATGTACGAGTATATAATTTATTAATTTAATTGACATTTCGCAATGTTAAATAGATAGGCTTATGAATAACGTACCCATGTCATGGTTGAAATTTTAAATAATTTAGTGATCTACATTTACACGTCGCGTTGTACTGAAAAAAATATGTAGTATAGCATATTACATAGGTTCACTAATACATTAACTGTAAATGTAGCTTTGTATTCCTATATATTTATATGGGATTACCAAGTTATTTACGCAGTTAGTGTATTTAGAAATCTGGACCGAAATTGCAAAATATTTTAGTTTTTTCCTTGATTTATACACTAAACACTAAATGTATTCTAAATTTGAAGCTTCTATGTCTGCTAGAAGTGCCCTAGAGTTTTGATGATCGGTCAGTCAGTCAGTGAGTGACAAAATTAAGAAACTTGGATGATTGTAATAATTCTTAAACTACTGGTTCAAACTGAATGAAATTTGAAATGTATCGTGTTTATACAATGACTGCTTCCAATGCAATCCATCGGCCAAAGGAAGTCCACTGCTGAACATAGGCCTTTCCCAATGATTTCCAAAGTGACCTGTTAGAGGCAGGCTGCATCCAGCGACTCTCCCGACCTTTACCAGATCGTCTGACCACCAATACCTGCTTGGTTACTAAAAATTCAGGCTTCTATTCTAGTTTTATCCAGAACGAAGTTATAGTGGGTCGAAAATCGCCTGAACTGCTTCGAGAAAAGAATGGTACGTCCGTGCCGCTTTTTTACTTTATCAATAAGGTATTTTAGTAAAGCGTGTTTTTTTTTTAGTTTTTCAACTATTATGTATTTAAAGATGTCTTCATCATAACTTAATTTTTTTTTAATCAAATTTTAATATTTTTTTGCGTCAAATCCATGTTCGCCGGTTTGTTACTGATGTTAATGTTACCGGAATAGTATGAAATAATATTAAATTCCGAAATGATGGTAGGAAATACATAATAAATAATACTTCTGTGTATAAAGTAAATAAAACGTGCTCTTTAGGTTAGTTTAGTTTATATCCATTTTGTAATGAACGTTATATTATTGTAAAATTTTATCCATTTATTTCTTGTATATTTTATCTCAATCCTAACCAACCTAACCTAATCTAACTATATCTTTGTGTAGACCTCTGTATTCGTTAGCAAAATTCAAAGTGAAAACGAATGCTCTACATACGTGCTGTACTAATTGCCATCCCGATTGTAATACATTTCCGATCGCTATTAAGGAAATGTGTAGATTTCTTAGGAAAAGATTATTTCTTCTTATTGTAAAAATAATCATACATTTCCTGACTATTTTAGAAATGTATTTTAGAAGTTTTCTGGGAAATGCATACAATGACGGATTACATACATTATCGTTAACATTAATACGCGAGCCCAGATCATAAACAAGTTCACTTATTTTATATAAATGGCACGACGCATCGATCACTAAAGCACAATAATCGAAGCGGGCGACTTCGTCACTGCTATTGACAGAGGCGGGTAAATCCTTGCCGCCGATACTGGACACCGGTGGTTTTGACCTCTCGATGTTCTAGAGTCTAGACTCTAGACGTAAGGTTTGACGGCGACATTTCATTGAATAGCCGCTTACGTGGGGGATAATTGTTAGGGCGTCACACTACTTTTGCCAAAAGAGTTTTACTGCCGCAATCTGGAGAATCATAACTATACAACGACATAACTTACATTAATGTTAATAAATGAAATGTAACAAAAAATCAATCGCAACGAAACACTATCAAATGATAAACAACTAATGAGTCTGGCTTCTGGCACTCAACGATAAAAGTAATCATTCAGAGAAGATTCGCTTATTACTACGAAAAACAAAGTAAATCACAAAAAAAACTTACGGACAATAACACACAAACCGACAATACACAACTTGAAACAATTTATAAACTCCAAACATGACAAATGCAATATTAGGTAATATGTAGCGCGTTACACGTACACGGCACTAAGCGACTGCCCAGAAGGAAGTTGCTCCACATTAAAGGTGAAGGAAAATATTTTGTTTATTTATTTTTAACACTTTATACAAATTGAGTATAGGTAGACATTATGCCTGAGGCATTCCCTACTAGTCGAAATATCAGGAAAATATCATCAACAGGACTGAACGAGTAGAAAAGGATGTGCTAGAATTTTAAAGAGCTGAGATGCAGAACAGGTATTGGGGCCGAAGGTAAACTATTCGAGCATTAAAAAAAAATTAAGTCCTTCGCAGCTCTAAACTTTTTAAAAATAATATCTGTGGAAAAAATACCAAGTGTGTTAGTATTTTTGAATCTTGATAAAATGCGCATTTTTTTTTACACAACTTTCCAAGGGCAGTATAGTACTTATTTCTTTCAGTACGACCGGCTAAAGTTAATTTCATCAACGTGGAATTTGCTCATAATTATGTCATGAAAAAATATACTTTTTTGATTTAAATTTGGTACGTAGGTCATAAGCCTATTTAACAGCGCAAGATGTCAATTATAATAAATTACGCATAGAATCACTGGTCACTATACTACGCAAGGGGTCGGTCAAATTAGATTTTTTTGATCGGCTATTAAAAAATCGCGGGAATAGGAGTATTTTTTTCTTGCTATGTCCTCATAGATTTGCCTATCTCCCGTTACCGGTTCATCGTTTATTTCTGGGACATCCTGAAAAAAGGTTCTCATCTATATCACAATATTGTATTCAATCACAATATATCACATTTATGCCATTCTTAAAAGAAGATTATAATAGTATATCTTATTAAACTAAACTTAGGTATTTCATTTAACTCTTTTTTATGTTGCCAATATAAATAGGTACACACGCCGGCAGAATCATAGGAAAAAATGATTTTCATTTTGTTTTGTTGTGTGTATTGCAACTTTCTTAATAAACCGACTTCAAAAGAGTAATAAAAAGACTTAAATAAAACAATATTTTAATAAATCTATAATACCTAAATAACAAACAATTTTTTTGAGGTCGGTGCCAGCCGAGCATCTGTTCCCCGCGGTTTTACAGGCATAGTTCGTAGCGTGGTGTTACGAGTATAATATAGCTTATAAACGACCAGCTGCCACCGACCTAAAAAAAAATGTTGGCATATTTAGGTATGTATTTTAGATTTATTAAAATATTAGTTTTATTTCTCTCTTTTTACTACACTTTACTGACCCAGTAATTTTTTTTTTCAAATTATTATTATTTTGAAGTCGATTAAAAAAGGTGAGTATGACAAATAATTATCGATAGTTAATTCGATTTAACAATATTAAGACTATTTAGAGGCGATGTTGAGTAATATTATTGTCATTCTTTGTAGTTTGTGTGATGAACCACAATGTTAAATGCCATAGAAGAACAGTATTAAGCCAGAGAAAGCGGGGACAATTCAAAAATTATCAGGGGGTTATACAAAGCTGATCGAACGTCGTTTGTTCCGCTTGGAGTCCTAGATCACGTGGTGAGTCGTCCAGCAGTCACGTTAATGTTGGTTCGCCAGGATCGGAATTTAATAGATGAGTGGACATAAGTTGCTGGGATCATTTTTATCTGAATCCAGTAGATGATAGATTATTGGATGTCGATATGTCGAAGAATATATCAAAATCGAGAAATTTCTATTGAAAAAGTATCGTTAAGTTCAGACGCCGCTATCCTGTTAAATGGTATATAATCGGGAGCCGCTACAAAGTTGATCATTGCTAAAAATGGATCTTCGACTGCACACTGAGACGTCATGAAGGTATTAGCCCCATGAAATAACTTTTGGTGTATTTAAAGACGATGATTGTTTTAATGCTACGAACATGCAGGAATTTACGCCCCAGGAGACGGACACTTTTTTAATATAGCGAAAATCTAAAAATGGATTGAATAGGACTATATTCCGATTTGAATCTAATAGAACACGTATGGGGTATTACGTTAAGGAGGATAAGATTTAAAGATTTGGCCTCCAGGAACGTCCAAGAAATAATGTAAGTATACCTTTGTCACGAAATGACAGATTTTGTCCCGATTATTCACTAGTAATTGCATCATTGGAAGTATAAAACGTCATATATGCAGGCACATCAGAGTCCGCACAAGCAATGGTTATCAGTAGTTCCTTTTTTCCGCAGTTCTTGTATATTCGGAATGACTTTTAAGCATCAAAATGCGTATTTAATTCTTTCAGGTTACATTTTATAAGTAACGCCTGGCCCGGCGTCACCCCGGTGTTGATAATTTTTGAGCCCAGTCCACATCAAACCATATTTCGCTTACTAACAGTTTTAATATGTTGAAACTCTATGTGACTGCCGTCTTTTAGGCTGCTGTTCCCACCCCATCTCGTTACATCCCGTCCTGTTCCATCTTATTCTGTCTCGTGACCCAAGGAACGTAATCCTGTCCCCTCCTGTCCCATCCCTAAGAGTTTGAAAGAGTAACAAATATATTTGAATTCCTTGCTTATCCCACAGAAACACAACATTTTTTGGTATTAAAAGTAGCCTATGTGTTAATCCAGGTTGTCAGTTACCTCCATACTAAATGTAATCGAAAATTTTCAGCCGTTTCCGAGATTAGCACTGACAAACGCATAGGCAAACAAACAAAAAAACAAACAATCATTGTTTTGGGTTCTATTACGTTAATATAGTCCTCCCATCTAAGATTTTTTCATATTATATCTTCCATGTACAGACACCGATCAGTTACTTTATTAGATTTCAAATAAGCGTACGGCATCACACATGCATACATACATACTCGCTTCACTCGCATTCATAAGCATTTTATTTTATATGTATTTGTCAATTGATTATATGTATAGATATTTTTATTTGATTTCAAATCTTTACACGTTAACTGGGGTATCGTATCGAAAGCCCCTTACGCGCAACTACCCCAGGATGCGTTTAACAAACTAACTTTTGTTAGACTACAAATTTATAGGTATCGTAGTTGCGAACTGCGTAATTTTAAGATTTTATCGAGGCAGAAAGTGAAAAATATAATTTTGTGAGTGTATTTCGAAATTTTATTGTTTGACTAGATTTTGTCCGCAACTTCGTCTGCGTGATTTATTTCAAATTATGTACTTACTTTATTCCCAACAATTTCCTCCTTATACCCATTTAAAATATAAAAATAGTAAATTCTTATAATTCTTAATTATTAGTCTACGTTAAGTAGATACAATTTTTACTGAGGCGCAACTTAAAAAGTTGGCACTTCCGTACGAAATTTTACTACCCTCCTCCACCACCAGAATGTAAAATTTCAAAATCCTAAACAACTTAGAATATTTATTTATTACTATTATTTCCGCGTAACCCTATGTATTTTTCTAAACTAAATTCCTCATGCCTGTGACCGCAAAAAATTAGATATTAAATTAAATATTTAGGTTCTTGTTAGATAATCTATATCACCCTTGGCCCCTCTAATGTGTGGATATCCAAAATACTGAAAAACCGTGAGTCACCTCATTATTTAATTGTGATAAGGAGATATAATTCCAATTTAGACGTTCATATTTAAAAACCCGATATAACTACAAATAGTTCTACCCCACCCCCTGCTCCCCACACCCTTCCCAGAAATGTGGAGTTCTAAAACCAATGAACCCATTACGAAATCAATTACGATTTAAATATTGCTTTGGCTGCCCTGTTCGAGATCTGAATTATACCATCAAGCTCAAAATTTTAAGGGACTTTTTGTACATACGGAACCCAAAATGTATCAAAATAAATCATACAAACCTAATAAACTTAGTCACACGCGTGTTATAATATCATCTTAAAGAAAATAACCACAAATGTTAAGAGTTTTTATTTTGTTGTGCGGAAATCTAACTAGTTTTCCAAAATGTAAGTAGCCTAAATTACTCCCGCAAAAATTAGCTATCTGTCAGTGAAAGTCCCGTCAAAATCGGTCCAGCCGTTTTCGAGATTAGCGGGAACAAACAGACCGACAGACAGACAGACAAAAAAAATTAAGTTAATTATGTATAGGTATCGTGTAAATAACGATATGTGCTTGAAGAAAAAAAGCAATTTTGACTTTACAGACACTCCAATTTTATTTATATGTATAGATATACATAATTTTTGACAGCCTCTGTGGCGCAGGCGACTTTTAGGTTAGGTCGGGGTGGTTACGCGGACGTAAAACGGGATGCCTTTCACCCTGGGATGTCCGGTGCTACGCACAATGCGTGTGACCGTAATCGAGAGGTTTTTAGTCAGTATGCTGGCGTAGACATTGGTAGGGACCCAGCTTGGCCACAACATCCGCATTGTACCGGGGCTGGAAGACCAGATACTCTCACATACCCCTCTCCACCTCCCCCGGCGTAACGAAAGGGGAGCTTTATAGCTTTACTCTTAAACCCAAAAAAAGGTGACTGTTAGGTGTATTTATTTATTTTTGGCCAAAACAATAAAAATAAAACATCATATTTGATATTTTTCATGATTTGATTATAGATATTCATTAGCGTAATCGCCATCAATTAAATAATTATTAACAGAGGTCACTTGTCTGTTTATTACGAAATAATGGCCAAAACAAAAAAAAAACAACAACAGAAAAGACGCTATACATCACATAAATTACATTCTACATAGTTATTCTACAAAAAGAACAAATCTTCATTATAATAAATATTGTAATAACCATTATCAAAAATATTTGTCTTCCTAAATATCATATGAATATATAAAAAAAATCTTAAAAACATGATCGGGTTATCTTTGGTGATGTATGTACATTAATTTTCATTTGAGATTGTTACATAGCCAAACGCGGCCTCAAATGAAACGATTGCTTGCTAATGATAATACATGGATAATACACTAGCGAATATTAATGGCGATGGGTCTCGTGAACAATTGTTGGTCAAAAAATAAACTATATAAAAACGAATACATAATAATATATTCGGCAATTTTTATTACTTTTGAGACACTGGCACTTTAGTAAAGACAAATTATTTAAAATAAGAGAAGTATATGCTGTTATGATGGTGTTGCGAGGGATGCGCAAGCGCAACAAAACAATCACGAGCAAAGAAACGGTTTATTTACACATACAGTTCACACAATACACGGAAGTATAGTTTACACGCACAGAAGAGTAACTACATACTATATACATAAAAATATGGTACGAGTGGAAGGAACAGTCAATAGGAAAGTACGAAAGAAAGCATAGCACATTAACAAACAGCTGATCAAGCGATAATAGTTAGCAAACGTAAGATAGCTAGCGACACGGGCTTCGCTGGCGAATCTATGTACCGACTGGTAGGTCTGGACTCTGGACTCTTGGCAAGTAGTAGGTCAGTTTGCCCCCCTGCGCGACCGCACCTCTCTGTCGCCTGAAGCGGTCAGCTGACGGCTAGCCAGATCGTGCGTGAACAATGCGCTCGGGGCAGATGTATAAATAAAGTTGTATGTAAAATAATTAATAGAGGTTCTATATTTTAATGTATGAAGTGATTGTAATTTTGTGTATAGTATTAAAGATAAAGATAAAAATATGTAAATCAATTGGTATATTTAAAAGATGTGTAAATAATATTGTTTTAATAAATATTGTATCTATATATAAAATTGTGCATAAAAATGTTAGTAATTTGTTGCCCAGTACACCTAATAAGTATCACTCTAAAAAGCATTATCGTATAAGAAAAGGAAAATTGCCAATCCCATTTTGATATACTTCGGCAAAAGGCTTCGATTGAGTATATATACGACGTTTAAAAGTGTAGCAAGCATTTCAAGAAACTATGAGCTATTTTTGAAGACATACGAAATATTTTCATTTGTAAAAAAAATTAAGGCGAACACGCCGTATCTAGACATAAATGCATACACTTTTTTAATCCTTATTCGAATACGTCACATGTCAATGAGAGACAAATCAGTTTACTTTGGTTGGTCCATCAAACTTGAATTTCTTTTACCTCTTGTGTCGCCACTTGTGTTTTACCCAGGACAGACCATCTTATATGAGATGTTGGTCTCATGCTTGAACTGTTTAATTAATTTGATTTAATGAATTTCCAGCACGTATTTTAATTAAATACATATTAAGTTTCTGCATTTCTCCTCTATACAATCTGAAGGAAGATAAACCTCGATCCGTTTGGCAACACACGAATTAACGAGACTATTGCTCACCGGCGGATACACAAGACAAAGAATCTGATGAGTAGTAATGAAGGACATGCACACTGACCTTTATTCTCGGCTGCTGTGTCGTGCTGCGCTGCTGGACTCAAAGTGAAGTCTCGTACCACTTTCACGTACTAATGTTAGTTATAAAAAACTAGAAGGCGTTACGCGAACGACCTATGCGGATGCGGGTTCGAAGGCAAGAGAGCTTGAAATTTAGTTCGCCGTTAACTAAGAATGGTCTTATTGCGTTGAAATCACAACCGACACTGACGTACGTGACAGCACACATTTTATTGGCCGGTGCATTACGACGGGACAATAGGGACAAGGATGTGTATTGCCAACCGAAAATTACAATGTTGCCATTTTAATTAAATAATATCCACCATAATCTTCAACTGTGCCAAGTTTCAAGCTGATCCGTCCGCTCAATTTTCGTAAAACTGCGTACAAAGAATTTCCTTCACGTATTAGTATTATACAGGGAGCGCAGGAAAATGGCGCACTTGCTCAGTTGGATACAAGGGCATAATATTAATATGATAATAAAGAAATAATATTTGGAAAATACCTATCCGTTTTGGAGTTTATTGTATTGTATCAGCCCATATACGTCCCACTGCAGGGCACGGGCCTCCTCTACAATCGAGAGTACGATTGAGAGTGGTTAGGCCATATAGTCCACCACGCTGGCCTAATGCGGGTTGGCGGACTTTTACATACCATAGAAATTGGAGTTATGACCTTATAAAGTTTTTAGAATTACCACCACCTTTTCGAATAAAACCGGTTGGGATGGGTAAAGCACAAGATTTTAACAGATAAGTATTTTTTCGTTTCGTCGTTTATTAAATCGTTAACGAAATAAACAGTGAAAATCATTTTCAACAACAACACAACTTTCATAGACTTCGCCTTAACATTTGTTACAGAGTACAAAGTATCAATTTGGCGTAATACGTTAAGGGGAAGCACGTGTGTTGTTAATTGTTAATTTCTCGGCATCTTTGTTTTTATCAGACTACGCTATGAAAATGCATTTTAATCTAGACGCAATCACGATTTAATAAAATGTATATCAGCAAGGGCGCCGTTTGTTTGCGCACCCTGTATAGATAGACTAGATTATGCCCGCTACTTCGTCTGCGCGATTTACTTTATTACCAAAAAAATCTTTCTTTACCCACTTAAAGCATAAAAATACTAAATCCTTATAATTCGCCATTATTAATCTAACTACGTTAAGTAGATACGATTTTTATTAAGTCGCTATTTGAAAGTCGGCACTTCCGTACAGAATTACACCACCACCAAAATGAAAAATTTCAAAACCCTGGACCACTTACAATATATATTTATGATTATTATATTATTGCCTGTTACTCCGCACACAATTAGATATTACATTCAATATCGGAGTTCTAATTACATAATCTATATCAACCTCGTCGCATCCCTCTAATATGTAAATATCCAAAAACCCTGATTCACCTCATGATTTATTTATGATGAGCAGGTATTCCAAATTTTGAAGTGAATATTATAAAAACCCTATATTACCACACATATTTTTACCACCCAATAGATGTGAAATTCTAAAACTAATGAACCATTCACGAAATCAGTTACGATTTAAATATTGCTTTCCCTGCCCTATTCAAGACTTGAATTACACCATTAGGGTAAATTTTGAAGACCTGTTTTTTTACCTACGGAACCTTTAATGTTTTTGAAATCAAAATGAATCGAAGAAACGTATTAAATTCAACCACACACATGTTATAATATCATCTTTAAAAATATAACCTAAGATTTTAAGGGATTTTTTTTTGTGCGGAACCCTAATCAGTTTTCCAAAATCAAAGTAGCCTAATTTATTCCCGCAAAATTAATTATCTGTCAGTGAAAGTCCCGTCAAAATCGATCCAGCCGTAACGACATGTACTTGAAAAAAAAGCTATTTTGACTTTAGAAACAGACACTCCAATTTGAATTATATGTCGCCATCGAGTTGATTTTCAAAAACGGAATGCCAACGCCTTCTATAGGCGTTTGACAGAATCTACGCTACACAGTGACTTGAGATATCAGGGGCTTTATAAAGAAAATGTCAGGAGCATCTCAACGGTCTGCGAACTAGCAGATCGATTTGTTGCGATCAAGAGAGCAAATAGCAGCATCAGGACATAGTGCTGTGTGAGTGTGGAGACTGTCTCGCGTTCCGTGAGTATGATTGTGATTACCTACGAATTGATCCGACATATCCACATACGCCCACGATACTACGTAAGCTGTAACCAGCTATTGAGCATTATATCGAACATGATAACCAAAATAACTCAGTATTTCGTTATATATGTATATAAATGAAGTGTTCTTTCGTAAAACGACGCAACACGGTCAGCTAGGGTAGTGCAGGATTTTTGGGAAACTTTTATTAGTAAGAAATACTGGTAAAATATTGACTGAGATCGTCAATAAAAATTCTATTTACTCCTAAAATCATCGAATACGATAACAGTAAGTTGTTTTTGTTCTTATTTGTGTTTTCACATGTTTCTTATTTGTTTTTGCTAACTTCAAATATAGCTTGATATGCTTTCCAGTCAACATAGATCCTATCAAATAAGGCTTCCTATACATCTACCCTCAGCACCAGCCGATGCCAACAATCAACCTCAGTAGTGAAAAATCTATCTAAAAAATCAACCTATTTTTGGGAGGGCCAATCCCTGGTTTCTGTTTGCGCTTTATATGGAAATTACAGTTTAGGCCTGCCAATATATAATTAATTGTTGACGTTTGGATGGATCGTTAAAAACAATGTAAAAATGCAATCCAACAATTACCACGGATTATATACCGACATAGTCCAGCGGATTAGAAAGTTGAAGTGGCAATGGGCGGGGCACATAGCATGTAGAACTGATGGCCGATGGGGCCAAAAAGTTCTCGAATGGAGGCCACGAAGCGGAAAGCGCAGCGTGGAACGTCCACCCACTAGGTGGTCAGACGATCTGGTGAAGGTCGCGGGACGTTGCTGGATGCAGGCTGCCTCCAACAGGTCACTGTGGAAATCATTGGGAGGGGCCTATGTTCAGCAGTGAACTTCTTTGGCGGATATATTGGATTGGATTGATATACTTCTGAACGCCCAGAGTATTGTAATAAAAAATGTAAAATGATAGTGATAGCAGTGATTTAGAGAAACTGGCGCAGCTATCTGATTGGGATACTGATAGCGATGATGAAACTCGCTCTTTGTCAACGCTAACCAGAACTAATTCAACTCAGACCTCCGATGAAGCCGAATTTTTCATTCAGAATTAGGCTGAAGAACGAAAAAATGGAGCCTCACATCGTAGAAAACTGCCAATTCACAGGCAAAAGATCAACAGAACTGCGCGCTTGCATACCCAACATGTCAGCGGGCAACACGTGCGGGCTCTTGTTGCCGACATGATTATTTTCTTAAAAGGCGCCGGGTTGTGTCGGCGTGTCGGCAGCTTTTGGTATTTTAGAATTACCAGCCGATATCATAATAAACATCAAATGTATCGAAACAGCTAAAAGTTACGCAGTTACACAAAATGTGAAAAATGCCAGGTCTTTTAATGCTTTAATGACAAGTGGAACTGCTTCAAAGATATTCACAAAATGTAAACAGTATAGAGCCAGCTATAGCTTTACTTGTTTTTCACTAGAATGCATACGAGTCCAGGCATGGCTTTTATGTGAAACTTCATAAATAATATATGAAAAAAACATTGGTTTAAATTATGTTCAATATACAGGGTTATTTTGATCTAAGTGCACAAATAACAGGACATTCAGAATCATGAATATAGTGCACTAGTTAAATAAAATTAAATATGTTTTTTATTGTTATGTTTTTTGTTGTTATCTTCACAAAACAAAATACTTAGACGATACGCACGACCATAATAAGCTCATTGATAAACTACACACACACACACATACGTGCGCGCGCGTCTGTGTATAAAAATGACCGGCGACCGTGCTTGTAGCAAATGTTAAGTATAATTCGAACATTGATTTTATGAAATTGAAATAATTGACTTATTAAGTGTAAATTTGAAGATTTTCCACCATGTGTTAATAAAGTATTGTCTTGAGTTTAATAAAAAATGTGTAGATTTTGAAAAATAACCGTCTATATAAATTTAAATACGTTTTTACCTAAGTTCTTTTGATCAAAATACTTCATAATGCATGTTGTAAGAGGTTTAGTTTCATATAATGAGAAAAGTAAATAAAAAATATCATTTTAGAAAAGTGGTGTGCGTAATTAGTTTCTATTTGTAATATATATATATATATATATATATATATATATATATATATATTATTAAAAAAATAAAAAATAATAATATTTAACCGCCGCATTCAACGTGTTATATAAGTATAGCATAAAAAGAGCACAAATATTAAAGCTATCAGAATTAAAAAATAAATTGACATCCGTAAAATAATAGACGTAGTGTGAATATTTTCACTCATATTTAAAATTATCCTTACCTTACTCGATAAAATATTGTTTTCAAAATAAATTTCTTTGATGTGTTAGTATCTGCAACAAAAATAAATAAGATGATCAAAAATTATAACAATGGTTAGATGTTATTACTGAGCAATCAATAATCTATATCTTTACAATATCTATACATATAGAGTGTCATACAACTACACGGTAAACCGGCAACGGGACATAGACCAATTTAAAAAAGAAATGGCCGTTATAGAGACTGCCGATAGAAGTGAAAACTTCGAACTTTTAGTTATAAAATTTAAAATTTCATAATGTTTGAATTAAAATTATAACTCACAATGATTCTACAATTATTAAGCGATCCAAATAATAATCAAACAAAAATGTTTGTAAAAGAACACGACGATTATTTTGTAACTATCGAATCGATAGGAAAAATTAAAAATTCTAATAGGATTTTTCAGGCACCGACCTCAAAAAATTGTTGGTATATTTAGGTATTTAAGATTAATTAGAAGATTAGATTTATTTCTCTCTTTTTATTACAATATTGAAGTCGATTTAATTTTTTTTTATTATTTTTATATATAATACTAGCGGCCCGACCCAGCTTCGCCTGGGTGCAGATATTTTTTGATTCCTCTCTACACTTGATAGATGTTAATTTTCGTACAAACTCTTGTATATTAAAACTCGACGTAGCTATCCTACCGTCCCTTTTCTTCTCACTATGACCCAATCAATCCCGCTCCGTCCCGTCTGTCCCGTCACTCCCCGCTCCGTCCTGTCTTATCCCGTCCTGTACCGTCTAGTCCCATCTTGTCCCGTTACTTCTCATCCCTTCCCTTCCCGTCTCGTCCTCTCTCGTCGCATCCTATCCGGACTCAACCCGTGCCTTTACATTTCGCCTTATCGCAGTCTTTCAGCTACCCTAGTAATTTCGCCTATGCATTTAGAATATCAATGCGGTCATCGATGCACTATTTGCTCACGGATGCTCACGGCACACCCTCGTGATCGCCGACCGTTGATAACTGGAAAGAAACTTACGGCCCGCCAGCCGCTGGGCCTCCGCTTTTTAAATCTCTAATATCTCCTAAGATTTTAATGAAAATCTGTTAAGGGCAGCTTTGATCAACATTAAATGTCCTACATATGTCATGTATTCAATTGGATAATGAATTATACTGTTTTATATAAAATACCTTGGTAAACAGTACATATTTTTTTATAATAATATGTAAATCGCGGACGTTTTATCGATCTTTTATGATATACAATTCCGTAGTGCATTAATATGATTTAGCTCGTAAGCATTAGCCAGCATTTGCGATTTAAGCATAAACATTAATAATAGGCGAAAACTGTAGGGGGAGTGAGAGAAGGTTTATTAATTGAGAGAAATAGGAGACCATCTTCGTTGTCATCCCTACTCCGTGCTGTTTACAGGATGAGAAGTGACACCGGTAGACACATGGAGGGGATAACTTACCAAGTGATAATTGATAAGTTATCGAGCGGGATAAAAAATGATTAATTACTAAAACGACTATTAAAAATTAGGGGTTGGTGATAGAAGGGTATAAATTTAGGGTTGTATGCATTTTTTAATGCCACATTATATAAATAAAATTTGTCTAAAAAATAAAAAATAAATGTTAGGGGTGGACAACCCTTATCACTTAGAGGTATGAAAAATAGATAGTAGCCGATTCTCAGACCTACTGAATATGCATATAAAATTTCATAAGAATCGGTTAAGCCGTTTCGGAGGAGTATGGGAACGAACATTGCGCTGTATGTGGAAAAAGATTTTCCCGCTTTTCTGTTAAAATTTTTCCTGAAATTTCTTTGCTATAAACCTCACGGAGCCCGAGACCTTTCCAACGAATGCAAAATTGTGGAAATCGGTTCATGCGTTCTGGAGTTATAGCGTCAGGAAGGAAAACCCGACTTATTTTTATATAGTAGATTTATGGATATGTTAGTCTCTGGCGCCGCTTTTTAAAAATCTATATTTATCTTATCCTTTGGTGGGCTACTTTTCTGAAGTTTCACTTCTGTCGCGTGTGAATTTCATTCAAACAAATATCTGCGGATCACACAAATATTTGTTTCGGTGCGGAAATCGAACCCGCAGCCTTATGTTTCACAGTCGGCGTCTAACCAACTACGCCACGGAGGCTGTCAAATTGATAACATTATGTTCTATTTTTAATCGACTTCAAAAAAAGGAGATTCAATGTGTATGTATGTAATTTTGTCAGAATTGCACGATTTTTGGATATGTTGGTCTATAACAGCGTCTGAGCACATGTGCCAAATTTCATAAATGTATGTACATATGTTTGTATGTTTGTCCACGCATATCTCAAAAAGTATCAGTCGATTTCAAAAAATATTTTTGCGTTGTATTAGGTATAGTCCAACTTAGGAGCTGTGTAAGTTTCATAGAAATCGGTTCAGTAGTTTTTGAGGTAGAGCAGGGGGGCCCAACCTTTTTCAATCCGCGGCGCATATACATGATTACTATTTTGTCTCGGCACCCTAATCTATATAGCTAGTTGAAATGTATAGTGATACTAGTTAGATAAATAGACACAAAATTTGAAATTCAGACAGAGAATTTCTTCGCGGCGCCCTCTTTTACTTTCCACAGCGCTGCGCGACGCACCAGGGCGCACACTTTAGGAGACCATGAGATAAAGAGTACAGTTTGTATCATTCACTAGGAAACCGTAAGAAATTTGTTTAAATTACTGCTATAGACATTAAAAAAACGAAGAATTAAAAAATAATTTTAAAAAATTAAACCGACTTTAAAAGTGTAATAAAAAGAGAGAAATAAAACTAATCCTTTATTAAATCTATAATACCTAAATATACAAATTATATTTTTTTAAATTATTTTTTATTTGTCATAAACATGCGAATAATAGCTTTCTCAAATTGCTTAATACAAACTTGGCGACACATACGTCGTTATGGATGAAATTAAAATAACTAAATTTTGCTCAAACCGAAAAGCTTGATTTTCTGGCCAGAGTAGAGTAGCTTCGAACCTACTGTGATATGTACTTTTCAGCAATAAGTATAAATATCGGGATTGGGGCCCCTATCGATCGCGAGGCCTTGAGCACGTGCCCGGAGTGCCCAGTAGTAAAGAGGGGACTGAATATGTGGAGGAAAATAAGTGTGTCGGCATGGCGCGGCCTCGGTCGGAAGAAGGAAGGAAGAAAGGTGAGGTGAGGTGCGGGAGCGGGGACCGAAGCGCACACGGCTGCGTTAATTATAAGGCATATCGCCGTAGTAGCCGTTTCCGGGAAACGCGAACACGGTTTGCTACAATGTTTATTTTAGTAGAATAATTAATAATTGGGGCATTTCACGTGAAGCGGACAACCAAAAAAAAACGAGGTCATGAATTTTGTTTATACTTTTGTCATCATGCCGTGCCAGCATAAAAAAAAAAATACCCCGGTCAGTTATACTTCTAGTAGACGTGGATGTGTACACACATTATTTTTTTTAGTATGTAGCTTTATTGCATAGTTATGAGCTTTTAAAAGTTTACCAAGAATGAAGTCACGAATTTTTGGATGCTTATTATGTATATCAATTAATTTGTAAAAAATATTTAAAATATATAGTTTCTTAGAGTTAAAAAGTCGAAGTTTTCAATTTTTTTGTCCAATTCTAAATTTGAATTTTTTTACCTATAGTAAACCGGAAGTGCAAATTTCAAATCGATATTTGAGTAACTTCGACACTTTTTTTAAAATATTTTAACCTTGAATGAAAGCTTAAAACGTATTTATTCTTCACAAAAAAAAATTATAACGTGATCACCAATAGCTTAAGACTTAGAGCATATAGAGTACGTACACATAGCTATGAGCACTTTCTAAGCAATCGAGTTTATGCTCATAAAACCATGATGAGCATAAAATTGTGGTTTCTGACATGAAATACATTACAGACGGACCTCCCCAACATTTTAAGGATAGGTTTAATTTTGTGAACCTATTTCACTACAACCAAGATTTTAAGATAGAAGCTCAGTTACACTTCCATGCCACCGCTCATGGAAAAAGGCCATGTGACGGTCTTGGGGGAAACCTTAAACGTTTGGTAACCCGTGCAAGCTTACAGTCCACGAATAACGCTATCACTACACCTATAATATTATATGAATGGGCTAAGTCATCATTGACTGAGACTTCTATTTACTACTGCTCGAAGGAAAGTATTCAACAAGAGCGAGATTTTCTATATTTTTGCATGTTATAATAAAGGAATAAAATATTAATAGCGTAGTATTTTGGCATGTTAGCGCATAAAGCCGATTGCTTAGAAAGTGCTCATAGCTATGTGTATGTACTCTACATGCTCTAAGTCTTAAACTATTGATGATCACGTTTTATTTTTTTTAGTGAAGAATTAATACGTTTAAAGCTTTCATTTAAGGTTAAAATATTTAAAAAAAAGTGTCGAAGTTACTCAAATATCGATTTGAAATTTTCACTTCCGGTTTACTATACGTAAAAAAAAACAAATTTAAAATTCGACAAAAAAATTAAAAACTTCGACTTTTTAATTCTAAGAAACTATATATTTTAAGTATTTTTTTACAAATTAATTGATACAGATAATAAGCATCCAAAAATTTGTGATTTCATTCTTGGTATACTTTTAAAAGCTCATAACTATGCAATAAAGCTACATACAAAAAAAAATGTGTGTACACATCCACGTCTACTAGAAGTATAACTGACCAGAGTATAAACAAAATTCATGACCTCATTTTTTTTTTGTTGCCCGCTTCTCGTGTATAATGCCCCAAATAGTTAAAAACCAAAAACACGCTTTAGGACGAGATCCAACTAAAAAAGCAAAAATAATTGATAATGAGTTTAAGATTAGAAAATGGAATGAAATACCTACATTAATTTTATGGTTAAAAAGCTGGGGTGCTTGAGGATAAGTAATTGTTGTAAGCAAACTATTATATATTTTTCTCACGAAAAAAACGTGTATCTTATCAAAGGAAGACAGTTGCACGCAAATCTATATATATAAAAGAAAGTCGTGTTAGTTACACTATTTATAACTCAAGAACGGCTTTACCGAAATTTTAACCGGCTTATGAAAATTGGTGAGGAGGTAGCTTAGAGCCAGGAGACGGACATAGGCTACTTTTTTGTGAAGAAAAGGCTTGAAGGGGTTGAAATAAGGGATGAAAGTATGTATGGAAAAATCTAAACCGTTAAAGTTAAGATGTTAAACTTGGCACTTTAGTTACTCATTTAAAAATAAAAATATATAAATTAACCCTAAAGGGGTTAAAATAAGAGTTGGAATTTTAAATGCAAAATCGAAACAGCTGAAGCTATTTCTATAAAAATATATATTTCAGCTCCTTATTACAAACAAAAAATAATGGCTTAATGGCTTTCTCCCAGAAGGGGTAGGCAGAGGTGCTACCAGAACACCCACGTTTCGCCTTATATATTCCGTCCCACGATGTGATAGGGGGCGAGCCTATCGCCATACCGGGCACAAATTCCTGACTCCGGGCTGATAATGAATAGAAAAATCCAATATCACTGCCCGACCCGGGATTCGAACCCTCGGGGTTGAGGTCTCGACCTCAGCTTTGCAATCGTACCGTAGTACCACTACGCCACCGAGGCAGTCAATAGGTAATGCATAGTCTTCTTTATTAGCCTAAAGCGACGAAAAGGGGATTTATTTTGACGAACATTCTTAGCGCTGTTTTAGGTAGGAATTAAACAACAGAAATCACTAAGAAGGGAAAAACGTTATGATTAATGCATTGTTTACATTTGAGAAATAAGTAGCTTACTATACTTCAAAAAATCAATTTCGTACTTAGAATTTTGGCTGAGCGGAAAGTTTTAGCAGGAATTTTGCAAAGTATTTGTGTTTGCGTATTTTTTAAATGATATTCGTCGTATTTTCGTGTTTATATAAGGCATATCTACAAAATAAAAGCAATTCCAAAAAATTGTCAACATGCCTATTTAGGCATTAAGGGATGAAATGGGATAAAGTGGGACGAACGCGATGAGACCGGTCGGATCCGGATTACATTCGATGGGAAATAATGGGACGGGATGTAACAGAAAGAAAAGGTGCCAGATGAGATGGGATGGGATACGATAGGGAAAGGGATAGTAGGTACTACTTAGGTTGAGTTCAGGAGTACAAAAGTTTGAACGGGAATAAGATATTTCTGGTGTGGAGTGGAGTCTAAACATCTAAGCACCCAGGCGAAGCTGGGCCGGGCCACTAATTAAATATATATATTTCTGAAGGTTCTTGTTAAGACAATGTCACATTCTTTTTAAATTGTTGTATTGTCATCGGTCCTTGATAAGTATGCAAAATTTCAAGTCAATCCGACGTTTTGAATTGCTCAAACATCGACTTCAAAGATTCCGTTACATACATGCATACATATGTACATACAGGCGAAGCGAATAAAGCGTGTTAATAAAAAATGCCAAATCTCCTACGTTTTTTAAGTCGATTAAAAACAATTCACACAACAGACACATTCATAGTCCTGACCATGGGGTCAAGACTATTTTGTACTTCAAGTCTTGTGTCGTGGGTATCAGAAACTACGAGAGACTTTTCGGTCTCACACACACCCAGACCCGAAACAAATACCGGTGGATCACACAAACATTTGTCTCGGTGCGGAGTTCGAACCCGGGGCCTCATTTCAAAACTGACGTCCAACCAATTGCGTCACGGGACCGTCAGTAGTTTATAAATTCGGAATTAGATACCTACTCAAATAACTGCCCATTTTAAAAGAAGCTACTTTTTACACCTGGCTTAAAATGTTCATGTGATTATATATAAAAATACTATGAGGTATTTGTATTTAAACTTAGAATTCATTATTCATCTTTCAGTTTTAAAAGAAATTAAAAAGTCTTGGCCCTCGTTACATTTTCATGGGCAAATCATACGATTTTCAAGAGATTTTTAAAAGAAAGCAAAAGTATTATGGATTATTTCTGTCTAGGTCATATAACAATAATTCGAAAATAACGCACAAGAAAGCTCCATGACATTAATATATAATTTATCTTTGTTTTTATCAAAACATTTTTTCTTCTGTTATAATATATACAAGAAACAATCATAGACACGTAAAACAGAAAATGAAATAAAAAATAAATTTAACACGTATAAAAACAGCGTGCACACACCACAAACATACGATAAACATTTAGTTACCGAAACTTCGTCCCGAGAAGTGTACGCGAGGAGGCAGCAACTGTAGACACGCGTGCACGGACCCGGCGAGTATCGAGGAGTGCTTGTGGGGCGACGAGCCACGAGTGCAGTGTTGCCAACAGTTAAACAGGCTTCCCATCAGATTCAACATACAAAACCACGAGAAATCCACTAACAACAACCGTAAATTTTCCACTAAGCAGTTTTAATTATTTTAAGAAAAAAAAATGAAAATAAATATTAAGGGACTTTAATAGTTTTGTGTCATTTTCGGAACATATCTAGTTTTCGGAAACTTTTATTGATTTTTTTCCGATTTTTTTTTGTTTTTTAAATTTATTTAATATAATAAAATGTAATAATTCGAAGAGGCATTTGGGGTGGCACCATAATTTTTTTTTACATAAGTATGTTTCTTTTGTACCAATTTGATGGAAATTCGAAGTTGTTTGCATAATGTCGCAGTTAATTTTAATCATCATCAGCCCGTTGCACTCCGCTGCTGGGCAAATGCCTCTCCCAAAGTACGCCACAGAGTATTGTAGGCTGTGGCTTAAAATACTCTGCGTGTTCTTAATATAGCATTTAAAAGAAGTATTTGCATATAATATGTATTACAATTAAACGAAATGTATGAAATAAATATTAAACCAAACATAACATATATGTATCGGAAAGAATAGTGGATTGATTATAATCTTTTTAATAATATTCGACAACTCCCAAATCACTAGAAAATCTACTAACCACTAAACGCTATTTTTGCCCACTGAGAGGGGTCCAAACCACCAGATTTAGTGGAAAATCCACTAACTTGGCAACACTGCACGAGTGACGAGATAGGGCCTCGGAGTCTTGCGCAGTAGCGCCGGGCGCCGCCACCCGCGCCCACCTCCTGCTCCACGTCTCTCCACTGCGTCCATGAGGCGAGTATTACTCAAGCCATCTTTTACGCGCGGATTTAGACAACTGTCAAACATCAGGTTTGATAGTGAAACTATGTTGAAATAAAACTATTTTTACGGATATAACGCGATTTCGTTTAATTTTTACATTTATTAACTTCCCCACGCTTCGATCACTACATCTTTCGTGGTCACGGAGCGGACCGCGTTAAAATTCGTAAAAACTAGTTTTATTTCAATGTGTAACTTTCGCGTAAATTTTAACTAAGTTCTCAATTGTAGTTAATTTATTGTAAAAGTTATATACTGCTTTTGACGAGGTTGAAAAAATATAAGGCATATTATATCTACGATGCTCGCGCAAACCGAAAGCCAAAACAAGCGACATGAAGGTATTTAAGTATCAGATGGCCTGGGAAAGTGGCTTTTACTTTAGTAGAATTGAATACTTTAACCATTGTATGAAATTAGATTCCACCACAGAACAGTTGAATATGGTTAGAAACTCAGAACAATTACTAAATCATAGAAGTAATGTTATACAATTTGCGCGTCCACTCCAAGAAGCCTATAACCAAATGGAGACTTCATTCCATATACCAAACTGAAACACAAAAACGTGACTTTGAACTGACGTCACTTTTTCTCAGCTTCAAATAAGGTAAGTATTTAATATGTGTTTTATTTTCAGGTAAAACACTTCTATTATGTGAAAAAACATACACAAAATAACAACAGATTTTGAAATTTTAAGTTGTCATTTTGTTACTGTGTTGCTAAGTAATGTATACGTAATCAGCAATTAAATGGGGAAATAAAGTAAAACTGAAATATTACTAAAGTTAACTATTAAAAACCTAATCCTAATCGAATGGGTAATTATTAAGGATATCATAACCGAACATATTTATTGAAATGTACGGGCCGAATACAGAACCTTTTTATTTTAATCGGTTAATTCAAAACAGTATACAACTTTTTGCTATCTGGGGAAATAAATCGTGAACTTTGGCAACATAAGTTAAAGAATGAGTGAGGTAGAGGATAACACAAAAGGTCATATTTTTCATAGATGTAGTATAAAACATACATAAATGTAGATCGGCAATGTGAAAGTGATGGAATGATTTAAGGCGGGGGACTCCCAAAAACGGTATTTTCGAATCCATTTCATTAAGGCATTAACCATATTTGAGTTTTGAAAGAAATATATGTTATTCTACAACACTTAACCTAGACGTGTCGGGCAGCCGATACACGATTGCATAAATGATGCTGCTTCAAAAAAAATATCAAAGATAGGTCTAAACCGATATTTCGATTCAAGATGATAAGCTTAATATTCACTTTAAAATAATAAAAAATATACCAAAATAACAAGCAAGTTATGCACTAGGCGGCTCGGGCAAAACATTTTAGATTATTAAAAATCCACCCCCTCTATTCCAAAATTATGTGATTTTTGCCACCGTTCCGCCGCACTACGCACTCGGCGCGTCTGTTAACTCCCCAAGACGTCCCGTCTTCGAAGCAACACGCACGCCAAATTTCGTACCGCCGCGCAGCGCCGTACATTTTGCCAACAAAAAATAAAATCCTGATTTTGAATTTGGCGCGGCGTACGCCACGTGCACATTACATGGCTAACTAATGTTGGTGATATAATATTTTAGTTGTATTCCGTATTCTAAAAAAATATCTATGTGATAATTATTTTTATCTTTTATGAATTCACTTGAATTTTAGTCTATTGTTTTGGAAATAATACGTACACAATCGCATGTAGACAAGCGGTTATTTATGTATGCGGGGATATAGATATCCCTGAGGGGGTAAATAGAGTTTTTATATGCGCGAGATTATTTCATTCCCAATACGTGATAGGATATCGCCATGCCGGGCACAATTCTAATCCTGGGCAACCCATGTTTCCTTTTTCTAAAAAACACAAAGTTGTGTCCTCTACAAGGCGATCGAACCCAGCACCTCATAGTTCACTGTCAAACCCTCTGCCACTAGACCAATGACGCGACTTTTACCGCTGTGATATAATAATTACTATGTCGAATTATACGGTATTCTTATTTCATAGCACCGTGGGGCAGTTGGTTAGACGCCGGCTGTAAAACGAGAGGCCGCGGGTTCGATCCCCGAACCGAAACAAATATTTGTTTCGGGTCTGGGTGTTTGTGGGACCGAAAAATCTTTCATCGTTCCTGATACCCAAGACACAAGACTCGATCTTAGTGTGGGATCAGGACTATGTATGTGACTGTTGGGTGTATTTATTTATTTATTCAAATTCAGAGTATAGGGGATCTGTATGTAGTATTTTATGAAGTAATACCTACACACCCACAAACTCACACCTGCGTCTCGTCGGCGTAGGCAGAGACTAAAGATTATGGCGCGCCAAGTTTCAGGGTCCTGATGTGATTCTTTCGCTTCGTGGACTGTCATTAGTCAATATTAGATTACGAGTACTCCTTACTTAGCACTTTCGGAGCAACTCCCCAATTTGGTCTTCGTAGGACCGCCTAGAGCGTCCTCAGCCAACATCACCACTCATAGTCGCACTGTAAATATCTTTCGTCAGTCTTCTTACATCTATCCTTTCAATATGGCCTATGAATACTATAGGAAATCGAAAAACTTACACAAAGTAGATTGCCTGACTTAGGAATCGAACCTAGGACTCTACGGTTGAAGGATCACTGTTACTAAGTAATGCGGAAAATCTTGGCAATTTTTACGTATCTATGTACATACATACATAAAACTTGCGATTTTTTTCCAGAAGGGATAGGCAAAGGTTCCCCTGGTTTTCACCAGGGACTCACACAGGGAACATACAGGGCGATCACATCTTGATGTGATAGGAGCCGAGCCTATCGCTATATCGGGCACAAATTCCTGACTCCGGGCTGATACATAATAAAAAAATCTAATATAACTTTCCCCGATTCGGGATTCGAACCTTCGATCAACAGTACACTAGACGAACAGATTCACGAACAAAAACCAAACTCAAATATGGCATCGACTGACTAAACCATAAAATGGAAAACGATGTAAAGGTTTTATAATTTCAACGTAAACGACGCCTTGTTCCCTAGGAATAAAACGTGATTTAGAATGTACTAACATTCACTTATGATCTTACGCCATGTATGACACATAGAGACAAGAAATGTACAACTCTTTTGTTCCAAATTCAACCTTATTTCTTTAGGTGTAAAGCAGAGAATTAGAAACACAATTTTATTTACGTCATTTTATTATAATCATAATAATACTACTGGTCCGAATAAAGTACTACGGAGTGGCGCTTCTTCCTTTTTCTAAGAATATAATTTGAGTAATTTATTTTTATTATATTTTATATAGCTTCTGCCCACAACATCGTTTACGTGGTTATCTTTATTAAAAAATGTCATCCCGTCCCGTGCCGTGATATCCCGCATTGTTCCGTCTCATTCTCACTAAAAAATAATTCTCACTAATATATGTAAATCCAGTCCCATCCCATCCATTTGAGTACAAAAAAATTAACAAATATATCGGAATTGCTCCCTCATCCCACGGAACACTACATTTTTCGAGATAAAAAGTTGCCTAAGTGTTAATTCAGGGTGAATCTACCTCCATACCAACCTAACTGTTTTTCATAAATTAAATAAAATTATCTTAAATTGTAGTATTCATTACTCATTAACACGTGACTACAAATGCGATAGCAGCGCGCTGGCGTCATGGATCGGGCGGCACCAGTTGGAAGTATCATCGGTAACTATTTCTCTCGATAATTTGTAACAACAATGTTAATATTTTTCGATTTTCACCACAATGGACACTGGATTCGTCAAAGGAAGAAGTTATATCGTGAGAACTCAGTTCATTTTGATAGAACGCGAGATTCTGGACCTTACCTAAATTATAGTCACGTGACAGCTTGGAGCGTTTTAGTGGGAATAGTGAAACCTACTTTTATTTGCGTAATTTTAATGAAAATCTGTCGTATATTTTCGTAAAATTATGTTTTTCGTGTTTACTATGTGAGCCTGCTTATCTATAAAATAACAGCAATTCAGTTATAAGCAGATTATAATAATTAACACCTACACTAATCATCTAGGTCTAGTGACTAGACCAATGCAACGGTGAAGTAAAGAAAGATCGTATTATAAATACAAAAGATATAAAGGTCTAAACTACTCCGTAGATTCTTTGTTCAAAAAACAACCGTTCGAAGTGCGTGGTGGCCTGTAGGAAACGGATCAAACGCGGCTGCCTACATGTTCACAGTGGTCGCGGGTTCAAATCCTAGGACACACCTCTGACTTTTCGGAGTCATGTGTGCATTGATAGTCAATCACCACGCACCATAACGGTTGAGGAAAAATATATACACTTAGTCAGAATTGAAAGTTTTGGTCGCTGTTTTTAACTTTTTAGTTATTGGTCCAATTGGTCTCAAATTCGATATCGGAGGGAACCTTTGCTTCAAAAACATTTTATTAATAGGTGAAATTAAGTTTTAACATTTGAAACAACGAACAAATTAAAATAATTTAATCTGGCAATTATTTTGAGATTTGAGTTCACTTCCATACCAAAAGTAAATTTATTTTTCATTGTCAATCTGTTCATCATCGTAATAATAATAAACTGTAAGGACATTTCGAACGCGCAGCCGTGAAAGGTCATCCACCCCGAACGTCACGGCGCCCGCGTCGCGTCGAGACTCGAGCCGCGCAATCTTGGAACTAGATACGTCGCGCTCAATGCGGAGTATCGAGGTGCGGGGCTAAAATCCCCTCAAATAGTGAATACCCGTGCCTTAACTCATATATTAAAGGAAGATGCACGACGTGACCATACATTTACACGCAAGAAGCTGTTTAGTTATCAGTTTCAAAATATGTCAAATAAGCGAGCGACAAATTTCGCTTATTTTCATTATTTATTCCACATTTCTGTAATTAGTTATTTTTTTAAACGAAGTTTATTATGGTAAATTGTGTACTGCTTGGATGCGATTTATGCAGGCGTAAAAATTAGAATAATTATAATTTTTACAGGTAGCTTTTTTCAGTGCTGTTTAGTGGCAATATTGTAGAATTAAAAGACAAACCTTGTATGCCCATCGGTATAAAAGAATATAGAAATTAATTTAAATGCTCTGAAAGCATTTATTGCCTATAAAAATATTAGGTATCAAATATATAAATTTGTATTAATTTCAACCAATATTTACTAGGGATTGATTCACCGTTTCAATCAATAATATGTTGTCGATTAAAATAGTCGATGACAATTCATATTTCGCTACAATTTTGTAGTCTTGAATTATAATATTAATTCTACACTATCAGTTATTACTTCACTTTATTTTTACATTATTGATATTTTATAAATATTTATAATAAATGGGGTGCGTGATTTACTATTTCATATAACTGTGCCACGAAGGCTGTCAATATAATAAAACAAACTATCGTTTTTTTTCTATTAATTCAAGTGTACTAACATTAGACATGAATAGAAAAAAATCGATACTTCTATGCTCCATTTCATCATCGTTGCCTTAAATGTGACTTCGAAAAACCTGAAATACTTCATTATTTATTTATATTAAGTAGATATTTTTATATTCAATATAATAAAATATCGCTTACATCTAAAAATTTTTTTTCCTAGCTTGAGACCGCCAGCTATATCGATATCGATATGATAAAATCGACAGTCCATGGCGCAGCGTGATCTGTCAAGCAAACATGCAAACTTCACGCACGCTATCACCACCCCGTTTTGGTCTCACTCAAAATGTTCCATTGCTGATCTATGTTTTATACTACATCTATGGGCAACTCAGTCGCCCAAACCCACAGATCACGCCTAATAGATACCACATCAAAGGTTTTATAACAGCTTTGGTGCGATTTGAAATTATTTTTGATATAATCATTTTAACAGAATGCTGGATACATGAAGGTTCTATCATCCCTCATTTAGAAGGGTATAATTTCTATAAAACCACTAAATCCATAAACAGAGCAGGTGGTGTTGTGGTGTATGTAAGCAATATTAGGGTGACTGATGTTACAGAACAACCGTTTGAGGAAGCGAACTGTTTAAAGATTAAGTTTAAAAATGATCTCACGATATTGGCTGTTTATAGATGTCCTTCTTTTGTTGACACTACGCCTTTTCTAAATTCCCTGATCTGTGCTGTTCAAGCAATTAAAGATTCGCGATGTGTGGTTGTGGCTGGTGACATTAATATAAATATCTCCCCTGATAATGCTAACCAAGTAGGCACTGGTCTGAACTATCTCTGTCTATTAGCGGAACTTAATTTGAAACCTATTATTACTAAACCTACACGAGAGAATGCGTGTTTGGATCACATTCTCATCACTTCAACAATTAAATCACAAGGAGTTATTTGCAAATCGAGTATAACAGACCATGATATTGTATTGGCAGGCATAAGAACAATTAACAAACTAGAGAGCAATAGAAGTAGATTCACAAAGAAAATTGATTTGGATGCTGTTGAAATAGAGTTGAAAGAAATGGAATGGAATGAAGTAACCAATTTAAACACAGTAGACGAGGCAGTTGGTGCCTTTGAAAATATTCTTACAAATTTGATTAATAATAACACCATTAAAAAACAAATAAGTAGATCTAAATTTAAAAGAAAGCCATGGATGACTCCGGGACTTATTAGATGCAGTAAACACAAGGATCGCCTTCATACTAAAGCTCGGAATAATCCAAATGATTATACTACCAGACTTATTTTTACCCGTTATCGAAATTTTTATAATGATCTCTTAAGAAAAGTGAAACACAAATACGAAACATTAGAACTTCAACACAATTTATGTAATTCAAAAAAACTTTGGGATTGTATAAGAAACATCACTCACACGAAAAAAGTGACCCAAGTCCCCATAGAACTTACAAAAATTAAACATTCTGTAATAGACTCGCTCGACCACTGTAATAAATATTTTTCTACAGTTGGTAAAAATCTTGCAAACGAAATTCTCTCTTTGACTAAAGAAGAAAGAACTAACTAAGAAACCCCGGAATCCCTTAAACATAAAATTAAAATAAATCACACTCCCTCGCAGTAATTTTTTCTTGATCCCACTGATGAAGCTGAAATTGAAACATTAATTATGACTTTAAAACCTCTCAGTGCTCCGGGACTTGATGGTATAACAAACTCTTTCTTAATTTCAGTAAAGAAATACATAATTAAACCTTTAACATATATCTGCAACCTCAGTCTTTCTCAAGGCATATTTCCTACAGCCTGGAAGGTAGCTGCAATAATTCCAATTCATAAATCCGGTGATAAATGTGATCCAAGTAATTATAGGCCGATATCATTGCTAGGTGCTTTGTCAAAAATTTTAGAAAAATTAATGCATAAACGTTTGACAACTTTTCTGGAAACACATAAAATATTATCAGACAAACAATTTGGGTTCCGAGCTAAAAGATCAACTGAGAATGCAGTTGATCTATTGACTAAAATTGTGTCTGATAAACTGGACAAAAAGAAAGTCTGTTTAGGCGTATTTTTAGACTTAAAGAAGGCATTAGGTACTGTTTGTATTCCTTTACTTTTACATAAATTAGAACTCATGGGTATTAGAGGTTTAGCACTAAATTGGTTTCATAGTTACTTGTTGAATCGTAGACAATATGTTAAAATTGACGAAAACAAATCAAATCCAACTTTTTCTGACTTTGGCGTTCCGCAGGGTAGCATACTGGGCCCATTATTGTTTATTTTATATATTAATGACATCCAGACTAATATATGTAACTCTGAAATAATATGCTATGCTGATGATACGGCGATATTATTTTATGACAATAATTGGAACCAGGTAACCAAAACAGCACAAAACGGTGAAGGAAAACATCGTGAGGAAACCTGCATATCGTAGCGATTTTAAAAAAATTCTACGGTATGTAAGTCCGCCAACCCGCACTAGGCCAGCGTGATGGACTATATGGCCTAACCACTCTCTATCGATTCTCTCGGTTGTAGAGTAGGCCCGTGCCCAGCAGTGGGACGTATATGGGCTGATAAAAAAACCAAAACAGCAGAACAAGGGATGAAGAATATTATCACTTGGCTGCAACATAATCTTTTATCTTTGAATCTTTCAAAAACTAACTATATCTGTTTTCATAAAACTAAAATTTCGTCACCGCCAGCGATGTCGAATTTGAAAATGCATTCATGTTCATCTTCCGCAACTACATCTTGCTCTTGTCGGTCTATTGATAGATTACCTAATGTAAAATATCTTGGTGTCATTATAGATGAAAAGTTGAATTTTAGGGACCATTTAATGTTGTCCGCAAATAGGGTTAGAAAACTTATTTACATATTTAAAAACCTTCGCACATCAGCTTCTATCGATCTACTTAAAACTATTTACTATGCAATTTGCTAATCTATAATATCTTACTGCATCACGGCTTGGGGTGGTGCAGCTTCTTCGTACATGATTTTACTAGAGCGTGCACAAAGATCAGTACTTAAAATTATATTTAAAAAACCAGTTCGCTATCCTACAGTCACGCTCTATAAAAAAATAAGAAGTACTCTCAGTTAGAGCAATATTTATTTCAAGAGTAACAATAATCACCCACAAAGTAATAGTTCTTTTACCTAGTTACACATCTATGCTAAAAAACCGTACCTTTTTTTTGCCGGTACCCTTCGTTAACACTTCTTTTGCAAGAAAATTTAGCACCTTTCTCCATCCCTTTATATATAATAAAGTAAATAGAAGCTGTGACATCAAACACTGTTCCATTAAGGAATTAAGATTTAAAGTATTGAAGTGGCTTAACACTCTCTCATACAGCGATATTGAAGATATTATCGGGGTAATTAAATATAAGCATATCTCAGTTCACACACAAACATATATTTCAAACATTAACTTCTGACGCTTAATTATGTTTATATACTCATAAGCTTACACTAAATAAGTACAGTAATACATACATAACTGAATTATAATGAATACATGGAGGATTTATAAATGTTTAAAGTTACATATTCAAGGAATGCGTGTTACCGCTAATGTGTCAATTTTTACATGTAAATTGGTCACCTACAGTACAGGCAATGCCTAGTGAAGGAGCCGCTGTTATAATAATTTGTTTATTGTTAAAAAGTTTATTTTTTTTAAATATTTTAGCTTTAAGGAATGTAAAACTAAATGATTAATAACGTTTTTATTATTATTATTTTCTTTATATGTATAGCTATTTCTCCCACAACAGTGGGGTAAAACATTTTTCCGCGGGCTTTTGGGCCAGGCAGGAAAAAGCGGTGTTAAGACTAGCCTGTGGATAAGAACTTTCGCACTAGTCTACAAGTGTTTAATAGCGTTGCTTTCTGTAAAAGGATGTGAGACAACTTGTGCATGCCAAGCGACCGGAGGCTATCGTGCAAACTATGGGGAATTACGCCTGTGGAAGAAAGGACTACTGGTATTGTCTTTACTGTCTGTACATTCCATTGTTTTTTCAATTCTATTGACAAGTCTATATATTTGGAAATTTTTTCATTATATATTGATAAAAGATTATGGGTATTCGGAATAGCTATGTCTATTAAATATACTGTACTATTATTTTTATCATATAGAAGAATATCTGGTCTGTTAAAATGTATAGTTTTGTCTGTAATTATAGTTCGGTCCCAGTAAAGTTTATAGTGAGCAGATTCTAATATTGTAGCAGGCGTGTACTTGTAATAAGCGGTTTTATCTTTAATAAGTGAATATTTGAATGCTAGGTGTTGGTGTATGATGGAGGCTACCTGGTCATGGCGGTGCCTGTAATCTGTTTGTGCAATAGATTTACAGGCACCGGTGATATGTTGTATGGTCTCTGATGCGCTATAGCATCGTCGACACAGATCAGTGGGGAGGTTATGAGCTTTAATAATTAACTTCTGATAGTTACGGGTGTTTATTACTTGGTCCTGGATCGCGGCCACAAAAGCCTCCGTCTCCGGAAACAGTTCTCCTCGCCGTAGCCACTCGTTCGATGCATCTTTATCGACATGTGTTTGGCTGAGATCGGCGAGGTGTCTCCCATGCAGAGACTTCTGAGACCATAGATCCAGTTTATGTTGTATGGTGGTGACACATTGGTTCGGTTGGGTCGTTCTGTCGTGCAAGTTAAGCGGGGTCAATTTTTTATCTATATCGGCTATGAATTTGTGAAGTTCTATGTTTTCGGCTTTAGTATGAAAATATTGTCTAAGTTTAGTAATTAAATTATTGTGTAGGTTGCGTATGTCAAGTACTCCTCTCCCTCCATTTCGGCGAGCTAAAGTAAGTAAGTAAGTAAGTTGTGTGCATGATTTAGGATGGTGCTTTCTGTATTTAGTTAGAAGGGTATTGATTATTCGTTGTAGCTTATGTAGATTCGATTGTGACCAGTGTACTATTCCAAATGAATACGTAAGAATGGGGATGGCATAGATATTTATGGCTTTTATGGTGTTACGTGAATTTAGTTGGGATCTTAAGATTTGGTTTATTCTTAATTTAAATTTTTCAGTTATATTTATTTTGGCTTGTTTCTGTAGAATAAATCTGGACTGAAGGAAACCTACATATTTGTATGTGGAGTTTTCGTCCATGGGTTCTATTAATTCACCTGAATATAAAATGTATGAATTTTCTTGTATTCTACCTCGGTTAACAGATTGAAGTTTACACTTATCGACTCCGAACTGCATTTGTATGTCTATGGAGAATGACTGAGTAATGTCGGCCAGTTTTTTGAGATCTTTGATGTTTGATGCATACAGCTTAATATCATCCATATACATCAAATGGGTAACAATATGGTTTGCGTTATTGTGTTTCAGTTTGAATTCTGCGGCGGTTTTATTTAATAGTTCGGACAGGGGATTGAGAGCCATGCAAAACCATAACGGACTGAGCGCATCTCCTTGAAAAATGCCTCTCTGTATTTTAATTGAATTATTATTATTGTGTAGATATATTTCATCTGCTCGGTTTTTCAAACCGGTTTTATATTGATCTCACGGGCCTAGGCCAAGTGAGTACCATTGGTAATTGGGATATGTGATTCTCCATCGGTAGTATTTTCTTCAGTATTTCTGCGTAAATGTGCATAAGTGTGTGTTGAGGTGTGTAGGTCTGTATTAAGTAATTTTCGTGCTATCCGACAAGTGTTTAAAATTACTGCTTTCTGAAGCTGAATGTACAAGGCAGAAGGGAGATCTAAGGTTTTAATTGACTCATGTAACTGTTTAGGTATTACACCTGTGGTAGATAGGATAATAGGTATTATTTTAACTTTATCAATGTTCCACATTCGGGCTATTTCATGGGATAATTCAGTATATTTGGTCATTTTTTCAGTAAGTGTCGTTTGAAGGTTATGAGTATTTGGGACTGCAATATCTATTAAATGGGCTATTTTCTGAGACTTGTCTACAATTGTGATATCTGGTCTGTTGTAGTGTACTGTTCTATCGGTCAGTATGGCTCTGTCGTAATACAATTTGTGTGAATGGTTTTCTAAAATAGTCCTTGGTATATATTTATAATATGGTGTTATGGGTGTGGTCAGGGCAATTAGTTTGTATATTAATGCAAGTTTTTGGTGTATTATTTTAGCTACCTGGTCGTGCCTGTATTTGTAATCTGTCTGTACTATTGTTTCACACGCGCATGTAATGTGTTGGATGGTTTCGGATGAGCTATTACAGCGTCTGCATAGGTCTGTAGGTATCGGGGATTTTACAATATATTTGATATAATTTCTGGTTTCAATAACTTGATCCTGTATCACCAACATAAAACCTTCTGTCTCTGGGAAGAGATCACCGCGAGTTATCCATGCGTTCGACGCCTCGTAGTCGACATTATGCCGGCATAAATCTTGGCGATGTCTTCCATGGAGAGACTTTTGGGCCCAAGTAGCTATTTTTTCTTTATTTTCTAGTACTTTTTCATTGGTTTGTGCAGTACGATTATTTAAATTGAGCGGTGTGACTTTGTTATCGGCATTTACCACGGCTTTATGTAATAAAATGTCTTTAGATTTTTCATGAAAGTATGAACGCAATAGTAGTAAGTGCGTGGTGGCCTGTTGGTAACGAACCAGACGCGGCTGCCTACATGTTTACGGTGGTCGCGGGTTCAAATCCCAGGGCACACCTCTGACTTTTCGGAGTCATGTGTGTATTGATAGTCAATCACCACGCACTATAACGGTGAAGGAAAACATCGTGAGGAAACCTGCATACCATAGCGATTTGTATAAATTTCTATGGTATGTGAAAGTCCGCCAACCCGCACTAGGCCAGCGTGGTGGACTATATGGCCTAACCCCTCTCAATCGTACTCGCGATTGTAGAGGAGGCTCGTGCCCTGCAGTGGGTCGTATATGGGCTGATACAATACAATACAAATGAACGCAATGAAGTGATTTGTCTACTATGAAGGTTTGTAATATCTATTAGCCCCCTCCCTCCTTCACGCCTTGGCAAGGTTAATCTCTCAGTACAGGAGCGCGGATAGTACTTTCGGTTTTTTGACATGGAGGTATTAATCATTCTTTGTATACTTTTGAGGTTGCTTTGAGACCACGGCAGGACACCAAAGGAATATGTCAATATAGGCACGGCAAAAGAGTTAATAGCTTTAATTAGGTTGCGGGAATTAAGTTGGGATTTAAGTATACTGTTAAATTACTGTAAAATTACCAATTTATTATTATTATTATTTCCTTCGAGCAGTAGTAAATAGAAGTCTCATTCATATAATATTATAGGTATAGTGATAGCGTTATTCGTGGACTGTAAGCTTGCACGGGATGCCAAACGTTTAAGGTTTCCCCCAAGACCGTCACATGGCCTTATTCAATGAGCGGTGGCATGGAAGTGTAACTGTGCTTCTATCTTAAAATCTTGGTTGTAGTTAAATAGGTTCACAAAATTGAACCTATTCTTAAAAATGTTGGGGAGCTCAGTCTGTAATGTATTTCATGACAGAAACCACAATTTTATGCTCATCATGGTTTTATGCGCATAAACTCGATTGCTTCTAAAGTGCTCTTAGCTATGTGTATATACTCTATATGCTCTAAGTCTTAAACTATTGGGGATCACGTTTTAATTTTTTTTGTGAAGAATTGATACGTTTAAAGCTTTCATTAAAGGTTAAAATATTTAAATAAAAAAGTGTTGAAGTTACTCAAATATCGATTTGAAATGTTCACTTCCGGTTTACTCTACGTAAAAAAATTCAAGTTTAGAATTCGACAAAAAAATTAAAAACTTCGACTTCTTAACTTTAAGAAACAACATATGTATATTTAGTATTTTTTACAAATTAATTGATGCAGATAATAAGCATCCAAAAATTCGTGACTTCATTCTTGGTAAACTTTTAAAAGCTCATAACTATGCAATAAAGCTTCATACCAAAAAAAAAAAATGTGTACACATCGACGTCTACTAGAAGTATAACTGACCGGATTATAAACAAAATTCATGACCTCATTTTTTTTTGGTTGTCGGCTTCACGTGAAATGACCCTATATCTAAATTTTCTCATGGCGAAGCCCGATATACAACTAGCGATCAACAAACTATTAGAATTTGGGGCAGTTTCACGCTGTATTCCGTCTGAGGATCAGTTCATATCAAAGATTTTTTGGCACAAAAAGTTACGGGAGGCAAGCGGTTTATTTTGAATCTCAAATCACTAAATAAATTTATTACTTGTACATACTTTAAAATGGAGCATCATAGAACAGCTGTTAAGTTAATCCCTCAGCATGGGTTCTTAGCAACAATCGATCTAAAAGAGACATATTTATTGGTTCCTATTTACGAATTCGACCAAAAATACCTATCATTTCATTTTCAAGCCCCTAATTCTAAGAATTCGTGTACATATCAGTTTACTGCTATGCCATACGGTTTATCTGCCGCATCGAGAGTGTTCACAAAAATGATGAAGGAAGTCGTAGCCTGCCTTCGAAAACAGGGACACGAATCAGTAATATACATATCTTGACGATATATTATGCATAGGTAATTATTACGATGAATGCATTACCAACGTGCGAGAAACTTTGACATTATTAGAATGCTTAGCATTTGTAATTAATTATGACAAAAGTTCCTTAAAACCCTCTCAAATATGTACATTGTACATTTTTACGATTTGTCTATAATACACGTGAAATGTCGTTATCCTTATCCATCAGTAAACGAGAAAGCATAAATCAGTTGGTTAAAAAGTTCTCGAGGTTGCCAAGATGTCAAATTCGAGAGTTTGCTCAATTAATAGGTGTTTTAGTTGCAGCCTGTCCTGCAGTTCAGTATGATTTTCTATATACAAAATTATTGGAACGCCAGAAATGTTTGGCCTTACAACAACATGATAACAATTACGATCATAAGATAAATATTCCCGAAACGGTATTAGAAGACCTTTGTTGATGGCGTACCCATATTTTCATAGCTAAGTGCCCCCTTATAAATCAAAGTTATAGAAAAGAAATATATTCAGATGCTTCCAAAATAGGTTGGGGTGCAGTCTGCAATGATGCAAAAACCCATGGTAGATGGAACACTGTAGAATCAAAATACCATATAATTTATTTAGAACTCCTTGCAGTATTCTTAGGACTAAAGAGCTTTGCCAATAACGATACCAACTGTACAATACTATTGAGGGTCGATAATACGACAGCCATTAGTTACATAAACCGCCTAGGCGGTCTTCAATTTCCCTACCTAAATGATCAAACAAGAAGCATTTGGCAATGGTGCGAGAAGCGAGGCATTTGGCTTTTCGCCTCATACGTGAATACGAAGGATAACATTGCGGACGAAGAGTCCAGAAAGGTTAACCCTGATACAGAATGGGAGCTATCAGACCACGCATACCAAATTATTAGAAACCATTTTGGTTGTCCCAATATTGATATATTTGCTTCTAGACACAATGCCAAATGTAACTTGTTTGTTTCTTGGAAAAAAGAACCAGATGCGTATGCGGTAGATGCCTTTACCCTTAACTGGCAATCCAAATATTTTTACGCGTTTCCGCCCTTTTCTTTAATTTTAAAATGTCTGCGCAAAATAATTGACGACGATGCTAGCACCGTCCGTGCTAGGAAGCTTTGTCTTTGCTCATTGGCCTTCGCAGCCATAGTACCCTTTATTACAGAGTCTACTTGACTCCAAGATACTCTATCTGAATCATGATAAATACCTTCTTCAATCTCATATCAGGGAACACCACCCCTTGCACGCCCATCATACCCTGGGTGTCGCGAGCCGCCTCCCGAATCATTAGAATTAATGATGGCTTCGCTAGCTGATAACACCGTCAAGCAGTATAATGTAACGCTCAAACTTTGGTGGCAGTTTTGTTCCTTTCGAAATATTGACTTCTTTAATGGTTCAAAAACATCGATCCTTTCCTTCTTAACGGAACAAGCTTCTTCTTGCTCCAGGCGGGGTTAAAATAGCAATTACCGACATTATTAAGACATCTTTTACTGGAAGAGCACAGCCAGTATTGTATTTGCCTTTCTTCAAAGAGAATATAAAAATTTGTCCTGCTTCAGCCCTCAACAACTATATTTTTATTACCAAAAATATAAGGACTACGAATGCGGGCAACCTTTTACTAACTTATAAGAAACCGCACAAAGCTGCCACATCGCAGTCTATCAGTAGAAGGATTAAGAATGTGTTGTCAGATTGCGGCGCAGATGTGAACACATTCAGCGCACATGTGTGTACGCGACATGCCGCTACGTCTGCAGCCCGTGTCTCCGGGCTTAGTGTAGACATTATTCGGAAGACTGCTGGTTGGACCAGTTCATCCTCAGCATTTGCTCGTTTTTATGATCGGCCCATAACAAACAATGACAATTTTGCAAATGCAGTACTGCGTTCTAATTAGGTAGTCGGAATCAATATTAATTATTAATAAAAATGTGATTGTTAAGTGTTACTCGAATAATTTACATATTAAAAAGTGTACCTGAACAAAACTTGTTTCTCTGAAAATCTACTTGGTAAATAAATTATATCTGAAGAATGAAACGACGAATATATAATAGATGATCAAACGAACTTACCTGTACGTGAAGTTCGATCATTATTATATGAGTCGTTTCATTCGAAGATATAAGAACCCTCCTCACCCATAAAACCACTTGTTACATACATACTGTGCTTTTCCCCACTAAAAAGTTTTGTTCACAGAAAATCTCTAAAAAGAATGAGCTATTTCACGATGACAAGATGGAGGAACAGTAGTGTGGGTAATCAAAAAAAATATATAAACTCTAAAATTGAGCGATGTTGCCTGTGGAATGAAGGGGCTACTACTTGGTAAATAAATTATATCTGAAGAATGAAACGACTCATATAATAATGATCGAACTTCTCGTACAGGTAAGTTCGTTTGATCATCTATAAAATAGCATTAATCATAGACATAGCCATACCCAATATTCATAACTTACAATATACAAAATACAAGAAAAACTCTCAAAATACGTAGATCTTAAAGATGAAATAGCCCGGATGTGGAAGTTACAACAGGTTTCAATAGTTCCAATAGTACTCTCTTCCACAGGAGTCATACCTAAACACATACACAAAGGCATAGAAATTTTAAATCTTCCATCCAACATTTACTTAAATACTTGCAGAATAGTACGTAAATTCTTAAAAACTGACAGCAACGGACAGACTGACATGGAATGTAGGAACTAATACACACTTGGCCTAGGCCCGTGTGTATTATTTTTATCCAGCTGACGGAGCTGAGTTAATTTCAAGAACTGAAAAAAAAACAATCTTTATTTCAGACCTTTCTTTTTAAATCAGTCCATATTTTCATAGATACAAATTATATCAATCTAGCATAAACTATATATGAAAAAACGAAACAAAACACTTAAAATTACTCTTATTCTAACACTTTTATATATTAACTAATAGTCCTTAGATGCAGTCCTAACCAGTTTTGCATGAGAAGACTGTCAGGATCCATCCTATATGCAATAAGTTGTAAAAAGCTGTTGGAACTGGTTCGCGGTATTTGCGTCATGGATGCTGTTCTTTTACGCTTAATTACAGCAAAACCGTCGACTCCCGCCATCAAAACATTTGTGACGCGCTACTGCACCGCGGTAGATTCAGCAGCACTCGGAATGCATTGTTATATTGGATACGTAAACTATTCCACGCCCGCTGCGTATGCTTGGCCCATAAACTATATGAAAATGAAAATGAAAATGAAAATAATTTATTGAATCCATTAAAATGTTCAACATTATTTAGATTCAGTCATTTTTTTTTCTACCACCCGGTTCGGAAAGCGGTTTTCACTAGAGAAGAACGGGCAAGAAACTCTAGTGTTGCTCTTTTCAAAACCAGTTTACAATATCGTGATTATTACAAAAATTACAAGTTGGTCCAAATCAGAGCAGTTCATTAATAATTTGTTATAATTTGCAAGTGAAATATATTTTAATACAATATTGTTTATATTCTGTTTAATATGGCTGAGTGAAGTGAAGTAGGCCAGAACGAAGAATCAGTATGTCCTGTTTCACCAACGCAGTGAATACTCGTGAAAACCTTATGTAATCTATAAATCAGTTACAATGTAAGCAAATCGGACAGACCAGTCCACACAAGCAGCACCCGTTCACGAGTATGACGCATGTGCCAGCCATCGGCCTCCTCAACCATGCTACAGGGAAGTGACCGACCCGGCACACGACGCCGCCGCAAGCACAGACTTTTAAGCGAGCATGACATACCCAATCGCTTACAAAGTAAAATACAACGTGTAAAGTTACTTAATATAAATTACAATATACAGAGCACACCGATACCTCCGCTCCGAAATACTATCTATATGTTTAATTTTATTCTATTCCCAAGCCTTATTATCATCTAGATATTCAGAAATTTTATAATAAGCTTTATTGCATAATTGTTTCTTGATAGTAGCTTTGAATTTTTTAATAGTTAAGGCTTTCATATGAGTGGGAACTTTGTTATAAAAGTGTATACAGTAACCCTTAAAAGATTTGCTGATCCTGTGGAGTCTGGTCTTATGACTAGCTAGATTGTTCTTATTCCTAGTATTTTTGTCGTGAATATCGCTAATCTTTCGAAAATTTTCTTTATTCTTATGGACATACATTAAATTTTCATAAATGTATTGTGACGCTACTGTCATTATATTTATTTTTTTAAATTTATCTCTAAGAGAACATCTGGAACCTAGCGAATAAATTGATCTTATAGCTCTCTTTTGGAGAACAAAGATAGTATTAATGTCAGCTGCGCCACCCCACAGTAAAATTCCATAACTCATCAGACTATGAAAGTAGGCAAAATAAACCAATCGAGCTGTATCTATATCAGTCAATTGGCGAATTTTACCCACCGCAAAGACTGCGGCGCTCAGCTTTTTAGCTAGAGCGACTAAATGAGGACCCCATTGAAGTTTGGGATCTAATGTAATTCCCAAGAACTTAGTTGAATCCACAAGGCTCAACTCATCCCCATTCAAAGAAATGTTAGCGTTAACTTTTTTTACATTGGGTGTCACAAATCTTATACATTTAGTTTTTTGGCTATTTAATAGCAAATTGTTAACGCTAAACCAATACACTATTTTTGAGAGGGTGTGGTTTACATCGTCAATATCTGGTTGGCGTCGATTTAATTTAAATACTAATGAAGTATCATCAGCAAACAACACTACCTCACAGTTGTCCCTTATAAAAAAAGGTAAGTCATTAATGTATATTAAAAAGAGAAAGGGTCCAAGAATTGAGCCCTGCGGCACTCCCATAGTAACAACAGACCCAGGAGATATTTTTCCGTTGATGTCAACGCTTTGGATTCTATTATTTAAATATGACCTACATAATTCAAGAGCAACACCATTAATTCCATAGTGGCTCAATTTCCTGATAAGAATATCATGGTGAACACAATCAAATGCTTTGGATAGATCACAGAATACACCTAAGGCATCCTGAGACTTCTCCCAAGCATAAAATATGTTACTTATAAGCTCCACACCAGCATCAGTGGTAGAGCGACCCCGCGTGAAGCCAAATTGTTTACCATGAAGTATTTTATTTTTTGAAAAATAAGTTTGTAGCTGTAAGAGCATTAATTTTTCAAAAATTTTGCTTAATGAAGGTAGTACTGAGATAGGTCTATAATTAGAGGGGTCATCTGTACTACCAGATTTAAAAAGAGGTATAATTTTACTTAACTTCATTTTATCAGGAAATATACCACGGTTTATACAAGCATTAAAAATTACTGCTAGTTGGGGAGCTAAGATAGGTATTACAGAATTTAATATTTTTGTCGAGATTCCCCAAAGGTCACATGTATTTTTAATATTAATTAATTTAAATGTTTTTATAATATCCATACTATCAACACAATGGAATGCAAATGAACTTCTGCCCCCAGTCACACTTTCGTTTAGCAACTTAGTATAAACTTAGTATACAACTATAAGTATAAAATAAGCCCAAGAAGTATAAAATGATTGGCAGTACGCCCTAAATAAAGTTATTTTAACGTCAGTGGAGCATCGTGAAAACCTACGTGCCAGCATATTGGCCCTAACAGATATTGCCCGACGTTCCCTTTCTAGGTCTATATCATCAACAAGAGTGTCTGTCAGCCAGTGACCTAAATACTAAAATTTTGATACCAATTTAAGACTATTGTTGTTAAGGAAGACTGGGGGGACAGCATTATAAGTTTTGGTACCAGCCTTAAATGTCATAAGTTCGCTTTTCGCTGCATTTTATCTGAGTCCATGGTCTTCCGCATAGCTCTCACATAATTTCAATAATTTTCTTAAGGCCCCAATCGACGGGCTCAGTAATACCATGTCATCAGCATAACTAATGTTATTAACAATTACTCCATCTATAGAACAACCAACACGGGCATCGCTGAGTTCGCGGACCAAACGGTCCATGTAGAAATTAAAAAGCCGAGGCGAGGTTAAGCTATCTTATCTTACACCGCAATCTAATTGATATTTATTCGACAACGAACCATTCCATTTTACATAATTATTATGATTGCCATACCAATATTTAAAGAGCGCTATTAATTCTTGAGGAAGATCAAAATCAATAGCAAGCTTTTGCCATAACTTATCATAAGATACTAAGTCAAAAGCCTTGGAGAGATCGAGAAAGCAGGCATAAATAGGAGTTTTTCTGCTGTAATATTGAATGGTGTGTTTGAGTGTTAATATATTTGTTTCCATTGACAATCCGGCTCTAAAGCCGAACTGAGCGTCATGCAATGTTAGGTGTTTATCTAGATCTACTTATCAATCACACCGTCCAGAACTTTAGCTATTACGGTCGCCAGCGATATTTGTCCGTAATTGCCCAAACTGGACGAGTCTCCAGTTTTATTTTTAATAATGGGAACAACTAAAGTCCGCATCATATCTTCTGGCAGATATGAGTGCCCAATACAGAGCGTAAAGAACATGGCCAGTACCCTTGGTAAGTGTATTCCTGCATATTTTAAATGCTCAATACTCAAAGAGTCATGACCCGGGGATTTACCACGTTTCATGTGTCTTATTATCCGACTGATCTCCTTTGATGTTATATGTACTATGTATTCCCCCTGATGTTTATCTCCCACGCTTATCGATGTCGTTGTAGTCCTCAATGTAGATTTGACCAAAAAGCGCTCCTTAAACAGGTTGGCAATCTTGGTAGGATCACTAACACCTTCTATACTTACAAGAATACTCGAGTTTGGACTCAACCTATTAGTTTCTTTTCAGAATTTATCGATTTTTGTGGTTTTGCGTGCAGTTGTTATTACGTCTATTTTAATCTGAGACTGATTATTCTGACATATTTTTAACTGTGACTTAAAATATTTACGTGATTCGTATATTTTATTGTATGTAGGACCATTAATTGGTTTGCCAGAAGAAACCCAACGCCGAAACCAAAGCCGAGCCACACAATGAGCCTGTTTTACAAAACTATTCCACCCCGCTATATGGTTTTCCTTCCTTCTATGTTTAAGTAAACTTAAATTATGACTATCAGTTGCAGCATTTCTAAGAATTCTAACTATTTTGGAATACATACTCTCTATAATAGTTCTATGTCCTAAATTGTTACATGGTTACATCCCCACATTCTCTCAGTTTAGAAGGAAAATCTATTTCACTTAACTTATTAAAACATTTTTGCTGGTAATATTTTATCTGAGATGTGTTCCTCTCTCCCCACCTCACAGTATTATCATGACTAACACTAGTATTTGAGACTAAAATGTTAAAATTACATGTTAATTCTATAGGAAAATGGTCAGACCAGGTTACGTTATAATCCATTTGAATGTCTTTAACAGCTTCTATAACAGCCTCACTTACAATCATATGGTCTAACCATGAAGTAGTACCGTGAATGTCACTTAAGTACGTATAAGTATTTGATGTCAGTCCCAAAAAATCGATATCCGCACATATCCATTTCTGCTCAGCATAAAAGTTCAACAATTCTTTACCGAAATAAGTACCCGGATGAGCGTTAAAATCACCTAAATTTATAACTGAATCCACCTCACAACTGTCTATCACTGCACTAATTTCACTTAAACAATCCGTGAACTCCGCTAAGTTATCTATAGCATCTGTTGGCATATATATGGAAAACACTAATAATAGACACCTTGATAGCCACAATATGCTTACTCGTGCATTCAATAACCGATACTGAAGAGAATGTACTTTTTCGCCATAGAATTGCGACTCCGCCATGAGGCCTACCACGCAGTATGCCCACCGATGTGTCCACTGCCGATTTACCGGTGTATGCAAAACCTTCGTCAATAGATCCTAGATATGACAAGTCATGCGGCATGAGCCATGTTTCTTGCAGTGCTAGTATATCTCATGTTCTACGTAATGATTTTACCCCGTCAATAGATTTTATTACTGAGCGGCAGCTGAAGCTGGTTAATTTGATGGTAGTAATTTTAATATGCGTAACACGAGGTATTGGTACAGCTTCAATATCGTACGTGTAGTGCAGTGGGGCGCGCGACCGGCTGCAATTCATTACACAACACTTACTCACGTTCAAGAGTAGCTTTTTATTTATACTCCACTGCACAACTCGATCAGTATATTTTTGCAATTTATGACAATCTAAAGAATCATTAACTGATAAAAACAATTTGAGGTCGTCGGCGAACAACAAACATTCCGAATCATTAACAACATCAGGAAGATCGTTAATAAACAAAATAAAACGTAAAGGCCCTATACTGCTTCTCTGACTGACTCCAACAAAAGTTGGATAAGGGTCGGATTGAATACCCGCGTACTCAACGTGCTGCTTGCGGTCGAAAAGGTAGCTCGCAAAGAATTTTAAGAGCCTGGGCGTAAACCCTAAACTAGCAAATTTACTCAATAAGATATGATTATCAACAGTGTCGAAAGCTTTCTGAAAGTCAAAATAATCGGAGTCAACTCGTATTCCGAGATCAATGTTCGGTACTAAGTGACTCATAAAGGACAACATTTTACTGCAGGTACTGCGGCCAGGCCTAAACCCGTGCTGAACATTAGAGAGATGTGCATATGTTTGTGAGTAAATGCATTTATGAATAACCATCTCAAACACCGTTGAGAACGCTGATAATAGCGCTACAGGGCGGTGATTACTAATTTTAGACCTTGCCCCACCTTTAGGCACTGCTATTACCCGACTAATTTCCCAGGCATCAGGGTAGCTATCATTAATCTAAAATGCATTAAAAATGTGTTAAAGAGGTAATTCAAATATTGCTACAATCGTTTAGACTAAGCGGCGATTTAAAATACTGCCCCTCCATGTAACATCGCCGTGGGTCACTCTGTATATGTATTAAACATATAAACCTTCTTCTTGATCAACTTCATCTATTGCCAAAAACTGCATCAAAATCCGTTGAACAGTTTAAAAGATCAGAGCGCACAGACACCAGAAGCGGCTTTATTATATACTATGTAATGATTATTAATTAAACTTCTTGGTTCTATGCACTCCTATTTTTTCAATAACTGTTTAATTACATACAAAAATATTAAATAAAACTAACCAATAAACTGTAAATGTATTTTTAATGAAGAATTTGCTTTTACAATATTTTTATGTAGAAGGTAACTACAATCAATGGTCACCAACAAACAATATAATATTATAAGTAAAATATTACTTTCCTTATAGTTAAGACACAAGTTACTAAAAATTATAATTAAACTTTAATTATAGGTATTATTTCATAACATTAGCGATGGCCAAACTTTCGTTTTTTATTGAGTATCAGGGAACCCTTATGTTTGGCTTACTGCAAGCGCACGTGTGTTTTACACGAATTACACCAGTAATTAGATTTGCGATATATTAGACAGCTAGTGCTAGTTTTCTGTGTGTAATATGACTAGTCTTTTTTGGGACTTTTTCGGCTTACGATCCAATTAAATCTTCTGATGCTAAGTAATCTTCTAGCTGAAAAAATTCCAGTCATTTCTCAGTAATTGGAACTACATTCACGACTGTCGACACCTTTCCCTGTTATTTTCTGGTGAGGAACTATTAATTGCCAATAATGACTGAAATACGAAAAGCTACTCAGGAGTTGAAACAAAGGAAACACTATTAAGGGGGTAAAATGATGTTTCACTGTCGCCGCGCGACCTGTGAGACCACCTTGTCACCACTTAAACATTAAGTAGCCTTATATATCATATTTAATACAATAAGCATATAATGTTAAAAAATATATTAACGTATTTATCTATGAAAACTTGTAATTGGTCTTTTGTTACATATTATTTTTAATTTATTCTTTGTATTAGCTGTAAGTATTCTAAATGGCAAAATAAAATAAAATAAAAATATTAACAGCGGTTTGGGAAGTAAAGTTGACTAGGCGTGAAAAACCGACGCACCTTGTGCAGGATTCCAACCTCGCGTGAGGTCGCCGATAGAATGCTTTCGGTGTCATTGCTTGGAGCCAGATCGCGACAGATACCCACGTCAAGGACACTGAGGTCATTCTACATAGAGAGAAAAACACCCTCAACACAATGTTAGGTGGAACGAAAACGAGGATTTATTGAAGGTGCGTGAATGTGAAACGCAACCGTGTTTTTTTTGGCACTGCACTCAAACATTTACTTGGAATTCCATGACGAAATGAGATCCAAACTCTAGAGTCCGATTAAGCTCAATTATAAGATCCTCATGAATTCTCTCAGTGTCTGCCCAGCAACCAGGAGTAATAACTTAATTTGCGAATATTTAATAACATTACATAATCTCACATTATATTTAACTTCTTTTAAATATACACCATATCTAAGAAGGTACTCACGCATATCACAATCTTTTGCTCATCACATTTTAGACACCTAGTTACTAGGTTCTCGTACATACTAAGAGGATTTTTAAATATTAGGTATACTTATATAAAATGTATGTTATAAACCAACGATTAATCGACGGAACAATAATGTAATAAGTAAATACACCCAACAGTTGTAAACATAGTCCTGACCACAGATAGCTATCTATCTATATAAAAATAATATTAATATGTAAAGGAAATTCATTTTACGCAGTTTTGCGAAAATTGAGCGGACGGAGGAGCTTGAAACTTACCACAGTTGAATATTATTGTGGAGAAGTGCAGAAACCTAATATTTATTTAAAACTAGCGGCCTGGCCCGGCTTTGCTCGGGTACAGAGATTTCTTGCATCATCTTCATACCAGAAGCTTCTCATTTCCCGTGTTAGCTTTAGTGTATTAAAATTCAACAGAGGTCCTACCATACCGTCCTCTTTATTTCCTTTCACATCTTGTCCGCTGTTTTAAAGTCCATAGGAAACATAAATATACACAAATTTGTTCTCAAAGTAGAGAAGATATCCGCGTTGTAAACTACAGTGTTGTAAACAATGAACATACTTTACAAAAATACCCCGCATACATTTCTCAACTATTTCCCGTACGATTTACTACCTGTACTGAACCCTTGTCTGTACTGTATCATAGTGCGTCTGCGTGGTGACCACAGAACAGATGAATATGGTTAGAAAGATAATAGGATCTGTTACGCTTTAAAGCAGTTACAGGGCTTTTCAAGGTACACATAAAGTTGTAGGAAAAATCACTGTTCTAGAACATATCAATTGAAGGAATGACGCAGCACCCCAAAAGTCACTCTTAGTTTTATCGAAGTGTCAGAGCAGGCCGGCGGTCAAAAAGGTTTTTAATAATATAAAAATGCAAACTGTTCAGATGACATTCTCGATAATGTGGACTGCCGAGCTTTTACATTACAAAATCTATAATGGTGTCTTATGTGTGTCAGCTATGTGTTCTTTTACGCGGTTCCCTATGCTTCGTATGGTTTGATCGATATAAGAGAGCCCGCATCGTAACCTAAAAAGTTGGCATTTGCTATCGCGGACTTTTTTTAGAAGTTTTTAAGAGGAACAATTGCGATATACATGACTGTTGCGTAACTTTAACCGATTTCGCAGCGCATGCAATGGAACCTCACAAAAGGAATCATGTTTCCCCGTTCTTGTAACATTTTTCATTGATTCTTCGCTCCTATTAGTAATAGCGTGATGTGTACCCTATAACCTTCTTCGATAAATGGACTATTCAACATCAAAAGAAAACTCGAACCGTAGTTCCTGAAATTAGCGCATTCCAACAAACTCTTAAGATTTATTTATTAGTACAAATTTATGAATTGTATCTGTATACCATAGATGAAGTATAAAACATAGATCGGCAATGTGAAAAAGATAGAATGATAACTCATATATTAAAGCGAGATGCATGATTTGACCATACATTTACATACAAAAAGCTCTTTAGGCCTTACTTTCAAACTAGGTATGTCAATTAAGTGAGCGACAAATTTCACTTAATATCATTATTTATTTCATCTTTCAGTACTTAAAATATTTTTATTAAACGTATTTATTGTGGTATATTGTGCAGTTCTTGGATGCGATTTATGCAGGCGTAAAAATCTGAAGTAATTCTGAATAAATGCGGAAGTAATTCTGTTTGTCCGTCTGTCTGTCTGTGACCTTTTCACACCTAAACCCTGTGGTTTAGGTGTGAAAAGTTCTAAATTAAATCGGTTCTATGAACCGATTTGAATTAAATTTGATACATTGATAAATGTGACCTTAGGAAAGAACATAGGGTACGTTTTTTGTGAAAAAAAAAGGCTTGAAATAAGGGATGAAAGTTTGTATGGAAAACTAGACCGTTGGAGTTACAAATGTCATACTTGGCACTTTAGATACTGATTTAAAGACAAAATATCTACATACTTTGTTTTCTTAAAATTAACTCTAAAGGGGTTAAAATATGGGTTGCAATTTTATATGGGAAATCGAAACCGCTAAAGCTATTTCTATGAAAATGTATATTTTAGCTCTTTATTACAAACGAAAAATAATAGCGCGCAATAACTTTGGAAACATAGTATTATGAGGGTGGACTATCCAATCCAATCCAATCCATCAGTCAAAGGAAGTCCACTGCTGAACATAGACCACTCCCAATGATTCTACAGTGACCTGTTGGAGGCAGCCTGCATCAAGCGACGTCCCGCAACCTTTACCAGGTCGTCTGACCACCTAGTGGGTGGAAGTCCCACGCTGCGCTTTCCGCTTCGTGGCCTCCATTCGAGAACTTTTTGGCCCCATCGGCCATCCGCTGAGCTATGCCGGTTACTTTAGTTGTCCTACGGATCTCCTCATTTCTGATTCGATGTTGTAGGGAAACCCCGAGCATAGCCCTCTCATGGGGGTGGACTAAGGGATGAAATATTATTTGGAAAATCATCTCTCGTATTCTATATCTTAGTGTTGGGTCAGGACTATCTTTATGACTGTTGGGCGTAATTTTTAAAGTAAAGCTCCCATAAAATCGTTGTGATTTAAAATTTTTAGAAACGAAAAAGCGACACGAAAACGTCTACGTAAAAAAGTTAAATATACAGGGTATATTTAGACTGCGACTGAAAATTATTCTAGGTGGTAGTAATAGAGACTCCGGATACAATGCATGTAAAAATTTCGCAAAAAAAAAAGCGACATTTTTTTATTGTATTTTTTTTAAATATCGTTGTATTTGGGCAGTAATTACATATTTTTCTTAAAATAACAATGTACAACTTTTTATTTTAAAAGACACAATGGTACGCAATAAACTTAATTATAATTTTAGGAAAAACTATGGATATCGATATATAGGGAAATCGTTTATTTTTAAATTTAGTTGCATTGTGTCTGTTATCACTAATACTACCACCTGGCTTCGCTGTCGGTCGCAGTCTTGATTTACATAATATATATATCTTTATATAAATATATCTTTATTGGTAGAAAATCTTAGGAAACAGTCGCTCCAATAATCTAAATCGATAGTTACAAGGGAACATTTTGGCCGCCATTTTGAACTTATTACTCATTGGTCCGGTTGGCCTTAAAATTTGGTTTTTGCAGGACCATTTGTTCTGATAATTTAAATTGATGGCCAGAATTGAATATATTGGCCGCTATTTTGAAATTATTAGTTAATGGACCGATTGCTTCCGATATTTTAAATTGTTGATCACAATCGAACATTTTGGCCGCCATATTAAACTTTTTTAGGTCAGTCGGACCAATATTTGAACCTAAAATATCTGAAGAACCCTTTCTTCTGATATTCTATAATGGTTAAAATTGAATATTTGGCCATAATTTTGGATTTTTTAGTTATTCATCAAATCATGTTTTTTTTTATTACAAATCAAAGAAAGAAATAGGGAGATTATAGAAAATACTGTTTACAGTAAACTCGTATTATGTCTCATTCTCTCGTAGGATAAATCTTGCTTATGTATACCTGTTTGTCTATTTTTGATACCGCTCTTTCAAAATCTGTATTTGTCTTAGTTAGTTATAAATCTGTATTTGTCTCACTAGTTTTATGAAGTTTCACTTCTGCGGTATGCGCATTGCATACACATGCACGCTTATTTTATTTATTCATTATTTCTTATCGTATGCCTATGATTCTACTGCATAAAAGTCAAGTCAAAACGTTAATACATTTAGTATATAAAATATATTTCTTTATATAACAAATAATTTTATTGTCCATGGTTGTAGCAGGCCCGCTCAGCCGCCGGTTGCCTGGTCATCAAAATTAAAATGCTACCTTAAATGTCCATGTACAAGTGGAAAAAAATAAGTCGAAAACGTTAATCAATATAGGCATAGTAGGCATAGTATAAACAATGCGTAGCACCTTAAACCTTCTTACATGAATTATAAAACGTAACATATTATTATTACGGGAAGCTTATGGTAACATTTATGGTTAGTGCTCTAAGATCACTGATCTCTGATGACTTTCCTCATTGCTGTAGACGCATATAAGTATATTTACATGTCCGCTTCAAACATGGTTTAGACATTCTGGTGCTGGTTCGGTGCGAAGAAATTCATCCTTCTCTGCCGAGATCTGAAACAAAAACGGAGCTATATAACAGTGGCGAAGGGTGAATTTTTTTAAAAGGGAAGACTATGTCCCGAATGTTATTATCAATTACGTTAATGATCTCTGTGGGGAACTCAGTCACCACATATACACGCAATACACATTACATAGACATAACATAATAATATTTACACATAACAAAATAAACAATTGAACACACAGACAAATAAGTTTCTATTGAAATAATTAATTTTATATAGATACGATGACCCAATTTTTTATAACACTAGCGGTCCGCTCGCTTTTGTGACGTCATTTTGGATCGTCCTATAATGACCGCTAAGCAGGTACACACCGACAAAGCTAACCGCCAGTCGTGATTCATTCGCCGGACGACAAACCTGTACTGCTTATATCGCATTAGTTGGTTTACGTGTGTACCGCTAGTCGCTATAGATTTGTGTATTTCTTTCTGTTTCGCGCTTATAACTTTCTATGCTTGGTCTGACTGTATCTGTGCTCTTCTTCCTTCTTTTATATATATGTGATGTGCAGTGTAACTATTAAAATATAACAGTTGGACTTTGGACTTTTAATTGTACCGTCGGTACTTCAAGCTCAATCGACACCAGTCACCACCGACACCCTATTGTTGTAATTTCTTATGCTTTTTCAATTTTCTAGTAAAAACCGTGGTTGCCAATGAATACTGCCAATATTTTTTCGAACAGTTATATATTGCAACATGACGTAGGTCTACTGTCCTTCCCACAAAATATTAACTTGAATACATAAATTATAATCTCCTTAATATTGAAATATGAAAATGGTTAAACTCTATTTTTTTTTCGAAACCAACAGACACGTGATGAAATGTAATGGCACCAAATTTATTTTACAATGAAAATAATAAAAAAAAAAACACAAAAAAATTGATGATGTTTGCAATGACCATTAAAAGCGTAATCAACAAATCAAATGTTGGCTAGTCAAGTCAGTATGCAAACAAGCCAACGTGTACAAGTACAGTGAAATATAAACTATCTTTTACTTTGTAGTGGCTTTTTATTTTTTACTTAATAGTTGTTTTTTTTTTCTTTAAATGTATTTTGTTTCAATGTATTTTGAACCCATAAGTATTTGAAATACTAATTACATAAAAATAATTAAAAAAAAATTAGACACACTTCAAAAGTGTAATAAAAAGAGAGAAATAAACTACTCTTTTAATAAATCTACACATATAATACCTAAATATACAAACAATTTTTTTAGGTCGCTACCAGCCGATGAGCTATGCCCCGCGTATTTACCCGCATAGTTCGTAGCGTGATGATACAGCGTGATAGCTTATAGTCGGCGAGCTGGCACCGACCTCAAAAAAATGTTTGTATATTTAGGTATTGTAGTTCTATTCAAATATTAGTTTTGTGGGAGATGTAGATGCGGTGTAGGTGAGCGTATCGCGATGTATCGGATATGCGGGTAGTGTGTGATCGACACCACTACGTGTCGATGCTGGCGTGTGTGTGGTAGGCAGAGCCTATGCAGGAACGCGGCGAAATAAAACGTCCACACAATGCGTACACAAGATTTAATATGTACACACAAAAGTCACACAAAACAGAAAGTACAAAAGTCACTATCTTAGAGTCTTACACACTACACTAATACTAAAAGAAGTCTTAACACTACACACTGATACAGTCCACTAAAAACTAAGAAGGAGAGGAAAGCGACCGTCTATTAACAGCAAATTAAATACTAAAATATGCAAAGGCGCACAGTACGCAAGGCGGAAGCAAAAGCGATAGGGACCGTGTGAAGCGCGCATCGAGCAAAAGCCGACTGGAGCTGCGATGCGGCAAATGGCTGCGCCGGCGCGGGTCCGGTGACGTCACAGCTACCTGAGCACCGGCGCGGCGGCCAGCTGGTGTGCCGTTACTTTATCTACTATAATTTTGTGTGTCGAGTGTATGTCTGTTTGTAAATGTATATTTATTATGTGATGTGTCGGTGTGTGACTGTGAAGTGGGTTATTGTGGTGTGTATGTCTGATGTGTGTTATGTGGAGGATCGCCACATCACTCCCCCCCAGAGACCGTCATGGGCGATAAAAATCGGCAAATTTTACTCGACGTCCCGAACGAGTGATGTAGTCCTTAGTGACTTCTGGTGAGGGTTGGTTGTTGTTACCATCAGACAGTATAAAGGCAGGTTTGACGCGATCAATAGATACTGTGACCTCCTTGTTTTTGAAAAGTATCTTAAAAACTTTATCACCTCTCGACAACACTTTATGTGGACCTGAGTAGGCTGGCTGAAGGGAACCTCGTGATGCGTCTTCACGGAGGAAAACGTGATCAGAAGTGGCCAGGTCCTTAAAAATAAAAGTTTTTGGGCTACTGTGGTGGGCTGTGGGTTTTGGTCGTAGCTTTTGCGCGAAGCTCCTGATACGGCCGATAAAATCAGAGGTGTCCGTTGTGCCAGCTGCAGTAGGATCTAAGAACTCGCCAGGTAACCTTAGCGGTTCACCGTAGACCATTTCGGCAGCGGAAGATTGTAGGTCTTCCTTGAAAGAGGTCCGTACGCCCAGTAACACCCAAGGGAGTGATTCTGTCCACCTGTCATTGCCGTGGCAAACAATTGCGGCCTTCAGTTGCCGGTGGAACCGCTCCACCAGGCCGTTACACGCTGGGTGGTAAGCTGTTGTCGTCTTATGCACAAACCCAGCAGTTTTGGCCAGAAATTGAAAGAGGGCCGATTCGAACTGTCGGCCCCGGTCGGTTGTGATGTCCGTAGGACAACCGAATCGGGCGATCCAGCCTGACAGCAAAGCTTTGGCAACAGTCTCTGCTGTTATGTCTTGTATTGGTATTGCTTCCGGCCATCGAGTAAAACGATCTACGGCCGTCAGACAATACCGATATCCATCTGAGATAGGAAGGGGACCCACAATGTCTATGTGGATATGTTGGAAACGAGCCCGTGGTAAATTGAATGTGCCTAAGGGGGCCGTCACGTGACGGCTTACCTTGGCACGCTGACATGGAATACAGGACCGCGCCCATTCCCTGCAGTCCTTGCGTATTCCTGGCCAGACGTAACGTTCGGCGATTAGTTTTGCCGATGCGCTAGCACCAGGATGGCTAAGGGAGTGCAGGCTATCAAAGACCTGCTTCCGGAAACTGCGTGGGACAAAGGGCCTGGAGGTTGGTGAGCTGACGTCGCAGTATAAAGGAGTGTTACATCCAGTCACGTGGAGTCTCTCGAGGCGAAGAGAAGAACCTTCCTCGAGTAACTTTAAAAGTTCAGGGTCGGAACTTTGACTTCTAGCCAATGTCTCGAGGTCAACCGGCGCTCCCAGTTCTTCGATACGCGACAGGGTATCGGCAACGACATTATCCTTGCCCGATATGTGTCGGATGTCGGTCGTGAACTGGGAGATAAAGTCTAGATGTCTATACTGCCTAGGCGAACAGTTTCTCTTCCTTTCGTGGAATGCAAAACTGATCGGCTTGTGGTCAGTATAGACTATGAAGTGCCGGGCCTCGAGCATATGGCGAAAGTGTTTTATGGCCTCGTAGATCGCCAGCAGCTCCCTGTCGTAAGGGGAGTACTTTACTTGAGATGGGCTCAGTTTACGGGAGAAGAAAGCTAAAGGCTGCCATGAATCTCCCTTGAGCTGTTGAAGGACTGCTCCGATTGCCTTGTCTGACGCGTCTGTCACTAGGGCAAGTTTTGCGGTGCAGTCAGGATGTGCAAGCAAGGCTGCGTTAGATAAGCTCTCCTTGCATGCGTTGAATGCCGCTAAGGTGTCTCCTGTCAGCTGAATCGGCTGTGATCCTTTGACTGAACCTGTCAATAGAGCGTGTAAGGGTGCTTGGACTTCAGCTGCGCGAGGAAGAAATCTCCTATAAAAGTTGAGCATGCCCAAAAATGCCCTTAGCTGCCGTACGTTGGTGGGGGCAGGATACTCTTTTATTGTCTGCACTTTAATGTCCAATGGCCGGGTGCCTCGTTCGGATATGCTGTAACCCAAAAAATTAATTTCTTGGACACCGAAAACACACTTGGATATGTTTACTAACATCCCGTAATCCCTCAGCCTACCGAAGATGGTGCGGAGATGCTCTTCGTGTTGTGCTCGATCCTTAGAGAAAATCAAGAAGTCGTCGAGGTAACAGTAAACGAAATCCAACCCTCTAGTCATTTCATCCACAAACCTTTGGAAAGTTTGGCCAGCGTTTCGAAGTCCAAACGTCATGTAGGGGAATTCAAAGAGACCGAATGGCGTGGTGATCGCAGTCTTGGGTATATCTTCGTGGCTGACAGGTATCTGATGGTAGGCTTTAACCAGGTCTAAGGTACTGAAAACTTTGGAACCAGCAATAGAATGGGCAAAGTCGTGTATGTGCCTAATTGGGTACCTGTCAGGGATAGTACGGGCGTTCAGCATGCGGTAATCGCCGCATGGACGCCAACCATTGTCCTTCTTCGGGACAATGTGTAGTGGCGAGGACCACGGACTCTCAGAAGGCCTAGCGGTTCCATTAGCCAACATAGACTGGAACTCATCTCGGGCGACCTTCAATTTGTCGGGAGCAAGACGACGAGGAGACGATGATACAGGAGGCCCCGGTGTCGTGCGGATGTGGTGTAGTGTGTTGTGAGGCACTGTGCGATGCATACCAGCTGGCCGAGTGATTTCTGGGAACTCATTTAAAATTTTATGGTAAGGTGTATCACCGGATAAAACTCTAATGGAGTATAATTGGCTATTATTATTTACTAGACTGGCTACTGTAGTTACAGAAGTAGTACTGTCGATCAAGCGTTTATTTCTGCAGTCTACTATTAAATTATAAAAATTTAAAAAGTCTACGCCTATAATAGGCTTAGTTACGTCAGCAACTACAAAACGCCATGTAAAAACTCTGCGTAAGCCGAAATTTAAGTCTAAGTGTACATAACCATACGTAGAAATGTTGGAACCATTTGCAGCGCTGAGTTGAAATCCCGTCGGAGAACGGCGATCGCGCAGTCGCGACCGGGGGAAGACGCAGAGGTCGCTACCAGTATCGACCAGAAACTGCGTCTTCGTGTTGCGGTCCGTCACGAAGAGTCGACCAGGAGAAGCGGGACAATTATCTGTCGTCATCACGTTTGTGGCGTTTGTTGCCACTTTCCGATTCCCGGTGTGAGCACGTGGATTGTTCCCTTGAGACGGGGAAGATGATTGCCGACGTTGTGGATTGGCACGAGCAGAGGAGCAGCGACGAGTGGATGCTCGAGCTCGTTCGTCGAGCTTCGCCTGGAGTCGCTCTACAAATTTCCTGAGCGTGGTGGCCTCTTCCGAAGAGCTGCCGCTGGAACACACGTGGGAGGAAGAGGCGACCGCGACGTCGGCTTGTATTGATATTTCTTGTACACGGTCGGCGAGGTCTGCGAGTTGATCCAGTGAGTGGGTTGGTTGTGAGACCAACAAAGTCTGGATGTCACGGGGCAGTTGGTCACTCCAGATGGTGCGCATTAAATCCTCTGGAAAGCTGGGTCCAGCTAAGTCTTGGAGGTGGCGCAGAAATTGTGACGGCTTTCTGTTCCCAAGCTGTGCCTGGGAAAGAAGCTGCCGTAGCTTCTTTTCATTCGAAGCGGTTAGCCGCCTGATGAGTTCGCTTTTAGTTTTGTCGTATTTGTACATGGTCGGGGGCAAAATGATGATGTCCTTGATGATTTTAGCATCCGCTATGCTCAAGTTTGTGAGGACGGTTGAATATTTCATACGATCGTCAGTAATGCCGTACAAGATAAATTGGCTTTCTAGCAGGGCAAACCATAGTTCCGGTTCATCGGATGAAAAAGCCGGTACCTTTAAATGCAGCCGTTGTACCTCTGACGTCATCGTCGGTTGATCCGAGCACACCCGAAATCTTCGAGTTCGCCGTGTCATGCCGGTGCGAGTGTCACCATTACGTGACTCGGCGGATTGTGTAGAATCGCTGCTGCTGTCGCTCATTATCGTGTTCTCCAGGGGTCACCAATGTGGGAGATGTAGATGCGGTGTAGGTGAGCGTATCGCGATGTATCGGATATGCGGGTAGTGTGTGATCGACACCACTACGTGTCGATGCTGGCGTGTGTGTGGTAGGCAGAGCCTATGCAGGAACGCGGCGAAATAAAACGTCCACACAATGCGTACACAAGATTTAATATGTACACACAAAAGTCACACAAAACAGAAAGTACAAAAGTCACTATCTTAGAGTCTTACACACTACACTAATACTAAAAGAAGTCTTAACACTACACACTGATACAGTCCACTAAAAACTAAGAAGGAGAGGAAAGCGACCGTCTATTAACAGCAAATTAAATACTAAAATATGCAAAGGCGCACAGTACGCAAGGCGGAAGCAAAAGCGATAGGGACCGTGTGAAGCGCGCATCGAGCAAAAGCCGACTGGAGCTGCGATGCGGCAAATGGCTGCGCCGGCGCGGGTCCGGTGACGTCACAGCTACCTGAGCACCGGCGCGGCGGCCAGCTGGTGTGCCGTTACTTTATCTACTATAATTTTGTGTGTCGAGTGTATGTCTGTTTGTAAATGTATATTTATTATGTGATGTGTCGGTGTGTGACTGTGAAGTGGGTTATTGTGGTGTGTATGTCTGATGTGTGTTATGTGGAGGATCGCCACAGTTTTATTTCTCTGTTTTTACTATACTTTTGAAGTCGGTTGAATTTTTTAAAATTATTATTTATTTCTTTTTTTAAATTTTTATAGCAGAAATTGAAACCAATTTCTTACCATTTTTTTTGATAAGACAACTATCTACACGTTTTCCTAGTGAATGTTACAAATTTTACTCTTTATCTCACGGTGTCCTAAAGTGTGCACCATGGTGCGCCGCGCCGCGCTATAAAAAGTTGAAGAGGGCGCCGCGAAGAAATTATTCCTCTCCGGATTTCAAATTTTGTGTTTATTTACCTATCATTGTACATTACAACCAGCTTGGTAAATTAGGGTGCCGAGACAAAATAGTAAACATGTATGTGCGCCGCGGATTGAAAAAGTTTGGGCACCCCTGCTCTATCTCAAAAACTACTAAACTACTAAGTTGGACTATACATAATCCAACGCAGAAAGAATTATTAAAATCCAGCTGATACTTTTTGAGATATGAGTGGACAAACATACATACATTCATGAAATTTGGCATACGTGTTCAGACGCTGGTATAGACCAACATATCCAAAAATAGTGCAATTCAGACAAAATTACATACATACACATCAAATTGATAATCTCCTTCCTTTAAAGTCGATTAATAAACACATTTTTAATAATAATTTGCTAAAAACAATGTAATTGGTTTAGGTAGGTAGATATTTGTTTGTAATTTGTAAGGCGTGCTACTAGGAATCGGCTTGTATGAACCCTTCGCCACTGTACCATATAATATTAATCTGTGAAGGATATTCTTTGTACGTAGTTTTACGAAAATTGAGCTGACGGATAAGGTTGAAACTTGGCACAGTTGAAGATTATATGCAGGAAAAGTGCAGAAACCTAGATACTATTTAATTAAAATATGTACTGGAAATTCATTAAATTAAATTAATTAAACAGTTGAAGCATCAGGTGTCCATCCAATATTATAATATGGTCTGCCTTTGTTTGATAAGATTTTTTATTTTTTTATTCTTGCACGGCATGATGACTGCACTGCATCTGATGTTAAGCGCAAATGCCGTCCAGACAGAGTATCGAATGGCATCAGACGGCGGTCCCATGCCATTCGACACAATTATGCCGGCCTGCTGAGATGCTTCTTCACACTACGGCGGAAGGACCCAGGATTATAGGAAGGAGGGAACACGTGTGACGGCAAACAATTCCACAGCTTCACAGTGCGGCACAAAAAAGAATTTGCGAACTTTTTTGTTCGCGCCGAGATGGTTTGAACCGTCAAGCTGTGGCTTCGCAAGCCAGCACGCGTGGTTCTGTTAAGGAAAGGAGAGGAGGGGATCAAACTAAACAATTCCTCAGAGCATTCACCGTGATACAGACGGGAGAACACGCTTAGAGAGGCAACATCCCTCCGCAACTGTAGCGACTCTAAGTTGCTCGTAACGTCTGCATCATTTACTATGCGGATGGGCCGCCGCTGCAATCCATTCAAGGCATCGAGTAAGTAATGGGCGGATCCATCCCAGAGGTGCGAACAGTATTCCATACCCGGCCGAACCTGCGCTTTATACAAGCAATATATAGTTGACCGAGCGTGAAAAACCGACGCACCTTGTTCAGGATTCCGACCTTGCGCGATGTGGCAGATATTACGCCCTCGATGTGATTCCTGATGTGTGATGTGACACCAAGGATACTCAGGTCATTCCGCATTGAGAGGGGAATACCCTGAAGATTGGGGAGGGGAGAGAACGGGGATTTTTTGCACGTGAACGCACACACCTGGGTTTTCCTGGCATTGAACTCAACCATATTCCTGGAACCCCATGTAGAAATGAGATCCAAAGACTGGTTGAGCTCAATGACAAGATGTTCGCGCCCGCTCACAGTGTCGTCACGGCAACCGGGGAGCCCATAGCAGTATCGCTCATGAACCGTGCTGTCATCTGCATAGCAATTAATGTTGCCGAGCGACAACATATCATTGATATGCAGAATAAACAGGGTGGGCGACAGTACCGAGCCCTGTGGAACTCCGGCATTTACCGACATGAGCGCCGAAGCGTGTCCGTCAACGACAACACGCATTCTACGCCCATGCAGAAAGCCAGAAATCCACGAACACAAGTTGCCGGGCAGACCGTATGCCGGAAGCTTGGAGAGAAGACCACGGTGCCAGACCCTATCAAACGCCTTGGCTATGTCGAGGCTCACAGCAAGAGCCTCGCCACGCCGGTCAATCGCTTTACCCCAGCGATGCAGGACAAACGCTAGAAGATCATCCGTTGATCGGTTGTGACGGAAACCGTATTGTCTGTCACTGATCAACGAGTGATCCTCCAGGTAGCGGACCAATTGAGCGTTTATGATCCGCTCCATGACTTTGCACATCACTGAGGTGATAGCGATAGGGCGATAATTGGTAGGGTCTGACCGATCACCCTTTTTGGGGATCGGTTGGACATTGGCCTCCCTCCAAGATTCCGGCACAACACCTGTGCGATAAGACGCTCGGTAGAGGCGTGTCAGTGCAGGAGACAGCTCCGCTGCACAAGCCCTTAAAACCACCGCCGGTATTTCATCCGGACCACTGGCTTTCCGGACATCGAGGGATCGTAACTCACGCCGCACATCACACTGCCTGATGCGAATATCAGCCATTGAGAAACCGCAATCAGGCAGCGTGGGCGGCGTCTGGGAACCACGGTCCTCGAGGCGGGAATTAGCCGCAAAAAGATTTGCCAGTAAAGTGGCTTTCTCTTGCGGCTTATGAGCCAGTGATCCTTCCGGGTACTTCAGTGGTGGCAATGTAGGACGGCAGAAGTTAGACTGGACGGCCCTGGCCAAACTCCAATAAGCACGACTGCTAGTTGGGTGATTGGCCAACGCACGCCCAATATACGCTACAAACGCGCTGGGAATCCGCTCTAACGTAGGCCTTCCTGCAGGCCTTGGTGGCTCGGTTATAAGCTTCCTTGAGGAAGCTGATACAGGGATCCTTCTTGGCGCGACCCCTGATCCAAGCGCGATACGCCGCTTGCTTGTCGCCGACAGCATCGACGCATGCACGATTGAACCAGGAGCGTCCACGGCCCTTACTGGCGATCTCAGAGGAAGGAATGTAGTATTCCATACCTAGACTGATCTCGCCAGCAATAGCGTTGGCACTCGCTGAAGGATCTTTGCCCTCAAAGCAGCGCTGCCGCCAAGGGATGGATGCGAAATATTCCCGCATACCATCCCAATCCGCCGACGAGTAGTGCCACACCCTTCGCTTATCCTGCACGGGACGTGGAGGTGAAGCGAACGGTACTGACGACCCGACCAGGCATTGATCGGAGGTGCCCAAAGGCGCACTAACGTTCACACGATACCCGGCCGGGTGACTCGCTAGCAGAAGGTCCAGCAGTGAAGGCGCATGACTCGCCACATCCGGGATCCTGGTGGGCTGGTTCACCAGTTGTGTCAAGTCATGAGTCAGAGCGAATGCATGGGCAGCCCTGCCAGCATGATCAGTCTTAGAGGAGCCCAACCACAACTCGTGATGTGCGTTGAAATTCCCCAAGACCACCATTTCGGCTGACGGGAACTGCACCTGCGCGTCATCTGTCGCCCGGCTAAGGTACCTGAACAGCCGAGTCGTCTCATCATCCCCATTGTGCGACCTGTAGAGGCACACGTAGATGCGGCTCAGGGAACCAAGATCCACGTGCACCCACAGAGCGGAGAAGGAAGGGTCCTCCATGCAGCGCAAACGGCGACCACAGACGTCCGACCGAACATAAAAGCATACCCCGGCTTTAGGCTTGAAGTTTTCTTCAAGCGAATAACCGGGGTACAGCAAGTAGGAATTGTCAGCCGGACAACGAATCTGCATCTCCGTCAAGAAGAGCAAAGCAAGCCGGGCCGTCTCGAGATGGTGGTGGACGGCATTGAGGTTCGTATGGAGTCCGCGGATGTTAGCGAACTCCATAGTGAACGCGGTGGTGGGGTTATGCACCGCTGAAGGACCTGCTCTCTTGATTTGCACTGTCATGGGTTCGGGATGGGTTTGGTGAAAAAGCATCGAGAGAATTGAGTTCGGGCACTAAGAAGACCGAATGGGTAGCGGGACGAAAGAGTCGACAGGAGGCGAATTGATCCGCCGGACGGAAGGGCCCTCGTACCCTCCCGGGATGGGCCGCCGGGACCCCACATCCGGTCACCAACCGGCACGACGGACCCACCCAAGATTATGCGCGGCATGGTGAGGCAGCCTCTCGTGGTGGTTAGCCATAATTGGGCCCCTGTACTGTACCGCGGGCGGCCAGCGGACAATCGATTCTACGGGTCTCCCTGGCCGACGGGTCAACACTCCTCCCACCGACAACGAACCGAAAATACCCACAACCACAACAAGGTGCAACCTCATGCCCGGACTCAAGCCCCTCGAGAAACCGGCGGAAAACGTACGTACGAAAAAGAAGTTCAAGTTTGACGGACCAACCAACGTAAATATCATTTTTTTTTTTTTTTCGATTTTCATTGACAGGGGACGTAAAAAGGTTTCAAATTAAATTCTGGATCATAAACCACAAGAATGATGATGAAATCTACGCTCCGACCTACTCGCGCCCATATCCAAAACCCCGAGAGCTTTTAGCTTGAGCTGGCAAATCGCTTTGACTGTCTCAAAGAAAACCTTGCAGTGGACGAGCTAAACAGCGGTTTGGTAGAAGCTGTCCACACGGTGGGATCTAAGTATTTTAGACCTCGCCGTAGGGCTAGACCACAAAAACTCTCGACCCACACTCTTGACCTCATGGCCGAACGTCGATCTATGGCGCTGCAGTCTTCCGATGACGCCGAAGCATATAGGCGGCTCAATAGACGGATCTGGAAGTCCTTGCGACACGATGTCCGTGCTCACAATATTGTGAGCATAAAAGAGACAATTGAGCGGAACGGAGGCTCCAAAGTGTTTGTAAGAGACTTGTCTATTGGGCAAAGCCAGTTGTCTAGGCTGAAGACGGACGGCGGCAGCGTAGTGTCGACGAGGGCAGAGGTATTAACGGAGATCGAGAGGTTCTACGGACAGCTTTACACCTCGGTTGCCGAACCTGGTGAATGGAGGCCACGAAGCGGAAGGCGCAGCGTGGGACGTCCACCCACTAGGTGGCCAGACGACCTGGTAAAGGTCGCGGGACGTCGCTGGATGCAGGCCGCCTCTAACAGGTCACTGTGGAAATCATTAGGAGAGGCCTATGTTCAGCAGTGGACTTTCTTTGGCTGATGGATGGATGGGTGTGATGAAAACCACAAGACTTAAAATCAGTGTGAGATACTACACCGACGCGAAGGTCTTGAATCATTTTTTTGTAGTTGGGTTCTTGAGAGGATCAGCAAATTCGAAGTGAGTCGTCTAGATGGCTGTCCGTTAATCTCTTAAAAATACGTTCCGACGAACAAGAAAATAAAAATTAAAATGAATTTAATAACACTTTTATCGTCAATATAATTATTAGTTAATAATTTTCATCATCAGGTTTAGTTAAGATTTTAAAGAATTGTGTTATTTTTACTTGTTTGCTTGTTTAATGCGGAAATCGTGAATAAGGGGCTTTTACGGTGTACCATACCTACTACCATACCTATGTATTAATTTATATTTGGTATACAATGCATCACATTATTTGGCGGTCCGAGGTTCGACCTTTCGCGGTCTGCAAACGGACCGCGGTCAGCCTATTGTTAACCGTTGCTCTATGGTATACGTATAAAGTCCGTCAACCAGCGTTAGGCTAGCGTGTTTTACTTTAATAAGGCCTTACCTCGTTCAATCGTAGGTACTCTCGATTCTAGAGTAGCCCCGTGCCTTGTAGTGGGACGTACATGTGTTAATACAGATAATCTATATATATAAAAGAAAGTCGTGTTAGTTACACTATTTATAACTCAAGAACGGCTTCACCGATATGGCTGAAAATTGGTGAGGATGTAGCTTAGAGCCAGGAGACGGACATAGGCTACTTTTTTGTGAAGAAAAGGCTTGAAGGGGTTAAAATAAGGGTTGGAATTTTATATGCAAAATCGAAACAGCTGAAGCTATTTCTATAAAAATATATATTTCAGCTCCTTATTACAAACAAAAAATAATGGCTTACAATAATTTTGGAGAAACAACATTACGGGGGTAAAATAAGGGTAGAAATATTGTACGGAAAATCAAAACCGCTAAAGCTATTGATATAAAAACTTATAATTTGACACCAGTAACGAAAAATAATGTGCACTATAAAAACATCTTGGGTAATGCATACATGAACACACGCCTTTTTCCCAGAAGGGGCAGGCAGAGGTGCTACTAGAACACCCACGTTTCGCCTTATATATTCCGTCCCACGATGTGATAGGGGGCGAGCCTATCGCCATATCGGGCACAAATTCATGACTCCGGGCTGATAATTAATAGAAAAATCCAATATCACTTTGCCCGACCCGGGATTCGAACCCGAGACCTCAGCTTTGCAATCGTACCGTAGTACCACTACGCCACCGAGGCAGTCGGTGTCAGTCTTCTTTATTAGCCTAAAGCGACGAAAAGGGGTTTGTTTTGACGAACATTCTTAGCGCTGTTTCAGGTAGGAATTAAACAACAGAAAGCACCAAGAAGGGAAAAACGTTATGACTATTGCATTGTTTTCATTTGAGAAATAAGTAGTTTACTATACTTCAAAAAATCAATTTCGTAGTCAGAATTTTGGCTGAGCGGAAAGTTTTAGCAGGTATTTTGCAAAGTATTTGTGTTTGCGTATTTTTAAAATTATATTTGTCATATTTTCGTGTTTATATAAGGCCTATCTACAAAAAAAATTCAACATGCCTATTTAGGCACTAAGGGACGAAATGGGATAAAGTGGGACGAACGCGATGAGACCGGTCGGATCAGGATTGCATTCGATGGGAAATAATGGGACGGGATGTAACAGAAAGAAAAGGAGCCAGATGAGATGGGATGGGATACGATAGGAAAAGGGATAGTAGGTACTTAGGTTGAGTTCAGGAGTACAAAAGTTTGAGCGGGAATAAGATATTTCTGGTGTGGAGTGGAGTCTAAACATCTAAGCACCCAGGCGAAGCTGGGCCGGGCCGCTAGTTACAATATACAGTCGAATAACGGTCGAATTTCGGCCGCTGGGCGACCCCTAGTAAATTATAATTCCCTGTAGAAGAGTGGAAATATAGCTAGCCAAAAAAAAATGTTTGTCGTCTCCGACGCACGATGAGAAGAGTAAGCACTCCGTACTGCAACGATTCACTATAATACTAGTATTTAAAATTAAAAAAACAAACGATTTATGTCTGAAATAATAGTAAAAGTTTGAATTGTAGCGAGTAAGCAAGTAAATCGCACTACTTAAACGTACACCATCATACGACCCGTGACGCTGAGTGGCGTGATGTATGACTCACGCACTGCGCCAATAGGTTGTCATCGATGCGCTTGGCCACACCCATTCAAGATGGACTCCTGCGCATCTATTGTCCTAGGCCGGACGCCATTACTATTTTGTGCGATCCTTATGTTCTCTTTTAGCCGCCATAATTATTTTGCGCAAATTTACGATAGTGGAGGGCACAATATTTGGTATAAAAGAGCATGTTATTATATTAAACACTTATATTAAACAACGAAATTTGACAAATACTTCATATGAATGACTTGACAGGTGTCAAATATGATTATTGCTTACAATAATGTAAAAATGATAGAAATATTTAATATTATATTTCCTTACTTTTCTTATAAATCTTATTCCGATGGTGTAGGATGAAAACAAAATGAGAAATACACCTAAAAAAATAAGCTTGATTTTTAGTCATCATGAATTTCTTGTCCGTACTTGGACTAAATCGACTGATCACCTTTAATGATTAATTATGGAATTGTATTGACAATTTTCACCTTCCGTTGTCATCGTCGTGTCATACGACTTCCGTAACGCTCTCGTCATGCATTCACCAGTTTACCCCCCAAGTCACGCGTGCCTAAAGATGTTTTACTTCAAAAATCGGTGGGGTAGACTGGGTACGGTTTATACAAAGGACGGTTGAAACAGAGTAAAAATCTCGTAAATGGTTCCGCGAGGGGCGAGGGGTGCAAGGGGAATACGAAGTGAATAGATTGCCGCGCCGCTTCGCGCGCATTGTTGTTGTGTTCAGGACGCCATATTGTTTTTTATTACCCAAAAGTAAGTATTTTTCTTCTGACATTAACGCTTATACTCGTATTATCTGTTCTTTTTAAATGAATGTGTTTAGTGTGTGTTTTTGATTAATACGACGCTAGTAGAATAAGGCATGGTGATAATTTTTTAATGCATTATCATTTGTGTCGTAACTATAAAGTATATTTTACCAAAAGTGGGGTTGGGGACGGTTGAAACAGAAAATATATTTATTTTTATTATTTGTAGATGCCGAGAGTTCGAGTGAGGAAGACTTCTAGAGGGGAAATTGACATATTGAGCTATAGTAATGCATATGAGGAAGTAAAAGTAAAAAATATTTGATTCGATGTGCTGATATATATTTGGATAATTCTACTTCCTCATATGCATTACTATAGCTCAATATGTCAATTTCCCCTCTAGAAGTCTTCCTCACTCGAACTCTCGGCATCTACAAATAATAAAAATAAATATATTTTCTGTTTCAACCGTCCCCAACCCCACTTTTGGTAAAATATACTTTATAGTTACGACACAAATGATAATGCATTAAAAAATTATCACCATGCCTTATTCTACTAGCGTCGTATTAATCAAAAACACACACTAAACACATTCATTTAAAAAGAACAGATAATACGAGTATAAGCGTTAATGTCAGAAGAAAAATACTTACTTTTGGGTAATAAAAAACAATATGGCGTCCTGAACACAACAACAATGCGCGCGAAGCGGCGCGGCAATCTATTCACTTCGTATTCCCCTTGCACCCCTCGCCCCTCGCGGAACCATTTACGAGATTTTTACTCTGTTTCAACCGTCCTTTGTATAAACCGTACCCAGTCTACCCCACCGATTTTTGAAGTAAAACATCTTTAGGCACGCGTGACTTGGGGGGTAAACTGGTGAATGCATGACGAGAGCGTTACGGAAGTCGTATGACACGACGATGACAACGGAAGGTGAAAATTGTCAATACAATTCCATAATTAATCATTAAAGGTGATCAGTCGATTTAGTCCAAGTACGGACAAGAAATTCATGATGACTAAAAATCAAGCTTATTTTTTTAGGTGTATTTCTCATTTTGTTTTCATCCTACACCATCGGAATAAGATTTATAAGAAAAGTAAGGAAATATAATATTAAATATTTCTATCATTTTTACATTATTGTAAGCAATAATCATATTTGACACCTGTCAAGTCATTCATATGAAGTATTTGTCAAATTTCGTTGTTTAATATAAGTGTTTAATATAATAACATGCTCTTTTATACCAAATATTGTGCCCTCCACTATCGTAAATTTGCGCAAAATAATTATGGCGGCTAAAAGAGAACATAAGGATCGCACAAAATAGTAATGGCGTCCGGCCTAGGACAATAGATGCGCAGGAGTCCATCTTGAATGGGTGTGGCCAAGCGCATCGATGACAACCTATTGGCGCAGTGCGTGAGTCATACATCACGCCACTCAGCGTCACGGGTCGTATGATGGTGTACGTTTAAGTAGTGCGATTTACTTGCTTACTCGCTACAATTCAAACTTTTACTATTATTTCAGACATAAATCGTTTGTTTTTTTAATTTTAAATACTAGTATTATAGTGAATCGTTGCAGTACGGAGTGCTTACTCCTCTCATCGTGCGTCGTCGGAGAATTATTATCCAAATATTTGATTCGATGTGCTGATATATATTTCGGACGATCTAAGAAAAAGGTGAGAAAATTAGCTTACGAACTAACCACTAAATATAATTTATCACGACCTCGAACTTGGGAAGACAACGGAATGGCTGGTGAGGAATAGTTTCGGATGTTTATGAAAAGATATCTTATACTGACTGCACGAGCCGCACAAGCTACAAGCTAGTCAAGGGCGACGAGCTTTAATAAAACAAATGTAGAAGTCTTATATGATAATTTGTCCATTGTCATGGACCGTTATAAATTTGAGCCCCAAGACATATATAGATAACACAGATGAAACCGGCATTACCACCGTGCAAAAGCCTGACAGAGTTATAGCTAGACGTGTTGCTCGTCAAGTTGGTTCAGTGACCTCAGCTGAAAGGGGTACTTTAGTGACAGTAACCTTTGCAGTAAACGACATTGGAAATGTTTTCCCGGAATTTTTTGTATTTCAGCGCGTGCGATAGCAAGACCATTTTGTTAGGGCTGGGCCAATAGGATGTGCTGGATTCGCTAATCCCTCAGGTCGGATGCAAGATTAATAATTCCTGCATTTTCTAGAACACTTTCAAAAGCATTCTAAGGTTTCTCCGACACACAGTGTTACCCATACTAGATAATCACTCCTGACATATACATACTCGTATAAACACACTGGACTATTGCAAGAATAATGGAATTGTCTTATTATACTTTCCTCCTTATTGGTCTCACAAGCTCCAGCCGCTCGATCGATCGAAATTCCACGTGTGATGCGTGGATGGGGAGCCATCCAGGAAAAACCATGTCAATATACGATATACCTGGGATTGTAGCGTCTGCTATTCCCATCGCTATGACATCTTCCAACATTCAAGCCGGTTTTCGCGAAACAGGAATTTACCATATAACCGAAATCTGTTTACTGAGATCGATTATGTTCCTGCATTTGTAACAGATAGACCTAATCCAGAAAATACTATTGAGTCTGCAGTTGTTTCTATATTCAATGAAAATCAAACTGAAAATGAAACACCACCATTATCGCCTTTTCTTTTAACTGAAAAGTTACAAGTGTTTCCCCAGATATCAGTCGAACAACAAGCTCTCTATGACTCATCAGTTCCAATAATTCAGCAAGTAAACGTTCATGAACCTGAAGAAACTATAAATACACCACCTAGACTTGGCAGCATTAGTGTCTATCAAGATGTTTCACCAAGACCGTCTACAAGTACACAAGCTACTAATGTTCGTATCGTCTTTACTACGGAGGCAGTAAGACCATTACCAAAAGCACCCCCAAGGAAACGTAATAAAGGGCGAAAAACTAGAAAATCAACTATTTATACTGATACACCAAAGAAAGAAGAGATAAAAAAGAGCATGAAACAAAATTAAAACGGACCAATGCTAAGCAAGTTAAGAAAAGATTAGATGGAAGAAAAGGTAAAGGGGATATTTAAAAAGGAAAAAGAAAAAATACTAAGCCGGAATATTCATCAGAAGAGGAAGAATGCTACTGTATTGTGTGCATAAAACCATATTCAGAGAGCAGATCAGGAGAAAAATGGATACAGTGTACTTCTTGCAAACAGTGGGCCCATGAAGAATGCACGGAAGGTGGTCTGACCTATGTTTGACACAATTGTAATTCTACGTCCGAGTAATCTGTAAGCTAAATGTTTTCTTTTAGTTAATTGATTTAAGAAGTATTTTATTTAGTTTGATTTAAAACGTGCTTTCTTTTAGTTTAATCACAATGTTATTTTTTGTATTAATGTTAATTTGATTTTAGAAATGTCTTTTATTTTGTTTATTTTCAAAGTTTACTTGTCTTTAGAGAAGAGTTCCGTAGCATGGCTGAAAGACTATAGCTGATGTTGCAGCGACACTATAATAAATAATTATTGATATATGAAATCGCTGATGCAGTTATGACATCAATCGAAGGCACATGCTAATTTCTATTTGTAAGAAAAGGCATTCCAATTTCCATATTCCTACTTCGAAGTGGAATGATTATTCATAGGGTTAATTAATTGTAATTTTAATTTTAATTAAATATAGTTTTATTAAATCATTTCGGTTTTTTTTTAACCCTACGTCTGTGGCAAACGTAATTGAAGTTTTCGTTAATTTTATTGTAATATTACTATCGTTTTTTATTCTATTTTTTAATGTTTACTACTCGTCAAAGCCTGATTAACGTTTTACAAGTATTAAAATCTTGAAGACTGATTAATGTTGTCATGTGATGCCATAATTATTCATATAATTAGTATTTAAGATAAATAAAACATGTTTCATTTATATTTATTGCATTATTTGTATGTGTTTTAACTGACCCCAATCGCTGATTCAACCGCCCCTGGCATGGAGACGGTTAAACCAATTATTCTTTTTTTTTTAATTTCATATATTTCTAAGTGCGTGAAAAGTGCGTGGTGGCCTGTTGGTAAACGGACCAGACGCGGCTGCCTACATGTTCACGGTGGTCGCGGGTTCAAATCCCAGGGCACACCTCTGACTTTTCGGAGTCATGTGTGTATTGATAGTCAATCACCACGCACTATAACGGTGAAGGAAAACATCGTGAGGAAACCTGCATACCATAGCGATTTGTATAAATTTCTATGGTATGTGAAAGTCCGCCAACCCGCATTAGGCCAGCGTGGTGGACTATATGGCCTAACCACTCTCAATCGTTCTCTCGATTGTAGAGGAGGCCCGTGCCCTGCAGTGGGTCGTATATGGGCTGATACAATACAATACAAAATATATTTCTAAAAATAGTTACCCGAAAACTATAATTATACTGCCATATCGTACCTAAAACTTCGAATTTGAATTTCACGCATCACCATCGTCAGTTGGTTCGTAAACAACAAAATTATAAACGATAAAAGCTAAATTGCTTCAATCGTACGCAGTCTACCACTACACTGTTCTTAAACTTTATTATTCACTTTAAAATGTAACAATTAAACCTTGATTTGAACGGAAAACAGATAATTTATATTTCAAAGTATATAAATACGCATTTAGATAATCTTCCATGCTTATACTAGTATTATTAAATCTTTATAACGCTTGGATCATAAGAGTATGTTTCAAATCCAATAAAAAAAACTCCGACTGCTTTGAAGTTCGCAAGTCTCACTTTATTTTATTTAAATTAAAATTATTTTGATTAAAATGTACTTAATTTTTTCCCGTTTTGTAACATTTGTTATTGATGCTCCGATCCTTTTATTAATATCGGAATATTATATAGCTCATATTCTACCCCAATAAACGGGCTATCTAATAATAAAATATTTTTTCAATCCGAACCAGTAGTTGTAAGAAAATCTTCAGCTTTAAAATACTGTCTTCGCATATGGCATTCCTCGTTAAATGAGCTATCCAACACTAAAATACTTTTTCAATTCCAATTAGAAGTTACTAAGATTAGCGCGTACAAACAAACAAAGTCTTTAGCTTTATAATAGTATCTTAGCCTATAGCCTTCCTCTTAAACGTGCTATCTAAGACTAAAATATTTTTTCAATCTGAACCAGTAGTCCCCGGGATTAACGCGCTCAAACAAACTCTTCGGCTTTATATATTAGTATACAATATAGATATTGTTTATCTATGTATGTGCTCCTTTGTAATATTAATGTAGAGTGCATTATAACGATAATTAATAAGTTCATACGCCGACTCCCACTTAGTCGATTTTCGGGTAGTCGTGCCCACAACCTTTTTTGAAAGCTGGAACCGCGCCTGTGGACATGACTGTGATAATGTCCGAATAATTCCTCGTCAGAGAAAAGGCCTTTTCGGTACTTATAACATGAAACGTTCGTTTCGTCCGAGAACGGCGCAATTTTATGTATGCAACCATTAATAGGCAAATTTATAATTTTTTGAGAAATATCCAACTTGATACAACTTAAAAAAGTAAAATTAAATAACAAAATCATTTATCATCTCCTCTTAATGCCTAGTATACTATAATTATATAAGGACTTACCTTCATCCGATAACGGATGGGACTATGTCAATTTTATTCATTGCAGCACATCAACTGTATTTAACTGTACTGTAGCGCATTTACACTATTGTTTTGACGTATTTTGCGGAGAATTATCGATAAAAATTCGGCAAGGGTCCGACCTCGATGACGCCTTGTGGCGTTGTGAATAGTGAAGGAACAAAAATATTGCCGCGACGCGATGACGCGTTGTTTTATTTGACTCGTTATTTAAGAATATACACAGATCTTTCCAATAGATACCACATCAAAGGCAAGTGATGCATGTTCTTGCGTCTATTAATATTCACAGATGAGCGCAGTGCATCTACGCGCAACGTCAGTAACGACAACTTTTATGATCTGTCAGCGTCATTGCGCAAATATAATGCATATTGTCTTTATTGTTTAATATGTTTAAATATACCAAAAGAAATCAATTGTTGTGTGAAATGGCATAAAAAGAACAGCTGGAGATCCATTGTAAAAAATATCATATAATTTTTCATACGTATGAAATATAACATTTTACTAAATGCATGTGACTGGAGCTCAAGTTATGATGGACAACTAAAAACAATTTGAAAGTTATCTCTTTCCTCATTCCTGTAATCACCTTGGAAACTTCTCGATAACACGCTTTACACTAGTGTTGCGACCACATGCATTCTATAGATCCATGTCCATATTGCAATCGTCATATTATTTCTGTTTTGCATTTTTTGTTATTGACACGATTGCTCTCAAAATCAATATAACTGGTCCTGCTAATGAATTACGTTTGCCACAGACGTAGGGTCGAAAAAAAACCGAAATGATTTTATAAAATTATATTTAATTAAAATTAAAATTACAATTAATTAACCCTATGAATAATCATTCCACTTCGAAGTAGGAATATGGAAATTGGAATGCCTATTCTTACAAATAGAAATTAGCATGTGCCTTCGATTGACGTCATAGCTGCATCAGCGATTTCATATTGTCAGTAATTATTAATTATGGTGTCGCTGCAACATCAGCGATTGTCCTTCAGCCTTGCTACGTAACTAATGTCTAAACTAATTTATAAAATTATATGTAATGTTTTCATCACGTATCCAATATCCATCCATCCATCAGCGAAAGGATGTCCACTGCTGAACATAGACCTCCTCCAACGATTTCCACAGTGCCCTGTTGGAGGCAGCCTGTATCCAGCGACGTCCCGCGACCTTTGCTAGGTCGTCTGACCACCACCAGGTGGTAATGGGCGGGGCACACAGCGCGAAGAACCGATGGGCGATGGGGCCAAAAAGTTCTCGAATGGAGGCCACGTAGCGGAAAGCGCAGCGTAGGACGTCCGCCCACAAGGTGGTCATCAGGTATAAACGAATAGATTAACCATAAATAATGTTAATAAATTTTGTTTAAAGTTTTCATAACGTGCTGAAACAAAATAATAATACCTTTATACTACTTACACGTCGTGATAATAAATGGTTCCCGATCTATCAGAGTTAATTATTCTAGTCACTTCTTGGTAGTTAGTATTGATTGTATGAAAGATATACGAGTAATATGACTTCAAGAAACAGGTTTGGCTCTACTTTGCATTGGCCAGTTTTAGTATGTATAATTACACTAGCGGCCCGGCCCAGCTTCGCCTGGGTGCTAAGATGTTTAGACTCCACTCCACACCAGAAATATCTTATTCCCGTTCAAACTTTTGTACTCCTGAACTCAACCTAAGTACCTACTATCCCTTTTCCTATCGTATCCCATCCCATCTCATCTGGCTCCTTTTCTTTCTGTTACATCCCGTCCCATTATTTCCCATCGAATGCAATCCGGATCCGACCGGTTTCATCGCGTTCGTCCCACTTTATCCCATTTCATCCCTTAATGCCTAAACAGGCAAGTTGTAAATTTTTTGTAATTGCTTTTATTTTGTAGATAGGCCTTATATAAACACGAAAATACGACGAATATCATTTAAAAAATACGCAAACACAAATACTTTGCAAAATTCCTGCTAAAACTTTCCGCTCAGCCAAAATTCTGACTACGAAATTGATTTTTTAAAGTATAATGAACTACTTATTTTAAATTTAATTAATTTTATAGCGTCAACAACACGTGGTAATTATACTGTTAAAATGTAGCTTATATGACACGTTCGTAGATTTACCATAGCAGCGCCATCTATTGATTACTTACTCAACCCAGTCGAAAGGTATCGACATCTTTTAGAATCATTTGGAGTTAACAGATGATTGTGACTGTCAAATAATAACAGACAAATAATTAGCAATAAATTAAAATTGCGACTATAATTTGAGATTTAAACTATCCTATCTCTCAAGTTGGATCGAACTGCACATGGTGTGCAAATTTTATTATAATCGGTTAAGTAGTTTAGGAGTCCATTGAGGACAAACATTGTGACACGAGATTTATATATATTATGATTTTTTAAAGTATAATGAACTACTTATTTTAAATTTAATTAATTTTATAGCGTCAACAACACGTGGTAATTATACTGTTAAAATGTAGCTTATATGACACGTTCGTAGATTTACCATAGCAGCGCCATCTATTGATTACTTACTCAACCCAGTCGAAAGGTATCGACATCTTTTAGAATCATTTGGAGTTAACAGATGATTGTGACTGTCAAATAATAACAGACAAATAATTAGCAATAAATTAAAATTGCGACTATAATTTGAGATTTAAACTATCCTATCTCTCAAGTTGGATCGAACTGCACATGGTGTGCAAATTTTATTATAATCGGTTAAGTAGTTTAGGAGTCCATTGAGGACAAACATTGTGACACGAGATTTATATATATTAAGATTATTGTAAAGACAAATGAAGTTTAATAAATGATTTTAAGTCTCAACTCGATTAATATTAAAGAAAAATACTGAAATGCCGTTTTTATTATTTCCTTTGAAAATATCAATCAAAATATTATATCATAACAATAAAAAAATTGTTTATCAAATAATTATATTCAACCTATCGACAAGCTTATCGACCTTGTTTAATACAATAATATCTCGGTCACATCACTAAAATTTGCTGATACGTCCCCCGCTTACCTCTCTTGTAGCCTAAACTGGCACTTTTGAATCCTAACAAAATTGATAGGTATAATGTGGTATCTATTGGGAGTGATCTGTGGGAATATATTAAATATCTTTCTTTAAATCGATAAATAAAAACAACAGTTCCCTTAATTATTATATATTATATCACTGTTATTAATTTTATCAAGATTTGTTTATAAATAATACAGATAAAACAGCTAGAATTTCAGTTTTATTGGTTTCTTTACGATTTTTTTAATCCAGAAAATTTTACTAAAACGTGTTTTGAACACAACAGTCCCCTCATACATACGATGAAGATTAACAAACAAGTAATTTTTTTTCGCTGCTCTAAAATGTAAACATTTGGCAAAAAATCCGTTTAAAGAAGCCTTTTTCCACTAGGCACAGCGCTTTTATTTAAAATTTTATTCATATATTTAATTAAAATTATTTATTTAATTTAATAATTACTTTTGACTTTGATTTATATTCGTTATAGTATTAAAATTGTTTAACGGATGTCGCACTTGTATGCCAAAATGTAGGCAGATCATAAAGCACCTAGGTACCTATTACCTCGTATAATAATCTTGTAACCTATGTATCACGAGTAAAATAAATAAATAAAATTAGTTATTGTCACAAAACATAACAAGTTGGTTTAAATCGGAGCACGTCATTAATAATTTATTATGTTACAATTGATAGATATATGTATATTTTAAATACAAACATGTTAAGTTATATTTAATATGGCCGATTGAAGCAAAAAAGCTCAGAAAGGAATATCAGTATACTCTGTTTCACCAACGCAGTGAACAATTGACAACATTTCATAATTTCAAAGTCCATAAAATAAAAATACCGTTTCTTTATTAACCTGCCCTGAGCACGTTCTCGATTTTATATATTTTTTTAATTACTTAATTACGGAGAAAAAAAATAAAAACTAAAAAAGGTGTGATGACGTAATTTATACGACTTTATAAGATATGTTCTTTGCCTATAATTTCTAAGATGTAAAGAACTACTTGATATGTTTTGACATTTGATAATGACAAGTGTCATTGTATAAAAAAGAGAAACATCAATAGTTATAAAATTGTATTCGCGAATACTCGTTTAATTTATTATTAATTGCGTTTAATATCATAAAATAAAATAAAATTGGTAACGTTAACAACGGCAAACTTGAATTTTTAACTTTGAAGTGACAACTGACAACAGACACGTGACAACTTCTAATTTTTTTTATAGTTCAAGTATAAATTAAAGGCACACATGCCATAAAGCCATATAAATGACATAATTTGGCGTTTACGTCTATTTAGAATGAACCAAATTATAACCATAAATTCATGAATGAAAACCATTGAATTTCAAAAAACCTAAAAATATGGGTCCCTTAATTTTTTATCTAATTTTACTCCTCAGGGATATCTATATCCCCGCATACATAAATAACCGCTTGTCTACCTGCGATTATGTACGTATTATTTCCAAAACAATAGACTAAAATTCAAGTTAATTCATTAAAAATATTATAGGCTCACATATTGTAGTTAGGCAAATTCTGAAATCGATAGCTGATTCTGAACCAACAATACATTCGAAACACATTTGGGATACTAAAATATTAATTAATTATTTAATAAAGAACAAAATCAATGAACATAATTTAAGGGAAGTATCAAGACGTTGTGCTGTACTGTTGTTACTATGTTCAGGTAGACAAGTTCATGATCTAACTCTTTTATGTGTTTTAGAGGTTTCCTATATTGATAATCAAAAAGATAATTGTTTGATTCTTTGGCCCAAGTATGGCTCCAAAACAGACTCTGAATCATATTATGTTCAGTCAGGATGGAAGTTGTTTCCAAATTCAGATTGTCGTAATATTGATCCCTTGTTTTGGGTCAGAAAATTAGTTGAAGTTAGTAATGTTAGAAGATCTCAGGCAGATTTAGATAATTTATTTATCACAGCGCGAGGTATAGCTATAGCATCTAGAACTATAATCGCGGGGTGGGTAAAATTAGTATTAAAAGAAACCGGCGTGGAGGCCACACCTGGAAGTATCCGATCTGCTGTTGCTTCTAGAGGGTGGTTAGATAAAGAGTCTATAGATAAAATATTAGCTAGAGCTAATTTGAGGTCCGAAAATACATTCACTAAGTTCTATTAAAAATAAGTTATATCAAATTTAAATAATAAGTCAAAAAACTGTTCGTTGACCAAGCTTTTTGAACCATTGCAGTAGTTAACTTTATATACATTGTATAAATAGCTTTAATATTATTTGAAAAGGCATGAATGATCTGATTATTTTGTAGTAGGTTGATTGAGAAATATATACAGTAATTGCTTAAATATAATCAAGTTTCACACCTTTGTTGTAAAACCTGATAATATTTTTTGATATATTTTTTTATTTGTATTTTGTTACAATTTATTATACAATTGGATATACTCTTTTATTATGTTTACATCTTCTATCACATTGGCGTCTTGTTTACCAGGCGAAAACAAATAATGTCTCAAATATTGTTTAAAGGCCTCCAATAACGACGGAAGGATAATAGAGGAGTTTTGCCTACCATTAAAACTCATATTATGTCCGGCGCCTTATTCGAGGCCTTACATTAGGTTCTGCATGGTATTAATTACTGTACCATATGCAACGTTTTATATTTATTATGAGAACAATAGATTAATTTGAGACTCAAAGAAGAAATATGCGCAAGAGCAAAACCTGGTAAACACTGCAGACCTAGCGCCACCTAGCGGAACTACTGGATCTTTACTATGGAATTCGGGAGGAAACGGAAGAACGCCATCTGAAATATTGTTTAAAGGCCTCGAATAAGGCTCTGGACATAATATGAGTTTTAATGGTATGTAAAACTCCTCTATCACAAATCCAAGACCAACCGAGTACTATATAGTACCGAAGTTAGTCCCTGATTTCATGAGTATCCACAGATTGTATGCAAAAAACTATAGTGATCCATTGGATCACTCGACGATTTATGCTCCGTTCCATTTAACATACACTTCTATAAAGAGAATAGTAACATATTAAATAAAATGTAATTTTCATGATGATCATGACGCTAGCTGTATACCATGTTGTCATTTGAATATACGAGTATATACCTATATCCTTAATCTGGATAATTTGAAACAGCGTAAATTTTGTTTTTGGTTCACTATCGACTCAGAGGGCCAGTAGTATGTATTTGCCACCCCACAATTTAACCGAAAATGAAAAAAAAAACAAAATAAAATCCTGCAGTATGTATACAAAATAAAATTAAAAAAAAAGCGTCACCATAGGTTATACCTTCAGGCCAAAATTCTTTATTTAAAAATATATCTAGTTTGTGTTTAGATAAACTACAAGACAAACTTTCAGCGCATTTATATAATCAATTACTATATTATTTTCTACCGATATGGATACAAGGTTTGTGTTTTAATTCTAAAATATTGCCACTATGAGTTAAATCAATGTATCTCTCTCACATTGCCGATCTATGTTATACTACATCTTTGGTAGATAATCCTCGTACTCGCCATAAATCCAGTTTTGTAATAACGTTTCATTTGGTCCATAGTTAACACCTGGTACTAAACTCGGTACTATAGTGAGTTCACGTTTTGTAATAAGGCGGTAAAAGATTTGGTTATCCTGTGGATTCTGGCCTTATGATTAGCTAGGATGTTCTTATTCCTAGTGTTTCTGTTATGAATATCACTAGGTTTTCGAAATTGTAAAATTTTCCAAAAATGAATTGTGACACTATATTATCTTATCTTATCTTATCTTAATATATATAAATCTCGTGTCACAATGTTTGTCCTCAATGGACTCCTAAACTACTTAACCGATTATAATAAAATTTGCACACCATGTGCAGTTCGATCCAACTTGAGAGATAGGATAGTTTAAATCTCAAATTATAGTCGCAATTTTAATTTATTGCTAATTATTTGTCTGTTATTATTTGACAGTCACAATCATCTGTTAACTCCAAATGATTCTAAAAGATGTCGATACCTTTCGACTGGGTTGAGTAAGTAATCAATAGATGGCGCTGCTATGGTAAATCTACGAACGTGTCATATAAGCTACATTTTAACAGTATAATTACCACGTGTTGTTGACGCTATAAAATTAATTAAATTTAAAATAAGTAGTTCATTATACTTTAAAAAATCAATTTCGTAGTCAGAATTTTGGCTGAGCGGAAAGTTTTAGCAGGAATTTTGCAAAGTATTTGTGTTTGCGTATTTTTTATATGATATTCGTCGTATTTTCGTGTTTATATAAGGCCTATCTACAAAATAAAAGCAATTACAAAAAATTTACAACTTGCCTATTTAGGCATTAAGGGATGAAATGGGATAAAGTGGGACGAACGCGATGAAACCGGTCGGATCCGGATTGCATTCGATGGGAAATAATGGGACGGGATGTAACAGAAAGAAAAGGAGCCAGATGAGATGGGATGGGATACGATAGGAACAGGGATAGTAGGTACTTAGGTTGAGTTCAGGAGTACAAAAGTTTGAACGGGAATAAGATATTTCTGGTGTGGAGTGGAGTCTAAACATCTTAGCACCCAGGCGAAGCTGGGCCGGGCCGCTAGTGTTTTATATTAATTTCTTTAAATTTCTCTCTCAGAAAATATTTGGACCCTAGCGAATAAATTGATCTTATAGCTCGCTTTTGGAGAACAAAGGTGCATATATACATATCATAGACATATTTGTTAAACAATAATATTTGATAAAAAATATGTCTCTCACGCAAACTTTGTCCACCATTTATTGATAGTGGGCGGAGGGCGGAGCTAAATCCAATATATGAACCACCCGGTAAGATAGTAGGCAGGGCTACGTCGAATATATGAGCAAGCAAATAAGCTTGTAGATAAATACTTATATTTATATATACATATATTTGAGGCCGTCAGTGCAAAAGTGGCTTAACCCACAATTTTGTGTTTTTGAATCTAAGTATGGTACACGATTTAAAATATGATACATTTGACCTACTGAATGTCTAACAATCGATTTCTAATTGTAAAATGTAAGGCGAGATAAAATTAGTTTTTGCATCGATTTTTTTTCTTCCTAACCCACTTAAGCGGGTTGTGCTTACCCAGTATCTATAATCGATGTCATCCATTTAATTAGTTTTAGTATACACATATTTTATTTTGTTACAAAAGTAACAATAACTATAGTAATTGATTATAATCAATGCAAATACTTTTAATTAATTCAAATTCGCGCTATTATTGAGACAGATTGTTAATTTTTTTTCTGTTCACATGTTTTTGGCTAAGGTAAAAAACTATTCTGCCAATTCAACGATGGAACGGACATTCCACTTAATCCTTGGTGGTAAAAATATAATATTTTTGTCATGTAAATATTAAAATGTCAAAAATATATTCCCGGTTAAGTGGATACGTTTCTAAATATACTTATTGTATATTACTTTGACAATTTGTAATATGCGGCAATGTTACCATAGTTGACTTTTTTTTTTGTTCAAGAGGAAAAGCTATTAAGCTCCCCTTTCGTTACCCCGGGGGAGGTGGAAAGGGGTATGTCAGTGTCTCTGGCCTTCCAGCCTGGCACAATGCGGATTTGTGGCCAAGCTGGGTCCCTACCAAGCCTACGCCAGCATACTGACTAAAAACCTCTTTAAAACCGTCACACGCATTGTGGGCGGTACCGGACATCCCAGGGTGAAAGGCACCCCGATTTACGTCGGCGTAACCGCCCCGCGCATAACCATTTCTGGTCCTTCTTTGATGTGGGGCCCGGATGAACCCCACTTTCGACTATTTTGGACGCCCTTTCAGCTCTTATGGGCGTCCATGACAGAGACGAGGCACTGTCGTTCGCCTCAGAGCCGTTACAAGTCAGGGCGCACCGCCCCCGCAGTGTTCCCAGTGACTCTGATGGCCCCTTTAGGTCGCCTCTTACGACGGGCAGGGGATACCGTGGCAGAATTCTTACACCCCCGGACCACAGGGCGAACCATAGTAGACTTGGCGGAACAGTTTTCTACTTTAGCCAATATCCTGTAAAACAGAAAAAATATTGGCGCGAATTTCAATGGCATAAAGTATTTGCATTAGAAATTGTAATACATTAATCAAAATTGTTTAATTGTTAATATTGTAACAGAATAACATAATGTATGACATTGACGCTAATATGCATGCTATCTATGGCTATAAATAATGCATATTCATAAAAATTTCGTGCCTCTCACATTTTCTTAGAAATGTAGTGAATTGCAAACGCCTTACAGTTGAATGGATTAAAATGCAGTGGATTATGTTTAAGCAAATGCATGCTTGGCAATTCCATTATAATAGGTACACCATTAATACGGAAGTCCACTTTCAAGATCTAAGGAAAAATAGTTCAGTGGGTATTGGAACTCTTGAAGTATTAAACCCTTGTTTTCTCTCTTCCGTGATTAAACCCATCTAGAGGTACAATAAAAGAGAAGAAAAAAGATTACAAATGTTACAGTATACACTAGCCATTCCCATTCATCATAGTACATTTCATAATAATTTAAAGTGTTCATCAACATCATTAATTGCTGTACTTACCTTTAACCTAATTACTAATGACATTGAAGAGGTGATATTAATAAAACTAAAAAAAAAAAACTGCGACATACATTAAGCTAATTAAGACATTAAGCTTTCATTCATTTCTTAAAGATATATTTCATACTTAAATATAGTTACATTTACATTTCGGAGGCAAAGTTATTCCCGTCTTGGCCTAACCTTCTACTTCATTTTCAATATTGGTCCGAAAATAAAATGCAAAAGTGGCTTAACACCAAATTTTCAATAAAATATGTTTTATCTAGCTAAATAAAATACTATCACAAAGAAAACTTAACAAAATGACTAGGAAATAATCTCGATTTAGATATACATATATCCAAATTATATTCATAATTTAATTTTAATTTCATTTATAATAAATAACCTTTAATTTCTCCAATGTAACTGTCACGCGGTTAGGCCACTTTTGCACTGACGGCCTGATATATTTCTTGTGTGCGTGTGTGTCACTGAACTCCTCCTAAACGACCGGGACGATTTTGTTGAGAAGTTTTGTGTGTTCAAGGGGATTCGAGAATGGTTAGATTCACAATTTAGTCCACGGGAAAATGTTTTCAAAATATACCTTATTTTGAAAAAAAAAACATACGCCACCCAGCGGTCGAAATACATTCAAGTTGAATGTTCTGCTGAGACACAAATTTAAAAGACAAATAAAGTCTAGATGGAGCTCTGTTATATACATTCGCGTCATCTGATCAGCTTTTTTAATTTTTATTCGGAATGGTGTTATTGAGTTCATCATATTTAATAACATATAATTATAAATTCCGTTGATAAATGAAAGTATAATTCGTTATTATCCATCCAATGCGGGTTTGAGTGGAATTCAATAGCGCTAAACTACATTATTTTTTTAAATATAATTCGTGCGTTTTCCAACCTGCCAGAATTGGTGGGAAGGGACCCAACTCGACCATTTTAGTCCCCGTATTTAAACTTCGAGCACTCCATCTAAACAGTAGATATATAATCTAATCTACAAGATAGCAAAAATGAATTGAAAGCGATATTTCAGTGTTTAATCGATTCTATAACTATACTACATGGGGAAATTGACCCACTACTAGATCATTACAAAACAGATCTAGACATATATGGGAAACAGCTTCCCATGTATGTCTAGATATAGACGTCCCCTTAAATTGTTATGGCCGTCCACAACAAAGTATCAAATGTAAACTATTTCAAAGTATCACTGGTAAACTATTTATCTGGATAATTTGTTGCAACAATTTGGAGCGTTTTAGCTGGAATTTTGATAAGTATTTTTACATGAAAATAATAAAAATTTAACCGACTTCAAAAGTGTAGTAAAAAGAGAGAAATAAAACTAATCTTCTAATAAACTGCCTCGGTGGCGTAGTGGTACAGTCACGAGCATAAATATATTACTATGGGCAGATTTATTATTTGGTAATTTATTGAACAACATTGCCCCCTCATACATAATCGTCTTCTTTCCATAATTTGTCCTTGGCTTTATTACTTTAAGTTGGTATTTTTTTCTAAGAGTCCATTTATTTTCTCGTATGTTTAATTGTATATTGGATTTAACGGTATTTATGATGATTTTTTAAATTGAAATACAAGTTGGTTTAAGTTAAATAATTTGGTTTTCTCATAAAGTTGTTTTGTAGGCGTACGGAAAGGATAATGGTACAATACTTTTATAATTTTATTTTGTGTTCTCTGCAATGGATTTAAATTACTTAATGCGGCAGACCCCCAGATTTCAATCAAATATTCGAGATGTGATTTTACTAATGAGTTGTATATAACTGATCTTACTTTATGCTGTTTTTCTCAATGCTCCTAGTAATGATGTTAACTTCGATCTAACGAGTTGGATGTGCGGATTCCACGTAAGTTTGTCATCTACAAGTAAGCCTAAGTATATGTGATCTTTTGATAATTTGGTTATTTATTTTGAGTGGTTCGAATTCTGGTATTTGTTTATTCTTTGCGGAAAAAATCATGTACGATGTTTTTGTCGTGTTAATTGTTAACAAGTTATGGAGCAACCATTCGTTTAATGCGTTGAGGTCTTTTTGTGCGTCAGTAACAATATCGTGAATAGATCGATCGAAGTAAAACAGACATGTATCGTCAGCATAAAGCGTCGGATGTCCACGCAATCCTATGTAATTTATGATGTTGACGTAAATTAAAAAAAGTAATGGACCTAACACAGATCCCTGTGGTATACCATAAGAAATATTTTGAGGGGAACTATTATAATTATCGATTTTCACGACTTGCCGTCTATTTTGTAAATAAGATTTGAACACGCTCAGAGCTGTGTTATTAATGCCTATAATCTATCTAATTTTAAAAGTTCCATTTGACATATCTCAAAATTGTGAAATAGGGATGATGCCAAATAAATCGGTTAGTACAATATCCGATTATTAACGAGATATCGATACTATTTGTTTGTATTTCTTAATCGATTACAGTTTATATTTTTAGTTTACATTATTTCGTTTTTTTTTATGTACATCTTTATCCTAATGAGACATCCACAATTGCATAAGTCACTTTAGTATTAAGGAACAAAAGCAATGATTTATTTATTACTAGCGGCCCGGCCCACTGAGTCGAAATGGCAATTTTTTGTGACACGATTTTTTTCGGAATTTCCAATTTATTTTGACGCCAACGGTTCGATATTATCATTCCTTACAATATTTATTCTTTGTACATTTTTGTTTAACCCTATAATTTTGGCTAAAAAAAATAATTTAGATTTTTGATGTATGGAACGCACTATAAAACCCTAAATTTCTACGAAATCCTGCTAGATCCTGCGTTGAAATCTTATTTTTCTGAATCTTGGTCTTCTACTATATTTGTATACTTCGGACGTCTGTATCGACCTGCAATTTTTTCAGTTATGCAGTTCGAAAGAAAAGATAAAAATCTATATTTCCCAAAACTCTTTTTACGATTATCTTTAGTAAATTTGACACAAATAAAATAAATTAATCGAATAAATTAACAAATACCAAGGAAAACTTGTATATGTGCGTGCCAAATTTATAATACTCTCTCTGATTCTCTTAGGTTTATATATTGTATTTACATTACTTACTTTTTAAAATTAGAAAACAACTGGATTAAAATTGCTCGATTATTTCTATATTTTTACCGATTATGCGTATACAAATCCGTTTGCGTAGTCTCAACTCTACACATGGAAGACCTAACGACGTGACTTTGTAATGACGTCTAGTAAAAAAGTATGTTGTTTAAAATGGTTGTTTTGCTTTATTTAAAGGATTTATATTTAAATTTAGTTATTATGGATTGTAAATCCTGTAATAAAATAAGAATAGCTTCATAATTCTATGGTTTTACGGAAAGTTTTATTGAAATTGTGTGAGTTACGTCTTCACAAAGTTATTTATGATAAAAGTATGAAATGTCAAATGAGACTTCTTGAATTAGAAATACTATAAGTCGTTTAATTATAAAATAATTTTTGGTGACTGACGGTGTCGAACGCTTTCTTTAAGTCGATAAATATACCCAATGCAATGTTTTTCTTGTCTATATGTAATTTTATTTTAGTGATCAAGTCAAGAGTGGCTGATCTTGTACTAGATTTCGGACAAAAACCATATTGCTACTCGATTAAAAATTGTTTTTCTGTTAAGTAATTAGGTACTAAGCCGATCATATAAAATTCTCTCGAAGATTTTTGATAGTACAGGTAATACTGATATTGGTCTGTAATTGTTAGGGTGTGTTTTGGATCCAGATTTATAAATAGGAGTTACTTTGGCTACCTTTACGAGTCTGGAAATACGCCTAACCTCAGGCATTCGTTTATTGAGTGAACTAGTTTTCCAACAATTAGATTTTTTAAAGCATTTAATTGCTTTTGTGGATATTCCGTCTAATCCAGTACTGGTGTTGGTATCAAGATTGTCTATAATTTTGTTTACTTTGGTTTCACTACATGGACGAAGTTCATTTAGCGTTTTCTCATGTACGTAATTTTGTCCGTATGTTACAATTTTAGTAGTGTCTGTGTGATATTTTTTATGTATTTTGTTAGCCAATTCAGACCCAATAGACGAAAAGTACGAATTAAAGGAATCACAAATGTCATTACCGTCAGTAATAAGTCCATACTCAGACATTAGTGTAGGAGGAGCAACATTGTTTTTTATTTTGTTTACTGCTAAAGTATTAATCAATTCCCACATTTTTTTTGGTTGATTTTATGTGTTTTGAAATAAGGTGTAGTAATTATTTTGTTTGTGTGTTTTAATCAGCTTCTGTACTTCTTTTTGTTTGTCCGTATATATTTTTTTCAATTCCATATTATCAGGATTTGCCTTAAGTTCTCGCCACAGGTTGTTTCTTGTGTTAATTGTATGAATAATGTTTTTGTTTATCCAGTCTTTCTTGGGTGGGTTCAGTATTTTGGTTTTTTCTATCATACTCTCTGCAATGTTTGCCAAGATAATTATACTCGTAGTTTTTGTAAATTTTTATTACTTCTGAAACGCTTTTATATAGTTTTTCATAATTAATTGCCTTGTATTTTGATTTTTTGTATAGGTTTGGGCCTAGTTTCCCAATTTCAAGATACAGTTGTTTGTGGTCAGAGAGGCAAGATTCAATAATAGATAGACTAAAGGAATGATTATCTATATTTGTACTTACATGGTCTAACTATTATAGTGTTTGATGTTCTTGTTTCTCGCGTGCAATAGTCAAAATCAATTTTATTCAATATTTCATATCTTGATCCTGTGATCTCATTTACGTATTTCGTCACATAATTATTTTTATTGAGTAAGTCTATGTTAAAATCGCTAAATACTATGGTTCTTTTCCGCTGTTCCAATTGACAACATTTCATTTTTCTAACACACACGTTTTTTTACCAAAATCAAATTAGATAAAAAATAAAGGGACCCATATTTTTTTGTTTTTTTGAAATTCAATGGTTTTCATTCATGAATTTATGTTTAAACGTTGGTTAATTTTAAATAGACGTAAACGCCAAATGACGCCATTTATATGGCTTTATGGCACGTGTACCTTTAATTTATACTTGAACTATAAAAAAAATTAGAAGTTGTCACGTGTCTGTCGTCAGTTGTCACTTCAAAGTTAGAAATTCAAGTTTGCCGTTGTTAACGTTACCAATTTTATTTTATTTTATGATATTAAACGCAATAATAAATTAAACGAGTATTCGCGAATACAATTTTATAACTATGTATTGATGTTTCTCTTTTTTATACAATGACACTTGTCATTATCAAATGTCAAAACATATCAAGTAGTTCTTTACATCTTAGAAATTATAGGCAAAGAACATAACTTATAAAGTCGTATAAACGACGTCATCACACCTTTTTTAGTTTTTATTTTTTTTTCTCCGTAATTAAGTAAATAAAAAATTATATAAAATCGAGAACGTGCTCAGGGCAGGTTAATAAAGAAACGGTATTTTTATTTTATGGACTTTGAAATTATGAAATGTTGTCAATTGTGATGAATAAATATCTAAAAAGTTATCAATTTCGGCGTCCCCATCTGGTTTGTATATGTTTGTTTTTTGTATTCATTGATAATTTGAGTATATGTATCCACAAGTAATGGTTTCCATTTTCGAATAGATCCTCTGTTAATTTAAATTGTATGGTATCGTGAACGTAGATTGAGATTCCGCCACCTTTGCTATTCTTCCTGTAGTTGTATATATGTGTATAGTTGGGTAGGTGATATAGTTTAACATCTTCTTCTGATACAAACCACGTCTCAGTAAATATTAGTATGTGGGTCACCTTTGGTATAGCTCTCAGTAAGCATTTAATTTCATCAAAGTTGTTGTTATTTCGCATGCTACGTATGTTTGCATAGAAGAAGCGCAGCGATGATGGGACGAGTGGAATGTCTTCGTATTTGGTTACTAAGTGATGGTATAGTCTTGTATATTTGTCATTTTGCTTTGGTATTCCTTTAATATTATATTTGATACGTAAATCTTTTTCACCATTTTCTAGGCGTCTTTGTAAGTCTTTCTTAACAGAGTTTATATACCGCTTTTGGGCAGGAGTTTGATCCAAGTAAATCTTTAGACTTTCTGGTAATTTGTCTTTGTTACGTAATAAGAGTTTAGGTGTATTGGTATTTTTTTTATTTTTTTATTTCAATAATATTTATGGGACTTTTATACTGGGTGCAATCGCTTAACGTCACGAAAAAAAATGTGTATGGCAAGTACATGGCTTAGAAACCTTTGGCATACTTATTTATTTTTTTTTGTTTTTTTTTATGTAGTGTAAAATTAATTTACCGCCACTAGTTATTAATTTATAATTAGTTATTCATAAAGAAACGTTTTTCAGAGAGAGATGAAAATAAATAAAAATATCTCTACATACATACATAAACACACGCCTTTTTCCCAGAAGGGGTAGGCAGAGGTGTTAACAGAACACCCACGTTTCGCCTTGTATATTCCGTCCCACGATGTGATAGGGGGCGAGCCTATCGCCATATCGGGCACAAATTCCTGACTCCGGGCTGATAATGAATAGAAAAATCCAATATCACTTTGCCCGAACCGGGATTCGAACCCGAGACCTCAGCTTTGCAATCATACCGTAGTACCACTACGCCACCGAGGCAGTCAAAAATATCTCTACAAATACACATAATTGTTACCCTACTTTATACAATTTGAATCCGAGTAGAAATTTCTAAATCTAGGTAATAAAACTGTCCTTTGATGAAGCCGCCGCGCCGCGCCGCGCGCGCAAGTACAATGCGTCCCGCCGCTTCATATTCAGGCATATCGCGATCGCCACTTCCCCAGTCGCGCGATATTCGGCACTAAGTGACGACGTACGATAGTTTTTTGGTTAGTTTTTGCGGTAAAAATGAGTAATTACACGAACATTGAGTATGTGGCAATGATGAAATGCTATGTCCGATCCAATGAAAACTTGGATCGTGCAAGAAGTATGTATGCAGATCCAGAACATCTGCAGTCTTTGCGCAGGAATGGGATCTTGAATCCACGAGTTCCCAGCACAAGACTTATTTTAAATACTTATCAGAGGTTGCTCGACCATGGACAGTTCAGACTTCCTAGTCATGCAAGAATCCGTGGCCTTCCACTACGAAACGTTCGTTTGGAAGACGATATACTGGAGTTTTTTGAAAGAGATCCAAGGAGAAGTACACGACAAGCGGCTCGTCGATTTGGTGTCAGCCACTATTTGATATGGAAGGTACTTCGGTCCAGGAACATGCATCCATATCACCACATACGCGTTCAAGCCCTGCACGAGCCGGACCCTCCGCGTCGCATGGAGTTTTGTCGTTGGCTACAGGAGCACATTGAAACTAATATCTTGTGGAGTGACGAATCGATTTTTACGCGTGTTGCGAGTTTATAACGCACGCAATGAACACTGGTGGAGTTCTCAAAATTCTTATTAAATAAAGGAAAACTCCCACCAAGTAAGATTTAGTGTCAATGTTTGGTATTTACTTCCTTTTTTTATAAACATTGATCATTGTAATTTGTAACTTAGTAGATTTAATAAATACGTCTAGGTTAATGTATTCAAAGGCTTAAATAAAAACAAATTCAGCTTTTTTAAGATAGGTACGTTATGAAAATAATATGTTAAAATGCAAATCTTAACAACCTACCAATAATTACATGTGCTTACATGAATCCAAATGATGTATGGTAACATTAAGGGTAATAATACCGATAAATAGACGCGAAGTAGGTTCAAGGTCACTCCTCGCTAGTCAGCTGTGGCGCGGCATGACTCATAAATGCGCGCCGCCGTGTATTTATCGGTACGTTGCACTTTTACATGTAGGGTGATTAAGTTTAATATGTATTTTGGGATATCTTGACCCATTGTAAACTAAGTAGTATTCAATGTTTAATCTTGTATATAACATTAATTTCTCACACACAATACACTATGCAATTTTCAAAACGCTAAGCGATTCCACCCGGTATAATGAAACAATATATGCCAGTCCCATCGTACCTTATAAATAATCATATACACAAAAAAAATAATTAAGGGGCTTCATTTTGTTTTTATCCTCCTTAATTACCAACAGTACATCAAATCTAACATTTTCAACAAACAATTAAACTAAAAAAAAAAACTTTCACACTCCATCCATCCATCCATCCATCCATCAGCCAAAGGAAGTCCACTGCTGAACATAGGCCTCTCCTAATGATTTCCACAGTGACCTGTTGGACTTTCACACTAAAGAAAAGAAAAAAAAAGACTAAAAAATTCAAAATCGTAACATTATAAACTTAAATAACTTGATAGCCTTTTCGGACATTGGTTCGGATAAAATATGATGAAAACACGTCAAAACAAATTTTTAAAGCTCGATTTTTGCCATGACAGTATTTGCCTAGTCGTAATGATTTTATCGGTTTAGTGTAGTTTTCAATCAAACAAGATGTAATCTGTATGAACTCTTCCATATCGTGTATTTGTCTAGTTTTTGTATGTTTATCATTTATTTCTGGTATACCCACACATATGACATTTTTTTCCCGTTCGGTTCGCTCCTTTAATTCTCGGATGAGGTCTTCGTGGTTAAGAATAAGCGATTTGGATTTTCTGTCACAAATATTTTAACTGTTTCTTTAATTTCACTTATTTATTCCCGTATAAATGTTAAATTTTCATTTTGGGTTTTTGCAGAATCTTTTAGAACCTTCATTATATCTGCTTGGAATTTCTCAAAATCATTCTTATAATCAGTGTCCTCACCACGCACCTTTCGTTTTCTATGGTTAATGTTGGGATATTCGACATCAGTCAGGTTCGGCAATGAACCGCTACTCGCGTCGTTTCCGCTTATCAATGTAGAATGAGGCGGCGTTCTTTGCAAGCTCATTGTTCGAATTTACAAAGCACGGTGTGAGGGAGTCGAAAAATGCAACCGCTCTCAGTACTCGGGGGGGGGGGGGGGGGGTGAGGGGAGCTCCATAGGTCTTGCGACTTGCGCGCAATGTTCTTGCGTGTGCGGTATTGAAAAAAGTATCAACTCACTTTGATCACTGTTTTTCGATAATTAACTTTAAAACTATTAGCACTCTTGATAAAATTGATTGTATGAGTTAATAAAATATTCAAGTATTTATACTTTAACAACACGTCCACCTTCAATGAGTATCAGTAGGTTAGTTTTTTTAAATTTCTATAGCAGTAATTTAAGCAAATTTCTTACCATTTTTTTTCTAACACATATAACTATATTTTACTAGTGAATTATACTAGCTTCACTACTTTACTTTTTATCTCGCGGTCTTAAAGTGTGCGCCCTGGTGCGCCGCGCCGCGCCGCGCCGTAGGCAGTAGAGAACGCCGCCGAGACAACGAGACAACGCCGCGAAGGAATTTTCTCTCTCTGGATTTTAAGTTTTGTGCCCATTTACCTAACTAGTATAGTTTTAATTTCAACCAGTTTAATAGATTACGGCGCCGCGACTCATTAGTAAGCATGTATGTGTTCCGTGCCTCCAACAGGTCACTGTGGAAATCATTGGGAGAGGCCTATGTTCAGCAGTGGACTTCCTTTGGCTGATGGATGGATGGATGTGTTCCGTGGACTCAAAAAGTTGGTCACCCCTGCTCTATCTCAAAAACTCAACCGATTTCTATGAAACTTTCACAGCTCCTAAGTTGGACTAAACCTAATCCAACACAAAAAGTTTTTTTTAATCCGACTTATACTCATTGAGATATGATTGGACAAGCATTCAAACATGCATACATTTATGAAATTTGACACACGTGTTCAGACGCTGGTATAGACCAACATATTATCCGAAAATCGTGCAATTCTCACAAAATTACATACATACACATTGAATTGATATTTTGATTTTGCAGATTTTTAGATTTGATTTTGCAAGCATCTTACTTTAGCAGCACGTGTGGGACGAGCAGAAACCTGATTTTCATGACGGTATCCTTGAAATGAGTCTTCACTGTGAGAAGTTTGAGAATCTTGATCAGTTTGATGACGTTGCTCTTCTAGGTGTTCTTGAGACGAGTTGCGGCTTCGTGAAGTTAATTGTTTATAAGCGTTTTTTTCCCAAGATCGTTTAGGCCTTTTTAAGTGAACACGTGCATTAAGAAGACACAAATAATATAAATAAATAGTAGGGGAGCCCAAGCGGGGATTTCGGGATTTACTACAGCGCGGCAGATTAATATACAGGGGGATACCTTGTACCCGGTTAAGTACCTCCACAAAACATGAGGCCCATATATAAGGCCGCCCGTGAAGGATACAGGATCAGATTAGTAAAAAAAAATTGACCATCAGAAATTCTCGAGCGCGTCAGATTAAGGTAGGGTGAGTTAATTACATCCTAAAAAGTGTATATTCCACTAATCTGACAATTTGAGAGTGACGTAAAAAAAGGGGAGGGCAACAAAGTTGTAAAAAAAAACGTCATCTCGACATTCTCGAACGTAGCTAAATTTTTTTTATTTTGAAGGAAATAATTCAAGAATAATAAAAAATATATAATCTGACGATTTCCGCAAGCCGATATAACAAAAATTCGTCGATAAAGTTAAATGCGTGCAGCTGCGTGATGCCTACATTTCCTTCTCCGCGTTTCTATTCCTCTCTCACTCTTTCTCTATCTATTACTCTCTCACTCCGTCCCCACTCTGGTTTCTGTTGCCATCTCAAAAAAAATAAGAAAAAAAATTTTTTTGAAAGTGTTTTTTTTGGAATAACTTTTAACCGGCTTTATCGATCAACTTCAAAAACTAATCCGCCTTTGAGCTTGAAAAACCACGTCGATCGCCACCAAGCTGGTCAAAAGCGGTTGATTCGTTCGAGAGATATCGTGAACGAAAGAAACCCGAAAAAGTGTTTTTTCGGGATTACTCCGAAATTTGTGGTTCGATGAATTAAAATTACTTATGAGGATGATAAAACTGCGTCGAATGCCGCCAACCGCGTGAAAATTGGTTGATCCATTCAAAAGTTATTGCGGTTTGAATATTCCAAAAATAGTGTTCTATGAAACTTCTATCAGACTTTCGAGCTGGGAGAGCTCAAATGCATAGAAATATTATTTCTTTGTACTCAGCGAGCTCAAAATATCACATAAATTATATTTTGAGCTCAAAAATGTCATAAGTACAATTTTAAGCGCCCAGGAATGGAATTAGCGGGAAGTTGCAGGGATGGCCTTTAAGGTGAACCGTTTTTCAAATTTTTTTTTGTCAGATCAGGCGAATCCCTCTAGATAATCGTCAGATTATGAGACAGTACGTTTAGAACATAAAGATGAACCATATATATCTTAATCTGACGCGCTTGAGTATTTCAAAATGGCGATTTTTTTTTGCACATTAGGAAAATGGCCGCGAGTTTGCGTCCCATCGAAATCGTCAGATTAGTGAATGAGAGCTTTTTTTTAGTGCACTTAACACTCCCTTAGAAAATCTGACGCGCTCGATTAAATTTTTTTTTTTCATTTTCTACCCTTAAATACAACCACCCGCATCATGCAAACGATCAGATTAACATACGTACATTATTAAAAATACGTAGGGCATTGATGCTATCAATATCTGACGCGCTCGAGGATGTCCGTGCAACAGTTTTTTTTTACATATTTAAAAATCTATAGCCGCTTCCCCCACCGATGTAAAGGTATATATCACATAACATTTTTTTCTTCTTATCATCTAAGCTTTGCATCCCAATAGGTCTCTACGACGCTCGAGTAAATCCCCATTTAGCATCGTGGGCTCCCCTACTAAAACAATTGATTTTCTTAGTCTAACCTCAAAGCAAACACTCATTGACTTCGTGTTGCTTAACAACGCCATCTGCTGGAATAACTTTATTACTCACAAAAAATAGTATTATTATTCGCCAATAGATGTCAGGAAGAGACATATTTTTCAGTTTAAAAACGATCGATAAAACACGAATAAAATGACATTTTCTAAAATGACTTTATTGCTCACAAAAAATAGTATTATTATTCGCCAATAGATGTCAGGAAGAGTCATATTTTACAGTTTAAAAACGATCGATAAAACACGAATAAAATTACATTTTCTAAAAATGATTCCTAGCTAGATCGATTTATCGCCCCCGAAACCCCCTATATACTAAATTTCATGAAAATCGTTGGAGCCGATTCCGAGATTCCAATTAAATATACATATATATATATATATATATATATATATATATATATATATATATACAAAAATTGCTCATTTAAAAATATAAGATTATTGGTTATACTGTTATAATAATTTTGTTGTGTTATTTAATAATTAATAAAGTGATTCCGTGATTATTCTGTTATAATATAATTATATCGATTAAAATATGTGTTTAATTATTTTATGTTTATGAAGAATATAATAAAGTATATTATAATAGATATATTATGTTTTTTTTTATTTCCTGTGTATTATATATTTCTAACACATGCTAATCCAAGTTAATCTAAATCTAATATAACTACTTTTGTTTGTCGTTTAAAAATAAAACTCAACAAAATAATGTTAAATAATAATAAGTTTAGGATAATTTAATTAGATAATAAAACGAAGTATAAAAATAAAACAACATAAATACTTAAATCAATCGCAAAACATAACGTCAATTCACGATTAAATCGACGGTGGCGGACTGAGCCGGAGCTGCCCCGGCGTGAAGGTACGAGTTAGCTGCGAAATTTACCGATCGACGCACGAAAATTCACGAACACTCGAGTTTCGGCGGGGCCGAAAGTTACGGCTATATTGTGGCCAAACCCGAAACCAAAGCCGAAACTAGATTTTTTGGCCGAAACTGAAACCGAAATTTCGATCGGTCACTAGTTTAATGCTACCCACCATTTAAAAAGTGATTGGAACATAATAAGAGAATAAGACAAATAATTAAACGATAAGACTACTGAAAACCAAATATGTAAACTTAATATAAATAATGTTACTAAATGTTTTATATAGAGAAAAAATATTCAAAAAATATAAATAAGCTTGTAACCAATTTTAACCCTACTACACATACAGTAATTAAAGTAAAGGCGGGTGTTAGTAACATTCGAAATAATGAAACTGGTAAAAAATATCTCGGAGTTATTGTAGATTTAAAGATAGTAAATGGTTCAGGGTCTATAAGTAATAAAGCTAATAGATGTAACAATTATGAAGATGAATGTAATAAAATTAAATATAAAGAAGACTTCAGCATTTTATTGTTCAAAGCGTTTACATAATAATTATGTCAAGCAGTTCGCGTGCGGTCATCAATCGCGCCGCGCGTGCTCTACTCGTATATCACTTGTTTACTATCAGTATAGCATATAGCGTTTTCATGGTTATTAGTTATTTTGGAACTTATCATAATGTATCTAGCATTAAACTATTATTAGCAAGCAAGACTATCCTTTATAGCAAATACCCGAACAGTATGCACGCACGAGGTTGGCGGGCATTCGGCTGCCGACCGTGGCCGAGTGAACAGCTCAACCGTTGTGTGCTACACCACGTGAAGTATATAAAGTGTGTTTCATTATATCACGAGTACTACAATATTTACGACGATGTAGAGGATGATCAGACGAAAAGCATGAAACAAAAAGCACGGTCAACATCCAACACGTTCCAGCACGTTCAACATCAGCTCGTCGAGCTACGCGTTTTGGGCATCGGCTTCGGACGTGTTCGAAGTGACGCCGGACATCGATGTGTCGAGCCAACGCGACGAGATGCAATAGTCCCCGCCGCCACCAAGACCTGCGCGGCGAAGAGGACGACCCCCTCCAGCGGTGGGCTTGGGACCTGTGGGGCCGAGTGCCCCGCCTACGGTCCCCGCTACCGGTGGAGTAGTGCGCCACATGATATGGACTCAACAAATCAATGAGATTGTTACGCGGGGCAACGAAGGGAGGAACTCACCTTACGGCGTATCGTTCTAAAATGCTCTCTGTTTCAAGCTTTGGAACCAACGGTTGTTGTAACATCCCAACGATTATCGGATCAAGTGCGATTTATTAAGCGGCGTAAGTTGTTTGATGATGAAGCACTTGAGCGGTTGCGCACAGACTTATGTGTTGTCCAGGACGTCAATGTTCTGTCCGTTAGCGAAGTTCAAGCAGCAGACCCAACAACCACACAATATGTTGTTGATATCGAGCTGACGGACAATTTGGACAACAATGTAAGTCCCCAAGATGAACAGCGTTTGAGAGAGGCTTTGGAACGGGCGATTTCAGTATTTGTGTCTTTATCAGCGTCTTGTAGACCGCGTCTGCCGCGTTTGTCAATGCATAGAAGAAATTTGGGGCTGGTGGGAGCTTTGGACTCCATTTTACCTACATACTTGGAGTCCAGTCGGTATCTTGTGGACACGCATTCGATCCTTTACTGCGCGGCCGTCGCGGCATGTCGAGTGGCTAATGTTAAATTCCCAAATGAATATAGAGCTACTCGAGGTGTTGCGACTGTATCTGCGTCGCCTGCCGATCGAGGACCGTATCGACAGGGCCCGAACTCTCATCGGCAAGCTAATTTCCTTCAGAGAAGGAAATAGCAAACCGAAGATTATGCGTTTTGTGGCGCAAGCTTTTTCGAGGACTAACAGAAGTCCTCGGAATTATAGGCTCTGCGTCACAGAACGTATAGGCTTCTACAAGCATAAAGTTTATGCGTGGGTGAGCCGCATTCGCCGATACAGGAGGCGATGGGGTCGTTTCCAACAAAATCGTTCCAAAGTGATCAAAAGAGGGTTTATAGATGTTGGGAAAATTCTCCATTAGGTATGATGAATGGGCGACTGCCTAGTACTCGCGAAATGCGTGATTACTAGGCAAATATCTAGTCGTCGCCTGTTTCTCACACGGAAGCCTCCATGATTGGTGTTGTAGATTGTGCTTGCGAGGCAATACCGGCAATGGAAGCCATTTCAATCAGCCCATATGATGTTCTGGCTACGATTCGTCCAACCCAAAATAGGAAGCCTCCGGGTCTGGATGGTCTGCAAAACTTCTGGTTGAAATGGTTTTCTAGTTCGCATGCTCGATTGGCAACACAGTTGCAGGATGCGCTAGAGGGGGGGATCGCTCCCATCATTTATGACAACAGGTGTCAATCACCTGCTCTTTAAATCCGGTTGTACCATGGATCCTAAAAATTATAGACCCATTACAAGCCTTCCCACTATTTATAAAGTCTTTACCTCCATGAAAGAGGTACGAAGGAGCTCCTCCTCATTGACAAGACCATTTGCCAATAGGCTCGCCACAATCGAAGGAATTTGTCGGCTGCCTGGATAGATTATAAAAAAACCTATGATTCAAGATACCATACTTGGCTCAAGAAGGTGTAAATTTGTTTATACTTCCTTGGGTCTTGTGTGGGGCAGTGGACCACAGTCCTTAGATATCCAGGCGGTATGACTCCTCTTGATTGTGATGAGCCTATCTGAATAAAGCGGGGTATATTTCAGAGTGACAGTCTGAGTCCACTGTGGTGCTGCATGGCCCTGAATCCTCTCAGCGATGTTGTTGGATTCGGGGCTAGGCTACCGCCTGCGGAGGAGTTCTGAATCTATTTCCCACTTGCTTTGCATGGATTATCTCAAGTTATGTGCGTCAAAACAATCTGAATTGATTGAGGTGTTAAAAATAACTGAAAGATTTAGCAACTCAATCAATATGGAGTTTGTTGTAGATAAATGTGCGGTTATCCATGTCAAGCGTGGTGAGGTTGCGGTCTCTGATGACATACAAGTCTCAGAGACTGTAAGACTCCCTTTCGGAGACGGAAACCTACAAACATCTGGGTATGCCTGAGGCTCTAGGTATTATGAGTGCAGACGTAAAACAATCGGTGAAGGCGAATTCCTTTGGCCGCCTGAGAAAAGTTCTCTACAGTTTTTCGTCAGGTGGAAACAAGATTCGTGCAACGGTTGGGTTACACCAGTACTTATGTATGTACTCTTTCGGCATACTCAGATGGACTCAGACCGAATTGGACGCCCTGGATCGCAATGTCCGGACTTGATGACTGACTGACTGACTGGACATCGTATGCATCATCCACGTTCGGCAGTGATGAGATTGGACACCCCGTGGAGATAATAAAGATTAAAAATGACCGAAAAAGATAAATTGTCAAAATATTTAGATTTGGCACGCGAAGTTGCCGACATGTGAAATGAAATGAAAATAATTTATTGAATCTGTAAAAATGTTCAACATCGTTTAGATTCAGTATTTTTTTTATTCTACCACTCGGTTCGGAAAGCGGTTTTCACTAGAGAAGAACGGACAAGAAACTCTAGTGTTACTCTTTTCAAAACCAGTTTACAATACAGTGATTGTTATCTACAAATGTTACAAGTTGGTTTAATCAGAACAGTTCATTAACAGTTGATCATAATAAGAAAAAAAATAATTATTTATTATTTTTTGTAAATGTAAATATGTTTTAGTAGTTCAATGCGGCTGAGTGAACGGAAGTCGCCCAGAACGAAGAAGAATCAGTGCACTATTTCGTCAACGCATTGAGTAATTCTTTTGAAGGCCATAAATAAACAGTCTACTACAATGTACGCAAATTGGGCAGACCAGTCCCTACAAGTAGCACCCGTTCACGAGTGTGACCCATGTGCCAGCCATCGGCCTCCTCAACCATGTTACAGGGAAGTGATCGACCCGGCACACGACGCTGCCGCAAGCACAGACTTTTAAGGGAGCATGACATACCCAATAGCTTACAAAGCAAAATAAAATAGTTCAGATATTTATGAATAAATAAATACACCCAACAGTCATATACATAGTCCTGACCCCACACTAAGATTGAGTCTTGTATCGTGAGTATCAGGATTACGAAAGACTTTGCGGTCTCACAAACTCCCAGATCAGAAACAAATACCTGTGGTTCACATAAACCTTTCACTCTGTGCGGGAATCGAACCTGCTGTCTCCCTTTTCCTTAACCTTCGTCTGACCAACTGCGCCACGGAGGCTGTCAATTTCATAGGAATTATATTAAAAAGAGCACACAAACTCTCCCGCTCCAGAAAACTGCATATTTATTTGATTTTGTCTAGTTGGTCAGGGATGCTCCTAACTAATGGTCATGGCCTGTCCTAGAATAGGTGCTACGAGTACGCGACCTCAGCCCCCACAAAACCCTTATTTCCTTTCCCCGGTTGACGACGGACAGCAGCGTCATCAACGCGAGTCCCCTCCTGCAACTGAAACAACCTTGCAGTGGACGAGCTAAACAGCGGTTTGGTAGAAGCTGTCCATACGGTGGGATCTAAGTATTTTAGACCTCACCGTTGAGCTAGACCACAAAAACTCTCGATCCACACTCTTGACCTCATGGCCGAACGTCGATCTATGGCGCTGCAGTCTTCCAATGACGCCGAAGCATACTTTCCATTTCGGTGGTGAAAGAAAGTGGTGAAATTTTGTACAAAAGTGCAGACTTTTTAAATAGCGACTTAATAAAAATCGTATCTACTTAACGTAGTTAGATTAATAATGGCGAATTATCAGGATTTATTATTTTTATGTTTTAAGTGGGTATAAGAAAGAAAATGTTTGTAATAAAGTAAATCCCGCAGACGAAGTTGCGGGCATAATTTAGTCTATACATATAAATAAAATTGGAGTGTCTGTTTGTAAAGTCAAAATTGATATTTTTCTTCAAGTATATATCGTTATTTATACGATACCTATACCGAAAATGCACTTTTTTTTTGTCTGTCTGTCTGTCGGTCTGTTTGTTGTCACTAATCTCGAGAACGACTGGACCGATTTTAACGGGACTTTCACTGACAGATAGCTAATTTTTGCGGGAGTAACTTGGGCTACTTAAATTTTGGAAAAGTAATTAGTGTTGCGCACGAAAAAATAAAAACCCTTAAAATTGAGGTTATTTTATTAAAGATGGTATTATAACACGCATCAGGTTGAATTGATTACGTTTCTTCGATTTATTTTGATTTCAAAAACATTAAAGGTTCCGCAGGTATAAAAAAATCTTGAAAATTGAGCCTGATGTTATAATTAAAGTCTCGAACAGGGCAGGGAAAGCAATATTTAAATCGTAACTTATTTCGTGAGCAGTTCATTGGCTTTAGAATTTGATATTTTTGGGAAGGGTGTGGGGAGGAGGAATCGTATCGGAATTGTATCTCCTTATCATCACAAATAAATGATGAGCTGACTCACGGTTTTTCAGTATTTTCGATATCCACATTTTGGAGCGAGTGAAGGGGTGATATAGATTATCTAACAAGAATTAAAATATTTAACTGAATAGCCAATATTATGCCAAGTCACAGACATAAAATAAAATAAAATAAAAATAAGGTTTCATTCAAAATAATACATAGGGTTCCGTGTAAATAATAGTCTTAAATAAATATTCTAAATGGTTCAGGGTTTTGAAATTTTACATTTTGTTGGTGGAGTGGTAAAATTTTGTACGAAAGTGCCAACTTTTTAAATTGCGCCTTAGTAAAAGTTGTATCTACTTAACGTAGATTAATAATGACGGGGTGGTATGTCGGGAACCTCCACGTGGTGCACCCTGGGCCATCATAGTTGCACTTTGGCAACTATGATGTCCGACGGCAAATACCCGACGGGGAGGGCAGGGGGTTTGGCGGTCGCTGTCTTTTGTGGCGACCGCCTCCATCTGTCGTTGTTTAGGAGCGGCCCTTTCTTGAGCCACCCTCGGTTCTGTTCCGGGGGTTCCGGCGGGCCCGGCGTGCGCTAACCCCGCCACCGGGCAGGCAGTGGGAGCGTCGCTCTCATTGCCGCCCTCGCATATCGTAATCCGGTCGTGAGGTTTGTGGTCATGTCTCGCACTCTCACCGGACCGAGGGTCTTGGCTTAACCGCCTGGACCGTGAGGGAGAATGCCTCTATAAAAAGTACCCCGAATCCCAAGCGGCGGCGCACCGTGAGGGGATGCATGGCTGATGGAAAGTTCAGTCTCTAGTGCGACCCCCGTCAGAGTACCGGCCAACCCTCTGGCGGGTTACGCTAGGCTTACCCAGGTACAGGGGGCACTGCCTGGGTTGACCTTCATTTCCCCCATACTCGTGGGAAAATAATGAATATGTCACTTCCAAAAAAAAACACAACCAAGGACGGTTCAGTGGTGTTGGATAGGTTGCCAGAGTCGGACACCTCCCAGGCGTCCAGTCGGGCGGCATTGTCTTCCATGAGACCGCCTGCGGAGAGGACCGCGCCACCCCGTGACTTCGACTCGGAGTCCGGGGCGTGCAGCGACTCTTCACAGCCGAAGAGGAATTTGACGAAGCGGCGGACTACGCGTTCCGCCGAAAAACGGCCGAGGGCCAGCGATGGAGGTAGTGCGGTGGAGACAGACTCCCGCACTACCACCAAAAAGCTGAAGCGGCGCCCACCGGTTCCAGCAGGGAGCTCATACATAGAGGACGACGCTGTCGCCAAGGCACAGAGGGCGTATGAGGCTGCCCTGAGTTCCGAACGCATCTTGGAGGCCGAGATGCTGGAGGCGGACGAAGCCGAGCTGCGGAAGGCCAAGGAGGCGAACCCTTGGACCAAGCCTGCGCCCAGGGTTCCTCCTCCGGCCACCCGCAGCGAGGCCCTGACGAAGTTGGCGGAGCGGCTCCAACACGTCGCTCGGACGGCCCGAAATCTAAAGGGGACCTATGCCAAGGAACTCAAAGACAGCGTATCGGAACTGCTGGAGCTAGCGCAGGAGCCGGCATCAGCGGAGGTCGCCCGTGTTGTGGCGGAGAAAGCCACCCTCCAGGACAAGGTGACGGCACTAGAGGCGGCCTTAACCGCTCAGGCAAAAGTCTTGGAAGACCTACTGGCCACTGTTCGGTCGCTGCAGCGACCGGCTACTGAGCCTGTAGCAAAACCAGGCGCGGATCTCCTCGAGATGGAGAGCCGCATGACGGCAAGGTTTGACGCCAAACTCGAGGCGATCGCCATGCGGCTGCCTCCCGAGCCGATTCTCCGCCCTCCACTGGCTGCTGACCGGGCGGGAGCCCGGGCAGCTCCAAAGCTGAAGCCCGTCGTCGCGGGGATACCGGGCTCATCGTGGCCGATCCTAAGGGCCGAGAAGGGAGGGAGTGGCTCCACAACCGTCAGCCGGCCCGCCGCAGTAGCCCGCCCGGTTGCTGTTGCACCAGAACCGGCGCTATTGAAGGCCCGGGAATCCCGCAAGCGGAAGCGTGACAACCGCAAATGCGCCCCGCCTCGACCGCCGACACCACACCCGCCCCCACAATCCACCATATCCACGGAAACTCCGTGGACTGTGGTGGCTAAGAGGGGCAAGAAGAAGTCCAGGGCGGCTCCACAGTCCGTCCAGACCCCACGCGGGGCTGCTCCCCAGCTCCGCCTCCCGCGTAAAGCCGCCGTGACTCTCACGGTGACGCCGGAGGCGTTGAAGCGGGGAGTAACCTATGCGCATGTCCTGCGTGAGGTCCAGAACAAGGTGGACTTAGCTAGCCTTGGCATCACAGCGGGACTGAGACCGAGGCGAGTGGCCACAGGGGCCTACCTCTTCGAGGTGCCCGGGCCTGAATCCGAGGCGAAGGCCGACTCCCTCGTTACAAAAATTAGGGAGGCTCTACGCGGGTCGGAGGATGACGTACGCGTCAACCGGCCCGTCAAGACTGCGGAGCTGCGCGTCTCGGGGTTGGACGCCTCAGCCACCTCCGAGGCAGTCGCGGTGGCCATCGCCCGTCTCGGCGAGTGCTCCCCTGACGACGTAAAGGTCGGGGAAGTCCGCGTCGAGCGCTCGGGCCTGGGCGCGGTGTGGCTCCGCTGCCCAGCCAAGGCAGCGGAGAGTGCCGTGAAGGCAGGGCGTGTCCTGGTGGGGTCGGTGGCAGCGGGAGTGCGCCTCCTTGAGCCCCGCCCGATGCGGTGCTTCCGCTGCCTCCACAGGGGGCACGTAAGGGTGCAATGCACCGCAGATTGTGACCGCAGTGGGCTCTGCTAACGCTCTCATTGCGGTCGTAGGGAGAGACCTTTCGTTGCCGGCTGTGGTCGCCACCATGGTCGGCAACCGGAGGTCGTGGCGAGCCGTGCTCTCCTTCTGTGAACGTGTCATGTCGCAGAAGGAGAGCGCGGAGCGGGATCGGGAGCAGACTGATCCCGCTCGCCGCCACAGGAGACGAAGGAGGCGCCGGGACGTCATCTAACCCGGCGCCGGAGAGGCCACGTGGGGCCGCCGTCCCTACCCTGGCGGCCCCCGAGACGTGACGCAACACGCGTCCCAAGCCGCGTCGCTATGCGGCAGTGCACGAAGAGGCGGTCCCGGCGCGCTCCGTACACGGTATCCCGGGGCCGTCTCTGAGGTGCACCGACGGTGGCCAACGCGGGGTTTTTAGTCGGTATTCCGGCACATAGGTTACGGTAGGGACCCGACCCAGCGGTCGCCCGGCCACGGGCGGCAACCATCTCGCTGGGTCGGAAGGCGCCGGCGAGTCCGACACACCCCCGCCCCTTCGGGGGTGGGATGGTCCGTAAAGGGATTTTCCCCGCAGAATAAAAAAAAAAAAAAAAAAAGATTAATAATGACGAATTATAAGAATTTACTATTTATATGTTTTAAGTGGGTATCAGGAGGATATTGTTGGTAATAAAGTAAGTACATAATTTCAAATAAAGTAAAAAGCGCAGACGAAGTTGCGAGCAAAATCTAGTATTTAAATAAAAAGAAAATTTAAAAATGTAGTTTAGCGCCATTCATTCCACTCAAACTCGTATTGGGCGGATAAAATCGAATTATACTTTAATTTATTAACGGAATTTATAGTTATTTGTTATGAAATAACATGAAATCAATAACACCATTTCGATTAAAAATTAAAATAGGCTAATCAGACGACAAGTATAACAGAGCTCCGTCTAATCATTATTTATCTTTTGAATTTGTATCACAGCAGAACTGTCAAGTTGAACGTCACTTCGTATTTCCACCGCCGCGCCAGAAACATTTTATTCCCATTCAAACGTTCGTATTCCTGAACTCAACCTAAGTACTTACTATCCTTTCCTATTCCTATCCTACGGTGAGACGGAACGCCGTCTCACCTGGCTCCTTTTCTTTCTATTACATCCAGTCCAATTAGTTCCCATCAAATGCAATCCGGATCCAACCGGTTTCATCGTGTTCGTCCCACTTTATCCCATTTCATTCTTTAATGTCTAAATAGGAATGTTGACTAATTTTGGAATTGATTTTATTTTGTAGATAGACCTAATATAAACACGAAAATACGACGAATATCATTTAAAAAATAAGTAAACAAAAATACTTTGCAAAATTCCAGCTAAAACGCTTCACTCAGCTAAAATTCTGACAAGGTACGAAATTGAATTTTTGAAGTATAGAAACCTACTTATTATTCAAATGAAAACATTGCAATAATTATAACAATTTTCCCATCTTGGTGATTTTTGTAAATTAATTCCTACCCGAAATAGCGCTAAGAATCTTCGTCAAAACAAACCCCTTTTCGTCCCTTCAGAGCTATTAAAGAAAACTTTGCATTACCTAAGATGTTTTTTATAGTGCATGAAATTATTTTTCGTTACTAGTAATGAGTCAAAATATGTCTTTTTTTTTACATCAATAGCTTTAGCGGTTTTGATTTTCCGTACAATATTTCTACCCTTATTTTACCCCCAGAATGCCGTTTTTCCAAAATTATTGCACGCCATTATTTTTCGTTTGTATCCGCTCTACTAACAAATCATTCTTTTCATGAAAATAGCTTCAGCGGTTTCGATTTTCAATATAAAAATGTTACCCTTCTTTATATTTATTTATATTCGTGCAAATATTGTTGTTTTCAAATAAGTAACTAAAGTGACAAGTTTGACATTTGTAACTTCAAAAGTTTAGTTTTTCCATACAAACTTTAATTCCCTACTTTAAATCTCTTCAAGCCTTCGTTCACAAAAAAATAGCGTATGTCTTTTCCCAGGGTCATATCTATTACTGTATCAAATTTCATCAAAATCTGTTCTGTGGTTTAGGCCTGAAAAGGTAACAGACATAGTTAATTTCGCATTTATAATATAAGTAAGGATTAAAACCGACTTTAAGCTGACATTACATTGAAATTATTGTAAACGTAAAATTTTTTCAATTTTGTTATGGCCGCTCAACTTTGTTATTTTCAATCGACTTCAAAAAAAGAAGAATATCAATTTGATGTGTATGTATGTAATTTTGTCAAAATTGCATGTTTTTGGATATGTTGGTCTATACCAGCTTCTGGACACGTGTGCCAAATTTCATAAATACTTGTATGTTTGTATGTTTGTTTGTTTGTATGTTTTTATACATAAACCCACGCCTATTTTTCCAGAAGGGCACAAATTCCTGACTTCTGGCAAATAATGAATAGAAAAATCCAATATCACTTTGACCGACCCGGGATTCGAACCCGAGACCTCATCATTGTAACTGTACCGCAGTAAAGTTACGCCACCGAGGCAATCGTTTAATAAAAGAGTTCAAAATGGCGACCACAACGTTAAATTCTGACTGAATTTAGATTATTCGAACAAAGGGTGCCTCAGTTATCGATTTTGAGACCAAACGGATTAATTATAAAAAGATTAAATGGCGGCCATTTTTTCCAAAATTGTTCACGCCATTATTTTTCGTTGGTATTATGGAGCTAAAATATAAAGTTTCATAGAAATAGCTGCAGCGGTTTCGATTCTGCATATAACATTTCAACCCTTATTTTAACCCCTTTATGGTAAATTTTAAGAAAACAAAGTATGATGTTATTATTATTTTTAAATGAGTTATTAAAGAGCCAAGTTTGACATGTGTAGCTTCACCGGTTTAGATTTTTCCATACACAGTTTCATCCCTTATTTCATCCCCTTCAAGCCTTTTCTTCACAATAAAAGGTAGCCTACGTCCAACTCCGTGGTTCAATATATCTCTATGTTAAATTTCATCAAAACCGGTCCGGCCGTTTTAGCGTGATACGGAACATACATGATACATACTAACATACTTACACACTTTCGAATTTATAATATTAGTAATAGTATGGATGTAACAATACAAAAATTGTAATCGAATTTAGAATTACGGACAGTGCCCTTATCAGGAACATTTAGTTCTATCGTATAGTAATCGTGATAGAATAGTCATAGTAAAATTTTGTATGGGAACTCGAACAGCGCTATTGTGAACGTATTTGGAACTAAAATCTGACAGCGGGGATACTATAGTATAGTAAGCGTGTAGTTTAACGATAGTTTTACTTTACAAATGTATGAAAAGTGGCAGCAGGAATAATCTTTGACGTATAGTATCGCCAATTTACTATAGTTTTGCTATCGAAAACTACGAATACTTCTCACGGAGATTTTTACAGTGAAAACACTATCGAGAGTATATTTTTGCGATTGCTTTATTTCCAATTAAGGCAAAATGTGTTAATTATGTTCAAAATTAGTGCCCCCGACATCTTATTGGTATTTTGTTTAATTATCTACTCCGTATTTCACTAAAAATAGGTGATTCAATGTAATGTATTTCATGACAGAAACCACAATTTTATGCTCATCATGGTTTTATGCGCATAAACCCGATCGCTTAGAAAGTGTTCATAGCTATGTGTATGTACTCTATATGCTCTAAGTCTTAAACTATTGATGATCACGTTTTAATTTTTTTTGTGAAGAATAATACGTTTAAAGCTTTCATTTAAGGTTAAAATATTAAAAAAAAAAGTGTTGAAGTTACTCAAATATCGATTTGAAATTTTCATTTCCGGTTTACTCTACGTAAAAAAATACAAATTTAGAATTCGACAAAAAAAATAAAAACTTCGACTTTTTAACTTTAAGAAACAATATATTTTTAGTATTTTTTACAAATTAATTGATGCAGATAATAAGCATCCAAAATTTCGTGACTTCATTCTTACTACTTGCATTCTACTATGCAATAAAGCTTCATACTTAAAAAAAAATGTGCGTATACACCCACGTCTACTAGAAGTATAACTGACCGGAGTATAAACAAAATTCATGACCTAATTTTTTTTTGTTGTCCGCTTCACGTGAAATGCCCCACCTATTTAAGAGAGTAAATCATTTTAATTATCATTTGCATTCGTTTATGAGTGACATATTCCTTAAATCTCTGACAATTATTATTGCAAACAAAAAATGGCTACGTTCGGAAATTAAAATGCATAATTACTTGACATTATTTTTGTATAAAATAATTGGATTAAAAATAAATATTTTTCTGCTTTATAATTTATTTATATAACTTTTAACACGACATTAAGGCATGCTATACATTTTTTTTGTTAATTTATGATATTATTATTTTTGTTACAAACAGTGAATGACAATTCCGCACGAATCATTCAATATACGTAAACGTAATGGCATCGAGTTTACGAGACTATGGTTAAACAGTTCATGCTGCCGCCAAATTATGATATCGAGTAGTAATAGTAAATTTATAGTTGTCACGATACTAGTACTATACGATAGAGCAAACTGTTCCTGCTAGGGGCACAGAAGTGTAAACAAACGCTGTGTCTGTCACTCACATGTAAACGAGCAAGCGCACTCGGATACATTTAACGGTTATGCAGCGTGCAGCTACTAAGTTGTCTTGTTCTATCACACGCACCTCGGGCGGGGTGCTCTACTTTCTCTCTCGAACATATTAAATAGCTTCAAATCTAAAACTCTCTACATTGGGATTATATTTTATGAAGGGTCTTTTGCAGTCAAACCTATACGATTTGTTTTGTAATTAAATTATGTTTCTTATTATACCTATTTGGATTGGTTATCAGATTGCTGTAGTTAGACTTTACTGTTGACTTGTTGATTGACTTACCAGTTCACATCAGCTTGCCAGGTAGCCATGAGCAGAAATAAGTAAGCAAGCCTACTTAGACATATTCTCTGTGTTAAAAACTATCAGTTGGGATGAAATTCATACGGTTATCAAAAGAGATGAAATAAATTTAATTAAAATTAATTGAATAAAAACTAGCCATGAACACTTTTGATAGGCAAGTTGTTATACGCCTGGTTGGTAATCAAGTATATTTGATAATAAATATGTCCCATCTGATAATCAGATAGGTGAAGTTCGATCTTCCACGTCCCCCTGCTAAAACGATATCACTTTCCAAACAACCCCATATGTTTGTAACTCCTTCAGATTTATGCAAACTTAAACGGCGATAACAAAGATGTTTTACTTACGATGATGACATATATGTAACTGCATATATGAACCGGTTAGTTCTGTCAAGTTCTGAAACAAGGAAAAATAAGTTTTTAAGCCTGTATTCTTATAAGACTTTAAAACTATGCAGATGTCAAAAGAGTCTATAGGAAGTTACGAATAGAGAAATAGCTCTAAAAATATGTCTGGATAATTTTTGTATAGTATTTTGAAATAAAATATTAATGCCTAAATAGGCACGTTGACAATTTTTTGAAATTGCTTTTATTTTGTAGATAGGCCTTATATAAACACGAAAATACGACGAATATCATTTAAAAAATACGCAAACACAAATACTTTGCAAAATTCCTGCTAAAACTTTCCGCTCAGCCAAAATTCTGACTACGAAATTGATTTTTTGAAGTATAGTAAACTACTTATTTCTCAAATGTAAACAATGCAATAGTCATAACGTTTTTCCCTTCTTGGTGATTTCTGTTGTTTAATTCCTACCTGAAACAGCTCTAAGAATGTTCGTCAAAACAAACCCCTTTTCGTCGCTTTAGGCTAATAAAGAAGACTGCATCGGTGGCGTAGCGGTACTACGGTACGATTAAAAAGCTGAGGTCTCGGGTTCGAATCCCGGGTCGGGCAAAGTGATATTGGATTTTTCTATTCATTATCAGCCCGGAGTTAGGAATTTGAGCCCGATATGGCGATAGGCTCGCCCCCTATCACATCGTGGGACGGAATATACAAGATGTTTCAAGTTTTAATGTGAAAGCCGAAAGTAGTACGTTCAAAATCAGCTACTGAATCGATATCAATACTTTTTTTTGTAGTTAATTTTTTTTTAAATAATTAATTAAGACTAAGTGAATAACAGACACCCTCTCATTTAATGCACCGAACAAACAAAATTGAAACGTAACTCCAGTACATAAAGTCTTTTCTAAATAAAATTATAAACGAATAATCAAAGATAAACAAATATGAACATTATTTCGATAGTCATAAAGGTTTATTTCAAATACACTAGGAAAATAGCATTAAACAAACGCACACAACGACAGTCCTCAAAAAGCATGATAAGCTACCAAAATTACCATTAGACAGAGCAGTAACTAACTATTTAAATGATATGAATTAAATTGTAATAATCAAAAGGAAAAGAAAGATCAAGTATTTCTATGCCGAAGAACAACGCGAAACGTTAAGATAATCATTATTTCATTTGATTCGTAATTTTATTCCAATGTATGCGGAATCCCGGTGTGTCGGATATCCCGGTATTGCAATCTCTAAATATGCACCGAATTTGTCAAAAAATCTAGTCGTGCGCCGCTGTTATCTGTGACTTCTTGTGTTCACTCGTTAAGTAGATATTTCGATAACTTTCGCGATGTCTTTTCGGTATTCGAATATTGAATACACGGAAATGGTGAGAACATTGGCAGTGTGTGGAGATAATGTGTCCTTGGCATGCAGGACATTTAATGAGAGGTACGGCACCAATGTAGATCGCAATTCGCAGGACTATGTTGGCAGCCACTCAGCGTCTCCGAGATCATGGCACTTTTCAGCCCAATACTGCTATTGACAGAGGAGATAATGTACGAATACGAACACGTCGTCAAAACCAAATTCTGAGTCATTTTGAGGAGAATCCTCATCACAGTACCCGAGAAGTGGCGCCATATTTTAATGTTAGCCACATGTACGTGTGGCGAACGCTTCGTGGTGACGGCGAGCGTCCTTTCCACCAGAGACGGTGTCAGGACCTACCTCATCGTGATTACGCCCCGCGACTAGAGTTCAGTCACTGGCTATCTCAGAATTGGCAGCGCAACATTTTATGGACAGACGAGAGCACATTTACGCGTGGTGGAATGTTTAACCAACACAATAGCCATTTGTGGAGCCATGAGAATCCTCACGCATGCAGGGTGGACTCATACCAACATCGATTTTCAGTGAATGTTTGGGCAGGCGTCTTAGGTACCCATTTACTGGGTCCTATTTTTTTAGAACGGTTAACAGGAGAAAGTTACTTAATGTTATTAAGAGAAGTAATACCTACTCTCCTTGAGGATATACCTCTCGTCCATTTGCGAGAGTTGTTTAATTGTTTTATCAACACGATGGTGCCCCGGCGCATTTCACATGGAGTGTTCGTAACCATCTAAATAATGAGTATGGTGAGCGATGGATCGGTCGTGGTGGGCCAGTGCAATGGCCTCCTAGGTCACCCGACTTGACGCCTCTTGATTTTTTTTTGTGGGGACGTATTAAATCTCTAGTATACAGCAGTGAAACTACTAGTGTGGAGGAACTAAAAAGTAGGATAGTGGCAGCGTTCCTAAAGGTGAAAAGTGAAACTGCCGTTTTAAATAAATTACGCGATCAATTGCGCAAACGTGCGTTAAAATGTATCGAGCAAGGTGGTGGACATTTTGAAAATGTTTTAAAAAGAAGTCGCCGTATGAGTGCCATGTAACACGTAAGTTATTTTTGTGTTTTTTTAATTGTTGCGTTATTATTGCCGATTTAATAGTCGATTAATGCAAAATATTGTCTTGTGTTGTGACTTCCTGCTCATTATTTGTAGTAAATTTAAATACTTATTTAATAGCTCGATAAAAACTAGATGCTGACTGAGTACCTAAATAAATAGTAATTTGTTTATGAAACCACCCGGCAATGACCTGCGTTCGTTATTTGTAGTAACGTTTATTGTCGGCGGCACGGCGTTCAAACGACCCGCGTAGGTACTCGTGTAAGTGTGCGTGTCCGCCGCGAGCATAATATGTACTATGTCGTAGTACGCTCTTATTTGTATGGTGACCATGTTGTGCGCCTACAAATAGTATAACTAATTTCATAAATAAAATATATTTGTAGACACCGGAGTACAATTTTAAAGCATATACTATAATTGCAATAATATTTTTAAGTTTGGGTGTCTGAAGTTGTGAGTTATTCATTTTACACGTTGTATAAGGCGAAACGTGGGTGTTCTGGTAGCACCTCTGCCTACCCCTTCTGGGAAAAAGGCATGTGTTTATGTATGCATTACCTAAGATATTTTTATAGTGCATATTATTTTTCGTTACTGGTGTCAAATTATAAGTTTGTATATCAATAGCTTTAGCGGTTTTGATTTTCCGTACAATATTTCTACCCTTATTTTACCCCCGTAATGATGTTTTTCCAAAATTATTGTAAACTATTATTTTTTGTTTGTAATAAGGAGCTGAAATATATATTTTTATAGAAATGGCTTCAGTTGTTTCGATTTCGCATATAAAATTCCAACTCTTATTTTAACCCCTTTAGGGTTAATTTATATATTTTTATTTTTAAATGAGTAGCTAAAGTGCCAAGTTTAACATCTTAACTTTAACGGTTTAGATTTTTCCATACATACTTTCATCCCTTATTTCAACCCCTTCAAGCCTTTTCTTCACAAAAAAAGTAGCCTATGTCCGTCTCCTGGCTCTAAGCTACCTCCTCACCAATTTTCAGCCATATCGGTAAAGCCGTTCTTGAGTTATAAATAGTGTAACTAACACGACTTTCTTTTATATACCTACCCGTGTATGTGTATAAAGGTATAGATTACTTATATTTATTAATCGACTTCAAAAAAGGAGATTATCAATTCAATGTGTATGTACGTAATTTTGTCAGAATTGCACGATTTTTGGATATGTTGGTCTATACCAGCGCCTGAACACGTGTGCAAAATTTAATTAATGTATGTATGTTTGTATGTTGGTCTACGCATATCTCAAAATCAAAAAGTATCAGTCCGATTTCTAAAATTCTTTTTGCATTGGATTAGGTATAGTCCAACTTAGGAGCTGTATAAGTTTCATAGAAATCGGTTCAGTAGTTTTTGAGATAGAGCAGGGGTGCCCAACCTTTTTCAATCCGCGGCGCACATACATGTTTACTATTTTGTCGTGGTACCCTAATCTATCCAGCTGGTTGAAATATATAACGATACTAGTTAGGTAAATAGGCACACAACTTAAAATCCAGAGAAAGGGAATTTCTTCGCGGCGCCCTTCTCTAGTGGCTACGGCGCGGCGCGGCGCAGCAGGGCGCAGCAGGGCGCACACTTTAAAACCGTGAGATAAAGAGTAATGTAGTAAAGTTTTTATAATTCACTAGGAAAATGTGAAGATAGTTATCTTAGCAAAAATGGTAAGAAATTAGGTTTAATTACCGCCATAGAAAATTAAAAAATGAAGAAATAAAAATAATTTATAAAAATAAAATCGACTTCAATATTGTAATAAAAAGAGAGAAATAAATCTAATCTTCTAATTAATCTTAAATACCTAAGGGTCTTAAGAAAAATCTGTGATTTTTTTTAAGTTCGCTATTAGACATGCCACGACGACACACAATGACACTCACAAAAATCTGTAATTGTAAAAATGTCTTATTGCTAACTTTGAAAATTAAACTGCATTTTTCGTCAGAATTCTTGGGATTTTTTTTTTGTATTGTATCAGCCCATATACGACCCACTGCAGGGCACGGGCCTCCTCTACAATCGAAAGTACGATTGAGAGTGGTTAGGCCATATAGTCCACCACGCTGGCCTAGTGCGGGTTGGCGGACTTCACACCGTAGATTTTAGATTTTTAGATTCTTGGGATAAAATTCGAAAATTGCAACAGAGTAAAATTTGCGATATGTGTTATGAAAGTCAGCAATCCGTACAATGGAATATCGGTCTTTAATTTTTCTTCAAAATTGACACTACTTATAACAAATTGGTTATGGGGCCAGGATATTTTTTTTTTTTACAATTACGACTTTGGTGAATGTGTTTGAGAGAGAGTATTTGATTAAATGAATATGGGCAAATACTAAAAAAATTAAAAATTTTGAACGAAGAAATTGAATAAGAAGTGAAAATTGCTCATTAAGATGGGTTTTGGCGAATACAGTGAGTTTAAACCTTTCGAACACTAACATGATAAAATCGTAGCAATAAAAAAAAATAGGGTGTCTTTAGAATACTGTAAGGTAGAAAAGTTATAGACGATTTTTTTTATTTGTCAATTTTATTCAAAGATTGCAACGTTTTCCGAATATCCTTAAATAACCTTTTTTATACCTTTTCTTCAGTTAACAATTTCACTCAGTTACACTGTTTTACATAAACGCCAATTTTTTTTCTGCGTGATCATTATTTCTGGAGTAATCCCGAGTCAAAGTCGGAAAGGCCATTTTTGCTTTGATTTACCATAAGTCAGCTCCAAATCATACTACGAAGTTCCCTAGTATATCAAATTAAAAGGAATTAAATTACCTACAAGAGCTTTATGATGATGTCACCAAATAAACATCACCCACGCAAATGCATGGTGTCAAACACGAGTAAAAGTTTGGAAAAATAATTCTTGTTGGTTTTCCTACGATTGTTTACTAACCAGGCATGAAATAAAGAAAAAGAGTGCAGATCTGAAAAATAGACATTTCAGGATTCCAATTTCGTAGTTTCAAATTTCTTAAAGATCAATTTTCTTCAAGATACAGACTGTCAAAAAAAACCTTAAAATTTTGATAAAAAAAAATATCCTTTAATTTTTGTGAGTAGTGTATGTATATTGTAAAATATATGTATATTGTAAATTTTTATTTTTAAATTATCAACAATTATAATTTAAAATATAGCACACACATCGGGGGTCCATTCTCCATCTCACCATATACTCTGCTGCGGCTTGTGGTTTTACGGAACAGCCCGACAGCAATTTCAACCATGTGGTAAGGATCTTTTTACCACCGAGGGTCCGCGCATACCGAAGTCCAACTTGCCCGTAGTTTGTTTAGCTTTACGCACAAATACCATGTCGCCAATATTGAATGAGCACGGGTCCTTGTATTTCTTATTAACACGAGCATCTTGGTCGGTGCGATTTTCATCCAGGAGTCTAGAAGATTGTTGTCGCGCAAGCTCACGTAGGTATTCGCGATTTGGACTCGTAGATTCCAAGGCATCATCGCGCACCAGAGATCGTATGACGGGCGTCGTACTATTACTGCCTACTAACAATGCAAATAATGCAAACAATGCGCTCTCATATATCCGACCATGATCAGCGACTTATAATTTAGGTGTACCAAAAAGTGAGAACGTATTTTCAAAAACTTTCTTCAACTCATTTGCGTCTTGTTTATACATCGGATATAGGAGGCAATATATTTTGGTAAATGCGTCTAGATTATTACATATTTGTAACCGTTTGAATCAGGAAGTGGTCCTACAACATCACTGAATTGTATCAAAGGGTTTATCGGGCTTAATTTATGATTCAATAGGTTGCAATGGCTGGCGCGGCACTCTCGTGAGAGAGAGGCATAGGAATGTTGAATATATTTTTGAACAAATTTTCTTAATCCAGGAAACCAAAAGTGCTTTCATATTAACTCTACAGTTTTATCAGCTCCAATATGCTGACGTTCGTCATGAAAGTCGCGCAATAAACTGAGTCGATGTCCTTTAGGTACGTAGTACAGCAAACGAGTTTGTTCACCGTTCAATAAAAAAAGTAGCTGATTTGATTATCGTCTATCCATCCATCCATCAGCCAAAGGAAGTCGACTGCTGGGCATAGGCCTCTCCTAATGATATCCTCAGTGACCTGTTAGAGGCAGCCTGCATCCAGCGACGTCCCGCGATCTTTACCAGTTCGTCTGACCACCTAGTGGGTGGACGTCCAACGCTGCGCTTTCCGCTTCGTGGCCCCCATTCGAGAACTTTTTGGCCCCATCGGCCATCAGTTCTCCGTGCTATCCGTGCCCCGCCCATTGTCACTTCAACTTGCTAATCCGTTGGGCTATGTCGGTTACTTTAGTTTTCCTACGGATCTCCTCATTTCTGATTCGATCTCGTAGAGAAACCCCGAGCATAGGCCTCTCCATAGCTCGTTGAGTGACTTTGAGCCTCCTAATAAGGCTCATAGTAAGAGGCCACGTCTCGGTGCCTTATGTCATCACTGGTAACACACAACTATCGAAAACTTTCGATTTGAGGCACTGAGGTATTTTAGATGAGAAGACATCGCGTAGTTTCCCGAACGCTGCCCAACCGAGTTGAATTCGACGATTGACCTCTCTCTCGAAGTTGGACCTGCCTAACTGGACCACTTGTCGTAAATACACATATTCGTCTACAACTTCGAGAGTCGAGCCCCCAACTCCAATAGGAGTGGGCACAACACGGACATTCGACATTATCCTCGTTTTGTCCATGTTCATTTTAAGACCCACCTGTTAATAGACTCGATTTAGGTCTTCGAGCATAGTGCTAAGGTCTTCCAGCGATTCTGCCAAGACTACAATAACGTCGGCAAATTGAAGGTGAATGATATACTCGCCGTTGATGTTGATGCCGAATCCTTTTCACTGCAAGAGATTGAAGGCGTTTTCCAGCGCGGCAGTAAACAGTTTCGAAGATATGACATCTCCCTGTCTTACGCCTCTCTGTAGTGGAATAGCCTTCGTGCTCTGATCTTGTACTCGGACCGACATGGTGGCGTTGTTGTATATATACTTCAACACTTCGATGTACCGATAGTCAATGTAGCACCGGTGAAGAGACTGTAGCACAGCCCAGGTCTCGATCGAATCAAAGGCTTTCTCATAGTCCACAAACGCTAAACAAAGCGGCAAGTTATATTCCTAGGTTTTTTTGTATAACTTGCCGAAGCGTATGAATGTGGTCTGTGGTACTAAAGCCTCTCCTCTCACTACGCAGCCGCCGGTCGTCTTCAGCCTAGACAACTGGCTTTGCCCAATAGACAAGTCTCTTGCAAACACTTTGGAGCCTCCGTTCCGCTCAATTGTCTCTTTTATGCTCACAGCATTGTGAGCACGGACATCGTGTCGCAAGGACTTCCAGATCCGTCTATTGAGCCGCCTATATGTTTCGGCGTCATCGGAAGACTGCAGCGCCATAGATCGACGTTCGGCCATGAGGTCAAGAGTATGGATCGAGAGTTTTTGTGGTCTATCTCTACGGGGAGGTGTAAAATACTTAGGTCCCACCATATGGACAGCTTCTACCAAACCGCTGTTTAGCTCGTCCACTGCAAGGTTTTCTTAGAGACAATCAAAGCGATTTGCCAGCTCGAGTTGAAAGTTGATTATAGTGGTAACGGGTAAACACAGTGAAGTCATTTGTTATTGAAATCACGCGGACAGAGTTGTATTGGAGAGTGGGGGACTGTGTAACGAGCACTTGCGTTTGAGAAACAGACCAGTCCACACCTCCTAAGCGAAACTGTCGGTTTACCTACCTAGTACCTATACCTAGTTGTAGTGAATTGAGATTTGCAATAATAAATCTTCGATTATACCTACAATATCGTGATGGACCCTTGTACCACCGAACATGGAAAAAGACAGCTCTACCGCTCAGCCATCGCTGACGCCGACATATATTATATACCTGACAATCTTATAATGTTGTTGTTTTTTTTTCTCTTTGTGTACAATAAAGATTAAACAAAAATTATAAATAAATATACACCAGCAAGCAATTACCACCAGCTTGCGCCGTCTGACGACCGGCACTATTAAGCTATATTATGATCGAAAGTGTATTTACGTAGGCTGAACTTGAAATGCGAAATATTTGCATGTGTCACCGACGAATGTACCACTATCGTGCACAGTAGTCGCTATTAGAGTAATTACGAAAAGATCACCAGTTGGGCCTATAAGTGTTTCATAATATACATTATTATGTAATATGATATAATAGTAGAATGTGTGAACAGCGTCTCGTGCTGCCATTGGGTATTGCATATATGGTGAGGTGGTGCACCAGAGGGTTAGGTGATAGTGCGTTGAGTGGTAGGCTTAGACGGGTAATATGCGCAAGCACAACAAAACACACAGGACTACCAATATACAATTTAATGCACCCACTATGAAGCAATAGTTTACAGTTTGCACATAGAATAGTCAGAAATATAAACTATAACACCGAAGAAAGCATACACTATAAGTAGAATAGAAAAGAAGTAAAGTCCAAGAATAGGTACAGTTTATAGAAAACACAGCACAAGATAGTATAAAGCACAAACGAAAAGCAAATAAACAGTACGATAATAGTCTGTAAACAAACACTAGGTAGTACACGCATACAATACAGCAGGGTAGGCTCGAGACCAACGATACGTCATCAGTGCGCGGTACGATTGTCCGGTCGGAACTAACTAGCAAGCCGAGAGTTCCGGCGCATAGAGAACATGCGCAGGCGCAGGTGAGGGGGTCCGCTACCGCGCCGCCCGCAACTACTACGTCATCTTTTGTATCGAAGCGGCCGGCCGGCTACGATCCCGGCTCCATTTCACAATTCGGGCGCTCATCCGTCATTCTATTATTTTGTTTAGAATGACGTGTGAATACTATATGAATTAACGTTTATTTATTTATTTGCTTATTATGTTTTATTTAAGTATGTGTGTTTGCGAGTGTTTGAGTGTGTGTATGTTTGTATGTATATGTATATGTATATGTGGGTGTTTGTATGATATGCATGGGCGTGTATATAAGTAGCCCACACATATAGTGCTTTCCACTCATTATTTCTACCGCTACGGAACTTTTTACCAATTACCACGAAAGTTGCGCTTGTTCAGTCTCTTCTTCTTCCTCTCCTTAATTATGCTGATGCTAGCTATCTCGATCTCACCGAAGCCCAGTTTGAAAATTAAATATTATTAAATTTTAACGTTTTCCTCTAAATTAATAACCTATATAACGTATTGTAGTTTACGTAGTGTATTATATGATTTATTTTATTTTATGTCTATGTATAATTAATGAAAATGTGTATCTGCATTAAGCATATTTTGCAATATTAATTTCTTTTTTGTTTATTATTATTAAATTTATTTAGTTTCGTCTATGTTGTGACCACCCTCTTTCTAGCTTCTTTTCTATCCAGTCCATCTAAAGGTTGTCTGGAAGAAATCACGGAAAGCGATAAGACCGCCGATTGTCACCTTTATTTTAATAAGTTTTCCAATTATTTCTTTTTGTTCTTCTATTGTTGTATATGGTGTGCAATAAAGTATTTATAAATAAATAAAATATTTCCACATGATGTGCTGAGATCTTTATTATAGTCATTATCATTATTATCAAAATACATTCACAGGGTGCGAATTTTGGTGCGAATGGAATGCTACTGTTCTATACAAATAAAGTTAAACCTATGATCAAGAACTACTAATGTGCTAGAGGTTATATATATATATATATATACTCGTATAAAACCTACTACCTATGTACCTACAGCTACGTGTACCTATAATATGAGATCCATATTGCAAAAGATAAATATTACAATTAAATGAATATTGTAAAAAAATTACCATCGGTATAGATCCTAGTTTTGCTTGTGACAATTTATAATAAATTAATTTAATTTTATAATAGTAATGCAATTATTTTATCCAATAACGGTATAAACAGCGATAATTTAAGGGAAAGTATCTATATAATCCGGTTTATTTAGACATGCAAGATTACATACATTCACACAAGGCTGAAATTTGGTAGGAATGTTCTAAACACTATAATAAATGAAATGTGAAAAGTCCTCATCGATCTGACACCTGGAAAAAAATTTACTCGCGGTCAAACGTCACGAAAACGGGCTTTTCGCGATTTTTAGCAAACTGGTAAGTTTTATCATAATAACAGCCTGGACAAAAATTGTAGATCTGATAATTATCTATAAAAAATTCCAAATATTTCTTTTCCCAAAAGCCACCGTTTTAGAGATATAAAGATCCAAAATTTGAAAGAGTTGTAATCGTCATAATATGCACACGATGTAAATGAATATTTCATCCATTGCCAGATTCGTAGATTCATCTTGAGGTCAACCGACTTTAACCCCAGTGTTCGGTCTCATGAAGGAAATGACGCAGTCATAATGATACTTAGCCTCAGCAGCAACTAAATCTTAAACGAGCAGGAAAAGCGTTTGCCATAGCACCAGAACGAGCCTGAGCTGTTTCCAGAACCAAATCTTTGAATGTATACTTATTTTTTTTAATTTTACGGCGAGAATCCAAGGACTTTCATTTTTCAAGCCGTTCATTCAATTCCTGGCTGCAAAATAAGCATTGTTTTTTTTAAACAAAAAACTGATTCACTTACACGTGCTCTAGTACGAGGAGGACTTTTAGTACATGTACTGACTTCTTTTTCTTCATATTGTCTTTTAATAGCTGCAGCAATAGAACACTTTCGAGTATAATTTTTTACGACACTCCACGTGTGTGGTCACAGATTTCTGCTTTTCAATACTTGGATTGATTAATGTCTTCATACCATGCATGTTCAATAGTAACAATTCCACAAATAAAAAAATGTTATACAATTCAAAACAGCACGAAATAGGTTAAATAATATAGGTTACAATAATCACGTGTTTTCATTTCAATGTATTGAGCATTCTAAGATAATGTAGGTATACGACCTTAGCCACACTGACAATTACACTCACCGATACAACGATATTTTTACTTGTATTACAGCTTCAGTGATGTTACATTGTCACAGGTCACTCCCAATAGATACCGCATAATGTCAATTTTGTTCGAGTTCAAAACTGCCATTTTAGGTTACAAGAGAGGTAATCGGGGGACGTACCAGCGGATTGTCGTGATTTAATGAAATGTTATTGATTAAAACAACGTCGATAAGTTTGTCGATAGATTGCATATAATATTTATTGGCAAAGTGTATTTTTACTGATTTGATTTCTTATGGTAAATGAGCTTTTCAAAGGAAAGAATAAAACGGCAGTTCAGTATTATTATAAAATATTTATGGAGTTTCATATAATGATTCATTAAACGTGATTTATCTTGATATCATGATACACACTAAAATTGATCAATATAAAGTAGGTTGTATGTTGTATTTGTAGGACAATGTGGGTGGAAAAATATGCAAATGTTAGCTAACCAATAAAAAAAAATCAGCTGGTTAGTAATTATTTTTCATGACCTTGTTTATGATACATGTTGGAGGGGGGGGGGGGGGTTTACTCTCTGATAAAACCTTTTTTTTTTGTAGGACAAATATTTTTTCACGTTATTTAGATAATTATCTCGATAATTAACAAAAAAAAATCGGCTATTAATATTTTTTTTTAATCCGTCATAACAATATATTTCATCCCTATTATCTTAGTTATAAACCACTATCGAGAAATTTCGTAAAAAAAATAGTTGGGCGTCTCATTGAAAAAACAGCTTTTTTATTTTTTTATTCTGGCACGGCATGATGACTGCACTGCACCTGATGGTAAGCGCAAATGCCGTCCAGACTGAGTATCGAATGGCATCAGACGGCGGTCCCATACCATTCGACACAATTATGCCGGCCTGCTGAGATGCTTCTTCACACTACGGCGGAAGGACCCAGGATTATAGGAAGGAGGGAACACGTGTGACGGCAAACAATTCCACAGCTTCACAGTGCGGCACAAAAAAGAATTTGCGAACTTTTTTGTTCGCGCCGAGATGGTTTGAACCGTCAAGCTGTGGCTTCGCAAGCCAGCACGCGTGGTTCTGTTAAGGAAAGGAGAGGAGGGGATCAAACTTAACAATTCCTCAGAGCATTCACCGTGATACAGACGGTAGAACACGCTTAGAGAGGCAACATCCCTCCGCAACTGTAGCGACTCTAAGTTGCTCGTAACGTCTGCATCATTTACAATGCGGATTGCCCGCCGCTGCAACCCATCCAAGGCATCGAGTAAATACTGGGCGGATCCATCCCAGAGGTGCGAACAGTATTCCATACCCGGCCGAACCTGCGCTTTATACAAGCGGTATAGTTGACCGGGCGTGAAAAACCGACGCACCTTGTTCAGGATTCCGACCCTGCGCGATGTGGCAGATATTACGCCCTCGATGTGATTCCTTGGATTAAGATCACAGCGGATATCCACACCAAGGATACTCAGGTCATTCCGCATTGAGAGGGGAATACCCTGAAGATTGGGGAGGGGAGAGAACGGGGATTTTTTGCACGTGAACGCACACACCTGGGTTTTCCTGGCATTGAACTCAACCATATTCCTGGAACCCCATGTAGAAATGAGATCCAAGGACCGGTTGAGCTCAATGACAAGATCTTCGCGCCCGCTCACAGTGCCGTCACGGCAACCTGGGGGCCCATAGCAGTATCGCCCATGAACCGTGCTGTCATCTGCATAGCAATGAATGTTGCCGAGCGACAACATATCATTGATATGCAGAATAAACAGGGTGGGCGACAGTACCGAGCCCTGTGGAACTCCGGCATTTACCGACATGAGCGCCGAAGCGTGTCCGTCAACGACAACACGCATTCTATGCCCATGTAGAAAGCCAGAAATCCACGAACACAAGTTGCCGGGCAGACCGTATGCCGGAAGCTTGGAGAGAAGACCACGGTGCCAGACCCTATCAAACGCCTTGGCTATGTCGAGGCTCACAGCAAGAGCCTCGCCACGCCGGTCAATCGCTTCACCCCAGCGATGCAGGACAAACGCTAGAAGATCACCCGTTGATCGGTTGTGACGGAAACCGTATTGTCTGTCACTGATCAACGAGTGATCCTCCAGGTAGCGGACCAATTGAGCGTTTATGATCCGCTCCATGACTTTGCACATCACTGAGGTGATAGCGATAGGGCGATAATTGGTAGGGTCTGACCGATCACCCTTTTTGGGGATCGGTTGCACATTGGCCTCCCTCCAAGATTCCGGCACAACACCTGTGCGGTAAGACGCTCGGTAGAGGCGTGTCAGTGCAGGAGACAGCTCCGCTGCACAAGCCCTTAAAACCACCGCCGGTATTCCATCCGGACCACTGGCTTTCCGGACATCGAGGGATCGTAGCTCACGCCGCACATCACACTGCCTGATGCGAATATCAGCCATTGAGAAACCGCAATCAGGCAGCGTGGGCGGCTTCTGGGAACCACGGTCCTCGAGGCGGGAATTAGCCGCAAAAAGATTTGCCAGTAAAGTGGCTTTCTCTTGCGGCTTATGAGCCAGTGATCCTTCCGGGTACTTCAGTGGTGGCAATGTAGGACGGCAGAAGTTAGACTGGACAGCCCTGGCCAAACTCCAATAAGCACGACTGCTAGTTGGGTGATTGGCCAACGCACGCCCAATGCTACAAACGCGCTGGGCATCCGCTCTAGCGTAGGCCTTCCCGCAGGCCTTGGTGGCTCGGTTATAAGCTTCCTTGAGGGAGCTGATATTGGGATCCTTCTTGGCGCGACCCCTGATCCAAGCGCGATACGCCGCTTGCTTGTCGCCGACAGCAACGGCGCATGCACGATTGAACCAGGAGCGTCCACGGCCCTTACTGGCGATCTCAGAGGAAGGAATGTAGTATTCAATACCTAGACTGATCTCGCCAGCAATAGCGTTGGCACTCGCTGAAGGATCTTTGCCCTCAAAGCAGCGCTGCCGCCAAGGGATGGATGCGAAATATTCCCGCATACCATCCCAATCCGCCGACGAGTAGTGCCAGACCCTTCGCTTAACCTGCACGGGACGTGGAGGTGAAGCGAACGGTACTGACGACCCGACCAGGCAGTGATCGGAGGTGCCCAAAGGCGCACTAATGGTCACACGATACCCGGCCGGGTGACTCGCCAGCAGAAGGTCCAGCAGTGAAGGCGCATGACTCGCCACATCCGGGATCCTGGTGGGCTGGTTCACCAGTTGTGTCAAGTCATGAGTCAGAGCGAATGCATGGGCAGCCCTGCCAGCATGATCAGTCTTAGAGGAGCCCAACCACAACTCGTGATGTGCGTTGAAATCCCCCAAGACCACCATTTCGGCTGACGGGAACTGCACCTGCGCGTCATCTGTCGCCCGGCTAAGGTACCTAAACAGCCGAGTCGTCTCATCATCCCCATTGTGCGACCTGTAGAGGCACACGTAGATGCGGCTCAGGGAACCAAGATCCACGTGCACCCACAGAGCGGAGAAGGAAGGGTCCTCCATGCAGCGCAAACGGCGACAGCAGACGTCCGACCGAACATACAAGCATACCCCGGCTTTAGGCTTGAAGTTTTCTTCAAGCGAATAACCGGGGTACAGCAAGTAGGAATTGGGATATTGGGATTGGGATGCAAAGCTTAGATGATAAGAAGAAAAAAATGTTATATGATATATACCTTTACATCGGTGGGGGAAGCGGCTATAGATTTTTAAATATGTAAAAAAAAACTGTTGCATGGACATCCTCGAGCGCGTCAGATATTGATAGCATCAATGCCCTACGTATTTTTAATAATGTACGTATGTTAATCTGATCGTTTGCATGATGCGGGTGGTTGTATTTAAGGGTAGAAAATGAAAAAAAAAAAAAATAATCGAGCGCGTCAGATTTTCTAAGGGAGTGTTAAGTGCACTAAAAAAAAGCTCTCATTCACTAATCTGACGATTTCGATGGGACGCAAACTCGCGGCCATTTTCATAATGTGCAAAAAAATTTCGCCATTTGGAAATACTCAAGCGCGTCAGATTAAGATATATATGGTTCATCTTTATGTTCTAAACGTACTGTCTCATAATCTGACGATTATCTAGAGGGATTCGCCTGATCTGACAAAAAAAAATTTGAAAAACGGTTCACCTTAAAGACCATCCCTGCAACTTCCCGCTAATTCCATTCCTGGGCGCTTAAAATTGTACTTATGACATTTTTGAGCTCAAAATATAATTTATGTGATATTTTGAGCTCGCTGAGTACAAAGAAATAATATTTCTATGCATTTGAGCTCTCCCAGCTCGAAAGTCTGATAGAAGTTTCATAGAACACTATTTTTGGAATTTTCAAACCGCAATAACTTTTGAATGGATCAACCAATTTTCACGCGGTTGGCGGCATTCGACGCAGTTTTATCATCCTCATAAGTAATTTTGCAATTTTAATTCATCGAACCACAAATTTCGGAGTAATCCCGAAAAAACACTTTTTCGGGTTTCTTTCGTTCACGATATCTCTCGAACGAATCAACCGCTTTTGACCAGCTTGGTGGCGATCCACGTGGTTATTCAAGTTCAATGGCGGATCAGTTTTTGAAGTTGATCGATAAAGCCGGTTAAAAGTTATTCCAAAAAAAACACTTTCAAAAAAAAATTTTTTCTTATTTTTTTTGAGATGGCAACAGAAACCAGAGTGGGGACGGAGTGAGAGAGTAATAGATAGAGAGGAATAGAAACGCGGAGAAGGAAATGTAGGCATCACGCAGCTGCACGCATTTAACTTTATCGACGAATTTTTGATATATCGGCTTGCGGAAATCGTCAGATTATATATTTTTCATTATTCTTGAATTATTTCCTTCAAAATAAAAAAAAATTTAGCTACGCTAGAGAATGTCGAGATGACGTTTTTTTTTTACAACTTTGTTGCCCTCCCCTTTTTTTACGTCACTCTCAAATTGTCAGATTAGTGGAATATACACTTTTTAGGATGTAATTTACTCACCCTACCTTAATCTGACGCGCTCGAGAATTTCTGATGGTAAATTTTTTTTTACTAATCTGATCCTGTATCCTTCACGGGCGGCCTTATATATGGGCCTCATGTTTTGTGGAGGTACTTTACCGGGTACAAGGTATCCCCCTGTATATTAATCTGCCGCGCTGTAGTAAATCCCGAAATCCCCGCTTGGGCTCCCCTACTATAATTTTTTTTTTTTCTTTTAAGTGATGAATTCTAACACACTATCTGTTTATTATCAAAACGCGAGGGGTTTACGTACGAAATCCTTGTAATTTTCAACAAACATATAAAATGACGATATTGACGTTATATGTATTACAGAAACATGGATGACTACTGGTTTTTATGACTCTGAATACTTTTATAGTCGTTATGTTGTATTCGCGATCAGCTTATCACACGTTGCGCACGCGGCGGTGGTGTGTTAGTAGCTATACGTCGTAACTTAAATCCAACGCAAGTCAATCAATTACGTTCAATTGCCCTCATTGATGAATTATGCCTTAGTTTTTCATTATTACATAGTAATTGTCACAACTCTACGGGGCAGGCCACACCATCAAATATACACATATTGTGCACATATATTCCTCATGGTCATACACATCATGAGCGCCTGAATTATTTTTTCGATAGGACAACCGAATACATTAATGCACAGCCAAACGATATTTTTTTGATTATCGGAGATTTTAATGTCACTCACGCGGAGTGGTACTATGATGAGACCATCGGCAGCATGAATTTACACACAAATAACAACGGCCTTTCCATTTTGACTGCGAATTTTATGAATTTATCTCAATTAAGCCAATATATTTCTTTTTTTAATTTTAACGATAGAATATGAGACCTTGTTTTTTGTAACTTACCATGTGAAGTATCCACCTACGATTCTCCTATTGTAAGAGAGGATCCGCACCATAAATCGCTTACTATCAATTTATCATTACAATTTCGCCCAACCTCTTGTTACAAATAGTACTGTCAAAAAAATGTTCTTTAAGTCAGACTTTGTTGCAATAAATAGAGAACTTTCTCTGATTGATTGGGATAAAGAATTCAGAAATATTACTGACGTTAACGCACTCACAGAACGGTTCTACATTATTCTAAATGACGTAGTCGACAGATATGTACCAAGTCGAATCATATCTACAAACTCTAAGTATCCGCCGTGGTATTCTAAATCATTAATAAAACTTGAGAAAGAAAAATGCAAATATCACAAAAAATGGAAGTGCTATAGAAACACAAATGACTACAATACTTTTTCATTGTTAAGGAAGAGATTTCATAAGTTACAGTACCAATTACATAATGCCTACGTCATTCAAAGCGAAAATATAATTCGAGTAAATCCTAATTATTTCTGGGCCTATGTTAAAAATAAAAAATGTGTTCTGAATGACATGCCAGCCAAGATGCTTTATCAGGGAGAATCTTTAACGGATGAGAAAGATACATGCAATAAATTTAATACATATTTTCATTCAGTATTCACACAGTACAAAGATTCAGATTCACGTAATCGCATTAAATTTTATCCGACAGATGGTACTGTAGACATTAATTCCATTAACCTGTCTTTAGAATTAACTCATAAGGAACTTAAATCCGTTAATATAAAAAAGGTGCCGGGCACGATGGTATTCATCCCATAATTATATCCAAATGCTTGTCACAATTATTAGAACCAGTTTATAAATACCGTATACCTTTGGACGAGACGGTGGGAAACCGAAGGTTTAATTCGAACGTCTAAACGCACTGGTAGACCGAGGAAAACTAGAAGAGATCAAGATTTTGATATTATTCGGCGGTTCCGAAGCAGTGGCTTCACGCGAGTATCGACGGTCGCAACAGACATGGACATATCGGGACATACAATTCGCCAGCGACTGATAGAACACGGCTTCTACAATCGAGTTCCAGCAAGAAAATTTATTTTAACACCACGGCACAAACTGAAACGCCTGCAATTTCCCGAAAGGTTCTTGCATTTCGATTTGTCGCAAGTCGTTTTCGCCGATGAAAAAAAAATTCAATCAACGGAAGATGGACGATGCACTCTTTGGCGGTTAACTGGTCAGAGATATAACCCGGAAAATATTAGGAATAATCGATCGGCGGGCCGTATTAGCGTTGGCTTTTCGGGATGGATGAGTGCATCGGGCCCGGTGAGCTGACGGAAATATCGGACCGCTTGAATAGCGAAGGCTATTTAGATTTGTTGGAAAACACATTACTTCCTACGGCCAGAAAGCACGTATCGGAGCCAATACACCGCGTCCACGAGAACAGCCCCGTGCATAAGGCTAGAAGATGTCAAGCGTGGTTCCGCAATAATGAAAAAGCGATTATCGAGATGCCGTTCCCACCGAAGAGTCCAGAATTGAACCCTATAGAAAACCTATGGGGTCTTATTGTCCAGGCCTGGGAGGCCGACACGCCACGCACATAGGAAGGCACTGTAAGGCACGTGGATCGCGTGTAGGACACATTCAGAGTCGAAGATGTATGTGCTATCAGTGGCGAAGGCTCCATATAACTCGATTCCCTGCGGCTTACCTTTTGTAATTTATCATTACACTATAAACAAGCAAATTTTTCAAAATTATTTATGTAATATCTAAACTCATTTTATTCAACGACATCTGTCGGCCACATAGGTAAATATTACTGCGGAGGCGCATAGCAAACATGTAATTAGATTGCGCCGCGTTGCGACCTCTGGCGAATTACTGCCAAAATTGTTCGGCTTATTGAATAACAATGGCGCGGCCCGTGCGCCGACCGCCCGCGTCGGCTGCATGTTACGCATTGGTGTGACATGGTTGTGTAGTTTGCAACAAATCACGCAAAATTGTACCTTAAACTTATAGTGATTTAAGGTTCAATTTCCGTTAAAAAAGCAGGAGGCATGCTGCGGCTCTTCAGCATTTTGTGTGTTTATGTGTGTATTTGTGTAGATATCACTGCATTTGTAAGTGTTGTATTAACATTTTGACAGTATACGAGTATTAGCTGGTTCAGGCATTTAGTTTATTATGTTGTAATGGAAATTAATAATCGTGAGGGACGTACATGTTTAGATTGTCAATTTCGGAAATAACGTTACTGTTTAGATTTTAGGAAATGCTCGACTACTAATAATACAACTAATAAAAGCGCGGCTAACGTACTTGTTAACATTGTATCTAGATCATTAATTTTTCTTTATTAATCTTATATTCACGTGCGGTTTAAAAATATACTTTTTTACTTTTCTCATGATGACATTGCAACTTTTGTATATTGGAAATATTAAAATATAATTGACGACCGCAGTACGTAGATGCCATCATACGAAATGCAATCGTTTCGTTTGGTGAGTGAGATTGTCGGAGGAATAATATTCGCAAACGTCCGGATATAAGGATACACGTACATATTATGTAAATGTGTCGCGTTTCGGGCTAATTCTCTGAAGCATCTCACGATAAGTTGATCTACTCAATCCGGATTGCACTATGTTTACTATCAAGTATCAGTCGCATTGTCTTCCCTATGTAGGGCCAGTAGGTATAAACAAAATAAACACACTTATTTCGCGTATTGAGTTTCGGCTTCCCTTTTTTAAAAAATCACCCTTCGCCACTGTGTGCTATGTTATCTTCTATGCGACGCCGACTACAGGCCGTCATCGATGCAAATGGAGGCCACACAAGATTTTAATCAATTTAATATTTTTATTTTTATTGTTGAATTTGGTTTTTTGTTTGATAAATTCAAATATTTTCTTTGTATTTACTTATTTAATTGTCACCAAAACCGTACACACCATGTAGGTACAGTACATATACAAAATTGAAATAAAGCACATACTTACACAAATTGTTGCCAATATTGTCATACATTATCATTTATTAACACGGAACAAGACCACAGAGATATATTTTATTTTCTTATTTTATGTATTTATTATATTTGGAACACCAACAGCACGATATAAATAAAATTAGGTGCCTATAAGAATAACAATTTATTATTTAATACAAGCACACACGCCAGCAGACTAACAAGACATTTAAACTCTACGAAAATAAATATTAGTTAGGTATTTCACAAAAACGTAAAAGACAATACATTAATGCAGAGAAGAAACTAAAAATATAAACTGTGAAAAAAATAATTAACAACGAATACACAACAAAGCAACAAAAGTAGGTGAACACATCTACGGCAATCTTACTTTTTATAAATGTTCAGAGACTTATGTACAATTGACGTGTTCATCAATTTTGTTGCTTTAGCTGTTCACCAACTTTTGTAACCTTAGTGTGTTCATGAATTTTTGTGGCCGACACTGGTCACCTACTTCTGATGCTTTATGTGTATATGACTTTTGGCGTTTTGCATATGTTCTGCTACTTTTGGCGCTGACTGTACCTTCCCGGATCTTTGGAAAAAAAGCACTTATCACCCCAATTTCAAAGAATTCTAAAACTAATCTAATAACAGAGTACCGACCTATTTCTAAACTTAGTATCCTCGGTAAAATATTAGAAAAAATAGTTACATCACAACTCTCATATCATTTCCGTCATTATATATCTAATGAACAACACGGTTTCATGAATGCGCGGAGTGTAGACACGAATCTTCTAACATTCACAGAATTTTTGTTAAATGCAATGGATAAAAATCTCTAAATAGATGCCGTTTACACGGATTTTCCAAGGCCTTCGACAAAATCAACCATGACTTGTTAGTTGCGAAGTTAGTGAGGGCCGGCATACATGGAAGTCTCTTACGCTGGATCGATTCTTACATAAGAAATAGAAGTCAAGCCGTATGTATCAAAGGTTACATATCCGATTTTCTTAAAATATCTTCAGGTGTACCCCAGGGTTCACACTTTGGCCCGGTTCTATTTACCCTCTATATAAATGACATTATCAAAGCCCTCCTAAACACTCATCAATTACTATACGCTGACGATACAAAGTTGTTCAGAGTCGTGAAATCTGTTGATGACTGCTTTAAAGTCCAATCAGACATAGATAATTTGTCAAAATACTGTGATGATAACCAGCTTTTCCTCAATAGTGATAAATGCTTTATAATTAGTTATACGCGAAAACCTAAACCAATACATTTTCACTACAAAATAACTAGCCGTACATGAACTAGAGTAAAACCTATCCGGGATTTAGGTATCACGATCGACGAAAAGCTGACTTTTAATTTCCACATAGATAAAATCGTTGAAAGATCATTAAAAATGCTCGGTTTCATCAACAGGTGTAGCAAGCCATTTAAAAACTTGCACACTATTAAATTACTATATTTTGCATTCGTACGATCAATTTTAGACTTTGGGTGCATAATATGGAATCCTCAATATAAAATACACGTTGCTCGGTTGGAAAGAGTACAACGAAAGTTCATTAATATTTTAAATTTCAGAAATAATTGTTACTCAAACACCTACGACGAATCACTTAGTTTGTATCATTTAACGTCTTTAGAAACACGCCGATTACAGTTTGACTTTCTTATGTTATACAAAATTTTAAACGGACTGATCGATTGTCCGGACATTTTATGCAGAATAAATTTTATTGCAAAAAGTAGATATTTATCACATCCCTCTCGTGTAACTCAACTAAATGATAGACACCTGCAAATATTTATACCACCTTCTGCGAACAAAAACTATACACGTAATCGTTTCCTTGTAGTTCCTAGTAGATAACTAGATTTACGAGTATATATGTACCTTTCTTTTTGTTATTTGTTGTAAACTACCAGCACTTTCTTTTTTCGACTAGAAACTGTTACTTTAGTAATAACGCAACACAAATGCGTTTCATAATTTGTCGAACACAACTCCTTATTCAGTTAATTTTCTCATAGTCATAAGATATTATATTATATATCATAGAAAATATACTTTATTACATTGTTCACGGAGACCTAAACTTTTTGTTACTAACTAACTTCTTTTCGGCACTAGAGGTCAATAACATTTATTTATTTATTTTTTTCAAGAGGAAAAGCTATTAAGCTCCCCTTTCGTTGCCCCGGGGGAGGTGGAAAGGGGTATGTCAGTGTCTCTGGCCTTCCAGACTGGCACAATGCGGATTTGTGGCCAAGCTGGGTCCCTACCAAGCCTACGCCAGCATACTGACTAAAAACCTCTTGAAAACCGTCACACGCATTGTGGGCGGTACCGGACATCCCAGGGTGAAAGGCACCCCGATTTACGTCCGCGTGACCGCCCCGCAGAGGTCAATAACACTAGACGTATATTAGCATAAGTTACATAAGTTCTTATTTATGTAAAATAAATGTATATGACTGTTGCCAAAATAAATAAAATAAAAAAAAATCTATATAAATCATAAAAATATTTTTTTTTAATTAAACCGACTTCAAAAGTGTAATACATGCATAATACATAAACACACGCCTTTTTCCCAGAAGGGGTAGGCAGAGGTGCTACCAGAACACCCACGTTTCCCCTTGTACATTCGGTCCCACGATGTGATAGGGGGCGAGTCTATCACATCGTACATAAAAGTGTAATAAAAAGAGAGAAATAAAACTAATCCTTTAATAAATCTATAATACCTAATTATACAAACATTTTTTTTAAGTCGGTTTAAATTTTTTTAATTATTTTGATTTCTTCATTTTTAAAATTTCTATATCAGTAATGAAAAACTTTCGTTTACCATTTTTTTGCTAAGATAACTATCTACACATTTTCTTAGTGAATGATACAAACTTTACTCTTTATCTCACGATGTCCTAACCTGTGCGTCCTGGTGCGTCGCGCCGTAGAAAGTGGAGGAGGGCGCCGCGAAGAAATTCTCCATCTCTGGATTTTAAGTTTTATGCCTATTTAACAAAATAGCATCATTATATATTTCAACGAGCTGGATAGATTAGGGTGCCACGACAAAATAGTAAACATGTATGTACGCCGTGGATTGAAAAAGGTTGGGCACCCCTTTTTTTTTTTGTTCAAGAGGAAAAGCTATTAAGCTCCCCTTTCGTTGCCCCAGGGGAGGTGGAAAGGGGTATGTCAGTGTCTCTGGCCTTCCAGCCTGGCACAATGCGGATTTGTGGCCAAGCTGGGACCCTACCAAGCCTACGCCAGCATACTGACTAAAAACCTCTTGAAAACCGTCACACGCATTGTGGGCGGTACCGGACATCCCAGGGTGAAAGGCACCCCGATTTACGTCCGCGTAACCGCCCCGCGCATAACCATTTCTGGTCCTTCTTTGATGTGGGGCCCGGATGAACCCCACTTTCAACTATTTTGGACGCCCTTTTAGGTCATATGGGCGTCCATGACAGAGACGAGGCACTGTCGTTCGCCTCAGAGCCGTTACAAGTCAGGGCGCACCGCCCCCGCAGTGTTACCAGTGACTCTGATAGCCCCTTTAGGTCGCCTCTTACGACGGGCAGGGGATACCGTGGCAGAATTCTTACAGCCCCGGACCACAGGGCGAAAGGTTGGGCACCCCTGCTCTATGTCAAAAACTACTGAACCGATTTCTATGAAACTTACGCAGCTCCTAAGTTGAACTATACCTAATCCAACGCAAAAAGAATTTTTGAAATCGGACTTCTACTTTTTGACATATGCGTGGACAAATATAAAAACATACATACATTTATGAAATTTTGCACACGTGTTCAGATGCTGGTATAGACCAACATATCCAAAAATCGTGCAATTCTGACAAAATAACATTCATACACATTGAATTGATAATCTCCTTTTTTGAAGTCGATTAAAAACAATATGCATTATATTTGCGCAATGACGCTGACAGATCATAAAAGTGGACGTTACTGACGTTGCGCGTAGATGCACTGCGCTCATCTGTGAATATTGTAGTGTATAGTAATATAAAGGAATGTAAATGTATTAACAGCCAGTAATAAATTGTATCTCCTAGCAATCGGATGTCTTATTTTCGTCTCCCTGATCCGCACCTTACATGGCGACCCTGCCTGTAACGGGAGATCGACGCGCTCGGACACCGCATACCTAACCTTATATGTCGCATCAGTGTCTACAAAAAAAAATGCTCTTGTCAAAGTGCAGAAACATTATTCATTATTGTTCGGCTAAGTGTAACGACGCTTTCGTGTTAAACTCCAAAGATGTGCCAATCAACCCAAAATAAGGAGGAGGTGTTCCTGAACCAGAACGCGGCCGGTTCCAATGGCAATAGTGCAGACCTGCAAAAACTTGGCTGGAGTCTAGGATACAACTCTATAATTTTGTCGATTTTGGCGATTTTAGGAGTCATCGTATTGGCATACTCCGTATACACCACATACAAAAATTGTCACAAGTGTTGGATAAGACAGGAGTTATTTCACACGACGTTCCGGAGTTCGAGGATGTTGGGCAGACAGGATAGGCCCATCCCGTGTATGCGAACCTATGACCCGAGTAAGCAGACCTCGATGGCGGCTGAGCAGATATGGTGTCAAGTGACAGTGCGGTTAAGTGATAGTTCGTGAGCGTATTTTAACCGTATGTAGTTTTGCGTGCACAATGGTCTATAGAGAAATGAAGATATTTATTGTACTTTAGTTATTTTTTTTATTATTTAGTACTTATATAATGTGTATCAATAATATTATATTATGCCCTTATATTCATATGGTAGTCTTTTATATATTGTCTTTTGTTGATGGCTGAAGATCTTAATTATGTTTTGAATGAACTTAAATCTATAAAACAATATTTAATTAAAATAGGTCCTTCCAGAAGATCAACACAAGATGTAAGTGGAAAATATAAACAAGCTAATCAATTATACGATTTATTTTTGAGTATTGTGAAAAATATAGAAGCAAAGGTAGCTAAGGGAGATATTAAATTGTCCGATTTAAAAAATTTAGAGGAAATATATGATAAGATAAATAATATTTTTACAAGAATAAAGGAACTTTGTTCAATTTCTCATTATATTGTTGTTGAATCGAAAAATACCACAAGCAATATGGAACATTTTGATTTGAAAGTGGCGATATCTTTGCTTCCTGTAATGACAGGTGACGAAAATGTCACAAAGCAATTAATTAGTAATATAGAAATGTGTTCAGATATGATTGATGAAAACGGGAACCCTCTCTAATTAATTTTGTTTTAAAGTCTAGGTTGTCAGAAAGTGCTAAATTGCGTATGTCGTCTCAAAAATATTCATTCGTTACAGATTTGATAAAGGATATGAAACATTTTTGATGTGAAACATCTATAGGATCACTTGTAAACCGAATCGTTGGCGTGGCGACGCTTGCCGTGGCGACGGATCGCCACGCTATACTGAGGTATACATATATATATTTTATGTGTAGTAGAGTGTATGGTGTGGCGACGGGTCGCCACGCTATACTGAGGTATACATATATATATATGGTATATATATATATATATATATATATATATTATGTGTAGTAGCGTGTACGGTGTGGCTTCTCACTCAGTTCGACGTTGTTGTTTACTACGGTACACATAACCTGCGTTTTATTTAATTTTTATATTTAATTGATTATATTCATATTAATCATATAAGTAATTATATTCATATTAGTAATTATATAAATTGTATTAAGATTAATAATTATATAAATTATATTAATATTATCTTCAATCAATTTTTTTTTTTATTCATGAAGGAATTAATATGGAAAAATTTATCAATAAAATTTATATTTGCAAATCTTTAGTCATATATTGCAATAATTAACTAAGATTTGAGTTCATGGGTATATTGAAGCCACACTCAATTTTTTTTTCTTTTTCCATATTTAATTAATTATATTCATATTAATCGTGTTAGTAATTATATAAATTATATTAAGATTAATAATTATATAAAATATATTAATATTATCTTCAATTAATTATTTTTTTATTATTCATGAAGGAATTAATATGGAAAAATGTATTAATATAATTTACATTTGCAAATCTTTGGTCAAATATTTATATCACCTGTAAATAAATGTTTATTAAATAAAGTTACCATTTTCTGTAAGAAATTCGTATTACTTCATTTTTTCATTAGGCTATATTTAATTCCTGTAATAATATTATCTTTTATGCATAATCCTTGTACACACACGATGTTTCACATCTGCCAGGCGTCCCATGACGGCTCACATATTTTTGTCCTCGAGCTTTTATTTGTTATCAAAGAAATCAGATACGGCGATCCAGTCGCAATTATAACGAGCAAAGCAAGGTGGGAAAACTATAGAGGATTTCGGTAAGGATATTGAATCTATGTTTGTTGATTTGACTATTTCTCAGGCCGATGGTGATTCACAAAAATATGATATTTTGAGAACCATTAATGAGAAAAATGTCATTAAAATATTTTCGAACGGCCTGCGAAATAGCCGAATAAGCACCATAGTAGCGGCGCGTAATTATATTGCATTGAATGATGCGATCAGAGGCGCTATGGATGAGGAGTTATCAACACAACCCGAAGGTACAGTTTTTAATTATGGGCGTGTTAGAGGTAGATGGTTATATAATGCGCTCAATCGTCATGGGTGTAAACGGACCCATTCAAATGGTTATAACAGACGTCCCACTGTATCTTCCACGGCGCCGATAGTACGCGGTAGGGGTACTCATTCTAATTTTTTAAGATATGGTACCAATAATAGGGGTCTAATAAATTTTAACAGAGGAAATAGGCATCAAGTTCGCGAGAATCACATGAACGTGATTCATCCAACAGTGGAAAACCCACAAGAAAATATTCAAAATACCAGTGACTTAGATAATTTTTTTCGTCCATAAAAAAAGTAGTAAAATAATTAACAACATTAACTCTGTTACTATGAGCGTATTTGGCGTTCCTCAGAATTTGTTAATTGACACCGGCGCTTCGTTGTCCGCTGTGAAGTATGAGAATATGATCGCGCTTGACATTCCATTCCATATTGAGAGAATTTGCATCAGAGGCATAGGTGGCAACATAGATTCCGAGGGATATGTTTATTTAAAATTAAACGTAAATAACATTGAATTTACCCACAAATTTTACGTATTTAAAAGTTTACCTTGTCGAACTGACAGAATTTTAGGACAGGATTTTTTGAGTAAATATAATTGTATTTCGAATTTTGAATTAAATACATTAAAAATTAACACGAATACCGGTAATACTATTGTAGAGTTACAGATGGGAAATATTGGTTACAATAACTACCTAACACTGCCTCCTCGATGTGAATCCGTGTATTACGTTGATACAGTTATACACAGGGATTGCGTCATATTTCCGCAAGAATTATGTGACGGCATTTAATTAGCTAGTGCTATAGTGACGCCTAATCAAGGAAAAATTCCATTAAACATTTTAAACACTAGAGATGATGTCGTAAAATTAAGTTTTTTTATACCAAGGTTTGATTATTTAAGTAATTATGAAATTTGTAGTTTAGGCCAGAACATTGGTGACGCGGATCGTGTAAAGAAGTTATTTAAACTCTTACAATTAAATCATTTAAACACGGAAGAAAGAATATATATAGAGAATATTTGTGCAAAATACTCAGATGTGTTTTACATTGAGGGAGACAAGTTAGGAGTGACTAATATATACAAACAATCCATACATCTTAAAGACAACGTTATGCCAGTTTATACTAAACCATATAGGATACCAAAGTCATTAAAACCCGAGGTAGATAGTCAGATTAATAAAATGTTGGAAGAAGATATAATTGAAGAATGTCAAAGCGAATTGTCTAGCCCTCTTCTTCTCGATCCGAAGAAAAGTGAAACTTCAGGCGAAAAGAAGTGGCGCATAGTGATTGATTATAGGAAGTTGAATGAAAGAGTGCAAGACGACATTTGCCAAACATAAACGACATATTAGATGCTTTGTCAGGTTCCGTCTATTTTAGTCATCTCGACTTAACACAATCTTATTATCAACTTGGCCTTTATCCAGATAGTCGAAAAGTAACCGCATTTACAACCAATAAACAATATCAGCTAAAAAGATTGCCCATGGGACTCAAAACTAGTCCTAGTGCCTTTAGTCGGGCAATGACAGTGGCCATGTCAGGATTAAACTATGAGAAGTGTCTTATATATTTAGATGACCTTGTGTGTTTTGGTCGTAATATAGGCCAACACAACAAAAATTTAATCGATATACTAGAAAGACTGCGTAAAGTGAATCTTAAACTCAATAAACAAAAATGCATGTTTAAAAAAAATAATTATTGTATTTAGGACATGTAGTTTCTGCACAAGGTATAAGTCCCGACCCCAGTAAAACAACTGTTATACAAAATTACCCTAGGCCATCTAATAGTGAAGAGGTTAAACGGTTAGTTGCGTTTGCCAATTACTACAGAAAATTCATCCCTAATTTTGCTGAAATTACTATACCTCTTAATAGATTAAACCGCAAAGGAGTTATGTTTGAATGGACGGATGAATGAGAAAACTCATTTCTACAACTGAAAAAATGTCTCGCGTCTCCACCTATATTACAATACCCAGATTTCTCAAAAGACAGTGAATTTATTCTACATACTGACGCATCTGGAGTAGCAATAGTTTCAATGTTATGCAATAAAAAATATTTACCTTCGCCTTCTTCGACCTGTTATAACCAATTTTTCCATTATAAAATGCAATGTATGCAATATACCCCTTTTGACCATGTGCCCGAGCCTAGGGTATATATAGGTGTGTTTGTAACGCCGCCGAGCTCTTACACATTGTCCGTACTAGTGATTTAACATAATATATCATTGTAAAATTAGTTTCAATAAATAAATAAATTTAGCAGTGAAAGTGTACTTTTTTTAAAAAGGACCCACGGAGCGCCATCCTTACAGACCGTTCGCTTCACCTCCACGTCCCGTGCAGGTTAAGCGAAGGGTCTGGCACTACTCGTCGGCGGATTGGGATGGAATGCGGGAATATTTCGCATCCATCCCTTGGCGGCAGCGTTGCTTTGAGGGCAAAGATCCTTCAGCGAGTGCCAACGCTATTGCTGGCGAGATCAGTCTAGGTATGGAATACTACATTCCTTCCTCTGAGATCGCCAGTAAGGGCCGTGGACGCTCCTGGTTCAATCGTGCATGCGCCGATGCTGTCGGCGACAAACAAGCGGCGTATCGCGCTTGGATCAGGGGTCGCGCCAAGAAGGATCCCAGTATCAGCTTCCTCAAGGAAGCTTATAACCGAGCCACCAAGGCCTGCAGGAAGGCCTACGTTAGAGCGGATGCCCAGCGCGTTTGTAGCATTGGGCGTGCGTTGGCCAATAACCCAACTAGCAGTCGTGCTTATTGGAGTTTGGCCAGGGCTGTCCAGTCTAACTTCTGCCGTCCTACGTTGCCACCTCTGAAGTACCCGGAAGGATCACTGGCTCATAAGCCGCAAGAGAAAGCCACTTTACTGGCAAATCTTTTTGCGGCTAATTCCCGCCTCGAGGACCGTGGTTCCCAGACGCCGCCCACGCTGCCTGATTACGGTTTCTCAATGGCTGATATTCGCATCAGGCAGTGTGATGTGCGGCGTGAGCTACGATCCCTCGATGTCCGGAAAGCTAGTGGTCCGGATGGAATACCGGCGGTGGTTTTAAGGGCTTGTGCAGCGGAGCTGTCTCCTGCACTGACACGCCTCTACCGAACGTCTTATCGCACAGGTGTTGTGCCGGAATCTTGGAGGTAGGCCAATGTGCAACCGATCCCCAAAAAGGGTGATCGGTCAGACCCTACCAATTATCGCCCTATCGCTATCACCTCAGTGATGTGCAAAGTCATGGAGCGGATCATAAACGCTCAATTGGTCCGCTACCTGGAGGATCACTCGTTGATCAGTGACAGACAATACGGTTTCCGTCACAACCGATCAACGGGTGATCTTCTAGCGTTTGTCCTGCATCGCTGGGGTGAAGCGATTGACCGGCGTGGCGAGGCTCTTGCTGTGAGCCTCGACATAGCCAAGGCGTTTGATAGGGTCTGGCACCGTGGTCTTCTCTCCAAGCTTCCGGCATACGGTCTGCCCGGCACCTTGTATTCGTGGATTTCTGGCTTTCTGCATGGGCGTAGAAGGCGTGTTGTCGTTGACGGACACGCTTCGGCGCTCATGTCGGTAAATGCCGGAGTTCCACAGGGCTCGGTACTGTCGCCCACCCTGTTTATTCTGCATATCAATGATATGTTGTCGCTCGGCAACATTCATTGCTATGCAGATGACAGCATGGTTCATGGGCGATACTGCTATGGGCCCCCAGGTTGCCGTGACGACACTGTGAGCGGGCGCGAAGATCTTATCATTGAGCTCAACCGGTCCTTGGATCTCATTTTTACATGGGGTTCCAGGAATATGGTTGAGTTCAATGCCAGGAAAACCCAGGTGTGTGCGTTCACGTGCAAAAAATCCCCGTTCTCTCCCCTCCCCAATCTTCAGGGTATGCCCCTCTCAATGCGGAATGACCTGAGTATCCTTGGTGTGGATATCCGCTGTGATCTAAATCCAAGGAATCACATCGAGGGCGTAATATCTGCCACATCGCGCAGGGTCGGAATCCTGAACAAGGTGCGTCGGTTTTTCACGCCCGGTCAACTATACCACTTGTATAAAGCGCAGGTTCGGCCGGGTATGGAATACTGTTCGCACCTCTGGGATGGATCCGCCCAGTACTTACTCGATGCCTTGGATGGATTGCAGCGGCGGGCCATCCGCATTGTAAATGATGCAGACGTTACGAGCAACTTAGAGTCGCTACAGTTGCGGAGAGATGTTGCCTCTCTAAGCGTGTTCTACCGTCTGTATCACGCTAATTACTCTGAGGAATTATTTAGTTTGATCCCCTCCTCTCCTTTCCTTAACAGAACCACGCGTGCTGGCTTGCGAAGCCACAGCTTGACGGTTCAAACCATCTCGGCGCGAACAAAAAAGATCGCAAATTCTTTTTTGTGCCGCACTGTGAAGCTGTGGAATTGTTTGCCGTCACACGTGTTCCCTCCTTCCTATAATCATGGGTCCTTCCGCCGTAGTGTGAAGAAGCATCTCAGCAGGCCGGCATAATTGTGTCGAATGGCATGGGACCGCCGTCTGATGCCATTCGATACTCAGTCTGGACGGCATTTGCGCTTAACATCAGGTGCAGTGCAGTCATCATGCCGTGCCAGAATAAAAAAAAAAATAATAAAAGCTTATGCAAGTCGCACACTTAACAAATCTGAACTCAACTATCCCACAATAGAAAAAGAATTGTTGTCAATAGTGTGGTCAATACGTTACTTTCGGCCTTATTCGTTTGGGAAAAAGTTTGTTATTAAAATAGACCACAGACCGTTAGTATATTTATTCAATATTAATAGTCCCAGTAGTCATTTATTAAAATGTAGGTTGAGTTTGGAAGAATATGACAATAAGATTGAGTATTTGAAAGGGGCGAATAATGTAGCTGCAGACGCATTATCTCGCATAATTGTAACATCGGATGAGTTAAAAGAGATGAATAAACATATAATGTCAGTACATATTTTCTATATCGGCGGAAAGTACGTATGTGTAGATACGAAATCGGAGCAAAATAGATGTTAAGTCGTCCTGAACAGTAGGCCCTACCATTAAAATATCATTTAACTATCTTCCTGAAGTAGTTGAAGAACTGGCGTTAAAAACTACGCGTAATTTAGTGGTAGTACTACTTTCTCTTAGTACGCCATGATGAGGTATAAAATATGAGACTTTATCTTTGTCCGCCTGGCATTCAGACATATGCCCTAACGAGATATATTCCGACATAAACTCTTTGTACATTTTATCGCGTAAAATTTGACATTTGTTTCGTCGCTCAATTGATAAGAAACACCGTTTTGCACGTTGAAACGAATCGCCTAGAATATCAGGACGTTTCTTAAGCGGTAATCGAACGCAGAACCGACCATCTGATAAACGTGTCGTATTCATAATAAAGTGTTCTTCACAACGTGATTCCTCAGCAGAATAAGTCGATGACTCATGATGGTTCACTTCTTCGATTTGCCAAAATTATCTAATTGTGAAGATTTGTCACTGGCAATAATAGCGAAATTAAATTTTAAGGGCTTATTAACTTTATTTGCGAAACCAATATCAATTGGGCCGCTAATTACCCAACCAAGTCTAGTCTCAAATAATATAGGTTTCTGACTACCTAGTCTAATGCGGTCTGATCCTAATAAACCCCAAAATATGTTTGCACCTAATATGTATCATATGTATTGGCGCTGGAGTATGATAATAGGGATCAGCTAAACATGTTGTCATTAATCGACGGCAAAACGAAACACAAAATATTTTTGCAATAAGATTCGCGCAACGACTTTATATGAACACGACACATTTTAGTTGCAGGTGGCAATGAACTGTTAATTCCCTGTATATAGTTATCAGTGTTCACGAATGGCAAATTTAATTTATTAAATAATGTTTCCGTCATTAAACAAGACGAACTGCCTGAATCAAGAAGTACGCGCGCAACATGCTCCTTGGCATATAACTAACGCAGTCGACAATAAAATATCGTGCGACGTAGGCGTGTGCGAATGTGCAGTAATATTTGCAGATAATACGATCGAGCGGGTATGTCCAAGCTCCGGGACTGCGCCGGCGCCGTTATCAATGTGTAGTGGGGGAGCACCGGCCCGGCTACTGCCGGTCGAGCGATGTATAGGTTTGTTGCTCATATGTTTTGCTTTATTTGGGTTATGAATCAATGTATGATGCTTATAGGTGCAAATTTTACAACCCGATTTTTTATAGTTTTTGGGGTAGTGCCCGCGACGAAGACAATTGTAACAGATCTTTAAACTCGGCATAATAGATATCCTTTCATCGACGCTTAATGCAAGGAACTCTGAACAGGTGTTTAAGTTATGATCACCGCTGCATTTCGGGCAACTAGAACCGGTTAAAGAAGCGCTAGCTAGTGTTTTCGCTCAACGACACCATGGATTTGAGTTTAGTATAGTGTTTTGTGATAGTGTTCGGTTTTTTAGTTTTAGACAACTGGGCACGTTCTAACGTTTCAACAAAATCAGCCCGTTCTTGCATAAATTCCATTAATTGTTTAAAAAGGATCGATTTTGTTTTGTCTAGTCGCTTTTTATGGCCTTCCCACTCGCGAAATGTTTTTGAGTCCAATCTATGACTAAATAAATGAATAAGTAACGTGTCCCAGCTTTCAACCGGTTCACCTAACTTTTGACAGGCTCGTATGTGTTTGTTCATTTTGTCAATCATGTTTCGTATCGCAACCGAAGACTCGTTTTGTAAGGACTCCATATCAAAAATAGCGGATACATGGTTTGAAAGTAACAAACGTTTGTTATCAAACCAACCCATAACAGGTCCCATGCCAGAGTATAATTGTCAGCGAAGTCCACTGACTGAATTATTTTGGCAGCAGAACCCTCTAAAGATGTTTTTAAATAATGGAATTTGTTAATGTCGTCAATATCGTCATCATTGTGGATGAGACTGATGAAAGTGTCACGAAACGCGAGCCAATTATCATATGAACCCGAAAACACTGGTAAATTTATAGTGGGCAATTGGGCGACCTTATGTTTAAAACTGCTGTTAATAGATTTAACATCATCATCATGATCTACCTTGCACATCACTAACATATGCTTGGCTTGAGCCACTAATGCGTAATATTCGGATTCAACAGACGATCGTTCATTAATTTCGGAATCAAGATTGTCAGTGATGCACTCTAATTGTGTTTGAACTTCGTTGAAATCGTCATAAAAACTCTCTAACTTATCAAGACGCGCCTGCAACTCCTATACCTGACAAGGGTCCAGTTTTGCATCCGAAACCTGGGATAAATAGTTAGCAAAAATAGTTAGCCTTGCTTTATAACTGCCTCGCTTCCTTTTCAGTTCTTTAATATCGGCCATTTTAGGAGACGAGTGCCACAATCCTGTATATTTACAGTTTTAATATTAACAACAATTAAAATAAATTGTATTTACCTATTACTCTTTGAATATCTTAATGTAGGTAGGCTAAGAATTAATTAAAGATGTACAATGAATGCTTGAATGTACAACTGTTACTATACCGATAAGTACTTACAATAAATAACGTCTTTTAATTACCTATACACAATTTGTAAAGTTAAAGTAGTCAACTAACGTAACTTAACGTTACTGTACTGTATGAAGTAAGTACGTGTTAACTATTTATTAAAGTAACTTTTACAAATAAGATTTATTTAAATGTCTAGTAACTACTTTATACAGAATTGTTGCTTAAACAAAAAAGGTTTAATAGACACAGTAAGTAAAATTAAATAACAGTACTGACCTTTGCAAGGTCAAAGGTGACCTATTGGATTTATATTACCTGATAAATGACTCTATAGAGTGGTGGGTTCACGCACAATGTATAAATTACTTAATTTGTCCTTATGAGGCACTCATATTTAACTAATAATGTCCATAAAGACCAAAGCACTTCTCCACTCCACACAATCAGGTAAGCCGCTAACTGCGCAATCACTTGATGATTTTATTTAAAACCACTTGTACTGGTGTTTATAATACCTTATCTGGCTCGAAGGACCATGTATATTTTTGTGGTAAATTGAGGAACTTTAAATGATCGGATGAAGAGGTTTTAAAAAATGAAACTTCAACAGCAGCGGTATCCAGCGTAATGACGTTTTAATTTTGACAAAAATTTACAATTAATTTTTAACAGGCGCCTACGGAAATCACAACAAAGCGTGTCACAGGACGAATTGCAAATTTAACTAAAAGGCGCTACACGATGCAAACAATAACAATTTTAGTGGATACACGTCTTGTTTAATTACACAAATTTATCAGGTCCAAGTGAACTAAGATGCTGCAACAGTTACAATGTAATCATTGTATCGATATATCGTTCACAATAACTTAAACACGCAGACGAAATCTCGGGCAAATGCTAGAATTTTATATTAAATTCAATCACGATCGAAACACTTCGTTGTTGATATAGCAGACGCTGACGTCACAGAAAGTTCGTGCCAAAATGGCGCTTAAACGCTCCGAAATTGAGAGCCGTTTTGATTATTTGTTTGTACTTTTTTTGTTCATATTTTAAAACTATAATATTTTTATTATTTATTTATTTTATTTATTTTTATAATATTTTGGCTGTTTATATTTAGATTTTAAATGTTGTCACATTATTTTATCACGTTAATTTAACTCTCATATTTTATGAAACCTATGAAAGCTAATTGATTGGAAACAGGATCGTCAGGCCAGGATCGTCCCGATATTTAAAAATGGTAAACACAATAATATATCTAACTATCGGCCTATTTCTATACGCATATTAGCATACGATGTCACAGTGTCAGCATGGCTTCATAAAAAAGAAATCAACTACTACGAACTTCGTTTGCTTTGTTTCTGACGTTATAAAATCACTAGATAATAATGTACAAGTTGACGCCATCTACACTGATTTCTCGAAGGCTTTCGACAAAGTTAATCACGTAATATTAGTTCAAAAACTTCGCTGTCTTGGTATATCGGGATCGCTTCTATCGTGGTGTCAATCCTATCTTAACAATCGTAAATCGATTGTAACTATTGATAATTGTCATTCTGCCCCTTTCGTGTGCACATCTGGTGTACCCCAGGGATCTAACCTTGGTCCATTATTGTTCAATATTTTTATTAATGACCTGCCAGATGTGTTTAAATTTTCACGAGTGTACATGTATGCGGACGACTTGAAAATCACTAATGAAATTAAAAACTCATCAGATTCCCTTCTCCTGCAGGAGGACTTAAATAGCCTGACTGAATGGTGTAACAAAAATAAAATGTTTCTAAATCCTTTAAAATGCCTTCACATAAAATTCACACGAAAACGAATAATATCAAAGTCCTCATATGTAATATTAGATACACTTTTAAAAGAAGTTTCTGAAACTCGAGATTTCGGTGTCACGATAGATAATAAATTACAGTTTAAGACGCATATTGATAATATAGCAAACTCGGCTTATAGGTCCCTGGGATTCTTCCTCAGGCAATGTAGATATTTTAAAAAATTGTCAACCATTATACTATTGTACAATGCTTATGTTAGGAGTATATTGGAATATTGCTGTCAAGTCTGGTCTCCATATTACCAAATACATAGTAAACGAATAGAAAGAATTCAAACGAGACTTGTGAAAAATCTGGCCTATCGATTTCATATACCGAAAGAAGTGAAGTCTTACTCTGGACGGCTAGCTCATCTAAAAATGCAACCACTGTACGCAAGAAGAATCATTTTGGATCTTAAATTTCTTTATAAAATTTTCCACAATGAAATTGGCAGCCCAGACATATTGTCAAAGTTTAACCTCCATGTGCCGAGTAGACCTCCGCGTCGTCCGGCCCCACTGTTTAGTATCCCTAAATTTAGGATAAACCTGGGTAGGAATGCTCCTATTGCGCGCATAGCGAATTTGTATAATACATATGGGGCATTTCACGGGAAGCGAACAACCAAAAAAATATGAGGTCATGAATTTTGTTTATACTCCGGTTAGTTATACTTCTAGTAGACGTGGATGTGTACACATATTGTTTTTTTAGTATGAAGCTTTATTGCATAGTTATGAGCTTTTAAAAGTTTACCAAGAATGAAGTCACGAATTTTTGGATGCTTATTATCTGTATCAATTAATTTGTGAAAATACTAAAAATATATTCTGTCTTAAAGTAAAAAAGTCGAAGTTTTCAATTTTTTTGTCCAATTCTTAATTTGAATATTTTTACGTAGAGTAAACCGGAAGTGAAAATTTCAAATCGATATTTGAGTAACTTCAACACTTTTTTCTTTTAATATTTTAACCTTAAATGAAAGCTTTAAACGTATTAATTCTTCACAAAAAAAATTAAAACGTGATCCCTAATTGTTTAAGACTTAGAGCATATAGAGTACAAACACATAGCTATGAGCACTTTATAAGCAATCGGGTTTACGCGCATAAAACCTTGATGAGCATAAAATTGTGGTTTCTGTCATGAAATACATTACAGACGGAGCTCCCCAACATTATAAGAATAGGTTCAATTTTGTGATCCTATTTCATTACAACCAAGACTTTAATATAGAAGTACAGTTACACTTCCATGCTACCGCTCATGGAAAAAGGCCATGTGACGGTCTTGGAGGAAACCTTAAACGTTTGACACACCGTGCAAGCTTACAGTCAACGAATAACGCTATCACTACACCTATAATATTATATGAATGGGCTAAGTCATCATTGACTGAGACTTTTATTTACAACTGCTCCAAGGAAAGTATTCAAAAAGAGCGAGATTTTCTATAAGTCCGTTTTGCTTCCGCTATCACCGTTCCAGGAACTAAACAACTGCATGCTTTTCTTCAAACCAATGAGGTCTTATGTGTAAATAGAATTAGTGGCGGTGCGAATAGTAAAAATTACAAAATAAATCTCTATTTTAGTTAAAACTGTTTCAATCTCAATAAAACCGCTCTAAGTCTTAAGCTATTGGCGATCTTGCTTAAATTTTTTAGTGAAGAATTAATGAAATCGTTTATTTTTATATTTTTGCATGTTAGAATGAAGGAATAAAATATTAATAGCGTAGTATTTTAGCATGTTAGCGCATAAAACCGATTGCTTAGAAAGTGCTCATAGCTATGTGTTTGTACTCTATATGCTCTAAGTCTTAAACTATTGGGGATCACGTTTGTTTTTTTTTTGTGAAGAATTAATACGTTTAAAGCTTTCATTTAAGGTTAAAATATTTAAAAAAAAGTGTTGAAGTTACTCAAATATCGATTTGAAATTTTCACTTCCGGTTTACTCTACGTAAAAAAATTCAAATTTAGAATTCGACAAAAAAATTTAAAACTTCGACTTTTTAACTTTAAGAAACAATATATTTTTAATATTTTTTACAAATTAATTGATGCAGATAATAAGCATCCAAAAATTCGTGACTTCATTCTTGGTAAACTTTTAAAAGCTCATAACTATGCAATAAAGCTTCATACTAAAACAAAAATGTGTGTACACATCCACGTCTACTAGAAGTATAACTAATCGGAGTATAAACAAAATTCATGACCTCATTTTTTTTTTGGTTGTCCGCTTCACGTGAAATGCCCCATATACTAATAAATTAGCAAACTTGGACTTGATGATTAATAATCCTCGCACATTCTCTAAAAACCTGGGTGAAATAATTTAGTAGTGATACATGGAATAAATAAAATAATGTTAAGTTTAACGATTCTTATTGTAAATGTTTCATTTTTGTTATAGTTTTAGCTTTCGTTTGTTTTTTGTTTTCTGTTGGAATTTATTTTAATATTGTTTAATTGTTTTTTTATGCTTTGCTACTCCTCTATAGTACTCATGTTGTGACTGTCTATTATAGAGACACAGTGAAAATGTACCTATATTCATGTATATTCATAGCAATTGTTATTGTATTCTCCGTTTGATGGTCCTTAATAAATAAAATAAAAAAAATAAAAATAAAATAATGTTATAAGGAGGGCCTAATAACTGCGACAGTTACAACTACTGCAGTTATTATGGCAACATTTTTATTGTCACATTTGTTGGTTCAGAAATAAACTTTTTTTTTTATTTATTTTTTTCTGGTAATGTAATAGCATACAGAGTTAGTCAGATCAGGGATGCTCCTATCTAGTGGTCATGGCCTGTCCTAGAATAGGTGCTACGGCCTACGAGTACGCGACCTCGGGCCCCCCGAGCTACTGCAGCCACTACCAACCTTCCCTTCCGTGACTGCAGTATCCATTCCTACAGGCCATATTTTTCCTTTCACATAATATCCTCTATCCACAAACCCTACTTCCTTTCCCCGGTTGATGACGGGCAGCAGCGTCATCAATGCGAGTCGCCTTCTGCGCTCGCCAACCCGCCTGCCAAGCGTGGCGAGTACTGGCAAAACCTTCACAATGGTGAATAAATCCAGGACCAGGCCCCCAGTCCCCAGCAGCCCCGCTAATGCTGGTTACGGTAGCGGCCATGGTTACGGCGGGGCAGGGGGTGCTAAGAACCCCCGGGTTGGCCCTGGCTACCACCCCCGACGACGACTGGCCCTCGTAACACACAACATACGCACGTTGAGGACAGACGAGAAGATTGTCGAACTGGAAGAAGAATTGAGTGGGTTATACTGGGACATTCTGGGGTTGTCGGAAGTCCGAAGAATCGGGGAGGACACGATAACCCTGAAGTCCGGTAGCCTGCTATTCTACCGGGGGGACGACCAACAGTCTCGAGGAGGTGTCGGATTTCTCGTCCATAGGTCTCTCATAAACAACATCTTATCCATCGAAACTGTGTCGAGCAGGGTAGTGTACCTTATACTCAGAATATCAAAAAGATATTCGTTCAAGGTCATACAGGTATACGCACCGACCTCGACACATCCAGATGAAGAAGTTGAAGAGATGTATGAGAACATAAGTCAGCCATACATACTTCTAAAACCTACTTCAATGTTGTAATGGGGGACTTCAACGCAAAGTTGGGCATGAAAAGCGATGCAGAGCTGAAAGTAGGGCAATTTGGACATGGGCAACGGAACCCCAGGGGTCAGAGGCTGGCCGACTTTCTGGAGAAAGAGGGACTCTTCGCGATGAACTCTTTTTTCCAGAAGCCGCCTCACAGGAAATGGGCCTGGCTGAGTCCTGACGGTTCTACGAGAAACGAGATAGATTTCATCTTGACGACGAATAGACGGATGTTCAGTGATGTCTCTGTGATCAACAGGGTGAAAACCGGCAGTGATCACCGAATGGTTAGAGGCACATTGAATATCAATGTCCAATTAGAAAGGCGTCGCTTGATGAAGTCTACGCTCCGGCCTACTCGCGCCCATATCCAAAACCCCGAGAGCTTTCAACTTGAGCTGGCAAATCGCTTCGATTGTCTAAAAGACAACCTTGCAGTGGACGAGCTAAACAGCGGTTTGGTAGAAGCTGTCCATAGGGTGGGATCTAAGTATTTTAGACCTCGCCGTAGAGATAGACCACAAAAACTCTCGATCCACACTCTTAACCTCATGGCCGAATGTCGATCAATGGCGCTGCAGTCTTCCGATGACACCGAAGCATATACGCGGCTCAATAGACGGATCTGGAAGTCCTTGCGACACGATGTCCGTGCTCACAATACTGTGAGCATAAAACAGACAATTGAGCGGAACGGAGGCTCCAAAGTGTTTGTAAGGGACTTGACTATTGGGCAAAGCCAGTTGTCTAGGCTGAAGACGGACGGCGGCCGCGTGGTGTCGACGAGGGCAGAGGTATTAAGGGAGATTGAGAGGTTCTACGGACAGCTTTACACCTCGGTTGCCGAACCTACTGTTAGCTCCGCCGAAGACCCGATAGCCGAGTTGATCCAACACTTTAGCGATGGTATCCCGGACATTAACCTGTGTGAGATTGAGATGGCCCTGAAACAACTTAAAAACAACAAGGCGCCGGGTGAGGATGGATTCACTTCAGAGCTTCTGAAAGCGGGCGAAACGCCGATACTGAAAGTCCTTCAGAAGCTCTTCAATTCCGTTCTCCTCGAGGACCCAACGCCAGAGGCATGAAGCAGGAGCTTGGTGGTACTGTTCTTCGAAAAAGGTGATAATTCTTTGCTGAAGAACTACAGGCCCATCTCGCTCCTGAGCCATGTCTATAAGCTGTTTTCGAGGGTCATCACAAATCATCTCGAACGCAGGTTTGATGACTTCCAGCCTCCCGAACAAGCCGGGTTCTGAAAAGGCTTTAGTACCATAGGCCACATTCATACGCTTCGGAAAGTTGTACAAAAAACCGAGGAATATAACTTGCCGCTTTGTTTAGCATTTATCGACTATGAGAAAGCCTTTGATTCAATCGAGACCTGGGCTGTGGAGTACTGGCTGTAAAGTCTCTTCAGAGGTGCCACATTGACTATCGGTACATCGAAGTGTTCAAGTGTATATACAACAATGCCACTATGTCGATCAGAGCACGAAGGTTATTGCACTACAGAGAGGCGTGAGACAGGGAGATGTCATATCTCCGAAACTGATCACTGCCGCGCTGGAAAACGCCTTCAAGCTCTTGCAGTGGAAAGTATTCGGCATCAATATTAACGGCGAGTATATCACTCACCTTCGATTAGCCGACGATATTGTAGTCTAGGCAGAATCACAGGAAGACCTTAGCACTATGATCGAAGACCTAAATCGAGTCTCCCAACAGGTCATGTCGAATGTGCATGTTGTGCCCACCCCCATCGGAGTTAGGGGCTCGACTCTCGAAGTTGTGGACGAATATGTCTATTTAGGACAAGTGGTACGGTTAGGCAGGTCCAACTTCGAGAGAGAGGTCAATCGTCGAATCCAACTCGGTTGGGCAGCGTTCGGGAAACTACGCGATGTCTTCTCGTCCAAAATACCTCAGTGCCTCAAATCGAAGGTTTTCGATAGTTGTGTGTTGGCAGTGATGACATACGGCACCGAGACGTGGCCTCTTACTATGGGCCTTATTAGGAGACTCAAAGTCACTCAACGAGCTATGGAGAGGCCTATGCTCGGGGTTTCCCTACGAGATCGAATCAGAAATGAGGAGATCCGTAGGAGAACTAAAGTAACCGACATAGCCCAGCGGATTAGCAAGTTGAAGTGGCAATGGGCGGGGCACATGCCACATAGCACAGAGAACTGATGGCCGATGGGGCCAAAAAGTTCTCGAATGGAGGCCACGAAGCGGATAGCGCAGCGTAGGACGTCCACCCACTAAGTGGTCAGACGACCTGGTAAAGGTCGCGTCGGGACGTCGCTGGATGCAGGCTGCCTCCAACAGGTCACTGTGGAAATCATTGGGAGAGGCCTATGTTCAGCAGTGGACTTCCTTTGGCTGATGGATTGGATACAGAATTATACAAAAATAAAAACATGTAATGCATATTCCCTATTTATCAAAGGTTTGCATTATCAAAAGTCGACTGTATACGATATGCGTTTCAAATATTGTGGTTGTCACGTATTACGAGTATGTATGTATTAGAATAAATTATAATTAAGATTTGTCTTATAAAATTTCATAAATAAAGATGAAACACTTACCTCTGTATTTCTTGGTGAAGCAGTAACAGCTATAAATAATTAAGAAAAAGAGGAGTATTGAAACAATGACTGCACCCGCGTAGTGCAGTGTTTCGCCTTCAAGTAGGTGGAGAGGTATTTTAAGCCGCCGCATAATTGAAGAGTGATGGATGAGTGGTGATATATCTGTAAACCAATATTTATAATTAAAATCATTCTTACTTTCTTAGGGATAGGGAATCTTACGATGCGATATCATTCGTCCTGATATTGAAACTATTATTGAAATCATCTTATAAGTTTTAGTAACACAGATATATTTTTTTAAATACAACTTTATGGAATTTATTTGATGTTCGCTAATCTATATTTATGACAAAATTGTAACTGGTGAATGTATAGATACGTAAGATCTATGCATTAATGCATTAATTACCTAATAATATGTTATGTCCTACGTGTTTGGTACTTGGCCTTCAATATGTTACGCATGCATTTTGACTTGCTGGCTACTAAAGTCCATAAGCAAACTAATCAACGTGTACAAGTACAATTAAACATATTTGATTTCTTACTTTGTAGTGTTTTATTGGATCAACTTTCGAAAAGCGCATACCTCCGGTCGTAATGATATTTAGTATACTAACGTATTTTGACCCCCTAATCACGAATATTATAATGAAAATTGGCGCAAACGCGATTTTGAATATGAAAACCTAAGGGGAACCTCTTTTCGTTCAGTTTGCAAAATCTTGCATTCCTAACCGATTTAGAATAATTGGCACGAGAAGGGGATTGGGATGAGAGCGGGGAGTGTCCCACCCCCCCTGGTACCATTACCAAGAAAAGCTAATACACTATTCTAGAAAAAACCCAATATAAGTCACCTAAACTCAAAACACTTGCTGACAAACAAAACTTGTTTCTGCGACGTCTCCGGCGGGAAGTGCAGCCCCTTTGCCCTTACGTAACAAAGAATAGGCACCCATGATCACCTCAGTAGCTTCGGTTTGCTGGTCGCCGCCGGCGACCAGCCTCAGCCGCTGCGGCTCGCACGGTTGCCTAGCCTTTGTTACAGTGGGCGGGGGTGCTCTCCCTCCGCGCCTCCGGCTTTTATATACACTCTAGGGGTGGTAGCCAAAAAACTACGTGAAGTCGGGGTGCCCCGAGTCAGTTTTGGGACAGATTCGACCTATTTTAACCATAATTTAACATATGAATAACGATTCGTTTGTCAAACGCCCATAATAACGTTCCGTTTTACCTAATATGTGATTTGAGATTAGATATTATTATGATTAATAATTTCTTGAAAACTATGCATTACTTTGTAATAGGAGTGATAACATTATAATCAGGGACCCAATGCCTACCTTTGATCACTTTTACCCCCTCTCCTCGTGCCAAACGATTCTACAGTTTTCAACTTCGTTTTTCAATTTAAAAATGTAATTTGCGCCAATTTTCGATTAGGAGATCAAAATACGGTATAATACTAAATTTCATAGCCATCGGAGGTATGCACTTTTCGGAAGTTCACCCGAAAGCTACTTATACCAAGTTATTGTCAATGTTATTTCGAGATTGTTTTTTATCATTACGAAGATATACATTAAAGAAGCATACGATCCGCCTGGCGGTGAGCAGTTACCGTTGCCTATGGACATCTGCAACCCCAGAGGTGTCACTCGCACGTAAAAACCTTTTATGTAAAGTGTAAGTAAAAAATTCTGGACAAAAGTAACTTTTAACATAAAATTAAAGGCCATTTATATATTTGAGGTTATTTGTCGGTACGTATTCTTTTTCACTGTTAATATTTAATCACAAATATATATGTGTGTATGTCATTAAAAATAATTTATGGTAGTGAAGGATAGGCCATTATAAAAATTCGTGATAAAAGTGACTCTTATCGTATATATGTATAGATGGAGCTAAAGAAGACCAGATCAAAAATTGCATACGTTTAATTTTGCATGTTTTGTCTATTTACTGTTGATGTGTCATATAATAATAAATTAATAAATAAATTAGAAAATAACAATCAGGCTAACGAGATTTTTTCATTTAACCGACTGCCTCGGTAGCGTAGTTGTACTACTACGGTACAATTACAAAGTTGAGGTCTCGGGTTCGAATCCCGGGTCAGGCAAAGTGACATTAGATTTTCCTATTCATTATCAGACCGGAGCCGGGAGTTTGTGCCCGATATGGCGGTTGGCTCGCTATCACATCGGGGAACGGAACACACAAGGCGAAATGTGGGTGTCCTGGTTGCACCTCTGCCTACCCCTTCGCGGATAAAAGCTTGATGTATGCATGAATTAGAATTTCTGAATAATATTCCACTTAAACAAAAATGTTTAGTAGAAATATCTTTTAGAATGGAGAAATATAAAATATCTTTTTTTTATCTTTTATTTTCATTTTGATAGATTTTGTTAATTTATTTATTTTAAATCGGCAGCTTATTACGATAATTATAAGTAAATTATTATATGTTTTGATTAAAACATATAATAAGAATAACCAAAGACTGCTGATTTGGTGCCCTTTTAGCTTTCTAGTTGTTTTAACTGTACATTGATATATACAACCAGGAAGAACGAATTTATAAGAAAATATTTTAATCGATAAATCTTTGCTGCCAAAGTAAATCGGTTCCACAAAAAATATATGTTAATTCGTTACCCACTTTTTTTCTAGTTCGAATAAACGTCACTCAGTAATCTTATGATAGTAACCGCAGTGTAGAACTTTCTTATAACTAGCAATATCACTGCAACTTAATCAATGTACAGGACAATTGAACTGTACAACTTAAAAGAAAACAAAAAACAGAAACATGTAAGAAATTAATAAAAACAACAGATCAATTAAAATTTCAATCGGATCTCCTATTAGTTAACATAGATTTTGGTTACTTCTGCGGGGAATCGGTGTGTACATCAATAATATAAATAAAGCTTTTATTGTTTTGGCAAACTTACTCTACATTCAAGAAACAATCAAACACACATAAAACTTTAGAAAATGAAATAAATTTAATTTAATACGTAACAAAACAGCGAGCACAGATCATAAACATCGGAACATTGACTAAAAACATTGAAATAATTGATCACCAAAGCGGACTACTATGATAGTTTTAGTTACCGAAACTTCACCCCGAGAAGTGCGCGCGAGGCAACAACTGTAGGCACGCGTTCGCGGGTCCGGCGACCATCGAGGACCGACCACAGATCGGACTGACCAGCAGGGCAGTGAATCTTCCATACATTACCTTGCTCAAAAAGCGATGCATCCAAAGTGTCGCCCTCTAGGGCTCTGGTACCGAAAAATTAAACACTTTAATTTAAATGGCGATAGATGTAGCTAGTTGTAAACAATATATAAACAATTTGCTAATCTTTATGCATAATATATAAACATATTTATTATAATTTTTAGGTAACATTAATATAACAAAGAAATATAAAAAAAATCTAGTAAATATTAGTTTGTCTTATTATTCCGTGAAAAGAAACGTCAATGATGACGTATCGGACAACGAAGGTGTCCAGTGGCAGCCACAGATCACTATACTCAGGGCAGTGAAACTTCCATACATTGCCGTGCCTGAAAAATTATCCATACAAAGTGTCGCCCTCTTAAGTATCGGGAAACGAAACATTGAGTATTTTGATATAAGTGGCGATAGATGTAGCTAGTTGTCAACAGTAAATAAAAAATATTACAAAGCCTTTATGCATAATATATAGACATATTTATTTAAATTTTAAGTAATAGTTATAATATATTAAATAAATAAAAAAAATATTAATAAATAATATTTAGTCGTATTGTTTCGTGAAACGAAACGTAAATAATGACATATCGGAATTCGGATCGCCGCGGTGTCCAGTGGTACCAGTGGTCAGGGCAGTGAAACTTCCATACATTGCCGTGCCTGAAAAATTATCCATACAAAGTGTCGCCCTCTTAAGTATCGGGAAACGAAACATTGAGTATTTTGATATAAGTGGCGATAGATGTAGCTAGTTGTCAACAGTAAATAAAAAATATTACAAAGCCTTTATGCATAATATATAGACATATTTATTTAAATTTTAAGTAATAGTTATAATATATTAAATAAATAAAAAAAATATTAATAAATAATATTTAGTCGTATTGTTTCGTGAAACGAAACGTAAATAATGACATATCGGAATTCGGATCGCCGCGGTGTCCAGTGGTACCAGTGGTCAGGGCAGTGAAACTTCCATACATTGCCGTGCCTGAAAAATTATCCATACAAAGTGTCGCCCTCTTAAGTATCGGGAAACGAAACATTGAGTATTTTGATATAAGTGGCGATAGATGTAGCTAGTTGTCAACAGTAAATAAAAAATATTACAAAGCCTTTATGCATAATATATAGACATATTTATTTAAATTTTAAGTAAGAGTTATAATATATTAAATAAATAAAAAAAATATTAATAAATAATATTTAGTCGTATTGTTCCGTGAAACGAAACGTAAATGATGACATATCGGAATTCGGATCGCCGCGGTGTCCAGTGGTACCAGACTATATACCAGTGGTACCAAATTACTCCTTAGTCTGTGGGTACCAAGTTCAAAACTTTTAAACATTTCAGTTCACTTGTGACTTGTGCATTGTTAGTTCACTTCAGTTTATTGTTTGCTTCGTAGTGTTTGGTTCTGGTTATTTGTTCCGTGCTTTATACGACTAAGGATTGTGCTAATTGATTCGATATCTGTTTTAAACGTCTGACCTTGCTTCTCCCCTGGACTCTGTTGATACCTTTACGATTTACCTACTGCTGTGTATACTGGACTCCGTTTTTGCTATTTGATTGGGATTTGTAAATCGTTTATAATGCCAAGAAAGTCGGCATTAAAGTGCTACTTTGGATGTACTCCTTTTGTAGGTAAGATTTTACAAGTTTCTTGTTACAGCATTTTAATACAATAAGCATTTTTAGTGAACTAATGAAAATATATTATGAACCTTGAACTTTCAGGAAAAGCTCATCATTTTCCATCCCCGAATTACCCTTCTTCAGAAAAGTTTGCTCAGTGGAAAATGGTGTTGAATTATATTCACAACAACATATGCATATGCGTTAATCATTTTGAGAAGTTTTATCTAACAAATATTGGTCGTCTCACTAAAAATGCAGTTCCAACATTGAATATTGGTAAGTGCTTTTATTTATTGCTGATAGCGATTAACACAATCATAGAATTCATCATAATATAGGCTTTGTTTTCATATTTAGTTTTATGAGTTTGTGCTTGTCCCTACTATGGCTCTAATATATCAAATATTTGAAGTTACTTAGTGTATAAATGTTTATATTTTACCATGTATTACCACAGTATTGTGCACAATACTTAACTATTTCTCATATAATTGATGTATTAATTTTGATTTCAGCATCAACATCTATATCAACTTCAAATTTAAATTACATTGAGGCAAATGTTACAACTGATGTTCCAGAAAACACCCCTAGCCACGGTAAATATACAGTATAATATATTAAATGTAGAAATATGGCTAGATGATATTAAAAAAAAAAAATAGTAGAACTACAAAAACAAAAATTGTGATAAGCATTAGAATGTCAGTCTCAATTTTGAAAATATATCCTGTCTATTATTACTGGATTATTAATGAGAGGTTCTCAATGTATCACACTGTTTTATAAGTTGTGTAAAAAACCAATAAGACCCACTCACCATAAAAAACATATGTGTAATTTGCTAGTTAGATATGAAATATTTTTTTTACAAAAAATATTACTATTACTCATTTTCCCAATTCTCTTGATGTTGCAAAAGTCCATGATGAAATTAACAGTAAGATTTAAGAATTTACCAGTAAGATAAGGGTTAATGCATTGTACCCTGGTAGCAATGAATCAAATATGATATCTCTTTTACTACTATTTTTATTATAAAATGTTGGATACTAACTATGTGCTTCTTTTTAAGGGTCAACGTTTAAAGACAATGAACCAATTTGTGGCGATCAACCCGCAGCTACACCTCTTTCATATGATGTTGTCAACAAAGGTTAGTTTATGTATTTTTCAACTATTTATATAGCATGTTCCACTAATGTATTTCGCGGAATAAACTAGTGTTTTTACTATCGTACAATTCTTGCGCAAATATGTTTCCTTAATTAATATGATATTGTTCATAGACTTTAACATTTTTGAACAAAAAATGTTTTCCAATAGAAGTAGGTAAGTAATGGCACCGCGGCACATTTCCATTACTTTCTATGACTTCGTTTGTTGCATTGTTTCATTTTGCCGATTTTATCTTATATGATGATGTTACGACAAAATAGAAACAATGATAAACAATGGAATCAAAAATTTCTTTGTTTATTGAATTTTATAACTTCGACTCATTTTTATTACTATAACGTAAAGCATAGTTTCATTTTGCCGATTTTATATTATATGTAGATGTTACGGCAAAGTGTAAACAAACAATGGACTCAAAAAGTGCATTGTTTATTAAATTAGATTACTTTGACACATTTCTTGTTTTAACATATATGCATAAAATTTGAAACGAAAGCGTTGTAGCATTTTATAATGAAGTAAGAGTTCATTTTACTTACGTTAATGCATAATACAAAAAATATGACTATCATAATATACTAGAATAATTAAAAAAAAATCTCTTTATGTTGCGCGTCCGATACAACAACACAACTTATCATTGATTTTTACTATTTTTGGCACTCTGCTTGTATTAAAGACATGGGCTACATGGCCTTACCACTCTCAAGTGTATTCTAGGTTGTTGAGAAGGCCCATGCTCTGGATGCCATGGAACGTATATGGGGCTTATACAGATACCGATATTAAATACATTAATATTCAAATAAGAAGTAAAACTTGGCCTATTTGTTTGCGATGTATTGCGAAACGAGCATGCCATTCGCCTGGTGGTTAGCGATTCGGCCGCTCATAAATAGCAGCAAAAAGCTAAAGTTATTTGTTGGCAAAATTAAGCATTAAACATTGTGATTTAATCTAAGAATTCGCAATGTTGTGTGTATGTTAATGTTACTGTTCTACAAAAATGTATAATACTAACAGCATAATATTTTCTTTCAAGGGTCAACATCTAAAAAAAACGTGCCATGTAAGAATCCAACAATAGCAAATCACCTACAATATACAAGCTACAGTCAAAAGTAAGTATATATTTTGTTCTTAGCTGAAATATTAACTGGATCTAGAAGTATTATATTACTTATCAATTACCTCGATGACGCAGTTATACTACGTTGTTGGTTGCAAAGCTGCGGTCTCGGGTTCGAATCCCAGGTTCGGTAGAGTGATGATGGATTTTTCTTTGGATTGGTTTAAATAATTTATCCAGATTATAACTAAAAACTGAAGTCCGATGGTAGTCATGGTGACAATGCATAAGAAAATGAGACATTTTTTTTTAGTTTTTATACTATCCTCGTGTTTGGGTGTTATATACGTAGTTAGTTTTCTTAAAAAGTAATGTACACCCATTCCTTAATTATAAAGAGGTAACAGTACTTAAGAGTTGAAATTATTATATTAGCAAAATCTATGTACTTACCACTCTAACACAGTGATGTTTAAAAAAATTTAAAATTTATTCTCTGCAAAAGTAATATGGAACTTACATTTTATAAAGCGAAACTATTAACCCTTTCAGACCTGATTTTTTTTACCTGCACAATGCAAACTTCGGTCGGCTACTGGTCATAACTTGCCAAAAACTGTCATTAAACGCCAAGAGATGGCGTTGGTACTAATGAACTAATGAACACAACCGTTTTTAGTTGCAAATAATGTGAAATTAATACTTAATTTATTTTAATATCATATGTGTACAATTGTGTACACCAGGTCTGAAAGGGTTAATAAAAGATATGTGCTAATTGTTGATACTTTTTCAGGCTGTAGAAATATACATGTGACGAACAAAAAAATATTTAATCAAAATACACAATTAAAGGTCAAACTTTTAAAATTAAGAGAAAAATGCAAGAACCTTCATCAAAAAGTTCGACAAGCTGCAACAATATCACAAAATAAAGCATTTTTAAGAGCCGCTGAAAAATTACCCGAGCCTGCTGCAATATTTACTGGTATGCAACTAAGAAATGTATCAACAAAATCAAGAGGACGACGATTTACCAATAAAGAAAAGATTTTGTGCCTGACAATATTCAAGCAAAGCCAAAAGGCCTACAAATTATTACAAAACCTGTTTGAATTACCTTCAAAACGGACGATCCAGAAAATTTTAAGTAAAATTAAAATTGTGCCGGGCATTAATGATGTTGTCATTAAACACCTCAAAAAAGCAGTTAAAAAATTACCATTTGAAAAAAAATTATGCACACTCATATTTGACGAAGTAGCCTTGAGTCCTGGCTTATATTATAACAAAACATCAGATGAAATCATTGGTTTTGAGGATTTCGGTCTGCAAAAAACACATAAGATTGCTGATCATGCACTTGTTTTTATGATTAAGGGTTTAAAGGGGAAGTACAAGCAACCTATTGGCTTTACATACTGCCAGAGTGCAACTAAAAGTGCAGAACTAAAAAACCTTCTTGTAGACGCACTAAAAGCTGTAGAAAGCACAGGTTTAATCGTCATTGCCACTGTATGTGACCAATCACCAATAAACATGAAGGTTATAAAAAGCCTTTTAAATGACACCAAAAGAAATTATTTCACAGAAGGCAAGGAGGTCAAAAGTTTAGCCTTTGAATGCAATGGCAGAAAAATATTTCCAATATTTGACCCCCCACATCTCTTGAAGGGTTTAAGGAATAATCTTCTTACTAAATATTTACGATATATTCAAAATGGAGTCGTTAAATTCGCAAAATGGGAGCATTTGGAAATGCTGCTGGAAGCTGATCCTGGGGAAGACGATATTAGGCTTATTAATAAATTAACAGCGAGTCATGTCGTCAGAAAAAAAATACCAAAAATGAAGGTCAAATATGCAGCCCAAGTCTTCAGTCAGAGAGTATCCGCTACAATGAGATATTTAGCATGTAAGTATTTTTACCTTTATTTAGCGTAGGTGTCAAGATATTTGTTATTTTCAAAGACCTAAATAAGTAGACTTATAACATGCACTCAATTGACTTCCGCCCAACGCACTGACCAATGCCACGCCGCCGTTCCCGATCGCACCTTAAAAGGCAATTTGCCGGTGCCTGAAGTAAAATAATGTAACACGGCGCGGGAGTGTCCGCCGATCTGTCATTCCGGCACGTTATCGGGAATAAACGTGTAATGTATAGCAGTGTGTTTTTATTGCTAGCCGGACTCTAAATAATAAAACTAAAGCACACAACACCAGTGCACACGTAAAAGTGGCTGCCCAACGAGGCGCAATAAACAAGTGCGCCGCAAAGCCGAACTCGCGAACCGTCGCGTCGTATAAATATTGTGACTAGGTGTAATCCGTGTGTGCTTTCACAATGCCACGTACGCGCAGAGATCCAGCGACGCCATCCATCAACGAAGAGGACGTCGACGAGGATAGGGGCTCCGATGACGCCGCGAGCTATTCATCGAGTCAAGTAGCCGCCATGATGGCCGCGATGCAGCGGACACAAAGCGAAGCATTCGAGAGCCTGTTGGAGAGACTTATGAGTCGCCAGCCATCATCCCCAATACCTGCGCCTACCACGCCACAAACCGCTGGCGGCACCTTCACGCAATACACCGCCAGGTTCGGCGGTGACGCCAACGAGTCTGTGGACGCATTCATCGGTGCTATACAAAGTTTTAAAGAATATGCTAACGTGTCCGAGCAAAATGCCGTCAGAGGCCTATCAATGTTGTTAACAAATAATGCCGCAATCTGGTATCAAGGTGTTAAAAAAGAAATAACGTCGTGGGATATGGCCATCAATTTGTTGATCGTCACGTATGGTGACAAGCGACCCCCACACCGTATATACAAAGAGTTATTTACTCTTATCAGGGAGATGAAAACACTGATGTGTTCGTCGCAAAATGTCGTGCTCTATTGTCGCGGATTCCCGAAGGCGACCTATCTGAAAAGGCGCAAGTGGACATGGTGTACGGTCTTCTAGACACCAAGATAAGGAAATATCTGAGGCGAGAGGAATTTAAAGATTTCTCCGGTATGCTTCGCCTCGCCCGGTCCACCGAAATTGAATCCGAGACGCATTCACAGTCGCCGGTCGGCGCGCTGCACCGGCCCGGTCCAAGCTCGCGAGCGGCGGCGGCGGCCATGGCGTCGCGGCGGCGGCGGCGGCGGCCATGGCGTCGCGGCGGCGGCGGCCATGGCGTCGCGGCGGCGGCGGCGGCGGCCATGGCGTCGCGGCGGCGGCGGCCATGGCGTCGCGGCGGCGGCGGCGGCGGCCATGGCGTCGCGGCGGCGGCGGCCATGGCGTCGCGGCGGCGGCGGCCATGGCGTCGCGGCGGCGGCGGCCATGGCGTCGCGGCGCGCTGCCGTGCCCGCCCCGACGTCTAGCGACTACATCTACTGCTTCGTCGTCACTTCGTTCGCCGGTCGACCGAAATAGTGCCAGTGTAAAAGTTAGATGTGTATATTGTAAACAATATGGACACACACGTGACGACTGTAAAAAGTTAAATAGTGCGGCAGTGATGTTAAGCCACTTTATTGTTACGGGTGCGGAGCAAAAGGGGTAGTCAAATCGAAATGTCCATCGTGTAATAATAACAGTTTTGCGAGTGTAGTACCTAGTTGTTATGAGTGTGGTGAGAAAGGTGTCACTCGGTATCAATGTATTAAATGTAATTCTCGTTATTGCGCGATCGGATGCAGTGGCGTTGCATTGGCTGGCATGAGTTCATTGACCCCTAACCCGCGCCATAATTCGAATAATTCATTATCGGGTAACTCAAATTCTCAGGTGAGTCCTTTTAAAACACATAAGGTAGCTATGAATGTATGTGCAGATTCTCCTTCCGTTGAAAGATCGTCTATACTTTCGAAATTTCGTTTAAAACATTCTAGACGACGTATTAGTACGATTAGAGAGTCTGAAAAATACACTCATTTGCAAAAAAAACGGGCGATTTTGATTTTAATTCTTCCTAAAAAAAATACGGTACCAAAATGATTTCAATCATTTGTACATGTTACTGGCCGGTTTTAAAAATGCCGTGGTGTTTAAAACAGTACGTCCTAAATTCAAATTTTCGTTTGATGCTCGTTTTTACAGAAAACCACTTTTTATCCTACATTTTTGGTGCGAAGTTCCAAAAGATAATATCGGTTTTCATAACTTTTAGTCAATTTTTATGAATTTATTTCATATTCTTAATTGTCAAAGCTTCATTTATTGCTGTTTAGCTGTCTCAATAATGTTAGAGAAAGTGGTAAAAGCTACCAAAATTATTGCGCTGCTCGAAGAGGGTTGCGGCCAATGCTTCGTGGCTCAGAGGCTAAGTGTGAGTCGCTCGACGGTTCAAAGGACCTTGCAGCGGTATCAAGACACCGGTTCCGTCGAGAGAAGGCCTGGTTCTGGAAGAAAACCATGTACCCAACCACGGGATGATCGTTTTCTTGTGAGTCGCGCATTGAGAAATCGCAAGTCTTCGTATGTGGACCTTAAGAACAACCTCGAAGAAGTAAGAAATGTGCATATTAGTCTATGGCCGGTCAGGAGGAGGCTTCTCGCGGCCAATATACGCAGTCATCGCCCGGCCCGCGGCCCTAAGTTACTCCGTGAGCACAGAGTTGCCAGGCTTAGGTTTGCTCGAAATTGTGAGTCATGGACTCAAGAAGACTGGAATAGGGTAGTGTTCTCCGATGAAGCCAGGATATCTCTGTTCGGTGAAGATCGACGTCGGCGAGTGCTACGAAGACGAGGAGAACGCTTTGCAGAGGCTTGTTTTGAAGAAATCACACCTTATGGTGGGGGCTCTGTTATGTTTTGGGCAGGAATAAATTCAATGGATCGTACAGAGTTAGTCTTCATTGAAAACGGCTCACTGACTGGACATCGATACATAACGGAAGTTCTAATTCCTCATGCACAACCCGCATTGGCCGCTTTAGGCGAAGACTCAATTTTTATGGACGACAACGCTTGCGCCCACCGGTCTGGCGATGTGGAAGCGTATGTGCAAGAGGTCGGCATTCGTCGTTTGGATTGGCCAGCTCGAAGTCCCGACTTCAATCCTATAGAGCATGTCTGGGACGTTCTGAAACGACGCGTGAGATCAGTACAACCGGCTCCGCAGACCATCAGAGAGCTGAAGAATGTGATTACCGCGGAGTGGGAACGTATTCCGCAAGCAAGTATCCGGGATATCCTCGCTAGCATACCCAGACGAATTCAAGCTGTGATTTCAGCTAGAGGGGGTCACACTCAATACTAAACATTTATCTGCTTTTACTTTATTAAAGAAAAAACAAACAAAAATCTTTGTTAACTTTTACTTCACGAGCATATGCACTACTACCGAGCATACACTACTAGTGAACTTTAGCATTAAAACCCATAAATTTTATCAAAATTTTATGATAATACTGACGAAAACGATTATTTGCTTATTAATTTACAAAATTGTGGAAGTAAAACTACCTATAATTATCAAACAAATCAATAGTAACATTTGAAATGGTTCATTGCTTAGGTGCCCGTTTTTTTGCAAATGAGTTTATGTTAACTGTTTGCCTAAAAACTGTAAGACGACAATTCCGACGTATTTTTGTAGTCGGCATAATAGTAATTGTTATCTTCCAGCTGATTTTAAAAAGTTTATGCCTAAAAAGTATTTCGATACTCGGATAGGTACGTCAGCGTCTAGGTCTTATAGGTCGTCTAAATTAATAAACTCGCAAAATGCACAACCTAATGATTCGCATTATTCTAGAAATGTACCTTATAATCATGTGCTTAATGAGTGTGTTTCGACCAGGGATAAATTAGAGAAAATCTCTTTGTCCACCGTTGTACCTTCCAGGAATGAATGCCTTCTTGACCAAGTTAACCGTCATCATCGAAGGCCTATTTTAGGTATTGAAATATTGTGCATCAAAGGTATGGGTTTATTAGACACGGGTGCGAGAGGTAGTGTTGCTGGTTCATCTTTATACAGTCTCCTATTGGAAAAGAATCACCCTTGTAAGGAAGTGACGAGATGTATTAAGTTGGCTGATGGTTCCGTGCAGACACGTACTATCCTCACGACCAACCTGAATGTTAAAATTAAGCATAAATCAGTATTAACTGAATTTATTATATTTCCCGACGCTAAGTGTAGTGAAACACTTCTCGGCGTAGATTTTATTACTGCTGCGGGTCTTGTGATCGACTTTGCATCTGCAACATGGAATTTTTCGGGTTGCAAGCATTCTTACCCATTACAGTTTGAAGCTTATAAGTCATGCACAACTGTCTCCACTGCTGATTTCCTGCGCACCGATGAAGGTATAATGCTGAATGATGAAGAACGGCAGCATCTTTCTAACCAGTTATTGCACAACCGGGATATCTTCCAAGTAGGGGGAGCCACTACAGCGTACGCAGAGCACCGTATTGATACCGGTAGTTACCCACCGATTTCTGTCCCGCCTTATCGACTCACTCCGGCCAAAAAGGAGTTAATGAAGATCGAGTTGGATAAAATGCTGAATGATGGGATAGTCGAAGAAAGCGAATCTAAAATTTCACCGCGAAATTTCGCCCGCCAAGAAGTTACGTGCCTTGGCCATGTTATAACGCCTCAAGATATTCGGCCAGATTCTTTAAAAGTAGGTGATTTGGTCTTGGTCCGAACACACGAATTAAGTAATGCGTCAAAAGGAGTCACTCGTAAATTTTTGCCTAAACGTGACGGTCCTTATAGAATCAAACGTATAGTTAGTGCTACTACGTTTCTTATTGTTGATTCTTCGAATACTGTTATAGGAAAATATCACAGTACAGATTTAGTGCCGTTTATTGGTTCGCCAGTTCAAAGTCGGACTGTTAATCCCGTGGTACCCAAAAGACTTCGTGGTAGGCCACGAAAAGTAAAGTCATCTGTAGTTGTTGGTACCAGGTCGGAAACGGGACGTTCTTCCAACCTGGAGGGGGAGTCTATAACATGCACGTCTATAACTCTATAACTATAACTATAGTCTATAACTCTGTGTTTTCTATCGTCTGTTCCATGGGGAGTGCTCCGAGGAATTGTTTGAGATGGTACCAACTGAAAAGTAGTGTGAGGAGTATGTTGTTTACCATGATTAACAACTACAATCAAATAAAAAGTGATACGGACACTACGATTCAAGAAAAACAACAACTTTTGACAGACATCTTATCAGCATCAGGTATTCTTCCGAACCAAATAGATCCTTTTAATATTTTTCCAGTATTATCTTGTATATTTAAATGAATCATTTATTTCATCTTATTTGGTATTTAATTGAATAAAATATGTTAATATGTACGTATGTTATATTTATTGTTGTACTTGGAAATTGTTAACTTATTGTAAATTAACCTAAGTACTGTAAATAAATAAAAAAAATATTTTTTTGTTTTAGATGGCATAGATGACATAAGTGTCAAAGAAAGAGTTAAAGACTTGGTCCGGCAACTTGAAGTTTTGGTACAAAATGTCTCTCTCAGTTCAGAAACTCAGTATTTGTCGAAAATCTCTTCAATGACAGGTAAGCAACAAGATAAATACTTTATTTACTCTTTCCTTTTTATATTTACATGGTGCTTGATTTGTATTATTTCTTATCCACCTGGTTATTAGCAGAGAGAACACCTTTGCATTAGCGTCTTGGTACATCTCTTGATACACAATAATACCAATTATGTGCTATAACATACTTGAGAACAGTAGTACAATAAAATTTAAATGTTCATGTTTCAGGTGTAAGCGTCAGATCATTAAGGAGAATAAAAAAAGAGGGTTCCATGAATCAAGGAATATGGAACACCCCAGGCAAAAAACGTCCTCGCAAACCTACCGTTTCAAATTTAGATGATTTTGACATCTCAGCGATACGCAATAAAATCAACGAATTTTATTGTGTCAAAAAGAAAGTTCCTACATTAAGAAGCTTGCTTACCGATCTTAGAGAATCTATTGAATTCACAGGACATAGGGAGACATTGAGAAGAATATTACATAAGAACGGATTTGAATTCAAAAGAAATAAAAATGAGAGGTCCATGCTTATAGAGAACTACGAAATATCTGCGTGGAGGCATAGATATTTGAGAACAATTGCTGAAAAGAGGCAACAAGGAAAATTAATTGTCTACCTTGATGAAACTTACGTTCATCAAAATTATAAATTAAAAAAGTCATGGCAAGGACCTTCTACAAGTGGTGTTATGGATAAAATATCCCTAGGGAAGAGACATATCATTATTCATGCAGGTAGTGACAAAGGCTTTGTGCCCAACGCTCTACTAGTGTTTAGCACTAAGTCAAAAATGGCCGACTATCATGATGACATGAATAGAAATAATTTTTTAAGGTGGCTGGAAGAAATGTTGTTACCAAAGGAGAAGGAGCATCCCAGCCTATCGGCCAATAACGACGAGCTATATGTCATTGCAAAGGTCTTTCCAAATGCTACAACTTCTTCTATGGCAACAAAACCCAAATCGCTGTATTAAAAAAATACAGCTACTTAAAGACATAACCAAAATCACACGAAAGGGCCTCGGCATAGTGAGCAATAACAACAAGCGATACGTCGTTGAAAAGGTCTTTTCAAATGCTAAAACTTCTTCTAAGGCGACAAGTGTCTATTTGGTGTGTGAAAAAAATTATCGCTGCGTAAAGGTAACGCAAGGATGAAAATATGTATATGGACTCGTAGCCTATTGACCAATAACGACGAGAGATATGTCATTCGAAAGCTCTCTTCTTTTCCTACAACTTCTTCTTTGGCAAGAAATCCCGATTCGCTGTATGAAAAAAAATATTTCGACATAAAGATATTTGGAGGGTCATATGTATAGACTCCAGCCTATTGACCAATAACGATGAGCGATATGTCATTGCAAAGGTCTTTCCAGACGCTACAACTTCTTCTATGGCAACAAAACCCAAATCGCTGTATTAAAAAAAATATAGCTACTTAAAGACATAACGAAAATCACACGAAAGGGCATCGGCATAGTGAGCAATAACAACAAGCGATACGTCGTTGGAAAGGTCTTTTGAAATGCTAAAACTTCTTCTACGGCGACAAGTCTCAATTCGGTGTGTGAAAAAAAAAATCGCTGCGTAAAGGTAACGCAAGGATGAAAATATGTATATGGACTCCTAGCCTATTGACCAATAACGACGAGAGATAATATGTCATTCGAAAGCTCTTTTCTTTTTTTACAACTTCTTGTATAGCAAGAAATCCCGATTCGCTGTATGAAAAAAAATATTTCGACATAAAGATATTTGGAGGGTCATATGTATGGACTCCAGCCTACCGGCCAATAACGACGAGCTATATGTCATTGCAAAGGTCTTTCCAGACGCTACAACTTCTTCTATGGCAACAAAACCCAAATCGCTGTATTAAAAAAAATATAGCTACTTAAAGACATAACGAAAATCACACGAAAGGGCATCGGCATAGTGAGCAATAACAACAAGCGATACGTCGTTGGAAAGGTCTTTTGAAATGCTAAAACTTCTTCTACGGCGACAAGTCTCAATTCGGTGTGTGAAAAAAAAAATCGCTGCGTAAAGGTAACGCAAGGATGAAAATATGTATATGGACTCCTAGCCTATTGACCAATAACGACGAGAGATAATATGTCATTCGAAAGCTCTTTTCTTTTTTTACAACTTCTTGTATAGCAAGAAATCCCGATTCGCTGTATGAAAAAAAATATTTCGACATAAAGATATTTGGAGGGTCATATGTATGGACTCCAGCCTACCGGCCAATAACGACGAGCTATATGTCATTGCAAAGGTCTTTCCAGATGCTACAACTTCTTCTATGGTAACAAAACCCAAATCGCTGTATTTAAAAAAATACAGCTACTTAAAGACACAACGAAAATCACACGAAAGTGCCTCGGCATAGTGAGCAATAACAACAAGCGATACGTCGTTGGAAAGGTCTTTTGAAATGCTAAAACTTCTTCTACGGCGACAAGTTTCAATTCGGTGTGTGAAAAAAAAAATCGCTGCGTAAAGGTAACGCAAGGATGAAAATATGTATATGGACTCGTAGCCTATTGACCAATAACGACAAGAGATATGTCATTCGAAAGCTCTCTTCTTTTTCTACAACTTTTTCTTTGGCAAGAAATACCGATTCGCTGTATGAAAAAAAATATTTCGACATAACAATAACTGCATTTCTTTATATACTCATATTGCAAGAATAGTTTGTCTTTATCAAAAAATAAATAAACATGGTACTTATACGAACTAAAATTCTCGTCTTGCGTAATTAATTAACAATTACATTTTCAAACGGTGGGCGGTATTACAAGTGCAGGAAATACATATTTATGGATTGTGTTACAGCACAGTTTTCTGAATCTTGCAAGATATCGAACGATAAACACAGTGACAGACTTTTTAGTTATGATTACATTTCTCGGAACTTGGATTTTGACCTCATGATTAGAAATTATGAGAATAACATCAAGAGTACCATTGTATGCGACGAAATGTAGACATATATTGACAGCCATCATGACGCGACTACCGGCTATAAAGGTATCAGGTTCGATTACCGCACCGAGACAAATATTTGTATCGGATCTGGATGTTATAAGACCGAAAGGATGAGCTAGCGACTTGCATAATAGTGAGCAGTCACCCTCAGTTATGGGCTTCTGCAATGCGAGAGGCACAGTTAATTTTTAATGCAGCTATTTGGGTTTTGTTAACGTAGAAGAAGTTGTAGCATCTGAAAAGACGTTTCCAATGACACATCGCTCATCGTTATAGGTTAATAGGCTAGAGTCTATACATATGACCCTCCTAATATCTTTCTTTATGTTGAAATATATTTTTTCATACAGCGAATCGGGATTTCTTGCCAAAGAAGAAGTTGTAGAAAAAGAAGAGAGCTTTCGAATGACATATCTCTTGTCGTTATTGGTCAATAGGCTACGAGTCCATACACATATTTTCATCCTTGCGTTACCTTTACACAGCGATATTTTTTTTCACACACCGAATTGAGTCTTGTCGCCGTAGAAGAAGTTTTAGCATTTCAAAAGACCTTTCCAACGACGTATCGCTTGTTGTTATTGCTCACTATGCCGATGCCCTTTCGTGTGATTTTCGTTGTGTCTTTAAGTAGCTGTATTTTTTTTAATACAGCGATTTGGGTTTTGTTACCATGGAAGAAGTTGTAGCATCTGGAAAGACCTTTGCAATGACATATAGCTCGTCGTTATTGGCCGGTAGGCTGGAGTCCATACATATGACCCTTCAAATATCTTTATGTCGAAATATTTTTTTTCATACAGCGAATCGGGATTTCTTGCCAAAGAAGAAGTTGTAGAAAAAGCAGAGAGCTTTCGAATGACATATCTCTCGTCGTTATTGGTCAATAGGCTACGAGTCCATGTACATATTTTCATTCTTGCGTTACCTTTACGCAGCGATATTTTTTTTCACACACCGAATTGAGACTTGTCGCCGTAGAAGAAGTTTTAGCATTTCAAAAGACCTTTCCAACGACGTGTCGCTTGTTGTTATTGCTCACTATGCCGAGGCACTTTCATGTGATTTTCGTTATGTCTTTAAGTAGCTGTATTTTTTTTAATACAGCGATTTGGATTTTTTTGCAATAAAAGAAGTTGTAGCATCTGAAAAGACCTTTGCAATGACATATAGCTCGTCGTTATTGGTCAATAGGCTGGAGTCCATACATGTTTGCGCCTTCTCCTTTATTAGAACCTTGTGTTATAGTAATGGATAATGCAAGTTATCACGTAACGCAAATAAATAAGCCACCAAGTATGCAAAATCGAAAAGCTGAGATTCAAAAATGGCTGAATGATAATAATATTTTATTTGAAGAGTCCTTCACTTAAGCGGAACTTTTGTGTCTTGTCAAGGATAACAAACAAAATCCATTATATGAAGCAGAGGAGAAAATAAAACAGCACGGGCATGAGGTCTTAAGGTTACCGCCTTACCACTGTGATCTCAACCCCATTGAATTAATATGGAGTTCCGTGAAACGAAAAATTGCTTCTAAAAATCTTGGAGTACATGGCTCTCAGATGGATCAGCTTATCAAAGAGTGCTTTGATTATATTACTGCAGACGAATGGAAAAAATACACCGAGCATATAATTCACTTAGAAAATGAATATAAGAAGAGAGACAGAATTGCGGAAACAGAATTGGAGCCATTTATCATTAATGTGCGTGATGACGAAAGCGACAGTGACAACTATTTTGAAGACATACAAATTTTGGAGTCTGACTTTGACTACAGTGATTAAAATTTTTTGCTTATAATTACGTTGTTTTTCATTTTCAATCCTGAAACTGATTTTCTTCTTATTTCAACCGAAAGATATAGCCTTTAAATTAAATTTGTAGTATTTTTTGTTCATTCCAATAATCAGCAATATGTTACCTTTAAATGAATACTAGCAGTACACAATTAACATGTCTCAACTGACTCGGGCGTTACTTTACCAAATGACTAAATAACAACAGTAGACAGGTTTCATTTATTAATAACTAGCGGCCCGGCCCAGCTTCGCCCGGGTACAAATAGATTTCTGTACAATAGTATGTACGTATTATACATATAAACCTTCCTCTTGAATCACTCTATCTATTAAAAAAACAGCATCTAAATCCGTTGCGTAGTTTTAAAGATTTAAGCATATAAAGGGACATAGGGACAGAGAAAGCGACTTTGTTTTATACTATGTAGTGATATAGTTTAATTGAACCTATTACGTAATAATTACATTGCATATTAAGTGTAAAGTAAAATTTTCGTAAAAAAAATAAATTCAAATATTCCTAAGTATCAATATTAGTTTTCCAACAATTTCTAATATTGCCAGCCGATATTTTTTTAAATTTGCCGCTTTTTTGTTGTGCCACGAGTCGTGAGCCAGACTCTATCTATCTAATTTTAAAAGTTCCATTTGACATATCTCAAAATTGTGAAATAGGGATGATGTCAAATAAATCGGTTAGTACAATATCCGATTATTAACGAGATATCGATACTATTTGTTTGTAATTCTTAATCGATTACAGTTTATATTTTTAGTTTACATTATTTCGTTTTTTTTATGTACATCTTTATCCTAATGAGACATCCACAATTGCATAAGTCACTTTAGTATTAAGGAACAAAAGCAATGATTTATTTATTACTAGCGGCCCGGCCCACTGAGTCGAAATGGCAATTTTTTGTGACACGATTTTTTTCGGAATTTCCAATTTATTTTGACGCCAACGGTTCGATATTATCATTCCTTACAATATTTATTCTTTGTACATTTTTGTTTAACCCTATAATTTTGGCTAAAAAAAATAATTTAGATTTTTGATGTATGGAACGCACTATAAAACCCTAAATTTCTACGAAATCCTGCTAGATCCTGCGTTGAAATCTTATTTTTCTGAATCTTGGTCTTCTACTATATTTGTATACTTCGGACGTCTGTATCGACCTGCAATTTTTTCAGTTATGCAGTTCGAAAGAAAAGATAAAAATCAATATTTCCCAAAACTCTTTTTACGATTATCTTTAGTAAATTTGACACAAATAAAATAAATTAATCGAATAAATTAACAAATACCAAGGAAAACTTGTATATGTGCGTGCCAAATTTATAATACGAAGGATACAATTGAAAGCCTTTTTCGATTGCTGATTCTCTTAGGTTTATATATTGTATTTACATTACTTACTTTTTAAAACTAGAAAACAACTGGATTAAAATTGCTCGATTATTTCTATATTTTTACCGATTATGCGTATACAAATCCGTTTGCATAGTCTCAACTCTACACATGGAAGACCTAACGACGTGACTTTGTAATGACGTCTAGTAAAAAAGTATGTTGTTTAAAATGGGTGTTTTGCTTTATTTAAAGGATTTATATTTAAATTTAGTTATTATAGATTGTAAATCCTGTAATAAAATAAGAATAGCTTCATAATTCTATGGTTTTACGGAAAGTTTTATTGAAATTGTGTGAGTTACGTCTTCACAAAGTTATTTATGATAAAAGTATGAAATGTCAAATGAGACTTCTTGAATTAGAAATACTATACCACCTGACTTCATATTTGGTCGCAGTCTGGATACACCCCCGGTATATTATTTGTCTTGTGTTATTATGCGTACATTACATATATTTTAAAATATTTATGTCACAAAATTTGGATCAATTCTTAGCAGTGGCGAAGGGTGGATTTTTAAAAAAGGGAAGCCGATAAAAAAAATCATGTATTTACCTCGCGTAGCGTTGCACATGCTGCGCAGTTGTTGTAATGGAATACTCACTTTAGTCCATATCACGTTCTGATGATTAGGTTTTAAGCTACCTTTACTATGCATGTAAGCATTAAATGATAATACAATGTCTTTCATGCATGACAAAGGCGGCTTTGAAAAAAGCCTTTGACAGCAAAATAAAGGTGCATGCTATAAGAAACAATGCAATAACTATAGAAAAGAAAGATTAAAAGCAACAATAACTAATGTAAATACATAACAATATATCTAAATACTTCCTACTCGTATAACTACTGATACCAAATGTATTTTTGCTACCGCTCATAAATACTATGTGTATAATAAACAAGACATGACATAAATAGGACACAACGTAATACGTAAATATAATATAAAGTTTAAAAAATACACCTAATGAACATAACTACTAAAAAAATTTGTGATGTCTACCATTGGGTCACAAATCACTAGTAATATATCGAATTAATTTTATTTATATTCCAAAGCTAGCCTCCTGTTCTTTTTAACAAAATGAGATAACACATTATCATAAAAATTGGGTTGTTGCTTTAATTTCATTAATAATTGTTTTTCTATTGACATAATAGCCAAATCAGAGAGTCTGTCTTGTTTCTGAGAATTACGTAAATAAGTATGTATGCGTTTCAAGGCCGAGAACGACCTCTCCGCGGATGCTACTGTTACGGGAATGGTAAGAATGATATTGCACAATAATATCGTCTGTGGAAAAGTGGCACACAATGAAGAATTCCTTAAATGAAGAAAAAGTTGATATACGTTTAAATTGTTTAAAGATGACGTCGTGTATAACACCCTAAGCTCATTTCTTATTGCAGTAAAGTCAAATATTCCTGGAAACATTACTAGTAAATTAGATATTTTATTTTCTGGAAATGATCGACTATATAAGCTGTATTTAGTATAATTAAGCAAATCAAGAAATGTCATCTGAATTAATGGTTGGTACCTGCTCTTTATTTGTAATGAAATATTGTCTATAATCTCAATAAAAATGCGCCTATACGAAGTTTTTGGATCTAAGTCTGAATTCAGACGCCGGCGTCGTTGAGGTGGCTCATTAAATTCCTGAATGCTGTTATAATAATAATCAAAGTTACTTTTAAAATCATTGAATAACCAATTATCAAAACTGTCTATATGTTGTTTTGCAACATCGATATCGATTTGTTTTGATTGGATAAAATTAAACAAAACGTCTGTTTTTTCGAAAATGTCAGATAGAATATGTAGGAAAAAACAAAATTGCATATTTTCTAACTTAATGAGGAAACTTTCTGCCAAGGAAATGGAATCACTATCCCAAGACTGAGGATCGTCTAATATAGTGTTGAATGTATTAATAATATCGGATCGGCAATTAAAAATAACATTTATGATGCGAGAGTGGTATTGCCAACGCGTATCGGAAACCCCCGGTAAACGGCGGTCAGCTATTTCTTTTAAAAGATGAGACCTTTTTGTTGACTTATTAAAAAAACGAACTAAACTGTTTATGTTTGCGAAAAAAATCTTTAATTCCTGAACGTTTTCTAAGGAACGACTAAGAACTAAATTCAGCACATGTGCATGACAAGGAACAAACAAGGCCATTGGACATACTTCGCGAATTTTTGCCTGTACCCCTCCGTGCTCGCCAGACATAACAGCCGCGCCGTCATATGACTGACCTACTAACTTAGTCCTACAGCGATACTCATCAAGGATTCCTAAAAGCTGACGAGATAAAACATCGGCAGTCCGACTGCCGCTAACATCATAAAACCCTAGAAAACGTTCCTCAAGGCCACTTTCTGTCAAATACCTAATTATAACTGTTAATTGCTCCCTATGACTGACATCCGGCGTTTCGTCAATCATGGCAGACACAAATAAAGCCGTATCTATTTGTGATTTAATCTCGTCGCGTAATACCGATGCAATACAATGTATTAAGTCATTTTGTATATCCGAGGAAATGCCAGAAAAAACGGGGTTTTGCATTGATGAACATTGCTCAAAATGTGAATCGATCACTGAATCATATGTACTTAAGTATGATAATATTTCGATGTAATTACCGCGGTTATCAGAATCACGGCTTTCGTCGTGGCCACGGAAAGCTAGTTCTTGTTTACCTATCAATATTACGGTGTCAATGAAACGTTTCATTAAATTACGATTACGGTCTACTTTTTTATTATGAACTTCAAATGAGTTGTTAAAAAATAACTCTATTCTACTATTCCCGAAATCATGCAAAGATAAACAACTACGTATATGCTTCTCAGTTTGGATATGTTTCTTTGTTGAATTGGCTAAGTTATTAATATCTAAAAATCCTGTACTATTCCAAACGCTATGTGAGTCTGAAAATAATAAACAAGGAAAACAAAACAATCTATTCAATTTACAACTAGCTGTTAGCCATGTATATTTTTCATACAAAGAATTATGAAAACGCTTGTAGTAACCGTCGTATCGTTTATAATCAATTGTTATGTCTGGACGAGCACGACCTAAACTAATAACATGTTTTTTATTTTCAAAACTTAATTTTCTAAAACAAGTTTCCTCAGATAATAAATAGTCTGTCAAGCAACAGTCGATGTGTATCAACGCAGCCATAATTGTATTAATTGTTAAAAATGTTTTAATTGCTGTTATTGAATAAAAAAATATGTATGTAAATTATGAATGTCTGAAAACACAAGTTAATCATGTACATACCTAAAAGTAGACACCACACTACACTACACTGAAATACACTAACATACACTACTCGTACACTCACTAATCACTACAGTCTCCAATATTTATTACTTTCTAATTAGAAACAAAAAGCGGGAACTGATGTTTACAGTACAAAGCTGTCATTAAACTGCCATATTAAGAGATAACGCTTCTAAATGAAGTAGACTCGCAATTTATAAGTCAATAGACTAGCTAAGTGTTCACGTTACATGGCAGCGTTATAAGTCATGCTGATCTAAACCAGCATTTGGGCGTCTTAAACACGCCAAATTAAACCTTAAAATTAAGTGCGAATAAGGTTCAAATTTACGTGTGTCCGACGATATTTCAAATATAAAGAAACGGTTTTAATTCTCGCATTTACGAAGTTTCAGTTGCGGCGCATCGATATCCATAATGCCGATGCTTAGGAACATGAATCATCAATAGATGTCGCTACTTGTTTATATTTTGTCGAGTGCGAAATGATTTGTTTTGGTGTTATATTGATAATTTGAATTCATATTTTTTTATTAGTAATCTCTGTTTATACAAAAGGTAACCCGAGAATAATTCGCATATATTGAGGCTTCGCCACTAATTCTTAGTATCCAATTTACCGAGTTGAAAATAAAACTGTGATAACTTTATGATGTCTTTATGTTTCTTTTTATAATAATATTCAAAGGCTTCCATTTTCACTTGGTCATTCCTATCAAAATGTCTAATTTTACCACTTAATAATCTATTCACCTCGCCATCTATTCACCAACTGTGTACAATCAACTTAATTGATAAATTACAAATAAATGTAATTAAATCAGTTTTATGTGTTTTACACGATAAAATACTAAAATCGCATGCACAATCAATGAAAAATTTTATTATATCTTTTGAATCAGAATGGTATCGAAGGCATGCACTAATCATATAATATATTTCATTCATTAAAATAATAAATTCGTCATTTGGGTGAAACAATTTTTTGGTGTAATCTATCTCATAATTAAATGATTCCAAATCAGCTTTAGGTCTCATTAAATTTCCCAGACAAATATCACAATTTTTGAATATTTTTGATTTACAGTTTTTAATCACATATCCAGAAACATATTTTTTTTATTCAACTTACATAGTGAATCAACATTCTTAATTTCATTCATGGAATTCAGTAAATAATATTTGTGTTTATTGGATTGCGATACAATTACCGGGTTCTTATAAACTAGAACTTCTGCTCGAGAATCCTCGAGGCAAGAAATTAGTACTAGGAGAGTGTTATTAGGCTATAATATAAATTATTCCATATAATTTGAAGTGAATAGTGGCTTGTTGATAATTTACTGGATGCGGCTGCTGAGACAGTGTTCGAGGGTTCGAATACAGTTCCATTGAAGTCAATTCCCACAAAATTTTATAGTGAAGTTAAACACCATAAGAAAACCTGAATAATAGAATGATCTCTACAATATTTTGTATAGTACGCGCATCCTGTTGACCTGCAACGAACCAGAGATCTGTAGTATAGGTTGAACTCTTTATGCCGAGCAGCTCGCGATAATAACTGATGTGGTAGACTTCTAACATAAACAATTTTCACAAATATATACAGGTAGTTAATTCCACATTGCAAAACATTGCTTTTACAAAACTCTGCACATTGATATAAATGACACTTTTTTTTGCAAAATAAAGATAATACTATGAGTAATTGTTTGATTAGTAAGGTATTTGTTTTATTTTTCCTGTATTATGTGGTATTTAATAAAATGATTTCTGTATCAGAAAATTATAAAAGAGGCGAAATAATCTTGTATCTTAACAGTTTTTAATTCTTAATCCAGTATCAGGAACTACGAATGACTTTTCGATCTCGCAAACACCCAGACCCGAAACAAATACTTGTGGTTCACACAAACATTTGTCTCGGTGCGGGGATCGAACCCACGGCCTCTCGTTCCACAGTTGGCGTCTTAAATAATCAAAGCAAACATTATCATAAATGTGGAAAGATAATGAAAATTTAAATTAAATTAAATTTTTGAACATGATTGCAGATGTAAGTGTGTTCCCCATCCAAGGGGTTGGACGGTAATGGATCCGGCAAAGAAAACACTGCCGTGCCAAGTCTCTAGTTTCAAACGTTTCTGACGATCGCAAAGCAGGGGACCGACAGCTGTGGAGGTAATGAAACATTCCTGAAGATAATACTACGAAGTAGGATTAAATTAAACGCTGCCGAGATGACAAGGACAACATTTAATTTTTAAAGGCATAATGACGTAATGGAACCTACTTCGGCGCCGAAGTACCAGTGTCTTACCCAGGTAAATGAAATGAAAATGAAAATAATTTATTGAATCCATTAAAATGTTCAACATTATTTAGATTCAGTCATTTTTTTTCTACTACCCGCCACCCGGTTCGGAAAGCGGATTTTACTAGAGAAGAACGGGCAAGAAACTCTAGTGTTGCTCTTTTCAAAACCAGTTTACAATATCGTGTACAATATTATTACATAAGTTACAAGTTGGTTTAATTCAGAGCAGTTCATTGATAATTTGTTATAATTTGCAAGTGACATATATTTTTAATACAAATATGTTTACATTCTGTTTAATATGGCTGAGTGAAGCGAAGTAACCCAGAACGAAGAATCAGTATACCCTGTTTCACCAACGCAGTGAATAGTTGTGAAAGCCTTATGTAATCTATCAATCAGTTACAATGTAAGCAAATCGGACAGACCAGTCCACACAAGCAGCACCCGTTCACGAGCATGACGCATGTGCCAGCCATCGGCCTCCTCAACCAAGTGACCGACCCGGCACACGACGCCGCCGCGAGCACAGACTTTTAAGCGAACATGACATATCCAATCGCTTACAAAGCAAAATACAATGTGTAAAGTTACTCAATATAAATTACAATATACAAAGCACACCAATACCTCCGCTCCGAAATACTATCTATTTGTTTAATTTTATCCTATGCCCAAGCCTTATTATCATCTAGATATTCTGGAATTTTATAATAAGCTTTATTGCATAATTGTTTCTTGATAGTAGTTTTGAATTTTTTAATAGTTAAGGCTTTCATATGAGTGGGAACTTTGTTATAAAAGTGTATACAGTAAACCTTAAAAGATTTGCTGATCCTGTGACTTTGGTCTTATGACTAGCTAGATTGTTCTTGTTCCTAGTATTTTTGTCGTGATGTTTGGTATTATGTCGCATTGCCACTTTTAATCACCTATAAAACTACAATGAAAATCCTAAATCATAAAATATCATATATCAGTAACGCCGGCTGTGAAACGAGACGCCGCGTGTTTGAAACCTACGACACAACACAGTGGCTTAACGACTACAGTGCATTTCGTTGATACTCGTATATGGAAAATCGTTTAGTTTTGACCTTTATGTACCAGATCCATAATATGAGAATCACGTGATAATTTCGGGTCACATTCATTAGAAGATTAAAAATGTTTCCGGAATTGAATTGTGCGCACCTCCCTTAGTGACCGCAGATAATCGAATATTTTATCTTTATGAATAGATTTTACTTTGTTAAGTTCCAGGGCATCATCGCTGGAAGTAAGGTATATAGCTTTAATATAAATTAAGGTATTTATCTCATAAACTCTGGAATTAGCGTGCGTCTGCCGCGACGTTTATCGTTGAAACTGATTTATTAGAATACTTTAATATCAGCGGCATAAAGGTATTATTTTATGAAAATTATAAAAATAAATGTTTATAAATTGATCGAACTTTGGACCATACATTTAAAGGATTTTATTTTGTCTAATATAATTATACTAGTGGGTGGACGTCTCACGCTGCGCTTTCCGCTTCGTGGCCTCCATTCGAGAACTTTTTGGCCCCATCGGCCATCAGTTCTCCGTGCTATGTGCCCCGCCCATTGCCACTTCAACTTGATGCAGGCTGCCTCCAACAGGTCACTGTGGAAATCATTGGGAGAGGCCTATGTTCAGCAGTGGACTTCCTTTGGCTGATGGATGGATGGATGGAATTATACTACTTTTAACTATCTATTCAAATCACGGAATAGAAAAAACAAATGGAAGTGACACTAACTTCGATTTCTATGAAAACCGCTGTCGCCAAACTCACACATTTACAAATTAAATAGTATTTGCAACACATCAACACAACCATCTCATTGGTTGCAGTATTTTAAAGAAAATCCAATTAAAAGTCATTTCTGTCTTTAGATATTTTAAACCTTAAACCCTATTCATAAAGCCCTTTTTATCTTATCTGTCAAGACATACTACTAACCTTTTTTTGTTTCGTGTTTAATTTTACCAAATTTGAAGTAATACAGCTATTCGGCATTAGACGGCGCTGATTTTTAAATGCGTAACAAATGACTACGTCTTACCCATGATTAGAGATGTGGCATTCTCCATAATGTATCGACTAACTTTCCATAAATAAAAACATTATTTTTACTTTTAAACGTAACAATTAACGCGCATGCTCTTACTAAATAAAAACACATACGTGTTACACATTTATTAATAAACTTCTCGAATTTAAAGAATATATACTAAAGTAAAATAATTTTTAAAATACATTTTCCTCTTCCCATCCCTTTTCCTTCCCGCTCTCCTCCTGATTTGACGGGCCAGCAACACGTCCATGATCCAAGTGTTGCGGATGTTCATGGTGACCTGTTTGCTTGTTGCAGGATCTATGCAATAAAAAAATAACACTACAAGCACATACACTTCCCTACAATAATAACAAATATGTGGTAATTTAGAGATTTTCTTACCCACATAAATTTAATTCAGTCAGTACTAAAATATTAAACTAAACAAGAAAATAAGCAAAAATATTTTATATTGGTACATAGGTATTATTCGTTTCCAAAAACTTAATTAACCAAATTCATCGATAGTGTCTAATACATATACTATGCCCATCTCTAATCGAGTAGCAACGAACATTCTAGAATTAAGGTCAGGGTGGCAAATTCCGTCTATCGGGCGTAACCGTCTACTTCCAATTAAACAAAGTACATTCAAATGACAGCTTTGACAGTTGGCATGCTAAAACAGCATCTCTTTTTAATTCAATTTTAATTCCCTAGATGGGGAAGTTGTTACAAAATAAGCTAAAACAATCTTTAAAACTTCAGTTACATTTTGAAAGTGAAATGCGAGTGACACGCTCTGCCGTTTTACCACAGGTAAGTAAAAATATGTAAAGTTTACAGTGTTAGGAGACCCTGTTATATGTAGTACAGAGTACATTTAAGCAATATTTGTATTACTTAGCTAGAAAACGCAGTAAATAGCAAAAATATTCGGTGCCATAAATTTGTAATCTCAAAATGACTATGTGCATAATTCCGTCTATTTTAAAAGGGGCTAAATCATCATAATATGTCGTTAATACCCAGTTTCAGGTTTCGTAAACATTTTTCGTCTACCTATTTCATTATTGTTTCAGTTACACATATGAAACCTAATTTATAATGGTACGAAATTACAAGAGTCGTGAAAGGAGAGGAGCTTATGATAAAGATCAATTGCGTGAAGCTGTACAGGCAGTTAGATATGGTAGTTTAAGTGGTTACAGAGCTGCATTAGTGTATAACATTCCAAGAATGACTATAATGGACCAAGTACATAATAAAAGAAGTTTAAATTTAATTGGCGGAAAACCTTTTTTGTCATTATATTCTAGTTTATTATTTTGTGGGTATACCTTCTTATTTAAGTTAATTTTATACCATGAAACTGATTGTTACCTATTGTGTTGAAGAAGATTTTATTAATAATAATTGTTGATTTATTGTAATAAAACGTATTTTTGAATAAAATTCAATGTGTAACCTTTGCGTACATCTAAGAAACCATAATGTTGATTTAATTTCAATAGTAACGCTATTTTATGAATCAAAATCTTTGTAAACTTTTTGTACACTGAAAATGTTCAAATATAAGATTTGTAATAAAAATGGGTATCTTATTTACTTAATTCTATGCCTGTACCTATGTCACTTTTATATTAATGTCGGGATACTACAATAACTATTATTATCTAGATATTGATAATGCATTATGTTATTATGATTAGGAAAATTAGCTGTAGGTAATCCTAAACATGTTTACTACCCCTGACTTCGCCTATATGACGGAATAGCCACAAAAACAGTTTTTTTGCAAATAAATCGTGAACACGACTAGATATTTAAGATCGTAAAGCTAATACGTGATGGGTTTCCACCAATGAATAATAATTAATATTAAGAAACATAAAAGTTATTCCAAATTATTTATTGTTAAAAGATTTATATCAGTTTTAAATATGTTAACATTTTTTTAATTTCTAATTTCTATTTTTTCTTTAATGTCAATGCATGCTGTGGCAACTAAAGGTAATACATTTAACTTATGGTTGGTGTATTTGTAACGTTAAGTTAATGTAATGTAATTACCACTGATTGTCCTTAAACAATAAAATAAAGAAATAAAATAAATAAATAACATTACGTGTATCTCTGAAACAAGTAATGATTTCTGCGAAATATTGGTGTATGACGGATTTTCCCGATTTGGAAGGGAAAGTCTGTATAGTATCAATGTTTTAAAAAATATATATCTTATTTATTTGGATAGCTAAATTACATAATATGCTAAATGCATTTAAAATTTTAATACATTGTTTCTCATGTAATAAAATTACATTCTCAAAAAAATGAAATCTGACAATTTATAAGTAAACAAATGTGAGTTTTTAAAAAACTATTCCGGAATTTGCCACCCTGACCTTAATACATTTTTTCCGTCACTTGACAGAAAATTAAAGATCCAAAGTTGTACTTTATATTGTTGATATGAGGTAGTTTTTCGTTTGGGCGTTGTAAGAACATTTCCCTGTAAAATCAAATCTGTATTGCAACCAAAATAAATAATAATTTGCTTTAGTCTGTGTATGATACACTTCAATTAGACACATTTGTACATATGCTATTATTTTTACACCCCAATACAGAACTATAAGGCATTATTTTTAATTATCGTTTTCTTGTCAAGGCGTGTTATCACGTTGCGTGGCATCGAGCAACTGCCGAAGTGCTGCCGTAAACGGCATAAAGTTGCTACACCACGTGTGCAGTAGTGTCACTTCCACTTGCTTTCTCTCTTCCGTGATTCAAGTCCTCTATTATGTCAAATAATTATTTAAAATAATAATAATTAGTATTTATTTATTTTCCTTCAGAGAAGGAAATAGCAGGCTGAAGATTATGCGTTTTGTGGCGCAGGCTTTTTCAGGGACTAACACAAATCCTCGGAATTATAGACTCTGCATCACGGAACGCATAGACTTCTACAAACAGAAAGTCTATGCATGGGCGAACCGCATTCGCCGCTATAGGAAGCGATGGGATCGTTTCCATCAAAATCGTATGTTCCAAAGTGACCAAAAGAGGGTTTATAGGTGTTGGGAGAATTCTCAACAAGATGTGGTGGATAGGCGACTGCCTAGTGCTCACGAAATGCGTGAGTACTGGTCGAATATCTGGTCGTCGCCTGTCTCTCACACTGAAGCCCCCTGGTTTAGTGTTGTCGATCGTGCTTGCGAGGCAATACCGGCTATGGAAACCATTTTCATCAGTCCAGAGGATGTTCTGGCTGCGATTCGTCCAACCCAATACTGGAAGGCTCCGGGTCTGGACGGTCTGCACAACTTCTGGTTAAAATGGTTTCCAAGCTCGCATGCACGATTAGCAACACAGTTCCAGGATGCGCTTGAGGGGGGATCGCTCCCAACATTTATGACAACAGGTATCACTCACCTGCTCTTTAAGTCCGGTAGTACCACGGAACCAAAAAATTATACACCCATCACATGCCTCCCCGCAGTATATAAATTACTTTCTTCCATAATCAGATCAAAAGTGTCACACCATTTCGCAACTAACCAAATTCTTTTTTCCGGACAAACAGGTTGTAAAAGTGGGTCCTGTGGTACGAAGGAACTCCTTCTCATTGACTTGGCCATTTGCCAACAAGCTCGACAGAACCGAAAGAATTTATCAGCTGCCTGGATTGATTATACAAAGGTATATGATTCGGTGTCCCATACATGGCTCATGAAGGTACTTAATTTATACAAAGTTGATACAAAATTGAGCACCTTTCTTGGGGGTGTATGGGACAGTGGACTACTATCCTTAAATATCCAGGCGCTACGAACCCTTCGGAGAGTGATGAGCCAATTAGAATTAAGCGGGGTGTATTCCAGGGTGACAGTCTGAGTCCACTGTGGTTCTGCATGGCTCTGAATCCTCTCAGCACTCTGTTGCATTTGCTCAAATTATTTGAATCAAAACAAATAGAATTGATTGAGTTGTTAAAAATAACTCAAAGATTTAGCAACTCAATCAATATGGAGTTTGGTGTAGATAAATGTGCGGTTATCCATGTCAAGCGTAGGGAAGTTGCAGTCTCTGATGGCATACAAGTCTCAGAGACTGTAAGACTCAGAACCCTCCCTGAGATGGAAACATATAAATATCTGGGTATGCCAAAGGCACTGGGTATTTTGAGTGGAGACGTAAAACAATCGGTGAAGGAGCGTTTCTTTGGCCACCTGCAAAAATTCTCAACAGTTTTTTGTCAGGTGGAAACAAGTTTCGGGCTTTCAACGGTTGGGTTATGCCTGTACTTATGTACTCCTTTGGCATACTCAAATGGACTCAGTCCGAATTGAACGCCCTGGATTGTAAGATCCGGACTCTACTGACTGCACATCGTATGCATCATCCACGTTCGTCAGTGATGGGATTGTACATCCCGCGAAAATGTGGGGGCCGAGTCATACTTAATGCTAAGGACTTGCATAATCGCGAGGTGTGCAATCTCAGGGATTATTTCCTTCATTGCGACGTGGATATGCATAGGGTTGTAGTTATGGTAGATAAATGATTTACCCCGCTCTCGTTGGCGAATGAGAACTGGCGGAAACCTCTGGTAGTAGACATTAGGGATCGCGAGGACATATTATGAAAGAGCAAAGAGCTGCATGGTCGGTTCTATCGAGCCCTTCATGGGCCTGATGTGGACCGACTGGCGTTTGTGTCTTGGCTACGCTTCGGTAACTTCTTTGGGTAAACTGAGGGTTTTGTCTTTGCAATTATGGGCGAAAAGTTATTAAGACGAACAACTATAGGGAAATACATCCTGAAGGACGGTACGGTCGACATCTGTCGGGCATGCCACTGTCCTGGCGAGTCAATCAGGCATGTTATCTCCGGTTGTTCGTATCTTGCTAGCGGCGAGTATTTGCATAGACAGAACCTAGTAGCCAAGATCATACATCAGCAAATTGCTCTTCGGTATGGACTTGCGACTCCTGAAGTGCCATATTACCAGTATGTTCCCCACCCAGTTCTTGAAAATGGTAATGTAACGCTGTATTGGGATCGGTCTGTTATCACAGACAGGACTATTGTTGCCAATAAGCCTGATATAGTGATAACAGATCGATTGGCGCGCCGGGCTATACTTGTTGACGTCACCATCCCGCATAAGGATAACCTTGTAAAAACTGAAAAAGACAAAATGTAAAAATAACTAGATTTGGCACACGAGGTTCCGACATGTGGGATGTCAACTCGACAATTATTGTCTCGATTGTCGTTTCTGCTCATGGGTTGATACCAAAGAGCCTCGACCAACATCTACAGAGTAGTGGCGGTACTTCCATACAAACCCAAAAGCCCGGCTTGCCCTACTTAATACGCAAAAACATGATAATGAACAGAAACCATTACGTTCAATACATTACAGTAATTTATTACAACACATATACCATTTTTGAATTTACCGCGTTCTGTCGCGTCGCTGGGCGGCGCGCTTCAATGAAACACAGCTACGAGCGACAGACGCCGCCCGCGCCTCGCAACGCTTTCGATCTCCTAACTTTTCGGCTTAAAATGAACACGGGCCCTGCGTAATCTACTCCCGAACAATAGAATGGAAAACTGGCAGTTAAATGTTCTTTAGGCAAATTTCCCATAAGTGGGTTTAGTATTTTACTTCCAAGCCGTGTGCATATAACGCATTGATGAGCTACTTTCCTCGTTAGATTTCTTCCCGAAAGTATCAACCAATGCTCACGCATTCGATATAAAAGCGCTTGTGGTCCACAATTGGTTATGTTCATGGATACATATGAATCAAGTAAAATAGTGTTTAGGGCACAGCAAAATGCGATGTTTTTTATTAAAGTCAAAATCGACAGAGGTTTTACGTCTGCCACCTACACGAATTAAATTAATATCACAGATAAATAAATTCAAACTTGCAAGTCTATTGCATGAATACCTTTTATTCTTTAGCAGGTTGTATTCTAAAGGAAACGACTTCATTTGAGACATTTTGACAAGTGTATTAGTAGCACATCTCAATTCCTCAATTGAGATTGCACCTGATAAACGATTTATGTAACGAGTTGTGAATAAAACGAAGAATATATGCTGCGACGCGAGTCATGCGATTAAAATGTGAGAATCTATCGAATGGAAAAATTAAATGGAACATACATATTATTGCCTAATTTAGCAGTAAATGAATTAAAATGAATAGCACTCGATTTGACTTCAGGTAGATCAGAAAAATCCACCTTGTCATTACTAGACTTTAAATTACTATTTACAATATTTTGTTCAATCCACTTACCCCTTGTTATCTTAAAGAACGATTTCTTTTTCTCCGTGACTTACATTCAAGTTTCTTAAGGTCGTCGGAGAACCCAAAGCTGAGAATGCCCGTACATACCACGTCATTTACGGATAAATCCTTCGTTGTCGAAGCTGCCAGATTATAGAACGCGCTTCCTGTTGTGGTGAGACAGGCTCAAAGCTTGTCATCGTTCAAACAGCTGGTGAAAGAACACTACTTTTCTCAGTACAAATTTCTAGCTTATTACTACTTTCTCCATTCAGATTTCAGATCTACTGGTAATTAATAGTATATATTTTATGTATTTTTATTTAAGCTTTTATGTATAGTTGTATTGTATGTATGTATAATGTATATGCATATTACAAGAGTAAAAATAAATACATCCAGCAGTCGCACTCATAGTTTTAACCCCACACTAAGATATAACTATAGGAAGTAGGAACTGAGAGATATTTCGGTCTCGCACAAGCTCAGATATGAAAGAATATAATATTAGTGGGCTGCACAAACATTAATGGTATAAGTGCGAGGATCGACTCCGCGGTCTCCCAATTTATATGCACTCTTTTTGTACCTTGAATATTTCTATAAGAAAAAAACAAATCGGAATAAATACTTTAAAATTGGCGGTTACGTGTGAGAGATAAAGTGAATTATCCAATAGAATTTAAACTACTTTTGTTAGAATGAGGTATCAAAATAATAAAAGTATTTGATATGAACTACCAGTAACGCCAACTCTTGTTCAATACTAAAACTATACTCCTATTGTATTATTATCTGTGTTTCATTATACTCGTAGGTTATGGGCCTCTCCCGAAAAAATATCAGTTTTTTACTTTAAAATAGATAATAAGTGAAAGTTAAATCGCGGAAATATGACTACGAACTATATTGCCAGTGTTCCTAAACTAAAAGAAAGACAGAACTATGATGAGTGGAGCTTCGCGGATGAAAATTTGTTGGTGCTCGAAGGGATGGATAATTACATCAAATCGACTCCAGATTTAGAAATGGACTGAAATGCCAGTGGACGATGCAAAAACAAAGGCAAAGCTAGTATTCACTATAGACCCGTCATTGTACGTGCATGTAAAGAACACCAAGACTAGCAGAATTATGGTCTACATTGAAGACTATGTATGATGATTCTGGTTTCTCAAGAAAAATAACCTTGCTGCGACATTTGATATCCATACGACTAGACAACTGTAATTCTGCGGCGTCTTATGTGACTCAAATGGTCGAGACATCACAGCGGTTGAATGGCACGGGCCTTACAATTACACACGAATGGGTTGGCTCAATACTTTAAGCAGGTTTGTCTGATCGTTATACCCCTATGATCATGGCAATAGAACATTGTGGCATTTCGATAACCGCAGATGCCATAAAGTCGAAATTACTTGATATAGAAGTGACCAGTGACAATGACAGCGTGGAAACCGGAGCTGCATTTGCCGCGCGAAATAAACTAATCTCTAGCAACTATAATAAGCCGAAGAAGAGTGGTGGTCCCTCAATTTCAAATATGAAAACAATGACAGCAATGACAAATTCATTATCGAAATCAATGCCCGTTATTGTAGAAAAATAACAAATATGTATTTAATGTCGTTTTCCTGAATGAAAAGTTTAAGAAAACAGAGTGGTACGTAAAACAATTTTGACATAACCAAGTCTCAGTGTATAATTTCTTGCGAAAGGAAGCAGGAAAGATTACCTTTTACACGTGTGGGTGAAAGATGTACAGAGACGCTAAACAGAATCCATACAGACATTTGTGGTCCGATGGCAACTAGTTCATTGAATGGTGCTCGATAATTTATACTGTTTGTCGATGATTTTAGTAGGATGACATTTATAGGTATATTTTCTTCGGAAGAAAAGTGAAGCATTTACTAATTTCAAGACCTTTAAAACAATGGTGGAAAATCAGTTAAATAAGAAGACAAAAATACTAAGGTCATTCATTACATGTATCATGGTCCACATCCGGGCGGATATGAACACCCTACCACCACATTAGAATTTAGTCAAAAAAGTCTTTAACGATGAGCCTATATGCTCAAAACTGAGCTGGTATTTGTTTAACTGTACAGCACTAAACACTAAACTGTTACAACCATAGATGTAGTATAAAACCTAGATCGGCAATGGAACATTTTGAGTGTAATATAATACATAATGACGTGTTTCAGGTTTTTTGATGTCACATTTTAAGGCAACGATGATGAAATGAATGGTGCATAGAAGTATCTATTTTTTTTATTAATGTCTAATATAGTATTGTTATATTACATTTACAGCCTCCGTGGCTCAGTTAGTTGGAATAGTAAATCACGCACCCGATTTATTATATATTTTTTGTATTGTATCAGCCCATATACGACCCACTGCAGGGCACGGGCCTCCTCTACAATCGCGAGTACGATTGAGAGTGGTTAGGCCATATAGTCCACCACGCTGCCCTAATGCGGGTTGGCGGACTTTTACATACCATAGAAATTATAAATATTTAGAAAATATCAATAATGTAAAAATGAAGTGAAGTAATAACTGATAGTGTAAAATTAATATTATACTAAAATTAATATAATACTACAAAATTGTAGCGAAATATGAATTGTCATCGACTATTTTAATCGACAAAATATTATTGATCGAAACTGTGAATCAATCCCTAGTAAATATTGGTTGAAATTAATACAAAATATATTTGATAATATTTTTATCTATATACCTAGTCAGGTCATAAATTCTGTCACATGTTTAATATAAAATAATTGAAACAAGTTTATTCATTATGTAACCATTTATATACCAAAATGAAATTAACAAAACATAGATTTTTATGACACTAAAGTTTATTCAAAATGACCTCCGTGATTTTGAATACAGGCCTTCAATCTGCGCGGCCAGTCGTCTATCGCAGCACGAACGAGGTCCATGTCAATATCGGCGGCTGCCTTAATCAAGAATGTCTTGAGTGACTCCAAATTGGGATGAGGCTTTGAGCACGCCTTTTCCTCCAAGTGTTGCCATATCTTGTAATCTAACGGATTCAAATCTGGACTGGAGGAGGGCCAGTCTTCGTGCCGGATGAAGTCGATTTCACGCGCCGCCAGCCAGTCTTGTGTGCTCTTCGCTCTATGAGCTGGCGCCGAATCTTGTTGGAATACCCAGTGCCTGTTATTAAACATGGTATGAGAAACAGGTTCCACAAGGTTCGTCAGGACTGTATTTTGATACACAACTGCATTCATTTTTACATCTTTCACACAAAAATGTACCTCTGTTAAGCCCCAATAACAAACTCCCAACCATACCATGAGCGAGGTTGGAAAATGACCTCGTTGGACACGCGGAATACGGTTGCTCGCTTCTTCACTACTGTGTGCGTACACCTTATCATTTTGTTTGTTGTAGCTCTCTTTTACGGTAAAAATTTTTTCATCCGAAAAAAGAATTTCCCGATATTTTTTTCCCGCGTACCGCTTCAACAAAGCGCGGCATCTCTTCAGTCTCAGGTCCATTAGACGAGCATTCAAACGATGTCCTGTTTTTCTTCGATATGCCCGAAGCCCTAAGTCTTCATTTAACACCCTTTTCACCGTGGTTCTGCTTAACCCCATCTGAAGGGCCAACAGTTTCTGCTTACGTTTGGGTTTTCTTTGAATTCGCGCCTTCACAGCTTTTATCACTGCTGGAGTCCTAACAGACCGAGGGCGACCACTTCTTGACCTGTCATCTACACTAGAGTCTTCATTGTATCGTTTGATGGTACGATAAACGAATCTTTTGGTTATATTCAAATTTTTCAGTATGTCAAAAATTTGAATTGGCGCGTAACCGCAACGATGCAACGCAATAACTGCAACACGGTCTTCTTTAAGCGTCCACTCCATATTTAAAAATGATTAAAATTCTAAAAAGTATACATTTTTATTTTCATGAACAATTTGAAATTCGAATTCAATAAACTTTTTTGTGGCCAGCATTCTAAAAGAAAAGTTTTTACTGTGTGACAATACTTATGACCTGACTGTGTATATAAAAGAATGTCGTGTTAGTTCATTGAGTTATAATTTACTACGTACTAGAGAAGACACCTCAGAGAGTTTTAAGTCTTACGTTTGACGGTTGTTCTGCAAACTTTGGTGCAGCTGAAATTTTGGGCTGTAAATTAACAGACGTCAGTAATATGAAGACTTATTTTCCACATCCATGTACGAAGGAAAAAGTTTGCGTTTTTATAGACCCTTGCCATGTTATAAAACTAGTAAGGAACACGTTCGAGAAAAAAAGACTGTTGTTCGATAACAATGGGAAAGAAATCAAATGGCAGTTACTCATCAATCTTAATATGCTTCAACAAAATGAAGGACTTAGATTCGGCAACAAGATAACACCTCGTCATATACATTTTCGACAACAGATTATGAAAGTTAAACTTGCAACACAGCTGCTGAGTATGAGCGTAGCAAAAGCTTTACTTTTATGTGATGAAGTTTTGAATTCGAGACAGTTTCAAGATTCATCAGGAACAGTGAATTTCATAACTTTAATGAATAATTTTTTTGACGTTATGAATTCTAGAAAATGTTATTTCTATGGCTTTAAGCGTCCTATCGATAGGAAAAATAAGACTCTAATATTTTCTTTCTTGGACGAAGTTAAGTCTTTTATCCTTGCATTGAAATTTCGTTCTCAATCAAGAAGAATAATTAGACGAAAAAACCAAATATCCAGAATATTATTACAAATCTCAAAGAAAGACATAGTTAACTCTGCTAACAAACCTGGATTTATTGGTGCCATAATATGTATTGAATCGCTTAAAATACTTTACAACAATATAGTTGAGGAAAAACAGATGCTTAGTTACATATCTACGTACCGGATAAGCCAGGATCATCTGGAGCTGTTTTTTGGGTTAATAAGAAAACATGGCGGGTATAATAACAATCCAAATGTTTTGCAATTCAGAGCGGCCTACAAAAAAACTCTAAACCATCTTGAACTTCGGTCATCATTTACCGGCAATTGCATTCCTTTGGACAATTTCTCAATATTAAATTCTACATCCGAAAATATCATTAACAGTACAGCCTTATCAAATAAGTATGAAAAACAACCATATGAAATTATACAAAATACACGATTGCTGACATCAAGTGTGGAAGCCGAAAATAATTGCGATATCTTTGCAACAATGCTTGACCACGAACTCATAACATCTGAGTCAAAGTTGATAGTAGGTTATATATCTGGATATGTATCAAGACAATTAACAAAAAAAATAAAATGTGAAGATTGCATTGACAGCTTGACCACACCAAATAAACTTTCACATCATACACTTATAACAATAAAAGACATGGGTGGTCTATGTTATTCTGCAGAAGACGTGTATTTAATATGTTTGGCTACGGAAAAAGTCATACGTAATTTAATACGACAAAGTGGTGGAAGTCTTGCCTCAAAATATGACTTTAATTATATTACCGTAAACACCCTAAAACATTTCATTGGGAAAGAAGTATTTCTAAATTTAAATCAACATTCCTTGAATCAGCCATCAACATTTAATCACAGAATACATTTAATTCGAGCAATAATAAATCAGTACACTAAAATTAGATTGCATCACGAAGCAAAAACTGATGAAACTGTCGATTACAATACCAAACGGCAGAAACTAACTAAACTCATATTATTTAAAGGAAATTGAAATATCTGTCTGTACCAGGTAAGGCAGGTGATATTGTCGCTTGTTATTTCATATTTTTGATTACCTATGTATATATTTAATAAAAATATTTTATTTCTAGAGTGTTTCTATTAATTAAATCCTGAACAAAAAAAAATATTCATTTATAATTTAATTTCTTGTGTATTATTCACAAATAATGTGCTCACCAGGCGCCATGTTTATAAATCCGGTAAATAAAAGAAACCATATTATTTTATGTAAAAGAAACTATTATTTTATATTATATTTTAGTTGTCGGTATTAATATGTAGACATCATATAACGAAGAGTTACGATTAATATGAATTGTCTTATCTATTCGTGACACGTTTTTCTTTGGCCATAATTTGTATGATATCAAGTCAATAAAGTAGATGTCGCTATTGAGCTGGGACAAATAATTTCTATGACATGTCTTGTCTATCGGTAGAATATTATATGTCAATGTGTTAGTTACACTATTTATAACTCAAAAACGGCTTTACCGATATGGCTGAAAATTGGTGAGGAGGTAGCTTAGAGCCAGGAGACGGACATAGGCTACTTTTTTGTGAAGAAAAGGCTTGATAGGGTTGAAATAAGGGATGAAAGTATGTATGGAAAAATCTAAACCGTTAAAGTTAACATGTTAAACTTGGCACTTTAGTTACTCATTTAAAATTTAAAATATATAAATTAACCCTAAAGGGGTTAAAATAAGGGTTGGAATTTTATATGCAAAATCGAAACAGATGAAGCTATTTCTATAAAAATATATATTTCAGCTCCTTATTACAAACAAAAAATAATGGCTTACAATAATTTTGGAAAAACATCATTACGGGGGTAAAATAAGGGTAGAAATATTGTACGGAAAATCAAAACCGCTAAAGCTATTGATATAAAAACTTATAATTTGACACCAGTAACGAAAAAGAATGTGCACTATAAAAATATCTTAGGTAATGCATACATAAACACACGCCTTTTTCCCAGAAGGGGTAGGCAGAGGTGCTACCAGAACACCCACGTTTCGTCTTATATATTCCGTCCCACGTTGTGTTAGGGGGCGAGCCTATCGCCATATCGGGCACAAATTCCTGACTCCGGGCTGATAATGAATAGAAAAATCCAATATCACTTTGCCCGACCCGGGATTCGAACCCGAGACCTCAGCTTTGCAATCGTACCGTAGTACCGCTACGCCACCGAGGCAGTCAATAAGTAATGCATAGTCTTCTTTATTAGCCTAAAGCGACGAAAAGGGGTTTGTTTTGACGAACATTCTTAGCCCTGTTTCAGGTAGGAATTAAACAACAGAAATCACCAAGAAGGGAAAAACGTTATGACTATTGCATTGTTTACATTTGAGAAATAAGTTGTTTACTATACTTCAAAAAATCAATTTCGTAGTCAGAATTTTGGCTGAGCGGAAAGTTTTTGCAGGCATTTTGCAAAGTATTTGTGTTAGCGTATTTTTTAAATGATATTCGTCGTAGTTTCGTGTTTATATAAGGCCTATCTACAAAATAAAACCAATTCCAAAAAATTGTCAACGTGCCTATTTAGGCATTAAGGGATGAAATGGGACAAAGTGGGATGAACGCGATCAGACCGGTCGGATCCGGATTGCATTCGATGGGAAATAATGGGACGGGATGTAACAGAAAGAAAAGGAGCCAGATGAGATGGGATGGGATACGATAGGAAAAGGGATAGTAGGTACTTAGGTTGAGTTCAGGAGTACAAAAGTTTGAACGGGAATAAGATATTTCTAGTGTGGAGTGGAGTCTAGACATCTAAGCACCCAGGCGAAGCTGGGCCGGGCCTCTAGTAGGCAATAAATGCTTTGAGCGCATTTAAATTAATTTCTATATTCTTTTATACCGATGGGCATACAAGGTTTGTCTTTTAATTCCACAATATAGCCACTAAACAGCATTGGAAAAAAGTAAGCCGTATCTATGAAAACTATTATTATTCTGATTTTTACCCCTGCATGAATCACACCCAAGCACTGCACAATTCACCATAGTAAACTACGTTTAACATAAATAACTAAGTACTGAAATTAAGAATAAATAACAAAAACGAAAATAAGCGAAATTTGTCGCTCGCTTATTAAACATATTTTGAAACTGATGACTAAAGGGCTTGTTGCGTGTAAATGTATGGTCTCGTCATGCATCTCGCTCTAATATACGAGTTAATATCTCTTTCACATTGCCGATCTATGTTGTATGCTAAATCTATGGTTACAACAATAGTTTAAACAGTGGAACCAGAAAATTAGTTTTGACGAGATATTTGATGTTTGTTAGTGTTAAAGTCTTTAGGCAACGGATGCTGGAAGTTCAATGAAATGTGACTGTTTATTTTGGCGCCAGCTACTGTCATTAATTCTTTACGAGTGGCTGCATTGCTCGTATTCTTCAATCGAAATCGCGCTGTCATTGTTTTATGTTTTAGTTGTTCAATATTATGTTAAATGAAGAAGTAGTAAACAGACAATCTTTGCATATACTCGTATGTTACATATTATTACTGTGTACTGTAATTTTACAGTTTCAATTGTCAGTATTTTAATATTTTCTTAAATTGGATTGTTTCCAATTTATTAATATCAATAAATTATATTTATTGTATAATGGGTGCCTCAAAATTTGTACAGGAATACACGCCCACCGCGACAAGGTAGCAGTGTGTTCTCGTTTACAAGGGAAAGCCGGATATTGCTTTCAGTCAATAAAAATAGCAGCAGAGCAGTTTATTAAGCGTTGGAACAGCCGTGGGGGCTTGTAAACTCATATAATAATAATAAGTTTAGAAATATGTTGAGCGTGTGTTAAAATGAGTCCCGAGCTCTGGTTTAGTTTGGATTTTGAACTGATTGTGGAACTGATGTAATGGTAATTTTTTTTAATTAAAATTATACTTTTCATTCAATTATATAGCTATAATAAATAAAACAATCATTGTAAACTAAATTTTAAATACAAAAGAACGAATAAAACATTTCAATAATAGTATCTTATAATATAATAGTATCTTTCATTATGTCCTGCGTTCCTATAATCCGCTATTTTGTATCAATGTTACCCGGAAAAAATGTGTAAAAATAGTAGATAAAAAAAAAATCATCGACTTAGCATCTTTACGTTCGGCTATATCCGGGTACCGTCCAGTCTCCCGCGGGTCGTCGCAGCGTCCACACGCTGATCAAACCGAGCGCACACTACATACATTAGGTACGATAACGCACAAACAAAACTTCCAGTGAAATATGATATTAACTTGCACGCAATCCTTTATAAAATTTATCAGGTATCACATGGTGCATGTTTAATTTAGTGGGAACAGTGCTTATTAAATAAAAAACTTAGTGTGGTGAATGTTCTACCTGAATTACAGTTATAAACGAAATTCACTTCTTTATTTGCAAACAAAATATTTGTTTCTTTTATATTTTACACGTCAGTTTAGTTAAAATTATCTATACATAGTACATACATATTATGACTAAAATTGGAATGTCTGTTGTTAAAGTCGAAATTGCTTTTTTTCTTCAAGTACATATTATCGTTATTTACATGTTACATACACCGAAAATGCACTTTGAAAATTTTTTGTCTGTCGGTCTGTTTGTTGCCGCTCATGTCGAGAACGGCTGGGCCGATTTTGACGGGACTTTCTCTGACAGATAGTTAACTTTTGCGGGAGTAACTTAGGCTACTTTCATTTTAATAATAATAATGATCTAGAACAATTTCATATTGACATTGAATCCTCAAATAAGTGGCTTAAAATGGGCTCTCTGTTTCCTGAAACAGATGGCTTCAATATTCTATACAAGATCAAGTGATAACCACAAAAAAATACAGAAAATTCATAATGAAAAATCGTAACATCCAAAATGATAAGTGCAGAAAATATTACCGCCAGTCAGAGACCATCCACACATTACCAGCGCATATCCCTCTCTCACACAAACAGACTACACTCATAGACACAATCAGGTGGTAAATCTTATTCATCAAGAGCTAGCCATAAAACATAAACTAGCTGTAGATACACCCAAACCTTATTATCAATATGCCCCGAAACCTGTACTAGAGAGCACCACTCACTAGATATACTTTGACAAAGCCATACTTACAGATAAAACTATTCATCATAATAGACCTGATATAACCGTAATAGACGAAATTAACAAAGTTGTATTCTTAATTGATATAGCAGTTCCCATCACCCATAACCTACAAAAAACAATTACTGAAAAAAATCATAAGTACACCGAACTAAAAGAAGAAATTATCAGAATATGGAAAATGAACAAAGTGTATATTGTGCCATTGGTGCTTTCTAGTACAGGTATAATACCAAAATATTTGCACCATGGCATAAAACTGCTTCAGCTGCCTAAAAATATATTTATAACTATGCAAAAAGCCGTCATACTGAACACGTGCCGAATCGTGTCACCTCTGCCTACCCCTTCTGGGAAAAAGGCGTGAGTTTATGTATGAATGTGTACAATACAAGATAAAGATTAACAAATCTCATTACAAACTAAAAGCATGGTTGCAATTGGCGGCCTTATTGCTACCTGATATCTCTTCCAGGCAACCTTTGGATGGACTGGATTTTTAAAATACAGTATTATGGGGTAGTACAAAGAAAGAAAAAGAAATGACGGATGAACTTCCGAAAAGCGCACACCTCCAATCGCTATGAAATTTGGTATACTAACGTATTTTGACCTCCTTATCACGAATATTATAACGAAAATTGGCGCAAATTACATTTTTAAATTGAAAAATGAAGTTGTAAACTTTGATCTCGGCTGGACTTTAGAATCGTTTCGCACGAAGAGAGGGATAAAAGTGGTCAAAGGTGGTAGGCATTGGGTCCCTGATTATAAAGTTATCACTCTTATTACAAAGTATTGCATATCTAGTTTTCGAGATATTAATAATAATAATTTCTAATCTCAAACATATTAGGTAAAACGGACCGTTATTATACGCTTTTGATATACAAATCGTTATTCATATGTCAAATTATGGTTAAAATAGGTCGAATATGTCTAAAACCGACTCTGGGCGCCCCGATTTCACGTAGTATTTGGGCTACCACCCGTAGAGTGTATATAAAAGCCGGAGGCGCGGAGGGAGAGCACCCCCGCCCACTGTACCAAAGGATAGGAACCGAGCGAGGCGTAGCGGCTGAAGCTGCAGAGGTGAGCAATGGTGCCCATTCCTTGTTACGTAAGGGCAAAGGGGCTGCACTTCCCGCAGCGCCGGAGACGTCGCAGAAGCAAGTTTTGTTTGATAGCAAGTGTTTTTGAGTTTAGGTGACTTAAATTTTTTTTTTTTTAAGAATGGTGCGGTAGCTTTTCATGGTAGTGGTACCAGGGGTGATGGCACACTCCTGCACCTACTTAACATAGTTAGATTAATAATGACGAATTATAAGGATTTAGTATTTTAAAATTTTATGTGAGTATAAGAAAGAAAATTGTTAATATAGTAAGTAATTTCAAATAAAGTTCTTCTTCTTCTGACGAAGTTGCAGGCATAATCTAGTAGTTTAATATAAACAAACACAAATTTAATTACCGTAGTATAATATTTTATTGAACACTTAAAAATATAATCAGGTGGCGCTATAAAGTTTGTTGGACAATTATTAATACCGTAAACATGTGACCAAAAAGTAAAATAGTAAAAAAAAAACAAGTGAAAAAGTTACCAAATTTAGGCCTTTACATACATACATAACCACACGCCTTTTTCCCAGAAGGGGTAGGCAGAGGTGCTACTAGAACACCCACGTTTCGCCTTATATATTCCGTCCCATGATGTGATAGGGGGCGAGCCTATCGCCATATCGGGCACAAATTCCTGACTCCGGGCTGATAATGAATAGAAAAATCCAATATCACTTTGCCCGCCCCGGGATTCGAACCCGAGACCTCAGCTTTGCAATCATACCGTAGTACCACTACGCCACCGAGGCAGTCCTTTTTAGGCCTTTGACACGGATATATCAGGCCGTCAGTGCAAAAGTGGCCTAACCGCGTGACAGTTACATTGGAGAAATTAAAGGTTATTTATTATACATTAAATTAAAATTAAATTATGAATATAATTTGGATATATATCTAAATCGAGATTATTTCCTAGTCATTTTGTTTAGTTTTCTTTGTGATAGTATTTTATTTAGCTAGATAAAACATATTTTATTGAATATTTTGTGTGTTAAACCACTTTTGCATTTTGTTTGGAGTATACTAGGAGTATCATTGTTTGTGAATATAAAGGCTGGACAAAACGATCGCTATGAGAAATACCTTACTTAGCATAGTATTGCTTCAACGCTGACTAAATAATGGTTTTGTGAATACGGGTGTTAGTCTTAGCACATGAGTAGATAAACCGTACAGAGGCAAAGCTCCCTAAGAATGTCTTTGTTATCTAGTTTTGGTAGGGTTATCACAATAGGTTAAGACCAATTAAACAAAACATTTGTTACTTAAGTTTTGTTATTGAGTATGATAGAATACTTTACAAATTACTTACTAAAATTTTTTTTTTTAAATATTTTTTAACGTTTTCTTGTTTTTTTTTAACGGTGTAGTAAATTCTAAATCTCACATATAGTTTTTTCAAGTAATCAACGGAAAACACTCACAATGCATATCAAATATACAATACTTAATACGTTTAAATATTTCATTGCCAACATTGACAATATTTATTTCAAGATTTAAATATTCGCAAAACTTTTGCTTGAGCAATTCAATAAACACGATAAAATGATCAGGGGGTATTAAAAATCCCAATTTTACGTTAAACTAACATAACTAAATTCTATTTAATGGCTAAATAGAGACTCTTTGCCCATATTTATAGGTTGTTCGGATCTCTTAAGGTAAAACTTAATTTTTTCGCATTTTTTTTGTCGTTCGAGATATTTTCTACACAAATAGCCTGATAGTTGATACATATACCAAACCATGTTTTCTGGCAAATCAAACCGCTAGTCAATTCAATAGTATGGCAAATCCCCTTTACGGGAGAGCTATGTCAAGCAGTAAATGTCTTTTGGTTGAATTAATGATGATAATTACAAAGTTTCGAGTTAAATCCATTTGATTATATAGGCGATGGGTCCCTTATTATCCCTTATATCGCATTTAAAAAAAATACACCGAACAGTCACATACATAGTTCTGACCCAACATTAAAATCAATTAAGTCCCGTGTCGTGGGTATCAGAAACTACGAAAGACTTTTCGGTCTCACAAACACCCAGACCCGAAACAAAAACTTGTGGCCTTCACAAATATTTGGAATTTGAATTTGAGAGCAATCGGACCGATAGCTTTAGCGATTTTTATAATGTAACTAAACCAATGTTTTGAAGATTCATAATAATGTGTTGTCCTGATCAACTGTTTTGGACAGATACCCACGAAACAGGCAATGTCTAGTGTGGTTGTCACCGTATTTTAATAAAAATGTGAAAATGTAACATAAGTAAATAAATATTTTATTATTATTATTAATATATATACTTTTTTAAATAATCTACCATTTCAGGTGAAATAAATCCTGCCCCAGTAAATTTTTTAGTTATCCGATTCTAATATTAGTTTTAGGTGTATATTTATAATATGGCATTTTATTTGTTATTAACTCATATTTGTATGCTAGATATTGATGTACTATTGCAGCTACTTGGTCGTGTCGATGTTTGTAATCAGTCTGGGTTATATTTTATTTTATTTTATTAAATTAGGTTTGTTTACAATTGCACAATTCAATTTTACATAAGAAAAAAAAAAACATAAAAAACAATCTTGCATAAATTGCACAATCAATTAAAAACAAACACAACATGCACAAAATATATATATATATATATATACATATACACACATATATATATATTTATATATATATGTGTATATACATACACATATATACACACACACATACACATATATAATTAAACGGTAATGTCATTATCAGAATGCCATAAAGGGTAATAGTTAGGTATTTGAAATTATAAATCTTCGATATTCTTATGAATACTTTTTTTGAATGTCGACAACGAATCATGGTAAATATCTAGGTTGTTAATTAAGTTACTAGCAAGATTATTGTATAGAGCAGATAAACGAGGGATGGGGGAATGTTTTCCAACATTGGTTCTACAACGGCGGACATGTAGCAAGGGACGTGGTTTTCTGGGAGGACGTGCGGGAACGTTTAGAATAAATTTGGATAATAAATTGGAACAATCATATTTATTATTTAGTATTTTGTGTAAGTATACCAAGCTTAATAAATTTCTTCTAGCGCATAATGAATTAGCATTGAGGTGTTTAAGTCTATCTTTGTAATTTAGTAAATTATTGGGTATGTATTTGCGATATGCCAAATGTTTAAAAAACTTTTTTTGAACTCTTTCAATTCTGTACACATGATTTTTATAACTAGGCGACCAGATGGTACAACAATATTCGAGTTTACTTCTCACATAGCAATTATAGAGCAGCATTGTGGTTGAGAGTCGTTTAAATTCCTTACTACTTCGGAGCACAAATTCGAGCGATTTATTAGCTGCATTAAGAATTTCATCAATGTGGTTAGTAAATTTCAATTTAGTATCAATATAAACACCTAAATCGCGAATATAAGGCACTTCCTTTAATATATTGCCAGAAATAGTATATTTAGTGGGAACAAGGTTGCGTTTCAAAGAGAATTTTATATGGTAGCATTTGGATGGATTTAAAAACATATTATTTATGTGACACCATTCAATAAGCAGATTTAAATCAGATTGTAATAAACTAGAGTCATTTAATTTTTTTATTACACGCATCAATTTTAAGTCATCAGCAAATAGATAAAATTGAGAATGTTGAAATAGATTAGCAATATCATTTATAAATATATTAAAGAAGAGAGGACCTAGATTTGAGCCTTGAGGTACACCAGAGGAAGCTACAATGGGCTTAGATTCGCAGCCGTCTATTGCAACAATGGAAGTTCTGTTTCTTAAGTAAGTTTCACGCCAACACAAAAGTGTACCATCAATACCAATATTTACTAGTTTTTTCAATAATATAGTGTGGTCAACTTTGTCGAAGGCTTTTGTAAAATCAGTATATATTGCATCTACCTGATGTCCATCATCAACAAATTGACTTATATCGTCTACATAGCTTAACAGGTTGGAAGTAGTTGATCTTTTTAACATGAATCCGTGTTGATGTTGAGATATTATGTTTTTAGCTAAGTTATAAATATAGGGATATACTAGGGATTCAAATATTTTAGCAAATGTTGAAAGAATAGAAATCGGACGGTAGTTAGATATTATATCTTTTTTGCCATTTTTGAATACAGGTACAATTCTAACTTCTTTCCATCTATTAGGAAAAATACAGTACATAAAATACAAAATTATAGATTTACAGGCACCGGTTATATGTTGGATTGTTTCAGGACTACTATGACAGTGCCGACAAAGATCATTTTGCGCTGTAGGGTCTTTGATTATGTGTTTCCTATATTTTTTTGTGTCGATGGTCTGGTCTTGGATGGCGATCATAAAGCCCTCCTTTTAGGGGAACATTTAGCCTTGCTTAAGCCACGCGTTTGACGCTGTTTTGTTGACGATCGCATTAGTTAAGTCAACACGGTGTCTCCCGTGGAGAGATTTCTGTACCCAGGCATCCAGTTTTTCTGTGTTAGTGGTCTGATTTAATTGCATTAAGGAATCTGAAAGGTTGAGTGGTGTATACTTATGATCAGCTCGTACTACAGCTTTATTTAATTCGGAGTAATTAAATTTAGAGTGGAAAAAATCGCAGCGTTTGAATCTGCTTCGTAAGTAGATTATGTAAGTCAATAAGTCCGCGTCCTCCTTCTGTCCTAGGTAAAGTTTGTCGTTGTGCACAAGCTCTCGGATGGTGTGTACGATAGTGTCATGGTATATAAATTTTTCTCTGCAAATGTTTTATGTCTGTCACCGACCATTTAATAATTCCAAAGGAATATATCAGAATAGAGATCGCAAATGTGTTAATACCCTTCACGGTGTTACGTGCATTTAAATGGGTATTTAAGATTTTATGTAGCCCAATCTAAACTTTTCTATTAGGATGTTTTTGGTTCGTTTGTGGTGTGTTTATCCTGTCTGCTGAAAGCCCAAATAATTGTTTCATTCTATTTTATCTACAGGTTCTATTTCTCTATTATCCTTTAATTTGTAATAACTCGGTTCCATTTGTTCTCGTCTAACTGAAAGTATATTACATTTGTCGATTCTGAATTCGAAATGGATGTCTGAAGAGAATGATTGTGTAATATCTTTAAGAGTGTGGATGTCATTGAGAGTGGTACCAAAAAGTTTAATATCATCCATATTCAATGAGTGCGAGAGTGTGTAATGGCTATTGTCAAATTGTATCTTAAATCCTTTTTTTGTATTATTTAGTAACGTGGTTAAGGCACAGACATATAATATATAGGAGTAGACTAAACATATCGCATAAATTTGCGTGACAAAATGCCCACAGATAAAGAGGTGACACACAGATACGCTACCATGGGCCGGACTTCGGAGATGCCCTTTATAAGCTACTAACAACTAACGGCCAATTTCATCTAGAAAAGCTAAATTAAGCCAGGCATCACACAGATTTTTATCCTCAGGGAACCTGAAATCATTACACATATATTATAAAAACAAAACTATATATTACGACGTAGTCTTACTTTATATTATGAAAGTATTTGATCTGTCAAATGTCATGGGTCATTTACGAAATTATTAAAATAAAGCAAGTTTATTCAAAAAGGGGTTTATAATTTATGGAGTGTTTAAGTTATGGCGCAATTACATTAGGTCGGATCATCATCGTCGTCGTCGTTAAGCATCGTCATTAACAGTCTTGTGTTAGAAGGATTTTTACTGTGTGCGATGTAATACAAGAAGTTTTGAGGAAAAAAATGAAAAATAGGAGTACAAACTACAAAGAGAAAGAGTGTGGATAACACCTCTATTAAGTCAACGGTCTTTGTTAGGAGCTTCAGTGTTGTTGTGTAATGAATTCAAAACTAACGATGATTTTGTATTATTTTTTAGAATAGATAAAAACCAATTCGAACGGTTACTGAATGAAATAGCTCCGATTATAGAAAAACAAGACAGTACATTCAGAGAGTGTTTAAACGCTAAAATAAAACTACAAATAACTTTACGTTTTTTAGCAACAGGCGATTCTTATTCTTCTTCTTATTTTCGACGGGCGGGGCACGGCGCACTCGACACCGACAACGGGCTCGACCGAATACGACCAAACGAATACCTGTTTATATTAGTCGGTGACGTAATACGGCCTGCAGCCGAATACGGTCTAACCGACTAATGTAAATGCGCCATTAGATATATTCGGAATAACGTATAAATGCCATTTCAAAGACCTAAGCATACTCATTATTCAGAAATTTAACAAAAATATGATATTAATAGACAAGTCAACATAATATCCTTCTATTTTACTTACCGGTGGAAAGTTATTCCTAGCAATTTTTTGTAAGTAGCACTTTAACACTATTACACACTGCATTTAACCATTTTTGTTGTGAATAACAATAGATTAACAATAAAAGACCCAACTCCATAACATGTAGCTTACTCGATGCAATATTCAATGGCGACTTGCCACGCTGGCTAATATGTCAATGTAGTGGTTAGTGCTACAATACTTAGGACAAACAGAGACAAAGTTATGCTGTAATTAGAATCATGAGCAGGATAGACTATTTTGTTATTATTGTCAATGTGTGCTAATCAAATGTGTTTAGTCTGCTTCTTTATTATATGTCTGTGGGTTAAGGGGTCAGAGAAAGACAAAACCAAAGAGGGCTGAGAGCATCTCCTTGGAAAATAACTCTATTAATATTTATGTAATTAGTTTCTATTGTTTGGTTGTTATTCTGCAATTTTAAAATTGTTTTCCTAACAGTCATAGCAGACTCTAAAAATGATACTATTTTTGGGTGGATATTATAGTGATTTAAAATAAATATTAGCCAGCTACGGGGGACAGAATCATCCGCTTTTTTATATACATATTATATATATTCCTGTTGGTGGCGTGAGCTTGGTTACATGCAACGGCGTCAATTGTGAGCTGCTCTTTCTTTGCGGCAGCCTTTTTGTTCTTCCCCCAGGACTTTATTATCGTTTATATGGGTATATATAAGTTCACTTATACACGATCTTATTATTTTATATATGGTTTGAAGACAGGTTATTGGACGGTACTTAGCTGGGTTAATTGTATCAGATGGATCTTTAGGAAGTATATAAGTGATTCCTTCGGTTTCATATGGCGGCAACGTATGAGGTTCCAGAAAAAATCTGTTAATATATTTTAATAAGATTATATGAGTAGTTGTAAACTTTTTATACCGATAATTGTGGAGGTTATCTGAATCAATAGCCCTAAACTTATGCTGCCAAATTCCATTTCTGGTATGTTCTTTATTCTGTCTTTATCTTCTTCAATCCATAGACTATTCTTATGTACTACTGGGTTAGACCAAATACCTGACCAGTATTCATGTAGGGTTTCTTTACTGGGTATCGCATCTGGATTGCTACAGGGGAGAACATTACTACTATTGTGTTGTGTTAATTTGCGATAAAATACCTTTTCATACCTGCTAAATAATCGGTTTTGAGTTTTTTTGAGAGTTGTTTGTTTATATCTATGGAGTCTACTGGATAAAATGCTTAACTTCTGTTTTAAAGTGTCAAGAAAATGGGGCAAATCTGAATTAGGGTTTTCATGCGACGAGTGTATTTTGAATTTGTTTATAATTTCGAGGAATTTTCTTTTCAACCGTGGGCTTTGGTTTCCGTTTATATAGTCTATTAAACTAGCTATATTTGTCTTAAGTTTATCTATCCTTAATTGCATATTTTCCTGCCATTTAAGTATATGAGACTTCGATGTAATAGGTAAAGTTGTAAATTTAGTACCGTTTTGCTTAGCTGCTGTATATCAGCTGTATAAATAATAAGGTGTAAACTCTCAAAATCTGTGTCATCAGCGATTGTATTGTATTGTATTGTATCAGCCCATATACGACCCACTGCAGGGCACGGGCCTCCTCTACAATCGAGAGTACGATTGAGAGTGGTTAGGCCATATAGTCCACCACGCTGGCCTAGTGCGGGTTGGCGGACTTACATACCGTAGAATTTTTTTTTTTAAATCGCTTCGGTATGCAGGTTTCCTCACGATGTTTTCCTTCACCGTTAAAGTGCGTGGTGATTGATTATTAATACACACATAACTCCGAAAAGTCAGAGGTGTGCCCTGGGATTACTTATGATTACTTATGTATTATTACGATTATTACGTACCTATGTGTTTAAAAAATTAACTATTACTGCAAGTTTTAAATTAACTATTACTGCAAGTTTTAAATTAACTATTACTGCAAGTTTTAAATTAACTATTACTGCAAGTTTTAAATTAACTATTACTGCAAGTTTTAAATTAACTATTACTGCAAGTTTTAAATTAACTATTACTGCAAGTTTTAAATTAACTATTACTGCAAGTTTTAAATTAACTATTACTGCAAGTTTTAAATTAACTATTACTGCAAATTTTCTGGATGATTTTTGTCTCGGTATGGAAGGTCTTTTAGTAGGGTTAGTGTGTTGAAATTCCTCGTATACTTCTTTAAAGTTATTTTCTATTTCAATTTGTTGCTCTATTGCTAGTATGTATCTACGAGTATTTTGTTCTTCTGTATCTATTTCATTTACATCAGAATATTCGTCTGCATATGATCGTGTTGTATTTGAAACAATAACTGTGTTAGCATGGTCTTGTGAGCTGTTCAGTGTGATTCTAGAATTATTTATATTTTCTTCATTTCTCTCTAGCTCTGTCCTAATTTCATGTTTTATTTCCTTTAGTTTTTTTGCTGATATATAGTTGTTATTTATAATGGCTCTCCGCTGGTCTACTATCCGCTGGGCAGACTAGTTATTCGATAATATGTTCTATAATAGCCTCATTTATATCAGCAGTCCATCTTTTATTATTTGTTGTTATGTTAGTCTGACTATTACTTTCAGGGTGGTTTTTAAGATGGGCTTCAACTTCGGTTTTAATTTCTTTAATTATATTCTCCGAGAGCAATATTTTTTGTACTATAGCCCTACGTTGATCACCAAGTCTTTGTTCACTTGCCTGCATGTGTGGGAATTTTTCAGTGAAATTACTATGGAAGGGTGTTAGGTAGTTTTTAACATTTGACTCTAGTGAAACGACGATGAAATAGGTGCGCATGATAAAGATATTCGTCTCTTCGGACCAATTATTGCGCGTTTTTATTCCACCTGCGGCGGACACAGGAATATTAGCAGAGGTTGCCTCCTGTATTACATCCTCAGGGGAGTGATCAATCAATTATGATTAAATACTTAAAGATAAATATTGATGATAGTTATCTACAAAGGATGGCAGTGATGATGGAAGGGATGGGAATAACGATGATGTTGGTGAAGAGCTTGATGTCATTGCATCATGTTGGTCTGCAACAGTTTGAAACTGGGCAAAGTGGTGGGATACGGTGCCCTCCCCAGAATACGTAGGGCAGCCCAGGCTCGAGGGCCCGGGGCGAGGTTCTCCATTGCTAGTAGCTCCGGTACCCGCCTGGGGTAGTATCCTGTTACTTAGTCGCATCGCGTTTTTGTTAGTCTACACTAGTGCTTCGTTACTCATTGGTAAGGATTTAGCCAGAGGCTGCCAATGTCCGCCCCTCACGTGGCCTCAGATGGTCGTGCCGAACGTGAAGTTAGGTTTGTAAGGGGCTTCTTATTATTATGATGTAGCTAAAAAGTTCACAATGGCGGCCATAAATTGCAATTCTGACCATCAATTTAGATTAATTTGAGATCAGTCGGATAAAAACATATATATTTTATTAATTGAATATTTTAACAGTTTTTCGTGTGATATGTATGAAATGAAAATAATTTATTGAATCTGTAAAAATGTTCAACATCATTTAAATTCAGTATATTTTTATTCTACCACCCGGTTCGGAAAGCGGGTTTCACTAGAGAAGAACGGGTAAGAAATTCCAGTGTTGCTCTTTTCAAAACCTGTTTACATAACAGTGAGTATTATTTATAAATGTAACAAGTTCGTTTAAATCAGAGCAGTTCATTAACATTTGGTCATAATAAGCATTAATTATTTTATTTCAAACTAACGATTTTATTGAAGTTTTACTTCATTTCATTAATAAAAAGGTAAAAACACACCGAGTAGTAGTAGGTAGGCCAACCCGCACTGGGCCAGCGTGGTGGACTATATGGCCTAACCACTCTCAATCGTACTCTCGATTGTAGAGGAGGCTCGTGCCCTGCAGTGGGTCGTGTATGGGCTGATAAAGTAAGTAAGTAAGTAGGTACAGTCAGCATCAGATATATTGACGCATCCCATGTGCTCAAATAAATCTACACTCTTAAGATACCAAAAACATTTACAATTCACAAGTGCTTATATAGTTGTTACCATCCAACACTTCAAATATATATCTACACACTCATTTGTCAAATACTTCTACACAATTAAATATTCACAATTAACTGATCATCTAAAGTTACCAAATGTACAGATTGGCAAAAAAGTGTAAAAACGGAACTAACCCTATATTTCACCTGGCAGCACTGTCACATCTTTCACATTTGTGAATTATAATTAAATTTCGCATCGAAATTTACGTTTTTATTGAAGTATTTTCGATGAGAACGTTTAATAATTACTTTTGTTATTTAATTATCATTAAATTAATAATAATAAAAATCAAAATTTAAATCTCAGCTTTAAAGTGATGCCATATAAACGGCTCAGTGGCGCCTCCATTTATTTTTACATTTTTTTGCCAAGCTATAGCTAATTTGATTTGTCATTTTTTCGCAATATATTTTTTGAAGTAAAACTTCTTTAGGCACGCTTGACTTGGGAAGTAAATTGGTGAATGCGTCACGAGAGCGTTACGGAAGTCGTGTGACACGACGAGGCCAACGAAGGTTGAAATTTGTCAAAGGAGATCCATGATTAATCATTGAAGGAGATCATTCGATTTGGTCAAGGACGGACAAGAAATTCATTATGACTAAAAAATCAGGCGTATTTTTTTAGGTTTATTTCTCCCTTTATTTTCACCCTACACCATCGGAATAGGATTTATAAGAAAAATAAGGATATTCATATAAAATATTTCTGCCATTTTTTATTTGACACCTGTCAAGTCCTTAGTATGAAGTATTTGTCAAACATCGTTATTTATTATTTTGTCTGGAAAAGTATCTGTATTTAAAATTTAATTGATAAGAATGTGTTATCATTTTGTGATTGAGTTATTTTGTGTTTATTCTCTACGATGTCCCTTGCAGTCAACGCAATATATGGATCCAGCCATACTGCAGCAAATATAAGTTTAAATAATTGTCATCGCCATGTGCAAACATGGCTTTATTGCATAATAACTATAAGAAATCATTGCTGTTAGCCCGTAGCCAACAGTTTAGACGTGACAGCGACTGTGAAAGCCAATATGAATTCATCCTAAATAATTGTTTTCTTTTTCATTGTTGTATAAGGTAGATGTTACGTATTCAGATAGTAGAAAATGGTTGATTTTGTAAAACTTTAAGAGGATAAATCTTGAAAATTCTGAATCCTAGTTCATAAAGACTATGTGATATTTCAAAGATATAAAACCCTTATTATTCAATTCCATCTGTGTCCACCATGTTTTCACTACTACGCCCAATTTCCAAAGGACAACGACCGATCTCCTTTAAATTTAACGGGTTTCCTCTTTCAAGTACTTACTGCATAAAGTTGACTGAGGTATTTTGGGTCTTTCAACACACTATTATTTTCTCATTTACTTATGTTCCGACTAGCCAGTGTAGAGATTTGGGTTTACAATGATACCGATTGAAAAAGAAAACCAAATATTGTGTTTTTCATAATTCCTTCTATTTATGTATTAGGTACCTCTGTGGGCACGTTTGGAAAAAAAAGTTTATGTAGTCGTCGTAATTAAACATATGAGTAAGAAAAAAAATCTTGACAAAAGTAACTTTTGACATAAAATTAAAATCCATTTATAGATTTGAGGTTAATTGTCGGTACGTATTCTTTTTCATTGTTATTCATAAATATACATGTGTGTATGTGATTCAAAATTATACATGGCAGTGAAGGATAAGCCATTTTAAAAATTCGTGATAAAAGTAACTTTTATCATATATATAGATGGAGCTAAAGAAGTTTTACTTCAGTCGTGTGGTCCAAAGCACACTGTTTTTTTAATACCATTCAATTATGAATTTAAATGCATTTGCATCAGGTTTGCTCTAGGTGTTTGTTAACTTAATTTTGAATACCTACAATGCTTAGTTACCATTGACAGTTGGTTTGTATAGATAATAATGGCTTGCAAGTTGCTAAGAATTATATGCCAAAGAGATACTCAGACAAATTTGAAACATTGGATGCTCACAACAACGTGAAAAGTTTGTTATATATAAGTTTATGGTCACTTTGTATGTATAGTGCTTTATAAACACACACACACACACACACTTAGCTACTTTTGAGGCTAACTGTACACCCTATTTATTAAAAAACTGGATCAGACAATAAATTAATGGTATGTAAAAATAGTAGAGTAATAGAATAATAAAAATTAATATACACGTAAATACTCAATATCTTGGACAGCTTTTAAGCGATTTTAGTGATTTCTTTTTCATCGGAAAGAACATATTCACAGGTTGATCCCACAAATTAATCACGAAGATCTGGTGATCATTTTCGGACAAGTCCTCAAATTCAAACAATAATCCAATGAATATTATTTATTATGTTCAAATCTTAATATTAAAGTTCACTAAATCCAAAAAGTGAAGAAGAGAGAGGGTGAAAGGAGGGAGTGGGGTTGCAATAGATATAAACATTTAACACTATAAAAATACAAAAGTATCAAAAAGTATCAAATAAAAAATAATTAAAAGAAAAAAAATTACTTCGACTTTGTAAAAAGAGAGAAATAAAACTAATCTTTTAATGCATCTAAAATACCTAAATATGCCAACAATTTTGTGAGGTCGGTGCCAGCTGACCAGCTATGCCCCGCGGTTTTACCCGCTTAGTTTGTAGCGTGATGTTATAGAGCAGATAAACTAGGGATGGGGGAATGTTTTCCAACATTGCTTCTACAACGGCGGACGTGTAACAAGGGACGTAGTTTTCTGGAAGGGCGTGGGGGAACATTGAGATTAAATTTGTATAATAAATTGGAACAATCATATTTATTATTTAGAATTTTGTATAAATATACTATGGTTACATTTCCATCCATCCATCCATCCATCAGCCAAAGGTAGTCCACTGCTGAACATAGGCCTCTCCCAATGATTTCCACAGTGACCTGTTGGAGGCAGCCTGCATCCAGTGACGTCCCGCGACCTTTACCAGGTCGTCTGACCACCTAGTGGGTGGACGTCCCACGCTGCGCTTTCCGCTCCGTGGCCTCCATTCGAGAACTTTTTTTAGAAAATGGTTACATTTAGTATAACAATATTCAAGTTTACTTCTCACATAGCAATTATAGAGCAGCATTGTGGTTGAGAGTCGTTTAAATTCCTTACTACTTCGGAGCACAAATCCGAGCGACTTATTAGCTGCATTAAAAAATTCATCAATGTGGTTAGTGAATTTTAATTTTGTGTCAATATTAACACCTAAAACGCGAATATATGGTACTTCCTTTAATATATTGCCATAAATAGTATATTTAGTGGTAACAAGGTGGCGCGCTTCAAAGATAATTTTATATGGTAGCATTTGGATGGATTTAAAAACATATTATTATTTATGTGACACCACTCTATAAGCAGATTTAAATCAGATTGTAATTAACTAGTCATTTAATTTTTTCATTACACGCATCAATTTTAAGTCATCAGCAAATAGATAAAATTGAGAATGTTGAAATAGATTAGCAATATCATTTATAAATATATTAAAGAAGAGAGGACCTAGATTTGAGCCTTGAGGTACACCAGAGGAAGCTACAATAGGCTTAGATTCGCAGCCGTCTATTGCAACAATGGAAGTTCTGTTTCTTAAGTAAGTTTCACGCCAACACCAAAGTGTACCGTCAATACCAATATTTACTAGTTTTTTCAATAATATAGTGTGGTCAACTTTGTCGAAGGCTTTTGTAAAATCAGTATATATTGCATCTACCTGATGTCCATCATCCACAAATTGAGTTATATCGTCTACATAGCTTAACAGGTTGGAAGTAGTTGATTTTTTTAACATGAATCCGTGCTGGTGTTGAGATATTATGTTTTTGGCTAAGTTAAATATACTAAGGATTCAAATATTTTAGCAAATGTAGAAAGAATAGAAATCGGACGGTAGTTAGATATTATATCTTTTTTGCCATTTTTTTTTAATACAGGTACAATTCTAAGTTCTTTCCACCTCTTAGGAAAAATACCAGATGATAATGATTTATTGAATATTGTGTGCAGTGGATCAAGGAGGTTGTCAACAGTACGACGTATGAATAGAGGAGGTATATTATCTGGTCCAGCACCTTTAGTTGTATCTATCCTTTGGACAAAACGCTTGATTGTTTGTATATCTATTTAGGTCGCAACTGTCACATTCAGTCATATCAGTGGTTTGTAAGTTAATTTTATAAACAGAGGAGAATTGTGTGGCAAATAAGTTGCACATGTCTGAAACATTATTGCTTATACTATTATTTAAATACATTGTAGTTGGGTAGTTAGAGCTGTTTTTACGCATTTTTTTTATGTATGTCGAAAAATACTTTTTAACAGTTTGATTCTCAATACATTAAATATAATTTTTATAATTATTAATCGACTTCAAAAAAAGGAGATTATCAATTCAATGTGTATGTATGTAATTTTGTCAGAATTGCACGATTTTTGGATATATTGGTCTATACCAGCGTCTGAACACGTGTGCATAATTTCATAAATGTATGTATGTTTGTCCAAGCATATCTCAAAAAGTATCAGTCTGCTTTCAAAAATTTTTTTTGCGTTGGATTAGGTATAGTCCAACTTAGGAGCTGTATAAGTTTTATAGAAATCGGTTCAGTAGTTATTGAGATAGAGCAGGGGTGCCCAACCTTTTTCAATCTGCGACGCACATACATATTTACTACTTTGTCGTGGCACCCTAATCTATCCGGCTGGTTGAAATATATAATTATACTAGTTAGGTAACTAGGCACAAAACTTAAAATTCAGAGAAAGAGATTTTCTTCGCGGCGCCCTTCTCTAGTGCCTACGGTGCGGCGCGGCGCAGCAGCGGGCTAATTCACGTAATTTTTTGACGCGCCGATCAAGTTGCGATGCAGTTGCAATTAAGTTTAGGTTTTGGTGCAAAATGGTATTCTTGTAATTGTTTAGCTGCGCGTAAGCTGTGCGTAAACTGCGCGTGTGTCAACGTCAACTGTACGTCAGTCGTATGTAATACTTTTGACATGGCTTCTAGTCTTTTGAGCACATGAGGGAACTACAAATACATACACTCATAACATTGAGAGAATTATATCATTTTCTATTAAAATATCGTTCTTCATGTTGGTTAGGTCTTACAATGGCAACATGGGTACCATCTATATAGTCAATTACCCCTCGCAACTTGAACTTCCTATAGAAACTGAAAAATAAAACAAGAGCTTAATAGATATATTTCTACTAACTATCTAGTAGGTAGCAAGGACACTTACCATCTTTTAAGATCATCACGGGCTTACCTTGTCATGGGAAATTTAACATATTCTTTAAATATGTGTTTCACGATAAGGGCTTTTGTCACTTGGCGAGTAGCCCTTGAAACTGTAGGCTGTCAAGTCAGGTACCATTGTGTTTACCATGGTACCTGACTTGACCCACCAGTGTTTGGTATGATCCACTAGCATAAAAGGGATAGTGTTATGAATACCTGAAATTTACCCTTATATATATACTACTGACAAATCACATTATGTGGGTATTTTGAATTGTTCACATATCATATTATCAGTTTGGTTCAGCTAATCTAAAAGAATTTAAATGAAATTTAATAATTATTTAGTAGCTAGCAAACACATTTACATATATAAATGTTAAATATTCCATTTAAACACTTACGTTCATAAGAGAGAGCTGGATTAAAACAAATATAACAATTATATTTACAAAAGTTGGTAGCGAGGAGCTTGTGTTGAGCGTAATCGAAACTCTACATGTGCTGCACGTCGATCGGACTAAATTGTCATTTGAGACGTCAAATGAATAGTTGAATAGCGTTCAAGTTGCGATCTTAATCACGCACATCAAACGCACAGCAGCAGAATACGCTAAAGCGCTCGCGCGACGCGAACTAGACGCGAGCGTATCTGACAGCGGTTGTCAAAATTACGAGAATACGAAAAGGGCTGTTTTGATCGAAACTTAACTGCAACTGCACTGCAACTAAACTTATTTAATTACGTGAATAACCCTACTGGGCGCACACTTTAAAACCGTGAGATAAAGAATAAAGTAGGATTTTTTTTTTAACTCACTAGGAAAATATGAAGATAGTTATCTTACCAAGAATGGTAAGAAATTAGGTTTAATTACTGCCATAGAAAATTTTAAAATTAAGAAATAATAAATAATTTTAAAAAATTAAATCGATTTCAATATTGTAATAAAAAGAGACAAATAAATCTAATCTTCTAATAAATCTTAAATACCTAAATATACCAACAATTTTTTTAAGATCGGTGCCAGCTGGCAGACTATAAGCTAGAGGTATAACATCACGCTACGAACTATGCAGGTAAAACCACGGGGCATAGATGGTAATAGTTTATAGTATAAGTAATTAATAAATAGTATTTATAGTCTTTGATTTCCAAAATTTTCGTATTCGCTGATTCGGCCGTCCTGACGCTTACGTCGTCCTCGACGAATCCCTCCATTCCACCTTAATGTGGCAATGAATCCTCATTTGCCACTTCATCGAGATTAGGATTGGGTTACGTACCAGACGTTGATGGTCCCAGATCCTCGGTATCATGTATTTCATTATCTGAAACATATGGTTACGGAGACTTTGCCACAATCGAAACAGCTACGAAACAACACGCACAGTGCACATATTATGCAAAATAAACATGCTAGAGTGTAAATATGAGAGCTCTCTAATGTAATCCCCATAATACAATCTGTTTCAATAACGTTATAGGTATCGTTTTTACGCTGCAAACTTGGTGCTCTCCTGTTGAACTGCATCTGTGAACAGATTAGGCAGGAGGCGTCCCTGCTGCCTGCTGTACATAGATGCAGGCCTCACTGAATCGCACACTCATGGTGGACTATAGGTCCTTATTCCATACGCCCAGTTTAGACAGAGGCATCGCTGAATCGCATGTCTAACCATATTATGGACAGAGGCATAATTTTTTATTTTTTTTACGAGGGGAAAACTAGTTATGATTTCCTTCCCGCAGGCCTTGGGAAAGGGGCGGGAAGGACGCGCCCCAAGTACACCCAGTGATCCCAAAGGCCCCCTTTAGTCGCCTTCTACGACAGGCTGGGGATACCGTGGTGGGATTCTAAATGCCCTTGCCACAGGGCAGGGCCACGGACTAAATGTCGTCATTGCCCCGGCGCCTCCTTCTTTGTCGTCTCTGTCGACGGGCGGGATCAGTCCTGTCACGATCCCGCTCCGCGCTCTCTTTTTGTGAGATGACTCGCTCACAAAAAGAGAGCATCGCCTGCCACGACCTTCGACTCCCGACCATCGACGCAATAACGGCCGGGAGCGTAAAGTCGTCCCCAATAAGTGCGTGGAGAGCGCTGCGTTCCTCTTCCCAGGCTGGACATCCCTCTAATGTATCCTGGGCTGTATCGTCAGGGCAGTTGTCATAGTGGTGACACATGGCGGACCCCTCTTTCTGCGCCACTCGCCACAGGTAATGTCCGAAGCATCCATGCCCGGACAGCACCTGTGTCAAGCGGAAAGTCAGTGCGCCATGGCGCCTGCCCATTCACTGGTCGAGGACAGGACGCACTGCCTCGACTAATCTAGCACCAGCACTGGGATTCTCCAGCCTGGTTTGCCATTCCTCCACGGCGGCCCTGCGGAAGGAGGCTTTTTTTGCTTCGATCTCCCTCAGGATCGGCATTGTCCCACGACGTATGGCCTCTTCTCGCCAATAGTACGTGCGTGACAGGGATTTTGCATCAAGATCCCAGGGCAGAGTGCCGGCCATGACGCAGGCCGCCTCATGGGAGATAGTGCGGTAGCCTCTGATCATCCGCTGCGCCAGGGCACGCTGAGGCCTGCGTAGCAGAGCTACGCAGCGGGCGGGCAGAGACTCCGCCCATACTGGACAGCCATACAAAACCATGGACCGCACGACTCCCATATGTGACCTTCGGCAGGGGACATCTGGACCTTCCAGGTTAGGAAGCAGGCGGGATAGTGCGCTTGCTACCCTCAGCAACTTCGGTTGTAATTCCGCAAAATGGGCGCGGAAATCCCACCGGCTATCGAGCAGAAGCCCAAGATACTCGAGTTTTGAGCCGATGGGAATTTGTACGTCCTCAACTACTATTTGGGCCCCTGCAGGCGGCCTCTTCCGAGACCCGTGAAAACAGATGGCCTCGGATTTATGGAGGGCCACCTTGAGGCCCAATTGCCGGATCCGTCCCGCCACATTGCCAGTGCCCATCGCGGCGAGGGAGGCGGCTTCCTGGAAGGTCGCACCCGTCGCTGTCACGAGCGTGTCGTCAGCGTAGCAAATAACGCTGACGCCCCGGGGATTGGCACCACGGAGCACCCAGTCGTACCTGGTGTTCCACAGGAGTGGGCCAAGGACCGACCCCTGTGGAACACCGCACAATATTGCTCTTCGGTGCCACCCTTCAGCGCCTGGATACACTACGTACCTGTTGGATAGGTATGAATGCACCAAACTCTGGAGGTAGAGCGGCACCCCGTGGTACCTCAGTGCTTCTTCTATGCAGGGCCAAGGCAAAGTATTAAAAGCGTTGGCGATGTCGAGCGACACCGCTACGACGCATTTGCCCTGAGCCACTGCATCTTCCGCTTGTGTTTTGACCCGCAGAATCGCAGAGATCGTTGAACGACCACGTCGAAACCCGAACTAGACGTCTGTCAAGTCCGGGTGGACAGAGGCATCACTACTCCGATGGCAAGGCGTTTGCTTTTGCCACCGGATCTGAATTGCTTGACAAGAGATGTTAACTGTCGCTGGAGTATTGATTCACTATGACCACATATAAAATATTAGGGGATAAATAGATAGGGTTCGTGAGTCTGTCTGTATGTATGTCAATGATTTATGTAAGCAATTGAGTTACTATAAGCAAATATATTATTTGGGTGAATAATTCAACAGGAAGATAATGAAACAAGCAACCAACGTACTGATTATAACACAAATAATTCATGAACTCTTGTTCTACATAGCTCGAGCCAGCCTTCACGGTCCTGGGACATCTCAATGGCCACATCGCGAATCAGAGTACGGATGACAGGTGTCGTGGCGTCAGTACCAATTAACAATTTCAGAGCAGAGGATTGCGGGGTCTTTTGCTTCATGTCATATTTAGGACGACTTGAAGTTTCCACATCTTGTCTAGCCACGCTGAGAGTTTAGGAGTGACTTCAACACGTAGCATATTCAATACGTTTCTGACGTACCTCTCAACCTGTCCATTGGCGTCATGCATTTCAGGTGTAATAAAATGAATATCACAACCAAACTCTGTGAGAAACTTTGAGAACTCGGATGTTTCAAACATTCGCCCACGGTCGGTCACTAAAAGCTTCGGGACACTAAATAATGATATAGCATTGCTGAACGTTCGCCTAAGTTCACTTACGTCTTATCTACAAATGAGGTATAATAAGCAAAACTTTGTAAACGAATCTACCATTAGTAAAATAAACTTAAATCCGTTAGATTCAGGCAAGGACCCAAGTGCATCTAAATGAACGGTTTAAAAAGGAACGCTCGGTTTCTCCCAAGATGTAATGGGCTGATGTGGGGCTCTAGGTATACGTTTTTTGGAAATGTACAGTAACAGTGTTTGATGTAATTAGCCACGAATTGGCGAAGCCCCGGGAACCAGAAATGTTTTAATATTCAATCGGTCGTCTTCTCAGCGCAAATATGTTCATGTTCGTCATGAAATATTCTTAGTAAACTTAGCCTATAACCTTTAGGGATTTATCATAATAGCCTGGGTTGTTCACCTACTGGAGAGAAACTATAGCAAAGGAGATCATTTTGACGAACATAACTTTGAGGATCTAACTCTCCATCCTGTAATTTTTGCAATAAGTGGCAGATGCCAACTGAGCAATTTGTGCCCAATTACGTGGCCTAGAGATCTGATGCACTATGGTAGTTAAGGGGTTACGGCTCAAGTAGTCAGCATGTAACATCATTGTGCCATTTCTATATTCAATGTCAAAATTCAAAAAGTCTTGTAAATAGACCCACCACCGGGCGATGCGCGGAAGCAGGTTCTTTTTCTTTTGTGTAGCTTTATTATTATTATTATTTATTTATTATTTATTTATTTATAATGCATAAAACATGGGTAAAAGATGTTATAATATTCGTGTCGTAACATACATGGTCTGCTAGAAGGTATAGCATGCAATATTATATGTCTTAATCCAAATAATTATAATTATATGTATCTATTTATTTAAATATTCTTGCAAGCTGTAATAGTTGCAATTTGCAAGCCATTCATACATTTTTGCTTTAAACAGCCGGAATGTCAAATTTCTTAAGTGGCTGGGTATCTTATTGTAAATACGCACACACATAGCTAGGCAACTTTTATTATATTTAGTTAACCTTGGCACTTCATCAAGTACTAATCTATTGGGATTTCTTATATTTCGAGGGAAGATATTAGCCGCTGTTTTAAAAAGATACTCATTTTTATAGACGAAAACACAGACTTCGTAAATATAGAGGGATGGTAGTGGTAAAAGTCCGAGCTCCTTGAACAAGGGTTTACACGAGTCCCCAGGTAGAACTCCGCACATTGACCGTATGCATTTTTTTGTGCAATGAAGGCTCTATTCATGTCTGTGCTGTTGCCCCACATTATGAGACCATAGCGTAGTATTGATTCGACATAAGCGTGATAAGATATTTTTGCCGTTTTTATGTTCGTTACCTTCTTCATTTGTTTTAATGCATATACGAATTTATTTATATTTTGTGAGACATTGTTTACGTGTGTTATCCAATTTATATTTTCATCTAATGTAATTCCTAAAAATTTTGTTTCTGTTACCTGTTTAATTTTATTTACTTTTAATTTTATGTTAGTTTTAATATTTGATCTATTAAAATGAATATAAACAGATTTGTCCATATTCATTTTTAATTTATTATTTTCTAACCAATTTAGTAGTTTATTTATTGTATTATTAATGTCAATTTCATGATCTTCAATTTAAGTTTTTTTATTAGTAGTAATTATAATAGATATGTCATCGGCAAATAATATGCATTTATGGTTTGTTATATTTATGATGTCATTAATGTAAAGAAGAAATAATAATGGGCCTAGCACACTTCCCTGGGGTACACCACTCGTATTATGTCTGTAGCCCGAGGAATAGTGTAACATGTCTCTATTTTCATTTAGTTTGTTTATTGTAACACATTGTTGTCTGTTATTTAAATACGACGCTATCCATTGTTTTACGGGTCCCCTTACTCCAATTGCTTCTAACTTTGCCAGCAGGATATCATGCGATACTAGATCAAAGGCTTTTGATAGATCAAGGAAAAGACTTGTAGTCAGTTGATTGTTGTTAAGATTTGAAAGTATAATTTTTATTAGGGAGAATATAGCTAAACTTGTCGATTTATTTTTTTAAAATCCAAATTGTTTTTTTTTTTTATGATCTCGAATTTTTTACAGAAGTTAATCAATCTCATATACATACATTTTTCATATACTTTGGACATAATAGGTATTAACGTTATAGGTCGGTAATTACTAATATTACATCTATCTCCTTTTTTAATAATGGTTTTACTATAGACCGTTTTAACGCATCAGGAAATGTTCCTTGCAAAAATGAGAAGTTAATTAAGTAAGTTAAAATGCTACTTAGTTCATTACAACATGACTTAATGACTTTTGTGTTGATTTCATCATAATTATCCCTCTGCTCTAGTGTTGCGTAATGACTTAATTACTTTCTGCATCTCACTTTCATGCATGGGTTTGAGAAACATTGAATTCACTGACATATTTTTTAAGGTATTTTGATTATTAGTGTTTTGATAAGCTGTGTCTTTTAAATTTGTATAGTGTTTATTAAATAAGGAGGCTATTTCTATAGGATTTATGATTTTATTGTCATTTATTTTTATTACTTCTATATTATTTTTAGAGTTCATTTTACTTATTTCATTTTTTATGACCGTCCAAGTTGCCTTGCATTTGTTAGAGTTTATATTGATATATTTAATATTTGAAATTTTTTTGAGTTATAAATGCATTTTTTGAGAAGTTTAGAATACGTAATATATACTTAAATTTACTGGCAATTTTTTTTTGTTTGTAGTAATTAAAGCGAAGTATCCGTTTAGTCTTGCAGCTACGCTTAAGTCCCTCACTTATCCAATGTTGTTTATTCTTATTACGTAAATTTATCTTAACTCGTACCTTTGGAAAACAAAGATTGTAGAATAGACATAATTCATTGTGAAAATCATTAAAAGCGGAATTTGCGTCAGTTCTCAGGTATATATCAGACCAAGACAAACTTTGCAAACATTTTTTATATTTCTGTATATTATTCAAGTTAAAGTCTCTTTTATATATATAAAATGGTAGTTGATTCTGTGGTTTCTTTTTAATGGGAAACTTCAACATTTGAGCGGTATCATGATCTGAGAGATGCAGAGGTAATATAGTTGCAGTTGCATTATCAATGTTACTTAAAATATGATCGATACAAGACGACTTGCGTGTAGGCATGTCGATGTGTAAGGGCATTACAGTCTGTATAGATTTTAAATTTTAAACCAACTATATAATGACGAAAGTTTTGCAATACTTTAACTACAGCTAAAGTTTCTAATTCATAGGATTGGTACCTGCTTTCAGCTCCTTGGTTTTACTGAAGTACGCGACCACATGCTTTGTACCATCCGCCTTCTTTTGCATCAATACTGCCTCATAACCTACGCTACTGGCATCGGTATGCACTTCTATGAACAATGTGGGGTCAAAAATAGACAGAACTGGAGTGTTAGTTAGGGTGGTTATAATGTCCTGTCTGACATTTTCCTGTTTTGGGAATGGAAATGGAATGGTATCTCTTTCTTAACTAACTGGGATATGCATAGTCCTGAACATATCGTCTGAAATATCCCGCTAAACCTAGGAACTGTTGGACTTGCTTGACATTACGAGGAGCAGGAGCATTGATCAGGGCCTCAATCTTACGAGGGCTCGGCCTTTTTTTTTCGCGGGGAAAATCCCCCTACGGACCATCCCACCCCCGAAGGGGCGGGGGTGTGTCGGACTTACCCCGGGACACCGCATCTTCCGCCTGTGCCTTAACCTGCAGAATCGTGTGAATTGTGGACCGGCCCCGCCGGAACCCGAACTGGCAATCCGCCAAGTCCGGACCCGTGTCCTCCAAATGCTCGACGAGGCGTGCGTGCACGATGCGCTCAAAGAGCTTACACACCTCGTCGAGCAACACGATGGGCCGGTAGGCCAACGACGACTCTGCGGGTCGCCCCTCCTTCCTAAGCAGGACAAGCTTGCCCGTCTTCCACCGCGACGGGAAGATGCCCTGCTCCAGGCACGCGGCGAAAAGGCCGCGGAGCCTCATACCCAGTGACTCGACGGCTAGCACCCAGACACGTCCGGGCACCCCGTCGAGCCCCGGGGCCGGGCGGGGGCTCGGCCTAACCTGACCTTGACTAACCAAAGTATTCGACCTCAGTACATAAAAATGAATATTTTCTAAGGTTGACTGAAAAACCTGCCTTGGTCAAAGTTTCAAGTATACCTTTCAAGAGACAGATGTCCTGGTTCACTGAGTTGCTCATAACGAGCACGTCGTCGACGTACACAAGGACATTACCAGCATCAATATGACTACGAAGAGTGTGTTGTGTAAAATTCATAGTGCCCCTCTGGGGTAACAAACGCAGTCGTATGAATTGATTCCTCGTCGATCCTGATCTGCAAGAATCCAGTCGCCATATCAAGGCTGGTGAAGAATCTAAAGTTACCTAGTCGGTCTATTTGATCGTCTATTAAAGGCAGGGGGTAACGATCCCTAATCGTGAGTTGATTGAGTGCCCTATAGTCGACACACATCCTATCGCTACCGTCCTTTTTCTTCACCTAGTCAATCACCACGCACTTTAACGGTGAAGGAAAACATCGTGAGGAAACCTGCATGCCGTAGCGATTTTAAAGAATTTCTACGGTATGTAAGTCCGCCAACCCGCACTAGGTCAGCGTGGTGGACTATATGGCCTAACCACTCTCAATCGATTCTCTCGATTGTAGAGTAGGCCCGTGCCCAGCAGTGAGACGTATATGGGCTGATAAAAAAAATATATTTGTTGTCGCTCGGCAACATTCATTGCTATGCAGATGACAGCACGGTTCATGGACGATACTGCTATGGGCCACCAGGTTGCCGTGACGACACTGTGAGTGGGCGCGAAGATCTTGTCATTGAGCTCAACCGGTCCTTGGATCTCATTTCTACATGGGGTTCTAGGAATATGGTTGAGTTCAATACCAGGAAAACCTAGGTGTGTGCGTTCACGTGCAAAAAATCCCCGTTCTCTCTCCTCCCCAATCTTCAGGGTATTCCCCTCTCAATGCGGAATGATCTGAGTATCCTTGGTGTGGATATCCGCTTTGATCTCAATCCAAGGAATCACATCCAGGGCGTAATATCAGTCACATCACGCAGGGTCGGAATCCTGAACAAGGTGCGTCGGTTTTTCACGCCCAGTCAACTATACCGCTTGTATAAAAAATGAAATGAAAATGAAAATTACTTTAAAAAAAAAATACTTACTACTACTTTAAATTACTCCGCATTGTAAATGATGCAGACATTACGACAACTTAGAGTCGCTACAGCGGAGGGATGTTGCCTCCCTAAGCGTGTTCTACCGTCTGTTGTTCAGTTTGGTCTCCTCCTCTCCTTTTCTTAACAGAACCACGCGTGCTGACTTGCGAAGCCATAGCTTGATGGTCCAAACCATCTCGGCGCGAACCAAAAAGTTCGCAAATTCTTTTTTGTGCCGCATTGTCAAGCTGTGGAATTGTTTGCCGTCACACGTGTTCCCTCCTACCTATAATCCTGGGTCCTTCCGCCGTAGTGTAAAGAAGCATCTTAGCAGGCCAGCATAATTGTGTCGAATGGCATGGGACCGCCATCTGATGCCATTTGATACTCTGTCTGGACGGCATTTGCGCTTACCATCAGGTGCAGTGCAGTCATTATGCCGTGCCAGTGTAAAAAAAAAGCCAACCAAAACACAAGCATTGTGCTTAGTTTGGGGCCACAGCTTTTTAAATAAGTATTGTTGTGTTATGTTACATTGTTATTTGTTCTGATTAGTTATTAAGGAAAAACATGTAACGCAGTTTAAATAAATTATTATTATTATTATTTATTTTTAGTCGTTTCACTACTCGGTATATTTAACCGGTATAAAACCACAATCACGGGCCCAAGCCAAATGATTATTGTTTACACGAGTGTTTTTTTTCGACACTATGTTAAGGATAGGTTCAGGGGACAATTCTGACTGCAAAAAAATTCTTACTATTCTACTGTATTTAAGATAACTGATTTCTGTATTTGGATATAAGTTTGTTTTGGTAAATTTAGTAAACCTAAAGACTGGGACAACTATTTTGGTATTACTACCGTGGCGGACACTACTATTGGTACTATGTTTACCTTCTTTAACTGCCACATGCGAGCGATTTCGTCTTTTAAGTCTATGTATTTTGTGAGTTTTTCGGATATTGTATTTTGCAAATTGTGGGTGTTTGGTATGGCAATATCTATTATGATGGCGGTTTTATTAATTTTATCAATTGCTGTGATGTCAGGTCTATTAAAGTGTACTGTTTTATCGGTTAAAATGGCTCGGTCAAAATAAACTTTATAATGGGCGTTTTCTGGGACTGTTTCTGGGATATATTTATAATATGGTATAGGCTTTTTAGGTGGTACAATTAATTTATATTTGGTAGCTAATTTTTGGTGTATTACATTTGCAACTTGATCGTGTCTGTATTTGTAGTCAGTTTGGGCTATTGATTTACAGGCGCTAGTGATATGTTGTATAGTTTCTGGACTACTATTGCATCTTCTGCGTAAGTCTGATTGATTAGCTATTTTCATTATATGCTTTCTATAATTACGTGTTTCAATTACTTGATCTTGTATGGCTACCATGAACCCTTCGGTCTCCGGGAAGAGTTCACCTCGTCTGAGCCATTCGTTCGATGCTTGTTTATCGACGTTTGACTGACTCAGGTCTTGGTGATGTCTTCCATGTAGAGACTTCAGGACCCATTGAGTAATGAGAGTTTGTTGGTCGGTTTGCAATTAATTATTTTGTTGGTTATGATCTTGTAGGTTAAGTGGACTGAGTTTTTTATCCTGAATATTAATAGCATGGTGAAGTATAGATTTCCTGGCTTTAGTATGAAAATATTGCCGCAGTGTGGTTATTCGGCGGCTGTGTAAGTTTTTAATGTTTATTATTCTCCTTCCTCCTTCTGTTCTCGGTAAGTATTGTCTCTACACAGTCAGGTCATAAGTATTGTCACACAGTACAAACTTTTCTTTTAGAATGCTGGTCACAAAAAAGTTTATTGAATTCGAATTTCGAATTGTTTATGAAAATAAAAATGTATACTTTTTAGAATTTTACCCATTTTTAAATATGGAGTGGACGCTTAAAGAAGACCGTGTTGCAGTTATTGCGTAGCATCGTAGCGGTTACGCGCCAATTCAAATTTTTGACATACTGAAAAATTTGAATATAACCAAAAGATTCGTTTATCGTACCATCAAACGATACAATGAAGACTCTAGTGTAGATGACAGGTCAAGAAGTGGTCGCCCTCGGTCTGTTAGGACCCCAGCAGTGATAAAAGCTGTCAAGGCGCGAATTCAAAGAAATCCCAAACGTAAGCAGAAACTGTTGGCCCTTCAGATGGGGTTAAGCAGAACCACGGTGAAAAGGGTGTTAAATGAACACTAAGGGCTTCGGGCATATCGAAGAAAAACAGGACATCGTTTGAATGCTCGTCTAATGGACCTGAGACTGAAGAGATGCCGCGCTTTGTTGAAGCGGTACGCGGGAAAAAAATATCGGGAAATTTGTTTTTTCAGATGAAAAAATTTTTACCGTAGAAGAGAGCTACAACATACAAAATGATGAGGTGTACGCACACAGCAGTGAAGAAGCGAGCAACCGTATTCCGCGTGTCCAACGAGGTCATTTTCCATCCTCGCTCATGGTATGGTTGGGAGTTTCTTATTGGGGCTTAACAGAGGTACATTTTTGTGAGAAAGGTGTAAAAACGAATGCAGTTGTGTATCAAAATACAGTCCTGACGAACCTTGTGGAACCTGTTTCTTATACCATGTTCAATAACGGGCACTGGGTATTCCAACAAGATTCGGCGCCAGCTCATAGAGCGAAGAGCACACAAGACTGGCTGGCGGCGCGTGAAATCGACTTCATCCGGCACGAAGACTGGCCCTCCTCCAGTCCAGATTTGAATCCGTTAGATTACAAGATATGGCAACACTTGGAGGAAAAGGCGTGCTCAAAGCCTCATCCCAATTTGGAGTCACTCAAGACATCCTTGATTAAGGCAGCCGCCGATATTGACATGGACCTCGTTCGTGCTGCGATAGACGACTGGCCGCGCTGATTGAAGGGCTGTATTCAAAATCACGGAGGTCATTTTGAATAAACTTTAGTGTCATAAGAATCTATGTTTTGTTAAGTTCATTTTGGTATATAAATGGTTCCATCATGAATAAACTTGTTTCAATTATTTTATATTAAACATGTGACAGAATTCATGACCTGACTAGGTATATACATGCTCTGGGGTGATGTCTTCTATTTTAAGACATGCAGGAATTTATAGTTCTCTGTAAATCTAACAATTCCTCTTTGGTCCAGTTGATAATTCCAAAAGAATAGGTGAGAACGGGGATGGCATATGAATTTATTGCTTTAATTGTGTTTTTAGCATTTAATTGCGTTTTTAAAATGGCATTTAGTCTATGTTGAAATTTTGGGTAATATTAACTTTTATGTGTTTGTGGTGAATTAATTTAGATTGTTGGTACCCAAGGTATTTATAGCCTTCTCTCTCGCAAACTGGGTCAACTGTAGCACCGTCTTATAAATGGTATTGATAAGGGTGGCTTTGGCCTGCTTTGATGCAATTTGTCTTGCATTTCTTTATTCCGAACTCCATAGAAATATCTTTAGAAATTTTCTCTGTAATATTTACGAAATGATCTAATTCTGTTTGGGAGGAACCGTAAATTTTGATGTCATGGGTATATGATGATGTAGATTAAAGTTTACTATTGTATCTATTTCATGCTGTACCTGTCCTAGAGGATATCCCATATTAGTAGAATTTAACATATTTGATAAGAGGTTCAAAGCAAGACAAAACCACAATGGATTAAGCGCGTCCCCTTAAAAAATACCGCGCTGTATTTTTATGGGCTCTGATTCAATAGTGTTCATTGGTTCTATTATTTGAAGGTTTGTTGTCCAATTAGTCATCGTTTTACTCAGAAAGGAGCATATGTCAGGGAGAATTCTGTAAATATGTAATACCTTGGTAAGCCATGCATGCATAATCAATGTATGTACTATACAAATTCTATTTTTTCTGTTTTAAGATTATTGAATCTATGGCAAACTGTTCTTTACACCCTTGGCTGAACTTTCTACATCCCTTCTGTTGTTCTGTGAGGATACTGTTATTTTTCAGGTGGTCGTAAATAAGATGTGATATACATGCTGTTATTATTTTATAAATTGTTTGAAGGCACGTAATGGGTCTGAATTTACTTGGGTTATATAAGTCTTTCGGGTTTGTATACTTCGGTACACAATGGAACAAATTAAACGCCCAAAATTAAAAATTAAACGTTTATTTCAACAGAACATGTTAATGACACGCTAGTTCAACAAAAAGGAAATATTTGACAGCTAACTTTACGACGTAGTTACAAAAATGCCTGAGAGAAAAGTATTAGCAACATTATGAGTAACATTAAAAATTTATAATCATTAACAGGCGTTAAGCGCCGCAACAGGGTCTTTAGGTAGCATACAAGTAGTTCCAGAAGTTATATACGATGACATAGAGTCAGGATTTTGAATAAAATTGTTAATATGGTTGTATAGAAAAGGGTTAATATGGGTGAATTTCTTGTACCAAAAGTTATGTATTTTATTAGATCCAGGGGCTTTCCAATTATGTGTAGCTCTCAATACTTTGTGAAAAACTTCAGTGGGGACACAACTGTACTCCATTGGTACCTTGTTTAGGTGATTACTTTCCTAAGATTTTATCCAGTCTGCTTCATTATTATAATTAGCTGGTTTTTCCCATATGTTACTCCAAAACTGTCTAAATTCATGAGTGTTTGTGATAATATTTTGTGTATGATTACTAGCACCTGTAGAATTAGTGGTAGTTTTACTTAAATGACTATAAAATTTCTTTTCATTATTATTAAACTGATTATTTTGCGTTTTTCTGAGTGTACATGCTGTGTATCGTTTAAGGCGACTACTTGCTACTGTAAGTGTCTGTTTAAGGGTATCTAAATATTGTTCTAAATTTGTGTTCGGTTCTTCATGTATTGTATGTGTTTTATATTTATTCAATATTTTATTAACATGTTTTTACATGTGCACTATTGTTGTGTGCTTTAATGACATTATTTGAGGTCCGGCTAGCAAATAAAACACACTGCTATACATTACACGTTTATTCCCGATAACGTGCCGGAATGACAGATCGGCGGACACTCCCGCGCCGTGTTACATTATTTTACTTCAGGCACCGGCAAATTGCCTTTTAAGGTGCGATCGGGAACGGCGGCGTGGAATTGGTCAGTGCGTTGGGCGGAAGTTAATTGAGTGCATGTTATAATGTTGAATATTTTTTTACTTCTATTTCCATTTTTATATACCGTTAAACTACCTACCTGTATTGTTTGATTAAATTATTGGCTATAATGACTCTTTTCTAATAACCACTACCGTCCCTAATTGAATGGGAGTGGAAGGCGTGGTCCACTTTGCTCGAGCTTGCAATTGATGCAAATACTCAATCCTCCAGCGTTGCCAAAACGATTGGACCATTTTATCTAAAAGCGAATTTCTATCACGTAGATTAGAGGAGTCTACATCAGACGCGGGTAGCGAGAATAATGGAGCGGTATGAAGAAAATGAGCAGGCGTGAGCGCCTCGGGCTCTGCGGGATCACTACTTAGCGAAGTGAGCGGACGCGAATTCATAAGTGCCTCGACCTGCGTAAGTAGGTACTGTTAATAACTATTCGTAGGAAAGCAGCTGCTATCCTATGACCTTGAACAGATGAGATTTGACAACCTTCACCATTGATTCCCAGCAACCACCCCAGTGAGGGCTTGCAGGCGGAATCTGTTTAAAGTCGATACGACTTTCCGATAGTTCGTGTTCAAGGTGCGGCCGATAACTCTCTAAGAACTTGTATAGGTCGCGTAAATACGAGCTACAACCGACAAAATTTGTAGCGTTATCCGTCTACAGACATTGAACCGGGCCGCGGCGAGAAAGAAAGCGTTTTAGTGCGGCGAGAAAACTAACCGTACTTAAGTCGGAAGCTATTTCAACGTGCAAGCAACGCGTAGTTAAGCAGGTAAATATACAGCGCCAGGCTTTGCGACTCTTGGCGCCCCTGCCACGTACAGGCGTGTATTTTATAGGACCTGCGTAATCACAACCCGTATGCGAAAAGGGTTTGTCTACTTGATTGACGCGGTAAGCGGGTAAATCAGCCATCTTTGGAAATAATGGACGCGGTTTGGCTCGAAAACAAGTGTTACATTTATATATGCGGTGACGAATAATTCGTCGAGCGGAAAGTATCCAATAGCGACGCCTAATAATAGACTTTAGAAGTTCAGGACCAGCGTGTAAATACTTCTTATGATAATAATCGACTATCAAATCAACTATATGATCGCGGCGTGGGAGCACACGCGGATGTCTCTGCGAATAGTCGACGACCGCATTCGACAAACGGCCACCGACGCGGATTATATTCTCCTTGTCCAAGAATGGACTTAGCCTTTGCAAAGCGGGTGAACAATTCTGTTTCCTTGTCAATTTAATTATGTCATCAGTGAAATAAACACGTTGAAGAGCGAGTATGATTTGATTTTCTGCGTATTTTAAATCAGAGGAAGTTACGAAAAGTCGACGCGGTAACAATTTCGAAAAACGATAAACATAAACTATTATGCGTAATAATTTAGACCAAAAAGAACTACGAAGCGCGAGCGAGTAAATTAGCGAATCAACAGCGGGTACGGTTACAGTATGTATCAACGGTTTCAAATCAGGTACGTCTTCGACATAATTTTCATCAAACATCGCGATAGGACACTCTGCAGGATCTTTACAAGCCCACGACGGTCCCGAAAACCCTAACGGATGATCAATAAGGGCTGCGCGCGACAGGCCACGAGACAGGCAATCAGCAGGGTTTTCAATTCCTGCTATGTGATGGAAACAGCTGGCGGGAACATTGTCGATTACTTTAGCTACTCGATTAGCGACAAACGTCTGCCAGCGGTGCGGAGAAGAGTTGATCCAACACAGAGTTACTTTCGAATCGGTAAATGCGAATACGTTCGAGATTTTATGAGGCGGCTCAAATATATCGATAACCTTCTTCATGAGTGCGGATAGAAGAACCGCTGCACATAACTCCAACCTAGCGATAGAAACAGTTTTAAGCGGCGAGACTTTAGACCTAGAACAGACAAGTACAACATTTCTAGTGCAGTCTACTACGGTTTGCATGTATATCACGGCGCCGTAGGCACGTTCGCTAGCGTCAGCAAAACCCAGCAGGTTTACAGCGCAACCTTGAACTACGCCCAAATGTCGCGGTATACGAACAACATTCAAGGCGGGCAGTTCGTTGCTGAACTGCAACCAAAGCGTTGCGATGCGTTTTGGTGGAGCGTCATCCCAGTCACATTTTGCCACCCAAAGTTCTCTAATGAGAAGTTTGGCGTACAAAACCACGGGAGCCACTAAACCCAAATTATCCCACAAACGGGCTACTGCGGATAGAATGCTACGCTTGGTGCACCCAGGATCGGGCGCGGCGACCTTAAACGTGAAAACATCGTCGGAACTATCCCAATGCGTGCCTAAAATTGTATGCGGTATAGCGCCCCTATCAATACTCAATACTCAATATCTTTATTGCACACCACATGTTATAAAGATGTTATAATTTTATAAAAAGGTACAATGTGGACCCTGTTGGGCACGGCAACAATTTAGGAGAGAGGAGGAAGCCATAATGTTCATTTTATTTTTTATTTTATTTATATATTATATCAATTTCGAGACAAGAGAAAGAGCGCGATGCGAAGCGGGTATGTCACATAGAGCTGCGGCGGAATTACTGGACCACTTGACGAGGTCAAATTGGCCGGACTTAAAAAATCCTATGAGCTGGATGCAGGCATCTGCAGCAGCAGACTCATCGTCCTGAAACGAATCGTCGGCTATTATGCTGAAACAAACATCGTCCATGTAAGTCGACCTGGATGCGATTGCGGCTGCTACGGGAAAATTGTGGCCTTCGTCTGTTATTAGTTGTCTGACGACGCGAACGGCGTGAAATACACTTGATTTCATTCCAAAACACGCGATTAAATTCAAAAACTGACAAAAGGTCAGTGACCTGAAAGCGAAAAAGAATACGCTGGAATTTACGATCGGATTCGTTCATAAGAATCTGTAAAAACATCTGGCGACAATTGGCGGAAACAGCAATTTTGAAGAGGCGGAAATTAAGACGTATTGAATTTAAGTCACCTTGAAGATTGGGTCCTGAATGCAAAACTTCGTTCAAGGATAGCCCAGAACTAGTCTTGCAACTGGCATCCAATACCATACGTACTTTGGTAGTTGACTTGTCTTCACGTTGCACGCAATGGTGCGGTACGAAATAAGATGCGGAAAAATCGACATTATCAATAGGTCTATTTCGGTAATATAGCCTTTGGCAACGTATTCGCGGATTATGTCGGCGTAAGCAGCGCGCAACATATGCGAAGACTGCAACTTGCGTTCCAAGCAAAGAAAACGTCGGTGTGCGGTGTGAAATGAATTACCTAATTTATAAACGTCATCCTTAAACGGTAAGGCGACTTTGTACCTGCCACTAACATCACGCGTAGTGGTGGCGCGGAAATGATTCTCACATTCAAGGTCATCTTGAGTGTGGGCGGGCGGAGCGGAGATTTCCTCGAGCTCCCAAAATCTTTTAAGCAGGCGGTCCAAAGAAATCTGGTCGACGACAGTACAACAAGCCAATGTCGACATTAAACTCGATTTTCTAGGTATTAAAACTGGAGCGGAACCCATTAGTACGTAACCAAATATTGTATTAATAGCGGGCGGTAAGCCAGTCATACTATTAACAGTACACGGCAATAACAGATGTGGGAAAATATTTGCACCGAGAAGTACATGTACCTCTGACGGTGTGGCGAAAGCAGCGTCTGCGGGCGGCAACGTATCTATATAATGCACGAATAAAGTTTTATCAACAGGAACCGAAGGTAGCCTATCCGTAATGCGGTCGACAACAAGTGCAGATATGTCGAAACAAATATTATTATTAAAACGCGAGAATACTTTAAATTGCGCGGAACCTCTAATACACTTTTCTATACCACCGAATCCACGCACTATAGTTTGCGTATTCTTATTGTAATTCAAACCTAACAACGCACAACATTCCGATGTTATAAAATTACTTTGTGAACCAGAATCAAGTACATACATACGTACATAACCACACGCCTTTTCCCCAGAAGGGGTAGGCAGAGGTGCTACTAGAACACCCACGTTTCGCCTTGTATATTCCGTCCCACGATGTGATAGGGGGCGAGCCTATCGCCATATCGGGCACAAATTCCTGACTCCGGGCTAATAATGAATTGAAAAATCCAATAGGTATCACTTTGCCCGACCCGGGATTCGAACCCGAGACCTCAGCTTTGCAATCATACCGTAGTACCACTACGCCACCGAGGCAGTCAAGAATCAAGTAAACATTTAATAATATGAGCCCGACCTTCAAAGTCATAAACGACTACCTGAGCGGTTGACAACAATATAGTGGATTGCGTAGACTGCTCGTTATGGTAATCATTAGCGGTTGCGTTTGATACTGGCGCAGCGATACGCAGCGATGCAACGTCGTGCGCCTCGTCGCGGGCGGGCATCGATGACGCATCGGGATGTGTTGCGCGCACGATCGGAGTAGCGTGAGCGGTGGGTGCGAGAGTAGCAGATTCGACTCCCGGTGCGGGCAAAGTTAGATTACGTTGCGTTTGCAAAGGTGTTTTGTTGAAATATAACAACGTATGATATTTTTAAGTAACAATTTCGACATCTGGAATTCGACCTACAATCCCGTAATTTATGAGATAAACTAAGGCAGTTTATACAAGCGTTATAATCTTTAACACATTTAAATCGTGCGGAAGGCGTAGTAAATTGGTTGAATTTAGGACATTTAAACAGATGAGCGTGTACTAGTTATCACAAAGACATTTTTGACTAGGTGATGAGACCAGCGTGTAGGCCTGCGGGTTAGGTACGTGATTACGGGGTTTATTTCTATTATAATTATTGCTTCGCGGAATATTAGTAGCGGTGGAATTTATTTGCGTGTTAGTGTTTATTTTAAACTGACTACGAATAAAATCATTCAAGTCCCGGAATGTAGGTATTTCTACATCGCGGTATCTTTCCTCAGAGGCATGTACCGTCTCAGCGTCAAGCCTCCGCAAGGCGAGGTACAACAGAATGAAGTCCGCCAAATCATCCAATTGCAAGTTTTTTAAAGCGCTTGCCGCAGTCATAAAAGGTTAGTTAGTTCTAAAAGTCTTGGAATTTAAACGCTGAGGCGGAACCCATACTTTTGAAGTTAATCATTTGGTTCAAATAAGTGAATATAATAAATATTCGTCAATAGTTTGCAGCTTTATATATTTGTGTCTTACATGATATAACATCCTTCCCTTGCGCTACAGCAGAGTCTGCAGTGCGTTTAACAACTGCCCCTACACCATCTGCGCCACCTTTTTCGTGAGCTGATTCGGAGTAATTCCAGGAGACCATTATTAATCCACGGAAATACCAATGCAGTTTGAAAATAATATAAAACATTGCTTTATTTCTGTATTGGCTACTGGGCGAATCTGACAAAAAATGAACAGTGTTAATATTTTTATTTTTGGAGTTAATAAATTCAAATAAAGGGACAATGTGCGCCCATACAGAAGCTGAATCGTGCCGCTAATTTTCGTTTACTGTACTAAAAGAAGTATTTGTTAGACTGCCTGTATCATCTTTAATATAAATTAATGCAGTATGTAATGTCACCTCTTACCTACTCTACCACCAAAATGGAAGGATTGGACCTCAGATTGATGTTTGAAAGAATAGTTCTCGCTAAAATACTAAACTTCCGCGTAATAAATTATTTTTTGCCTGAGGATGCCCTAGAAATATCATCGCGTTCAAAAAAGTTTTGAATATCTATTTTCAATTGTTCGTAATGTTCAAAAATTTTTTGGGTAGTGTTTTTAATCTCTCTCACTCGAAAAGCATCAGTTGCAGATAAAACTTTCAGGTCTTTAAATACTTGTTTATCTCCTATGACAGTATCACTAAATTTTCTTTTTTCTTTCCTTGATTTAATGTTCTTATAATCTTCTTTTAATTTTTCTCATTACGTCTCCAAATAAGATTTTCTTCTTAACTTCTTTAATTTTAGTTTTATCTTGAAGTAGGGCGTTTAATTTAGAATTAGGACTCTGGAGCCTCTTTTTTAACTTCATAATAATTTTCCTATATGTGTTATTTTTTCGTTGCAGGTTTCTTATTTGCATTTCATACATTTGGTCTTTTTTCTCCATAATGTATCGCATCTTTCTTAATTTAGTTCTCATGTTATTAATAAAAGATTCGGTTTAATTATTAGATGTAGAGGGTTGTGGGTTATCTTCACTATGTAGTTTTCTTGGCGTAACATTCTCTTCACTGTCACTACAACTTGGTGTTTTTTTAATCGACTTAAAAAAAAGGAGATTATCAATTCAATGTGTATGTATGTAATTTTCTCAGAACTGCATGATTTTTGGATATGTTGGTTTATACCAGCGTCTGAGCACGTGTGCAAAATTTCATAAATGTATGTATGTTTGTATATTTGTATGTTTGTCCATGCATATCTCAAAAAGTATCAGTCCGATTTCAAAAATTCTTTTTGCGTTGGATTAGGTATAGTCCAACTTAAGAGCTGTGTAAGTTTCATAGAAATCGGTTCAGTAGTTTTTGAGATAAAGCAGGGGGGCCCAACATTTTTCAATCTGCGGCGCACCTACATGTTCACTATTTTGTTGTGGCACCCTAATATATCCAGATGGTTGAAATATATAATGATACTATTTAGGTAAATTTGTTCAAAACTTAAAATCCAGAGATACAGAATTTCTTCGCGGCGCCCTCCTCCACTTTCTACGTCGCGGCGCACCAAGGCGCACAGTTTAGGACAGCGTGAGATAAAGAGTAAAGTTTGTATCATTCACTAGGTAAATGTGTAGATAGTGGTCATAGCAAAAAAATGGTAAAAAAATAAGTTTTAATAACTGATATAAAAAAATGAAGAAATAAAAATAATTTAAAAAAATTTAACCGACTTCAAAAGTGTAATGAAAAGAGAGAAATAAAACGAATGTTTTAATAAATCTATAATACTTACCTAAATATACAAACAATATTTTTGAGGTCGGTGCCAGCTGGCTGACTATAAGCTATATAACATCACGCTACGAACTATGCGGGTAAAACAGCGAGGCATATACACAGTCAGGTCATAAGTATTGTCACACAGTAAAAACTTTTATTCTAGAATGCTGGCCACAAAAAAGTTTATTGAATTCGAATTTCGAATTGTTCATGAAAATAAAAATGTATACTTTTTAGAATTTTACTCATTTTTAAATATGGAGTGGACGCTTAAAAAAGACCGTGTTGCAGTTATTGCGTTGCATCGTTGCGGTTACGCGCCAATTCAAATTTTTGACATACTGAAAAATTTTAATATAACCAAAAGATTTGTTTATCGTACCATAAAACGATACAATGAAGACTCTAGTGTAGATGACAGGTCAAGAAGTGGTCGCCCTCGGTCTGTTAGGACCCCAGCAGTGATAAAAGCTATGAAGGCGCGAATTCAAAGAAATCCCAAACGTAAGCAGAAACTGTTGGCCCTTCAGGTGGGCTTAAGCAGAACCACGGTGAAAAGGGTGTTAAATGAACACTTAGGGCTTCGGGCATATCGAAGAATAACAGGACATCGTTTGAATGCTCGTCTAATGGACCTGAGACTGAAGAGATGCCGCGCTTTGTTGAAGCGGTACGCGGGAAAAAAATATCGGGAAATTCTTTTTTCGGATGAAAAAATTTTTACCGTAGAAGAGAGCTACAACAAACAAAATGATAAGGTGTACGCACACAGTAGTGAAGAAGCGAGCAACCGTATTCCGCGTGTCCAACGAGGTCATTTTCCAACCTCGCTCATGGTATGGTTGGGAGTTTCTTATTGGGGCTTAACAGAGGTACGTTTTTGTGAGAAAGGTGTAAAAACGAATGCAGTTGTGTATCAAAATACAGTCCTGACGAACCTTGTGGAACCTGTTTCTCATACCATGTTCAATAACAGGCACTGGGTATTCCAACAAGATTCGGCGCCAGCTCATAGAGCGAAGAGCACACAAGACTGGCTGGCGGCGCGTGAAATCGACTTCATTCGGCACGAAGACTGGCCCTCCTCCAGTCCAGATATGAATCCGTTAGATTACAAGATATGGCAACACTTGGAGGAAAAGGCGTGCTCAAAGCCTTATCCCAATTTGGAGTCACTCAAGACATCCTTGATTAAGGCAGCCGCCGATATTGACATGGACCTCGTTCGTGCTGCGATAGACGACTGGCCGCGCAGATTGAAGGCCTGTATTCAAAATCACGGAGGTCATTTTGAATAAACTTTCAAACATATGTCAGTGTCTCTGGCCTTACAGCCTGGCACAATGCGGATTTGTGGCCAAGCTGGGTCCCTACCAAGCCTACGCCAGCATGCTGACTAAAAACCTCTTGAAAACCGTCACACGCATTGTGGGCAGCACCGGACATCCCAGGGTGAAAGGCACCCCGATTTACGTCCGCGTAACCAGCCCGCGCATAACCATTGCTGGTCCTTCTTTGACGTGGGGCCCGGATGAACCCCACTTTCGACTATTTTGGACGCCCTTTTAGGTCGTATGGGCGGGCGTCCATGACAGAGACGAGTCTCTGTCGTTCGCCTCAGAGCCGTTACAAGTCAGGGCGCACCGCCCCCGCAGTGTTCTCAGTGACTCTGATGACCCCTTTAGGTCGCCTCTTACGACGGGCAGGGGATACCGTGGCAGAATTCTTACACCCCCGGACCACAGTCGCGAAGTCTTCTACCTGTTGGTGTTAATTCTTTAGCTGATAATATTTTCTTCTGTTCTTTTCCTTTTTTTATCGCTGTTGTTCTTTTTCTTTTTCCAAAGGATATAAAATAGGATCAGCTTTAATTTTTGATCAAATTTTAATAATTTGATCAATGTGTCTATTGACAATAGAACCATTATTTGTTGCAATATTATAGTTAGATGGTCCCCGCTTGTCCACTACTGTTCCGGATAACCACTGAGGTCTCCGGCTGTAGTTTCTATACATAACATTTTGTCCAACTACTGTCTCTCTAGACTTTTGTTGTTCATTGTTTATTATTTGTTGTTCCTTTCTTCTGCCTAATAGATTATCCGGATGAATTATGTCTAACAATGTTCGTAGGCGTCTTTTCATCAATAGTTCACTGGGCCATTTATTTGTGCTTGTACATGAAGTTACCCGTAGACCCAATAGTATGTTGTCAGTTTTACATCCCATGATACATTATCCATTTTACGCAGTTTGTCTTTGATGGTTTGGACCATCCTTTCCGTGAGACCATTTGTTGCAGGGTGATATGGTGCTGTGGTAACATGACGTATTTTATTTGCCTTAAAGAATTGTTTCATTTCAGCAGAAACAAACGGCGTACCATTGTCTGATACCACTGTCTTACATAATCCATGAGTTGCATTTATAATTCTGAAATAACGGATCACGGTACTCGACAACATATTCTTAACCACGAAAACCTCGGGCCATCTGGAGTAAGCGTCTACTACAATTAAAAAGTATTTATTTTGGAATGGACCAGCAAAATCTATGTGTATACGTGACCAAGGTTTAGTGGGTGCTATCCATACGTGGTTTGTTTTTGGTGGCATGTGTCGATTTTCTAGACATTTCACACAATTGGCCACTAAAATCTCTATATCTTTATTCATATGTGGCCACCACACGTAACTTCTGGCAAGTGCTTTTGTGGTAACCATTCCACTATGTGTAGAATGTAAAGCTTGTAGTACAGAGTTTTGCAACGCCGCTGGCACTACAACTCGGCAGCAGTGGCGAAGGCTCCATATAACTCGATTCCCTGCGGCTTACCTTTTGTAATTTATCATTACACTATAAACAAGCAAATTTTTCAAAATTATTTATGTAATATCTAAACTCATTTTATTCAACGACATCTGTCGACCACATAGGTAAATATTACTGCGGAGGCGCATAGCAAACACGTAATTAGATTGCGCCGCGTTGCGACCTCTGGCGAATTACTGCCAAAATTGTTCGGCTTATTGAATAACAATGGCGCGGCCCGTGCGCCGACCGCCCGCGTCGGCTGTATGTTACGCATTGGTGTGACATGGTTGTGTAGTTTGCAACAAATCACGCAAAATTGTACCTTAAACTTATAATGATTTAAGGTTCAATTTCCGTTAAAAAAGCAGGAGGCATGCTGCGTCTCTTCAGCATTTTGTGTGTTTATGTGTGTATTTGTGTAGATATCACTGCATTTATAAGTGTTGTATTAACATTTTGACAGTATACGAGTATTAGCTGGTTCACGCGTTTAGTTTTTAATGTTTTAAATGACAAAATGTACATAAATATTAATAGTATTATTATGTTGTAATGGAAATTAATAATCGTGAGGGACGTACATGTTTAGATTGTCAATTTCGGAAATAACGTTACTGTTTAGATTTTAGGAAGTGCTCGACTACTAATAATACAACTAATAAAAGCGCGGCTAACGTACTTGTTAACATTGTATCTAGATCATACATTTTTCTTTATTAATCTTATATTCACGTGCGGTTTAAAAATATACTTTTTTACTTTTATCATGATGACATTGCAACTTTTGTATATTGGAAATATTAAAATATAATTGACGACCGCAGTACGTAGATGCCATCATACGAAACGCAATCGTTTCGTTTGGTGAGTGAGATTGTCGGAGGAATAATTTGCTGGCGGTTGGATATTCACAAACGTCCGGATATAAGGATACACGTACAAATTATGTAAATGTGTCGCGTTTCGGGCTAATTCTGTGAAGCATCTCACGATAAGTTGATCTACTCAATGTGGACTGCACTATGTTTACTATCAAGTATCAGTCGCATTGTCTTCACTATGTAGGGCCAGTAGGTATAAACAAAATAAACACACTTATTTCGCGTATTGAGCTTCGGCTTCCCTTTTTAAAAAAATGACCCTTCGCCACTGCTCGGCAGCCTAGTAAAACACAGCCTTCCTGTAGTGATAATTCTGATCTGTGTAGCCAATAGGGTCGTAGTTTATCGTCATTGACTTTAGAAGGCCAACCAGTTAACAGGTAATGGGCAACCCGTGATAGTGTTTTGTCATGTTTCGTTTCGTTTGTCATTTTTTCCACTTCAATTGGTAAGTCTTCCGGTGAATGCGCCATCAACAATACTTCATATAGCTGTGGTTCATCTTCCCCAGGAACCGGTTGCGGCCAACGGCTAAGTCCGTCAGCGTTGCCAATTTGCGATCCCGACTTCTATATAATGTCATAATCGTATGAAGTGAGTGTTCTAGTATGGTGGCTTTCCGTAGTATAAATCTCTCGTAAAATTGTACAGTCCTACGAACGCCTGTAGTTGTTGGACATTTTGTGGTGCAGGTGTCTTTTTGATTGACTCTATTTTACTCTGTGCTGGATGAATACCCTCACCATCGATTACGAATCCAAGAAATTCCACTGACTGTTTTAAAAGCTTGCATTTCTCATTGTTGAGTCTCAAGCCCGCTTGCTTTATACGATTTAGTAGTACTGTATCCAGGCGTTGTATCATATCTGGTACTGTGCGCCCGCTCACAATAATATCGTCAATTAAAACAGCAACACCTGGAATACTAGCTAATAATGCTGTCATTAATCGTTGAAAAATGCCTGGACATGCTTTTACACCAAAAGCCAAACGTTGCACAGTAAATAAACCTTTGCACGTGTTCAATGTCAACAATTTGGCTGTGTCATCATTGACTACGACCTGAGTATATGCTCTTTCAAGATCTAATGTCGTAAAAAATCTACCACCTGCTATCGTAGCGAATATTTCATTAGCTGTAGGCACAGGGTAAGTATCTGACTCGGTAGCCTGATTAACCGTACTGCGGTAGTCACTGCATAAACGAATTTCTCCCGACTTTTTCACTATGGGTACAACAGGTGTAGCCCACTCCGAGAAGCTAATAGCACGGAGCACCCCTTCATTAACTAGTCTGTTTATCTCTTTTTCAACTCGGCCTTTAATAGCATATGGAACAGGCCGAGCCTTTACAAATCTTGGTGTAGCACCTGATTTTAAATGTATAGCAACAGGATTTCCGCGGTAGGTAGTTAAATTAAAATTTTGCGGGAATAGTTTAAAAATACTTTATTTATTAATTTTTACATTAATTCATATATTTAAATAAACTATTTTAAATCTAGTTGTTCCTCGACATAGAGATGTCAAGCGAATCACATGGATACTGGCCACCTCAGGCCTTATATATTAATCGTGACGCCTAAACGATGAGTAACGGACACTGGTATGTGTTATTGGTGTCTTCCAATATCACCTTTGGAATTTATTACTAGGACATTAACTTAATTGCTGTCTGGGCATGCAAATTAGTGTCCAGTGTCTATGTACATTCCACCATATATTTACATTGGGATTGTTGGGTATATGGAGGACGTGGGTACAGCCCGCATAACTAGGTACCGAGGCCTTCTTTGAAAACTTCGCCATGCTTAAGTAACATATTGTCTAACACAACGCTTTCAGTTTTTGAGATAAAATTAATATTAAACGAAATATTAAGCGCCAAGAACCAATCCCGACCTAATAAATTTGGTCCGTTTCCTTTAGCTACAATCACGTCAAGATCACACACAATATCGTTGTAACTCGCACAGTCTTCTGTCCGAGGAGTGCGACAGGCGTCTTTGTCCAGGTGGTCAGGCGATGCGGCGCCCGACGCATCGGTGCAGCACCGTCAGCCGTGTCGCCGCGCACGTACCACGTGCCACGTGCGCTCGTTAATTAGCGAGAAACTCGCCCCGCTGTCGACTTGCATGACTACCGGCTCGCCGTCCAAAGTCACCTTCACATAGATCGGCGGGGGTTCTTCACCCTCCTTTTAAATTGTAAACTCCACTTAAATTAAATTCTGGGTCGTCATCCGTGTAATTAATCTTTTTATTCAGACTTTTTTTCTTAGCTATGCAAATCTTCTCTATTTGTCCTTTTTTCTTGCAGAAATGACAAAGCACGTTCACGAAGCGACATTATCCAGTATGTTTATCACCACAGCGATAGCACAGACGACTGTTTACTTTCGACTGCACTGCATTAATATCCATCGGTTCGTGATTAGGTATAATTGATGTTTCAGCGGTTCTCTCTGACGAATTCGTTAACGTGGTTGTATTGCTGTATTCGTTGTTGCTATTAACACCACGAATCATACGAAAATCCCTTCCTGCACTTTCCGAAGACAACATGGCATCTATAACATTCTCATACTTTAAATTATCTCTCTTCAATAACTCATATTGTAATTTTGATCACTCATCCCGCAGACAACTCTGTCTCTCAACTTTCTTTCCAGGTTTGGGAAATTACACCCAACATTTATTTTCCTGAGCTGAGCTATGTATTCAGAAGCTGTTTCGTTGTGATTCTGATCGCGTTTATAGAACTTATATGACACAGAAATCTCGTTCGGTTTTGGACTGTAGTGTTTGGTTAAAATATTTTCAATGTCACTAAAAGACACTTCATTTGATTTTCGAGGTGTTATCAATGCTAAAAGGGTCTCAAACACTTGTGTACCGCATATTGTAAAAAAAATTGCACGCTTAGCATTGTCCGAGACAACACCATTTGCTTCAAAACAGTACTTGAGTCTGTCAATGTAACTGTCCCAAATGTCCACTTGTGGATTAAACTCTTGAAATTTCACTGCTTTTACTTCCAATTTAAACACTTTTACACTACGTCGCCACTATTATGTTTAAAGTAACACATTATAAAGGCCAACACATTTATTTAGCTAGGTAGCTAAATGACAAGTGAAGTTATTTTACACTACCCACTTAAGTTGTACTTATTACACAAAAAGCGTCCAACAAGATATAAGTTATTATTACTACCTGTCAATACACAATAGTATCTAAAGTCAGTACTTCCGTACAAAAGTTTCGCCACTCCCCTCTTCCATCAAAATGTAAAATTTCAAAACCCTGAACCACTTACAGTATTTATTTATGATTATTATTTACGCGGAACCCTATGTATTTTTAATGAAAGTTCCTTATGCATGTGACTACGCATAAAATTAGCTAATAAATTAATTAGGTATTTGAGTTCTTGTCAGATAATCTATATCATCCCCGTCTCTCCCCTCAAAATGTGGATATCCAAAAGCCCTGAATCACATCATTATTTACTTATGATTAGGAGGTAAATTCCAATTTATTCCATGTTTTACAACATACATAACTAATTGTACCAAAAGTCCCAATAATTTGCAGTTAGTTTATGAGTACAAAAGAAGGGAACATTTATAGCAACCCAATAAATTTAAAACCTGGTTAAAGTCGCAGGAAGTCGCTGGATGCAGGCAGCTTCCTATAGGTCTATATGGCGATCCGTAGAGGAGGCCTATGTTCAGCAGTGGACTTCCTGCGGCTAAAGACAAGAAGAAGAAGAACCCAATAAAACGCTAGACATTAAATCTCAACTCTAAATGCAGTTTAATTTATTTTCATAAAACTGAATGGGATCTAAAGGTAAAATTCTACCCTTGGCCCAAGTCAACATTTGTGTAAAGTATTCACAATGATTTGAAAGTTTAATCGTAATTTAGCTTTTCCTAAACAGTGTAACTTTTATGACCCCATAATACCGTTTTAGATGTAGGCAGTAACAACAGTCAATCAATATCTTAATGTAATGAGCTTCTACATTTATATGCACATTAAATTCTTAAAGGTGATTTAAACACTAAATTAAGCAGAAATATTTTTGTTCCGAGTATTCAATTGCATCGAACGCAATAGAGCGGGCTGGAATCCATTGACTTTTTCTATTGCATAGATCCAGCAAAAGAGCAAACAGGTCACCTGATGATAAGTGATCACGGCCGCCCATGACCATCCACAACGCTCGGATTATGGACGTGTTGCCGACCTATTGAAGACGGAGAAGTGCGGGAAGGAAAGAGGACGGGAATGGGGAAGGGGTATTGGGCATCCGGCAATCTCGCTCACCGAACGAAACGCGACAGTATGCTGTCGCTTCACGTCGATCTCCTGTGAGATAATTATGTTACCCCGGACGAGCCTCTCTATTCATGCTGAGTCATGGCTGACATTAACGTGGCTCTGCCGCTTGCAATTTTTTTTAAATTTTATGTTGTATCTCGGATATAATGATTATAATATGCTGTAGTTAATTAACTGAAAAGAAAAAAAAAACACTATAGGTGTTTTGTCGTGTATTTGTCTGACGAGACCATTGTACTAAGCAACACGCTGAGTTATAAAGCTGAGTTATGAAATTGATACGACATTCATGCCAGTAGTGCAATGTACCCACAATACAACAATCTAGAAAGTCGATGCAATAAACATAATATGGCCGTTTAATCCTTACATTTGACATGAACAACTAACAAGTACATTAAAACCTTCACAGTGTGCTTCCTTTAATAGGAAGTTACGTTTTAAGTATTAATTCGTAATACTTATTACGAATTAATACTTAAAACGTAAAAGTTGGCAATAACTTTTACAACTAGAACATAATATATATCGTATTATATATAATTATTATAATTTATATCCGAAAAATTCGTTGATTCATCATAGCGAAATGCTTGTTTTCAATGAAAATCAGCGCTTACTATTGGAAATCCGCTGTTGAATAATTTATTATTGATGCCTCTGCGACCGCGACCGCGCCGCGTCGGTTGTAAAAAGCAGTTCGATTCGCACACCGCTAAAAATATTGGTGTGGTCCACAAGTATTTGTCCGAAATCTGAACGCTCTGTCACACCAATAAGGCTGTTGTAGTTTCTGAAGCACACGACACAAGACTTGTGTCTCAATGTGGTGTTAGGACTGTGTGTGTGTCTGTTATGTGTAGTTATTTATTTGAAGCACTTTCGGAACATAACTCACGTATATTACTGCATCCTTACGATGACCATGAGAGGCAACTCCCGCAATACACATTTAGAATTAAAGTTAAAAAGTGTGTGCGTAGCCTTCAACTATGTATAAGTATACAACTACCATATATAACAAAATCATCGCTAAAAATATTTACACTGAAATATTATACGCTTATATTTGAGTGTTATGAATGTCTATAATATTTTATTGTTCTCCCCACGCGCAGCGCAAAATTAAAATAAACCGTCAAACATTTACCTACATCACTATTGAATATTCGTGTCGGATTTTTGTTTTATTTGTCTTTGAATTTATTTTATTTTATCATTTAAAACTTATTTATTAACTTATAATTGAACTCCCTTTGAAACGATCGCCGTGTAAAATAGAAGTAGTTAAATATGAACATAAATAACTCAAATAGTCCACTGTGTGCCATCAAAGCGAAAATAATTGTTTGTTTAGTTATGATATCTAAATGACGACTCCGATGGTATTGGCTGGTAAAGGGATTAATACAGTAGACCGAATGCAACATGTTCAAAGCGGGAGTCGGAGGGGACGCGAATATCTCTTTCTGATCAAGTTAGCGGCTCTGTGTGACACGTTCCATATCAAGCTATACATTACAGCTGCACACGTCCCGTGCGCGTTGCGTTGCCGTCGCAGTCCCGTCCGCTATTTGATGAGACCGTTAATGTAGTGTTTAGAATAAGTTTTAACAATATTTTATTTTCAGATATCGTCAAGGATGCGGCATGGGCGACGTCGCGGTCCGCCGCAAGATGAAACACTCTTCTACATCGGCGCCGGCATCTTTGTAGCGTTTCTCATCATGTTAATTATTTACACTTGTTACTACATCATCACGCGATATCGAGGTAAATACTTTGCGCATTGTTTACCAAAAATATAATTAGTTTGTTGACTACCTATAGCATAACACATACAAAGTTAAACATCAAATTGACCTTTTCAAATATCATTTTAAATTTTAATGAAGATCTACAACAGATCCATCAAGAGATATGCTCTCATATCGCCGGTTACACCTCGAAAAAATTAACAAACTGCATCCAACTTCTCCAAACTTAGGTACATCTTTTTTAGTAAGTAGTAATGAGAGCCAGTAGGAACTTTAAAAGACCCAATACGTATCTGACGCTGTACATGACTTTGATAAGGTCTCAATTAGAATACGCTAGTTGCGTTTGGAACCCACTCTACGAGAAATACACAAAACAAATTGAACTTGTGCAACGTAAATTTTTGCATACTATGCATTACAAGTGTCACCGCATGCGGCTGACTTATAAAGAGCTACTGAACAGATATAAAATGCTCACTTTAAAATGTAGACGTTCTCAACTGGAAGCAATGATGCTTTATAAAATATGCCACGGTCACATTGATTGCATCGAACTTAATAACAAAATTTGTTACTTAGTACCTAGAACAGTACATCGGCGTGAGGTGAGGGCGCGCCAACTCTTCGCAACTGGTTCCTGCAGGACCAATGCTGGTGTGCGCTCTCCCCTACGCCGGGTAGTTGAATCCTATAATAGTCTCTTTACGGATGTCGACATATTCTCTCTGTCAGCGCACAGCTTTAAGAGGCAAATTGTGAATATACTCACATCAAATGAACTGACGCACTTATAAGATTTAATTACTTAAAGACTTTACTCTGCAAATAATATTCCTATTTTATAATTTATATACTTTGTTGTTTTGTTTCTTTCTTTTATTTCATTAAGCAATTTACTTATTATTATTATTTTTTGGTTTTAGTTTAAGTTTTTGTTTTAAATAAGATGTAAACATACGCCTAACGCCTCCTGTACATATGTAATCATTACTTATCTATCCGTGGAAAATGTTGTTGATTGTATATTTGCCTATTCATTGTTAATATAACTTTATCCTGTGTACAACTCTGTAATATACAATTGTTTGTTTTCCCTAATAAATAAAAATAAAATAAAATAAGTAGTTCATGTTAAAAATTTAAATTTAAAGTAACTGAAATATACTTTTGACATTGATTAATTGTTAAATTTCATTTGATGGTTATACAGGGTACATCAAGACTGCTATGGAAAACGAAGCCAGGTGGTACTTTTTGTGACTTTAGACAGAATGCAACTAAAATTTTTGCAAAAAAATTAAACAACGGTTTTTTTGTTATTTTTTTCCTATCATTTTATTTGGGTGGTGAATACATATGTATACCTATAGTACGCAAGACTGTAAATTATAAATTATAATTTTAGCAAAAACTATCGATTTACCACCCAAAAACAGTTGTATTTAAAATATTACAAAATATACGACTGCCTCGGTAGCGTAGTGGTGCTACGGTATGATTGCAAAGCTGAGGTCTCGGGTTTGAATCCCGGATCGGGCAAAGTGATATTGGATTTTTCTATCTATTATCAGCCCGGAGTCAGAAATTTGTGCCCGATATGGCGATAGACTCGCCCCCTATCACATCGTGGGACGAAATATATAAGGCGAAACGTGGGTGTTCTGGTAGCACCTCTGCCTACCCATTCTGGAAAAAAGGCGTGTGTTTATGTATGTATGTATGTACAAAATGTATTATTTTTGCAAAATTTTTAGTTGCATCGTGTCTGTAGTCACTAAAACTACCACCTAGCTTCGTTTTCGGTAGCTGTCTTGATGTACCCTGTGTTGCTACAAAAGTAAGGTATGCTTTTTTTCATTTTTCCCTCTCACGTTTGTTTGACAGATACCATATTTAATATAATCATCGTTATATTTTTTTCTGCCAATCTATTTATACGAGTACGAGTATACGTATTTAAATCTTTATCTATACATATACGAGTAATCAATTTATAACCGATCGATGTCTGTACATGGACGATCAATACTATACGATATATACATGGACTGATATGGGGGACTATATAAACGTAATAGAACCCAAAACAATGATGTTTAGAATTTTTATCGGTTTGTCTGTGTGTCTATTTCTCTGTGCGGTTGTGCGCGATGAAGTCAGAAACACCTGAATGGATTTCGATGAAATTTAGCTAGCTGTAGCTGACATCCTGGATTAACACTTAGTGTACTTTTTACCCCGAAAAATGTAATGTCCCCGTGGGATGAGGGAGGAATTCCGATATATTTGTTTCTTTTCTGTACTTAAATGCATGGGATGAGACTGATTCAATGATAGTGTTCGCTGTTCGCCGTCCAAATCGCGTGTTAAACTAACACTATTACAATATGCCCCCGTACTCTACTCAAATACTGAAAAAAAAAACCTTTACCCTTTGCTATGATAACACATGGCATGCGCAATAGTCGGAAATGCAAACGTTAAGAATTTTGAAGCGAACTATACGTAGCTCAGACACCTCTAACATTTATGTGGGGTCGGCTTATCAAAGCTATTATTTTACAATACCTACTCATTACGGTATGATTAAAGCTGAGGTCTCGGGTTCGAATCCCGGGTCGGGCAAAGTGATATGGGAATTTTTTATACATTATCAGCCTCGCTCTGCTCGATAGGCTCGCCTCCTATCACATCATGGGATGGAACATATAAGGCGCCAGGTGGATGTCCTGGTTGCACCTCTACCTACCTCTTCTGGGAAAATGGCGTGATGTTTATGTATGTACGTACCTATCTATTTACTAAATACTGAAGTCAATCGGGGGCCTTATGCGAATACTGTGCGATAAGTCCGTTTAAATCCTTTATAGATATGAGTATATGGTACCTACTTCCGCTCTATAATATGTTGTTGATACTTGATCCGCAGTCAGTAACCCCGAGCCAGATGGAACCCAAACACATTTAAAAATAGAAAAGTGAAAAGCGCCCGATATTTTGCACGACATAACTCTCTCTCGCATTTACGCCATCTATTTTCAGCGTATACGTTCCTACCTATTGTGCAGCTTCTTTTGACCTTTGGTAATTCCGTAAAAGCAGCAGTTAAATGAATGGGAATTATTTAACAGAGATCGCAACACTCACATAATATTACACAACAGGTGTTCTCCCGAATCTAGTAGTATATCAGCATTATGGTAATGGTATTCCCGTATTGTCTGTATATTTTCGCTATCGTGTTCATTATATAAAAAGCATGATGATTTTTAATTATTGTGCGACATTATGAGGACTAACTAGTGAGTGATGGTCATCCGCCGGTGGATACTTGGATAACCTATTTGGATCGCACTACACTTACCATCGAACGCACCGGCAGTAGAAATTGAATTATCTACGTTTTACTGCAGTTCGAGGAAAGCGGCGGATGTAAATTAAGGGCAGGAGAAAGCTCTGACGTCGCTAAAGCCTTTTTTTTTTTTGTTCAAGAGGAAAAGCTATTAAGCTCCCCTTTCGTTGCCCCGGGGGAGGTGGAAAGGGGTATGTCAGTGTCTCTGGCCTTCCAGCCTGGCACAATGCGGATTTGTGGCCAAGCTGGGTCCCTACCAAGCCTACGCCAGCATACTGACTAAAAACCTCTTGAAAACCGTCACACGCATTGTGGGCGGTACCGGACATCCCAGGGTGAAAGGCACCCCGATTTACGTCCGCGTAACCGCCCCGCGCATAACCATTTCTGGTCCTTCTTTGATGTGGGGCCCGGATGAACCCCACTTTCGACTATTTTGGACGCCCTTTTAGGTCTTACGGGCGTCCATGACAGAGACGAGGCACTGTCGTTCGCCTCAGAGCCGTTACAGGTCAGGGCGCACCGCCCCCGCAGTGTTCCCAGTGACTCTGATGGCCCCTTTAGGTCGCCTCTTACGACGGGCAGGGATACCGTGGCAGAATTCTTACACCCCCGGACCACAGGGCGAAGGCGTCGGTTCAGCCGTTTATCACCCGGCGCCCTCTTCTTTGCAGGCGGCGGCGATCGGGATCGTTCCGCTCACGAACCCGGTCCGCGCTCTCCTTTTGCGAGACCACGATCTCGCAGAAGGAGAGCATTGCCTGCCATGACCTCCGACTCTCGACCATGGAGGGAATCACGGCCGAGAGCGAGAGTTCTACTCCGACGGCTGTACGTAGTATCGTACGTTCGTCACTCCAGGCTGGACACTCCGAAAGAGTGTGCTGGGCTGTGTTTTCCGGGCAGTTGTCACAATGGTGACACACGGCGGTCGCTTCCTTTCTCGCCACCCGCCACAGGTATCTACCGAAGCATCCATGCCCCGATAGGACCTGTGTCAGGCGGAACGTCATCGCGCCGTGGCGCCTGTTGAGCCACTGATCAAGAACAGGACGCACTGCCGCAATGGTCCACTCACCTGCACTGGGATTGTCCAGCCTGGAGCGCCACTCCTCCACGGCGGCCAGGCGCAAGGACGCCCGTTTGGCCTCGACATCTCTAAGTGCTGGTAGTTCCCCTCGACGAGACGCCTCTTCCCGCCAATAATAAACCGACGAAAGGGCTTTCGCGTCTATGTCCCAGGGAAGGTAACCAGCCAAAACGCAGGCAGCCTCGTGGGAGATCGTGCGATATCCTCTGATCATCCGCTGCGCCACCACTCGTTGCGGTTGACGCAAGAGAGCAGCACAGCATCTGTTCAGAGAGTCAGCCCAAACGGGGCATCCGTATAAGGCCATCGATCGCACGACTCCCGCGTATAACCTCCGGCAAGAGATGCCGGGACCTTCGAGGTTAGGAAGCAGGCTAGACATTGCGCCTGCTGCCTTGAAGAGCTTCGGTCTTAGGCTTTTAAAATGGGCACGGAAGTTCCATCGGCTATCTAGGATAACTCCAAGATATTTCATCGAGGAGCCGACGGAGACGTCCACGCCATCAACCGTTATGTGGGCCTGTGTCGGTGGCCCTCTCCGAGGCCCGTGAAAACAGATGGCCTCAGATTTGTGAAGGGCCACTGTGAGGCCCAGCCGCCGTATTCTCCTTACTACGTTGCCAGTGCCAAACGCAGCAAGGGTGGCGGCTTCCTCGAATGTCCCGCCACACGCTGTAACCAGCGTGTCGTCGGCGTAGCAAATTACGTCGACACCCCGGGGGTTGGCACCACGGAGCACCCAGTCGTAACCGATGTTCCACAAGAGAGGTCCGAGAACCGAACCCTGTGGGACACCGCACGACATAACTCTACGGTGACTCCCTTCAGCGCCCGGATAAACTACGTACCTATCTGATAGGTATGAGTGCACTAAGCGCTGAAGATAGAGGGGCACTTCGTGGTACCGCAGTGCTTCCTGAATGCAGGGCCAGGGCAAGGTGTTAAATGCGTTGGCGATGTCTAACGACACCGTCACAACACATTTTCCCCGGCCTACTGCCTCCTCCGCTTGTGCTTTCACCCGCAGAATCGCAGAAATGGTCGATCGGCCTTTCCGAAACCCATATTGGCTCTCTGACAGGTTCGGGCCGACCCCCTCGAGACACTCGACGAGGCGCATGTGAATAATACGCTCGAAGAGCTTCGCAACCTCGTCGAGTAGCACGATGGGTCGGTAGGCCGAAGGCGACTCTGCAGGCCTTCCACCCTTCCTGAGCAAGACCAACTTTCCAGTCTTCCAACGCGACGGGAAGACGCCTTGCTCCATGCACGCGGAGAAGAGGCCAAGGAGCCTCACCTCCAGATACTCAGCTGTAAGCACCCAGACTCGGCCTGGAATACCGTCGAGACCTGGGGCGGAGTTTTTCCTCTTCAGCCGCAACACTGCTGCCCTAAGTTCTCCAGGTGTTACACTGGGGACTTGGGCCTCCGGGGTCTCCCTTACCGGATTGGTTGACGATGCCGCTGAATGACCGCGCCTCGACGACCACGGACGTGGCGGCATCGGTGGAGGAGTGTTCTCTGCGGTGGCCGGAAAAAGGGCGGTGACCACGTTGTCCAGGAGCTCTGGTCGGAGACTTTGGGTTAGTGGGGGCACCGGTGGGCGCAATTTATTAAATGCAAGCCGGTACGGTCGCCCCCACGGATCGCGATCCAGAGTGTCCAGAAACTCCTTTCTGGCTGCAGTTTTCGCCCTATGAATGGCCAACCTAAATGACTTTTTGGCCTGTTTAAAGAGGCCATGAAGTAGCCGCTCTTGATCCTCATGGTCAGGATGGTATGCGCGACGTGTCCGCCGGCGACGATGCCTGGTAAGAGCGTGACGCGCCGTCATGCAGGCGGCGCGTAGATGAGCAAGCTCTGCTAACCACCAGTATACTTGCCTCCGTGGGGGCAGGCGGTGCACCCGGGGCATAGCCGCGTCGCAAATTTGCGACATTGCCGCCCCAAACCATTTTGCCTCTTCCTTTACCTGCACCGGAGAATCCGGAGCGGGCAGCCACGCTTTTACCCGGGCAGCTATCTCCAGGGCCTCCTTATCCAGGCGTTTTAACGCCCACCGCGGGCTTTCCCGAGTCAGGGTGTTCGGACTCCCATCAGGCTGGTTAGTGGTGGACGCGGAAACGTCGAACACAATATAACGGTGGTCCGACATCGTTTCCTCATCCACCAAGACCCTCCATCCTCGGACACGGCGGGCGGCGGCTGGGCTCGCGAACGAGATGTCTATGACTGAGCCGCCATTGTGCCTCACACAGGTGTCATCCGATCCCCGATTAAGGATGGAGATCCCGATAGAGGTCGCCCATTCCTCCAGTACCCGGCCACGCGAGTTGGTCACTGACGAACCCCACGCCAAGGACTTGGCATTGAAGTCGCCAGCGACAACCACGGGGCGGGGTAGGCCTTGTGCCACCAGGGCCCCCAGCCTAACGAGAAAAGCCTCGAAATCGGCCAGGGGTCTGTTGGGAGAAAAATACACTCCCACGATCCAAAGATCTCCCAACAGAGCCGCCACGCATCCCCGGTCCTTCGCTACTTTTTCGAAGGGCGGGGAACCAGCGGACCCCTGCGTGATGATGGCCACTGAACCATCCAGATCCCCAACCCAGTTATCCTGGGGCAGGATGGAGTATGGCTCAGCGACCACAGCCACGTTCACCAACCATTCCGCCATACTCTGAGTGAGTATGTAATGTGCGTCGTAGCAATGGTCGATGTTCGCCTGGAGAAACTTTAGGTCCATTATTGGGCGATCTCCATTGACTCAACCTCGGCCTGCGGTGGGTGGACGGGCTGCGACTGGGTCGTGGCCTCAGTGGCAGTCCCTCCCCGTCTTCTGTTGGGCTTTTGCCGATTTCGGCGAGACCCTTGGTAAAAGGCAATACATGCCTTCCCTCCCAAAACATGGCCCGTAGGCTTACCACTAGCTGCGCACAGGGCGCAACACGGTACCGCGGAGCATCCTCGTGCCTGATGGCCCGCTTGACCGCATCGGTAGCATATTCCACTACGGTCAATTTGGGAAGTGCAGCGCTCCCGAACATGGCCCATCTCGAGGCAGTGGAAACACCGCAATGGCCTTGGGTCCAGAACGGTGACCCGTGCCGCGGACCACCCGACCAGGATGCGTCCTGATCTCGCCACAGAATCCGCCGCTTTAACTGGCACTCGCAGCCATACCACGCCTAGACCCGAACGATCCGGGCGAACCTCTGCAACCTTAAGTTGGTCCACAGGACATCCTGTGGTCCTTGCAAAGGCCGCTGCGACTTTTTCAGAATTGACGGACTCGTCTAATCCCGTCAGTCGTAGTTCCACGGTCTTCTGCGGTCGAGAAACTCGTATTTCTTCCGACTCGCGGAACGTTTCCCTCAATTTCGCGGCTAGAGAATCGGCCTTTGCTCCACTTTCGGGTCCAGGGATCTCCAAGATGCAAGCACCTGTGGCCGCCTTTCTATGCCCTAAAGAGGTTATACCGAGGTCTGCCAAATTCACCCGCTCTTGGGCCTCAGCCATCAGGCGGCCATAGGTGTAGCCCCCTGAAATGGCCTCGGGCGTCAGCGTGAGCATGACTGCCGCAAAACGTGGCACGCGCAGCGCACGGTCCAGCTTACGCTGTGGCGCCTGTACCGGTTGTGGCCCCGTACCCAGCGTAAATTGGCGCCGCCTTTTTCCACCCGCCACTAAAGTCCGGGCCGGCGGAAGTGGTCGGGGCTCCCTCGGGAGGGTCTGAGGAACATTATTAAGTCCCCTTCGGCCCTTGCGGGGCTTCCCGGGCATCGCATTACTTGCAGACGCGGGAGGTGTGTTCGTCGCAACACGTGCCTTAGGAGGCGCGGTACCCACTGGACACATATCCCGCGACCGCCGCGATACAGGATGCGTCGGCTGATATGCACCAGTTTCCGTGACGTTCTGTTGGGCCACCGTTTGAGCCGCCCGCTTACCCTTGCCCTTTCCCTTCGCAAGGTTGGCTGGCTGGACCACTGAAGCTGTCGACGGCCCAGCGGTGACAGTCGACAGCGTCTGTGACAGTGATGCCACGGCGCTGCGGACCTTGTCAGCAGCGAGTGGCGGACGGAGTCGCGGCTCTGGGGGCAGCCGGCACGCCATATTGTCTAGTCTGGCGTTCACTATGTTTAATAGCCGGGTCTCCAATTCCCCGGACCTTGAGTCGCCCTTGGCCGAGAGTGTGGCAATCTCCTCTTTGAGACGGATGTTCTCGGCCTCGAGCCTCTCGTAATTGGCCCGCAGTAGAGCCACTTCAGCCGCTAGTCCTGCTCCTTCCGTCGGAACAGTTTGCTCAGCCATAGCCAGCAAATCCCGGTGGACGTTGTTCAAATCGCGAACGAACGTCCCCTTAAGATGATCTGAGTTGCTGGCAACCGTCTTTACAACCTCAGCCAAGCGGAGCTGCTGCTCACGCTGAGTCGCTGAGGTGGTCGCTGTCTTTGCCTTGGGTGGGCGACCTCTGACCCTACGGACTACGGCCGAAACCTTGGCCGCAGGTTCGCCGTCATCTTCACTAGACAGCGAAAGACGTGAGCGAGAACTTCCACTATCTTTGTCAGTTCCTCGCGACCAGAATTTCACCCTTTGGCGAGAATGGGCACGGCTTTGCTCAGACTCCGAGTCGAGGTCCAAAATGGACGCCGGTCTCTTCTCACCAACAACATTTGCGGGAGTCACTCCCGACTTCTCCCTATCTTTATTACCACCTTCGGGCTTGCGCCCTCTGGTCACCACCTGTGAAACAGGCAACTTCGTCGTTGTGGTTGTATTTTTAGGTTCCATGCAATTCCCACGAGTATGGGGGAAGATAGGTCCACCCAGACAGTGCCCCCTGTGTCTGGGTAAGCCTAGCGTGACCCGCCCAGAGTGACGGCCGGTACTCTGGCGGCGGTCGCACTAAAGACCGAACTTCCCATCGGCCATGCATCCTCTCACGGTGCGCTGCCGCTTAGGATTCGGGGTAATTTTTAAAGAGGTATTCTTCCTCGCGATCCGGCCAGTTAAGGCAAGACCCTCGGTTCCGATGAGGTCGCGAGACATGACCACGACACCCCATTCGGGATTACGAGATCGACGGTGGATGACGAGAGTGAACTCTACCCCAACCCGACCGGCAGCAGTGTGAGTGCACGCCGGACCCGCCTTGTTTCATCCACTATGCCCTCTGCTGTACAGAGGAGATGTGGATAAAACCACCCCGCTGGTTTTGGTCCACGCCGTTTCCGGAACCCCCACAGCTAAGGGGGGGCTTTCCCCTATCTGCCACCCAGGAGACGCGCCCGATGGGAGACCAGCAAACTCCACACGGGACGTCGGTAAAGCCTAACAAATTGCATTTCGATGTAACCTTGAAAAGATTTATGTTTCTAAAGATAGCCAACATTATAATGATTGGTTTTGTGACGTCAAATGTATCAAGCTGCAACCGCGACAGTAAATGGACGCGTTTAATAATGCTCCGATAGAGACTGTAATGGATTTGATGGCGAGCGTAGTGCGATGCAAAGGCATTCGGCCCGGGGGGTTACTCTATGCTCCGACACGAAACGCATGTTCGGACGTCGTACGTAAAACTGTACTAATGTGCCTAAATACCCTAGAAAATGTTGGAATTCTCTATCGTACGTTGTAACCATAGAATAAGTTCGGAGTGAATGATAAGTTTCATAGAGAATAGTATTGATTTTAAAAGTGGAAATCTTATACGTGAACGTGGAACGTCCGAATATTCGAACTTCGTGTCAGAGAATAGAGAAACCTTGAGGGTTTCGTCGGCTGTCGTAAGATAATGTATGCCTGGTGTTGATCGCTGAGGAGTTTCCGCGTGGGAAGCCAGCTCTGGGTACAAAACAATACTTGACCGGACGCCAATCAATATATTCAACTCTGTTCAAACGAAACAGTTCCAATAAATTCAGTCTGTAATATTTCACCTAAACAAAATACCAAACCTTACAAATTAAAGATATAGTTGCATACAAATCAAAATATCTATTATAAACTATAATAATACAAAACCCTGGACTGAAATTCCACACCGTTGAATATTACAATATAGTTAATAGTATATTCAACAACATTGGATTAATGAACCCCTGGAACGCGCTCGCGAACTACACTGCAGAGTATTTGTTACACTATACAAATCCAGTTACTGTCTTAAATCATTACTTAGTGATTTCTATTTTATCGGTTTAAAATACATCCAATTTTACTGTGAAATCGATTTACTTAGAAAGAAAGATTTGATAGAAAGATATATCGATTAAAATATTTTCTTATAAATTTGTTCTTCCTTCCTGGTTGAATATATCGTAAGAAGCTGCCGATTTAAAAATGTAATAGGTATTACCGAAATCTATAAAAACGTAAGCTCCATTCTAAAAGGTATTTGTACAAAATATTTTTTTTGAAGTGGAATATTATTAGGATATTGTAATTAAAGCGATATTTTTAATTTAAATAGGTACCATTTTGTCACCGTAATATATTTTTATTATGATTTTAGCGATTATTAAATAACTTGAAAACTATGCATACACAGCATTAGTCATTTGAGTTTCGTTCTCTTGGCAACCATAGTTTTGAAATACGTTTAAAAATCTTATTTCCACTAAATTAGATAAAGATTAGTATTATAATTTCGAAGAAATACAATTGTAGATATTAGACATGGGTACTATAAGATACTACAAGTTTGTAGCGCTGAATAAATAAAAATTGTATTCAAGCTACAAAATATTGGAAACAATTAAATCTTACAGCATGTACATGACGATGTCAATGTTCTACGGTGAGGTTATCTAATTAACATTTTCGTTTTTTGGGCATTGAGTAAAGTGTATGTTATATCACGTGACCACTTAGCCATATTTTAATAAAAACAAGTGTGTTATAAAAGATTATAATAATACGATGAATGTGTAATTCCATAACCTTTCAATAATTTTCCAAATTCATGTACAATCTTAATATAACTCCTGGTATTCTTCAGTATTGAAGGTCACCTACATTAGTGTGTACATGGTACCGACCAAACCAGATTTCAGGATGAACTAGTTTCTCCTAGGCCAAACTAGTTCATCCTGCTACTGATAGGATAAACCATTTATTTATCCTAAAATCGGGTATTTTGAATGTCAATGAGTACGAATACAGAGGTATAGACAAAGTGATGATTAGGTTACGTTAAGCTAGGATTGGGATAAATTATACGAGGACAAAAGAAAATAAAAAATACTAAAAAATTTAAATAAACTAACCTAACCTAACGATTGTTTCGTTCGGTCGGTATTTTGGTTCTCAGTTTACTAGTGCGTTTTACTTGCTTCATAAATAACGCAAGTAGCAAGTGAATGCTTCTGTAAACTTTTTTTTCGTATTTTCTTTCGGAGTTGTATCTTCTTATTAGAAATGTTATGCGAAGTAACGTGTTCATGAATATAAGCAACTTTCAATTAAAAACAACAGGATTCTGCAGTCTGCACAAAACAATACTGATAAATAAATACGTACGTGGTTTTATTTATTTATTTAAAAAAAAAGAACCAATATAAGCTTACAGTGGAAGTACACCAAAACGCTTATATGATAATTATACAGAAATAATAATAATACAAAAAAAGAAATAAAGATAATGTTACAAGAAAATAATAAAAATCGCAACAATTAGTATTGTTATACATGGTGTGCACTCTGTCCACAAATATATCGGCATCTAAATAAGTCTCTAAAAATAAATTCAATAAATGTATTGCTCTCGCGGTCGGATTAACACTAGTGGTCGTTAAGCGCCACTCTGGGGGGCATGCGAGGAGACGATGTCGCCTGCGCCCAGCAGCATGCATGTACTGATCTGGGACGTACAAATGGATACTCTCTCGCACCGATGGATTGTCCATGGCATGCGCCAGAAGCAAGTAGTAATGCATAACTAAGGTTAATTTACGTCTTAGTTGTAGGGAGTCGTAATCAACCATTCCTGTCACAAACAGGGATGGATACAGAAATGGGTAATACCCATATATTCGCATATATATGTAGCGACAGAATTTTTTGTGGACTTTTTCAACCATAAGCGTGTATAATTTTTCACAAGGATCCCATAAAATCGCATTGTATTCTAGTTTACTACGGACATATGAATTATATAAAAGCTTAAGAACGGTAATGTTTCTGAATTGAGCGGAGGTTCTGAGGATAAATCCTAATGATTTGTTTGCTGCTTTACACGTATCTTTTATATGCTCATGAAAACTATACTTGCAGTCCATGGTAACACCCAGATCGCGTATCGTGGTAACTCTGTCAAGCTGAACGTCACCCAACATATATTTTGTTGTTACTGGGGTACGAGATCGAGTAAAAGAGACGACTTTACACTTCGATGAGTTAAGTGGCAACTTGTTACTTGCACTCCAATCAACAACAGCATCGATATCTCTCTGTAAGGCAACACAATCCCCATAATCTGAGATGGATATAAAGATTTTAAGATCATCGGCAAACATTAAACACTTCGCTTTATGCAGAACATTGGGCAGATCATTTATCATGATCAAAAATTGTGTAGGTCCCAATGTACTTCTCTGACTAACGCCAGAACGGGTGTAATATTCTTGGGAAGTGTATTGTGCCATTCGGACATATTCTTTACGGTCTTTTAGGTAGTCGGCAAAGAACCTAATAAGCCGTGGAGTAAACCCGAGAGTCGAGAACTTTTGTAACAGAATGTCATTATCCACGAGGTCAAATGCTTTCTTGAAGTCGAAGTATGCCGCATCCACACGACAACCTGCTGCCATGTTTGCGCTTACATAGTCAGCAAAGACAACATGATTTGTAAGAGTGGATCGTGAAGGACTTTCTTAAAATTAAATGTTAGAAGAGAAGGAGAGCAATAAAATTTTGTAAAGGGAGGGAATTGTTGTGGACATAGTTAATAATAGGCTATATTATTCGACCAACATGATAATGATAAAAAAATAATGAAGTAATTTGTGGTTTTAGGTTTTTTTTTTCATTTTGAGTGGAAAAATGAGTATTCAATAAGGTATAATAAAACATATTTTTTAGATCTTATGGCACATCATGGATTGTTGCCCACACATACCCTTCTTACTCGAAACGATAGCTGTATTGACCATGCAATGCTTCGATCAGATAGAATTTCGTCAACGTGCATACTAAACTCATTGATAACCGACCATGCCCCGACAATTTTTTGTTTAGATTGTAAAATTAAAAGGCTTCTCTTCAAAAAAAGGTTACTAAAAATAGATTTTACAAAACTCACACAAAAATTGGCATCCACTGATTTTACTCCCATAACTAATGTTTCTGACGCAAATATTGCCGCTACTGCCTTAATTGATACGATTACGGATACCATTACTGCTTGTTCTAAAACAACAACTGTTCCTCATCGTAAACGCTCCATTAAACCATGGATAACTCCGGGATTAGTTCGATGTATAAGACACCGGGACAAACTGCATATAAAATCAAAGCAGGAACCTACAAATGCCATAATACAAGTTGCATATAAAAGATATCGTAACTTTTGCAATGATCTTTTGAAAAAACTAAAAATTGCTTATGAGAAAACGGAATTTGAAAATAACAAAGCTAACCCAAAAGGTACCTGGACCGTTATCAACAGAATTATAAGCTTAAAACAAGTGTCCCCGCCACCTAATGAACTGTTAAATTTAACTAAAAACCCAGTAGATTCTCTAAATTTGGTCAATAACTATTTTGCCCAAATTGGCGCAAAACTTGCTAATAATATTGTGGAAATCAAGGAAGCCGCTATAATAATATGCGTAATATGGGTGAAAATTTACTTCACAACAACTCAATGGTATTATTTGACACGGACTATAGGGAAATCGAGTGTATTATTAATGACCTCAAAAATGATTCTGCTACTGGAATTGACAATATACCGACTAAAGTCATTAAGAGTTCCAAATATGCGTTGATTTCTCCTATTGTTAGTATGTGTAACCAATGTATGGCAACCGGCGTATTTCCGGATATCTTAAAAAGGGCTTTAGTACATCCAATTTTTAAAAGTGGCGACAGAGACACTATCGGAAATTATAGGCCGATTTCGGTTCTGCCTGTAATCTCTAAAATTCTTGAAAATATAATAAATTCTAGGCTCGTAAAAATTCTTCAAAAAAACAATGTTATTGCTGAAAATCAATTTGGATTTATGAAAGGTAAATCAACAGAAGATGCTACTCTATTGCTAACTGAAACAATTGCAATAAATCTTGATATGAAGCAGAAAGTTATAGGTGTGTTTCTCGATTTATCAAAAGCATTCGATACTGACTCTGTGCCCTTACTTCTCCACAAGATGGAATCAATTGGTATACGCGGGATTGCTCTGGACATCTTCCGTTCCTATCTTACAAATCGCACGCAGTGCGTTAAAATAGGGGAACATATTCGTGGGGACGCGTTTCTTTCCTTTGGAGTACCGCAAAGTAGTGTACTTGGGCCCACTCTCTTCCTTGTATACATAAATAGTTTATATAAAAAGCAACTACCAAACTGTAAATTAATCACCTATGCAGATGATACTACTCTGATTGTGCATGCGAGGGATTGGAAGGAGGCTGAAAATCACACAGAGGATGCACTTAGAGAAATTAAGAGCTGGCTTGATGACAATCTTTTAACTATGAACGTAGAAAAAACTAAATATGTTGCCTTTACTCTCCATCCAAACTCAAATCTACCACCCAACTTTCAAATTCGAGTACACACATGCAATCCACTTTCCATTTGTAAATGCCCTGAACTGAATCGCGTCAATTGCATTAAGTATTTGGGACTTTTAATAGACAATAATTTGAATTGGTCAGCACACGTAAATACCCTTACCTGTCGAATTAGGAGATTAATGCCAATATTTAGTAAACTTAGATCCTCTGCAGACCGCGACACCTTGTTTTGTGTTTACTATGCTCTTGTCCAGAGCATTATACAGTATTGTGTAGTTGTGTGGGGAGGAATTGGCAGGACTGCGCTCTTGCACCTAGAACGTGCTCAAAGAGGAATATTAAAAATAATGCTTAAAATGCCTAGAAGAACCAGCACAGAGCTCCTTTACAGGGAATGCGCAGTTCTTACTGTTAGGCAACTAGTTTTTATGTCGGCCATTCTTCGAAAGCATAAAAGTACCAAATTTGTACCAATAACAAGACGAAATAGGGATAGAGTTTGTTCAGTGATTCCCCATCGAACGACACTTGCTCGTCGACAGTTCTACGTTTTTAGTAATCACATATATAATATTGCAAATAAACTTAATAATATTTACCCCTTACCCTTGGTTAAATGTAAAGAAATGGTTCGGGATTGGCTACTAAATTTAAATTGTGCAGAAACAGAATCTATAATATACCATTAATGATTGTTACTACTGTTACGGTTGCATATTTCTCATAGACATACATATTCATGCACCAAGTACGTTCCACTTAAAAAAGAAATGGCACACACACACATACCAACATTTACACACACACACAGATACACAAATACTCACATTTATCTATACTTACACAATTAATTAATGAATATGTATAAATCCTTTAACTTAGATAAGATTTTTTTGTTTTTTTTTAATTAACATTTTATTTATTTTAATCTAGCCGAAATGCATTTCTAAAATTTTAAATATAATCTGTGTTTGTAAAATTGCTTACGATAGAAGACGCTGACGGCTTTGTCACAGTTTTTACTAGTACAGTCGTCAATGTAGACTTTTTCTAAAATATATCTGAGTTGTAATAATTTTGTAATGTGATATATAGATTAAGAGAATTTGTAATAATCAATTGGAATAAATAAATTTATTTATTATTTATTTATTTATATTACAAATAAAGTAAATCACGCAGACGAAGGCTATCACGCTGCAATAAATGTACTACGTTTCATCATTTCGAAAGCGTACCAACTTCTACGCTGTCGAGCGGCTCGGTATCAAACGGTAAACATCGGTATTTGAGCACGAGGAATAAAGATGTTTCAGAAATGTGTAGAATTTGGTCGAGCGCCTGAACGGATACAGAAATATAGCATGTCAATTTAGTATATTTCCGTTTTTACGTATATGTTATGCTTTTGCCACAGCTAGAGGGACGGGACGGCAACGCGAAGCAGGCGTGACAGCGACGGGTCTTTTAGAGTTGTAATGTATCGGTTAGTATGAAACACGGCACACAAAGCCGTTCCGTCGCCGTTCCGTCGCCGTTCCGCCGCCGTTCCGCCGCCGTCCCGTCGCGCTCGATGTGACGTGTTGCATATCAAGCTGGTTTAATTGGTTAATGGATACTCTATTTACATTAGATTGCATTAAACATCAGGTGCACTGCAGTCACTCCGCCATGCCTGAATCTGAAATGGTTATAGAAAATTAATAAACCAAAAGTAATAGTTCATTCTAAAAAGTTCATTAGTGAGACCTTTATTGAGGGGATACTTTTTTTCAAATAGTTGACATATAAACTAAATTGGCCGAGCCGCGAATCGTAGCCTCGAGTCTCAAACATTACTCAAACGTCCCACAGCTGGGCAAAGACTTTCCCTTTTTTGTCCCACTAGACCCTGTCCTCTGCGAGCTCTTGCCATTTTGGCTCGAATGCATCCAACTCATCTTTACACCGCATCTTCGTTTTTCTGCCTTTTCTCCGGCCATTTGCGGGATTCCAGCTTGTAGCCAGCCTGGCCCAACGGTTTAGATGCATTCGAGTTACATACCCTGCCCAATTCCATTTCAATGTAGCCGCCCTGCGCCCTGCGCCCTACATCCGGAATGGGAGTTTTAGAGCGTAGTTCAGTGTTTCGGATGCGGTCGGTCAGCCTGACACCGAGAATACTACGCTCCATTGCTCGCTGGCAAACCTTGAGTTTGAGCTTCTGAGACGCAGTTAATAACCACGTCTGGATGTCACAGGTTAGGACGGGCAAAACGTACGCTGCTACTAGACTTAAATAATAAGCCGATAAAAATTGTGTCATAATTGATATCTAAAGGAGATTAACAAATAAATAAATAAACCTAACAGTGACACAAATTTTAGACTTCCCACTAAGATCGAGTCTTGCGTCGTGGATACCAGAAACTACGAGAATTTTTTTATCTAACAAACGCCCAGACCAAATCCAAATACCTTTGAATCACACAATCATTCGTCTCGGTGCGGGGATCAAAACCGCGGCCCCTCGCTTCACAGCTGGCGTCTAAACAACTGCGCCACGGAGGCTGTTAAACAGGTACATCGTCTAATTGTTCTAATGGCCACCTTGTGTAGGCTATAAATCGTGAGGTTTCATGTTCGATCATTAGGCCGGGCCAACCACTTTGTGTGCCTCTTTAAATATATTATAATTATTGGCAGTGCGATAGGCTCGCCTCTTATCATTAACACTAGCGCCACGTCTGCGCACTTTATCGTGTTTGTGCAACATTTCAATTATTTTGTGTGATATTATGTCTTAGCTCGTGGCGAAGATTTAGTTGAATAAAAACTGAAAAGTCGCAGGTTTCAGCGGTGTAGGAGTAGGCGGGGCCGTGCTCGTGTACGCACCGCCTATGTGTCGAGCCACAAGTGGCGAGGAAAAGTCGGGGCAGACGAGAACCGATATGTAATGGACTTAGTTTTAAAGTAAAACACAAGTTTTGTACTGAAGCATGTTTGGTGCAGTTTACGCTCGGCGCCAGCATAGTCGTTCATTCAACAGGTTGACCGTCGTGTCGCTGGCCTCGAGGCAGCGTGTAAGCGTCGCGTCGCGTCGCGTATGGCATGTGGATCGGGTTCGTATCCCAAGCCACCTCTGCCTGTCCTCTCGGGGAATAAGGCATAAGTTTGCGCTTATTTATTTATGTGTTTAAAGTATTACGTATATTTATTTAATTATTTATATTATTTATTGCCCGTCTTAATTATTATGTTCGGTAAAAATAAAAAATAAAAATATGGTAAAATGGGTCATCAGGTCGTATTCATTGTGTGTTGCTTTACTGTCTAAAAAATAATGCATTGATTTAGAAGTGATGTAATTATTTTTTTTTACACAAATACGTAAATAAGTGCACACTCGTGTCCCGGATGGGTAGGCACAGGTGGCACTAGTACCGGCCGCAGTTCGCTCAACTTATTTTCATAGCAAGTTGTGATGTTTGCTATTTGCCATAAAATTATCTGTTACACAAGTGCATTTTGAATCTTACATTTTAAAATACATCATGCCTATCTGGTTGTCACACGGCTGTAATGATAATTTTCTAATTATTACTCCAAATTATAACTTCCTAATCATTATTGCTTTGAATTAAATCAACTTGTGACCACTATATTGTCATTTGGATTACAAAAGAGCAACAAGATAGTTCGTTGCTGGATCTTATCTAATGCAAACTGCATTCCGAACAGGGTGGTACATGAAAAATATGACTGAATCTAAATTATGTTTTAATATTCTTATAAATTCTACATAATATATGTTATTCTCATACCTTTCGCCGGTCGGCACAATTATGCAGATTCGGTAAATATTAGATATTAAAAGGCTTCGTCGGAAATGCGACTTGTCGAGTATGAGAGCTGTCAGCTACTATCCGTGTAGATATGTAATACGAATATTCCGGCCGGCTAAAGACTTTCATAAGTGATCGCCCCGTGTAATGTAAGTGTGTTATGTCGGGTAGCGCCAGTTACCATAAACCATAACATATAGCTCGCTCTGGTTGGTCAGTACAGCGCGCAGCGGATAGGTCGGACAATCGGGTTTACTTTACTGGTGGAGGCGTACTTAAGACGATACAACTTTGACATCGTTTTACACTTCGCTTTTTACTTGCCATTCTGAATATACTCAGACATATATACAGATGGTAATACAGACTTACAGCATACATGGAATCACAACGTTTAGTTTAACAGCTCTGCTGAATCGTAGCGTATATGGAAATACCTAAAAACTGTACAAGTAAACTGAAGGTTTATCTGTGCTTAAGCAAACTTCACAATAATTTTGACAGCTTTTATTTTCGTGAAAGAATATAGCATCAAGCATGAATACGAACTTTAAAACTGTTAATCCGACTGCGGCTTGTTTTTGCTGACTCCTAATCGCTTTACGAAATGAATATGATACCTATTATGTATCAACTGTGACTGTAAGAGTTTATTTAGTTCCTATGAACAGGCATAATGTTGCCTCACATGCTACTCATCTTCACAAGCTAATCAGTTCCTTTATGGGTGTCCGCTGTTGTATTTACCTCCTAGTTTTATTACTGATGGACAACATTTTTTTTTCTTTTCTCTGGATCGACGTGCGGACAGAATTTGTAATTACTGCCTCATTGCGATTTTCCTTTAATTAGCCTTACCTATTATAACAGTGCTTTGTACTTGTATATTATTTTGTGCATCGTACTGTATCAGCCCATATACCTACGGTCTACTGCAGCTTCCTCTACAATCGAGAGTGGTTAGGCCATATAGTCCACCACACTGGCCTAGTGCAGGTTGGCGAACTTTTATGTACCATAGATAACGTTATGGTGTGCGGGTTCCTTCACGATATTTTCCTTTCACCGTTGTTATTTTGTGTGTCAGTGATTGAATTAGTCTGATTGTGTATTTTAATTTGTTGCAATGTACATTAATTATTAAAATGCGCCCTAACAAGATGCGAACATGCTCTTAATAATATATAATGTTAGTAAAATGGCTTGTTAAAATGAGATTCACTCTGGAATTAGTGATGCGGGAGGAACAATGCAGTTGCGTCGTTATGGGAGTTTAAAGTGCTTGACATTTTTCGCCGATTTTGTTTGTGTCTCCAAATCAATGCTGACTATAGTAAATTGGGAAATGAGCATAAGTACCTTTATTGAAAGATCAGATTCACAGTTCTGGCATAGTAATAATAATTATAAAAAAAAACATTGTGCTTTGGACCACACGACTGAAGTAAAACTTCTTTAGCTCCATCTACATAATTATATAATTGGTAAAATTACCTTTTAGCACGAATTTTTACAATGGCCTATCCTTCACCACCATATATTATTTTTAAACACATACACACATATATTTATAAATAAATATTTTCAAGAAAAAAGAATACGTACCAACAATTAACCTCAAATCTATATAGGTATCTATGCACTTTATTTTTATGTTAAAAGTTACTTTTGTCAATAATTTTTCACTTACACATAATATATAGAGCCATCAAGTTATCAGTCGGAAGTTCGGAATCGTCGCTAGTGAGGAATTGAGTATTGCCACTTTAAAAACGTCTTGAATTAGATTAGAGTAAATTAGAGAATTATATACACAGTTATGTATCATATAAAATACGGTCGAAACTACACGGTAATATAACATTACCGTTGGCAGTGTTTTGGTAAAAAAAATAACGTGCATCTGCAGTAATTACCGTATATCTGATAACACTGGTTTAGTTCCAATTATGGCCACCTGAACAGATAAGTTGGTGGCTCTGTACACAAGTTTGACAAATACTTCACACTAATGATTTGACAGGTGTCAAATATGAATATTGCATACAATAAATTATATGTCCTTATTTTTCTTATAAATCTTATTCCGATGGTGTAGAATGAAAATAAAGTGACAAGTAAACCTAAAAAAATAAGCCTGATTTTTATTCATCATGAATTTCTTGCCCGTACTTGGACCAAATCGACTGATCTCCTGCAATGCTTATTTATGGATCTGTATTGATAATTTTCAACTTACGTAGTCTTCGCCGTGTCACACGACTTCCGTAACGCTCTCGTCATGCATTCACCAGTTTACCCCCCAAGTCAGGCGTGCCTAAAGAAGTTTTACTTCAAAAATAGATAGTAAACGAAAACCTTGTATGTAAAGATTGTTATTTATTTTCTTGCTGACTTCCACCTCACACATATATATACGTATAACGTAATCACTGTTTGAACTGTGCCGAGCGACGACGCAACGTTAACACAAACTTCGTTTTAAAAATATACACAGGCGACCTTACCATCCAATCTTTTGTACAGTAATTTGACAAATCACACGACATAATACGAGTACAAGTTCATTGGAATTTCCGGCGATTCTTCATAAACTTTTTTCTTACATTTACCATACAAACGTACTAGGTATATAAGATAACGTTTTTATTAGAAATTATAATCCATCCATCCATCCATCAGCCAAAGGAAGTCCACTGCTGAACGTAGGCCTCTCCCAATGATTTCCACAGTGACCTGTTAGAGGCAGCCTGCATCCAGCGACGTCCCGCGACCTAATAAAAGTAAAATAAAAAAGTACCTAAGAAAGTATAATATGCTTGCGTAATTTTTTATCAACTTGACAATGAAAAGCGACTCTCACTCATTTCGACTGTCAAAGGATGTCATTTAATAAATAATTAAATACTGCTTGCTTTAAAACAAAAGCATGTTTGGTATTATTAAATATTCAACGGCTAGAACTGTGGTTGGCGAATGAAAATTATTTAAGCGGTTAATAGTAACGCGCTCGAGAGGTCCCGGTAATCCCGGTATAGTTCAATTTGTTATCCATTCAAATAAGTGCGTGTTATTTTCTTTTGCTATGAATGGCGAAATGACCATGCCATTCGCCTGATGGTAAGCGATACGACCGCTCATGGACAGTAGTAAAACCAACCACAATGAATTATAAAGCAATGCTTGGCATTCCACTGCGCTGTCTATCCTGAGACATAAGATGTTAAGTCTCATTATGTCCAGCAGTTACTTTGGCTACAATGTCCTTCAAACAAGAAGATAACAGTGCATTGACACTGCTGTTTGGCGGGAGAAATAAGTAGGCATTGCGGTGGGACCTACCCAGGTGTTCTCTCCATAGATATGGCCATATGATAGACCTACCACCAGTAAAATTATAATGAGAGTGTTATTTATAGTGAGAGGAACAAAAGCTAATAATACCGTTATTTGTTTGATAATCCTCATTATAATCCTCGGACACAAAAATCAATGTTGAACATTAATTCTTGAAAGAAAAAACATACAGACTTGTTGCTACCAGCCTGCATGTACTGAGTTCCTGCAACCTATATTGGGTTCTCTGTACTCCTTGTGAGTGGTCTCGATCCGAAGGGCTTAGGTTCAATCGGTAATCAGTTCTCCGCGCTTCATACCCTGCCTACTGCCACCTCAATCATTTAACCCATAGGCTATCGATAACTTTAGTATTTTTACTTCACTATAATTTACGTATAAGTCCAACTCGTACTGTATCAGCCCATATAAGTCCCACTGCAGGGCACGGGCATCCTTTACAATCGAGAGTACGGTTGAGAGTGGATAGGCCATATAGTCGACCACGCTGGCTTAGTGCGGGTTAGCGGACTTATACATATCATAGATTTTTATACAAATCGCTATGGTATGCAGGTTTCCTCACGATGTTTTCCTTCACCGTTATAGTGCATGGTGATTGATTATCAATACACACATGACTCCGAAAAGTCAGAGGTGTGCCCTGGGATTTGAATCCACAACTACCGTGAACATGTAGGGAGCCGAGTCTGGTCCATTACCAACAGGCCACCACGAACTCTTTCAGGCCACCACGCACTTTTAAAATGGTAGGAATTCGTGAGAAAATCCTTATGTTATACAGGTTTCCTCACAATGCTTTTCTTCACCGCTAAAATGAGTGAAATATTTTATTTAAATTTCGCAAGGTTCTATAACTTGTTTCTTCTTGTTTCAGAATTAAACCGGACCCGTCAATTCGACTAAGCACACACATATTTGACAGTGATGTAAGTAAAACAGCACCGCTGCCTCGTTGTACATAATTTAAATTTTATACAAGCCTGATATATGCGTCACCATTATAACATAGTAATTTTACTAAACATGGGAATCCTCTGCATCCCAGCCACAGTCCCAGCGTACTCGTAGGATTAAAAGAACCTGCGCCGTCTACCACGCTGGCCTAGTGAACGTTGAAGGACGTCACATATCATAAAAATCTTGTTAGTAACATGTCAAGCAGGTTCCCTCACGATATTTTCATGCACTGTTAAGGGTGAATTATGGCTCGAAAAATATGGGTTTTTCAAAACCACAAATATCATAAATTACTAAGATTAGGTGATCCATTTTCAGATATGTTTCAATTAAACATATAACTATTAATCTTCTCACGAATCACAACACAAGATTACGGCACATTGCCTTAATAGAATTAATAAAGTCCACAGTAGCGCCTGTAATATTTTTTAAAAGCTTGGAACCTCTAACTTGCCTTATTTACAAACTCAAGATTAATAATAAATAATAAATACATTGATATTATATTATATGTTGTTGTCAGGAAATATATATGTGGTAGAGCCACGCTGTTGTCAGCCATGACTCAGCATGAATGGGCAAGCTCGTCCGGAGTGGTATCACTGTCCCACAGAAGATCGACGTGAACCGACAGCTATGCTGTCGCGTTTCGTTCGATGAGTGAGACTGCCGGATGCCCAATGCCCCTTTCCTCTTCATATCCTTTATCCTTCCCGCCCCCTCCCGATGTGATGGGCCGACAACACATCCATGATCCAAGTGTTGTGGATGTTCATGGACGGCAGTGATCACTTAACATGAGGTGACCTGCTTGCTCGTTTGCCGGACCTATGCTATGAAATATATATTTAAATAATACGATTTCATGAAATAAAATACGGTTTGGCGCATACGTTATTTAGGTTTAAAGAATTTATTCTCATAAAAACATACAGTTCACTTACAATGAGATATAAATCAAATCAACAATACAACTTATATCTAGGACGCTGGGTGCACAGTACAGTCACACTTTGCACATATATTTTTTAAGTCTATTTTTAAACTGTTTTATTGAGTCACATTCTTTTATGTCGTTAGGTAATTAAATTTTATTAAACAGCTGTACTCCCTCACACAATATAGTTTTCTATCCATAATAAGTGCGTACATTAATTAACTGAAGTTTGTGTTTATTTCTTACATTATAATTATGACATTGTGTAGATAACTGAATATTTGTCTGGATAGAATTATTGTGGATATTTTTAATGAGAATACAAGTGTAATATGTATAAAGTTGTTTAATATTTGGGGCATTTCACGTGAAGCGGACAAAAAAAAAAATGAGGTCATGAATTTTGTTTATACTCCGGTCAGTTATACTTCTAGTAGACGTCGATGTGTACGCACATTTTTTTTAAAGTATGAAGCTTTATTGCATAGTTATGAGCTTTTAAAAGTTTACCAAGAATGAAGTCACGAATTTTTGGATGCTTATTATCTGCATCAATTAATTTGTAAAAAATACTAAAAATATATTGTTTCTTAAAGTTAAAAAGTCGAAGTTTTTAATTTTTTTGTCGAATTCTAAATTTGAATTTTTTTACGTAGAGTAAACCGGAAGTGAACATTTCAAATCGATATTTGAGTAACTTCAACACTTTTTTTGTTTAATATTTTTACCTTAAATGAAAGCTTTAAATGTATTAATTCTTCACAAAAATAATTAAAACGTGATCATCAATAGTTTAAGACTTAGAGCATATAGAGTACATACACATAGCTATGAGCACTTTCTAAGCGATCGGGTTTATGCGCTAACATGCTAAAATACTACGATATTAATATTTTATTCCTTCATTCTAACCTGCAAAAATAAAAAAATAAACGATTTCATTAATTCTTCACTAAAAAATTTAAGCATGATCGCCAATAGTTTAAGACTTAGAGCGGTTTTATTGAGATTGAAACAGTTTTAACTAAAATAGAGATTTATTTTGTAATTTTTACTATTCGCACTGCCACTAATTATATTTACTCATAAGCCCTCATTGGTTTGAAGAAAAGCATGCAGTTGTTTAGTTCCTGTAACGGTGATAGCGGAAGCAAAACGGACTCGTAGAAAATCTCGCTCTTGTTAAATACTTTCCTTCGAGCAGTAATAAATAGAAGTCTCATTCATATAATATTATAGGTATAGAGATAGCGTTATTCGTGGACTGTAAGCTTGCACGGGGTGCCAAACGTTTAAGGTTTCCCCCAAGACCGTCACATGGCCTTATTCCATGAGTGTTGGCATGGAAGTGTAACTGTGCTTCTATCTTAAAATTTTGGTTATAGTGAAATAGGTTCACAAAATTGAACCTATTCTTAAAATGTTGGGGAGCTCCGTCTGTAATTTATTTCATGACAGAAACCACAATTTTATGCTCATCATGGTTTTATGCGCATAAATTCGATTGCTTATAAAGTGCTCATAGCTATGTGTATGTACTCTATATGCTCTAAGTCTTAAACTATTGGGGATCACGTTTTAATTTTTTTTGTGAAGAATTAATACATTTAAAGCTTTCATTTAAGGTAAAAATATTAAACAAAAGAAGTGTTGAAGTTACTCAAATATCGATTTGATATGTTCACTTCCGGTTTACTCTACGTAAAAAAATTCAAATTTAGAATTCGACAAAAAAATTAAAAATTTCGACTTTTTAACTTTAAGAAACAATATATTTTTAGTATTTTTACAAATTAATTGATGCAGATAATAAGCATCCAAAAATTCGTGACTTCATTCTTGGTAAACTTTTAAAAGCTCATAACTATGCAATAAAGCTTTATACTAAAAAAATAATGTGTGTACACATCCACGTCTACTAGAAGTATAACTGACCGGATTATAAACAAAATTCATGACCTCATTTTTTTTTGGTTGTCCGCTTCACGTGAAATGCCCCATTTAATAATTTTGTTTCGTGATACAATTTGGTAGTGGGAGTACGGAAGTCATATTTATGTAGTACTTTAATAACTTTATTTTGAGTCCTTTGCAGAGTGTTTAAGTGGGTTGTAGGAGCCGGCCCCCATATTTCGATCAAATATTCTAGATGAGATTTAATTAGTCAATTATAAATAATTGTACGGATTGTATTTGGAATATAATTGGATGATTTACGTAAAGCTCCTAATATTTTATTTCGAGAAGCGCACTGGCCGCCCTACCTCATTCTTTTACAATACGCGGTCATATGTGCTATCCGTAGAGGCGTTCCCTTCAGACGGCCGCGGGCCTTGGTGAACGTTGGATCAATGCACGATCTTTCGAAATTCTAAATTTGCAGATTATTTAATTTTTAGTTTAGTTATGCCTGCCTTGGTGGCGTAGTTGTACTAAGGTAGGATTACAAAACTGAGGTCTCGGGTTTGATTTCCGAGTCGGGCAAAGCGATATTGGATTTATCTATTTATTATCAGCCCGGAGCCAGGAATTTGTGCCCGATATGGCGATAGGCTCGCCCCCTATCACATCGTGGGACGGAACATGCAAGGCGAAACATGGGTGTTCTGGTAGCAACTCTGCCTGCCCCTTCTGGGAAAATGGCGTGTGTTTATGAATATAATATGTAGTTTAGTTATTTATGAAAATAAAAGAGAAAGGTCATTGTCTGATTTACGTATAAACGCATAAACGAAATTACTGGAAATAGGAGCGTGAAATTTTATACACGGGCTCCTGTTATCACGTGGAATAACAGTAAGTAGATTTTTGCCTCGGTGGGATTACAAAGCTGAGATCTCGGGTTCGAATCCGGGTCGGGCAAAGTGATATTGGATTTTTCTATTCATTATCAACCTGGCATCAAAAATTTGCGCCCGATATGGCGATAGACTTGCCCCCTATCACATCATGGGTATCATGGTTGCACCTCTGCCTACCCCTTCTGGGATAAAGGCGTGATGCTTATGTGTCTTGGTATGTATTGAAACAATAGACGTTATCCTGTTTGATTTACTGCTGAATTAATACAGGACTTAAAAATAAAAATAATATTGCATATGAACTGGAAACGAAGCAATTACGGTAAGATTATGATTCATTTTCAAAACACAGAACTGCAAAATAAAGCATAAAATAACGTCAGAATATCGGTTAGCTGTTATATCGACTGTTCGGGTATTTGCTATAAAGGATAGCCTTGCTTGCTAAGAATAGTTTAATGCTAGATACGTTATGATAAGTTCCAAAATAACTAATAACCATGAAAATGCTATATGCTATACTGATAGTAAACAAGTGATATACGAGTAGAGCACGCGCGGCGCGATTGATGACCGCACGCGAACTGCTTGACATAATTATTATGTAAACGCTTTGAACAATAAAATGCTGCAGTTGCAATTGTGCGGTTGCACCGTTCATCGACATCCCAGTGTTTACAGTGAAAGATGTAGAATACGCTATAAATAAATTAATATCAGGTAGCTCAAGTGGAACTGATTTTATTCCATCTTATTTTATATACATTTGAAAGATTTCCTATTGCATCCACTGTGTCATTATACGAGTATAATATATCGATAGGTAATGGAGTGCACGAACGGAAAACTTCGCGAGTTATGCGTATTCCGAGAAATATGAATAAATTAAATGTCGAGGAATACCGTCCCATTGCTAAATTGCCTACAGTGGCAAAAGTTTTTGTGAATATACTACATACGTGCATTTTCAAGCAAATTAAGGCTTATAGGACCAGCAACACGTTTTGGGACTGAAAGATCAGTGGACATTAATTAACCTTCTTACGGTAGTGGATTATATTTCATCTAAGCTGGACCGTTGGGGCCAAGTGGAAATCTTATTTTTTTTATTAATAATAATAATAATAAATATAAAATACTAGCGGCCCGGCCCAGCTTCGCCTGGGTGCTTAGATGTTTAGACTCCACTCCACACCAGAAATATCTTATTCCCGTTCAAACTTTTGTACTCCTGAACTCAACCTAAGTACCTACTATCCCTTTTCCTATCTTATCCCATCCCATCTCATCTGGCTCCTTTTCTTTCTGTTACATCCCGTCCCATTATTTCCCATCTACCGGTCTCATCGCGTTCGTCCCACTTTATCCCATTTCATCCCTTAATGCCTAAATAGGCATGTTGTCAATTTTTTGGAATTGCTTTTATTTTGTAGATAGGCCTTATATAAACACGAAACTACGACGAATATCATTAAAAAAATACGCAAACACAAATACTTTGCAAAATTCCTGCTAAATCTTTAAAATAAATTTAATTAATTTTATAGCGTCAACAACACGTGGTAATTATACTGTTAAAATGTAGCTTATATGACACGTTCGTAGATTTACCATAGCAGCGCCATCTATTGATTACTTATTCAACCCAGTCGAAAGGTATCGACATCTGTTAGAATCATTTGGAGTTAACAGATGATTGTGACTGTCAAATAGTAACAGACAAATAATTAGCAATAAATTAAAATTGCGACTATAATTTGAGATTTAAACTATCCTATCTCTCAAGTTGGATCGAACTGCACATGGTGTGCAAATTTTATTATAATCGGTTAAGTAGTTTAGGAGTCCATTGAGGACAAACATTGTGACACGAGATTTATATATATTAAGATATGAAAAGAGCATGACAGTGTCAAATAGTGTAAAATTACAATAAAATTAAAATGACTACAAGATGATGATCACACGAGCCAAGACTAGAAACGCACGCATAACATCTCCCAGCTCGTCGCACTCCACGTCGTGAGCGTCGGCTTCGGACCTGTTCAAGTTGACGCCGGACATCGACGCGTCGAGCCAACGCGACGAGCTGCAGTCGTCCCCGCCGCCACCAAGACCTGCGCGGCGAAGAGGACGACCCCCTCCAGCGGTGGGCTTGGGACCTGTGGGGCCGAGTGCCCCGCCTACGGTCCCCGCTACCGGTGGAGTAGTGCGCCGCATGAGATGGACTCAACACATTAATGAGAATGTCATGCGGGCCTACTTTGGGGCAACAAGGGAAAGGGAGCTTTGGAACGTGCGATTTCGGAATTTGTGTCTTTATCACCGTCCTGTAGACCGCGTTTGCCAACGCATAGAAGAAATTTGGCACTGGTGGGAGCTTTGGACTCCATGTTACCTACATACTTGGACTCCAGTCGGGATCTTTTTGATACGCATTCGATCCTTTACTGCGCGGCTGTTGCGACATGTCGAGTGGCTAATGTTAAATTTCCAAATGAACATAGAGCCGCTCAAAGTGTTGCGACTGTGCCTGCCTGGCAGATTAGGATCGAGGACCGTATCAACAGGGCCCGAACTCTCATCGGCAAGCTAATTTCCTTCAGAGAAGGAAATAGCAGGCCGAAGATTATGCGTTTTGTGGCGCAGGCTTTTTCGGGGACTAATACAAGTCCTCGGAATTATAGACTCTACGTCACGGAACGCATAGACTTCTACAAACAGAAAGTCTATGCATGGGCGAACCGCATTCGACGCTATAGGAGGCGATGGGATCGTTTCGAACAAAATCATATGTTCCAAAGTGACCAAAAGAGGTATTATAGGTGTTGGGAGAATTCTCAACAAGATGTGGTGTATAGGCGACTGCCTAGTGCTCACGAAATGCGTGAGTACTGGTCGAATATCTGGTCGTCGCCTGTCTCTCACACTGAAGCCCCCTGGTTTAGTGTTGTCGATCGTGCTTGCGAGGCAATACCGGCTATGGAAACCATTTTCATCAGTCCAGAGGATGTTCTGGCTGCGATTCGTCCAACCCAAAACTGGAAGTCTCCGGGTCTAGACGGTCGGTACAACTTCTGGTTAAAATGGTTTCCAAGCTCGCATGCACGATTAGCAACACAGTTCCAGGATGCGCTTGAGGGGGGATCGCTCCCAACATTTATGACAACAGGTATCACTCACCTGCTCTTTAAGTCCGGTAGTACCACGGTACCAAAAAATTATACACCCATCACATGTCTCCCCGCAGTATATAAATTACTTTCTTCCATAATCAGATCAAAAATGTCACACCATTTCACAACTAACCTAATTATTTTTTTCCGGACAAACAAGTTATAAAAGTGGGTTCCGTGGTACGAAGGAACAGAATTTATCAGAAGTCAGAATTTATCAGCTGCCTGGATTGATTATAAAAAGGCATATGATTCGGTGCCCCATACATGGCTCATGAGGGTGCTTAATTTATACAAAGTTGATACAAAATTGAGCACCTTTCTTGGGGCGTGTATGGGACAGTGGACTACTATCTTTAAATATCCAGGCACTATGAACCCATCGGAGAGGGATGAGCCAATTAGAATTAAGTGGGGTGTATTCCAGGGTGACAGTCTGAGTCCACTGTGGTTCTGCATGGCCCTGAATCCTCTCAGCACTCTGTTGTTGGAGTCGGGGTTAGGCTACCGTCTATTTCTCACTTACTTTACATGGATGATCTCAAGTTATTTGCATCAAAACAAACAGAATTGATTGTGTTGTTAAAAATAACTGAAAGATTTAGAAACTCAATCAATATGGAGTTCGGTGTTGATAAATGTGCGGTTACCCATGTCAAGCGTGGGGAAGTTTCAGTCTCTGATGGCATACAAGTCTCAGAGACTGTAAGACTCACATCCCTCTCTAAGATGGAAACATATAAATATCTGGGTATGTCAGAGGCACTGGGTATTTTGAGTGCAGACGTAAAACAATCGGTGAAGGAGCGTTTCTTTGGCCGCCTGACAAAAGTTCTCAACAATTTTTTGTCAGGTGGAAACAAGTTTCGCGCACTCAACGGTTGGGTTATGCCTGTACTTATGTACTCCTTTGGCATACTCAGATGGACTCAGACCGAATTGAACGCCCTGGATTGCAAGGTCCGGACTCTACTGACTGCACATCTTATGCATCATCCACGTTCGTCAGTGATGAGATTGTACATACCGCGAAAATGTGGAGGCCGAGGCATGCTTAATGCTAAGGACTTGCATAATCGCAAAGTGTGCAATCTCAGGGATTCTTTCCTTCACAGCGACGTGGATATGCATAGGGTTGTAGTTATGGTAGATAAAGGATTTACCCCGCTCTCGTTGGCAAATGAGAACTGGCGAAAACCTCTGGTGGTAGGCATTAGGGATCGCGAGGATATATGGGAGAGCAAAGAGCTGCATGGTCGGTTCTATCGAGCCCTTCATGGGCCTGATGTGAACCGACTAGCGTCAGTGTCTTGGCTACGCTTCGGTAACCTCTTTGGGGAAACTGACGGTTTTGTCATAAATTTATATTTGTATTTATTTGTCATTACAGTACAATCTCACTAATCCGGCACTTCGATAGATCGGCACGTCCAATAATCCAGCACCTTCCGCCCACGCCTCCCTCACCCCTCTATACCTGTGCGCTTGGTCGCTGCGTCGTCGACTAGCAGTCTAACCTCAAAACTTATCACGTGCACGTGCTAACGTATTTGTTTTTTTCAAGTGAGAATAGTTTATAGTTAAAAATGACAAATAAACGCAAACACAAGACACTAGATTTGAATAATAAAATGGAGATTTTAAGAAAGTTAGATACTGGACAAAACATGTGCAAATTGGCAATAGAATATGGTTTTGGGCGTGCTACTATACACGATCTTAAGAAGAAAAGGCAAAAGATAGTAGACCACGTCAAGACAATGGAATCAGGGCCAGGAAAGCGTAAAACACTAAAAGTTGGCGATTGTCCAAAGATGGAAAACGCTCTTTACTTGTGGTTCATACAGCGGCGTTCTAAACACACTCCTATATCTGGAGAAATTCTGAAAGCCAAAGCAATCGAATTTTATAAAAAAATTACCCACAAAGATGATTTTCGTGCCAGCGATGGATGGCTGGATAAATTTAAAAAACGATTTGGTATCCGTCTATTAACCATATCGGGTGAGAAATTATCAAGCAACGAATCTGCAGTACAGCCATTTATCGAGCATTTCAAAAACAAAGTAGAAGAACTGGGTCTTCTTCCTGACCAAATCTATAACGCAGACGAGAGTGGTCTGTTCTGGAGACTGTTGCCCAATAAAACATTTGTATCTTCTGAAGAAGCAAGTGCACCAGGTCGTAAAGTGAGTAAAGATAGAATCACATTCATGCCGTGTTCAAATGTTACTGGAACGCACAAATTGGATTTGTTAGTGATTGGCAAAGCAAAAAATTCCAGAGCTTTCAAGAATATTTGTCTGCCAGTCTGCTACAAGAATCAAAGTAAAAGTTGGGTCACGAGAGAGGTATTTAGCGAATGGTTTCATAAAGACTTTGTCCCAGAAGTCAAGAAGTTTATGAAAAGATCAAACTTGCCCATAAAAGCTTTACTCGTACTTGACAATGCTCCAGGCCACCCAAATGAACAAGAACTTAAATCAAGTGATGGGAATATCCAAACCATCTTCCTACCTCCAAACTGCACACCTTTACTGCAGCCGATGGATCAAAATGTTATCCAAAAAATAAAGTCTTTGTATAAAAATAAATTGCTGATCCATATTATATCTCAGGATGGTGATATAACGCAGAGCCTTAAAGGATTGAATTTGAAGGATGTTGTATTCTCTCTCGCTCATGCTTGGAAGTCTGTTTCTCCTAACTTAATCCAATCTTCATGGAAAAAGTTGTGGCCTACAATGAATGATGTATCAGAAACAGAAGAAACAGATGAATGGGATCTTGAGGATAATGTGCCAATTGCCGATTGGTTACAAAATCTATCAGAAAAAGGATTGGAGACAAGTGAAGAAAATTTAAATTCTTGGTTTGAAGGAATCGAAGAAACAGAGCAAATTATGACCGATGAAGACATTGTATGTGAAGCAGTACAAGAAGAAAGCTATGTAGAAATATTGGAGCCACCAACTACTACAACTGCTGTAAAAGTTAAACCAGATGATGCATTGATTTGTTTCAATACCTGCATAACATGGGCAGAAGAAAACGGCATATCTGGCAAAGATATTATAATTCTTCGCAACATGCGAGAAAAGGTTTTTAAGCAAGGACTACAAGTTGCACAAAAGCAGACCTCAATTAAGGATTATTTCAAAACTAGTTAATTACATATATATATATATACCTACATGTTAATTTAATACATTATATACATTTATTCTCTCTATGAAATGCTTTATTTTATTTATTACCTATGATTTTTTCAGTATAATCCAGTAATCCGAACATTCCAATAATCCGGCACCCTCCGGTTTTTAATAGTGCCGGATTAGTGAGATTGTATTGTATTTGTCGATAAATTTATTGTGAAAAATCTCCTAGAAAATACAATATACACATTCACATTTTGAGTTCATATTTGGTGGGGTCAACAATGACATACTGCTGAAAAAACTCAATGATATGGGATTTACCCCGAGGCTTTTAAATATTCTTGCCTGACTACCCTCGCAATCGTCAATAATTCGTTAGACTAAGGCTCTATGCCTAAGTGCGTGGTGGCCTGTTGGTAAACGGACCAGACGCGGCTGCCTACATGTTTACGGTGGTCGCGGGTACAAATCTCGCGGCACACCTCTGACTTTTCGAAGTCATGTGTGTATTGATAGTCAATCATCACGCACTATAACGGTGAAGGAAAATATCGTGAGGAAACCTGCATACCATAGCGATTTGTATAAAAATCTATGATATGTATAAGTTCGCCAACCCGCACTAAGCCAGCGTGGTCGACTATATGGCCTATCCACTCTCAATCGTACTCTCGATAGTAGAGGAGGCCCGTGCCTTGCAGTGGGTCGTATATGGGCTGATACAATACAAAAAAAAAAGGCTCTATGGATCCAGTCCGTATCACACGGGTTCCGGAGTTAGCCAGCGATCAATACTTGGTACTTTACTTTCTTGACTATGATAAATGATCTGCCCTCGGTTCTCTAATAGTCCAGGTGTCTGCTTTATGCAGATCACCTCAAAGTATACGCGGAAATTAGGTGTGATGATGTTTGTTTGGCACTACAAAAAAATATAGACGCAGCTTACGGCTGAACGAGTGACAACAAAATGGAATTCAACCTGGATAGCGAGCAGAAGCGTCTTGGCAGGCCGGCATAATTGTATCGAATGGCATGGGACTTCCGCCTGAGGCCATTCCATATTTTGTCTGGCCGGCATTTGTGCTTACTATCAAGTGTAGTGCAGTCACAATGCCGCGCTAGAACAAGAAAATATAGGTTATTTCGCAGTTTATAATTTCAAATTCATATTTTCTCGATGTGGGGCTTCCCTATTTTTAATCAATTTTCTATTGCAGGAAACGTAAATATAACAATGATATCATATATAAATCAATAATTTAATATTAATACAGACATTAATATAATATCAGGAAAAATGTAGGAATGAAAATGAATAAATACCTTCTTTAATATTACTATGAACTCACATGTCAGTTGAGTAATGGAAATGGATAGTAAATAATTTGTAGAAATCAGAGTACATAATTGTTTTATGTAATATATGATAAATTAATCGTTCTTATAAAAATGTGATAAAACCGCTCTCATGACATCTGATTTATGAAAGTAGCTGTGAAATGGAGATTTGTAAATTTAACATGAGACTTTTTGACTACATTTCTAACCGCCTTCAATAAAGTAGGACATTCTCAATTCGAGACGGTATTTTTTTTATGTATCATTCTTTACAGGGCCATGTTCAGGTCAGTGATAGTCGCTGTCTTTTGTAAAATACTTTTGTTGCGATAAGATATAATAATATGAGTCCTGAAAATCAATAATTTAATTGTTTCCATCATTTAACTGTTACCTTGAAATTTATAACACTGTTCGTCTCATAAGGATTTTCATTATTTGTAACGTAACTGTCACGTTGTTTTACAAAATGTCGTTTTACACACGTAAGAAGTTATACTTCCTTTTAAGATAAAAGTCACTTTATAAAGATATTTTACAATGGCCTATCCTTCACCACCATATATTAATTTTAATCATATACACACATTTATATATACGAATAAATATTTAAGAATAAAATAAAACAAATACCGACAATTAACCTCAAATCTATAAATTCACATTAATTTTATGTTAAAAGTTACTTTTATCATGAATTTTTCACTTACACGCATGTTTAATTATGACTAAATAACCTTTCTTTTCTCCACAGCAGATATAATTGAACACATTTTTTTACAAACGCGCCCAAAGAGGTAGTACTTAAATAGACAGAATTATAAAATACCCAATATTAGGTTTTCTTTTCTAATCGGTATTATTGTAAACCCAAATCTCGACACTGACCCTTTGGAACATATTAAGTAGATGAGAAAATTATAGTATGATGAAAGACCCAAATGATTTCTGTCAACTTTATGCGTTTCTCGTACTTGAAATATGAAAATCCGTTTAATTTAAAATTCGACAATTGCCAACATTCGTTGGCCTCGCCCGATCACACATCAAGACGTCTTTTCGTAACGCTCTCGTCACGCCTTCACCAGCTTATTCCCGAAGTCAAACGTGCTTATAGAATTCAAATATGATGAGTGAGGAAAGTATTTAATCGCACGGCTTCACCGGATCCACCGGACCCGGGTGTTCGCAATGGACCGAATGGGACTGCCGAGATGATGGTCGCGGGTTCAAATCCCTTCTACACAGCTCTAACTTTTCGGAGTCATGAGTGTATCGATAGTGACTTTACCACGCACTTTAACGGTGAAGGAAAACGTAAAAAAACCACATGTTTCGGGTTACCTTAGGTAACATTGTACAAAATGTGAAAGTAGTCTGAGTGGTATTTTTTTTCAAAAAGCGTTATTTTCATTTTCAAGGCTTTTGATAACCCCGTATCGGCACGACTTTTGTTACTGCCGAGATAAGTTTCGGAATCGAACCGAAGTTCAGCTAAGCAGTAAAATACAAAGTATTTAAAAATACTATAAATAAAAAATGCTTAGGCAATCATTATGTTTTAAGAGTAACATTGTCATTATTATTTTTGTGTTTCTTTTATAAAAGATAAAGTTGTTGTGTAGCGTCGTATGTAATATGCGTGCAGTAATAATATGTGTTTATTTCAGGTCTGTGCGGAGCGAGTCCAGCTGCCCCGCAACCGATAAGCATCACTCTCTCTTTTCTGACAAATCTAAGTGTCTATGTACCTACTTGTTTTTCAATATTCGCCTGCCGCATTGAAGATCGTCTACAAATAATCTCATTTGCACACTAATCAATTAAGTATACAGACAAGAACGAGTGAGTGTGGAAGGGGATCGCCATATCATTGGGAAGAGTTCCTTTATTTTAAATGAATGTATTTCGTTGTTTATAATGAGTAAAAAAATGTACTGGAAAATAAGAAGAATAATAAAAATGAATATTTTTGTAACGGCTATACAAACAAGTTAAGAAATGTAAATTAGTTAGGTGCATGAGGGACGTTCAAAGTTACTTTGACGCCAACACAGTGGCATGTAGTTATAAAATATCAATATCAATATCAATTCATCTGAAATTTGCAGTAACAATACACATTAAAATTGTTTTGTTATTATAAAATACTTTATCGAAAAGGCGTCACCTGTCGTCTACATGACTTTTAAAATATTTGATACTCTAAAATATGTCATGCCATGAATATATTGAGCGTCCCTCGTACGTGCATGTCTATTTTAGTGGCAATGGTATCATTGTACCTTTACCAAACTTTAGGAATATGGTCATGAACCATGAGTGCTACTTATGTCTATAAAATGATTATTTTTTTAAATTGTATTTAATTGTAACAAGTTAATATTTGCGTATATATGTATAACGCTTTATAGCACTGAATGCAATTTACCACGAAAAAATATATTATCTACTAGATTGGGCAATACTTTCTATATAAATTGTAATATATTTTTATAATAATATTAAATTGAACTAACTAAATGTATTTAAAAAAATGTAAAACTGTTTATGTACCGACATATTCCATATTGTAAATTACGTTGTGTAAAAAGTGAATGTTATAATATGTATGTAGGTACTCACTGTCATTCTAAAATATTAATTGTTACAATTACATTACATTATTTTTTACAGATATACTTTAATTTCACAAATTCATGTTGGTGCTAAGATTTTTTGTACAAAATTTTGCTAAATATTATGTAGTTTTATTTTTATTTTGTTCGTATGGATCGATTTATGGAGCGTCGAGTGTCATCTGACACTTGTAACATTTGGTGCTAGGGAAATGGAACGATTTTGAAATAAGATTTTAGATCGTCAGTTTAACTTAAATCGAATAACAATTTGTAAAATTTGTCTGAATGCGGCTCATGCGTCTGTAATTGTTAACAGGTGCATGGACCGCATTAGTTCTCTGAATTTCAGCAGTAACTGCCGCAATATTTTTTATTATAGCATAATATTAATTTTTTCTTACCTATTATTTTGTCAAAAGGTTTTAAAGTTATTCAAGTTTAAAATAAGGAGAGATAAAACAATTTAGTTTTGGAAGTATTTATAAACAAGGCAATCACCTGTGTAAAGTTTGTTTGGGTCTATAAATACGCATTGGCATTTGTTAGTACTGATCTCAGCAAAGCGAAGTTTAATACACACAAGTGCCGATACTATATTACGATTTATCTGCATTGTTTGTTACTGCAAGGAGTACCGATCAGTCACCTAACAGCACAGCCTAAAAGATAGTCCCATATTTAATGTCTTCAAGTTTAGTCACTTTAAAAACGGACGCTTAAAAATATTTTTCCAATGAATAAATTTGTATAATATAAAAGAAAATCTATATTTTGATATGAAAATTCGAGTATTAAATTGTTTTAAAAAAAATTGATTCAGAGGTGCTCGTATGTTATGTATATGATAGCAGTATATTATAATGTAGAAATAAGCTTGAAATTTAATTTTCCGCATAAGGACGAGTGTTTGTGCAAATAAGTGACTACACAAAATAAGCTATTTAATATAATGGAACTAAAGTTGTGACTAGTGTGCAAACGTAGAGTACCTACCAACACATTTTTGCATATAACCCAAAAAAATATTAGTAAAAAGCAAGGTTACGAGAAGTTTGATCAACTTTTTCATAAAATATACCGTTATTTTTTAAATTTTAAAGCATTCATTAGTTACATTGCTTAAAGCATGTTTAGCAAGTATGGTAATAACAGAAGTACCTGCAAGATGGCGACAATAGCAAAAGTCATTAATGTATAAAAACAAGTGTGCTTTGGACCACACGACTGAAGTAAAACTTCTTTAGCTCCATCTATATATATGATAAAAGTTACTTTTATTACGAATTTTTACAATATAATAATATTTATTTATAAATATAAAGCACTGTGTCTTCTGAAAGTGATTCTTTTTACTCTGCTATGGAATCTTCTACTTCAGTCCAATGATGATAGTTTTGGTTCGTTACACGATAGGCTTGGCGACTTTGTAAGGCAAAAAATTGTCAACCAATCTGATACGTTCAACGTTTGTCATATAAACGCCCAAAGTATTCCAAGTCGCGTTCCAACCTAACTATGACCTTCACTGACACTAATGTACATTGCGTCCTGACTTCTGAGAGCTGGCTCAAACCTCATCTTTTTTCTACTGCTTACCCTCTTACAGGTTTTATTTTAATTAGGAATGACCGAATCAATATGAGGGGAGGAGGCGTTGCTATATATCTTCGCAGCAACTTTTCTTACAACATTGTAGCGTCCTAGCCGTCTCTTTACTCGGCGTCAGCAGAGTATCTCTTTCTCGAGGTTTGGGTCAGGGGAGTAAAAACGTTAATTGGTATTGTCTATTGCCCTCCTTCTGTAGATTACTTCTCCAGTCTCGATTCGATACTGGAATCTTTAGGATCAGAGTATGCACATCAAACTTTCATGGGAGATTTCCTTGCCCAACATTTCCATCGTTCCTGTAGACTCCTTAATATCTTTCAGTTCGCCAGCCTATACATCCTGCCTTTAAAAGCCACTCATAACAATAACAATGCGGATGATACCTGGCTTGACCGTATCCTCACCTCTGCTCCTTACCTTGTTTCCAGTCATGGCCAGTATCCGGCTCCCAGATTTTCTCGCCATGACCTCCTCTTCATGTCTTATGCCTTGAAACCTTATAAATCTCCACCGAAAGTACAGGCGTTGTTTTGATCGTTTAAATATGGACGAGTTTTCTAAGGACGCTGGAATGGTGAAGTGGAATGACCTGTTGGCTGCATCTACAGTCGATGAAAAGGTAAATATTCTCACAAGTAAGATACTTGCACTGTATGACGTTCATACTCACATCAGGCGTATTAAACTTAAACGTCCACCAGCTCCTTGGATGACTTGTGGTATTCGGATGGCGATGAGGCGTAGGGAATGCGCCTTTCGTAAGTTTAAGAGGGACCGTACGGAGGATAATTGGAGCTTATTTAAATTTGCGAGAAATCGGTGTAACCAAATGATATTAACAAACACTTCACTTCAGTCACTACCCTCGATCACCAAATCAAACAACGCACCATGGGATTCCTTAACAGTCTTACCTATCCCAATACCGATCCCTTTCGTTTTTCTCCAGTTGCCCCGGATGATATCAGAAAGATAATCCTATCTATCAAATCCAATGCCATGAGCTGCGACAATATCAGCCGTCGCATGGTAATTCCTTTACTCAATCTGCTTCTTCCACCCTTAACCTATATCATTAATACTTCCCTAGAGTCAGGCATTTTTCCGTCTTCATGGCGGAAAGCACATGTCATTCCTCTTCCCGAAATCCCAAATCCATCTATTGCTAATCATTTCCGTCCTATCTCCAAATTACCCTTCCTGTCCAAAGTGCTGGAGGCTTGTGCACACAAACAGCTGTCCAGGTTCGTATACCTGAACAACCTTTTAAACCCTCTTCAGTCTGGTTTCAAACCTGGATACAGCACTGTTTCTGCGCTCCTTAAAGTGACTGGCCATATTAGGCAGGGTATTGAGAACTCGAAGGTCACCGTGTTGGCACTGGTAGACTTCTCCAATGCTTTTAATACCGTCAGTCACGATATCGTTTTATCTATCCTCACCCATTTTATGATCTCACCCAAGGCGCTGGAATGGCTCTCATCCTATCTTCAGGGACGTCAGCAATCGGTTCGTCATGATGAATTGTCGTCAAATTGGCGTGACCTTCACTCTGGCGTCCCTCAAGGCGGTATACTTTCTCCTTTGTTATTTTCTCTATTTATTAATTTTATTACCCAAGATCTTCAATGTGCGTATCATCTGTATGCCGATGACCTGCAAATTTACTGCCAGGCAAGTTATGATTGTGTGTGACTGCGATCCATAACGTGAATAGGGACTTGGTACACGTAAAACACTGGTCGGATAACTTTGGTCTCACAGTCAACCCCACCAAATGTCAGGCCAAAATTGTGGGCAGTTCAAGGATGATGAGCAGATTGGACGCCACAACTATCCCCCCCGTTATATACAATGGTACCGTCGTCGCCTAGACTTGTGTTGTTAAAAATTTGGGCTTACTTATTGATTCTAATTTGAATTGGCGAGCCCAGGTTACATCTGTTTCCCAGAATTTTACCGGTACTTTACGTGTCCTTTATCGCCTAAAGAACTTCCTCCCTGTTAAAACCAAGACAATGCTTGTGCAATCCTTAATTTTTCCTATAATCAACTATGGTGATGTGTGCTACTTTGATCTGAATGCAGAACACCTCAATAAACTTGACCGGCTTCTTAATAACTGCATTCGTTTCGTGTTTAACCTTCGTAAATATGACCATGTTTCTTCTTTCCGCTCCCAGTTAAAATGGTTGCCTATTTGTCAGCGTCGTACTTTACTCGCACTCTCTACACGCTGTTCTATCCTTATGTTTCCTACCCCACCTTCTTACCTTACCTCTCAATTTCAGTACTTAAGCAGTAACCGTGATAGGAACCTTCGCTGAACTAAAAATTTTCTTCTCCATTGTCCGTCTCACAGTTCAGACTTCGTCCATTCGTCTTTCTCTGTCCAGTCCACACTCCTATGGAACGCACTCCCCTTCAAAATCAGGGCGTCTAGTACTCGCTGTGCATTTAAAAGGTCAGTCAAACAACTTTTGATTGATAGTTTGGCAGAATCACTTGTTTTTTTTCAGCCCATATACGTCCCACTACTGGGCACGGGCCTACTCTACAATCGAGAGAATCGATTGAGAGTGGTTAGGCCATATAGTCCACCACGCTGGCCTAGTGCGGGTTGGAGGACTTGCATACCGTAGAAATTCTTTAAAATCGCTACGGTATGCAGGTTTCCTCACGATGTTTTCCTTCACCGTTAAAGAATCACTTTAGTGAGTATTTATTACTTTCCATTTATTTTATTTATTTATTTATTTATTTAATCACACACACACAGTCATTACAGGTTTAGGTACCCAATTCGATCTGGCGGGACTATAACACAATTTATACAAAAATAAGATAAAATAAAACTAAACAAAACATAATAACAATCACACTACAACAAATAAATTAAGCCAACTTAATTAAATCAAGTATAACAAATAACATACAACAAACATTTTGCGAGCTCACTCCGATTACCTGCAAAAACATCTGTTTTGACATGCACCCCATTAATAGTTACCATTGCTCAGGTGAGAGGCGTCTTGGCCAAGAGGTTGGTCCTGGAGGTCGGTACCGCCAGTAGCGGTGGGCGGCGTCGCCTCCACACATACCGGTCTGGCACACTCAGGCAGAGGCGGTACAGAACCCCCGGGTTGTGCTCTATACCACGCAATAGCTTCACCAGGTACATCGCGAGAGTGAACTCGCGCCGCACCCTCAGCTCGTTGTACCCGACCATGCCCAGTACAAACAATGTGGGGTACATTAGCGGATAAAACGGATATATCCCATAAAGTTTCAAGTAGAGGTGCCTCGTGAACTTGTTCTGGACCCGTTCTAACATGGCCACGTACTTTGCCTCGTGTGGAGACCATATGACCCCGCTATGTTCTAGGTGGCTCCGGACGAGCGCATCATATAGTACCCTAACGGTAGTGATATTGGTGAAGTGTTTGGATTGTCTCAACACAAAACCGAGATTCCGATATGCTTTCTTGCATATATTGGTAATATGATTACGAAATGTCAAGTCCGGAGTGAGAACCACCCCCAAATCACGCACCTGTGATACCCGTTGTATCGGAGATGCATCTACCGTGTACTCGTAGCACACCGGTGTTCGGCTACGAGTAAAAGTTAACACCGAACACTTGGCAACATTGAAGTATAGGTGGTTGTTATAGCTCCACTCCACTACTCTATTTATATCCGCTTGTAGGAGAGCACTGTCGGTTTTATCCCTAACTTCAAGCAGCAGTTTCAGATCATCTGCAAATAACAAACATGAGCCATGCCTGACGACACTTGGTAAATCATTTATCATAAATCATTTACATTATATATATATTTATATATTATTAGATGTATTCATTTATTTTTTAAGTTGTATGTATTTAGCGTCCCATATATATGTATGTGTGTATATGTATGATTGTGTGTATTTATATAGTGATATTTAATAATTAAATTTAAAATGATTTTCATTATCGTATCTTATGCGCCTACCATGATTTCTCTCTGAAACGCCCAAAGATTGACTGGCAGAGAATGACTCAGGCATTAAGTCCGCCTTTATACAATTTAGTATACAAGGCAATTAATAAATAAATAAAAACAAAATAACTCAATCACAAAATGAAAACACATTTTGTTCAATTTAATTTTACACAAATACACAAATTTTTGAAAATAAATTAATATACAACGAAATTTGACAAATACTTATACTAATGACTTGACAGGTATCAAATATGAATATTGCATACATTATTGTAAAAATGGTAGAAATATTTTATATTATATGTCCTTACTTTTCTTATAAATTTTATTCCGATGGTGTAGGATGAAAATAAAATGAGAAATAAACCTAAAAAAATAAGGCTGGTTTTTTTGTCATCATGAATTTCTTGGTCGTACTTGGACCAAATCGATTGATTAATCATGGACATTCTTTTGACATTTTTTTAACTTACGTTGTCTTCATCGTGACACAGTATTTCCGTAACGCTCTCGTCATGCATTCGCCAGTTTACCCCCCAAGTCAAGCGTGCCTAAAGAAGTTTTACTTCAAAAATGTATACATTAAAGGTTAAGCCGAGGTAAGTTATCGCCTTATGAACGAAATATCTAGCATCCTTACTTTATAAAATATCTAACACTGCGTCAAGGAAAAAGCAAAACTTTGTAAGCTTTATCACATAGATATAAATAAATTTTTGATTTTGTATCAAAAATGACCACAAAACAATATTTTACCCTTCCGTGTTTTTATGATAATATATGTATGTACATTTATTAAAAAGAACATCTTAAAGTAGCTATGTAAAACTTGGAATACACCATACCTATTTAGACTAAAACTTAGTGCCAAGGTTAAAGAAATATAATATAAGCTACCTATCAATTGTACATTAAATATACAATATATAAAGTGAATATAGGTGGTTTGCTGAATTAAATTATTTTTATTTTATTTTAGATTAAGTTATGTATATTTACAAAAAGAAAACTACTATACATGTATTTTGTAACCCCCATTATCTTAACCATGTTTTAAGCATGAATAAAATATATCCGATATCCCAAAATATGTAAATATTCAGTGCGTCAGTGCAACAGCGTTAGCATTATCATGGAGCTCTCAAGTTAAAACTTGCAAGAAAATCCTTGGACACGATTTATTCATAAGAAGTTGTTTGCTTCAAAAGTTGTCATTGATATGTGTCATAATAATAATCAAATTGACGTAATATTGAAAAGAAGAACGTTAGGAAAGAGACAGCTTGGAGTAAATAATCGCTTTATTTCATCCAACCGTAGACGGAGAAAAGTAGAAAAGACGAGATACGCAAGGTTATAATTTTTATGTGTGAGCAGGACAAGATATGGATTTTGTCTTTATATTTTGTGCATTGCAATAATTGATAGGCGGATAACATTGAGAGCAGATTAATTAATAGATGAATGTAAAATGTAAACGTTATGAAGTCGGTTAATAAAATTACTAGTAACTTTAAGGATATTTCGTAAGGTTGTATTTAAAGTACAATGATTATTGCTATTATATGTGTATAATATTATAGATATATATAGATTGTCTCATCTATGTTTTATGCCTTGTCGCGCCTTCTAGCGAGTAGTCATCTGTGCGGCCTCGAGTAACAATTCAATTAATTAGCTTTTCCTCTTGCATTAAAAAAAGGTAACGTATATAAAAGTAATTCATGTTAATAATTTATATTAAACTTTATGTACATATCAATCGCACAAGAGCTTCACAGTCTGAGCTGCCCAGTTAATTGACAGGTGGAAGTCCAATAAGAGTACGTGTTTCGGGTCTGGGTGTTTGTGAGACCGAAAATTCTCTCGTAGTTTCTGATACCCACGACACAAGATTCGATATTAGTGTGGGGTCAGGACTATGTATGTGACTGTTGGGTGTATTTATCTAATATATAAAATTCTCGTGTCACAATGTTCGTTCCCATACTCCTCCGAAACGGCTTAACCGATTCTTATGAAATTTTATATACATATTCAGTAGGTCTGAGAATCGGCTACTATCTATTTTTCATACCCCTAAGTGATGGTTGGAATGAAGAATGGTTGTCCACCCCTAACATTTATTTTTTATTTTTTAGACAATTTTTTTATTTTTTATTTTTATATAATGTGGTACTAAAAAATACATACAACCCTAAATTTTCACCCTTCTATCACCAACCCCTAATTTTTAATAGTCGTTTTAGTAATTAATCATTTTTTATCCCGCTCGATAACTTATCAATTATCACTTGGTAAGTTATCCCCTCCATGTGTCTACCGGTGTCACTTCTCACCCTGTAAACAGCACGGAGTAGGGATCAGTGGCGAAGGGTGATTTTTTTAAAAAGGGAAGCCGAAGCTCAATACGCGAAATAAGTGTGTTTATTTTGTTTATACCTACTAGCCCTACATAGGGAAGACAATGCGACTGATACTTGATAGTAAACATAGTGCAGTCCGGATTGAGTAGGTCAACTTATCGTGAGTTGCTTCAGAGAATTAGCCCGAAACGCGACACATTTACATAATATGTACGTGTATCCTTATATCCGGACGTTTGCGAATATCCAACCGCCAGCAAATTATTCCTCCGACAATCTCACTCACCAAACGAAACGATTGCGTTTCGTATGATGGCATCTACGTACTGCGGTCGTCAATTATATTTTAATATTTCCAATATACAAAAGTTGCAATGTCATCATGAGAAAAGTAAAAAAGTATATTTTTAAACCGCACGTGAATATAAGATTAATAAAGAAAAATTAATGATCTAGATACAATGTTAACAAGTACGTTAGCCGCGCTTTTATTAGTTGTATTATTAGTAGTCGAGCACTTCCTAAAATCTAAACAGTAACGTTATTTCCGAAATTGACAATCTAAACATGTACGTCCCTCACGATTATTAATTTCCATTACAACATAATAATACTATTAATATTTGTGTACATTTTGTAATTTAAAACATTAAAAATTAAATGCGTGAACCAGCTAATACTCGTATACTGTCAAAATGTTAATACAACACTTACAAATGCAGTGATATCTACACAAATACACACATAAACACACAAAATGCTGAAGAACCTCAGCATGCCTCCTGCTTTTTTAACGGAAATTGAACCCTAAATCATTATAAGTTTAAGGTACAATTTTGCGTGATTTGTTGCAAACTACACAACCATGTCACTCCAATGCGTAACATGCAGCCGACGCGGGCGGTCGGCGCACGGGCCGCGCCATTGTTATTCAATAAGCCGAACAATTTTGGCAGTAATCCGCCAGAGGTCGCAACGCGGCGCAATCTAATTACGTGTTTGCTATGCGCCTCCGCAATAATATTTACCTATGTGGCCGACAGATGTCGTTGAATAAAATGAGTTTTTTTTTTTTTTTATTGTATCAGCCCATATACGACCCACTGCAGGGCACGGGCCTCCTCTACAATCGAGAGCACGATTGAGAGTGGTTAGGCCATATAGTCCACCACGCTGGCCTAGTGCGGGTTGGCGGACTTTTACATACCATAGAAATTTATACAAATCGCTATGGTATGCAGGTTTCCTCACGATGTTTTCCTTCACCGTTATAGTGCGTGGTGATTGACTATCAATACACACATGACTCCGAAAAGTCAGAGGTGTGCCTTGGGATTTGAACCCGCGACCACCGTGAACATGTAGGCAGCCGCGTCTGGTCCGTTTACCAACAGGCCACCACGCACTTCTAAAAAATGAGTTTAGATATTACATAAATAATTTTGAAAAATTTGCTTGTTTATAGTGTAATGATAAATTACAAAAGGTAAGCCGCAGGGAATCGAGTTATATGGAGCCTTCGCCACTGGTAGGGATGTTACCTCTACAGTTTTCGGCTATTATTAGTGTTTATGCTTAAATCGCAAACGCTGGCTAATGTTTACGAGTTAAATCGTATTAATGCACAACGGAATTGTATATCATAAAAGATCGATAAAAAGTCCGCGATTTACATATTATAAAAAAACATGTACTGTTTACCAATGTATTTTATACAAAACAGTATAATTCCTTATCCAATTAAATACATGACATATGTAGGACATTGAATGTTGATCAAAGCTGCCCTTAACAGATTTTCATTAAAATCTTAGGAGATTTTAGAGATTTAAAAAGCGGAGGCCCAGCGGCTGGCGGGCCGTAAGTTTCTTTCCGGTTATCAGCGGTCGGCGATCGCGGGGTGTGCCGTGAGCATCCGTGAGCAAATAGTGCATCGATGACCGCATTGATATTCTAAATGCATAGGCGAAATTACTAGGGTAGCTGAAAGATTGCGATAAGGCGAAATGTAAAGGCACGGGTTGAGTCCGGATAGGATGCGACGAGAGAGGACGAGACGGGATGGGAAGGGATGAGAAGTGATGGGACGAGATGGGACGAGACGGTACTGGACGGGATAGGACAGGACGGAGCGGGAAGTGACGGGACAGACGGGACGAAGCGGGATTGATTGGGTCATAGTGAGAAGAAAAGGGACGGTAGGATAGCTACGTCGAGTTTTAATATACAAGAGTTTGTACGAAAATTAACATCTATCAGGTGTAGAGTGGAATCAAAAAATATCTGCACCCGAGCGAAGCTGGGTCGGGCCGCTAGTTTATTTATATAATCGTGATTATTCATTATCACACAATATCATGTCGAATTTAATCATTGATTTATATGTAGGGTACGTAAGCCTCGCAAGAGCGCATTAGAGGACGAAACATTAACGTTCTGTTTAAAAAAATCTTGTGTTCAAAATAACAGTCGCCGAGGACGAAAACTGCTAGGAATACATCATCATGATTATCATGTTTCGAGAACTTTTACACCTTTTTTGCACTCATATATAAGCTTTGTAAAAGGAGCCTTGGAGGCGGGAAAAACATGGTTTGAAACGTATAATATAATTAAATACACCCAAGAGTAAAGCAGGTAGTAAACATCAAAGCAGTTAGTGCGAAGTTTAAACCCGCGATTTCTCGTCTTACAGCAGCCCGTTTAAAAAATGCGCCACAGAGGCTGTCATTGCACGATTGCACCACGCAAACCGTGGAAACACGAGCACCCTCTGAGCGAGCGGTCGGCCGACACGGCGCAGCCGGTCACCGCTCTCTCGATTTTTACCTCTCCTCTGAACACAAATAAGAAACACCGTGTTTAACTCCGAACGCTCAGCGTTTAATAATTAATATCATACACTGCTCGATTACGAACGTTGCAGTTTAAAAGCTTTGTCGTGGGATTCATATTTTTTAACGAGAGTACAACGTTTTCGTGCAAATAAGATTAACCTCTGGTTTGTTAGCTCGGCGGGAAAACCATTTAGCACACAAACAGTTGTTTTAGGGTAAAAACTACCACAGTGCACGAATGCTATCATAATAACGCTGGTACATTGTATAAAGTAGCTAATGATGTGTCCCCTTTCATGTAAAAATCCGATAAATACTTGGTTATTCGTTTGTTTAGCTTTGTAAATATATTGTAAATATCAAATTAAATCCATTGACATAAACATAATTATGGACGTGACGAAATACGCGTGAAGTGTTTCAACGTCCGTGGTGCAGCGCTCCAGTGCGTCTCCTGAGTCCTGTGGGGCGTTACCAAAATTAATCGTCGCTCGCTATTATTCTGAAAATGCCTACTTGTATTATAACAGAAAGTTTCGTCAAAACAATAGATAATAATTCTTATCACCGTTAAGAACAAACTATTTCAGTAATTTAATTTAATATTATTTTTGTTTCCACATAGTTACGAAAAATTCTAAAAGAAGACGTGAATTTCACGGCCATTTTATTGACACATAAAACATACTGAAGGGTCCACCCCTAGGTTTTAAATCAATGTTTAAATCAAGAAATAATATATTTTTTTGTTGTGACTCTCAACCATATTATAACAAAATCATTCTTTAACTATAGAATACCGTTAACATTTTATTATTAATTTAAAAATAAAATGCAATCTGTTTCCGGAGACAATAATAGTTCTTACGTAACTAAAAATTAAAGTAAGCTTTTTTTTTAATTTTGCTTATATTAGTTTAGAAACAGACTATTATAATATTTGAGACGTTTTATTTTTTATACAATCAATGACCAATAACTACAGTTACCCCACCACCGGTGAAATATTATTAATAAGACTATTAATATGTCTTATAATAATAATAATATGCAATAGTAGTCCAGAAACTATACAACATATCACTAGCGCCTGTAAATCAATAGCCCAAACTGACTACAAATACAGACACGATCAAGTTGCGAATGTAATACACCAAAAATTAGCCACCAAATATAAATTAATTGTAGCACCTAAAAAGCCTATACCATATTATAAATATATCCCAGAAACAGTTCTAGAAAACGCCCATTATAAAGTTTATTTTGACCGAGCCATTCTAACCGATAAAACAGTACACTTTAATAGACCTGACATCACAGTAGTTGATAAAATTAATAAAACCGCCACCATAATAGATATTGCCATACCAAACACCCACAATTTGCAAAATACAATATCCGAAAAACTCACAAAATACATAGACTTAAAAGACGAAATCGCTCGCATGTGGCAATTAAAGAAGGTATCCATAGTACCAATAGTAGTGTCCGCCACGGGAGTAATTCCAAAACAACTGTCCCAGTCTTTAGGTTTACTAAATTTACCACAACAAACTTATATCCAAATACAGAAATCAGTTATCTTAAATACATGTAGAATAGTAAGAAAATTTTTGCAGTCAGAATTGTCCCCTGAACCTATCCCTAACATAATATCGAACGTAAACAACAATCATTTGGCTTAGGCCCGTGATTGTCGTTTTATACCGGTTAAATATACCGAGTAGTTAAATGACTAAAAAGGAATAATAATAATCCTCCCAGCCGGTTTCGGCTATGGCGATCGCTTATTTTTTCTCCTTTGCTATTCTCTGTGATGTGCTCTAACATGACTTAAATAGCCAATCCTGTTGGTGAAGGTCCGCGCACCTTGTGGACACGTTAGAGCACCGTTACTATAATTATAGTTAATAGCCACTGGTGGTCGGGCTTTTATTCGATCTCGCTTGGCATCCAGTTCAGCACGCCGATGCAATTCGAATTGATGTACTTATAATAATAAGAAAGAAAACAAGAGCTATAAATATTTACATACATAACGATTACTACGGGTTAAAAATGTCCAATCTTACTGATGTAATAACTTTCGAATGCCTATTGGCAATTTAACTGCATACGAGTAACAGATACGTTGCTCTTCTCCAGAGACCTATACAGAAACACAGTTTTCTTAACGAAGTAACATAAGAAAATATATACACCTCTGGTATATTTTAGTCAGTAGTGCTTCCCGTCGGGTTAAGTGCAACTACGATTTAATAAAATACCGTATATGATTGTGTGATTAATAACAATGTATACGAGTATAGACAACCAATACATTACCAAGTAGTTAGTCCTTAATTCTAATGTGTTAAAGTCCGATATTGCAATTGGCTGATGAAAATTACCGTTAAATATTCAAGTAACAGACTGATTTCATATCGAGGCGATTTTCTCATGTATGCAATTAATAAATAAATGACGAATGAAAAATCGGCCCTAAATATATGTATGTGTATATAATGAATCATCCTTTGAGAATTGTTGAATAGTCCACTATTTTTTGAAAAGTATTTTAAGTGGTTCCTAAGGTAAAAACGAACTAGTAAAAAAATCTTAATTTTTTATCCGATCGGCAAGTTCCATAAAAATCCATTTTAAAATAGCATTTTAAGTTTCCGCGCGTTATTGTCAGAAAACGCTAGATACCGTGTTTCGAGTGATTATGGCACTCCGCTTCGAAACGTAACCCATGTAAACCACGACGCTGCACTTTGTGAAGCGTGAATTATTGCAATAAACATGCGTTAATCTCTTGTAGTTTTAAATTTTTACTTAAACTTTATTTAAATTATTAAAAAAAAATATAATGGAATAATAGTGTTGAAACCTCTTTGTTAACGCACAAGGTTTATACACAAGTTTTGCAAGGTTTTTCAAAGTATTTACTCACGGAAAGTCAACATTTCGCTATTCGTCATGGTGACTTCCGTTCCGCATATTTGTAGGAAAGATGAAAAATTTTAAATATTTAAAACGAATTTATATTTAATTATTCGATGTTGTTAACTGAAATTAACATGTTATTATTGGCTAATGCTATAATGTGTAGATTTATTGTTTTTAGATATTTTCACACTTATAGTAAAATACTCTATTTGTATGTGACAATTTTTGAAAATGTGATATGATTTTGTGATATAAATGATCTCCTATGGGTATATTAAATACATGTCGTTCCCAAGATAATGTTGCATATGTAGCAATGTTATCGAAAACGGCCTTTAAATAAACAATGTGTTAAACATTATTTATTAATTATTATAAAATAGGACGATGAGAGTACGCATAGCATCATATGAAGGTTGGTAGAATTTATATAATACTGTAACTAGGTTACAAGGAAATGTAGTAATGATATTAAACTTATAGTGATCCCAAAATTAGTTGCCAGATATCCACGATATATAAATATAGGATAGTAACAATAAGGCCGGTCATTTACTTTTTGTTAGTTTTATCCTGCTATAAATTATAGATCAGAGGTGATGTGCAAGTGCGTGGTGGAATTTCAGTAACGAACCAGAAGCTAAGGACTATGGCCTAACCCTTTTTAAACGTACTCTTGACTATAGAGGAGTCTCACGCTATATTTATTTTAGTTACTAATTTTTTAGTATAAAAAATACGCAAATAACTTATGATTATGTTAAATTCCATCGCTGAGGACAGAAATGGAAAATTATATCTTGTCAGTTTCTTGCAGACAGGGCAAAGTAAGTTGTTTGGAAGGGCGAGGCCGTCCAGACGGAGTATAGATAACAATTATTCATGCGTAGGGTTCAGGATTATCTAAAAGAATGAAGGGTATGGGGAATAAGATAAATTCCAAATCTGCACATTCGGCGATCCGAGGGGAGAGCCTTGCAATACGAGTACATTGAGTTGGATGACGCCGCAAATGCCGGAGCGCTAAGAGTAGTTCGGAGCTGTTTTAGGACAATCCTGAGTGTTCGAGTTAATGTAAATGACAGCCAGGCCACGCCTACACTGGTTCTGTTATTTTATATTTCGCTAAATATTTTTGTAGCTGAAAAAATCTATAAAATTTAAATGCAACATTACCTCTTCTAGAAATAAATAACTACGAGTATAATATCTACTTATTTGTTTACTTGTTATTATTGTACTACTTATTTATTTATACTCTTTATTTTTTATCTCTAATTCCAAAAAAAGAAATGGTTCGTAATAAATGTTTAAATAAATGTTCTGCAAAAGTATTTTGTTTTATTAACTTTGGTTTAGTGAAATGCGAAATATTTACTATACTGTACTATATCAGCGCATATACGTCCCACTGCATGGCACGGGCCTCCTCTACAATCGAGATTACGATTGAAAGGGGTTAGGCCATATAGTCTACCACGCTGGCCTAATGCGGGTTGGCGGACTTTTACATACCATAGAATCTTATACAAATCGCCATGGTATGCAGGTTTCCTCACAATGTTTTCCTTCACCATTATAATGCGTGGTGATGACTATCAATACACACATGACTCCGAAAAGTGAAAGTATTTGTTATTATTTAATACCTAACAGGAGACATTCACGTCTAAGTTACTACCACGGCAACTACAGTTAAACAAAAATCATCACAAGGGGGAATTTTCCCCCGAGTTCCGAGCACCGACGCTCCGCGTGGTTTTTAAACTTAGTGAAATGAGCCTGTTTCCCGAGTGAGTTCGCTCGAACATTGAATTATGTAAATAAATGTGTTGAGAGCATTTTTTTTTCAGAAAATATAATAAATAAGACTGCAGAATATCAAATATAATAAATTTTATATTATAAACTAGCGGTTGGGCCTGGCTTCACCCGGGTGCAGATAGTTTTTGAATCTAGTCCATATCAACTTACTTATTTCACATACTGTTTTTTCATTAAACTCAATGTGACGACTGTCCCCTATAATGCTTTTCCCATTCCGTCCCGTTACATCCCGTCCCGTTACATCCTGTCTCGTCACATTCCGTCCTATCTCGTCTTTTTCATTCCTCATAGTAAAAATGCGTGCACACTCTTCGCTCTCTCTATCTCTCTCTTCAGGCACAGGAAGTCCACTGCTGAACATAAGCCTTTATGCAAAAGACCGAATGGGCACCGGGGTGTAAGAGTCGGCAGGAGGTGAATTGATCCGCCGGACGGAAGGGCCCCGTACCCGCGGGTGGCGAGCGGACAACCGTTTCTACGGGTCTCCCTGGCCAGCGGATCAACACTCCTCCCACCGACAGTGAATCGAAAACACCCACACGGTACGACCGACTCAACTCCCTCGAGAAACCGGGGTAGAACGGGCTGATCCCGGAACGTTCCTTTGCGGGGATCACTATGGCGGTCATTACTCCCCGTGGACGGTGATCGCTGCCCGGGTGGATAACAATATCCTACCACCACGAACTGTGTGACTCATTTGGCACTACCAAGGGGTCACGTGTAGGGAAACTAGATTCAAAGCCTACGGACGCGAGTGACGTTAACCCCCAAAGGTGTGTGTGTGTGTTAAGTGTAAGTACGAATACTTATATTTACCGCTCCGATAAGATCCCAAACCGAACCGAAGTTCAGCTGATAGGAATAAAAAGATAAAATTGTAAGCATCCATCAGAGAAAGGACTTTACCCGACCCCGTTATAAGTAGATCTTCGGTAGCTCATCCATTTGGAAAACCGTTCGCTTCCAATTACCGGGTGGCAAATTCGGATTTCATTCGAATGTCGCCGTAGGCATAGATGCCATAGGTTTTCAAACTAGTCGGCTGTCCGGTCCGATCAGGGCAGGAATAACTAACCCCCCCCCCCCCTCCCCCACCCACAAACGATGGATGTCGAAATAAGTTTTTTGTAATGTAGGCATTAAAAAAAACAAAATGGACTACTCTTAAATCATTTTGTGATTTAAAATATGCAGAAATATTTCAGTCGTTAGAAAACCAAGGTATTCAAGTCAGTCACAATCACGTTCTGCATAACATTTATAATAATGATACAAGCTAGGGCTGGGCTGGCTATTTGGTTTATTCATAAAACGATCTATTTTTTTGCGATAAAAAGGACATTCTAACAAAGTGAATTTAGGACTTTGTTTAAGCAAAAAAATATGTTTATAATAAATTAACTCCAATCCCCGACAATCCATAAATTTGAGACTTGTATACTGTAAAACACACACAGACCCACACTGGAAATCGAGCCCAAAATCTCATAACAAAATATAAAATCTCAAAATCTCTCTCATAACCCACACGTACAGATTGCATTGCACCTAGCGATGGCTGCGAATAGAGCACAACGTTAGCAACACGCCGAGGCAGCACAAGAATCGAGAACATCCGAGACATGACTACGCGCCCGTAACGTTGTGTTTCTCGTCTGTATCATCATATTCAAATATGTAGTATAAAAGCATCCATTAGAATATAAATAATTAGTTCAGTACTACTAAGACGCCCTTTTATTATACTTATATTATTATACGCTAATTAACTCCCGACACATATTTCAAAAACGTATAATATGTCACATGTATTTTTACCGAAACAATTATCTGTAAATTAATATACCTATCAGCCAACCAAATAGTCTAGACCCCACATCGATTATTTCTCCCTAACTAACCCTTCGAAGCGTTGAACGCGCAATTGTTTTGTCGCCCGCCGACCCCCTGTGACGTAAACAATCAGTGTAACACATATTAACCCTTTATTTTTCTTAATATGAACAAGCCAGAACCTAATAAAAAATGATATTTAGGTATGAAGCTCGAAATAAATAATAAATAAATCATACGTAATATTTTATTTAACTAAAATATGACATGTGTCAAAATTCGATTAACGTTACAACTTTATGAAAGTACCAAAATTAAAAATATTTTGTCGGTGATCTCCGCACTAGGTTCAAGAACTATATTGTAAAGATCTAGAATAAAGGTAATACGATAATTTAAATAACATCAAAGATTATAATTAGCTTCCTATATAGTTATATACGCTATAACCTTACGCTTACCAAGTACGAGTAATATGTGGTGGAAATTTTATGTACTTCTTAGATGCCTTCAGAATTTATCATGTTTGTAAATACTATATTAATAATCGTATAGAACCATCTCTTAATTACAGATATAATGACGTATTACACTCTGCTTTTACTGAATCTCATTCTCGTCATCCAATAGGGTTTCATGAACATAATAAGCCTAAGCGTAGTCAAAAAAACTGTCGAGCAGGCCGGCAAAATAACAAACACTGCCTAGAATCACTAGAAAAAAATTAAAACAATTTACTGAATGTTGATCGCAACAATGTTCGATGCAATTTTACGCCAAAGTCAATACACACCTTAGCTTTTAATAAAGCCAAATGTACTTTGATGTTTTCGTATGAAAGGCAACCCTATCGACGGACGCAATGTGAAGCGGAACTAAGTTATGGGCAGGCGGATGGCCACTAACGAAGTTAGCTGGACAGAAATAAGCAACAAAACTAAACGCGTGAAACCCCGTAATCCTTGTAATAGCGTTCAAGGTCAATGCTGTAGCCATACGTAATCGCTCATTACAAGCTAGGTAAAAACCTCATTTAAAATTCGGTCATTAGTTTGTTAGCCTACTTTTGCAACAGAGATATTTAGATATAAAAATAATAAAAAAAGAAGCAAAAATTACTGACTTAACAAAATAACTGTGAAAAAAATATAATAGTTATCAAACCATCAAATAAAATATACATTAAAATTCAGGGTTTACAAATTTACATTATAACGTCGGCAAAATGTCTCATTTGTGTCCACCATGTTTCCACTACTAGGTTCAATTTCCATAGGAAACCTACGGATCTCCTATCGGTTTTACAAAATAGACACATTTCCATAATTTTATAGATATTTTAAATCTACTAAACACTATTGCAAATGTTATTATATTGGGGCGTGGATTTGGCATCGATTATAGTAAATGTAAGATTTTTTACTAGATTGTCAAGCAATGGGAGCGCGTCGTTATCTGTGTGGGTAGTGCATATGCATGCGTAACTCTCTTGTTATATTGGTTTAGTGTGTTGAGTGCGGATTCGAACGTCGCCACTGGTTTCGCTACAATTTGATGGCCGATATCTTTCTAATCAAATTCAGCTGTTCTGTGGTAACAAGATTACAATTACACGTGGCTGTGACAATTACGGCCGCGCTAACAGATTAATTGCAGGGCAGCATGGGGCGGCGCTCGCATACAATATGCATAAGCACGGCACACGCAACCCGTTCCTTCTCATCAACTGTTTGTCGTGCGTCATACACCTAACACGCGGACACACAAGTGTTTCCTCGACAGACGTCGCGTGCGCTGAAACATTCTCCACTTTGTAACGTACCATTCATCTATAAAAAATTAAATTACTTGGCCCAATTTGCTGATTCATCAACGTGCAGCCAAAAAGCTGGGACTGCAAACCTAATTTTTATTTAAATTTTTGTAGTGGTAGAGCCACGCTGGTGTTAGTTATGATTCTCATCTCAGTCTCATCCGGGGCGGTACCAATGTCTCACAAGAAATCGACGTGAAGCGACAGCTTGGCTGTTGCGTTTCGTTCGGTGAGTGATATTGCCGGATGCCCAATACCCCTTTCCTCTTCCCATCCTTTTTACTCCCCGCTCCCCTCCCGATCTGATGGGCCGGCAACACATCCATGATCCAAGTGTTGTGGATGTTTATGGACGGCAGTGATCACTTACCATCAGGTGACCTGCTAGCTCGTTTACCGGACCTATGCCTTAAAAATGCTAAGAGTTGCAAAACTTTTTAAGCAGATTTATTATTTTGACTTTGCATAAATGGGTCTCCATTATACACATATAGCTAGTATTAATTATACGAGTATAGCTATTTGCTAGTATTGTTAATGTTGAAGTTTATAATATAATATACCTATGTACATTGTGGCCATTTATAAATGCCACATGCCAATGCGTGTCACACATACAACCGACTAGGATTTATTGGCCCAATCTTTAATAATAATTTGATCCATATAATTTCAATGGTAGCAAAAGCCAAAAACAAGTTAATCAGGATATTTGTTCATATTTTTCTTTGTTTTTTTTGCTGTGCATATTCTTTTATATATTTCTGATATTTAGGGTTCCTTATTATTGCTAAGTTAAATGAAATTGACGTTACCGTTAATTTATATTGGGCGCGTTCCACTTAGCGCTTACGACCATCAAGATACTCTTTTGGCCGTTCCACATGAGGACCACTAACGTTGTTGTCGCACCGAAAACGTCGCTAATGATATCATGACTTTCTTACAGAAGAGACTTTCTTGAAGCTTACGACGACACAATAAGTTGAGAGAGGTTCGAAAATTTGCGGGATTTTCAAAATTCCAAGCAACAAAGATGGCAACCGTGAAATTATATTAGCTCCATGGCCCTAATTTGGATGGTCAGTTTTTGTGGGCAATGAATCAAAAATTATATGCATCTGGATAAAACCGGGCTGAGCCGCTAGTTATTAATTTTTTTTTTCGATGTTAATACAACAATGAGACAAGTGTCAAGTACTCAGAATAAGAAGAACATGAGCGAATCATTATTGAATTATCGAAATGATGAAATTGGATTCAACGAAATAAGCAGAAAATGATAGAACCTAAACTTCCGTTGCACCGGTATGTCAAGGAATTAATTTGAATATTATTAGATCAAGTTTTGGAAGTCTTACCGATATAAGACTAGAATCAAAGAGAAATTTCACAACATATTAGGAATCTAGAATCTAGTCTATCGGCATTGATGATGTTAGTGAAATGAGAAAACAAGCCCATGAGCTTGCAGACAAATATTTACTACCACCACCGCCCTTTGATTTTGCGATTGGATTGAATTGGACGGGAATAGAGTGAACAATATGTGAAGCGTTAAAACAATGTGCCTCCGGGTGAAACTGGCTCGGTGAAAACGAAAAACACCATATAGGAACGTCATTGGCTTAGCGATGCCAAAGCTGACATTTATTAAATTCGACGTGATGTGTGCGTGCGTGTGTGTTCAAGTGTGCGTGTATGTGTGTGTTTTAATTTAGTAACATGCCATTTGTAGTTAGTAAATCTATAACAATTAAGAATGTATGTAAGTACCGCGAGTACTTTAAGCTGTGGGACTTATACGAGGCTTTTGTATGTTTGCAAATGCCAGTGCATTCTATGTCGGCAAAATAAAAATACTGTAGAATTTATGTGAGTTTTGATTATGTTCACAAATTATACACATACCAAGACTCCTTGTCATACAGATTCGTTATTATTATACCATAGTTAATCTACGACATACTATGTTTTTTTTGTTATTTTTAGATGTTAATTAACGAATTGGATTGATATATAATAACTTTATTCTTTTATATAAACCCGGAGCATTACTCGAACGTAAATGATGGTTAATATCCTTTAGTGGAGTTCAAACGGTGTGCTCCAGGGGTTTTCAACGGCGCGGCGCGGCGGCGTGCCCCGCTGGCGAACGTTGCTACGATACCAGGAATCGCTATTGTGACGACGCCGAGTGTCAAATAAGCGACACGAATTCCATGCGTATAAAATTCACCTTCAAGTAGAACGTACATATATCGGATAGCCTATTATAGTAATTATGTACATTAAAATCCTACTACTATTATAAAGGCAACATTTTGTGTGTTTGTTACTTATTCACTCTCAAATGACTCGACCATTTTACTGAAATTTACCATACAGGTAGCTGATACCCTGAATCCGTGCATAAGCTACTTTTTATCCTAGAAAATTAGTTACCCAATCCTTATGCCGATAGTAAGACTTTCCATCTGTTTTGTCTGCCTTCTAGTCGGCGCCTGCAACAACCCTGAAACAACTTTTTTTTTCGTTACGATCAATTGCAAGACGACCATGCCATTCGGCATTCGCCTGATGGTAAGGGATACGAGCGCTCATTGACAGTAGCAAAACCAAACAACACTATGAATTACAACGCAATTCTTAGCACTCCACTGCGCTCGCCATCCTGAGACATAAGATGTTAAGTCTCATCATGTCCAGTAGTTATTCTGATTACAATGTCCTTCAAACGGGATCACACCACTACATTTAGACTGCTGTTTGTCAGGAGAAATAGACATTGCGGTGGTACCTACCCAGGTACCTACCACCAGTGAAACTATTGTAGGTAATGTGATTCGTGGTGATTCATCATTTAATTTAGTAGATATAATCGGGTAATTTTTTTATAATCAAAGTGACTCTACTTTGCGCAGATATTATTATCAAAGCACGGAAATTCCTCATAGTCTTAACAAGGTCCATGTAGTATTCCAGATGATATTTGCATATGATCTAGCATGGTTTTACGCTCATTCTGCCAAAGACTGCACTCCCAAAGTATATGATGCGCGGACTGTTCATATACGCAATTAGGTGTCGAACATGGGCACGCAGGCGAATCAACGAGCTTAAATGAGTACAGTTTAGACTTAAAGTTACCATGGCCCGTACGAAACTGTGATACGCAATAATCGATATCTAGCGAAGTCTTTGTCAAACGATCACGCAAGGAAAATATTGGTATAGATGCCGTCCCTTCGAAGATACCTCCCATCCCATATACAACTGAAAGCGGCTTAAATAATCTGTCTACTTTAAAAGTTCACGTGAAGTTAAAAATCTTTTGTCCATATTGTGTCTAGTTACAGTATCAGTATTGACTCGATGCCTTGGATGGATTGCACAGATTCCCCAGTGGTACCGGTACCCGTCTGGGGTATTTTTGTTATAAATTCCCTCATCCCATATTTTTTAACACCATGGGATACAGGAAGGAAATGGGTCTAAGGTAAGGGAATTGCAAAGTTACAGGAAAAATGGTGTGAGGAAAGGAATTAAGGCAAAGGGGGATGCTACAGTTACGGAGTGGGAAGTTGATGGAAACCGTAGCAGCTAGGGAAGCCGGGGTTGCATACCCGTATGCTCTTATTCTATGATTGGACTGGTCAAGAGATAGGAACACCCCCTCAAGGAAAAATACAGAGTACTCGAAACCAATGTGCGTGTATGAAGAGATTAATGACAGTTGATGAAGCGAAAGAAGTATGTATGGACCGTAGCACTTGGCGCTCAATAGTATCTGTCTACCCCAATGGGACATAAGCGTGAGTTTATGTTGGAAAAAATCCTTTCCAATATTAAACCAAGATAACAAACAGATTATTTTTTTCTGTACAGTGATATTATTAAATTCAATTCGCATACGCTGGCGGTTATTTTAAAATCCATTTAAGAAGTAATTGGAACGTTTAATGTGGTGCGAACTGTAAACGATTTCGATCGCCTTAATTAATTTAAAACAATATTAATTTTAAACACGTGTCTGCCATATTTTCGAGTCCCGACCTACTGTTTGACTCAATAAGCAAGAAACCATATCCGGTCAAAGAACACCATAACGGTGAAGAAATTATAAGAAAATCATCAAAACGTAAATTCCATAAATAAGGAAGTAAGACCGAGCGTTGTGGACAGCCCATCGTCAGTGGTTTCGACACTGTTCCGACAGTGTTCCGTGCGAGAAATACGAGTACCTAAATAAGTGAATATACTCGTAATATGTTTAAAGCAACCTCGTCATTTCAACTTAAGAAGCAGCATTCGCCACCAAGCGTTATCGAAAGCACCGGATATGTCTAGGTAAAAACCGAGTACATATTTGCGTATCGATGTGGTCACTGATCTTTTAACCGAAATTGCTGCATCAATCGTCGACATACCTATAGTGAATCCGAACAGGTTTTCGTGGAATTATTAGTATTATTTACTTAATAGTTTCAGAAATTTTATTTTAAATTGGCTTTTGTTTTATTTTTTTATTGCCGTTACAGGCAGCCGAGCGAGCGGCCCGCCTGATGGTAAGCGACTTTTGCTGTTAAAGGACTCTGCAATACTGCGGCAAACATAATACGTTGTAGATACTAACAGCTGGAAGCTATTAACAAACGTCGTGTCATTGTTTAATTAAGAACTGTGTCTATGTCGAGAGTTTCTCGATGCGCGCATGTTAAAACAGGAAAATAGGTTGTTATGTTCACGCGAATGTTACACTTTAATATACGAGTATAACGAGTTTTCCGAATATTTGTTTACTTCGTATCATTTTAAACCAGTTGCCCGGCTCGGTGTCGCCCGGGTGCGTTTATTTTTTCGCTTCAATGCTCCCCCTCCAATCCGATCCCATTAATTTGGTTTTAAATAGTTTCGTGGTGAGCACCACCCTGACGCAAACATGGATGTTCGTTATTATTCACCTCATCATCCCTTTTTGTAATTCAAATAATCGTGAGAGCGATAACTGAAGCTTGAATAATGATTGTCTCTGTAGCTTCATCTACACGGTATTGGTAAGTGCCTACAGCTTGCGTGAAAGTTACTGTGCTATGCAGTCATTTTGGTGAACCAGCATAAAAAACCTGACAAGGTGCACACTGCGTATACTTCCTTTATACACGTTGCAACGCTAAGAGCAGAAAGGTGTCTCTGCTCTTAGCGCTAATATATGTTATTTTGATGATGAGATTTATAGCTGAATGATGGTAAAAACAGAAATATATTCGTAATTTATGTAGAACTTTAACACCAACCGCAAATAAATGTAATTATTTTTCCCCATTTAAACTACCTTCCTGAAGGTGCTACATGCATCTTGTACCAAGTCATTAAAACCGGTGCTGTTCGGAATTTGCTTTTCGTATTAAAACTTACAAAATCCCCCGTATTTGAGTAAAGATAAACAGAACTAAAGTACATATTATATGCAGTGCAGAGCCTCGGGCGTTGAAAAGCACAACCTCGGATTACAGTGAATGAATCCGAACCGAAAATACGGTATGTTAGTTCAATAATTGACATTTCCATGTTAATGATATAAATGCGCAAGTAGCTCTATACCTTTTTTATGTTTAAATAGCTGAATCAATTTTAATAAATGCTAACGTCCCGCCCCGCTTTGCGCCGGTGCAGAGATTTCTTGAGTCGAGCAAAGCCGGGCCGAGCCACTAGTTTTCTGTCTAGATACGGCATCAACGATCCAATATTATTTTTAATCTTTACTGCTGAAATAATACTGATCCATATAATGGGGTGTCCAATCTTTTTCAGTCCGCAGCGCGCATACATGTTGGCTATCTTGTCTCGGTGTCCTTACCTATCTAGCTGGTAGAAATAAACATAATTATAGTAGTTAGGTAGACACTTAGAGAGAAAGAAAAATTAAAATTCAGAGAGAGCGAATTCGCAGCGCACTATTACACTCTCTAGGGCGCATTAGCGCGCCGCAGCGCACGCTCTAGAAACCCCAGAGATGTGTAGGTGCTATCTTTCTCTAGAACAATGTATAATTGGCTTGACAAAAAAATCGGTAGTAAGTAATTTTAATGTCTACTAAAGAAATAAAAAAAATAGGAAATAAAATTATTTTTTAAACATTCAATCAACTTTAAAATTGTAATAAAAAAGGAGTAATGAAACTAAAGTGCGTGGTGGCCTCGTGGTATCGGACCAGACTCGGCTGCCTACATGTTCACGGTGGTCGCGGGTTCAAATCCCAGGGCACACCTCTGACTTTTCGGAGTTATGTGTGTATTGATAATCAATCACCACGCACTTTAACGGTGAAGGAAAACATCGTGAGGAAACCTGCATACCGTAGCGATTTTGAAGAATTTCTACGGTATGTAAGTCCGCCAACCCGCACTAGGCCAGCGTGGTGGACTATATGGCCTAACCACTCTCAATCGTACTCTCGATTGTAGAGGAGGCCCGTGCCCTGCAGTGGGTCGTATATGGGCTGATACAATACAATACAATACAATGAAACTAATCTGTTAATAAATCTAGAATACCTAAGTATGCCAACATTTTTTTTGTTCGGCGCCAGCCTTAATGTGGTGTAGCACGATGTTATAATATAGCTTATACGAATAGTCCAGCTGGCGCCGCCCTCAAAAAGAAAGTTCAAGAGAATAATACAGATTACCACATGGATTCAGGTATTTTAAATTTACTAAAAGATTATCTAGTTTTATTTATCTCTTTTTATTACAATTTTGAAGTCGCTTTCATTTCTTAATATTATTTTTCATTACTCATAATTTTAACCTTTAACGGAAGAAAACCCGCAGGAGAAATAATGATTTATTGGTCAGATTTATTCAAATCCAAATATTTAAGTTCTTCGCTATAATTTAAGAAATCGTACTACGTAGTTTTAAAATTCCACATGAAATGGCAGAAAGAGAACTGAAGAGCTTCTCTGTGGGAAATAAACTGTCTGGTTAGATTCTTTTATGGTGATACCCCGAAGTGACTTTCCCTTAATGGACTCCGATTAATTAGCTTGAAGGAATATGCATTTTAAGATAAGCTATCTTGTCCAAGTTGGTGATGAAATGATGCCCTCCTAAAGACCACTTCTAAAGTGGCAGAGCGACTCTATAGTTACCTTCGACTACAGACTACCGACGTAAAACCGACGTGAAACTACTGCTTTGCTGTCTTGTTTCGTGGTAAGTGAGAACAACAAAGGGACTTTCCTCCTCTTATTTTCTAACCATTTTAAAAGGCCGGCAGTGCATCTACGATAAGTACTGGTATCCTAGATGATTATAGAATCTGATAATCACTGTGTTGAGTGAGTTATTTGCTCGTTTACCGGATCTATGCAATAAAAAAGCACAAGTAATGTTGTTAAGGAAAACCTTTAAAACTGGATTCGAACCACTTTTAATCTACCAAAACATTATTCAAAAGTAATAATAATTAGTAATAATTCTACAATACACAATCAGTTTTATTTTATTTTTTTATAATTCTTATAAAAACATTATAAAATCACCGTCATAGCCTCGCGGCTGACTAGTTTGGCCACAAACTTGCGCGGTGACTTTATAGTGAATTTAAAATATTTATTTAAATAAATATAGGTCTAATATGGTTGAAATTAAAAAATAGTTTTTAAGAAAATTTTCTTCTAATATAGTAAGCTAGTTATATTAAATTATGTAAGATAAGTTGACAAAAAAAATGTTCTTCACCAGAGAATAATTTCGCATTATTATTATTTTTATTTCTCATGAATTCAACACAAAAATATTATTTTCTCTACAAACAATTTTCTTAAGTCTGAGTCTTTTTAGTCAGATAACATTTTTATAATGTTCTTTTGTTTAGTGATTTAAGATATTTCGAGCTTAAGAAATTACGCACGGAAGGCATAAGCGCTCTTTATAAAAATGAGTTCTTAATTAAAAAGAAAATAAATGAACGAAATCGATACCGGCTATTGGCTACGTTTATTTATTTATTTATTTATTTATTTATAAAATCGGCTTACCAACTAAATACATAACCCAAACTTATACTTATACTTGCAGAAAAAAGATCTTAAATGTATTTAAATTAGAGGTTAGCTCAGCATTGCATACATAGTTGTTAGTAATATAATATGAACATACAACTAATTAACACATATCAAAAACATACAATATTCAGAATGATTAACATTAAACCGTGCAAAAATGCTAACTGTAATGTTCTCAACGACGCGACGTAGTGGTAAAACATTCAACAAAACTTTGTTGATTAAGAAAAGCAGAATAAAATAAAGTAATAATAATAATAAAAAAAAACGAAAATTTATATACAAAAACAATCCAAGTACAAATATCTATAGTAGCAATTATAAATGAATGCCATCAACTGTTATATTTCATAAAACACTGAACAAAATCACACTTACAATTGAACATTACAAAAGGCGTTTTTGATTTTTTTGATATTCCCATCAAATATGTCAATATGGTCTTTACAAAATATATCATTGCATTTTCTGAGCGCAAAGGTGATAGGTGTGTTTTTTCCATATTTGGTTTTGCTACAGTTTATCGAGAAAGGTCTGTAGTTGTGAAGCCTGGCGGTTACTCTAGGTACGTTTATGTTGACTTTAGATAATAAGCAAGGACTATCAATACGTCCATTTAATAATTTAAATATGAACATGCAGCTTGCGTATTCACTCCGAGCTTGTAACGATGTAACATTAAAATGGTGCATTCTGTCTTCGTAATTTTTAAGTAGTCTATGCTTACCAGTCACATAAGAGAGTCTCTTTAAAAACTTTTTTTGAATTTTTTCCAGACGTTCTATACTATTTTGGTATCTGGGATACCAAACGGAACAGCAGTACTCGATATGACTGCGCACTAAAGCATAGAATAATGTTTTTAACGCCAGTGGGGAATTGAATTCCTTTGTACTGCGGTTTACGAAATTCAACATTCTAAGACATTTCTTTTGAGTTTTTTCAACGTGATGGAGAAATTTCATTTCGGAGTCAATTTGGATGCCAAGATCTCTTACACTACTCACATAAGTCAGAGGTTGGCCTTTCATCTCATAGCTTGTATGAAAACTTTGTTTTTTGCGGGAAAATTTTATATGGTAACATTTTCCAATATTGAGTTCCATACAATTTTTGTCACACCATTCACAGATACGTTGAATATCATCCTGCAGCAATTTTTGATCATTTACGCTACTGACAATTTTAAAAAGTTTTAGGTCATCAGCATACATTTCGAATTCAGCGTGCCATATACTATATTTAATATCGTCGATGAACATTGTGAATAAGATAGGACCCAGATGTGAGCCTTGCGGGACTCCGGAACTGGGTCTAAAAGCACCAGAAGAAAAGCCGTTGATGACAACTTTAGCGGTTCTGCCTGTTAAATATGATTCAAACCATTTTAGTAAAGGTCCATGGATACCGTAAATAATATCAAGTTTTTGTAAAAGGATATGGTGATTTACTTTGTCAAATGCTTTGCTAAAATCACTATAGATAGCATCAACTTCATAACCATTGCTTAAACTTGTAAGAGTACTTTCGACAAAGTTAGTTAGATTGGTAGCTGTGGATCGATTTGTCATAAAACCATGCTGATGTTCAGTTATGGATTGTTTAATATGACAATTAAGGAATGGACATATCAAAGCCTCGAATACCTTTGCCACTACAGGTAAAATACTTATAGGTCTATATTTAGAGACATCTATTTTTTCACCGTTCTTTGGTATAGGTATGACCATTGCTTCTTTCCAAAGCAGCGGAAAGACGCCCTCCTTCAATGATCTGTTATATAATATTTCAAGCGGCTTAGATATATGAATGGCACATTTTTTAAAAAATACCGCGGGAATTCCATCACTTCCTGGGCCTTTCTGTACGTCTAGACTTTGCAATTTTTTCTCTATGCTAAACCTTGGTAAATACACTAGTTGTAAGTTGTTGTTTTTGTTATTAGGTATGTCATTTAAAGATGCATTTCGAGTATAATTGGAATTGTACACTGATCCAAAGCTAGCTGCAAATAGGTTAGCGATGCCGACTTCATCGTGAGCTGTAAGATTGCCATATTTCATATTTTTAGGAATTGCGCTTTTATTTTTATATTTATTCTTCAAATAAGACCAAAAGAATTTAGGATTCTTTGTAATATTGTTTTGAACATTTTTAATGTATTCACTATGTAGTTTTTTGATAATCTTGCTCGATTGAGCTTTTAATACTTTATATTCGTATTCATCGCGTTTACTATTATATTTCTTAAAATTTCGTCTACACTTTTCTTTCTCTTTTAGCATGTTTATTAAATTCCGATTATACCACGTAGGGTATGTATTTTTATTATAATTTCGTTTTGGCACAAAATCGTGTATTATTTTATTAACAATAGTATAAAATTCAGAAACAGCAATGTCTATTGTAGAACATGAACTGAATGTTGCGTCCCAATAAATTTTATCTAGTTGCTCGCAAATTTTATCGTAGGCGGCTTTATGGTAGTTACTAACTGACTGACTTTTATTTTTTAAAGTAGGCTTAGTTTTGAGTTGAATAGTAACATTTAAGGGGGGGGTGAAATTCGTCAACTTTTGTAATAGCATTGGTACAGAGATGAACATCAATTGACAAATTTAGGTTACTAATAACAAGATCAAGGGTTCTATTTTGCTTATTTTTTATAATGTTATATTGATTTAAGTTGTTTTCGGACAAAAAATCTATAAACGTCTTATATAAATTATTTGTACAAATATTGGATTTTGCATGATTACTGACAGGTCCTTTATTCCATTCTATTAGACCTAAATTGAAGTCACCTATAATTACTACTGGTTCAAAAACACCTATTGTTTCGCTGACCTTGTCAGTAAAGTATGTCAATACATCAAGTTTGATTGGAGGAGGGAGATAAGCGGCGCATAGGTGTATTTTATTTGACCCTCTAGAATGTGATAGTTCAAGAGTAACCCACAGGTCCTCACATTTACTTTCAAAAGCGATGTTCCTATACGAAATTAATGTTTTTAATACTGCAATGAGTACTCCACCACCTTCCTTGCCCTCAGAAAAAGTGCCTGCTTGTCTATCCCTTCTGAAAATTTGATATCTGTCGTCAAGAATTTCCGCATCAAAGACACTATCATTAAGCCAGGTTTCAGTTAGAACGATAATATCGTAATTAATAGTAAGTCCATTCAAGTATAATGAGTTTAATTTGCCACGGATACTTCTTGAGTTTTGGTAATAAATTCTAAGTTGATTCATTTTTGTTAACGATAATATGTAAACCTACATTACTATAAAACAAAGAAACAAAAATAATAGGAAAAAAAGCAATATTCTATTCAATTCGGTTTATACTTTCCTTGTCCTTAATTACTATTGTTTGTGATAATTCGTCTTTCTTTACAAGTATTTTACCATTTCGTACCCAAACAAATTTGTACTTCTTCTCTCGCGCTGCTATTCGAGTAGCTGCATGCAATGACTTATTTTCCTGCGTTAGGTGCTCAGCGACGTAAACAGGCGTGACTTTATCACCCAGTCCCAGAAGTTTTGAATTTAGTCGATTAGTACTATGAGATCTGTTGTATAGTAAAACTGCTCCAAGAAAATCGTCGCGTTTAATCTTGCTTGAAAATTTACAAATTACTGTTCTAGGTCTTTTTGATTGGGGATCAAGTTTTTGCACTCGAGTACACGACAGGATTTCATGATCGGCAAGTGGGAAAGATACTACATTTCCAAGCTGTTTCATGATGGACACCAGATTCTCTTGCTTATGTTCAGGCACACATTGTACTTCAATATTATTTTGACGAGCTTCTTGTTCAAATTGTATAAGTTTCATTTCCATGTGCTTCATGCGTTTTCGTAAGTCAGTATTTTCGGCCTGAAGTTCAGTTATATTTTGGGTGCATGATTTAAGCGAAGACTGAAATTCATCATATTGGTTGCTTATAAATTTTACTGTCTCTTCGAATTCCCTTATTTCTTGTTTAATAATAGAAAATTCTGCAGTAATAATATCTTTGATAGTATCTTTAATCGCAGCGCGTATTTCTGTTCGTATGATTTCAGTAATTTCGGACCGCAGAATAAACTTAGTCGAATCAACAGGGCGCCTCATAGTGATGTTGTCGCTATCATCGTCTGAACTGTGCACATTCTGGATTAACGATTGTACAGGTGTATCGTTATTGCCCCTTTTCCGCTGTTCTGACAGACTATTTACAGCGCATTCGGGACATTTCCAGATCCGTTTCTTTTTGTAGTTTTCAGCAGAGAGATTTACGCATAAGAAATGAAATTGCTTGCCGCATGACTGTTGTGAACAAGTAATTTTTTCAGCTGAACTAAGCGTTTTCTTGCAACCGTTACAGCTCATTATAGCAAGGTAATTCTTTCAACAAGCACTACAGTGTCAAAGATAAGTATTTATCCGATTTTAAATTTCTGTCCTCTCAGAGACAACGCGCTATTAACACCTACACTGCGCGTCTGCGTTAGCTTGTTAATGGCACGAGTAGTTGACTCACCAAGCGACGGTTGATCAGAGCGGACACACGCCGAATTAAGCGCTGTGCCAAACACTTAACCGTGCAAATTGCGTACACTGTGTATTTGATAAAATGACATTTATTCGTCGGGCGGTGATTTACACTTTTTATGTTTTGTTAGAAAAAGTATATTTACACTCACTTCTCCATTGATTTTTAATGTTAAACAGCTCATTTAACGTTTAATATCACTTTTGTATCGATTTAGATATATGAATAAGGTTCAAAGCGTGCGTGCGTTCAAAGCTTCGTACTGGTGGCACAGACTCTTTCCGGGCGTAGGTCAAAGCCGATGTCATTCACGGAGAACGTTCAAAACAAAAGTGAAAAAATTGAAACGTCAGTACCACAAGACCGAAAGATTGTACCTCAGTTGCATATGGTACTTATAACGTTATGCATTGTTTACAACACAAATTCAGCATGGCTAATGAATAAGAAGGTTTTGAACCAATTGCTCTCCGATACTACATCTTGGGACAGAAATGAGTTCTGTGGATGGCACCTTTAGCATCGCTGTGAACCCCTTGGCGATGCGTGCCCAATATATTAACGTGGACAATCACAAGAACGCAGCACTTCCTATTGCTTCTGCAGCACCACAAGGAAGTATAATGGATATAACTCTCTACAATATATTAACGTGGACAATCACAACAAAGCTGCACTTCCTATTGCTTCTGCAGCACCACAAGGAAGTATAATGGATATAACTCTCTACAATATATATTAATGATTATTCTCTATCTGCCTGTTCCCAACTCGCACGTTATGTCTAATACAGTCGAACGACCATGTTACATGGAACATTTTCAGCACAAATATATGTATTATAGTCGTACAGGTGATGGTCTTCAGACTGATTTAATCAACTTGAACCAAAATGTAATGACAATAAACATAAAAAACAACGCATAACATTCTCCAAAACACAACCATATAGACCTTATAACGAACTAACTATAGAACTTTATTGTTGTAGAGATAATCCAAGTTTTTTTTAAATACCTAATATTCTTATCCACTTCTAGACGAAACCTTCTTACATCTACTTGGTTGTCTCGAAGCGTCTGCTCATAGCGACAAGTCCGCCGATTGTTCACATACTTTAAGGTTTATCTGTTTTTTGTTGTCTGTATTATGTGGTGTTCAATAAAGTATCGTCGTATTTGTATGTTTGGCGTAGTACTTGATGCCTCGTATGAAACACGTACCTATCGATGTGTTATTTGGCAGAGTCAGGAAAAATCCATAATATAGAAAGAAGAAATTGTATGATTACATGCCACGCGTACTCCTCAACACAGCTTTCCACGCCATTTGCCAATCTATCGTGCAATATGGAATTTCCATACGGATGACGCTCGTAAAACCATATTCCGGGAAATGGAAAGAGCTCAAAGAGCAGGTATTAAAGTAGTGCTCAAAAGGCCGATTTCGTAACAGCTGACCTTCTCTATAGAGAGTGTGTTGTCCTTTGTGTTGTAAATATGAGATTCACAATGAACCACGCATTATAACAGACTCATTTATTATGTCAATGAGGCGGTGTAGAAAGTGAATTCTTTTATGCATACTTATTAAATAAACAATGTTGTGTAATAGAAATTGTTTACATTAAAACATTTCCTCCTTAGGTAAAAACCATTTTTACCAAGATGTCCAAAGTTGTATAAGTTGCCCAAAGATTTGCCTTAAAACTTACTGCCAATCACTTAGGTTCTTGAGACATATATTGTAATATATATGAATAATACAATTGTGACTGGTACATATTTAAGAAATTTAATTTTTAATGTGAATGTGGCGGTAAACGCCACTTGGATTTGCCGCGTCTCAAACTGACAACCAACATAGAGTCCACGCGTATAGACGACGCTGCGGTCTGTAGATGCTCGTTGCGAGCTGTTCTACGTGCCGTGACTCAATCGCGAATTTTAAACCCTATATCTTTTGCTATTTGACTTTCTTCTACTACAGGTGTTTCAACTCATCGCTGGCTCGCAGCTCTATGTGTGAGTGTGCTTGTAATTATTTTTATTTATTTATTATGACCAGCAATGCACATAAATAAATGCAATTCCTAGTTTGCGATCTAAAAATAGCAAAAAAATTAACATAATTGGAATAACCCACAGTTAAGTTTAAATGTATTTCTTTTTACTGGGAAAAGGTACTACTTGCGAGGACTTAGTGTTAAACTTAAAATATTGCATTATACATATTAAAATATTATTAAAGATATAAATTATAAGTTTGGATTTTGATGTTAGTGCCGCGAAATTTGTCACCCGAGCAACTCGTCTTCCTTACGCTCTTTAATAAGCAGGCACAGGTCAACGATAACAGTGTTACATAACTCAGGGAAAATATCCTAATTACTTGATAGAAATATGTATAAATGAATAAAATTATTATTGAATTTTTACGCTTTTATTGTTTATTTATAACTTTATTATTGATGTGATATTTTCGGTAAAGCGCCCCGACTAATTTTTACAACGGTAGGTATAGTGCGAGCTGCTAAGTTTGGTTCCAATATTGTTCTTTGTTCTGACTATGCTGTGAAACTTGTTCGTATCTTTGGTTTATTTTATTTTTAATTAGAAAACTTGAAACCATAAAAGAATAAATACCATAAAAATAATAAATAAATGCACCCAACAGTCACATACATAGTCCTGACCACATATTAAGATCAATTAAATCTTGTGTCTTGGGTATCAGACACTGCGAGAGACTATTCGGTCTCATAAACACCCAGACCCGAGACAGATACTTGTGGGCCTCACAAACATTTGTCTCGGTGCGGGGATCGGACCCGCGGCTTCTCGTATCCCAGCCGGCGTCTAACCAACAGTGCCACGGGTGCTGTTGATATGTCAGTTGTCACGCACACGCACACGCACCTACTGTATACTGTATACAAACAAACTTAACGCTCACATATAGCGGCGCGCCAACATGACTTACAGTATCTGTATTCCTCTCTTTGCGTACTCTTTATAATTGTCACAGACTTCATCCCTCTGTCCGTCTATATATTTACACGCTTTACGCAAACAATACTGGGCGTAATGGCCGTTTTCACAGTTGTATTGTTGAGACTTGAATGGTGATTTATATAAATACAGATTGTATTTTTAAAATTACAACAGTTCGGCAGAAATATTCATGTTAAAAGTATATTAATCAATCAAGAAACAGAGAAAAACACATTTGAGTATTTAAAACATTTATTGTAATTCTTCTTACCTAATGTATCTTGTAAAATTGGTAGAGATATCTCATATATCCTTATTTTTCTTATGAATTTTATTCCGATGTTGTAGGATGAAAATAAAATGAGAAATAAACCAAAAAAATACGCATGATATTTCACTCATCATGAATTTCTTGTCCATAGTTGGACCAAATCGACTGATCTCAATTATAATTATTACTAATAGGTACATAGCGCACACTTGCATACATAACTTATTACATAAATTAATATTTAAGTATGTAAGATGCATTATTCAAGCAATTTTACTATTCTTTTTATGAAGATAGCGCCATCTCTGTTTTATTGAAAAAACTAAAAATAAGTGTTGTTGTTCTAAGGCGTCTGTAATGCTGGTTTAACTCGCTAGAGTGCGTTGTATTAATAGGTCATTTGCTGTATGGAGTAATAATAGCATTTTCTATAACATTTTTGTAATCGCTATACATTTGAAATGCTAAATGTAAGGCGACGCCGACGCGATGACTCGACGCGACGACACGCCTTTTACGAACGCGCGTTCATGGCGATATAGAAGACAAAAAACGTGTGCAAAAGTTTACAGGCTTATTCATAGACAGTTTTAAAACCTATTTTAGTTATCGAATGTTTTGTCTTCCTTGCTCAAACTAAATTCAAAAGTAGTTAGATAGGGACAAAACATTAGACAACTAAAATAGGTTTTAACACTATCTATGAATAAGGCCGTTATTAGTGAATATCGGCCTTATTCATAGACAGTGAGTCACTGTGCATTTAAAAGTAAACTAACAGTAAACAGTTACTGTGCAAGTAATTGCATTTAAAACGCGTTTGCGGTTAACGGTGCGATAAAAATACACCGTGTGCAAAGGCTCTAAGGAGTTCAAATCGTTAGTTAGGTAAAAGTATTATGCGGCCATGTTTTATTTTATTGTCATTACTTTCGCTAGAATCTGTAGCACCTACTTGTTAGTATAGAGGACGGCAGAAAGTAGGATCACTACCATAATTCAAGTCGAGTGTCCATTGGGTTGTCGGGTTGTTGTTAAATCAAACACTCCAAACTCGAACATAAGATACAGTTTATTTTAGACACAGAATGAAACAGTGAAGGCGCTAGCAGTAGATTTATAAAAGTCAGTACACATAAGCGAACACGTAACTTGGTAAGCGTTAACAACTGATACAAGGCATTGCTGACTATCATGTAAAATTATTTATTTTACATTGAAATAAAACGAATTCGGATTATATCGCGAATTTGATTTAATTTTTACATTTTTTAATTTCCCGACGTTTCGATCACTTTACAGTTTTCGTGGTCACGGGGCGGCGGGCGGATGATTTATGATAGTCAGTCTGTCCGACCGTTCGTCGACTAATTAAATTCAAATAAAAAAAAATTAATTACACTTTAGTAGAATATTAGTTAACTGACAAAAGTTAACAAATTACTATAGCGCCGCCACATTGTAGTGAAAAACACATCTGTCTATATTATTATTAAAACATGAGATACATTAATGCAAAAAGAGGAAGATATAATTTATAATGTGTACTCGTACCTGTCGGGATCTGTGATAGCATTCAGCGTAACATACCATCACTCACTTATCGATAATATAATATATAGATCCGTTTAGGAAACAATGCGTAAGGTTGAACGTTGCCGGTACCTGGCACTATCGCGGCACCAGTTGCCGACGTGAAGCATCAAGCATAGAAGTCTCAGTGATATCACAAGTAGGCGGCGGGCTCTAGAGCTGACAGCTGGCGCTGGAGTCACGTGCGAAAATGGCTTAAACGAAACAACTATTCTGCTTGCACTGTCGTGCCGGCTAGATTAAACGTTGCTATGTTGGTAGTAGTGTGAAGCAGATTATAAATATTTATCATAGTAAAACCATATTATATGTAAACTTCAATTGCTGTGAACAGGACTCTATATTCTCATTAAATTACGGAACCATAATATATGATATACAGAGTATATCAAGACTGCAACCGAAAACGAATCCAGGTGGTAGTTTTAGTGACTTTAGACACAACTGACAACGCAACTAGAATTTTTGAAAAAAAAAAAGCGACGATTTTTTTTGTATTTTTTTCCTATCATCGTATGTATTTGGGTGGTCAATACATACATATTCCTAAAAAACTAATGTACACCATTTTGTTTTCAAAGACGCTATAGTAAGCAGGGCTTTAAATTATAATATTATCAAAAACTATGGATTTACCACCCAAACACAATGATGATATTTAAAACATTACAAAGAATAATGGTCGCGTTTTTTTCATCAATTTTAGTTGCATTGTGTCTACAGTCACTAAAACTTCCACCTGGCTTCGTTTGCGATAGCAGTCTTGATATACCCTGTATAATTTATAAGATGAATATTACTATAAATATAATTTTTCAATACGCATCATAACAGGTATCAAATATTTTAGTATTATCCCCTGCCTTCGTTTTTGGGAGCGATCCTCTAACACAGAGTGTACATAAACACGTGTAGAAGCTAAATTTATCAACTAAAACCAAATAACCGACTGTCTCGGTGGCATATTTGTACTACGGTACGATTACAAAGTTGACGTCTCGGGTTCGAATCCTGAGTCGGGCAAAGTGGCATTGGATTTTTCTATTAATTATATCAGCCTAGAGTCAGGAATTTGGGCCTGATATGGTGATAGGCTGGGCCCCTATCACATCTTGGCACGGAACACAGAAGGCGAAAGTGGGTGTCCTGATTGCACCTCTGCCCACCCCTACTGGGATAAAGGCGGGGTGGTTATGTATTTATGTATAACCAAAAATGAAATACAAACTTATCCTATCCAAAAGCGTGTGAGAACTGAATGACTATAATAATGTAAGTGGTGCCCAATTGTATGAAGTTCAGCGACAGCGTCATGTCGAGAGTGAAGGCGCCCAGCAGCGACACACGCATCGGACGCACCGACAGGTATGTTAGCGCATCTTCAACTTGAGTACGAGAGAACTGCACTGAAATGGAAAAATTATCAAATCCTAACTATTTTTATTACATTAGGTGCTTACCGTTGCCCTTTAAACATCTACAACGCTTGGATTGACGCGTTGCTGACTTTTTGATATTGTAGGGGAAAGAAAAAAAAGCGGAAGGAGGAATAATGTTTTAAGCCGCCAGCAGTCTCAGTTACCGAAAGAAACACGGCCGTAGCAGTATTTCTATTGCTTTACGTTGCCTTTCTGTGAGACATTAGTGCCGCCCCGGTAACGCGACACCCACTGTCTGTTCCCACAACACCGCACACTGTACGTACCCATGTGGCTCTACCAATATACAATTAACTTATTGCGCAACTTTTTGTATGGCCATTTAACTTTCTTTGGATGAAAATAGTTATTTACGCTGGGTTCACTCTTTTGCAGGATCAATTTAATAGTTGACGACTATAATAAATATATAATCTCCCTCCCTTTTTATCTCTCTTCAGCCACAGACTTCAAGTTGGCAGACTTCTCATAACCTAATACATATATGACTAAAAGATAAATATGTACCCTGTGACTATGAACCCACGACCACTGTCAACGCACTTTGCGTTCGACTTGTTTGCAACGCGCCACCACGACTATCCACTGTTGATGGCTATTTTACTAAAATTAAATGTCATTTGAGTATAATGTATAATGATACATACCATCATTCGACAGAAGTTCCTTTACGAACAGTTGTTTAATCTTGTTCACTTCATGCGCGGCGCAATAGGCGATGTATGCTAGCATGAGCCGTAACGTAATACTGAATGTCACCGCGAAAACGCGTAATGTTATTGTATTCTGCGAAATAAAAATAATACAAACACAATATAATATAATACTGTGCCGGCAAAGAGGTCCCCTGACGCCGGCCGAGATATCGCCGACCAGTTCTGTCCGTTAACTATCACATTAGTTGTCATGATATTGCGTTCATCTGCATCAACACTTCCACAACGCGTATGTTTTCTATACAATTTATTTTAATAATGACACCGTTTGGCGATCAGTCTTCTGTCTAAAGGTATTCCTTTCTGGTTGATATTTTTGTGCTTTTAGAGTCAGTAAATATAATAGAGACGTCATAAGCCGTCTATAAAATATAACCAATTCTATCAGTACCGATAGTATCTGTTCTTTAAATCCGTTCAGAGACCGGATGCGATGGAAAGAAAATAAATTTTATTATAATACTCACCCCAATAAACAGCTCGGATTTGACCAAAACTAGTTGGTGTACTAATATTAACATTCTACAAAACACGGAGAACAGACCCAACAACACCTAAAAGAAATTGTCTTACTGTATATGATATAATGACAGCGCGTTAGATACAAGACGTCCACGAAGGAAGTGATGCTGGGGAGTGCGAGAGAGATGAGATGCAAAGTTCGATGTGTGTACTAATACTGAGGTCTAGACAAAGGGATGAATGCAAAGCTGAAGTCTCGGGTTCGAATCCCGTGTCGGGCATAGTGATACTGGATTTTTCTATTCGTTATCAGCCCGGAGTCAGGAATTTGTACCGAACATAACTATAGGCTCGCACCCTGTCACATCGTGGGACGGAACAGACTAGGCGAAACGTGGGTGTCCTGGTAGCACCTTTACCTACCCATTCTGGGAAAAAGGCGTGGGTTTGTGTATGTGTGTATTGTGTGTTGTCCTTTTATTTATTTTTTTACACTAAAATCAAGATCTTAGTTTATTAAGTCCGTCTATATAAAAATAATAAAATACATAAATTCGTTAGATGACTATACTTGAGTATACTTAGGAGGTATCGAACAATTAGTAACATATTAATTTATGTTATTTTTATGTATTACAATTTTGTTTTCAAGTATCATCATCATATTTGTTATATTCATAATACAGAGCATAACATTTATAAAAGATTGGGGTTAATTGTATGCTTACCGTAACTTGGGTGATCAGTTCAGAGGGTTGCACCATATTACTCAATGTTCGGTATGTCTTTAAGAACTTGGATATTACTTCACATTTCAATCTGCCTGATTCTTCTAGTGTATGAGAGGTTTGCTTTAAGTTCTCCTTCAGGAATTTATGAACAGATTTCAACTTACCGCACATTACCTCAAATATTATGATTCGGAGCAAATGATAAGTATGATCAGAACAGAATGCTATGCTGCCACATATTATTCGAACAACGATTATCAGATTTATTTTTTTTGCATTGCAAATAAATTGAATATCGCATAAAAATATAAGAGACAATAACATAATCAAATCTATGATGGTAAAGGGGATTTTTATGCTTTTTTCGTTCAATTCTGAGTCTAAAGTATGAATTTTCTTACAAAATTTGATACCATATTTTTGACCAGTGGTGATACATTCATAGACATAAATTACATGCACGACACAACAGAGAATTAACCAAAAATAAGAAATATAATATGAATTTAGATCTACAATATAGCACTCATAAAGTACCCTAATGATCAAAAAGCAAACGGTGTAAACTTTACCAGCCATCGCAATAAACATATTATTCGTAAAATGATAATAATGACCGAAAATGAAGCGAATCTTCATGACCGTGTTGATCGCGTGTTGACGCGGCTCGCGTCGCTTTATCATGTTCCAGATTTTCTCAATCATTTGTGTAGAGCACACGATGCACTGCTCTACAGTTTGAAGTTATTGAAACCGAACGGCTCAGTGAAGTAGCAACATAATACGAGTTTGAGTGACACGAGCAGAGTTGCTGAATTTAAAATTCGAAATAATATATATAATATATTCAATATATTTAAAATCGCACCGCTGCGGCTGCCGCTGCTAGGTAATAGGTATCGAGTATACCTATACGAGTATGTCCATATCACTTCTCGGGTTGTTTCCGTTGTTATTTCAATCAACTAGAGTGTTTTGTTAGAATGATACCTCGTATCTTTGATTTCTATCGTTCGGTTTAACTTTAATCTACTTTAGGTTGCCTGCACAGAACATTTTTTAATGCTCATTGCGATGGATGACGTTGCAATGTGTTTATTTTTAGTTAATAAGTATTATATTCACTGCCTCGGTGGCGTAGTTGTACTACGGACTGATTGCAAAGCTGAGGTCTCGGGTTCGAATCCCTGGTCGGGCAAAGTGATATTGAATTTTTCTATTCATTATCAGCCCGGAGTCAGAAATTTGTGCCCGATATAGCGATAGCCTCGCCCCTTATCACATCATGGGACAGAACATACAAGGTGAAATGTGGGTGTCCTGGTAGCACCTTCGCCTATCCCTTCTGGAAAAAAAGCGTGAGTTAATGTATATATGTATATTGATAATGACACGTGGAGCCAATATTAATTGTAGGTAGTCATTAATATTAGGATTGTTTTTTATCACTATTATTTATATTATTGTGTTAGCATTAAGTTACTTACATTTATTATTGTTTTTCATCACATTTTATAAACTATTGTTGTACTTCTAGTGTTGTACCCCTATTGTGACACTAAATCTTTCTTTTCATCTACCAATCACATTACACCACTCGAAAGCGTTGTTGCCATTTTAAAACGATGATAAAAAACAGGGTTTCGCCCAACAAGAAAAGAAATATCGTAGGTACTTAGAATTATGATTTGTGTCCGATAAACCCAAAGGGCAGTTTGTCAGTGGTAAGACATACCCTGCATTATACTCGTTATTATAATTGTATTGTATTGTATCAGCCCATATACGACCCACTGCAGGGCACGGGCCTCCTCTACAATCGAGAGTACGATTGAGAGTGGTTAGGCCATATAGTCCACCACGCTGGCCTAATGCGGGTTGGCGGACTTTTACATACCATAGAAATTTATACAAATTGCTATGGTATGCAGGTTTCCTCACGATGTTTTCCTTCACCGTTATAGTGCATGGTGATTGACTATCAATACACACATGACTCCGAAAAGTCAGAGGTGTGCCCTGGGATTTGAACCCGCGACCACCGTGAGCATGTAGGCAGCCGCGTCTGGTCCGTTTACCTACAGGCCACCACGCACTCACGTTATTATAAACATATGTGTTTATATGTGTTGTCAGTGTTGTGTTGTGATGTTCTGTGGGTGTGACCGTGCTCTCTAGAGATAGAGACAATTTTTTTTCCATCTCGGTTTAAAGTTTAATTGTTTCGATTAAGCTTCATTTTACTTATTTTAATTTGTAATACAAGTTGTATCGTTGATTGAAATAACGCTCGATGATAATTAATGGATAAAGTTTCAAATACATTGTTCATAAAACATATTAAAAAGCTAAATATAGTATTGTATTGATATCACTCGCGGCAGTGTCGAGACTCGTTTAAAATACTATATTATTATATCAGTGCACCCTGAACTTAAAACAAAAGATTTGAAAAATATTGAATGTGATCATACGCGTTGTTATAATCTTACAAGTACGAGTAGTAAGTACATCGTCATAATCGCAAGACTACGCAATATATATCCTATTCTTAAAAAAATATATTCATATGAACAGCGCGGCGCAGACGTAACTTTATATCCGTCTTGTTTAATTTTAAGTTTGAACACCCAGTGTAGTTGAGTGGTCGTTTATTTTTTTGGATAGCTTCATCACAGGACACAATTATTTTCTGGAATATTGTAAAAAAAGTTATTTCTAGGAGACCGAACTCAATGCTAGCAACTTAAAAATTCCTTCACAATTTAAATATCCTGCATAATATTATTAGCCGTCGTTTTATATCATTTTATTAATTTCTTTCGCTCAAGAAAGAGATCTGTTGGATATTCTTACATCATTACTTGTCTTGATGATGCCCTTAGACATCAGTGATCTATGTTACAATTTGGTTCGTGTCATGATATTAGAGTTAATGTACCATCAATTGAAACCTATTCGTGAAATACTTAAGTTTACTATAAAGGAAACCGGTCGAATAAGATATAAGCGAGAAAGATTGAAATGTGAAGTAATACGTAAGTTCATTGCGACATACCAGCGGCTTTGTACGATGCTGCACACTAGTCAAGTGACAAAGAATATAACGGTAAGCGTGGCCTGTTAGCGAAGATGGCAGTATCGAATCCCAGTAGACACCACTAACTTTTCGAAATCATAGGTTGAATACACATATAATACAGGGCCCCCTGCCACCGCGGTGTGTACAAGTGACGCGCTTACTTTATTTTTTATTTATTATAGGGGAAAAACGAACATACGTTTAATCTGATCGGAAGTTATCACCTCCGCCCATGAACAACTGCGACACCATGCGTCATGGTGAAACAATCTTACTTGAAAATAACTATTTTGTTAATACAGCCTATTCAGTAAGTAAGTAGGTAGGAAGTGCGTGGTGGCCTGTTGGTAACGGACCAGACGCGGCTGCCAACATGTTCACGGTGATCGCGGGTTCAAATCCTAGGGCACACCTCTGACTTTTCGGAGTCATGTGTGTATTGAAAGTCAATCACCAAGCTCTATAACAATGATGGAAATCATCATGAGGAAACCTGCATACTGTAGCGATTTGAAATAATGTCTATGGTATGTAAAAGTCCGTCAACCCGCACTAGGCCAGCGTGGTGGACTATATGGCCTAACCACTCTCAATCGTACTCTCCATTGTAGAGGTAGCCCGAGCCATGTAGTGGGACGTATATGGGCCGATACAGATACACAGATTAAGTAGATATATATCATCCATCCATCCATCAGCCAAAGGAAGTCCACTGCTGAACATAGGCCTCTCCCAATGATTTCCACAGTGACCTGTTGGAGGCAGCCTGCATCCAGCGACGTCCCGCGACCTTTACCAGGTCGTCTGACCACCTAGTGGGTGGACGTCCCATGCTGCGTTTTCCGCTTCGTGGCCTCCATTCGAGCACTTTTTGGCCCCATCGGCCATCAGTTCTCCGTGCTATGTGATATACATATATATACATACACATATATATATATATATATATATATATATATATAGATATACATACTCATATTGTAATTTTCTTCATCCTGACATTATATTTTTACATATTTTTATTTTATTTATTGAGGCTCATCAACAGAATAACAACAATTTTGTTACTAATAACGTATTAAATTATGTGAAACTTTCCAATTGCATCTCCAGGACGATGAACATAACTTGTAAATAATATAATTATGAAGGACTAAAGACAGAATTAAGATTAAAATTAGGGTAAAATTAACAAGCTTATTGAAAAGATAATAGCGAAACTTAAAAATACAACATAAACGTCAAATCTCTGTGAATGACTATCTCGAGGCTAAACTTAATATTTTTCTTTAGACACAAAAAAACATGCCAAAAATAACACGAGTAAATGCAATACAAAAATCACAGTAACATAGTATTAAAAAAAAACTCAACATAATTAAATTAAATCTAAAATGTAAATTTAAGAAAAAAAATGCATATACAAATGACAGATGAGATATTTTAAATTATAAATATCAATATAACGATGCGGTTTTAAAAACAATGCTGGCTCATTAAAGCCCTCGTGTGTAGAATATCTTAAATATCAGATAATGAATACTACTCGTATAATGCGCACAGGTACGCCGCGCCGTTCGGAGTCCGTGCGGAGTCCTGCCGTTAAGATACGTTGGTACAATAATGTTGAAATATCTATTGCATTTTCATTTCTATTTATCAATAAGTAACAAAAGTATTGTTTTATTTTCACATTTCAAGAGACACCAGTGATATATTATAATTTTAATTTAATTTCGATCTGAATATCGGGCATCTTCTGAAGACGATATCTCATAACACAGTTCGTACGGGTTTGTTGCTATTGTAGTTTTTAGTACTCTTGAGAAAACCTATCTGATGATGGTAAATAAGTGCCCCTGTACCAAAACACCCATTCTCCATTGGCCACTTTTGCACTGACGGCCTGATAGATTATAACAATGATAAAAAATTATGCACACAAGATATGTAATTACTCAAAGTCGTCTTATCAAATAAGTAATCAGTAAATCGTTCTTAAATCATGTTTAATACTCATTACGATTGAAGGTAATTTATACACTTACATGTATTAATCTCTTCATGTACTAATAATTATCAATCAAACTGAGCTTGTGGCGTCTGATATCAAATGATACGAGTGTCTTAGGATTTCTAAAAACACGTAATTTTCCGCAAGCCCCAGGCGATGGCAGCGTGCTAGTTCGGCGCCAAATCTCTGTATGATTAAGATAAAAAGATAATATGTTTGTGCCGAAGACCAACAGTAGTCAATTTCGTGCATTTAAAAGTAGCCGCAGTTGGCTCTCCTGGGCGCGGTGAGCCCATCGCATCGCCCGATGTTACTGCACCAACCCGAGTAACACGGCCTACTTTGTCATGATACGGAGGCAGATTTTTTTATTGCATAGGTCTGGCAAACGAGCAAACAGGTGATCTGATGGTAAGTGATTACTGCCGCCCATGAACATCTACAACGCCAGATTATGGATGTGTTACCAGCCAAATTAGGCGGGGAGCGGGGAGGAAGAAGGATGGGAAGAGGAAAGGGGTATTGGGCAAACGGCAATCTCAGGCGCCCAACGAAACGCGCTTCACGTTGATTTCCTATGAGACAGTGGTTCCGCCCCGGATGAGCCTGCCCACTCATACTGAGAACTATGAATGGCAACAGCGTGGCTCTACCACTTTCGATTATGGTTTTTACGTGACTTTTTCAATTCCAGTTTATCAGTTTCAGCTGTAATTTTTTTTATGTTCTGTTGGAATCGGACCAGCACAGGTGACTCCAAACAGTCTCCAAAAAGCTGGTCACGCCAAAAATCGTCGATAAGCTCGTAGAAATGTTAAATAAAAACGTTTAATAAAAGTAGATGGGGCTGTAGATATCTCAATTGAATAGAAACATATTTTGATACAAAAAAAAAACTATCAGCGCGATCGCTCTCCTTCGACCTTAATTGTAACTGTGTGGAAATTAAATTGTGGACGACACATTCGATCCACCAGAATATAATAAAAACTCTTTATTTAAAGACCTATATACAATCAAAGATTGAAACTGAAACACAAAAACTGAGTGTCAACAATCGACGGTCTTATCGCTGAGAGCAAACATAATGGAGACCAAGAAACGTTCGGTTCTTTGTTCGATGAGTGAGATTGTCGGATGCCAAATACCCATTTTCTCTTTCCATCCTTTTCCTTCCCGCTTTCCTATCCATCAATCCGATTATCCGATTTAATTGGCAGCAACACATTTATGCTCCAAGCGTTATGGATGTTTATGGGTAGCAGTAATCACTTTTTTTTGTGTCAAGAGGAAAAGCATCACACTAACATCAGCAGTAATCACTTACCATCAGGTAATCTGTGCACCACGAAAGCCAAGGTAGTTCTCTTGGCTATGAAAATCTAGGCCACAAATTTTTAGGGTGTGTATGGTATCATTCACATTGATTACCCCGAAAAGAGTAAATCGATCACCGTGAACATTATTCAAAGCTTTCAATATTCATAGATTCAACAGACGAAGATTTAATATTGATTGATGCAGAAATTACCACACTTAACGAAGAAAAAGTTCTGTTCCATCAAGTAAATGCACGGGTGCAGACGTGTGCGTATATAATATCAATTAAGAATTTTTATTATTATTAAGAATTGTGTTGTAGTAGTAGTAGTAGTAGTGAGTAGAGAAGAAATGATATTAATACCGAGCGAAACCGAACCAGACTCCTAGTACAATATAGATATTGTCTTAATCGCTAATAATTATACGAGTAATCATTGTTATCTCAAAATACGAGGTATATATATATTTGGAGTAATATTTTTTGGCGATCACAGCAAGTCCTCACAAAAGACAGGATGAAACTCGCCGTAGTAGTTCTCTTGGCTCTGGCCGCCCTCGCTCAAAGCAGAAGTGTGGACTATGTGGACATGCTCGAAGACCTAACGGCATACGACTACCTCGAGAGATACGGACTCCCACTCGCCAACAGAATTCGCGAAGCTGAAGAGGCTGAGGCTGTCGAGTCCAGAATCGTGGGAGGATCCTCCTCCTCGCTGGGCCAGTTCCCATACCAGGTGAGCCAAGTACTCGAAGCCTGTTTCACTGAATCAAATTGAGTAAGCTGGCAGATTGCTGTGTGCGAGGAGAGTTGTTCGGTAACGCGCCGGTTTGTTGCAGGCTGGGCTCGTGATCCACTTCGCATCAGGGCAGGCCGTGTGCGGAGGCTCTCTGCTCACCAACCGCAGGGTGCTCACTGCTGCTCACTGCTGGAACGACGGGCGCAGCCAGGCGCAGAGATTCACCGTCGTTCTCGGATCCATCCGCATCTTCAGCGGCGGAGTGCGCCTAGACACCAGTGACGTCGTTATGCACGGCAGTTGGAGTCCCACCCTCGTCCGAAACGACATTGCCATCATTCGTCTACCTAGCGCGGTTGGATTGACCAGTAAATGTTCTTTATATGCGCAATTGCGTTACATATTATAAAAATTACATCACAAGTTTCCTAGTAAACGGTTCAATATTGTATTAACTTGCAGACGCCATCAACGTCATTGTGCTACCGTCTGGAACTCAGCTGAATGAGAACTTCGCTGGTTCGACAGCCGTCGCTTCTGGTTTCGGCCGTACTAGTGACAGTGAGTAACCTACCAACAAATCGTCTTCTGTTCAATAAATTATTATTGAAACATAAGATACTGTAAGTGCGTGTTTATAATTTACACCGGATTGACGACCGATCGAAGGTTTTATTTTAATATAAAACTTTTATTATGTACTAAACTAATTGACAACACTAAACTATTTTGACTATGATTTATGTACAATCCTTCATTATAATAATGATAATATTATTACAATTATAATTAAGGATTGTATTATACTAATACTGTAACCACACTTCACTGAAAACATAATGAATATCGATGTTTTTTTACATTGCCTTTGAAATTCAATAAACTAGTAAGGTTAGGGAAAGTCCTATCGTGCAGCGCTTCGGTTGCGGTGCAATGTGTCCGTAGGTGATACAGTATAGTGTTGTGTCGGTGTCGTGCAGGCAGCGGCATCGGGTCCAACCAGGGCTTGAGCCACGTCAACTTGCCCGTCATCACCAACGCGGTGTGCGCCAACACGTTCGGCAGCATCATCCAGGCGTCCAACATCTGCACCAGCGGCGCCAGCGGCCGCAGCACCTGCCAGGGCGACTCCGGCGGCCCGCTCGCCATCACCAGGAACAGCAGACCGCTCCTGGTATTCATTACTAATACATTTATTAAACACACTTATACACATTCCGCCTTTTTCTCAGAAGGGGTAGGCAGACGTACTACCAGGACACCCACGTTCCGCCTTGAGTGCGAGCCCATCGTCATATCGTATTCTTATAATTAATTGAATAATTCAATATAACTTTACCCCACCTAGAATTCGAACCCAAGATTATTGAGCGTTATAATCGTACCGTAGTACAACTAACCCAATGAAGCAGTCATTCTATAAACATTTTTATATTTACCTTCATTTGAAAAACAATACATTATTTGGTGGAGGCAATCTTTTACATTGACAGACATTTTATCGATATACATTTTAGTTTGTAGATATCGCAACTTACATTAAACGCATAGGATATTAGTAATTATGAAGGTGTCGCTTGTATGAACGCGAGTTGTTTGATGTTCCCTGCACGAGTGTGTAATGTTGGTGTGTGGCGCAGATCGGTGTGACTTCCTTCGGGCACCGCGACGGCTGCCAGCGCGGACACCCCGCCGCCTTCGCGCGCGTCACCTCCTACAACGCCTGGATCAGAGCCCTCTTGTAATGCTCATCATCAAGCATTCACGCCGATTACTTTCGATTCTACTAATATATATTAATTCATTAAAATAATATATTTTTGTTTATTTCTATACAAATGTATCCGTAGTTGAATTGCGCTACCGAATGGATTTTTTTTAAAGGAGTGTGTGTTCAGTGTTCTTTTTTGACCTCTAAATCAATAGGCTTAAACAAATACTCTTTATACAATGAAAATGTGTAAACTCGACTATAATGAAATTTAATCCGCAGACAGTTTCGATACTTTCTTATTAACTAATTTAATTACCGACTTTGATTGTATAATTTGAATTATTTTGCAGAAGAGTAATTTTAATACTTTAATATGGTGACTTATACCTGCTAGTAGACCCAAGAATAGAATCGTCATTATATAATTAATTCAAGCTTATTCATTGATGCAAGTAATTATTTAAGCAACTACATTTTTTCTTGGTGGCTCCACAATTATTATAGGTAGGTACTTATCTTGTTTGTTACTTTGCTGACTTAAAATGATTTTGCAACTTTTGTGTGTCCGTGATATTGCAATAACTGATTCTTGATCTGTGACATAAACAATACATAATTAATTATTGATTACGATTTACGAATAATGCGTATTGATTGATGATTCTATGATTGATGAGCTGATTGGAACAATGCCGTTTTAAATATTTCTTTACGTTTCACACATTGTCATTGGTAGGATATTGGTATCTGTCGGAACGGTGACTAAATAATAAGATTATTATTAATAATGTAATGTATAGATAAGATGAAAATCCGTCAGAGCAGCGTAGGTACATAAGTACATAAGTGCGAGTCCCTTTTCTAGTTCGGCCTGTGTAGACCTGACGACAGCCGTTTCTTTAGTTGTAAATTTGAATCTTAGGGCACTCCTCTGACTTTTCGGACTCATAATAACTGTATTCTTAAATCTATTGATTAAAATTGATTAAAATATTTCAGCGGTGGAAACTTCTATTCATCATTACATAGTATAAAATGTGATTACTTCCGGTGTCTGAGCCCAGATTAGATCTTTTAAACGGTTTAACATATTTTAATCAGCAATAGATAGAATGATTCCAGAGGGGGGTTTATAAAATTCTAAGCTTTGAAATATGATGGCGACACAAACATATTTTTGTGCGCTTAAATCGCAAGCGCACGCTAAACCTTACGAGGAAGATGAAATTAATGTACCACGGAATTGTTTATTTTAAAAAGATTACTAAAGAAGTCCGCGATAGTATATAATATATATTTATCTCCAAAGGGTGACCCACAGTAACCATTTTCATCTCCTATATTTTACATATTATAAAAAAATATGTGGTCTCTGCCATTCTACTTTATATAATACAGTATTATTCCTTATCCACTTAAATACATTACATATGTTATACATTTCATGTAATCAGAACTGCCCTTAAAAGATTTTAATTAAAATGGATATCTTAGAAGATATCAGAAATTTAAAAAGCAGAGGCATAGCGGCGGGCGGGCCGTACGTGTCGTGCTGGTTGCCAGCGGTCGACGGGCGCGCGGTGTGCACACGACACACCTTGTGCTTTTATCTTTACATCTATACATACATATACATGCATATAAATAAAATTGGAGTGTCTGTTTGTAAAGTCAAAATCGCTCTTTTCCTTAGTTCCTAGTACATATCATTATTTACACGATACCTACACCGAAAATGCACTTCAAAAATGATTGTCTGTCTGTCGGTCTGTATGTTGCCGCTAATCTCGAGAATGGTTGGACCAATTTTGACGGGACTTTCACTGACAGATAGCTAAGTTTTGCAGAAGTAACTTAGGCTACTTTAATTTTGAAAAACTAATGAGGGTTCTGCACAAAAAAATAAAAACCCTTAAAATTTGAGGTTATTTTTATAAAGATGTTATAATAACACACGGGTGGCTGACTTCATTAGATTTTTTCGGTCTATTCTGGTGTATAAATGTGTGGGTTCCACTAATAAAATCTCTTGAAAACATTTAAATCTCAATGAATATAAACTTCAAAATTGGAATTGTATCTCCTTATAACAAATAATTCACAATGAGGTCACTCAGGTTTTTTGGATACCCGCATTTTAGAGGGTGGAGACGGGGGTAATATAGATTTTGTAATAAGAATGTCAATAAAACATACAATGAAACATTACATTTTATATTTGGGGAACGGACGGGAGTGTTGAAATTTTGTTCGGGAATGCCAGGTTTGTCATATCTACTTATCATAGGTAAATAAAGACGAATTATAATGGTTTTGGATTTCTGTGTTTGAACTGGAGAAGGGAGAAATTTATTATGTAAGGCCTACCGATTTTTAAGAATTTAAAACATATTATTAATACGGTTTAACACGCAAATGTAGTTGCGGGCAAAATCTAGTATAAGTAATATAAATATTGTATGGATAGCCGCGTCGATATTCTAAATCCATAGTCGAAATTACTGGGTAGCTGATAGATTGGGATAGGAGGAAATGTAAAGGCACGGGATTAGACGGAAAGGGAAGAGAAGGGACGGGATGGGACAAGACAGTACGGGACGGAGCGTAAAGTCACGGGAGAGGCGAGACGAGACAGGATGGATTGGGCTATGGTGAGAAAAAAAGGACGGTAGGATAGCTACGTCCAGTTTTGGTATCCAAGAGTTTGTACGAAAAATAACATGTAACTGGTGTGGAATGAGAATGTTCTCCGTAGGAGAACTAAGGTAACCGACATAGCCCAGCGGAGTAGCAAGTTGAAGTGGCAATGGGCGGGGCACATAGCACGGAGAACTGATGGCCGATGGGGCCAAAAAGTGCTCGAATGGAGGCCACGAAGCGGAAAACGCAGCATGGGACGTCCACCCACTAGGTGGTCAGACGACCTGGTAAAGGTCGCGGGACGTCGCTGGATGCAGGCTGCCTCCAACAAGTCACTATGTTCAGCAGTGGACTTCCTTTGGCTGATGGATGGATGGATGGATGGATGGTGTGGAATGGAATAAAAAATATCTGCACCCAGGCGAAGCTGGGACGGGCCGCTAGTTAAAAAATAATAGTGATATAGCCTACCTAATCTGAGCCGTACGCTTTCACAGAAGTTAATAACTTCTGTATCTATAATGTGCATCCACTGCGATACTTCGATATTATACCAACATAGTATTAGACATCGATTAATGTGATATGGTGAATACAGCTGACATCGAGCGCGTCTGTGCAGGAACTCATACAATTATACTGAATATGTTACTCAAAATGTTTCAACGGTTGTGTTCCGTTAAGTTCATCATGAACTACAAGTTTTTCTTTGGCTTGTACTACAACATTCACCCGTCGAAACTTATACAAACTGTATGCAGAATCTATTGTGTTATTTGGTTTTTTTATTACATAGTAGCATTCATACTTTCAATACATAATATTGCAACTTTATCGGCAATATATATTTATAATGTGGGTGGGATGTTGCAGATTTTTTGTTTTTTTATAACATCACATATAGAAAACGACGAACATTTTTTAAAATACTGCAACGCCCTCGACAACATTGATGGAGGTAGAACAGAGAGAAAACTGACGAGTGTTATTCCAATTGTATTGATCGTTTCAACATTTACTTATCAATTAATAAAAACATGCTTGACGTTGATTTTAAGCAAAACTGACTTTATAATAACGATTGTGTATCAAACGCTGTACATGAATATGATCCAATCATCTATCTCCCCAACTGTAATGATGTTTCATTTCCTCTACAAAGAGGTAAGCTTTTTGCAGATCGATTTGACATGTATTAAGGACAGACACACAGCGGAAGAGAAGATCAAGGTTATTAATAATTTCTTATTTAAATATAAAACTATACTAGACATTTTGAAACCAGCTCATAAATATATCAAATATACAGTAAGTACAAAATTACTTTTATTAACTTAATGCAGACCTTAAAAGCTCAAAGCGTTGATGTCCTCACCATGCCGCTTATTTATTTTTCTGTAGAGTTCAATTCCACCAGTTTACGATTACAGCCAGCAATGTACTATTAATAATATACAGTAATATGACTTAGCGAGCGGCGCGGCGGCGACGTCGGCGCTCTGGGCTCTAAAAGTGACTTTTAATTGACGTAAATTTTTCAGATTACTAATTCTGTTCTGTTTTCAACCCTAAGGGTGTTGTGCCTCATTTATTATTGTTTGACTGAAACCCTGGATGGCGTAAGTAACACAAAGTGCTATTTCCCATTAATTTTTTACAAGAATCTTTGGAACATCTTGGCTAAGACAATTTATAATTAATTTATGTGATGTTAATTTCAATATTATATTTGTTCATTCAAAAAATATAGTTTCTTGTAGATGCGCCGCAGATGTTATCCCAAGTACATAGAAATAATATAAACTGCAGTCCTCATCTTCACCTCTTTCAGCCTGCATTCTGATGAATACAGCGCATAGCCCTCCTTCTATTTTGGGCTCATATCATTTGAAGCATTCACTGGCATCGAATGTTAGTTGTAAGGTTTTCAATGATATGTTCATAAATTAAAGTTACAAAACTTATTTCAAGAAGTAAGCATTATCCGTCAAGAAGTAGATCCAAAGACCAGCTCACTTTAACTCACTGCAGGCAGAATGAGCTACTTACACCGCAGTTGTCCCGCTAATGCAGTGGATACTGATAGGACCTGAGCGACATCTAGAAGCTCAACACCTTTAATAAATAGCTAAGCATGTACGATTCATTTGCTCGCTCGCCCATTTGTTAGTAATCGGCGAACAGAAACGTAATATTTTTAGGCTAATATATCTCAATTCAGTAACGGTACATTGTAACATGGTGTAAATCAACCTATTGATATCACTTAAAATACTAGAAATATGTACATGTACGTTTTATCATTTTAGTTCATAAATCAACTTGGACTTCGGGTCACAGGACTCTGTCTGAATATCTTCGTTATGTTCATCCCAGCTATTTTCGTGGAGCTGTCAGCGAATAAAATCAATAAATGCGAAGCATTTTTAGCTGAACAACTCCTTGAGCGCAGAGGTAAATATATTGATTGTCAGTATTTAGAAAGAGCCGTGTTTTCAAAAGCTCTTACAGAGATATAATTAAGAGTTTTATTTGCAGATACAAGGCTGCGTACGAGTGTGTACAACGCGCTCGACTACCTCGCAGCTCGCCCTCTCACATTCACAATGTGGCCTCGCTTCCCAATGAACTTGAGTCTTGTATTGTCTTATCTCGCCTTCATTGCAACCTACTTAATAGCCTTGTTACAATTCAAATACTAATGTGTATTCTGTAACCATTAAATAGTAGTTTGTATTTTTTGTATTCGTCTTCGCTGTTAGCTGGATGCCTTGTATGCGGCAAACGTTCCTCCAAAAAAAAGGTTATAGTTTAGCGGCATTGAGATAAATATATAGATATAGCAGACCGCGCGTAATGCTGAGTGTACAGGGCGCGTTGCGTCGACGCAAGGCTCTAATATTAACGCATTGTCGGCGCACAGGCGCTGCGCCATCGCAGCCTATTTTTTGAATTAATAATTGAGCAGTCTAACGCCCGAATACTCAAACGTCATTTAGTATAAAGTTCCACTTAACTACTCGCGTCCTACTACTTAATCCAATTAAGTGGGACTTTAAGTCCTATTAAGTACAACATATTATTTAAGTGGCGTTTGAGTATTTGGACGTAAATAGCTTTATTTTATGTGTATTTCACAATGGCTTCTAAGTTTCTCACCCGATTTTAATTATGTATCAAGCGATTTAATATTATGAGCCGGGTGGTATGGTTACAATTGTTTGTCTTTTTATAATTAGGACTTTAAGTGAACAAATAGAGAATCCATACTTCACAATCGTTTAAAAAGTTATGTTTTTTTAATGTAAATATCGCTTACTTTAGCTGTACTTACATAATTCAGGTTGAAAATTATGATGCTAATAAAACTTTGTAAAATATATACTTTTTTGTCGGAATCTATTTCTGGTCTCTCAAACGTGTCATTAGCACTACCGCCTGTCTTCGTTTACAGGATCGTTTCCCTAGCACCCTTCAGGCTGACTACATTAAAAATGAAAATCATTTATTGAATCCATGACTGCCTCGGTGGCGCCGTTGCAAAGCGGAGTTCTTGGGTTAGAACAAGACTCGATCTTAGTGTGGAGTCAGGACTATAAATATGACTGTTAGATGTATTAATGTAATTTATTTAATTTATATACACCTTAGACTGCCCTTTCATTTTCCTATTTATAAAGTGTTTATCAAGATTGCGACCGAAAACGAAGCCAGGTGGTAGTTTTAGTGACTACAGGCACAACGAAACTAAAAAATTCCTATGCAAAAAAGGGTTAATAAAATAAATAAATGACAGAACACATATAATGTATATTGTAAACCCACAAATAGCGCCCACATATTGTAAAGGCGGCCGGGACAGATCAGTCCACAGTCGGCGGGTGGGATAATTTCGCGCAGTCTTATAGGAGCCCAGATCAGCACCGACACGTGCGCAGTGTGGGCAGAACCTGCACGTTCCGAGCTGGAAGGCCGAAGATCCCCATATTACCTTCCTGAGCCGGATGTACCCACACCGCCTGAATAAAAAACAACAGATTCAGTCGCCCCACTTCATCATTATGTTTAGCCACGCTGTACTGCTAACCAGAGAATTTCTTCAAGAATGAACACTTCAATTTATTAAAAGCAGCCGGTTGAACCTCCTGAAAACTGTCAGCTCGTCTGTCTCCCACACGAGTGCTCGGCAAGTTTCTACCCCATGCGTCTTCAGCTTTCAGCACTGAATTGATGTATTTCTGTAAATATTAATATTAATAATAATGATCATAAAAAGTAAATATTGTAAATTCAAACCCTGCAGAAGTAGAATATATTTCTTACACCTCAATAGAAACTAATTTTTAGTACACCAAAACCATTAGTCACTAATCATTGAACATATTTTTACGCAACTAAGACCTTTGTACATTATTTGTTTATTATTTGCTGCATATAAAACTGGTGATAGAGCTTTGTAAACTTCTATTGGTATATTACAATTAAATCAGAAAACTAGTAAATGTGGCTAAGATGTAAAGAATAAACACTACCCTAGCATCGGAAGGCTTAATTGTCATGGCGCTATTTATTTTATCCGCAGAACTGATAGCAGTCGCACTTGCTTATAGTTCATTATCGAGCAGTAATACAATAAGTATGTTACTGAAGCAATAGCAGTGTAGAGTGACTGCCAGCTGGACAACTCATCGAGTTCGGGGCTTGCCCGCGAACGTGATATGTAAATAAGATATGTGTTTTTAACTGGCCACGGAGACATGATCACTACTATGACGTACAGTTGCACATCTACTACAGACGAGTGGGACAAAACAGTAGAACGTTTACCGAGCCCAAACTAATCCAGTGTATCACCCACCTGCCAACAAGAAACAACTGATATTGTCTCCTTTAAATTAAAATAACTTCTATCGATGCAAGTTAATGATCTAAAGTAGTATTACGTATAGGTTCCTGCAGCCTAAATAATACGCTTTTGTAACTTGATGTGCTGCTTTTGGAACACGTCATATTATATGTATCAATAATTTATTTTGTAGATTCAATACGGCACTTAATATTAATGACAAATATTACTTTGTAAATCAATTAATGCAAAGCAGTCTACACCATCGACACCGATACGTCAGTGCTATAACTCATCCAACCACGCCGAATATGTTACAAAAAATCATAAAAACTTTGTGTTCAATTAAATTTATCATGTATTATAGAATTGTTTCTGGCTTGTACAACGACATTAATCAGTCGAAGCTTATACAAACTGTTTGTAAAATATATTGTGCTGTTTGGTTTTTGTGTTACATAAAACTATTCATAATGGTAATCAGTGAAATCCAAAATTCGACAGCAATATATTGGTATAACACATGTGGGATGTCCCAAGTTTTAAGTTTCTTCATAGCATCAGTAATTATAAATGACGATTATTTTTTGAAATACTGCAATTCTCTTAATATTCATGAGGAAGATATAGCAGATAGCGAACTGACGAGCGGAATTCCAATTATATTGATTCTTATAACATTTACTTATGAATTGGGAAAAACAATTGTGGCATTAGCATTACACCGAACAGATCAAATCATAACGATCGGCTATCAAACGATACTAATGAATATCTGTCAAGTGTTTTACTTTCCCACCATAATAGTGTTTCATTTGCTCTACCAAAAGATTTGCATACTGCAGAACGATTTGATTTCTGTATCGGACCAACACACGGAGGAAGAGAAGGTCAAGGTTATTGATACATTTACATTTAAATATAAAACCTTGCATGATATTTTGAAACCAACTCATAATTACATAAAATTTTCTGTAAGTTTCAGTTAAATTAAGGTAAAATAATTAGAAATGTGTACTCCTGTTTCACAGTGGTTTTTAGCGTGACGTATTTTTTTCAGATGATCAATTTAATTTTTTTCGTGACTCAAAGAGTGGTATGCATCCTATACTACTGTCTGACTGAAAGCCTCATTAACGTAAGTGTGCTATGGTGCCAGCTTACACAGTTTATTGTGTAACAGCATTTTGTCTGATAGCTAGTTAGTTTGTAAATCAAGCAGCACCAGCACGCTTTAGGTTTGCATAACTTGTAGACCCACATTCATTCGCTCAACTGATGTAACTTCCAATGTTACCTTGCATTAAAAATGTGTTGTGTTCAATCCAGTGGCTTATTCTGAACATATAATTTTTACTATGATATGACTGTTGTGGTATGTTTCATAATATTGTATTACGAGTATACCGGGTAAATTTTTCAAGTGGGCGCTGATGGTTGAAACCGATATTATGAGGTATAGTGAAAAATACTGATAGGAGCCACGATCCCGATTATTGTGAAGTAATACAGCATGTGTTATTTTTTCTAAATTATTGGGATCGATTAATCGCTAGGAATATTGATTTGTAAAAAATTCAAGTATCCATTTTTATTTTTCTTTGTAATAGAGCAGGACACCTCTCAGTATTTTTCGCTATTCTTCATCGATTCGGATTTGTTCTTCCACGCCCACTTAAAAAATCATTATGATAATTTATTTCTTACTTATCACCTTATGTATGTACCTGTAACTAGCGACCCGACCCGACTACGCCCGGATGCAGAAACTCATTGAGTCCAGTCCACCTCAGAGACATATTATTTCACGTACTAACTGTTGTATATTTAAACTCAACGTGACTGTTGCCCTTTATACTACTTTTTTCATTCCGTTCCAATACAACTGTCTCAACCTGTTCCATAACTCAAGGCATGTAATCCAGTCCTCTTATATCCCATTTCATACGCCCTATATTATATCTCAAACCATCCCTTTGAGTTTGAAAGAGCAGCAAATATACATATTTCAATTCCTTTCTCATCCCACGGGAAAACTAAATTATCGGGATAAAAGTAGCGGTTATTCAGGGTATCAGTAAACTCCATACTAAATGTCATTAAAATTAGTCCAGTAATTTGAGGGTGAAAAAGTAACAAACACACACTTTCGCCTTTATAGTATTAGTAGGATGAATCAGTTGGAAACTGTATTTTAAATATCGTTTTTGAACCTATTAATACAAATAACACAATATGGAAACACGTGTACGTTTTATCATTTTAGTTAATGACCCAAGCTGGAACTCGGTTGGCAGGGATCATTTACGTAACAGCCGTTATTTTTATACCCGCTATTTTGATTGAGCTGTCATCAAATAAAATCAACGACTGCAAAGTAATTTTAACTGATCAGCTCCTAGAACGCAGAGGTAAATATTATGGTTATTGATTCACGTCAGAGTCGGTCATAGACAAATCCCCTACTGGAAACAATACAGCTTCATGACCTGAGAGTGTCGAGGTGAATTTGTTCACGACCGAAATGATCACTTGTGGCGTAATTACTGAGCGAATTTCTTCAGTGGCTATTGGTTATTATGTATGTGTCACTTGTTACTAAGGCCGCCGTTACTAGTGGTCCATTTAACATGCCTAAGATTTGACACAAACATCTTTGAATTAATACATCCCAAAAAAATTGCATAATAAATATGTTCTTGCGGTATTTTAAATAAAAACTTCAGGCAATGAAGGCCCCTTACCGACCCAGCGATTATTCATTTCTGCGTATACTAAAGTAGCTAATGTAACTTGTTTGATATGTACACCTGTACATAGATCTGCTCCATCTGATGTTTAAGGATTTAACCAAGGGTATTTTGTTTGCAGATACAAGGCTGCGTACGAGTGTGTACAACGCGCTCGACTACCTCGCGGCTCGCCCTCTCACATTCACACCGTGGCCTGGCTTCCCAATGAACCTGAGTTTCATTCTATCTTATCTGGGCTTCATCGCAACGTACTTTATAGCTCTGTTACAATTTAAATACTAATGTTTGTTTTTTTTATTTATTTTAAATGTAGTATATTTATTGGAAACTTGCTGCTCGCTGAAAGCCATGCACGCCGCCACGCCGTGTGATATAATATTACTATACGCAAATAATATTACTGTCTTAGACCGCTGATCGCTGAAAGTAATTGAAATAAAAGACTATGACACATAATGACTTGATATTATGACGCCTGTAAGTTTGCAGCTGCGACGACACCCTGTCGGGTAATAGATCAACAGATCATAAGTCGTAAATAAAGTATTCAGAAGGACTCTTTGGCGAGTTTCCAGATGACTCTACGTTCATTTTCTGTGTTATTGAAAATAAGCATATTGTAAAATTACTTAATCTCTACCTGGGCGGTGTCTGATTGCTGTATCAATGCTGATGCATCAACAAAAAAAAACGCAAATAATTCCTTGTATAATATTTGTATTTATTCCTTGTATATTTAAATATACTTTGCAACAATCTCTTCCTCCTTTAGACATGCAATCTTGAAAACCGCCCAAATTCGAGTTTCACCAATTGCATAAATTATATAAATTGGGCATCATGTGCCTGTGCATGCACACCGTCGCGTAGGGATGAATTAACAACAAGTTAGTTCCCAGTGAAGAGTCTTTGATATCTCGAGTACCATAACAGGAGATAGAAACACGATTATGAAAGATTTTATGTAAGTCTCATTTCTCAAAAAAAGCTTGCCAAAAAAAAACGTAAGCAACTGCACATACACACATCAAAAACGAATAAAGTATTTTTGTATCTGTTTTTCTAGTTTTACTTGCGTATATAAATTATAAATAATTAAAATAGTCAAGTAGTAACTGCAATTATTATTTGAAATTATAATTTTTGTTTTTTTTTATGTTTACATTTTTTTGAACGTACGTGTAACATTTTTTACATTGAGCTACTGTAGAAATGGGTTCGTTCGACTTGGGTGGTAGCATTGTCTCACTGTCAGCTAATGTTAATCAATGGCTTTTCATTGAGAATAGGGGAGAAACTATGTCCATTCCCGTCCCATTTTAAGAAACTAACAACACATTTACGATTCAATATATAAAACATATTGTAAATATAATATAATTTTTATTTTTTACGTTAACTTCATCATATTTTCGACTCAAAAGATGTTGTTCCTCATATAAACCATGTGTGTCTTAGTGTAAAATCAATCACGATGCAGGAAGTTCTGCAAGACCTTAGAACGGTAAGTCCCAACACAATCCGTTAACCAAATCAAGCGCCTCTGCTGTTGACCGTTGAGGAGTTGTCTCGTCTGCAGCAACACTGTAGTACGGCTGTAGTAGGTGATGGTACAATTTACAATGAACGACTAAAATTAAAAGTATAAAACGACACCACTATACATTTAGTCTACACCTCTGCTTTTTCTGAGCCGTGCTTATTGATATTCAATAACATCGCACTTTGATGGTAAATGGAGGAGTGGAGGACTATGTCAGCAGTGAACTTTCTTTGGCTGATGGATGGATGGAATATGTATGTTTGGAAATATTTGTATGTAATATAGAATTATCAGCGAGGGCGCCTGTTGGTACCGGACCAGACTGGGCCGCCAGCATGTTCACAGTGGTCGCGGGATTCAGTCCCGGGGCATATCCTGCGCATTAATAGTCCATTACCACGCACTATAATAACGGTAAAGGAAGACATCGTGAGGAAACCTGCATACCATAGTGATTTGTAGAAACTTGTATGGTACCAATGTTAAGTTCGCCAACCCGCACTTGGCCAGCATGGTGGTCGATATGGCCTAAGCCCTGTCAATAATAATCTCGATATACTCGTAGGGGAGGCACGTGCCCGCCAGTGGAACGTATATGGGCTGATACAGATACGGAATATAGATACGATGCGCTACTGGCGTTTGAATTCTCGCAAAACTCCAGTGAGGGCCGTATATTAATAAACTATCTGGTAGAATACGTCCAGCGGCATATGCAGGTAAAACCATAAGGCGTTTAACAGATGAGATAACGGCAAGAATAGTTTACTTCAGTTATTTTCATAGTACATGGTACATGGCTAATGGGATTCTTCTCTGAGGAAATGCTGCGGATATTAATAGTATTTTTATTTTACAAAAAGAGCTGTTAGGGCCATTTATAAACTTGGTCCCAGAGTTTCCCTAAGAGACAAGTTTAAAGAAGTGGATATTCTTACTGTTACATCCAAATATATTTATGAAAATTTATTGTACGAGTATGTTCGTAAAAATATAACTCAATTTAAGCATAATTGTGATATTCTTAGAAAAAACACTAGGAACAAACATAATCTTGCATCACATGTTACTCGTCTCCGCAAGATAAATACTCCTTATATGGGTCAAAGTGTATGCTTCTTTAACAAACTTCACAACGGTATAAGGGAACTTCCAATCAATAAGTTTAAAAATATAATTAAAGTTAAGCTGTGTAAAAAGACATATTATAGAGCCTCGACTATAAGTATGGAAGATTAAACTATTTGGGAATTGACTAAATAAGTGTTCGTTGACTAAATAATATTTTTTTATCAGCCCATATACGTACCACTGCTGGGCACGGGCCTACACTACATTCGAGAGAATCGATTGAGAGTGGTTAGGCCATATAGTCCACCATGCTGGCCTAGTGCGGGTTGGCGGACTTACATACCGTAGAAATTCTTTAAAATCGCTACGGTATGCAGGTTTTCTCACGATGTTTTCCTTCACCGTTAAAGTGCGTTGTGATTGACTATCAATACACACATAAGTCAGAGGTGTGCCCTGAGATTTGAACGCGCGACCACCGTGAACATATAGGCATCCGCGTCTGATCCGTTACCAACAGGCCACCACGCACTTTTATATACTGAAATTATATTGTGACATTTATGACATGTACCATTGTAACTACAAATGGATTTAAAATAAAAGAAAAGAAAGAAAGACAAAAAAAGAAGACAGTTGGTATTGCGTTGGTATTGAGTTTCTTGCCTCGTTTTTTCTTCACATATACAACACGTTCCGAAGCGGTGGTAGCAGTAATGAACGATTCAAAAATCTTATTCAAATAGAAAATAGAATGTTTTTATTTATTTTTTATTTTGACTGTTGAGTTTTAAATGTGAAGGCAATGGGCTAATACTCGAGCGTATAATGATTGTAAGTGATATCGGTCCGCTGATGTATTGCTTGCCTCCGAGGAACCACAGTGCATACACGTACCCAGATGCAGTCTCCCGCATTATAATGAACTCATTAATATTTTTTTATTATTACTGCCACTTGATGGCCGACGCCAGTGAGCCCTCGTGATCGAAGCACATCCGCTGTAATTGAGATTTCAATGAAACACCATCATACGCATTATTTGTGTGATATTATGGAATAAACTATGGGGACTGGGATCAGAACTGCTCTGAATAGTGAAAACGAACTGAAACCACCATCGCTCTGTAGGATGGCTCCGGCGTGCGCTACCACACCTCGCCTTACACCTGAGTGAGAGCGGCTGCCCACCCACATCTCACTGATGTTCAATTTAAATAAACTCTATCTTGAAATTTTTAATAGAAAATGGTTTTACGATAATGCATAGTTTAGTATTTTTAACTTTTAAAGCACGCTTATAAGTATATTATAAATTCATTTTCTATAGATTATTGAATACCTCGGTGGCGTAATTGTACTACGGTATAATTACAAAACTGAGGTTTCGGGTTCAAACCCCGGGTCGGGCAAAAGCCATATTCGATTTTTCTATTCATTATCAACCCGGAGTCAGGAATTTGTGCCCGATATGGCGATAGGATCGCCCCCTATCACATCATGGGACGGAACACCTGAGGCGAAACGTGGGTGACCGGGTGGCACCTCTGCCTACCCCTTCTGGTACAAAGGCATGATGTTTATGTATGTACGCATTTTCCATAATAATAAACATACGTTCGGCAAATTACTTTGTTTTTATATTTAATTAATATTTATTGCTTTATATTAATAGACATAACGCAAAGTCGGATATCGATTCAGGTGGAGCAGTGTACGTGGCTGCCACCGATTGCCTCAGTTCTAGAGAACATACAACTATACCGAATATGTTGCAAAATATATTACAATCGTTTTATTCGGTTAAATTTATCATGAATTACCGGTTTTGGTTTGGCTTGTACTACGACATTCACTCGTCAAAAGTCATAAAAACCGTTGGCAGAGTGTATTGTGTTGTTTGGTGTTTAGCTTACTTACGTATTTATGTGAGCTCAATAGGGCGTACATTTGTGTTGTCAGCTAATAATTTGTACAACATGGGTGGAGCTTGCCAGGTGTGCAGTATAATCATAGCATCACTTACAGGACAAGACAATTGTTTTATAAAGTATTGCAACGCGCTCAGCTATATCGATGGAGGCATAGTCAAAAGGAAAACGGAGAGTGGGGTTCCCTTTACGTTGATCCTTTTAGCATTGATTTATCAGTTAGGAAGAACATGCGTGAGTTCAGTTTCAAACAGAGCTGATTATGTAATAGTGATCGTGTACCAAACGCTGTATACCAATATATATCTAGCGGCCTACTGTCCTACTGTAATGATGTTTCACTTCGTGTATAAAGAGATTAGCTTATTGCGAAACGAATTGAGTTCTGTAAAAGACAAGCAAACAGAAGAAGAGAAGATTAAGCTGCTTGATACTTTTCAATTGAAATATGAAGCCATGCTTGGCATATGGAAATCGGCACAAACATATCTCAAATTTCAAGTAAGTTCTATTACTATTCATTACGTTGACGTTCTGTTTCTCCTTATTTATGATTTACCTACGTTAGTAACTGTAACTTGGAGAATTTATCACGCGATGTATATTTTTCAGGTAACCAATTTCTGTATATTCATGACTGAAAGAATGGCATGCCTCGTATACTACTGTTTGTCTGAACGTCTGGACAACGTAAGTATAATAACATAAGGTAAAGATTATTCTCCGAGGGAAATTTGTATGGTAACTTTAAAACCTTTTTAATATTTAATAATTACCTACATATGTGTATGTACATACATAAACTCATACATACATCCATCAAGCCTTTTTCCAAAAAGGTATAGGCGGAGGTGCAACCTGGACACTCACGTTTCGCCTTGTATGTTCCGTCTCATGATGTGATAGAGGGCGAACCTATCGCTATATCAGGCACAAATTCCTGACTCCGGGCTGATAATGAATTGAAAAGTCCAAAATCACTTGGCCCGGCCTTAAGATTCGAACCCAAGGCCTCAGCTTTGTAATCATACCATATTACAACTACGTCACCGAGGCAGTTATAATTACGTAACTCAATATAAAAGCGTAACAGAGTAGCAGAGTACGATGCTATGTTCAATAATTGTAAAATAACTACCCTAAAAATATGATGTGTGAAAACAGTTCCCTGGCATATCGGAGATATGTATATAATTGAAATGTGTGCAAGTAGCTTATAAATACATAGCAATGTTATTATTTTCATAGCGATATTTAGTTAGATAGTACCTACAAAAGTTGGATAACTGCAACGCCATCTCGTGACATCTTACAACAACGGAAATGTCTCTCTTTAGCCTCAAAAGTCCCACTTTTGAACATAGGCCTCTAAAGGAGTTTCATAGAGACCTGTGGGAAGCAGTCTACATCCAGCGACTTCCTGCAATCTAATCAAATCAAATCAATGGTGGACTTCCCAGGCTGCGGTTGCCGGTGCCTGGCATCTAGTTTAAAACTTATAGATTCCATCAGTTATCAGTGCTCCGCGCTAAGTGCCCCAACTGCTGACACGTCAATCTGCTAATTCTTTGGGCTATGACAGGAAGCATTGTCAAACAAAGTGGTTAGCGATTCATAATTTGAAGATAACATTATAAACGCATCATGTATATATATATATATATATATATATATCTTTGATATTTTAATAGCCTATGTGGGCATACGAGCGTGGGCTGATAGTTATCCACCAGCGCCATGGGCTTCTGCAATGCCAGGCGCTCAATTAAGTACTATCGTGTGATGATTATTCTTTTTATACTCATTATCTATGTTTTGTAATTTCAGTTTATGGATGCATTTGGATTCCGGTTGACATTACTCAGTATAAATTTCTTTGTTATGTTTATCCCAGCTATTCTCAACGAGCTGTCAGCTAACAAAATCAATGACTGCAAAATAATTTTAGTTGACCAGCTCCTTGAATACAAAGGTAAATACTTACTGTGATTATCGACAGACAACGCGTGTTTGCATAGTTACAACAAAGCTTAATACATGTTTTTGTCGCAAATCTTGTAACTGTGCTCGAGGTGAATCTGGTGAAGATTGACAAAACGTGAACCTACCCCTTACCGACAGCAACCAACTGACGACTGCAGCCAGCAGCCGGGCACACACGAGCTGGTGGAGACTGGAATATAATATGAGTAAACGAAGAGTTTTATTTGCAGATAGAAGGCTACGTACGAGGGTGTACAATGCTCTGGACTACCTCAAAATTCGTCCTCTGTCATTCACCGTGTGGCCTCGCTATTCAATGAATCTGAGTTTCGTGTTATCTTACGTTAGCTTTATCGCAACGTACACAATAGCGCTGTTACAATTTAAATATTAATGTTTGTTATTTAATGCTTAAATTACTTATAAATGCAATTGTTACTTGAGCCTTACAGCTAGCTGCATGTCTAGTAGGCTGCGTACGTGAGACGAAACGAATGCTTTAAACCATCCAGCTATGAGGATAATTAAAATGAAAAGAGATTGACGTCTTTAATAGTAGGTAATCCACGGAATGACTGTCTGAGAAGGTGGAGGATTAGGGTTAATCGAGGACTTCAAGTCGACAAAGGACAGAAGCCAGCGTCCCCCTTTTATGTTAGCAGCAACAGTAATGCTTTACAACACGCAAGCGGGCTCGGCTGAGCGACTGCACCAGCACCACTGTGTTGCAGCATTGATATTACAAGCATTCCGAACAATGTTTAATCCCGCTACGTGATGTTCTTCTGTTAGACGGCACCTCCGCGATAAACATATATAATATTTTACTTGTTTTAAAATGCATGTATAAAATAAACAGAGTTATCAATGCTGTGGCAATTTATTTATTCCCGTCTCTAATGATGCGGCCCCTTGACCTACAATAACATAGTACAATATATTGTAGAATAAGATTGAAAGGCGCTTTGAGGTCAAATGAATAATAATTACGCAATCTCCAATATGAATCGTATATGGTCAATAATATTGCACATTGCGTAATGTTGCGCAATATAATCGATCCTCTAGGGGCCGCTTATCACTTATTGTATTGATTTACGCACGAGTTTCTTTATACTATGATGACCGAGTGACCAGCAGGTCATTTGGTGGTAACTGCAGTGCAATCCAGAGTACCCACAACGTGCGTAGAGAACAATCTTCTGTCAGTGGACACTACTGTGCGGGCCTGCTCGAAAGGTGCTATATGCCGTTGAACTCGACACGTGGAACACCACCATGAATGTTCGGCTATACTAAATAAATTAAATTAAAAAAAAAAAACTAGTGCGGGTTGGCGATCTTCACATACCGTAAAACTCTTCTTAAGATGTATTGTACTGTTTAGGAAAGCGAGTTGTTTCACGTACCGTGCATTATATACTACTAGCGATGGTCGCGAGGCGCGGCTCCGTCGTCGGCTTCATTCGTCTTCTTCTTGCAGCTGGCGGTGATGACATTCTGTAATGTTATAATACTTTTCTTGCCGGTTTACCTTTCTTACTGCATACAAAAAGAAATAAAGCACATCAACCTACTATTTGTCCAAGAGCTAGTCGTGTGTCCAGGTGAGTGTGTAAAATGTAAAAAGATGTGTTAAAACGGAAGAACGGTTTATTTTATTTTGATTTATATGTTTTTTATCCCAGATAACATTATTAGTAACATAGTTCAAAATGCGCTGAAATACCTGTCGGTGCGGTCGATGCGGTCGATGCGTGTGTCTTTATTCCGCGCCTTCACTGTGGACATGACGCTGCCGCTGCCCGCCTCCCTGTGCACCACTTACATTGTACTCGTAGTGGTTATTCATAATTATTTCTTAGATTTAGGCGAATGTTACACATTCAAATAAAACGAATTCTTGCGGATGTTATCGCCAATTTATTTACATTTTTTTTATCTTCCCGACGTTTATGATGTTAAATTTAATCAAATTCGCTATAAAATCCGTAATTCGTTTTTCTTCAGTGGATATTCAGTTCACTCATATTTTAGGCTAAGATTTACCTATACAGTTTTACTGCCCAATACCCCATTCCTGTTCGCATCCTTTTTCCTTCCCGCTCCCCTCCTGATTTTATGGGCCGGCAACACATCCATGAACCAAGCGTTGTGGAAGGTCATGGGCGGCAGGGATCAGTTACCATTAGGTGACCTGTTTGCTCGTTTGCCGGATTTGTGCCATACAAAAAAATGTTTCGTTTTATTTTGTGCATTATTTACTTATCTGTAATATCCTACACGTATATCTGATCGATGCAACAGGTTTCTAAAGGACTTCTTAGTATTAAAAATGCAGAGACATTGCTCAACCGTATTATATACGAGTAGAAGTATAACTTTTAAATTTGGTATCTGTTTTATCGTATAAAATACATTTTAAGTTACTTTATAATAGATCTATCGTGAAAAATTGCGTGGTAGCTTTTTATTAACGGACAGGACGCGGCTGCCAATACGAGTATGTTCACGGTGGTCACGGGTTCGAATCCCAGAGCACACCACTGACTTTTAGGTTTCATGTGTTTATTAATTGTTAGTCAATCACCACCACAGAACATCTCGAGGAAACCTTCATAGTCCATCAATCCACACTTATAGGTCAGTGTGACCTAACCCTTCTCAATAGTGCTCGCAAATGTAGAAGAGACCCGTGCCGATGTTATGCGTCGCTTATAAATAATACAGTCATAATACAGTAATATAATAGTCATGTGCGTCAATTACTACACAATTTAATGTACATAGAAGAAAAACACTGCGAGGAAACCTGCATACAATAGATCTTTAAAATGATTTCTACGATATATGAAATCTGCAAACACGCAATATTACTAATGGACTATCCTCTTAAATCCTCTAAATAAAACTCTCCATAACGAAAAATAAATTCTATGAGCCAGTGGTACTATCGCGTACTGATATCTAATAGTTATCCTAAAGGCTTCTATACTAGTATATCCATTGTACTTTAATTAAATTAACTTTTCCTGTCTACCTCGTCATCAACTTTAATTTAAAAAATAATATAGGTTAAAACATTTTTGAGACAGCGAAATACCATAGGATGCTGTAATACAGATAGTGACCTACGTAATGCTTTGAAGTGCATCCTCAGGAAATAAAATCGAGGCACCCTCGGAAAGTCTTTTCCATGTTTCGTGTTCCAATTTGAGCGAGCTATTACGTAATACAATATCCTGTGCAGCTGACCTGTCCTTTGATGCAGGGCTCCACAACTGCCGGGTAGCGTGAAGGACCGCCATAGCGACGTGGTAACTAGATTACGGCCCGTCTATACAGTAAAATCATCAGGCGCGAGCTTGATTGATTCTAGGAAGGTAGCGTGGCAGTGATGTACGTGATATGTGCTCTGCGTGTTGAGGAGAGTGTATGCACCACAGTATGTACTAGTGTTATACTCTAAAATCTATTTAGTATAAAGAAAATCAAGCAAGTATAATATTTACACTTTTATTGAGACACAAACTTACGTTACGGATTATGCAAAGTACATAGTTAATTCATGGCGAATTTTGTCGAAACGCTTCAATTTCTATCTCGTAATAGAATTAAAAATGCGACTGCGTCTTGGATGGTGGGCCTCGCGTGTGCACCGCGTTGGTTCTACTTGGTTGGCGGGTGCGGGATGTCCGCGACGGCGCACTCTCACATTACTTACTTACTTACCAGTTCCATCCACCACGCTAGCTTATTACAACAACTTGAAATACTATTTTTTTATTTATGGACACTCAATACTCGTATACAAATGATAATAATAAAAATACCCAACAGTCACGTACATAGTCCTGACCATAAACTAAGAATTAAGATATTTATTTATATCAGAAACTAAAACTGACATTTCGGTCTTACAAACATCCATACTCGAAACAAATACTTGTTGAGCACACAAACTTTTCCCTTGGTGCTGGAATCCAACCCGCGCTCTCTTGTGTCAAAGGCGGCGTATAAGCAACTGCGCTACGCTGACTGACAATCAACTCTTTCCTACATAGTGTATTCCCTTTACCTATGATCGACTCGTTTTCCCTTAATTTACCTTATACCGGGTAAATCCAGACTGCGACCGATAACAAAGCTAAGTGATAGTTTTACCTACTTCAGACACGACGCAATTAAAAATCACTAGAAATTTCGAAAAATGCAACGTTTTTTTTTTAATTTTTTTACCTATCGTCGTATTTGGGTGGTAAATACATAGTGTTTCCTAAAATAATAATCTATAATGTTTATTTTTAAAGACGCAATAGAACGCAAGGGTTTAAATTTTTATTTTAACAAAAACAATTTATTTACCACCCAAACACGATGATAATCAAAAAATTGAAAAATAATGTCGCGTTATTTTTGCGAAATTTTAGTTTTATTGTATCTGTACTCACTAAAATTGCCCCTTGGCTTCATTTTGGGTGGCAGTCTTGATATACCCTGTATATAATGATTGTTTATAAAAGAACATGTAGATAAGCACCAGCAGTTTTACCTGGACAGTCAACGTTATAAAGGCATTCATTGAATTTCCTCATAACTCGTCTCTAAGGACCGGAGTTATGAGCCACGTAGTTATAATTGTCACCTCATCGTCGTAGGGTTGAGTGAATCGCGCGAGGATGCTTTCTTCGAGCCGCTTTTTATCATGTTATGACACTTTATTTTGCAGCTTAGGCAATTGTCTCTCCGAATTTTAAAGCTGGTGTGTATTAAAGAGTGTATGATAGCAAATACCAAAGTTAAAAGATGACAAGGTTAAACGAATTATAAGACAAATCTAATGTACCTATATGTGTGTGTTACAACAATGTTCTTCCATACTTTATTAGGCGTTACAGTCAGTGTGTGCGTTTGTGTGTGTGCACAACGGTATCTCGAACTTTTTGGAGTCATGTGTATACTGGTAGTCATATACCACGCATTTAACGATGAAAAAACCTGGATACCAAAGAAATTTTAACAATAACTTCTTTCGTATGCGTTGCACAAAGTGCTCTCAACAGAACTTGCCATTGGAGAAACATCCCGTGCTAATACAGGCGATACTGCCGACACATCCAAACATACGAGTACTAAGAACCGGATTATAATTAATACACATGTGCATCCAATTTGCATTATAACAAGAGAATCATATTTCCGAGAAGAAATAATTTTACACACTTTGTACGTAACGTGGGCTTGTCTTAGTGTGGTCAGTGGTGTCTGGACTATGTACGTGACTGTTGGGTGTATGTATTTATCAGTGGCGTGCCTAGGGTTTTGAAGTAGGGCAAGCCCAAAACTTTTTTTAAGTATAATACATATTGATTTAAAAGGAAAAAAAATACTAAGAACGAAGAAAACAAATGTACGTCAGCAGACCTAACAAACAATCTATAAAATATTAAGATTAATAAAATTATAGATTACATGTGGATATGCAAACGTAACTTGGTAATACACTAACTACTGAACACTTCTAGTAGGTACACTAGCACAACCGTAGCTACTATGTTGCCGTGATCACTTCGCATTTAACCGAAATTGCGGACAGAAAATATTATTAATGCATTAGCGTTAAGTTTTTATTAATTACAAGTAATAACATGCCTTTTGAAAGGTCCAACTAAGTTATTAAAATCATTATATTATACATAATACAAACATTCTAATATACAAGTGTCGCTTGAAAAACATGTGAAACACGACTGTTTAATTACCTATTTGAAAGGGAGCATGTAGAAATCAAATTACGTAGGTAGTTTTTTTAAACTGAACTGATAAATGCCTCCTGTAATTTACCACGAATTTAAGAAATGCACAAACCCGGCGTTGTTTTCGCGCCAGTTTTTTTTTTGTCAATATAATCGAATTAAATTACCTTTATACCAGCAATGAACACTTTTATCACCACACTTAAACCATCACAGGAAACAATACAACTCATTTTAGTTTCCAAAAGCTTAATGAACATAAAAACTAATCATTAACCTAAAAACAGAACTATTTACAATTGCACAACGCCAAAACACCTATGAAGTTAGTACAAATTCGTTCAGAAATTGCGAAACGAAACGTAAAAATAAACATTACAACGTGCAATTACAATTTATTAAAAAAATATAAAAACCACATTATTTTTACCTAAAAAATGATAAAATAATTTCAAAAAGGAACAAACATAATTTAATAATAACAAATATAATTTACTAAACGAAAAATGTTACACGTGACGACCTTCAAACGTACGATGTTCACTCCGCAAAGCTGGGCTTAAACGGTTTGATTTTTTAGTACAAATTGCTATAGTTGCATATCTGTAGCTACACATTCGTAGTGGCAGAGTGTAGCATTTCAACCGTAAGTGTGAAAGAGACAGCATGAGTTTCCAAAAGCCTCGTAAAAGCACACGAGAGAGAAAGAGACATTTAAAGAATGCGAGTTCCGTCTTTTGGAGAATGCGGGAAGCTACGCGGAGGTTAAATTATATTGAATGAATTTAATACAAGCGTTGCGAGGCGCGGGCGGCGCGGCGCTCCGTCGCTCGTAGCTGCGTTTCATTGAATTGCGCCGCGCAGCGACGCGACCGAACGCGGTAAATTCAAAAATGGTCTATGTGTCGTATTAATTTACTGTAATGTATTGAATGTAATGGTTTCTGTTCATTATCATGTATTTGCGTATTAAGTAGGGCAAGCCGGGCTTTTGGGCTTGTATGGAAGTACCGCCACTAGTATTTATTATATTGTGTATACGAAAGAAACGAAAAGCATAAAGCTAATAATATATATATTAATATAAAGTGTCTCCATTTGCGATGGAGGATTTTATTAGTTTAGTGCACAGACATAAATAATAAAAGTAAAAAGATGTCGCTTCACGTCTCCAAACGGACATTGATTTACTTCAACGATGTTCCGTTCAGTCGCCCTCCGCCGTTTATTATTTGTGTTTATTGGATTGCGATACAATTACCACCGGGTTCTTATAAACTAGAACTTCTGCTCGAGAATCCTCGAGGCAAGAAATTAGTACTAGGAGAGTGTTATTAGGCTATAATATAAATTATTCCATATAATTTGAACTGAATAGTGGCTTGTTGATAATTTACTGGATGCGGCTGCTGAGACAGTGTTCGAGGGTTCGAATACAGTTACATTGAAGTCAATTGCCACAAAATTTAATAGTGAAGTTAAACACCATAAGAAAACCTGAATAATAGAATGATCTCTACAATATTTTGTATAGTATGCGAATCCTGTTGACCTGCAACGAACCAGAGATCTGTAGTATAGGTTGAGCTCTTTATGCCGAGCAGCTCGCGATAATAACTGATGTGGTAGACTTCTAACATAAACAATTTTCACAAATATATACAGGTAGTTAATTCCACATTGCAAAACATTGCTTTTACAAAACTTTGCACGTCGATAGACATGACACTTTTTTTGTAAATTAAAAATTATACCATGAGTAATTATTGTTTGATTAGTAAGGTATTTGTTTTATTTTTCTTGTATTATGTGGTATTTAATTAAATGTTTTCTGTATCTGTTAATTATAAAAGAGGCGAAATAATCTTATATCTTAACAGTTTCTAATTCTTAATCCAGTATCAGGAACAACGAGAGACTTTTCGGTCTCACAAACACCCAGACCCGAAACAAATACCTGTGGTTCACACAAATATTTGTCTCGGTGCGGGGATCGAACCGCGGCATCTCGTTTCTCAGCCAGCTTCCAACCAACTGCGCCACGCAGGCTGTCGAGAATTGAATGTTCTGTTGTTCTGTAATTGAATGTTTAATATCAGCAGCATAAAGTTAATATTTTCATAATAGAAAAGCCAACTAATCTCAAATGGGTAACAACATTTTATGTAAATTAAAAAAAAATCTTAGAACTTTGGCGCGTACATTTAAAGTATTTTATTTTGTCTAATATAGTTAAGCTACTTTATCTGTCTATTCGAGTCCCCTATTATGTCAAATAATATCCTATCCTTCCGCAAACTGGGACTTGTCCACCGAAATACTTGACTTCCGAAATCATTATCCATTAAAACTCTTATACAGGGTTATATTGACATATGGTATTTAATTTAAACCACATGTCCCTAGACACCCCGAGTAACATTGTACCAAGTTTGAAAAAAACTATCTAGTAGTTTTGTCAAAAAATCGCGATTTTAGTTTCCAAGGCGTTTGATCAAGTATAGGTACGATTCTTTTTACGGCTCAGGTAAGTTCCCGAATCGAAATAAAGTTCAGTTAAGCGGTAAAAATACTCGTATCTATACGGGTGGCCAAAAATCGTGAAAACTAATATCACGCTTTAAGACAAGAAATCATCTTGGATTTTTTTCAAATTTTGAACAATATCACCTGGGGTGATGTGAAAGATATGGGTTAAATTAAGTAACATATGTTGATATCAAGGTGATACATAGGGATACAACACCCTTGTGAGAAGTAAGTAGGAATTCGTGTGGAACCCCCAACGATAGTAAGTTCGTCTCCCCCTTAGAAAAGGAACACAAGAAATTTCTGAGATGCTTATACAAGTGCATGTATAGATATTATCCATAGTTATATCCGATGTTGTTTTTGCTGGGTTTTCTTGGGTATAATTCTCTTGAGGTCCGGCGTGAAACCCAACAACTCTTAACTGTTTACAAAATAATCCATAGTAACGTAGATGTACCAAACTCGCATTACGAGCTTTTACGCACTTTTCATGTCGAATACGGTCAAACTCGAAACCACTCGTTGCTTGCTGTGCAATTGGACAGAACAGTTGCTAGATCTTAATCTCCGGTGCCTCGCACTCTTACAACACTAAACCGATTCCTGGACGTGAAACCAGAGTGTGACATGTTTGCGTGAGACAGGAGGAAATTTATGTTTGAATGCATAAAGAATTGCCAGTATGATTGATTTATTTAATGAATAGTAAAGTTGTGTTTTGTACCGTTCTATTCTCAGTAAATAAATTAATAAATGCCGTGGTCTCTACGTCATCCCAGATGTGGCCCGCAACTGGTCTCCGTTAGATGACTGTGTTCAAATTACGAATTACAAACGAATTTGTAAAAGTATTGTATTTAATATAAAATGAATGTGGCGTGGTGCAGCCCATATACGACCCACTGCAGGGCACGGGCCTCCTCTACAATCGAGAGTACGATTGAGAGTGGTTAGGCCATATAGTCCAGCACGCTGGCCTAGTGCGGGTTGGCGGACTTACACACCGTAGAATTTTTTTAAAATCGCTACGCTATGCAGGTTTCCTAACGATGTTTTCCTTCACCGTTAAAGTGCGTGGTGATTGACTATCAATACACACATAACTCCGAAAAGTCAGAGGTGTGCCCTGGGATTTGAACCCGCGACCACCGTGAAGATGTAGGCAGCCGAGTCTGGTCCGATACCACGAGACCACCACGCACTTACATTCTCGTGCGGTTTATAAATCTGAATGGTAGGACTGCCTGGGCAGGTACCAACGCAATGTATTTCTCCCGCCAAACAGCACTGTTGTGGTCCAGGTTTGAAGGGCATTGTGGCCAGAGTAATTACTGGACATAATGACACTTAATATATTATGTCTCAGTGTGCCAAGCATTACTTTCTAATTCATGATGTTGTTTGGTTAAAATAATATAAAAAATTATCGTAATTTTACCAAATATTAAAAATGGCATATAGCACTGATAGAAAGCAGATACCACTGCGTTTCAGTGAACCGACGAGAAGTACTGAGTACTGACAATATTGTCGGGGGAATAATTTGGTGGTGGTAGGATATTCGCTAACGTCCTGATATAAGGACACACGTAGGTACATAAATGGGTTGCGTTCGGGTCCATTCTGTGAAACATCTCGCGACCGTTGATCTACTGTATCCGGACTGCGCTACAATTACTATCTGTGGCATTGTAGTCACTTCGTTGTGCTAGTAAGTCAGTAGCTATAAAGAAAATAAACATATTTTGTTTAAGGAAGCTTCGGCTTCCCTTTTAAAAAAATCACTCTGCTACTTTGTATGGTTCTTCTTCAAGTTTGATCTGATCCTTGTTTATGTTGTACCTAACACACGCGACACAATTATACCGGCCCAGATGTAATAAAGAAACTGAATCCCAAACGTGTCACACTTGTGACTTTCCCTGGAACTATTTGTTTCACCTACAAACGGTGGTTTCTATTCAGGTAGATATGATCATACTGTGGACTCTCCGCCCAGTGACCACGAAATCTGTAAAGTGATCGAAACGTAGGGAAATTTAAAAATTAAATCAAGTTCGCGATAAAATCCGTAAGAATTCGTTTTATTTCAATGTGTAACATTCGCGGAAACCCAAGACACCATTATAAAAACTATTTTCATTTGATGCGTCACATGTGGTTTTACTTTTACATTAACAAATGTTTACTGTTCTTTGTGAAAAACTTGATAATAAGCACTTCTTTACTCAATCAGATGTCAGGGTGGATGGATATAATATTTATTTATTTAATTCACGATTTGCGAAAGGTCGTTGGCAGATGCTGGAGGCGAAAAGCCGAAGACAGGGTGAAATGGCGTAATTTGGAAGAGGCCTATATCCTCAGTGGACTGGATGATTTACTTAATATTTAAATACTAGGAATTTGCCTAATTAAACCAGTAACAAGAACGAATTTTTATAACTTCCCTTTGTTTTAATGAATCACACAAACATATTATTTTCGCCCCAAGTTTATAAATATGTGTAGTTAAATAAATTTCTTATTTTTTTTTTAAATTAGTTAAATACATTTCGGTACCATAATTTACTGGTAAATATGTTTACTTTGTTTGGATATATCTTTTTAAATAGTAAATAGCTTGAGAAAATGTGTGATGTGTTGCCGGCCCATCAGATCGGGAGGGGAGCTGGAAGGATAAAGGATAGAAAAAGGATAGACGTATTGGGCATCCGCCAGTCTCACTCGCCGAACGAAACGCGACAGCATAGTTGTCGCTTCATCTCGATCTTCTGTGAGACAGTGGTATCACCCCGGACGAGCCTGCCCATTCATGCAGAGTCATGGCTGACAGCAGCGGGGCTCTACCACATATAGCAAATTCGTGGAGTTTTCAGTACAATATGTGCTTTTGGAATACTTCCCGAAAATATGTCGACGAAAAGTCGACGTCGTAATTACGAAGTCGTAATTAAAGTGTTAGATTCCGATTATTGCGGTCGGTTTGTTTCATTACCTAGCATTAAATGTAACGTATTAAATTTTTGCCTAACAATATAATTATATCGCACAGAAAAAATAAAATTAAATGTCCAACACAATCTGCTAACGCACCTCACTAAGACCCAGACAAACTGTACAATTCATTATTTGAACTTATAAAAGGTGAATTTAGAAAAATATACTCGTATAGATCTAAAACTATTATGGTAAATGAGGGACTGACATTTAGTGAGTGGGCAACCACTCGCTTATATCAACATTGCAATAAATTATATAATCTATAATGAAATGGATTGGATTGGATTACAGGCGATCATTTTAAAGATTTTTACTAATATTCCCAAAAATACAACTCAACATGTTCATTCATCTTCGAGGTCTGCATTGTGGATACATGTATTCATTAGCGGTTCCAATGATTTTGTGAAAAACCACTTGAATGGAAAACTACTTGAATAAACAATATTTTCCTTTTTATTCAATTCTATGTGATGAGTATCCTTTAATTGTTCGGTCAGATAGAAGAGTACCAAATGAATGCAAACTTACGCGAATAACAGAAATACACAACTTAATACGTAAATAACATGAAATAAATAATAAATACACCTAACAGTTGCAAAATTACATAGTCCAGTATATACATAGTCCTGACCCCACATTAAGATCGATTTTTGTGTCGTGGGTATCAGAAACTACAAGAGACTTTTTGATCTCACAAACACCCAGACACGAAACAAATACTTGTGGATCACACAAATGTTTGTCTCGGTGCAGGGCCTGAATCCGCGGCCTTTATTTTCGCAGCCGACGTCTAACCAACTTCGCCACGGAAGCTAACGGTTAATTTACAATGTAATTTCCGCAGACGGAAAAATTGATATTAGAAACACGTCGACAAGTTAATATCAATAAACATGTATTAAAAGATACTAAATATCTTAGATTTATTTTCATTGTTGCAAAACTTAAAATAGCCACAAAAACCAACGAACTACGCAGAACAGCACTGTATCAGCCCATATATTATATCCCCATTTATAGGCGCGCGCCTTGCAGTGGTAGGGCGCGGGTTCTCCTCCAAAATCGAGAGTACGATTGAGAGAAGTTACACCGTTGTTCACCATGCTTATATATACGTTACGTAGGTGGACTTTATATACCGTAGAAATACTTACAAATCATTATGGGACGCAGGTTTCTTTACAATGTTTTCCTTTACCATTATAGTACGTGTTGAATGACTAGCAATACACACATTAGTCCAAAAAGTCAGACGGGTGCCCTGGGATTTGAACTCGCGACCACCGTAAAAATACTAGCAGCCGCATCTGGTCCGACATCAGTATGCCACCACGTACTTCGGAATAACACGAATAGCAATTAATATGCACACATAGCTTTGAAATCCCTCTCTACTTCCTTACTTCCTATTGATAGTTTATTCAAGTATTGTATATGCACAGATCGGCTGGAAGTACACGGCCGCGTGGCACGGCGGCAGCACGATGTGCAAAGTGTTGCTGGTGCTGCGCTCGTTCGGCCTGTGCCTGTCGTCCAACACGCTCGTCTGCATCTCCAATCTCCATAGACAGGTGGGTATCGACATTAACACTATCATAAGTACAAACTTTCAGCCCGCTAGCGAGTAGCGAGCCGGCCGAAACTAAATAACTTGTATATTTATACATAATTTTATGTACAGGGTTAGGCAGAAAACTAGTCCATACAGAAATAATATTTTAACACTGCACCATGTATAATATATATTATTATAGTGTTAATGTTTCTGCAATTTCTGTGTTGGGCCCATTGCAAAACTAGTTCATTGTTATGAGTATAGCATTTACCTTTTAACCATTGATTTACTATAAAGAATAATATTCTAACGGGTCGCGGGTGGCAGTAATCTGCCAAGAACCTGAAATTAATCAGTCTTTGATAAGTAACAACTTACGAATCATGATGTAGTAACAAATTACGCATATACTCGAACAACAACAAAAAAACGCGTGTATGTCATTATGTACGTGTTATAGTTATTTCTACATTGGTCATTAATTCACCACTTTAACATATAGGTAACTAGCGGCCCGGCCCAGCTTCGCCTGGGTGCTAAGATGTTTAGACTCCACTCCACACCAGAAATATCTTATTCCCGTTCAAACTTTTGTACTCCTGAACTCAACCTAAGTACCTACTATCCCTTTTCCTATCGTATCCCATCCCATCTCATCTGGCTCCTTTTCTTTCTGTTACATCCCGTCCCATTATTTCCCATCGAATGCAATCCGGATCCGACCGGTTTCATCGCGTTCGTCCCACTTTATCCCATTTCATCCCTTAATGCCTAAATAGGCAAGTTGTAATTTTTTTGTAATTGCTTTTATTTTGTAGATAGGCCTTATATAAACACGAAAATACGACGAATATCATTTAAAAAATACGCAAACACAAATACTTTGCAAAATTCCTGCTAAAACTTTCCGCTCAGCCAAAATTCTGACTACGAAATTGATTTTTTAAAGTATAATGAACTACTTATTTTAAATTTAATTAATTTTATAGCGTCAACAACACGTGGTAATTATACTGTTAAAATGTAGCTTATATGACACGTTCGTAGATTTACCATAGCAGCGCCATCTATTGATTACTTACTCAACCCAGTCGAAAGGTATCGACATCTGTTAGAATCATTTGGAGTTAACAGATGATTGTGACTGTCAAATAATAACGGACAAATAATTAGCAATAAATTAAAATTGTGACTATAATTTGAGATTTAAACTATCCTATCTCTCAAGTTGGATCGAACTGCACATGGTGTGCAAATTTTATTATAATCGGTTAAGTAGTTTAGGAGTCCATTGAGGACAAACATTGTGACACGAGATTTATATATATTAAGATTTAAAATCACATACACATATGTATATTTACGAATAAATATATATTATATTTTTTTATCTCCACTGTTATTATTTTCGATTCTGACTGAATTTAGAATGAAATGAAATGAAATTCGTTTATTGGTCACGTAGGCAGTTAAATAGCTCTTATAACAAGTCAATACACACAGAACTTATTCTCTATTTACAAAATATTTGTTTCAATTAAATATTAGTTTGCTATATTATTATTTATTAACTTTTATTTATTTTTGGGTTGTGTGTTGGAGTCGCGTATGCACGTGTGGTATTGCTCCGTGCGCGCCATTTACAATGATTTAGACCTGCTCGACCCCGAACGGTTAGATAAAGACATTCGAGAGTCACATACTTAATACGATCGATACGATTAATTAAGATCAAGTCTTGAGCGTTGATACAGTTAAATAGCGACAAGATTTATAAAAACAGCCATTTGTTGCAGGTTCTCGTTATTGCAATAATGTTGTAATAGAGCGCGGCAGAAAGTTGCCGATTTGTAGCAGAAGCGGCGATCTCTCCAAGCGTAACAACGTCCGCATAAATTATAGCTCTGTCTCTTTCTCGCTTCAGCCACAGGAAGTCTTATGCTGAATATAGGCTTCCCGTGAGGATCTCAACGGCGACCTGTTGACATATAACTCACTCAAATAAAATCGACAGCTTATTGAAAGTGACCCGTGTGCAATGTGCTGCACAACCAACACAACGGGCACTGTCTAACGACGAACTTCGCAAGCCACCACCTAGTTTTAATTGTTAAGTCTTTCTTCAGACATGCTTGCTTATACCACCTCTTGCGCACAATTTGCGCACTTACCTCTTTTACCTCTCTTTGTGCCGGGCACACTACATTTACTCTTCGCCAGATCTTTGAAACTACAGCCTATATAAACTTGCAATTTGAAATCAATGTTTGTTTTAATAAGTAATGCTCTACTACGAATGTGTGATTAGTGGGTTATCAAAGATCTATCTAAAATAAATGTTGTTTTAGATTGACTACCGGTTCCACTTTACAAACACCTTTAATACGCATTACTATCTTTAAAATATCTTTTACATACTCATTTCAATAAAGTTGAACGTTATCATGCACAAGAATACTACTTACCTGCTCTTTTCTATAGACGATTTATTAAAAACGCATACTTGTTTAACGGACAAATTGGCGATTAGTATTACTCGTATAAAACTCCATGTCGGCCGTATAAATTAATTTACTGTTACCGAGTTTTCTGAATAATCCACTTTAATTCACTTTCACACCCGGCCACCCAAAGTGGGTCTTGGCCTCTGAAAAGAGAGTTCTCGAAATATAGCTTTCCTCCGCCAACTTTAACTAATTACTGACTTGAAGTTGGCGCAGGTCACTTTCCACCATATCACTCCAGCGATATCGGGACGGGCATATTAATGCCCGCTGCGGGTGTCGGTGGCGCGAAAACGCAACAAGCAGATGCTGACTGGTGCCTGGATCATCGCCCTGGCCTGTAGCTTGCCGCAGGTGACTTATTGAAACTCTATTTCTAACGTTACTAACAGTAATTAAGATAATTATTATTATTCAATAATTCATAATTTTCAGCCCTCGAAATAGCACCATTCCATGAGCAAATCAAATAGAACTATTTACTACATATTATATGTATTTTATATGGCTAATATCAAACGACTATTGCGTTTTTTCACATTACAGCGTAAAGGTAAATTGGTTTCGAATCTCTAGAACAGACCTGAAAACAAACCCAAGACATTACCGTCTGCATAGTCCTTGTGAATCACTTTAGTCTTAGCCGACAAATTGAACGGCTGTACGATATCACCTCTATTCCAAATTGAAATGTCGCAGGTCACACCACAACACCTATTTTAAACGTAGAACCGAAATTAAATTACGAAACTAGTTTCATCCAAAACGACACTAAGGAAATTTGTTTTTGACTCCCCGACCATCCCTCTCTCTGCGTTTCCGACTCGTCCTCGTCACTGTTATTACAGGAAAGGCATTTTTTAAAGTAAAACTTATTAACGGCTAACGCACGCTTTTGGCAAGTAAGCTGGTGAATGCGTGAGGACAGCGTTACGAAAAGACGTGTACATAAGTATATATTTACAGACGGAGCTAAAGAAGTTTTACTTCAGTCGCGTGGTCTAAAGCACACTCGTTTTTTTCTGTTTTGAAGTTCTTAACAAAATCTTTCACACAACTTCTGTAAAAAGTTCGTCATTCTTTATCACGCCAATGCTTGTGAATTACGCTTTAAGCGTGTAGAGATACAAGGTATCTATTTTGCGCGGGCGCCCGCCAGCGACCGGCAGTCGTTTCCCGTCACTCGCCACGCTCACGCTAGCCTACTAATAGTGTAGCAGTGCCGTGTTCCCAAGTGGTAAGTGACTTGTGTAACTAAAGTATTTGCGTAGCGAAAATTATACGTAATAATTATACCACGCAGAACTTTTATTTAACAACCTTCCGAGAGTCAAGTGAAGACCATAATATGTATCATCACAAGCACTTCATAATTACGTAAGTCAGTATTTTCCAAACTACGCGTGAGAGTGACGCGAGCGAGTATTGAGTGGGCGCTGAATAGATATAGATAAGAGTTCTCCTCTTCAGTACCTCAAATGTATTGGAGGCGGATATTCGGCCAGGATCAGCATTAAAACTAATAAAGTACCGAAAAAATTGAAGGTATCAAACTCACTGCAACATAATGTAACTGAAGTTGAAGATGGTGATAAAGTTGTGATTACAAATTAAATAATCACGCTTTACTAAAAAGCCCAACTAAGAAAATAAAAATAATTGATACCTAATCAGTTTAAGATAGAAAAATTAGTTAAATACATTCATTTTATTGGTACAAAGCGTGGTGTGCTTACAACAATTACTTATCTCCAAAGCACCCTAGCTTTTTAGTAAAGCGTGATATTTAATTTCTTTAACTATTATTTATTTATTTTTTCACTAAAATCGTCTATCTACGCCTAATGCCTATTCTATCAAAGGAAGGCAGATGCGCACAAGTTACCAACTTTAAATTTTTATTCAAAATAGTTAAATATGTGAAGATTCCGGTTATGATGTCATATACTTTTTAAATTATTGTATTGTCATCGGTCCTTGTCGGGTCGACGTTTTGAAGTGCTCGAAAATCGAGTTCAAAGATTCCGTTACATACATACATACATACATAATATACATGCAGGCGAAACTAATAAAAGCGTGTTAAAAATAGGAAACAAATGCACCCTTGATATTTAAATAACTGTTGTTGTAGGTAATTATTAAAGTAAGTAAAGTATAATTAAAGTAAGTATTAAACAATTTTATCTTAAATAAATGTATTAGAAATACTTTGGGTGAGCCCCGAATTTGGCAGGTTTTGTTACGTGGGTCGGAGATCTGTCAACTTTGAAAACCACTGACGTAGATGGATGAACTCGTAGTGAGGCTAATGGCGTCATTAGTTGTTTATCAGATCACGCCGCGCCGCAAATACCTAGTGGCTAAGGCGAAGCAGTACGTCTGTAAGCACACGTAGCAGCGTAGCGGTGTCTTCATGAGAGATCTCGTAGATCGTTGTAGCCGCGTAGCAGATATACATAACACGATGGTTTATTTGAAAGTTACTGTTGATGTACTTATGAAGATGCCCATGATAGCTGTATTAAACCCATAATAAGAACGCGAGAAGAGGATTAAAAAGTTAAGATTTATCACTTTTACAAACTAAAATAAGATTTCATTTATGTGGAATCAGCATAGGAAGAAAAAACACAGTACTATATTTTTATGAGGTCGATGCTATTTGTGCTGCGAGATAGGTAGCATCGACGACGCAATACTAATGCCAAAAAAATCACTGATCCAATCAATCCAAACGTGATAGAAGGCGAGCCTATCGTAATGCCGGGAACATATTTTCCCTGGGAATCTCATATCATGGGATTGTTTTAAACCGAAAACTCATGTAAATTGGCGTTCCCAACTTAGTATTCCAACTCAGTACCTCATTGTCCACAGTTTATACTTGCAAGCAGCCGTTGCAGATCCGAAGTAGGCGTACGCGATATTGGCCGATGAGCTTTGAACATGTTTACCTTGGGTAAAGTCACAGAGTAACTAACCGATATAACGAGACTCAAATGTCACCGCGGAACAAATGAATACTTCAATATTTTAACGAACTCTTAAGGATTTTATCGCGGGTTTGAATTAATTTTTACATTTTTAAACTACCCGACGTTTCGATCACTTTACAGCTTTCGTGGTCACTTCAATATTTTGTTTGCAATCCGACAATGAGTCTGCATAAAACCCTTCGCAGTGTTTAAGTGTGCCACATAATTGTTCATATTTAAAATTGCAGTCGTAATAAGCCTCTTAAATGAAGACAACTACAAGCCCTGTTACAAACAGACATACCAGTTAGAATAGTTACCGTTAATGATTATTCTAAAAAAAACATTGATAATGTCAGTGATTTCGTATTGTTAGTATACGAGTAGATAGTATATTTCGAATAAGACCCTACAGTGCACAGCGGCCTCGACTTACCGCTCCGTTGTTGCAGCTCAGCTCCGATGCATACCTATGTGGAAGGTCTGTTATAACTGGTTTAGCTGGCTGGGGCTCCCGGTAACGAGAGATCTAAAGTGACACCCTTGTTAACACTCGCTTTACATTACTCGAACGCATTGATTCATTCACTTTAAACAATTTTGATCGTGTTCTTATTCTGAAGTAACTAAATAAAATATTTCTTAAGTTTAATCTATCTTCTATTTCTATAGATATAATACATTTCTAACAGATCGATGTCTGTACATGGAAGATAAATGAGAAAAACTAATATGAGGGCTGTATTAACGTAATAGAACCCAAAAAATGATTTTTAGAGTTTTTTGTCCGTTTGTATGTTTGTTTGTGCGGTTGTGCGCGATGAACTCAAAAACGGCTTAACTGATTTCATTGAAATTTGGTATGGAGGTAGCTAACATCCTAGATTAACACTTAGGCTACTTTTATGGTGAAAATGTAGTGTTCCCGTGGTATGAGGAAAGAACTCCGATATATTTGATACTCATAGGGATGGGATGGGACTGGATGACATGCCTTGAGTGAGAATAAGATAGGACAGCGCGGGATATAACAGGATGGGAAGGGACGGGATAGGAAATTTCAAATAAAGCTAATCATTCAGACGAAGTTTGCGGGCAGAAACTAGTAAAATAATATTTCTTTAAAATATGCCCTGATACAAGCTACTCACTATTGTATCGCGGCATATGATGGTGCATGTAGCCTATAAAAGTAAACCATTCCTGGAATACTTGTTATTTGTTCCGATATTGGATTACGGAAGTGGCAGTAATGGGTGCATGGGCTCGTCTTTACCAGTACGAGTATAGATCGTTGTGTGTGACACAGAACATTTAGTGCGCGATTCCAACTTTTGTTTATAAATCCATGATCATAGCAGCTTGTATTGACGTATTGTCCACAGAGCTTAGTGTTCCGCCTGAAGCGACACCCGTATATCCACGACTTGGAGCAGTGCGAGTCCTCCGACGCCTTCGCCTCGCGCGGCCAGGAGGCGGCCTACAACTTGTTCTGCCTGTGTGCCATGTACTTTCTGCCGCTGACCGTCATCGCGGTGTGCTACTCGCGCATCTTCTGCAAGATACGCCGCAGCACCAACGTCGCGGACGGTGAGCGCAACCAGTACTCCTCCCAAATCCTGAATCCACTACATAAATTGTGGGTCCAAAACCAGTGAGTCTGTCCTGGATACTCGCTGAACTGTAATGCTCGGTGTCATTAACATGCGCGCCACTGTTGATCCCGCGACACAGGACTTACAGTGGCACGTGTGATGTCGGAACATCCAGCCCGATATCAGCACTCGGTTTGCCTCTATACTTATTATATTTTTAATTTTACTGTGTTATTTTATTCTACTTTGTTTGTGGAGAACTACGGAAAAAAAACATTATTTCATTTCATTATTAGTTCATTATCCCATTCTACAAATAAGGAAACAAATTAATGTTACTGAATTTATAACTAATACAACTGCCTCGAAAGGGCAGTTGCAAAACGGTACGTATGCGAAGCTGAGGTCTCGGGTGAGAACTCCGGGTCGGGCAAAGTGATATTGGATTTTTCTATTCGTTACCAGCCCGGAGTCAGAAATTTGCACCCAATATGTCGATAGGCTCGCTTCCTATCACATCATGGGACGGAACATACAAGGGGAAACGTAGGTGTCCTAGTTGCACCTCTGCCTACCCCTTCTGTGAAAAAGGCGTGAGTTTATGTATGTAACTAACACATAAGTATCTGGTGGTTTATCGTTGAAAAGTATATTGAAAAATCTATAGCTACTCGGTGGCGGCGACGCTTCAAGTTGCGCGCACCAAAATTTGTCCCGCCGCACCGTGTAAATCTCAAAGGGATCGGTAAAAAACCAACAAACGAGTGGAGCACGCGGCGCGAGGGTCGAGCGACACGCTTTGTTGTTATAAGTTTGAGTGTTCACTTTGTAACGCGTTACATTACGCCGATATTGCCCAATCAGTTACAATTACCTCAATGCAGATAATACATTTTACTTTGGCAGACCAAGATACGCAAAGAAGCAGAAAGTTATAATAGAAGTAATAATATTTGTTTATTCAGAAGCACTCAGTCACGGCGGTGAGATGGAGGACTCTCGTCGCTGGCGCTCGACCGCGCGGCAGCTGGAGCTGGCGCGCCGCCGCACGCTGCACATGACCGTTACCATTGAGCTGCTCCCTGAACACGAAATACAATTTTACTTACACTTTTTCTTAAAACTATTACCATACGTAATACACATTATTTTCAATTACACGGCTACTTGTATATGCAAGGGCTCTCGGTTAACGTATAATGTGACGAATATGCTTTGGATCCTTCACCTTGGAACTATAGAAACAACCTAGCTCTTATTGAGCCGAAAATAATGGAAATCTAAAAAATCACATATAGTAGTTCATGCCTAGTCTCTTCTGTGATATTTTAAACACTACATGTGGGTATTCGTTAAAGATTCAAATTTTCATAAAAATACCTTCAGTGGTTTCGATTGTCCATATAAAACTCCAACCCTTATTTTAACCCCTTAAGGGCTAATTTTAAGGAAACAAAGTATGCAACTATTTTTTAGTATAAATAAGTGCCAAGTTTGACATACTTAACTAGTATAGAAAAGTCTAGCCTAGTTAAAGTTAGTAGTCTGTAACTTCAAAGATTTAGATTTTTCTACACAAACGTTCATCCCCTATTTCAACCCCTTTAAGCCTTTCCTTCCCAAAAAAGTAGCCTATGTCCATTCCCAGCGTCTAATCTATCACTGTATCAAATTTCATTAAAATCAGTTCTGCGGTTTAGGCGTGAAAAGGTAACAGACAGACAAACAAACAGACAGAATTACTTTCGCATTTACAATAGTATAGTAAGGAAGTAAGGATTAGTAAGGATTATTCAGTCACGACCCAAACATGATCCAAACACTTCTTGTTTTATAAAAGATTAGTTTTATTTCTCTCTTTTTATTACACTTTTGAAGTCGGTTGATTTTTTTTTTATTTTTCATTTTTTAATTTTGTACAGCAGTAATTTAAACTAATTTCTATCGTTTTCCTAGTGAATGACACACACTGTACTCTTTATCTCATGGTGTCCTAAAGTGTGCGCCCTGGTGCGTCGCATCGCACTGTGGAAAGTAGAGGAGGGCGCCGCGAAGAAATTCTCTCACTGTATTTCAAATTTTGTGTCTATTTATCTATCTATGTAGTATGATTTTATATTTCAACCAGCTGTATGGATGCCGAGAAAAAATAGTAAATATGTATGTGCGCCGCGGCTTGAATAAGGTTGGGCAACCCTGCTCTATCTCAAAAACTACTGAACCGATTTCTATGAAACTTACACAGCTCCTAAAATGGCCTATACCTAATCCAACGCAGATTTTTTTAATCCGACTTGTACTTTTCGAGATATGCGTGGACAAACATACAAACATACATACATTTATGAAATTTGGCACACGTGTTCAGACGCTGTTATAGACCAACATATCCAACAATCGTGCAACTCCGACAAAATTACATACATACACATTGAATTGATAATCTCCTTTTTTTAAAGTCAATTAAAAAATCAGGCCAAGCAGTGAGTAAATAAATTAAATACATATTGATTGTTTATCAATGAGACAAATACTTAAAGAAGTATACCACACATACGCACATCAATGCAAATCACGCAATGCTATATCAAAAAATAATTATTGAAGTGCCGATGCCCTGCAGTAGAAGTTAGAACGTATGCTGGCTGATACAGATTATAATCAAAACATAAACCTTACAAGTTAATTACCAGTCACAGAACTTTGTACCTTGCCAATGCACGACAACGTATAGCCCAATGATTATACCAAACCCTCGACTTCTAAGTACTCCGTATGTATTATACTATAACATATATATGTATGTATAACGTGTACATCTAGTATATACACTACTTCATATTAATAGAAATACAAAGTTGGATATCGATTAAAATGGAGCCGCGTTCACCGCGGGTAGTGTATGTAGGACACATCGAGTGCATCAATCCTAGAGCTCACACACGTATACCGAAAATGTTACAAACAGTTTTAAAACCATTGAGCTCAGTTCAATTTATCATGAATTATAAGTTTTTCTTTGGTTTGTACTACGACGTTCATCAGTCTAAACTTATACAGATTGTTGGCAGAATCTATTGCGGTGCATGGTGTTTGTATTATATAAAGATATACGTATTGTTTATGGGTGCAAATGCAAATTCACCCGCTATGTATTGGTATAATTTAGGTGGAATATTTCAGATTTTAAGCTTCAGCGTAACGTCTCTTATAGAAAAGGACAATCGTTTTCTGAAATATTACAATTCTATTAATAACATTGGCGACGGTGCAGTAGAAGGAAAAGCGACAAGTCGTATTCCAATTATATTGATCGTCGTAAGTTTTACATATGAATTAGGAAAAATATGTTTGGCTTTGATTTTAAGCGGAACAGGCCACATCAGACATGTCTTATATCAAACGCTACATATGAATGTTATTGATGCGTGTTATTTTTCCGTCACAATGATGTTTCATTTCCTCTACAAAGAGATTAGCTTACAGAAGAACAATTTGATGTCTGTATTGGATATACACACAGAAGATGGAAAGATTGAGGTTATTAATAACTTCATCGTTAATTATATAACCCTGCAAGGTATTGTGAAATCAGCTCAAAAGTATATCAAATTTGCAGTAAGTACACTTACCAATGACGTTTGTCAGTGATGTGTAGCCTAAAAATTATTTTTTTTTCGCGGCATTAATAATAATCTTTCAGATGACTAATTTCACCGTGTTCTCCACTCTAAAAATGCTGTGCCTTGTATTCTACTGTCTCACTGAAAACCTAGATGACGTAAGTAAACAAGGTCCTAATGTGCACAGATTATTGGATGCAATAATCTTCGTGAAAGAATGGGTACGCAAAGTCTGACCATGCGACGGTTTAAAACAGTTTTATTAATTTATTTATGAACCGGCTTGAAAAAAAGGAGGACGATCTCTATTCAACTGTATTTTTTTTTGTTTGTTTCCTCATAACTTTGTTTTGGGTACCCCGATTTTGATTACTCTTTCTTTGAACGAAAGCTGGTGCTTGTCATTTGCTCTAATAAAATTAGCGTAAAGTAAAATAATAACATCCTTGTACATAACAATAGAGAGAAAACATCCAAACATAATAATAATATATCGTTTTAGTTCACCCATAAGGTTGGAACTCGGGTGGTAGGCGTAATTTTCAACATCTTCATCATGTTTATCCCGGCTGTTCTCATTGAGATGTCAGCAAAAAAAATAGATGACTGCAAAACAATTTTAGCGGACCAGCTCTTTGCATACAAAGGTAAATATTGTAGGTATTAGTAAATGGGAATCTTCCAAGTCGTGCTCTTTGTAGATGCATCTGAGTATTGTACGCACAGAATAGTTGTGTCCCTGTTCTATGATAATATAGCTTAAACAAGCACGTTTTGGGACTGGTCTTGAGGAATGAGAATTCGTAGACCGAGTTAATCACGAACACAGCTCCCGTACCAATGGCTACATACTGACGAGGAATTCAGCGGTTGAGCGGCGGGCTACGAACTAACCCTGGAGAACGGACAGAAGGCGTACAAGCATTGCTGCTGGCTGTAGCCACATAAAGAGATATAACCAATACTTACATTTCCAGATACAAGGCTGCGCACAAGCGTGTACAACGCGCTCGCCTACCTCGCAGTTCGCCCTCTCACGTTCACAATGTGGCCTCGCTTCCCAATGAACCTGAGTTTCGTGTTTTCTTATCTAAGCTTCATCGCAACGTACATAATAGCGCTGTTACAATTCAAATACTAGTGTATTCGCTATAATGATATTTTAAAACGTTTTTTTTTTTAATATTTTTGTTGTGGAAATATAACCTCCGTTGTGGTATAACGCAGTAAAAAATATTTGTGTTCTATTTTTTGATACATTATTGTTTTTTTTTTTTTATTGCTTTGG